>JAKWJC010000371.1:18446227-20846227 GCA_027704865.1 Solanum neorickii
ACCGTAGGTTAGTGGAATGTCTTATGTGCTTTCAAACTTTCCTAAGACATTAATATGAATCTCCAAACCCTTTAATTGTTTTTTCAAATAATTTCCTCTGTTAAGTTATTTGGAAGCGCTGGTTTTCTTAATTTTTCTCAAAATTAAGTGGCGACTCTTTGAAAAGTCGAAAACCCTTCAAAAGAAAAATGTTATATACTTTCAAGGATTCTAACCTTAAGAACTAACATTACTTGGCTATGTGTATAATTGTTTGGATGTTTATTACTTTATTGAACTGTTGCATTCATGGCATATCATAATTTTGTCAAACGACGATTGTTTCATTTCCACTAAAGGGCGATTATGTGGGTTCGCAGTCGGTCGTAAACCAAATTTTCTCGGGAGACCCTGACGAGTGTAGTTGGCTACTTGATAGTCAACGATCGTTAACTGTCCTAGCCCAAGTAGTCAGCTTGGGTTACCCTTTCCACTTTAAATAAAACTCACTCTTAGTTAAACTAAGATAGAGCGAAACTCAAACCCGAAAGTAGCGCATTGCCCTAAGATTACCCAACACCCAAGGAGTGATGGGCCATTAGAAAGACCACCATGAGTTCAAAGAGCCCACGGCTCGACAGGACGATCATATTTGTGTGTTCTGAAGGATATATTGCGTGTTTAAATGTTTTTTGTATCGTGGGGGGTGGCAATTAATTAGTTGTATGTTTTTGTAGATGTCGAATCAATTCCTCCATTTCAACATGGAACCAAGACGCCAGACATTCTCCGCGTATGGTGGAACAACCTCAAAGATTGTCAAAAGAGAAAAATCTCGATTTACCTGGGTCACTTACCTTTAATAATGGACTTCAAGGTATGGCCCACGTTTATCGAGGTTATCACACAATTCTGGGACGATGAAAAGATGGTTTTTCGATTTAGAGATGTCGAAATAACTCCCATGCTAGAGGAAATTAATGATTGTCTGGACTCTATTGGGACATGTGGCAAAAGGAAAAAATGTCCAAATCATCACATCCTTCTTCCCGATAGGCCAACTAGTGAGGAATTGAAGAATATATTGTTTCTAGTAAACTCAAACTGGTTGGGGACCCACAATATACCACTAATGAGATTTTTCGAGAGATGGGGGCATGACAGCTATTTCAGACTGTTCCTGAATGAATTCCACAATCACAGTTACTGGAGGTAGACTCAGACTATCGCTTTCTCTTCATGCCTTTTAGAAACTATGGTGTTCCCTAAAGATGAAGGAAAGGAAATCGACACCCGGGTAGTGATGGTGGTGGACGCCATGTTCAGAGAAATTGGTAGAAAACAAGAAGAAAAGAAGTACTGTAGTTTGGCCCTGATTATTTTGGCCGACATTTATCGATCTTTAAGTCTGTGTAAAAATGGGTTCCCATTTTCCCAAGGTTGCAACATTCTAATTCAATGGTGGTTGATTGAGCATCTCTGTAAAAGGGACGACGCCCAGCCACAGGAGTTGGCCAAACCAAGCCAGACGAGTCCTCTTGATAACTATGAATTCTAAGTGTCCACAGATTTCCAATTCATACCACCAGGGATGCGTGGGCAAGTGTATTTTATGATCTGAAAGAAGGAGACATACAGTGGATGTTACAAAACTTCAAGTCCGAGAGGATAGCAACACAAGGGGCCAAACTTCCATTTTTAGTCCTTCCTGGCATCAGAGGATTGTGGTCCTACAACCCTACAAAAGTGATGTGACAATTTAGAAGAACACAAATCATACCCGTCCAAGGGGATGCTAGCTCTTTTGTTGTCGATTACGACGGAAATGGCAAAATACCTTACGCTAAGATCATCCTCCAAGAATGGGCCGTACGTGTCAACATGAAGGGGGATATGACCGAGAAAAGATATGAAGCTGGATATGTCGATGAGTACAAGACATCGTTGCAGAACGATCTGCATGGTGCAGTGAATCCGATATCACACATAAGTCGAGAAATTGAAGACGTACAGATAAGGCTTCAGATCCATGCCTACCATTTTTAACAAGAATGGGACCAAAGGGAGCAAGAATTTCAGAAGAGAGAACAAGAATTTCAACAAAGGGAGCGAGAGTACCAATTTTGAGAGTTAGAAAGTCAGAGGGTTTTAGATGAGACGTCACAAGAGCTAGCCGATACTAGGGCTTGTCTGATGCATTTGGACACGATTCTGGACGAGCAGATGAACACATTATGAGCCGTACCAACACCTTCCAAAGCTGTGTTCGCTGAGCCGTACATGTTCACCAGCAAGTGCATCATCCGCGAAGAAGTATAGAAGGCCAGAAGAGGAGCTGAACCATCAATCTTTTAACTCCTCTGCGTGGGATTGTTTTCTATATGTCTTCGCATCACATTCCCCTCCCTAAATGTACCCCGTTTGATTTTAAATGTAATGAACGCTATGATATTTAGTGAAGTTTATTTTGGGGATACAACTATTTGTTTAAATGATGCAATACATCCTTCAGATCGCTAGGCCTACCCTTGGCACAAAGGGTCACATGCATGATTAGGACACGATATATGTGTGTTAATTGCAAATGTGTTATGTTGCTATGAATGAGGATATCATAAACCCATGCCTATCCAAAAATTTCCAAAGAATATACAGAAGCCACTATTACAAAATGTCCGACCAAAATTTCCAAGTCTTATGTTTCTCACTCAAAAGACCTCCTCCTATACCACAAATCCTAAAACATTACTCTACCATCCTAGGAAAGGCAAAATCACTGCAATGGACAAAGGTAAGAACATCCAGATGGAACTCACTGAAGAAGAACTACAGAGAAAGATCGAAAGGATCACTCAGGAAATTCAAGAAGTGAAGGAAGAAGGGCTCAGAGTCGACATGGCCACCGCAATTTACAAAGCTGAAGCTGTGACGTTGGATGAGGATCTAGCATTACAGATGAAAAGAAAGAAAGATGTTGAGATGGTGACAGAGAGCTTGAGAGAGAAGTTGGACATGCTTCGGTTGAAAGTGCAAGAAAGAGAGGCGAGAGAGGCAAGGATAGATTCGGAGCCGCCGCTCTGTTAGCTAAAAGTGTGTTACTTGACAAAGAACTAACAATTCAAAGCAACCTGACAGGCGGAAAATACCCTACCTATGAACAAGGATCAGCCAATAGTGGTCTCGACAACGCTCACCCTGAAGTGACTGAGGAGGATGACAGCAAGGAGATTGTTTACAAACCTCTATTCCTAGGTCATCTGAAAGGAGGAGACTAATGCTGCAACAAGAAGGGAAATGACTAACGTGTCATCATCATTTCATCTTTTAAAAGCTCTGTTGTTGATTTTCAATTTCCTTGTAATCGTAATGAACGAATGAATGAAAATGTTTTATCTTGTACTCGAACTTTGTTGGGCCTGAATTCTCCTAGTGAGATACGTAGGCAACCTCTCCAGGCCCGGCCCTATCTTTAAAATTTTTCATTCCCCTTTCATGTTATGAGAATATACAAAGACCGGATTAACGAACGTCAAATGACAGCTGCAAGAAGACCTTATCTCAACGTGATTTAGCCATCATGAGACAACATCAAAACTAAAACAAGCAAACTCCTGTTTGTTAAAAAATGTGTTTCCGTTCTCACTCGTGGGTTGAAGATGTCCTCAAACAAAGCAACTTGTGTGTTTACCTGCTCTTTGTGTGATATTATGCATTTTGCACTCTGAATATGCACTGATAAATCTACCTTTGAGTTGTTCTCCTTCTCAGGTACTTTGAAACTGATCTGTATTGATCGAAAGCTGGCAGATCATTCTTATTTCACCAGATCAAAAGGTCCTGCAGATTCCTTCCCTAGACAAAGCTCAGACAGAGGAAAAGCAGTTATGGGAGATAATAACGAAGAAGTGAGTCTTACTGATGTTGTGGTGGCCCAACCCACCGTAGCGGAGCAGAATGAGTTGATTATGCAGTTGATGCAACAGATTGTAGAATTGAGAATGGAAATGCAACGGAGACAGGATCTTCCCCCACCTAGATTCGCTTCTAATACTGCTGACGGAAGTCCTCCAATCTACTTACCTTTCTCGAATATGGATCCAACTCAGAATCATCCATCTACACCTGTTCATAATCCATCAGTTATAGATCTGACTACCCAAAATCCCCAATATGCTTCAGCATCCTACCAAACTCCATCTCCTCTTCAAAACAACCATCCCTAAATGCCACCCCATCCTCAAAATACTCACCATTAAACTGCTCCACCGCCACAAAATAAAAACCAAAACCAGAACCAAAATGCTTTCAATCCCCAAACACCTCATCACCATTTAAATCAGAACACCAATCCTCAGGCCTACCCACAGAACTACCAAACCGCCCAAAACATTCCAAGTCCCTCTATAGCTCCACCCCTACCAAAGAGAGGCACTTTCCAATTTCCTGTTCCTGTCGAGCACGATGTGCACGATTTTGAGTTGGACCACTATGAGGAAAAAGAAAAGGAATGGAGGGCAAAAGAGGATTCAAGGGTCGATATAAAAAAGGAAATCAAAAAAGGATATGAAAGAGCTAAAGTGCATCCCCGACATCGCTGGACTCAGTCACGAGGACTTGTGTATCCACCCAAATTTGGACCTTCCAGAAGGGTTCAAGATTTCGAAGTTTGACACCTTCAGAGGAGTGGGAACCCTATGGCTCATTTGAGAGCCTATTGTTACCAGCTCGTGGGAGTTGGAAGGAATGAAACTTTGTTGATGCGGCTTTTCAGCCGAAGCCTGTGCGGGGAAGCCCTCGATTGGTTTACCTCACATGAAACCAGGCAATGGCCCAGTTGGAATGCGTTGGCTAAAAGTTTCATCTATCTATTTGCCTACAACATCGAAATAGTTCCCGATCGGTATTCTCTAGAGAAGATGAAGCAAAAGTCAACTGAAAGCTATAGGGAGTTTTCCTATAGGTGGAGGAAAGAAGCGGAAAGGGTAAGGCCGCCCATGACCGAGAAAGAAATTGTGGAAGTGTTTGTGCGGGTGCAAGAGCCAAAATACTATGATAGAATCATGTTGCTCGTTGGAGCAAAGTTTGCCGAGATAGTCATGATTGGTGAGACTATCGAAGATGGTTTGAAATCGGGGAAGATAACCCGTGTAGCCGCATCACCTGGATCTTAAGGGCTGCTGAAAAACAAAAGAGAAGAAGTTGCTGCTGTTTCGTATGCGGGAAGGAAAACCCCCAGAAGTTCGTCGTATTCCCAAGGTCGTTCCAGGCCTTCCCCAAAGTCCCACCAAGCTTACTACACGCAATCCAGTCATCCCAATAACCACAATACTACCCCCACTTATCGAAACGCCCAAGCTCCACTGTACCAAAGTCCACCCCTTAATCTCCAAAATCTTTCTCCCATGTACCCAAATTACCCTCAACCTTACCAAAATTCCATCTCTCTATCAGAGTATTTCTCCCAACTCTGCCAATGTACAATCGAGCTATCGAGCACCCCCTACTATTTATCAAATCCAAGCTCCATTATACCAAAATACCCTCCCGAATTACCAAGCTCCATCGCCAAATTACCAAACAAACCCATATCCTAGAAACCAAGCTCCCCGTCCAAATACCAGAAATTATCAACAGGTGCCTCCTCCTCAACAAGGCAGTTATGATCCTCCCTGACCCAGGTTTGAGAAGAGGCCTTCAAGGAACTTTACTGCACTTGCCGAAAGCCGAACCAAACTATATGAGAGACTGGCGCGGCTGGATACATCCACCTTGTGGGGCCCAAGCTCGTGGATGTCAATTCAAAGTTCTACGAACCCGATCAGAGATGTGCTTATCATTCCAACAGTGTTGGACATGATATTGAAGATTGTATCAACCTCAAGCACAAAATTCAGGATTTGATTGATCAGGAGGTAGTCTCTCTCCAACCGGCAGCACCAAATGTCAACACAAACCCATCGCCGAATTATGGAGGCGGCAATGTCAATATGATCGAGACAGATGAAAACTGGCGTGGAACAAAGATGATTAATCCCATCGTTCACGATGATTTGCAAAGGGCTGTCGCTTCTTTAAGCATCAAAGAAAAGAGAGAGTTTGTTATTTTGACACCTACAAAGGCTGTTGCCTTGGTGCCGTCAGAAAATCTCGTCAAGCCTAAGTTTATTATTGAAACCGCTGTTGCTCAAGGCATGAACAGGTATGGAAGGTGTTACACTCCTGACGAGCTTGCTCTCGGAGGACAGAAGAATGACCAGGCTAAGAGACCGATAAGCGAAGGAGAAGCGGAAGAATTCTGGAGAAGGATGCAACCAAAGGATTATTCTATCATCAAACATTTAGAGAAGACTCCGGCTCAGATCTCTGTATGGGCCCTACTGATGAGATCTCAGTCCCACAGGCAGGCCTTAATGAAAGCTCTCGATGATACATACGTACCCGCATGTACACGTAGTGATAACGTGGCTGCCATGATTTATCAAGTTATTCTAGGGCACCAAATCAACTTTTGTGATGATGAGCTGCCTGTCGAAGAAAGATCACATAACAAAGCACTGCACATCACTGTGATATGTCGTGAAAAGGTTGTCAATTGCGTCTTAGTAGATGACGGATCTGGCTTGAATATCTACCCGTTGTCGACATTGAGGCAGCTAAGGTTTGACCTTGGGAAACTGGAGCAAAACAAGGTCAACGTGAGAGCCTTCTATGGGGTTCAAAGAGACACGTTGAGAGCAGTAAATTTGACAATTCAAATGGGCCCCGTAGAGTTCAGCGCGCAATTTCAAGTATTTGATATAAATACCAGTTACAACCTTCTTCTGGGAAGGCCGTTCATCCATATGCTGGAGCCGTCCCCTCTACTCTCCATCAAATGATGAAACTTGTGTGGAAGAATGAATAGTTAGTTATTCATGGTGATGGGAGTCACTTTGGCAGGTAGGTGCCGATCATTGATGAAATTTCGCGAGGTACAAACTTCTACACGGTGGATCTAGTAAATGCCATCGGTAACGACTTGGCCCCACAGACCTCCATGCCTTCCGTATACAAGATGATAGCCACTGTGATGCTGCAGAACGACTTTGAGCCAGGGTTTGGATTGGGAAGAGATTCCCAAGGAATTATTGAGACTGTTCTGGTCCTCGTTAAGGGATCCAGATATGGTTTGGGGTACACCCCCACAGATGATGACATGAAGGTGAAGAAGAAAAAGGATCAAGCTTTGACTAAGCCGATCGTGCATTTGTACCAATCCTTTCCGATCTGAGAGTATGCCGAACGTGAAGACTTTAGGAAGGAATCTGTGACCTGTTCGAGGAGATCGATGCTGTTGTCGAGGAGGAGGTCGAGCTAGCTGGTATTCGCGATGCTGAACCAGGGAGGTGCTGCGGAACTGGACCTCCGCGCTGATCCTGATATCCCTAACTCTTCGATAGAAAGGCGTCATTTCATGCACATTAAAATTGGTGGTAGTCCGGAAGAAGCCCGAGACCCACCATTTTGCATTTTCTTAATTGTTCAAATTTTTGAATTTTCATTGTGATGTCCCAAAAAAAGGCAACATGGCCCCATGCCATGACCAATGTTTGCATTGTTTTTAAATGAAAGCCTCTTTGTTTTAACTTTATTTATTTAGTCGTTTGTTATACCTTACTTTCCTAATTTTGTCTGTTTATGATTTCAGTAACATAAGTTACAACCTGCCAATGTCATGTCATGTCACGAGCTAAATGAACAAAATGAGGTAGGTGACAACGAGGTTGATGATTATGGAGAAGAAAGTGAGGAACCAGAATATACTAATGTGTTCGTTTGGGAAGTCGGTGACATGCAAGGGTTGAGTACCGATGTCGTATATCATAAGCTGCCAATTAACCCAGGGTTTGATCAGGTGAAGCAAAAAACTAGAAAATTCAAGCGTGAACTGAGTTTGAAGATTAAGGAAGAGATTACCAAGCAAATAGATTCCCGATTGGTGGAAGTGACACAATATCCAACTTGGCTGGCCAATGTTGTTCCGATCGCCAAGAAAGACAGTAAAATAAGGATTTGTGTTGACTATAGAGACCTCAACAAAGCTAGCCCAAAAGATAATTTTTCGCTGCCGAATATTAATATTTTGATTGATAACTGCGGAAGGCATGAAATGCAGTCATTTGTGGACTGTTATACAAGCTATCACCAGATTCTAATGGATGTGGAGGATGCAGAAAAGACGACTTTCATTACACCTTGGGGTGTATATCATTACCGAGTGATGCCATTCGGCCTCAAGAATGGCTGTGACACCTACATGAGAGACATGATGACTATATTTCACGACATGATTCATAAGTGGATTGAATTGTACGTGGACGACGTCATAATCAAATCCTGTGAGAGTTCGGATCACTTCACACATCTAAGGAAATTCTTTGAGCGCTTGCGTCGTTAAAACTTTAAGCTAAATCCCGCCAAATGCGCTTTTGTAGTTCCATCCAGGAAGTTGTTGGGATTTATAGTCAGCAGAAGGGGTATTGAGCTCCACCCTTCTAAGATTAAAGCAATTCAAGAGTTACCACCGCCGAAGATGAGAAAAGAGGTGATGAGTTTTTTAGGGAGGTTAAACTACCTCAGTCGATTCATAGCTCAATAAACCGTAGTGTGTGAGCCTATTTTCAAGCTGGTGAAGAAAGACACCTCGACAAAGTGGACTGAAGAGTGTCAGACTGCTTGTGCTAATATCAAGAACTATTTGTCCAATCCACCGGTATTGGTTCCTCCGCGAGAAGGGAGTCCTTTGTTGTTGTACTTATCTGTCTAAGATAATGCATTTGTGCGTACTTGATCAACACGACGAGACAGGAAAGAAGGAAAGGGCTATCTATTATATAAGCAAGAAGTTTACTCTATACGAGTCTCGTTACACTTTGTTGGAGAGAACGTGTCGCGCATTGACGTGGCTAGCCCAGAAGCTGAGACATTATTTGTCCTCTTATACTACATACCTCATTTCCAGAATGGATCCACTGAAGTATATCTTCCAGAAAGTGATGCCGACCGGAAAGTTAGCTAAATGGCAAATGTTATTGAGTGAATTTTTTGACATTGTGTATGTGACTCAGAAAGCGATAAAAGCAAAGGCTTTGGCTGATCATCTTGTAGAAAATCCCGTTGATGAAGAGTATGAACCACTTAAGACTTATTTTCACGATGAAGAAGTGTCATTTGTGGGTGAGGATATTTCTGAAGCATATCCAGGTTGGAGATTATTCTTTGATGGAGCGGCAAAACATCAAGGTAAAGGTATCGGAGCAGTCTTAGTGTAAGAATCTGGTCAGCACTATCCCATGGCGGCTAATCTCCGATTTAATTGCACAAACAATATGGCTGAGTAAGAAGCTTGTATTCTTGGTTTGAAAATGTCCATCGATATGAATGTTTACGAGTTGTTGGTTATTGGAGACTCATACCTTTTGATTCATCAGGTTCAAGGAGAATGGGCTGTGAAAAACCCTAAGATTATACCTTACGTGCAGTATGTGCAGAAGTTGTGCAAAAGATTCCGTAAGATCGAGTTCAGACATACTCCCAGAATACAGAATGAATTGGCCGATGCTCTTGCCACCATCGCTTCGATGATTACACATCCGGATACAGATTATATTGATCCTTTGGATATAGAGTTGAAAGAACATCCAGTCCATTGTTTATATGTTGAAGCAGAACCAGACGGTTTGCCTTGGTATTTTGATATAAAGAAGTATTAGGAGTCTGGAACTTATCCTGAAGATGCTACGACCAACCAAAAGAAGTCGATACGCCGTGTGGTCTCAATTTCTTTCTAAGAGATACTACGTAAAAAATTGCGGTTTGCATTTCTGTTATTTACTTGTAATCGTTCTGTTTGCTTGTATTTGCCTTGCTTAAAATTTTACCCCTCTTGTAATGAACTACGTCTGACCTGAATTCTCAAGAATGAGATACTTAGGCGGCCTATGTCGGCCTCGACCGATTTCTTTTTTATTTTTTCTTACTTTATCAACCTTTGAGGAGGGGGAACTACGTTTGACCTGATCTCTGCCTCAACGGGATACATAGGCGCCACAAGGGTTCGGTCATATATCCCGTAAGATTTCTATTCCTCTTTACAATAGGAACTGCGACAGAATTTTTTAGAGGGACTCAAAAATTCTTGAGAAGAAGATTCTTCCTCAGCAAGTCAAGGCTAAAGATGTTTCGAGATTTGCAACTGGGACAGAATATTTGAGAAGATCTCAAAAATTCGCGATCTACAGTGGAAAGATAAGCAAGACAGTTAACTGGGACAGAAATTTTGAGGATGACCTCAAAATTTCAGCATAGATTTATCTGAAAGTCCGGAGCAACTCTGAAAACTCCCCGGCAAATGATCCGATAGGACTTCAAGCATCAGACTCAAAGGAGTTTGTTAAGCCTGATATGACATGACTTAGCGGTGACCTATCTCAGACACTATTTATTGAAAGTTTACTTTCTTAAAGATTTTCCTTTACGTTTCATTTATCTTGGCATAAAATATTTTTGTATTATCTATCAAGAGCCGGGAGATCGGGAAATCAACCTGAGATAACAAGACCGGGAGCAGACAACTAGAGAAATTGACACAGATCAGTACATTTTTGAAACTAGCAATTTTTCTGTGGACGCAGGTTTATTGCTTTGCTTTGAGATCGATAAATTCTTCCGATGAATGAATATGGAGAACTCCAAAGAGGAGAAAACTATCCCAAAATCAATAGTTTTCGTAGAAGCAAGAGACATTTTATATCACTTATGTCGAAGACTTGGGAATATGAATTGTTTATTTCAATCAATTCCCAACAACATGAAATTTATAACGAACGTCTAGCTATATTCCAAGGTGAATCAAGCGAAATCTCAAGGGAAAGTTTACGGCTTCCGTAAATGACGCTATCTGCATCACATTATCAAACAAGATAGTGTCGTTACCCAGAGGGGTCATTTACTTTATTATCAACCAAGACGATGCATTACCTAGAGCGGACAATTATTTTATTGTCGGTCAAGGCGATGTATCATCTGGAGGTCATTTCACCATTATCATCGTCGGAGATGATATGAATATTCATTGCATCGCAAGTCAATATCCATGCGTTGCAGAAGATTATGCATCGCGAGTCAATATTCATGAATCGAGGGAGATCATGCATCTCGAGTCAATACTCATGCATCGCGGAAGATCATGCATTGCGAGTCAATACTCATGTATTGCGGGATACCATGCATCGCGAGTCAATACTATGCATTGTGAGAAGATTTCATACCTCACAGAAATTATGCGTCGCAGGAAGATTTCATACCTCGCAGAAAATTATGCATCGTGAGAAGATTTCACACCTCACAAAAATTATGCATCGCGAGAAAATTTCATACCTCGCAGAATTATGCATCGTGAGAAGATTTCATACCTCGAAGAAATTATGCATCGCGAGAAGATTTCATACCTTCGCAAAATTTTTGCATCACGGAACATATTCATGTCCTGTAAGAAATCATGCACTGCCGGAGAAGTAATCGTGCATCCAAACAGAATTATTTGTCCGGCATCAACTGCATTCCGATTAAAGGAAAACAACATGAAGAGTACATCGATATCAAGGGAAGCATCAGCACTGCATCATCTTTCATTCATGTTGACATCAGCCTGAAGCGCATATTGACATCAAAAGAAATATCAGCATTGCACCAGCAGTTATTCATTTTGACATCAAGTGAAGAGTGCATTGAATATTACATTGCAAGCACAAGGCATGAGCTTTATTTGCTTTACGTCAGACCAATCGAGTCGACGTTGAATATCGAGGAGAACAATAGAGTGTCGACATCGTAAAAGACATTGTCTCCCATCCTAATTGCATTTTTTAGCTGACGAGTTTTTATATCAGTCTTCATCGAGAGCATCTGAAAGGATGAATTCTCCAAAAACTACAGGTGCGGATGACGTCAAAAGGGACGCAACACAACGTGGAACTTTTTCTTAGTAGCGAACTGGGACACAATCCAAAGAGGAATGTCAAATTCTTAGGACACGAGCAGAGGAGCGACTTCCACCACAATCAAACAACACCTCTATCATAAGGCATGTGGGTTTTTCTTTAGTTTTGTCAGTTTCAGTCTCACATCCGGAAATTTAGATTTACCGGAAGCAAGTTTCCAATCTGAGTGACAATATGCCAAAGGTTTTGGAGATTGTTCGCGTAATTCTTAATTATGAGAGGGGAACACACCATTCATGGTTGAGAGGTTACAAGCCTCCTTTTCCGTACTCAATTAAATTTGTCACTCATCCAGAACCAAAGGCTATCTAACATAATGGATTTCCTTTTCAACAAATTGAGTCGAACTACAAGTAACCTGAATCCTCATACAACTGAGATATGTGGGAAGCCCACTTCCCGGGTTCGACCATAATTCCTAAATCCAGACTAAATCTCTTTCCTAAAAGACGAATATGTAGTCGGTCAAAATGGGCTGGGTCAATTTCGTTTTCCTCGAATTTCTTTTATCAATCCAAGTTAAACGAGGGACAGTTGTTGACACCCAATTTTGACCCTCCGTGAGAGTGATTAACTAGCAAGCTTCTCGAGTTTTAACAATTCAAAATAATTAATTGCATAAATTAAGAATATATATATATATATATATATATATATATATATATATATATATATATAAGTTATTTAAAATAGGGGTTTTACACCTTTTATATTGTTTAGCTAATGTATTTAATTTACATAATTATTTAAATTTTGTTAACGTTCAAAATCATTCTGAAGATAACACTCTGGTTTATATTAATTCTGGTTGGCATAGTTATTTTATTTGAATTAATTATTTTACTTTCATTAACCTTAAGACGCTTTTTAGCTAATTTGTATTAATTCGTTTTATTCGAGATTTTAGTCAATTTCACCGACTAAATCCATCACCAGCCGGTCATTCTCGTAATTGCAATATAAATAATCCTATCAGCCATTTGCAAAACCAAGTTTAGGTCCTCTTGTTTCAGTGGCCCACTTCTCCAATTCCTCAAACAATAAATTTAGCCCACCAGCTTCCCTCCCAAACCTGCCTGGCCTTGATAAATCCCAAGCCCAATTTTATTTACCCATCTTACAATCCAGGACCAACCCGTTTAATCCACGCCCCAATTATCGACCTGATCCGATTCCTTAGTCACTATGTTCCTCCTAAATATATTAGCAAACCCTATCCTTTCTCCTTTAAACAGAACCCAGAACCTAGCACATAAAGTCCAGACTCCCCTTAAGCGTCAAAAGCAAGAGGAATACCCAGTGCGTGCCGCTCAGTTCCAGCGAACGGCGAGCTCGCGAAAAGGCAGCGAGAAGCGCGACTTTTGGACTGTTACAGCTCTGCCTGCGCGGATCGTCCTTGCGGATCCGGATTTGAGCCACGTCTCTTATTCAAGGATGATCGAAATCATTCCAAGCCATCAGTGTCCTCCTCTCATCTGATTTCTTTGAAGATTCGTACAAATCCAGCTTGCTCCTTGTCCTTGGAAGAGGTTTAAATTTCGAATAGGGTCTTAGAATTCCTGTTTTACCCAGTTTTTTCTCAAATTCTCCCCGCTCTCCTATCCCAAAACCCTAATGGTTCTCCTATATATATCCTCTCTATGTCCAGTTGCAAAAAAAGAAGAAAAAGAGAAAAAAATTCATGGAAGGAGGCAGAAAATTTCGCTAAAAACTTTTAAAGGGAAATAGGGGAAACAGAGAGGATTGGAACCCTTTCCTTTGGAGATTTTTTTTTGTATTGGGTCTCCACTAGGCAAAAAAAATTTAATTAAGGAAGTTAACGGAGAGTTGAAAAGGATTTTTTTACTTAAAGATTTTTGTTCCTTCCCCTTTTTTGTTTGAGCTCGAGAAGGATAAATAAAGAGGAGATTACCTAGGATATTTTCCTGTTGGATTTCTTTATTTACGATTGGTTGACGAGTTTGTTTGGGGTTTTTTCTGCTTTCTTGTGCTACCTTATCACTTTGGTTTCGTTCGTCGAAGTCTTTGGAAACGCACTCCAGTGGTTAAAGTTCTCTATCTTGCTCACTGCCTCGGTTTGCTGCACAAGAAAAGGTAACCTTTCTCCCTCCGCTACATTCTATTCGTTTTCTTCTATATCTCATTGTGTTGCTTGACATTGGTTATCGTTGGATCAGTATTCATCCTAAGCGGGAATGTATATATGCATTCTTAAGTCGCTTCTATGGGTTTCTTATAATATTGATTACAAGGTTTCGTTTGTTTGGGATATAAATATTAAAAGATGTATTTTCCAATGGTTTACTTTGATCCCTAGTTGAGTTTCTGGGAGTATTAGATTAAGGTATGTTGCAGTGCGTATATTGGGTCCATTTTCTGTGATAAGGGAACATATGATTAGCAGGAGTCTTCTTTTGACATATGTCGATTGATTTGCATTTTGTTCTTGAGTTATATGAGTTTGGTCTATAGTATAGAATGTGAATAAGATTAGTCGTCGACTATGTTAGTGTATATTTCTTGTGAGATTGTTATATGTTTGTAGTGCTGCTGCTGATATTGACAAAAGCGAACGTGGTTCTTAATACTTACGTATGCCATTGTGTTAAAACATTTTGTTTAGTTTGTGAAACAGTGTGATATTTTGCCATATTTAGTCACTGTTTCTCGTGGATGGCCCCAAAGTGCAAGTGTTTGGCTCCAGAGTTAATTAGCTCAAAATTGTGCTGTTCTACCCATTCACTGTAAGCTGCGTTTTTAAGAGAGAAGATGGATTGCTTAAATGATAATCTTGCCTCTTAGTCCCCCTGCCTTTATTTAACCCCGTGTTCTCATAGTTATTTCCTGTCGGTCGATTGCCATATTTTTCATTCTTATTTTATTTGCTTTGGTTAGTCGCGTGGGCAATCCTTTTCTCTTTTGATCGTGTAGATGTAGGGGCTCTAAAATAAATTGATGTATGTGTTTGTATGGCAGTGGGAGATTGAAACAATAGCAATTCATCATGTTTCCTTAATATATCTATCTAATTATTTATGTAGTCTCAATGTCCTATTTGTTTATTTACCTATTTATATTTCTACTTGAGCCGAAAGATGGTTATCAGATCAAGAATGTAAGGTGTCCCTGCTTTTTCAGGGTAAGAAGGGGTAGATAAAATGCCTCGAGCCAATGTTCGAATACCAGGCTCTACAGCGCTGAAGTAACCCATGCCATACTCCCACGAAAGTTGTGACCTCAATATTGGCTAGCACCACCACTTTCTCAATATTTCCAACTACATAAACATAGACTCCAAGGTCTAACTCTCTCTAGTCAAAGAACACTTTGATATTCCAAAGAAAGCCGAACAGTCCACGCTAACTGTCTTCCGGTTTAATGTGTCTTCCACCATATTAGCCGTACTCGATGTTATGCCTCGTATTTTTTTTATACGTAGTGCGCATCATGATCTAGTAGACGTATGTCCGGGGAATGAGATTTTATTTTAAGTTCCAAGTGATTAAAGAAATATTAGGCAAGGATGTTATTTCCAAATGTGATATTAAGTATGAGTTGGCTAATGTAAGTGCCATTAACTTTAAGTGAGGGATTAATCAGTGGCTAATTTGGATTAATTTAATCCAATGGGCCCCACCACTCATAATTCGTGGCTGATTAGGATTAATTTAATCCAGTGGGCCCCACCACTCAAGGCAAAAAATTAAAAAGGGATCAGATTGTGAGCTGGCCTTAGTGGACAGGTGTAGAGGGGGGCTGCCTCCACTTCATACTATTAAATGAGGTGGAGAAATCCACTCCATGCTAAATAAAGTGGTGAAATGCATTGCTGGATATCATCTTCTTCTTCACCACTTGTCTTAGGCAGCCATGGAAATGGAGAAACCAACCCTTTACCTCTTGGCCAGTAGCTGCAAATAATTTGGTTAGTAATCTCCTTGTTTGGTGTGTTAATTCTTTAGAATACCTTTGTTAATTATCCATTAATTTTAAGAAGGGGGCGTTACCAGTAGCTTAGGAAGTTTGTTTTAGTTATTGAATGTGCTAAGTATGAACGGAAACCATAATCGGATTAATAGTGGTGTCGTGTTGGCGCTTGGGCTGTTTTGATTAAAGCAAACAGCAGGAAAATTCTATTTTGGCATTATGTATATGTTGAATGTGATTATGAGTATATACTCCAAAGGATGAATACGATAAGGTAGATGTGTTGCGAATTATAAAATGAGTTATCGCTCGATGTGTCGTTGCTTCGCTGCTATGGTTGCCGAGACGGAACTGTTTTAGGGAGGGGGCTGTTTAATATGATTCGTTGGGTTATATGTGTTATTGGTATTGTGTGGATAATTTGGGTTGTTGTCGGATTGGGACGACGTAAGGAAAATAGGGGAAGTGCTGCCGAATTTTTGTTAGATTATTAGCTAGCTTACAAGAACGTAAAGCGCGATGTTTATCTAATTGCGGCACGATTGTTGATTGTTATAGATTAATAGCTTGAGCTGTAAATATTGGACGTGAAGCTCGATTATATGGTATGTAACGCTGTCCCTTCTTTCTTTGTTTGGCATGACTTTTACAAATAAGCGAATAACGGACATGTTTGATACTTACCTCTAGAGCGTCTAGGTGACGTATATTCTTGCTTCCACAATTTTTCCTCTATATATCGGCTTATGTCTAAGGCTATGATGATCTCTAATATCTATGGTAGTGCTTCTTAGAGTCATTGAGATTTTACGTTTCCATATCATATTAAAGGTTCATAATCTTGATAAAACATTAATCTTTGGAAATACTCCTTGCTGGTTCACGTTGATTGTTCTATTGAGTTATAAGAAATGATTTTAATTGCATATGGTTGCTCATAATATTCTGCTCGTGCATAGAGTCATTTATCATTTCACCGAGTCCCGGGCCGGGTAATGTTCGTGCGGAGTTTCTTGCATATGTCACCGAGTTCCTCACTAGAGGGCCGGGTATGTATATTATATATATGATTGGCGATGAGGATGGTTATGATGATGATGATGACGCAGATGACGTGATGATTATTTTGTCGAGCCCCTTACTAGGGAAGCTGCGCACCTTATATGTTAAAGATATGCATGATTTTCACTTAAAAGGGTGCATGTGTAGCGATATTATGTTTCGACTTGCCATATTGGTATCCTGTCATCTTTAACTTATGCTTTACATACTCAGTACATTGTCCGTACTGACCCCCCCTTTCCTCGGGGGGGCTGCGTTTCATGCCCGCAGGTATAGACGCACAGTTCGGTGATCCTCCCGCCTAGGATATCTACTCTGCTGATTGGGAGAGCTCCACTGTTCAGGAGCCCAGTCGTTTTCGTACATAACTTTTTTGTAGTCTTTTGCTCGTGTATGGGTATGGCAGGGCCCTGTCGCGTCGAGTTTCACTAATGTACTCTTAGAGGTCTGTGGACATTATGTGGGTTGTATATATATGTTTTGGATAATGGTCTGGACATGGTTTGTTTGGGATGTCCGCTTGTACATGGGCAGCCTTGTCGGCTGCGTACATCATTGTGTATTGTGTAGTGGCAGCCTTGTCGGCTTAAGTATGTTATTATGCTTTGAATAGTGGCGGCCTTGTCGGCTCGCGTATGCTGTTATGGTTGAATGGTTATGACTCCTTATGAGACAGGTCCTCTTTATATTTATATGACGTTGGGGTTGGCTTGATTTGATTAAATTCCATATTGTCTTAGTTTAAGTTGGTTATACTTAGCAGGTTTATATGTGGGTGTCCAAAACGGGCACTAGTCACGGCCCATCGAGTAGGGTCGTGACAAAGAGTGGTATCAGAGCGGTTCTTCTTCGGAAGTGCCTACAGACCGTGTCTAGTAGAGTCTTGTTTATCGGTGTGTTGTGCACCACATCTATAAACAGGAAGCTGCAGGACAATTAGGATGTCATTCTTTCTTCTTATTCTAGATCGTGCGATAGAGATATATTAACAGGATAATCCCTCTCTAATGAATCCGTGTGTTTTCAGCTATGCCTCCAAAGAAAGCGACAGCCAGAATGGAAAATCGGTAGCAGAAGGTACTAGTCAGACCCGGAGAGTTACTAGGGCCCGTGCCAGTCTATGCTTGGCATTATGCTCCAGTCGGAGAGCTCTGCTACACCGCCACCGCCAGAGGAGCTTAGAGCAGCAGCAGCTCCGTTTCGGGGGACACCACCAGCCCCAGAGGCCCCAACACCTGAACCTCCAGCTCCTCAGTCAGGGGCGAAGGATAGGGCCATGAGAGATGCGGTTCAATTGCTGACTAGATTAGTGGCAGATCAGGCTCGCAGGCATGGACTAGGAGTTGATCATGTGGACAGATCTGATAGCTTAAGGGCTCGTGACTTCTTAAGTTGTAATCCTCCAGAGTTCTTTGGGTCAAGGCCCCAGGATGATCCGCAAGAGTTTATTCGTCAGATGCAGCGTACATTGAGGATAATCAAGGCTTCGGAGACCGATTCTGTTTAGTTGGCTACGTATCATTTGCGGGATGTAGCTATTAATTGGTATGAGTCTTGGGAGTTATCTAGGGGTGAGGGTGCTCCTCCAGCGGTATGGGATGAATTTGTGGAGGCTTTCCAGGGCCACTTCCTGCCTCCAGAGATGAAGCGAGCTAGAGTCGATAGATTTTTGCGTTTGAAGCAAAATGGCAGGAGCATTCGAGAGTATAGCCTCGAGTTTGATTCACTGGCTAGGCATGCGCCTACTATTGTGGCTGATATGGCAGACAGGGTACATCGTTATGTGATGGGATTGGATCGTTATCTGATTGACGGTTGTATGGTAGTGACTCTTCAGCCAGGTATGGACATTTCTCGGGTGCAGGCATATGCACAAGGGGCAGAGGATCGGCACCGGGGACGTCAGCCAGATAGAGATTATAATAGAGGTCAGCATAAGAGGGCTAGATCAGCAGGTTATCCTGACGAGTTTTGAAGCGGGCAATCTCAGCAGGATGTTAGATTTTCTTCCCAGCCAGCACAGAGTGCATTCCCACATTTCATGGGTAGGGGGTTCGATCGTATGGGATATTCGGAAGCTGGTCAGAGCTCTAGGGCGTCAGGGTCACAGATGGGCAGGGGTTTGAGCCAGTCGAGGCCACCTTTGCCTCGGTGTTCTCGTTGGGGTAAGTCCCATCCTGGGGAATGTCGTTGGGCTACAGGTGCGTGTTTTTCTTGCGGCCGTCAGGGCCATACTATGAGGGAGTGTCACCTTAGAGGTAGTGCAGGTGGTATGGCACAGCCTACAGGGTCCGTTGCTGGTTCATCTTCTTCTGTGGTTATGCGCCCTACGGGGCAGGGTATTCAGGCGCCAGCAGGCCGTGGTAGAGGACGTGGTGGAGCTTCCAGTTCTAGCGGTCCCTCGAACCGTATATACGCTTTGACTAATAGGCAAGATCAGGAGGCGTCACCTAATATGATCACAGGTATATTATCACTATTCTCCCGAAGTGTGTATGCATTGATAGACCCAGGTTCCACCTTATCATATATATCTTCCTTTGTTGCTAGTAGGGTCGGAATAGAGTCTGAGTTGATAGAACCATTTGAGGTAGCTACACTTGTAGGAGATTTTGTCGTAGCTACGCGAGTATATAGGAATTGTTCAGTAGTTATATATAGTCATCGTACCGTAGCAGATCTAAAAGAGTTAAATATGATTGAGTTTGATATTATCATGGGCATGGATTGGTTGGCTGCTTGTTATGCTAATGTTGATTGCAGAGGAAAGATAGTTTGATTTCAATTTCCAGGGGAACCGATTATAGAGTGGAAGGGAAGTACAGTATCGCCGAAAGGTAAGTTCATTTCATACCTCAAGGCGGGGAAGATGGTTAGAAAAGGCTATATTTACCATCTGATTCGGGTGCATGACATAAAGGCAGAGGCACCGACTCTTCAATCAGTCCCAGTAGTTAATGAATTTCCCGATGTATTCCCCGAGGAACTTCAAGGCCTTCCTCCAGAACGGGAGATAGAGTTTACTATAGATGTACTGCCAGATACCCAGCCTATATCTATACCTCCTTATAGAATGACACCTGCTGAGTTGAAAGAATTGAAAGAGCAATTGAGGGATTTGCTAGAAAAGGGCTTCATCAGGCCTAGTACGTCACCTTGGGGAGCACCGGTACTGTTTGTGAGGAACAAGGATGGGTCGCTGCGGATGTGCATTGATTATAGGCAGTTGAACAAAGTAACAATAAAGAACACGTATCCCCTCCCAAGGATTGACGATCTATTTGACCAGTTGCAGGGTGCAAAGTGTTTTTCAAAGATCGACTTGCGGTCAGGTTATCATCAGGTGCGGGTAAGGGAAGCAGATATTCCAAAGACGGCATTCCGGACCCGATATGGGCATTATGAGTTTAGAGTGCTGTCTTTTGGGCTGACTAATTCTCCAGCGGTGATCATGGATTTAATGAATCGAGTATTTAAACCATTCCTTGATATGTTTGTTATTGTATTTATAGACAATATTCTGGTCTATTCACGTTCAGAAGAGGAGCATGCAAACCATTTAAGGACGGTACTTAGGGTGCTTCAGCACCAGAAGTTGTATGCTAAATTTTCTAAGTGCGAGTTCTGGTTGACTTCAATGGCATTCTTGGGGCATATTAGTGGAGCTGATGGTATTCAGGTAGACACGCAGAAGATTGAGGCGGTAAAGACTTGGCCCAAACCTATGACACCTACTGAGGTACGCAACTTTCTGGGGTTAGTAGGATATTACAGGAGATTCGTAGAAAAGTTTGCCTCAATTTCAGCGCCTTTGACAAGGCTAACTCAAAAGGCAGCCAAGTTCCAGTGGACTGATGCTTGTGAGCGAAGCTTCCAGCTATTGAAAGACAAATTGACTACAACTCCAGTCCTAACTCTTCCGGAGGGACCATACGGTTATGTTATTTATTGTGATGCTTTGGGTTTTGGGCTAGGATGTGTATTGATGCAGCATGGCAAAGTTATAGCCTATGCCTCCCGACAACTTAGGAAGCATGAAAAGAACTATCCTACTCACGATCTGGAGTTAGCGGTCGTGGTTCATGCCTTGAAGATATGGAGACATTATTTATATGGTGTACATGTGGACATCTATACAGATCATAAGAGTCTCCAATATATCTTTAAACAGAAGGAGCTGAACTTACGACAGAGGCGGTGGTTAAAGTTGCTAAAGGATTATGATGTTGATATTTTATATCATCCAGGGAAAGAGAATGTTGTAGCAGATGCTCTTAGCCTTAAGTCCATGGGTAGCTTGACAGATGTACAACCAGAAAGGAGGGATATGGTTTGGGAGATTCAACGTCTATCCAGCCTTGGAGTCCGTCTAGCTAATTCAGAAGATAGTGGAGTTTCTATTCGAGAGGTTGCTGAGTCCTCAATCATAGATGAGGTAAAGAGACACCAATACAAGGACCCTATTCTAGCACAGTATAGAGATGCAACTCTTCAAAAGGAAAAGACCCCATTTAAGGTTACACCTGACGGAGTGTTATGATATGAAGGCAGATTGTGTGTACCCGATACTGTGGGGCTACGACGGCAGGTTATGGGAGAGGCACACTCTGCCCGTTATTCTATTCACCCAGGGTCAACAAAAATGTATCATGACCTCAGATGCTTATATTGGTGGGATGGCATGAAAAAGGACATAGCGGAGTTTGTTGCTCAGTGCCCGAATTGTCAACAAGTCAAGATCGAACATCAAAAGCCTGGTGGATTATTACAGTAGATAGAGATCTCGACTTGGAAATAGGAGATGATTAATATGGACTTCATTACAGGCTTACCTCGCACTCAACAGAAGTATGACTCTATATAGGTTATTGTAGATAGGCTGACGAAATCGGCCCATTTTCTTCCAGTCAGGACTACTTATTCGGCTGAAGATTATGCGAGGTTATATGTAAGGGAGATAGTGAGACTTCATGGGGTTCCCACGTCCATTATATCAGACAGATGAGCTCAATTTACAGCCAACTCTTAGAGATCGTTTCAGAAGGGATTGGGGACACAAGTGAACCTTAGCACAACATTTCACCCTCAGACTGATGGGCAGGCTGAGCGTACTATTCAGACACTAGAAGATATGTTGCGGGCCTGTATTATTGACTTCAAAGGTAGATGGGATGACCACTTGCCGCTCATTGAGTTTGCCTATAATAATAGCTACCATTCTAGTATCCAGATGGCACCGTACGAGGCCTTATATGGGAGGAAGTGCAGATCACCTATTGGTTGGTTTGATGTTGGCGAGACTAAGTTAATAGGCCCGGATGTGATTCAGCAAGCTGTTGACAAAGTGAAGCTTATTCAAGAAAGATTATTAGCAGCCCAGAGTCGACAGAAGTCATATGCAGATAATCGGCGTCGAGATTTGGAGTTTCAGATTGGTGACTGGGTATTCCTGAAGGTATCACCCATGAGAGGTGTGATGAGATTCAGCAGGAAGGGGAAGCTCAGTCCGAGATACATTGGGCCTTATCAGATTGTTCGTAGGATAGGCAAGGTTTCCTATGAGTTGGATCTACCATCTCATTTGGAGGGGGTATATCCAGTCTTCCATGTATCGATGCTACGTAAATGTATTGGTGATTCTTCTAGAGTATTCCCCGTAGATGATATTCAGGTAACAGAGGAGTTGTCATATGAGGATAAACCCGTGACTATACTTGATTGTCAGGTTAGAAGGTTACGTACTAAGGATGTGGCTTCCGTCAAAGTGTTGTGGCAAAATAACAATAGGGAGGAGATGACTTGGGAAGCGGAAGACGAAATGAAGAATAAGTATCCTTACTTGTTCCCCGTACCTGCAGGTAATTCAATTCCTAGCTTGACTATATTGATAGATAAAGAGATTATGTAGCTGTGAGGCATTTGTATGTTACGGAATGCAGGTTGATAGGTATAACTTTAAGAGAGACCTCGCTGGAATTTGTTTTAGCAAGACGCTAACTTAACATTCGAGGACGAATGTTCCTAAGGGGGAAGGATGTTATGCCTCGTATTTTTTTTATACGTAGTGCGCATCGTGATCTAGTAGACGTAAGTCCGGGGAATGAGATTTTATTTTAAGTTCCAAGTGATTAATGAAATATTAGGCAAGGATGTTATTTCCAAATGTGATATTAAGTATGAGTTGGCTAATGTAAGTGCCATTAACTTTAAGTGAGGGATTAATTAGTTGCTAATTTGGATTAATTTAATCCAATGGGCCCCACCACTCATAATTGGTGGCTGATTAGGGTTAATTTAATCCAGTGGGCCCCACCACTCAAGGCAAAAAATTAAAAAGGGATCAGATTGTGAGCTGGCCTTAGTGGACAGGTGTAGAGGGGGGCTGCCTCCACTTCATACAATTAAATGAGGTGGAGAAATCCACTCCATGCTAAATAAAGTGGTGAAATGCATTGCTGCATATCATCTTCTTCTTCACCACTTGTCTTAGGCAGCCATGGAAATGGAGAAACCAACCCTGCAACTCTTGGCCAGCAGCTGCAAATAATTTGGTTAGTAATCTCCTTGTTTGGTGTGTTAATTCTTTAGAATACCTTTGTTAATTATCCATTAATTTTAAGAAGGGGGCGTGACCAGTAGCTTAGGAAGTTTGTTTTAGTTATTGAATGTGCTAAGTATGAACGGAAACCATAATCGGATTATTAATGGTGTCGTGTTGGTGCTTGGGCTGTTTTGATTAAAGCAAACTGCAGGAAAATTCTGTTTTGGCATTATGTATATGTTGAATGTGATTATGAGTATATACTCCAAAGGATGAATACGATAAGGTAGATGTGTTGCGAATTATAAAATGAGTTATCGCTCGGTGTGTCATTGCTTCGGTGCTATGGTTGCCGAGACGAAATTGTTTTGGGGAGGGGACTGTTTAATATGATTCGTTGGGTTATATGTGTTATTGGTATTGCTGTGGATAATTTGGGTTGTTGTCGGATTGGGACGAAGTAAGGAAAATAGGGGAAGTGCTGCCGAATTTTTGTTAGATTATTAGCTAGCTTACAAGAAAGTAAAGCGCGATGTTTATCTAATTGCGGCACGATTATTGCTTGTTATAGATTAATAGCTTGAGCAGTAAGTATTGGACGTGCGGCTCGATTATATGGTATGTAACGCTGTCCCTTCTTTCTTTGTTTGGCATGACTTTTAAAAATAAGCGAATAACGGACATGTTTGATACTTACCTCTAGAGCGTCTAGGTGACGTATATTCTTGCTTCCACAATTATTCCTCTATATATCGGCTATGTCTAAGGCTATGATGATCTCTAATATCTATGGTAGTGCTTCTTAGAGTCATTGAGAATTTGTGTTTCCATATCATATTAAAGGTTCATAATCTTGATAAAACATTAATCTTTAGAAATACTCCTTGCTGGTTCACGTTGATTGTTCTATTGAGTTATAAGAAATGATTTTAATTGCATATGGTTGCTCATAATATTCTGCTCGTGCATAGAGTCATTTATCATTTCACCGAGTCCCGGGCCGGGTAATGTTCGTGCGAAGTTTCTTGCATATGTCACTGAGTTCCTCACTAGAGGGCCGGTTATGTATATTATATATATGATTGGTGATGAGGATGGTTATGATGATGATGATGACGAAGATGACGTGATGATTATTTTGTCAAGCCCCTTACTACGGAAGCTGGGCACCTTCTATGTTAAAGATATGCATGATTTTCACTTAAAAGGGTGCATGTGTAGCGATATTATGTTTCGACTTGCCATATTGGTATCCTATCATCTTTACCTTATGCTTTACATACTCAGTACATTGTCCGTACTGACCCCCCCTTTCCGCGGGGGGGGGGGGGCTGCTTTTCATGCCCGCAGGTGTAGACGCACCGTTCGGTGATCCTCCCGCCTAGGATATCTACTCTGCTGATTGGGAGAGCTCCACTGTTCCGGAGCCCAGTCATATTGGTACATAACTTTTGTGTAGTCTTTTGCTCGTCTATGGGTATGGCGGGGCCCTGTCCCATTGAGTTTCACTAATGTACTCTTAGAGGTCTGTGGACATTATGTGGGTTGTATATATATGTTTTGGATAATGGTCTAGACATGGTTTGTTTGGGATGTCCGCTTGTACAGGGGCAGCCTTGTCGGCTGCGTACATCATTGTGTATTGTGTAGTGGCAGCCTTGTCGGCTTAAGTATGTTATTATGCTTTGAATAGTGGCGTCCATGTCGGCTCGCGTATGCTGTTATGGTTGAATGGTTATGACTCCTTATGAGACAGGTCCTCTTTATATATATATGACGTTGGGGTTGGCTTGATTTGATTAAATTCCATATTTTCTTAGTTTCAGTTGGTTATACTTAGCAGTTTTGTATGTGGGTGTCCAAAACGGGCACTAGTCACGGCCCATCGGGTTGGGTCGTGACACCCGAGTGCTACTGAATGGTCACACCATAATTCTTGAGAAACTGCATCCATCTCCTATATGCATAGTTTAGACCCTTCTTAGTAAACACATGTTGGAGACTACGATGATTAATGAATACCTCACACTAACACCATATAGATAAAGCATCCAGTTCTTGAGAGAAAACACCACTGCCACCAGCTCCAATTCATGGGTGGGGTAATTCCTCTCATGAACCTTCAACTTTTTGGAATCACAATCTATGGCATCCTTTTCATGTATCAACCCAACAAACAAACTCAAATGTGAAGCATCATAATAAACAATGATGTCATAATCTTCTAACAGCAAGGTGAAGATTAGCGTTGTAGTCAAAAGATCCTTGTGCTTTTGAACGATTTCTAAAGGTACCTCCTTTTTATTCAACATTGTCGTGTTTAAAAATAGAAGCAAAGTTCTTCATAGACCTGCGATAATAGCAAACGAGCCCCACAAAACGTCTCACTTTGTCACAGTGCTAGGAAGAACCCAATTCTTAAATGTCTGAATCTTTTTGGGATCTACCATCACCCCTTGTTTCAAAATTGTATGCGCAAGCAAAGAAACCAAAGGTAGCTAGAATTCGCACATAGAAAATTTAGCATACAATTCTTGTTTCTCCAAGATACACACAACAATGCAAAGATGGTTAGCATACTACTCCTCCCCAGTGGAGTAAATCAAAATGTTGTCCTTGAAAACAATCATAAAGAAATCTAAGAATGGCTTAAGCACCCTATTCATCAAAGTCATAAATGTTGCACACACATTATTTAATCGAAACGAGATTACGAAAATCTCACAATGCCTATATCAGGTCTGGAAAGATTGTTTAGATATATACTCAAGCCTAATCTTTAACTGATGGTACCCTGGCCTATAATTAATCTAGAAAAGACAAATGCACCATGAAACTGGTCAAACAAATTATATATGTGATGCAAGGGATACTTATTTTGAATGATAACCTTATTTAACTATCTATAATTTATATAAATCCTCATACTACCATATTTATTTTTTACAAACAATATAGAACACCCCATAGAGAAGCACTAGGATGAACAAACCCTTTATCAAGCAAATCTTGAAGCTGACTCTTAAGCTCTCTTAACTCTACCGGAGCCATGCAATAGGGAGGAAATGATTGGTGAGTGTCCGCCTCCAAGTCAATACAAAAGTCTATGTCCTATGTGGGCATTCCAGGAAGATCGGTGGGAAACACCTCTAGAACCCATAAATCCCAGGGATAGACTCAATGCAAAGAGACTACACTAAATATCTCAAATATGAGCCAATTATTCTAAACCATCCTGCCATACAAGTTTGCTATCCTAATGGAATGATATGATCTTCAATGGTTTAGGCTTGTACACCTCTTCCCACTCCAACCTTTCCCTCCTTGGTATCTCCAGAGTCACTATCTTAGCATTACAATTTAGTTCATTAAAATAGGGGGATAGTTAAGTCACACCCAATTGGATTCTTTAAGAATTCACAATATAATTTAAACTTCAACTGAATTTGTTAAAAGTGCAGTAAATATTGAATATGTATGTTTTATAATAAGTAAATGATTCAAAATTGATGGCATTATACTAAGAGTTGAAAGGTTATTCTTCCTAGTAGAAAAGAGTGATAAAGTTCAAGCATGATAGGATTCCTAAATAAGAAAATTTCTTCCTAATTAACTAAAGTATTTTTTTCAAAATAAGATTATAATTTTAGTTTAATGAGTTTGATAAATTATATAAGTCTATCCTAAAAAAGAATGAGTTTTAATGACATAACATGTCAGTTAGGAGACAAGGAGACTTTTGAAGTGTTAAATATTTTTTTAGGAGAATAATAATTGTGTAATATTTTGATCCTAAATAAAATAAAAAAATGATATCTGAAGACAATTTTTAATACTTGAGTGAGTGGCCATTTAAGAAATTAACTCTCTTTATTGGCATGATCAACCCAGTCCTGGGGTTGGCAAAATCAAACCCAACCATTTAAGTTTAGGCGGGTTGTTGACACGTCTATTTATGAGCTCAATCCATTTCAACCCATTAAAAGTTAAATTAATATGTTGCTCTAATTGACTTGTGAAAATTTTGTCAAAATATTTTTATAAAGTTTTGATTCAAATATGATATGTTATATATAGCCATAATAAAGAAAAATAATAATTTTATAATTAGGTACTAAAATATATTAAAAGGCCAAGTAAACAATTTAACTAAGTAAATATTGGGTTGGATATTGACTCAATATATAACTCATAACCTAACCAATTTTGACCCAAGCAAATTTGTGTTTGATTTGATCTTGACTCAGTTATTGTCTTAACTCATTATAATTTGTCCAAATTTCACCCAATCTGCCTAATTGTCACCCATATCGAGGCCCTAGGTGGTAAATATTGGTCATTTAAATCACTAAGAGGCTGTTTGGTTACTGGTTAGAGTTATGCAGGTATTAGCTATGTAGGGTTTAATTATGCATGTATTAGTTATGCAATGTTTATTTATGCAGGTATTAGTAATGCAGGTATTAGCTATGCAGGGTTTAGTTATGTAGGCATTAGTTATAGAGTATTTAGAGATTTAAATACATGAATTATTAACTATAGAATATTAAACTTGTTGTAAATTATTAATATATATTATATACAAAATAATAATACATTCTAATAAAATGTGAAATATATTGAATAATGTATAATGCTAATATTTGATTAGCATATGTACCGTTAAAAACATACAATCAATTTCTAATATTAAAAAAATATTTATATTTGCATAAACCAATCAAAACGGTAAGTATATAAAAAGAAATGAAAATAATCTATATATAATAAGAAATAAAAACAACACACATTTGATAGAAAACAATCAAGTTTTTCAATTAAAAAATAAATAAAAATGATCTAAATATAAAAAAGAAATAAAAACAACAGACTTTTATATATATAGGAAAACAATAAAGTTTTCAATTAAAAATAATAAAATAAATTAAAAGGGTAAATATGTAATTTATCACTTTAATATATGTATAACTAATGCCACATAACTTATTCCACCTTTCTACCCTGCTTAACTTTATACATAGATTTTCTCATAAGTTATGTTGGTATTAATTATGTAGAACTATAAAAATACAACCAAACATGGTATAAGTTATGGTGACTTTTCTACCTAAATAAAAATTTCTACCAAACATAATATAACTTGATATATTATTTTATACATAAATAAGATATCTATTATATCGTTACCAAACGGTACCTAAGTGTATATCATCCACTTGTCAGGTTAAGCTTACCAAGAAAAGTGGAAAGTAAAGTCTTTGATTTACTTTAAAATATGTAGTGCCTATATAATCAAGACAACGAAAAAGAAAAGATACTACTATGCTATTTTAGAAGGAAGAAAGCAAAGTAGATAATAACAGAGAGTGAATACACGTGGATACGCAAAACTTCTCATGGAAACTTCAACATAGAAAAAGACGTTGAAAGGTTTATCAAGTTGTGATGCAGAATATACCCTAGCTACCATAGCTTTGTTTTATATCACGAATTCAAAAGTAGTGTTTAATACAAGGGACAAGGACAGATTAATTTTTAGAGTAGAAATTGTGAGAATATTAGTGTTGTATGATTAGTTAGATTGTACATATCATAAAAGTTGGTGATGGAAACAATAACTTTGAAAGAGTCATGCATGCTCTTCGCCACCATTTTATGAAATAAAATTATGATTAGGTTATTTTGACCCTGACATTTTGTCTGATTTAAAACGCTTCCTAGTACCTTGTAAATTTAACTATTGTGCCATGAATTATAAAGTTTGACCAAAAAAGCACTAGTTAAATTGTTTGCTTGGAAGTCGAAACTAACAGCAAACTATTTTGGTAAGAAAGAAGTTGCAAAAGATGGGTAGGAACGTATGAGGCTAAAATGATTTACTATTTACTAAAAGTGATTACAATAACCATCCCAACATTGATAACAAAGACTTCCTAATTTTTGTATAGCAGACAATTGATGGGTGGATTATAATATATACACACACATACATACAGACACTACCTTACAATAGATTGATTAGTAGGCTTCCACGTACTTGTTGAATCCTCCATCTGATGCTGATGATCGGCTAGTGAGGGCAGGTCTCATTGCAACAATGGCACTCTCATTCGCTCCAGTTCTCAGAGCAGCGCTACCAGCTTCCAAGAACCTATTGACTGCATCATCTACGTATTCATTAGCTTCACGGACACTCATCTTCCGTCCAATATCAGCGTAGTTTTTCAGAACATGGTCTCCATTAAGCTGTGAAGCAAGCTGGATCAGTTCTATTTGAAATTCAGAGAGCTTTGCATCTTCTCTTGGTCCCCATGGTCTTAGATTTATCATCACCTCCGGAAGTTTCTCTGCATATATCATATCCATCAAATGATTAGGATTAATCTGCCTCTTAAACGGATGATAGCTCTTATTTAATATGAAGAATTGGAATTGGAGAGGCGATGGGTCAAGGGTACCCCCTAACATAGGAAAAAATGTATGTAAATATTTCTCTGTTGGCACCCTTAGCAACAAAGTGGTTCCACCGGTTGATTTGGGGTGCACGGGTGGACATTAAGTGGGCTTACCTGGGTTCGATTCCCACTTCGCTCAAGAAAATAATTAAGCCACACATGGAAGGGCACATTGCAGAACTAAAATAATTATGTTCTCTCTCTACCCACTTATGTTTTTAAATGAAGTGGTTTTACACAATTCAGCATAGAATACACAGTACAGACATGCTGGGAAAATCCAACCCTCGGCTATATCACATTACATATGTTCTACCATATTCAGGCCAGCACTCGTCAAAGATATGCACTCAATTCTTCTTCCTTCCTACCGTCTGAATGTCATAACAGATCCTATCTGTTTTATTAAACTATACAATAGAACAAAGCACAGTAGTAGCTTTTACCAATACGAAAGATGGAAAACATCCCATTGCTCTAAATGATGTAATAGAATTACAACTCATGCATGAGTCGGAGCAGCTAAAGTGAAGTAAGGATCAAAAGAAGATCCTATTGAAGACAGGACAACGAGTTCCTGAGGGAGCCAACAGAGTTCCACAAGGACATGTTAATCCAGCTCATCTAGCAAAAAAGTATATGTTTGCTTACAATTATGACAGGCTTGAGGAAAGAAGTATTTGATAGTAATAGTAATCACAGCAGACAGCACCTTCAAACTACTAATAAGCCCCTTGCAATAGAATATCTCCACCATATGCATTTGAAGAAATTTAGATAGAATACTTTTACTGATACAGTATTTCCTAAAGCATCAGCATCTAAAAGCAGACCATATGCCCTGGATGTACTCTCCGTCTTATAAGTAACTATCAGTCACTTCTGTATGAACATAGAATTTTTACAATCAGCTAACTATTTGTTCATGGTTTGCTGAAGTTGTATGCATACAAACCTGGACAATCATCACGAGGAGTCTTACGCAAGCGGAAATAGTTCTCAAATGTCCCAGCCCATGCGTCTCGCTTGGTTAAGAAACTTGATTTCAGATTAAAAAGCTTTTTCACAGTTGCTGGTATGGAAGAATGCTCAAATTGTGAAGACGTAGTTGGACCTTTCGGCTCATGGATCACTGCAGCAAACATATTAATCAGGTATATATGTTAAACATTCCAATCCACCAGCACCATATGTAGACAAGGATTTTAGAAAAATAAAGGAGAAGGTAAGAAAGATAAATTTAGTATTATAACATTAATGACTTATCAACTATCAAAGAGATAAACTTAGTGAGCTTCTCACTTGATACAGAAAAATACTAATTAAATTTCCGGAGGCATGAACATAATAACTAAGACAGTAGCATTCATATATTCCTTTTTTTTTTTTTTTGGCTTTGTAAGCTTATATTTAGATGTGCTCTCCAGTACCGAAAGAGGGCATCTGTACATAAAACTGTGTTAGTCTGCAGCTTTTCAGGCTAACTTTTGTCTAAATCATCTATGCCAAATCAGTAAGCCCATATTTATCTCAGGATATTCCTGTACAGTTGTAGTTTAACTCAATATATCTAGTTATAGCTACAATTCCAGACAACATATGTAGTAATAGCTACAATTCCAGACATGTAGCAATGAGCTTAACTATAGAATTTACGATTTTTATATCAAAGAATCCTGAAAACACCCTAGCGAGTTGTCTTTTGAAATGAAACAAGTAAGTTGTATGAACACATATATATAAAGGAGAAGATGAGTGATTCACCAGTGGCCTTGTCAATCCATGGTGAAATCAAGAAGGTGGGGACACGAACCCCCAAGCGGTCAAATCTGAAGTAATATGGTGGAGGCCCGATAATGCCATCAGGATTAGGCACACCAGAAACAGGAGTTGGTACATGATCAAAGAAGCCACCATGTTCGTCATATGTAATCAAGAGTGCCATTTCTTTCCACTGTGGACTTGCCCTCAATGTCTCATAAACCTCCTTAACAAATTTTTGTCCAAGTGCTACATCGTGTGATGGATGATCATCATTTGCTGGGTCAATTTTAACATCGAAATATCTCTGTTCAATCACAACGTAATTTGGAAGTTTGCCAAGTTTAGCGTGTATTTTGAACGTTAATGCATAATTATGGAACTTAAAAATGTGTTTTAGTTTTCTGAGCGACTTGAAAAATAAGGTAGCTGGAATGTTTTGGTAATAAATTCCAAATGAAAGGCCATTTTCGTCCAAAGAATCAAATATAGTCTTTTGAGGGAACCCATGGATCAAGTCTTTACGGACATTGCTGGAAGCTCCGTGAGAAGTTGCCGAGTGAACGTAAAACCGATTCGGCTGAGTTGAAGCTGGAACCGACGCGAACCACCGGTCAAAAACCCCAAACTCATTCGCTAAATCAGTGTAAACCGGTAATAACTCCGGTTTAAACCCGCTCATCACGGTCTGCTCCATACCAGGTACCCCCATACTAACAGCCTGCTGCACGAACCCGTTCATCGGAGCTGGGTTTGCTGAAGAATCATTCGACCCGAATATCTGCTCCCCAATAGCTTGAATAGAGTGACCTGGATCAGAATCAACGAATACAGCATCATACGAGACAAAGATTTTGGAAGAATAAGGGTCTGAAGCATTAACCCTGTTAAACTCCGACCCCTTAAGCCCATCAATATCGGGTCGGCTCTTGTGGAGCCAACCCAGAATATGATCAAAAGACCGGTTTTCCATCACCAAAATGACAAGAGTTTTGATGGGTCCCTTGATTTTGTGTTGCTTGGGCTTCACAAACGGAAAGGAAAAGGAAACGCAAGTGGATGAAAGCAGGTAAAGTATAAAGAATAAACCCAAGCGGCTCGCTGGGAAAAGGATTTTCCGATGGCCCATTGCCGGCGATTTGATTTGAAAATCCGGGGCCGGTAGTTGAGAATCGCCTTGGCGGAATAGTCAAGACTTGTATACAAGTGCTAGTCTTGCAAAATGGCATCTCAGCTGAGAACAGGCCATTTAAGAATCCTATCTCACTATTTCTCGTTTATTTTAATTTTTCCTTCACTTTTATACTGTCTTTGTCAAATTTATTTGAAAGGTCAAACAACATTATCTCATACACCCTTCAAGTATTCTTAAATTACAATTTATTTTAGCACATTAGATTGATAAATATTACTTAAGTTTATGTGTGACATTTAAAGCAATACTTTCACATAAACATAGAACGGCCAATTGTTATCTTTAAGGAGAGGAGAGTAAATACTGAAATAGTGAGAGAAAAGGGGAGTGAATTACAAGGTTTGAAATACAACTTTTATCAACAAAGTAAAAGTGTAGGTAGGTAACTAATTGAGTTATTGAGGTTACTGTATTGAAAAAGTAAATGAAGTGAACTTGTTACAAAAAGAACTGTTGTGACCAATTATTGCATCCATTTGCACACGCAAGTGCACGTGGTCGCAGAAGTAATAAATTATTATTTTACAATCGAGTTGTTAGATCCAAAGAACTTACGATCAATTTATATTAATTGTACTAATCCCACAATCTAAAGAAAGTGTCTTTAAGAACTTGTGTTTTCTATGATACTATTGAGAGAAATTCAATTATAAAAATAACTAATAACGAAAATTTCAATTTTGGTGATTTAAACAAATGAGGGACAATTTCAGGATTGCATGCTTAAAGTTTCATGTAGTGACAAATCTAAAGGTAAATATAAAAAATAGGGCACCAGAACCCGTGGTCTTTTCATAAAATTAGCTATTTTATGTATATATGTTTTAAAATTTGGTATATTATTATATTTTGGCCCTATACTATAAAGTGTATCTGGTTCACATGGTTAAAAGTTGAGCTTTTGTCCTTGAGGATGAATAATCAATTCTCACTTAATACATTATTCTTGGTGTATTCATGTTCGAATTGATTCCCACTTAATACATTTTCTTGGGTGCACCCATGCTTGAAAAATCCTAGATTCGCCTCTAGTTTCATTTATCACCTTCATGCATGGGTTAACTATGATTATCAAATACTGATTTACAGGGTTAATTTTATGATCATAATCGCTCGACATCTGATCACATATTCCAATTGAGTGTCTAACTACATTGTTGAGCGGGGATAAACAGGTCCAATTGATGATCATTTACATTTCATCCTATTTCGTAACCAAGCTCGATGTTCATTCGGATATCATTCCTAAACACGAATCTAAACAGGTGATATGCAAGAAAGATTGAGCTCTTTTTATTCCTTGGTGTATCTACCTCTCTGTCTCCCGAGTTCAAAAATAAACAATATAGCTATCTCAATGATGATCAAGCATTAAATACTAAAATAAGAATACAAAACTAACTTAAGTGATAATCAAAATTAGTTCATAACAATCAATGTTCAACAATTACCCGTAATTATAGCCCAGAACAAAGGATTTTATTCACTAATAATATTTTATTCACTAATAATGTTCAAACTTAAAGACAATTGTTTTCATGAAATTCACAATTAAAGAAAGAGTAGAGATTTGAAAACTAAGACGAATTGTTAATCTTGTACACGAAAAAAGAAGAAGCATCCTTAGAAATATCCCTAGGATCCTATTTATAAAGTTTAGAAAAATAATTCCAACTTTTAATCTAATTTAGAATCCTCATTCAACTAAATTCACCGAGAATGCCAAAGTTGAGCTGGGGCACCGCGTCAGCATCACGGTAAGAGATACCCCTTTAGTAGTTCACAGCCTGGTAGTGTGACGCGCTACAGTGCGCCAGACAAGTGCATTAGCAGAGCGCCAAGGTTGCCTCAGGTCGTATTTTCATTGCACCTGTTCTATTTTCTCATGTCGCCTCCTAATTAGCTAGTACTCTTTTGCATATGCTAATCATGCCGCTTAGTGTACATTCATCGCAATACTAAATATAAATATATCAATTAGAATTGCAAATATTCTCAAAACATAATGTAATACGAACAAATTGTAGTAATTGACATATAAATATGTCCAACATCACCACCCCGCACTTACAACTATGTTCGTCTTCGAACAATCGCAAAATCAAATCATTATTACTACCTTTGGACTTATCTACCCGCATCAAAATCAAACAAACACATTTAATCATGTTTTTTGTTATTCATACTTTATGCGTCAATCAACAATTTAGTTCACCATGTTAGTTTACCAATCAATATCACATGGCCTCAATAAATGACTCTTCATGGATTTTTCAGACCAATATAATCATATTAGAACACTCCAAAAATATAATTCACCCAAATGTGCGTCATGAATGCCCTCAAAATTTTAAGTATAGCCTTTCACTCATCATGCTTGTACATTGTATTTTGAAACAACGCCTATTTTTCAAAGTTTAACTCTCACAAAGGATGTTCTTACATATTTTAATATATCATAGGTTTGCCCTTAGTGTACTTTAACTTTCACAAAACATTTATCATGAAATCGAGAGGACTTAATTTCGTTGTAACGTTGGTTTAAGGAGAGTAAAGATACACTTAGAATACAATTAATGACTATACCTCATCAAGGCACTTGTGTTATTTTTCGGACATCTTCAACCACTTCTCTATTCTTTGGTACACACCTCATAAATATCGTTCAAGTCATTTTTCAACCATTTCCTTTTTGTTTATTTAAGCACTTGTGTCTTTGTCATAACCCAGGAGTACCCCTTGGATGAGACACGACGTACTCATAGCCTTTCATTTTATTCGATAATGAAAATAGAGAGGAATTTAAACTTTTATTCAATAAAACCAACAGTCTAATATGAATTTATAATGCAGCGGAGTACTAAAGTCTCATACAACCATCTTAGATAAAACTTTAACAAGAGTAGGGAAACGACCCTTTACAATTGAAATCTTAAAAGGTCCGTGTCCTCGATCTATGAGGACATACCAAAAGATATCTTGGAGGAACTCTACTCCAAGATTCCACTAAAGAGAAAGAAAATCACTTCAAGATCTACAGTTGTAGTACAACATGAAAGAAGATATGGATTAGTCCAATTAAGTAATGAGTATGATAGTCATGCAAAAAATAATAATAATTAAAATGGACAATTTTACTTTAAAGTCATCTTTTATGTCAATTGAGCTATCATGAGTTGGGACAAATTCATTAGGAAAGCCCTCAACTCCGCACTTTTCATATCCCCTTCAACAAAGGGAGATTGAAGAGCTTGAGGCATAGGAGGCATTTGAGGTTCTTGGGGTCCTTGAAGTTCCTGAGGGGGAACAACCTCATTGAAATCCTGTAGTCCAACTATAGGGACTTGGTCAACACAGGGAGGGATACTCTCATTAGCTACAGCTTCCTCCTCTCTTATAGCAGTTTCTCTCCTCGTATTCATGTTCTATAAACACAAAGAGAAGAGGTAGAGTAAGACATATTATAGAACTCAACTCTAAGGCCCGACATTAGAATAATGTAGAAAGTGAAACTTCTATCATCTTATAGCCTCTCATTCATGGATGTGTTGCGACTCACACCGATGAACAAGACTCTACTAGACATGGCTTGTGAGATTTAGACCCTAAACTATTTCCCAAAAACTTATGCTCCGATACCAAGTTTGTCACGATCGAAATATACGCCATAAAATTTAGGGCAATCCTTAGGTCAGACAATTGCGTACTTGACCTTTCGGAGGTCTTGTACTAGCCATTTGCTAAAATTCATTGCATAAAATATGAAAAGTAGTGTGGAATTAAAACTTTTCATGACATTTAATAATAATAAGATATCTTTCATAAATAGTAAAAAGTGATCTCTTCTTCACAAACCAACTTAAAGATACAATATAAATATCTTAGGGACACGACCCTTTCCATTAAATGAAAACACTTAATAAGTTTTAATGATAGAAACTAAATAAATAGAACAATTCCCTCGGATATATGAGGACATACATAGTCTTGAGAGAGTAGATTCCCAAACTTTGCCTTCTAGACTTATTCTTGCCTCCAACCTATTCTTATAGAGTATAAAAAGTATGGTGTTAGTAAAAAACAATGTACTAAGTATGACATATGTAAAAACATTTTAAAAGGGTCATTTTAGTAAAATAAGCTTTCATGCCAAATAATTAAAATCTTCATGATTATAGAGTTAAAATAATATAAGAATCATCATTTATTACATAAATAGAACTGTCATAATTTTTTAACAAAAATATAACTTTACATTAAACCAAGCACGTTATAGTGAACTCAATGACCTTACAGTGAACTCATTCCGAAAACACAATGAAATCATTTCCTTTGAGGTTTCCCTAACCAAATTATCCCAAGACTCACTAAGGTAAGACATGAAGGATCCTACTATACACCCCCATTCAATACACACAATTACGATTCTTATGACTACCAACCATAAGCTTACCTTGCACGGGAAACAAGTCCACATTCTAGACTAGACATTTGAAGGACATTCATTCATTAAGGATTTCATGTAAGTATCCTTCTCCAATGGGACTTGTAAGTTACACTAAGTGCAATGTGAGAGTAGCATCCCATACTACTACTCCCACTTAGTGCTCCTTGAGGATTCCCTTGGATTAAGCACACTACATTAGTCATTCATGACTCTGTTACATAAGACTTAACTTTATCTTGCTTCCTTAACCTTAGGCCTTCAGTCATCTAACTTCATTTACAACACATGATAACTCATTCACACATTTCATATAAAACACACCAAGACTCCCGTTTCGGAAGGTCTACTTAGTGCAATGGATATATAGCGTCCCGTAGCACCACCTACCCTAAGAAGTACGTTATTTTAGGAGACTTAGTTCATACACTTCATATAAAACACACCAAGACTCCCTTTTTGGAAAGTCTACTTAGTGTAATGGATAGATAGTGTCCCATACCACCACCTACCTTAAGTAATACATTCTTTTAGGAGATTTAGTTCATTAATTCTTCTGTCGGGAATAGCTTAACCGACATAAACCATGAGAACTAGACATGGAATTTCGATACAACCCCTATCGGATAAGGGATCCCCACTTGCATAAGGTATGGTCATTCTCTTAACTTTTACATGGATTTTCCAATAGCTACACCTATGCAGGCTCATAGTTAAGGGATAAGGATATTGCTACTAAGTAAATCATTCCCTACTAACGAGGAGTACTCATCTCAAGAGGAACACTAGAATATAACATCTTAACTCATAATGTGTAACCACCATTTCTTCACATCCTTTCGGTGCTAAGAATAACTCCCCATGGTTTCTCAAAATTTTATACTATAGGTTAAGGATAACTAGCGGACACCACATATGAACTCACGCATGGCATCAATCTTCCTACCTATCTTAGAAAGCTCTTGGAAGATTGTAAGGTTGCTACTAAACACTTCATCTAAACTCACGAAGAGTGTTCACCCAAAAACTCCCCTTAATAAAATTTAATAACATTATTAATTCATTTAAGTTTGAGTGTGTGAGTGTACATGTAAGAATACCTTTCACCTAATCAACACTTCATCAACATTGAATTCTAAACAAGCTTATACCTTCATGCATCATATTTCACACTTAAACATGTTTCACATAATCATATAGTTCCTTTAGACATTATCTCTAGCATACCTTACATAACAAGCTTCACAAAGCACATCAACAAGAACAAAGAAAGACCTTAACGTCTGGAAACTAACTAAATCGAACTAGTAGAGATCCCTATGTTTGGTAGAGGTTTGGGTGTGTCAAATGAAGTACAAAACTTTTAATGATACTTTAAATAGGTAAATATATTACAAAGGGTCCAAAAGTCTAGAAATAAATCCTCAAGGACCACCCGAAGGTTCCTTGAGGAGGACCCAAACATTGGCGAGCAAGTTGCCAAAGCAGCTTGTGACAACCACTATATGAAAGACCTTGCGCATCGCGCAGGAAGCACTGTCTTGGAAAGTTTTTGCTCGCAACGCGGGGAGTCCACGACGATCATTGCCTTGACCCAAATTTTAAAAAGAATAATTGAAATAGGCCCCGTGACGTGCAACCACTTTAAATATTCGTTCGAGTCATTTTTAAGTCAATTTAACTTCATAAAAAAGACCCAATTAAGTGAGGGATCTTTTGGTTAATTTAGTGTACAAGTTTATATTGGTTTTAAATCACTTCTAAACCTTTTAAATGAACTACAAATAATAATTACGAAATCCCTCTCATCTCTCTCTATTCAACTACCATTGAAGTACAACAAAGCTTGAGGAAGAAGACAAAGTTATCAACTTTTTTTCTCAAGATTTGTGGATTTAATCATCAATAAGGTATGGTTTATTTAATTTTGGGATTCATTTCCCTCAAGAGGTCCTTTCAAAGATGATTTCTAACAATTCAAAGGGTTTTTACTTTTTAAGTGTGTTTTCTTCAAAACTCAAAATTTATGACTAATGATGATTAATTATAATTTTCTATGGCTAATCAAGTATGTATTGTTGAATAATTGATATGGTATTGTTTGTGTTCGTGTGAAGTATGTTCTCTCCCTATATAATAGAATTCAATTATGTTATATCATTCACTTAATGTCATGTAATGTTGGGATTGGAACTATTGCTTGAAAGAACTCATAAATGAACCCTTTCCATTAACCCCAACTATGAATTGGTCTTGTGTATGACTAGAATGGTTGGTATTTGTTAAATTATTGAGTATTTCACTATATTATTGGATGATTGTTATGAATTGAGTGTAATTTCATGATGAAGATTCTTGGAAGCAATAGGTAAGTCTTCTAAAGTCATGATTTCTGTATTATGTTCATGTTGGCCTATAATTAATGTTGCGATGCAATTGAAGTATGTATGATGTTGCTATGCATATATGATGGGCTATGAATATGTTAAATGTGTGATCATGGTACGGATATAATAATTCAAGGTTGATGATGTCCTCTTGTATGCCTTACACAATATGACTATTAGGGCTGGGCTTTCGATCGGTTCGTAAATATTGGTTCAGTTTTCCAGTTTTCAAATTGGCCAAATGTGAAATCAAATCAAACCAAAATAAATTTAGTTTGGTTTGGTTATTATGATTTTTGTTCAGTTTATTTCGGTTTGGTTTCGGTTTAACCAAATTTAATACAAATTTAGTAGGACTCAAACAATTATTAATGAAAAACTCTAAGTACCCATAGAGAGAAAAACTGCTACATATATTTTCCATTTTGACTGAGGGGGTTATTATACAGATTTTCCACAACTTTTAAGTATTTAATCAAATATTTGTTCAAATACAACAAATACCACACAAACATGCTTTTCCAAACAATCAACAAACAAACCAGAAGAATATGATGTGGGAGCTCTTCTGTGACACATGGCAAAAAGCATGTCATTTGAAGTTAAACTCTGACAGAACAAGGTCTGCTACAAGGACATAAGTCATAACATGTTCAAGACAACACAATTAGCACAGAGTAGAAGCAGTAGCAAGACAACAATTATGACGTTAGGAAGAGCACTTATGAATGTCATTATAGTCACAAAAACTCCAATCAATTAAACACATTTCTTTATTTTCAAAAGGAAAAAAATAATATAGGAAAAAAGATAATACAGGAAACAAAGAATAAATAAACAAATAAACAAATGTGCTCTTCAATACTTTTTCGTAAACAATTACAACTTTTAAATAGTTAACGCCTACAATTAAACTGCTTTTTGTGTGACTGAGATGAGAGTGGAGAGATAAGAGTTTAGAGATGATTTGACTAACTTACAGTTACGAGTGACGACTGAAGAGAGCTGAGAGTTGAGAGATGAGTGACGAGTCGAGTCTGCGAGATGAGTGACGAGTCGGCATCGACGTCTAGCATATCTGTAATTTGTGTTATTGAGAGAGGCGAGTGGGCATCGGCGTCAACGAATGCAAATATGTAATCTTATCAATTTACGGAGTTATCATCAGTTGATGGGAAATTAGGAATTTGGCCGACTAGGAATGTGTAATTGGGTTAGGAATTTGGGTAGTTGGGCTGAGACATAGGAATTTGGTTAGTTGGGCTAAGAATAATAGCTTGTGGGCTACTGGGATGGGTTGACTGGGAATGGGTAACATATATACATATACATAATTTTGTTTTTTTGGTTAACCGAATTTTTCAAATCTAAAAACCAAAAATCAAACTGGAAAACTAAAATATTAAAATTTAAAACTAAAACCGATCGAAATGACCAAAAAATTGAAACCAAAATTAAAAAACGGTTCTGCCGGTTTTTTCAATTTGAACCATATTATGCCCATCCCTAATGACTATGATATATTGATCTCACTAACGAATGACTCTGATGGAAGGAAATTCTTATCCTAAATTTAATGAGCTAGTGATCATGTTTATACTAGGAGTTAATCTCCTATGGCCTATGAAAAGATTAATGATAAATGATAACTTAAAGTTTATTCAAAAAGGGATTTTAACTTAACATCGAGTGAACTAGATATGAGAGGTGTCCCTTCCCAAGTTTGAAGGTAGGTTCACAATGACTATCATGAGATAGAGGCTGCCATGTAATGTGGAACTAAGGGTCTCCAATATATCACCTAGTTCTTGAACTGTGTTGCCTCCATAGGAATACTAGCTAGTAGATCCACCTAGAATGCTATGTTCATATTTTGTTTCTAACTTGGCAAGTAGACCACCTTCTTTCGGTGTGGGGTTTCATGACACCGGAGTCCATGTTTAGCTCACATGGTCTAATGTCGGTTAAGGCGATTGTTCCCTCAAGTAAAATGAAAAACTAATGTAAATGGACATTTACAAGGGTGACGTGAGGAGTCTATTTAGTATGGTAGGGGTATGGGACTCTACCTAGATATTGAACAAGTCGACTCTAAGACAAGTCCTAGGAGATTATTCTCATGTAATATGAATATGAATTGTATAATGCTTATGATATATAATTTTGCTCTTATATGATGGTGGCTATGTTGAGGAATATGTAATGGTCTATTTTGCTCTATGTGACGATGACTACTTATGATATAAGTTTTATGCATCAAAGCATTACTTAAGGTATCCTATCTTGTTTACTTTTTTGTGTGGGGTTGTGGGGTTTCACATGATCATTGGACTTGTAGGCTTGGGATGGGATCATTAGTAAGTGTTGTATGTTATGTTGAAATGAACTACTAACATGAACTTCTTATAGGACTTTATGATGATATGTATTTGGCTATGATCATGCTTTATGTTGTTGTGATCCTTATCTTGTATATGCTCTCTTGTATGTGCATTAAAGATTTTTCAAATTACTTAGCATTCTTTCTAAAGAAATGGTAATTTTCATACAATTCTTTAAAGGTTTTATGTGCATATAACCATACCTATTACATATGGCGTACTAACTGATATACTTTATGTAACTATAAATGTAGGGTCTGGCCGTCGAAGATTAAAAAGGTCGATTGAAGAAGCTTGGAACCCTTTTTACAAGTGTTGGTAGGTCCTCATGTTCGGGAATACTATCTTTTCATTATTCTATCCATGAAGATTGTAGTAATTTAACCAAATTTCCTTTATTCCTTTAATTATTAAATTTTATTTAGTAAGGCTTATATGACATATTGACATTGTATTGGCTAAGTCGAAGAGTCGTATTATTTAGATGGGTTTTATATGAGACAGTTTTACTAGACTATCGTACTTATGTTGATCATGTTTGTAAAGAAGAAGTCTCAGTATACTTCACATAATATATGCAAATTATTTAATTTTTCCGCATTTTTAACCTATGATATGTTATGACGAATGTTAAGGGCTTGTCTAAGTCCTCTTCGAGGACCACGATGTTAGTTACATCTGAGGGGTGCTCTCCGGATGTGACACCTTAACCCCTAATTAACCAACTAACCAACTAACTAATCAAATGAAACATTTAAATCACACCAACAAATATTGTAGGCCTGACCTACGAGACCACGACCTGTGGTCCGCAGGTCAAACGACGGGCCATGGGACCAATCCTGCAAGTCTGTCATTTTAGTCAGAGAGTTGTAAAAAGTGGATTTTTTGCAAAATGGTTAAGTGACTATCGACAGAAGAAATCTAACGCCCCAATAATTGGCCCACACCTAGTCGCGTGCAACCGTCGATAGCTACTGTCGCATGACAACTTTTTAGCAAAAATTGAAGGGTCCTCCTCAAGGACCCTTTGGGTGGTCCTTGGGAAGTCGTACTTGGATGTTTCAAACCTAAACCTACTCTAATATATTTTATAAACCTGACCACAAAATTCCATCAAATTCCTACTCCTAAAACCTTCTCAAATAGGGTAATGCATGCTAGTACCTTATGCTCTAGTCTCTGAACGTCATGGACTTTCCTTGACGTGTTTAATCTAAAAATTTCTAGATAACTTTTACACACTATATTGAATTTTAAATAGTGTTACAAATATTAGACACATGTAAGGATATAGATTAGGTTATAGACTTTTGAAGTGTTACAACCAAGGTGAAACTTAGTATTGCATTTCATTAACAAACGAATTGTTTGGAAGAACGAACCATCAAAAACTTGGAGGACATGTTGAGAGAATGTTTCATGGACTTTAACGATAATTAGTATGACCATCTACAATTGATAGAATTTTCCTAAATTAATAGTTATCATTCGAGTATTGTGTTGCCATGACACCGTTTGAGGCCCTTTATGAGAGGAGATGTGGATCTCCAATTGGGTTATTTGAGGTAGGTGAGTTTGCTCTATTTGGACCAAAATAAATATATGAGGCTGTGGATAAATTCCGAGTTATAAGTGAGGCTGTGGATAAATTTCGAATTATAAGGGATCGATTGAGATGGCCCAAAGTCGACAAAAATCTTATGTCAACAATAGAAAGAGGACCTTTAATTTATGGTAGGTAACATGGTTTATTTGAAGATATCACCGTTGAAAGGGGTAATGAGGTTCAGGAAGAAAGGGAAACTTAGTCCCCAGCATGTGGGACCATATGAGGTTGTGAAACACATCGGTAGTGTTTCCTATGAGTTGGAAATACCTATTGAGTTAGCTCCGGTCCATCCTATTTTTCATATATCCATGCTTAAAAAGTTTATAGGTGATCGGTGTCTATCCTTCCTCTAGAAGGCTTAAAAAGGTTGATGCTAAACTTTCCTATGAGGTGGTACGAATTAAGATCTTAGACCGGCAGGTAAAGAGATTGAGGAACAAAGAGGTAGCATTCATGAAGGTTCTTTGGAAATACCAACTAGTGGAGAATGCATCTTGGGTGGCCGAGGCTGACATGGAATCCTGATATCCTCAGCTCTTTCTCTCCTATTCTAGTCAGGGTTGAGGTTAGTAACTTCTCATAATTTTGTGTGTTGAAGGGTCTTAATGTGTTTTGAAACTTCTTTGATTTCCCTTGATTATGCATGATTTGGTGAAAAAAATCTATGTTTCATGTATGTCTAGAACAATGTGTCTTCATACTTGGTAATACTTGATTACATGTTTGGTATATTGAGTTGTGTGATATTTCTTGTGAAATTATCCAAGTGTGAATTTATGAAAACTATGTGGTGTTTCTTTTTGAACATGTTTACTTTTATGAAAAATTAGAAGGACCTTCCTCCTGTAAAATATGAAATAATGTAATATATGCATTTTGATAGTATACATGATTTCTATCTTATAAATGGTGCATTGTTGTGTTGAGAAAGGAGTAAATGTTTATTTCTTTTCAATTGGATTATTTTTATGTCTCATAGGTTTGTTGGACTGCTAGTCTTGAGTCACAATTCCATAAAGATGGCTAAAGTGTCATTCAAGGATGAATGTTCCCCAAGGGGGGATATTGTTACACCTCGAAAATCTAAGGACCTAGGTTTGAGTATCACCTAATGTCTAGATCTTTAAAACAGTGTATATAGGCCTAAATGAGGTAACTAACTTGAGTAGTAAGTAAGAAATCTTAAACGTCAAGGAACGACCACGATGTCCGGAGACTAGTCAAAGTAACCTAGTGTGCCTTTAGGTGTTTCATAGGGTTTGAAGAGCCGTATAAAGGTTAAACTTGGTGAAAAGGTTTAAAATACAACTTAGAGTGTGTTTATAATTGTAACATCAAGGTACGACTCCACAAGAACCTCCCTAAGGTCCCTCAAGGAGGACCCAACATTTGACCCTAAAAAGCTATCAAAAATAGTTGGCAATCGATGAAGTGAACGACGATCCATCGATGGGAGTAAGGCCCGTCGATGGTGCTCGTTGGTTGACACTTAGAATTGTCACCTTGAGCCTCGAAAATCAATCCTTTCTTTTATACCACTAAAGACCAGGATGGTCCGTGGTTGGGATAACGTCCCATCGATGGGGTCTCGTCATTTGGGACCCCAACTCACTACCTAAAGATGGTTTAAGAGAGGGTGTTAGGTAATTGTTTAATTAATTTAATAATGACTAAGTGATGGTTCAATTAATTATTTTAGCACTTAAAAGGGTTCTAAGTCATTAAACTAACCTAACACCTCATAAATCCCCAAACCAAATTACCTATCACTTCTCTATAGTTTGTCTCGCTACCCCAAGTACCCCTATTGAAGAAGATGAACGAGCTCATCCTAGGGCTTCAAGATCAAGGTTTTCCTTAATCATTCTTCGAGGATTCTCAAGGTATGGATGATTTTCACTCCTGGGACTCTTTTTTCCAAGAGGCTCTTCAAACTTTGGTTTTCAATGTTTTTCAAAAACCACATGTTCATCCAATTTGGTGGGTCTACTTTCTAGATGTAATTGTATAGTCTTAATTCAAATATTGTGCATGATTTATGTGTATTTGTGTTTGGATTGATGTAAACTCTAAGGTTTTGATCTAAATCTCTACAAAGACCCATGAATCCTCTCCTTCCCCTTACTCTAACTAGTAATCAAGGTTGGTTATGACTGAGAAAGAGATAATTGAATTTATTCTTGTCTAGATTAATATTATATGATGATGGTGATTTAATTGTTGGTTATGTATCCTTGAGTTGAGGGTAAGATCTTGGATGAGATTCTTGTAAGCCATAAGTAAGACTTTCATGATCATGAGTACTTTACTACAATTATGTTGGTCTATTCTTGATGTTGTTAATTCAATTAAAGTATGAATATGTGAGTATGATAGGAACATGATGCTATTATGAATATGATATCATTCTATTAATGTGATGAATTTTGAGATGATGATAGGTGTTCTAACATGAGGGATACAAGGTGATTCCTATATGCATATTTTTAGTGTGATTATGATGTAATGTTCTCACTTAATGTTGGGTTGTGATGAAAGGAAGTTCTCATTCTAAAACCTCATAGCTATGACCATGTTATAAAAGGGGTTAGTCTCCTACGGCCTATGATATAAATTAATGATTAAGAAAGACTCTATGATACTACAAATAGGGAATATTAGCTTAGCACCGAGTGATCTTGGTAATGAGAGGGTTCCCTTCAAAAAAGAAAGGTATGTTCACCTAGAGTCTCATGAGGTAGAAACTACAATGCTAATTAGCATAAAGAGGGTTTCTAGCAATAATCTCCTAGTTCCTTAACAATGTCCCCATAGGAACCTAGCTAGTGGATCCAGGTAGAGGCTATTATGATATATGCCTTACCTTGGTAAGTAAGATGCCCTTCTTTCAGTGTGAGAGGTTGACACCGAATTCCATGTTTAGCTCACATGGTCAATTGTCGGTTATGGCAAAGTTTCACAAAAATAAAATGCATGAATGAAATTAAAAGGTGAATAATAACTAGGTTGACTTTTAAGTATACTAGTGTAGGTAAGGGTATGGTTCTTTACATATACTTTGCACATGTAGACTTTCAGGGAACTCCTTGGGTGATATTTCTATATACTTATGTTATGAATGAAATGCATAATGTAGATAATATATATTATTTGTCTCATATAATGTTGCATCAGTTGATCTATATGTTGTTTGTTTAGATTGCCATGTATGAGGTTGTAGATAGTTGTAATGATATTATATGATGTAAAGAGAATGGTTATGGTTTCTTTGCTATTGACTTAATTTATGTGGGGTAATGGGGCTTCACATAGGCATTGCACCGGTTATCTTGGATTTGCATTATGAGTAAAGTTGCATGATATATTAATGAAAAATGTATTCTAAGCATGAATTGTTGCCTATGACTTCATTATAATGTAATCTTGGACTTGAAATTTAATACAGTTCATTGTGTAGTGTTGGATGCTTAGATGTGCATAAAGACTTTAAAAGTGAATTAGCATGTTTTGAAAAAAAATGTCCTTTTTAGCATGTTTTTAAATGTTTTAATTAAATATGTCTTCATACATAGTACATGTGGTTTGTATAAACCCATATTCTCTCTATTTATAAAATAATGTAGGTTCGGTCCATTGAAGTGTTTCAAGGAAAAATTTCAAGAATCTTGGATAGATCTCCAAGTTGGTTGGTCCTCAAGTTCGAGGACGAAACCCACTATTCTAGTTCTAGCTATTTGACTATGTCTAAGAGAATGTTCATTTCCTTATCTTTTGAGACTTTTTGGTAAGTTTTATATGAAACATATTGTAATAGTGTAAGGGTTATTTCCCAAATCTTTTGTTTCTATAATTGATGGATATGTGTGAGACAATATTGGACTATGTTGATAAATGAGAAGTCTATGTAAACTTCTTATGTAAAGTTTTTAATTTTACGTATTTCTACCTATGAAATTCAATGATGTATCCTAAGGGCTTGTTGAAGTCATCTAAGAGGATGAAGACGCCAGTTATGACTAGGGAGTTCTCTTTGATTGTGATAGTATAACCTTTTGTAGGGGTCAAAAGCTTTAATGGATTCTAAGTGATTATGGTCATAGATTCTAGATTATTTGAAAATTTCTTATATGTGATGGTTGCCTTGCATTATATCTCTTAAACTCTTATCATGAAGGTTTCATTCAAAAATAACATGAAAGCATATCTTAAAGTAAATATCCCTTTTTTCATCGTTTTCTTGCATGTTCACCATACTTAATGCATTCAATGTTCTAATTCCATATGTTTCACTATTTCTACAAGTGTAGGTGGCAAGTGAGGATTCTCTTATAAGTTGAAGCTTAGGAAGTAGATTCTCTCAAGAAGATTGGTATATACTCATAAGTTCAACTATATGGACTATCTTTTAGTTTCCTTTTCTAAAAGACTTTATACTAGACTATAGTTTTATTTCAAATTGATGTAACGGTCGTGGCCCTATAATATTGGGGGTGACTTTTAGGTAGAAGGGAAGTTGGATTCCTTCAAACTAAAAGGGGTTGCTCAAGTGTGGTTCACACAATGGAAAGACTATAGGCCGGTAGAATTGTGTCCTATGGAATGAGAAGAGTTTAAGGAAGCCTTCTTAAGGAATTACTTTCCCCGTGAGAAGAGGGAAGTTAAGATTAAGGGCTTATAAATCTTAGTCAAGGTAATATGAGTGTGGAAGAGTATTCCTTTAAAGTTACCCTATTGTCTATGTATGCTCCATCTTTGGTGTCTAAACCTAGGGATGAAATGAGTAGGTTCTTGACTGGTGTTTCTGATCTTGTGAAAGAAGAGTGTTGTATGACGATTCTCCATGGTGAAATGAATCTTTTAGGTTCATTGTGTATGTTCAATCTATTAAAGAGTCTAAATTTGGAAAAAGAGGTAGATATGCTAAGAGGGGAAGAACCATGATCAAGGTCAACCTAGGTTTAGGAAGAGGGCTCCAAATCAAGATTTTCCTAGTTCTCCTAAGGCAAACTATGAGAGAGGTGGTGGTTCTAAACTTTATAAACCCACTTCCTGAAATTGTGGAAAGAATGATCACAAGGTGAAAGATTGTCCTACCATCGCGTATAGAGGGAGAGAGGACAAGAAAGCTCCTAGTAAGTGTATAGTTCCCATTCCTACAAACCATGATCGTTTCTATGCTCTTCAATATAATAAGGAAGAAAAACCGAATGAAGGTACTGGTAAGTTTTTTTTCCCTTTGTGTTGTACTTACTAGAGTTGTAAGGTTTTTTCTCTATGGGGGAGACTATGGTGAATAATTTGGTTGTTGAATTGTCTCTTCTCTTCTATTCTATTCCTGCTTGAGAGTTAGAACTTTATAGTAGCGTGTGCACGAATTTGGATTCATTTGTGAAAAATAAATTTAATGTTTCCTTTACTATTTTTGCATGTTTCCATGAGTTTATGTTTATAAGGTAAATTAAGTTTAAATGATTTTGTCTCTCATGCTGATGTGCATCTATAATTAATTGCCTGCTTGTTGCATGAGTTAACTTAAAACATGCTTAACAGTGATCTTTTAGAAATGTTACATAGTTGTGTTTTATGAGAAATGGGAATAATGTGCTTAAAGATAATGTATTGAGCATGATAATATGTCTAGAAGGAAGTTCCTCCTATGTGAAGTGAAATTTGTTGAGACTTATTGCATAATAAGTTGTACATGTTGTTCCTAATTTCTTGATGTGTTTTGAGTCTCATGATTATGTGGAGTTGATCTTCCTCCTAGTTATGTTTATTATGTATGATGTGGTATGTTCATGAGCTGCTATTCTTGAGTCCTTACCTCTTGAAAATGTTGAATGCATTTTGGTGTCATTCAAGGACGAATGTTGTCCAAGCAGGGGAGATTATTACAACCCTCAAAATGAACTAGGTTAAATAAGATACTATAATGTGTGTTGTGAGTGAATAAGGTGTTAAAATGATGAATTCTTTAGGGGTCAATTTGAAGAGTTTGGAAGTCAAACGCCAAAGAACAACATAGATGTTTGGGAACTAGTCTTGTGTGTGTTCTAGTGTGCCTTTGCATGTTTTAGCCATTTTTGATATCCAAAATTGTAGGAGGGGGCTCTAAAATCTATATGGTCATATTTAAGGTAAAAAATTCCAGGTATGACTCCCCATGGACCACCTTAGGTTTCCTTGAGGAGGACCTAAACGGTGACAATGAAGCTGCCAAAAGCAGCCAAATCCACGACCCAAACAACGAACAGTAGGTAGAATGACGCCCAGTCAAATGGGAGAATGGATCAAAACTTATTTGTTGGATCTTTATCCCAAATTAGGAGTCTCTTTCACAAACCACGAACCAGTAGGAAGGTCCATTTGTCAGTTGATGCTCTGTCGACTGCAATGTTGTTTGAGGCTTACAATTTTCCTGCACGTCTCGGCCAACTAGAGGTGAATTGAGAAATTAACCCCACGTACTAATTAAATTTTAGATGGTTATTTTATATGTTTTAAGTATTTTAAGTTATTTTATACCCTTAAGGCTGTAATAAGACCTCACTTTTCCAAATCAAAACCCCAAAATCAAAATAAGTTCTCTCTAAACTCCATTGAAGTTTGAAATCAAGGTAAAGATAGGATTGGAGTTCTCCAATGATTTCTCCATCAATATGGTGGGATTTATTCAATAAAGGTATAGTGATTTCATCCTATATTCCTCTCTCATTCAAGGAGCCAATACCAAATGTTTTTCAAAGATCTTCAAAAACTTTGAAATCCAATTTTGAATTCTAAACATGGGTTTTTGCATGAATAGGTTTTAATTGATGTTTTTTGAAGTTATCAATGTTAATTGATTGTTTTAAGATGAAAAAGACTCCATGAAACCTTGTATTCCTAATTTTTGCTCTAAAGTTGGTGAATTGATCGTGGCTTAATTGTATTTAATTCATCTGTAGATTCTTATGGACTATTGAATTATATGCTGATCATTGTTTGAATTGTTCATAGCTTTCCTTATGATGTTAATAACTATATTGAGTATTGAGGGATCATTAAGTTGGATGAATCGTTGGCCTAGTCTTATGTACATTGTTATTGTAAAGATATATTGTTATGTGAATTTGGTGGAAAGTCTATGGAATGGTTATTATGGATATTTGAAGGTGGTGAGTTGACCTAATTCATTTGTTTAGAATAGAATTTATATTGAATTATTATTAATTGGTATGGACCACCTATGACGAAGCTATTTAATTGTTATAATCGTTATGAACATGTCCTTGCCAGCATTATTATGTGAATTATTATATGATCATGATATAGTATGTGTGAAGGTATAAAGTGAAGGTGCACATATGATATTTATATGATATTGTATAGGTGTTATAATGATATGATTGAATTTTGCTGCTTCTCTAGTTATTGATATATGATGACGAAGGTCTACAGAGAGACTTTATAGAATGATGTTGTATCTTGTATTGGTAGACTAGTTGTACCTACTTGGTACTTGATTAGTATTGACAGACCTAAAGTTTGTGCCTTCTTTGAATGATTTAATGAGGTATTCTACGCTATGTCTTGAACCAGAAGACCTAAGCATAGTGCCTCTTCTTAATGAGTCAAGAATCCTAAGAGAAAGTAGAACCTTGAATTTGAAAAAGAATGTGAGTGTGAAATGTTGATCGGTAAACCTTGATGGTGCCCTTCTTGTGTGGAATGATAGACATAGAGATAGGTTAGTCGGAACGACATGAAACCATCTTGAAAAAAGTGATAATAGATATCAAAATAGACCTTTGTTGGCATCCCAAGTTGAACCATACTTGGTAATGATATTATGATTTGAGAGGACAGTGTGATAGTACCTTCTGTAATACTCCTAAGTGAATGAAATTACTCTATGAGAAACAAGGCAAAGCACTGAGAGGATACGCTTGTGGTAGTTGCTCTACTTGAGTATGAGACTAGAGTACAATAAATCCCTTGATATGCCTCAACCATGTTCCAACATGAGATGTGTCCTAGTTCTTTCTTTGGCAATCAGAATACCTTCCATGATGTGGGGTCCTTATGACACCATATTTTATATCTAGTTCGTATGGTCTATGTTGTTTAATGTATATTCTCTTCATATGGGATGTACTCTTTAGTATTGGATAGGTTCTACATTATGTAGGTAGTGGAATGGGACGCTATACACAGATGTCAAGAGTAGGCCTTGAAGATACTAGATTGTGCTCCCTAGGCCTTCCAAGACCATTATGTGGAACTCTCTTAATTGGTTGCTTATCTCTTAGATGGCTTTTATGAATAATGTTGACTTAGTAAAGGTAAGTTGAATAGTTAGGTTCTTACCTAGAGTTGATTTGAGGATCACTTAATTGAGCTTGATGAGGGTGTATGGGCGGTCTCTTCATGTTATACTCAACTAATTCAAAGAATGACCTTAGGTGGAGGGTCTAAAAGATGAAAAGGCTTACTTGATTAATATGGAACTAAATTTTATATGATGAAAATGACGATCCTTACTTTGGGTAGTCGTGAGGATCACCTAGGTGTGTGTGAAGGGGTTAAATAGGCCACTTCATATCTTACTTAAGTGGGTCTTAGGATAACCTTTTGTAGGAGTTCTAAATGACTAAATGGCTTCCAAGTGATTATGGTCATATCTTGTGGATTATTTGATTGTCTTATATGTGATGGTTCACATACATTATGTCTCTTTAACTCTTATCATGAAGGTTTCGATCAAAAATAGCATGAATACAAATGTTAAAGTAATTATACCTTTTTGCATGGTGTTCTTGCATGTTAACCATAATAAGTGCATTCAAATGTGCTAATTCCATATGTTTCTCAATTTCTACAAGTGCAGGTGGCAAGTGAGGATTTTCCTAGATGTTAAAGCTTAGGAAGTAGATTCTCTCAAAAAGCTTGGTATGTCCTCATATGTTGACACACCCTCAAAATGAACTAAGGTAGATAGATCCTCACATGTGCCTAAAGAGGTTAATAATATGTTCATTAAGTATTTTATAGCTTGTAATTGATTTGAAGTCATATAGAGATCAAGCGTCCAAGAACGTCCAAGGCGTTCGAAAAGTTGGTCTTTAGACGTGGTAGTGAGTCCTTGTATGTTTGGCTTGATTTATGTGTTGTTTGGAGTTGAGAAGCAGTGTAGTCAACCCTATTACCTTAATAGACATCTTAAGGGTCAAAACGTCTATGTACGACTCCCTAGGGACCACCCGAAGGGCCCCCAAGGAGGACCCAAGCCTTGGACAAGAGGCTGCCCAAGGAAGCAAGCAGGCCAAGATTTGGACTTTCCCTGTGCGACACGCGCCTAGCATGCATCTCACCGTCCCAAAAATATTTGTTGCAGAATTAAGAGGCTTCCCCCCGACGTGCAGCGACTCCCAGATCCGGTTGCGTCATTTTTAAGTCAATTTTTACATGTCTAAGATTCCCAATTCGAGTGGGGTGTTTTGATAACTTACGCGACATTTTATTTACTGTTTTTAGGAACTTTTTAAACCCTTTCCCAAGCCTAAACCCCAACACCCATTAAGAAATCAAATTCCCAAACTTCTCTTCTCTTCCAAAACCCCCAAAACCTCCATTGAAGGCCGAGCTAAAGAACAAGCTATGGAGTTGGATTCTTGGATATTTCTTCTCAGATTTTGATGGGATTTTTAATATATAAGGTATGGTGATCCTTCATCCATATATAACCATTCATATATGGAGTCCTTTCAAACGTTTTCAAAACATCATTCTAAGTCAAAAAATCCTACCTTTCAATCTAGCCATGGGTTCATTTTCAAATTGATTTTAAACGCGTTCTAATGATGAATATATGTTTGTATACTTATTTTATGATTAATTTCTATCCAATTTTATGAAGAACCCATGTTCCTCCTAATTTCCCAAATTAGCCTATAATGTGGGTCTTGTGATCTTGATTTGATGTTTATAGAAATATGATTAGATTGTATTGAATTAGTTATTGCTATTACTTTCTATATCAATTAAATGTGAATTGTCCAGGAATTATCAAAAATGGTCATTAGCTTGGAGTTTTGATAAGTTGACCTATTTCTTCTAATTATCGCAGAATGTACATTGAATTGTGTTGATTGGTACGGTCCACTTATGGTGGCGGTGTTTACATTCTTGTACATATTTATGTTATGATCATGAACTTGAAGGAATTATATGCAATATGAATTGATATGATGATTTCCATGTTAGGAAGTTGAAGGATTTAGCCTTGATTTTAATATCATGTTCTAAGTGAATTGACGTTATGTGATGTTATGTGTTTAGTCTTCTACAGTACTTGTTTAACCTTGGTGTGGAGATGATGTTATATGTATATGTTTGATGATAATTTTAGGTTTCCGTGTGGTCTATATGGCTAATGATGAAGAATATCCTTATAGCATGAACCCTACCCATATGAACCCTATATGAATGCGTGATCAAAGTATGCTAGGAGTCATATTCTATTGTTTAATATGTACTTGCCTTCTATGACTTAATATGAGTGTGTGTAGTCTATAGTCCTCAATACTCTATATTCTTGTATAATTTGAGACTTGAAGAATGTTGTACATGTTTTGTTGTTTTTAGAGGGTGGTTTCCTCAATATTATGTGATATCCATTATGTGATCATGTTGACCAATGTACACACACTTCATGAATATCTATGAGTAGGAAGATTCATGATGACTAAGGAAAGGGATAGTTCTCTTATGCATCTTTACCTATTTCTGTGCATGTAAAGTATATGATTAATGAAGTTTTGAACATGTGTTCCTAAATGTATTTCTGTGAAGGTAAATCTCACATATATGTACACACACATGAATGTATGAATATGATATGATTATGTGAAAGGACATTCTCACATAATGTAGTATTTATGGTGAATGTAGAATTCTCACCATAGATACCTTTGAGCTTTATGATATATGAGGGAGTAAGTCTCTAAGGCCTATTCTTTATGAACTAATGTTATCTAAAGGCTTACTTAAGTTTAAAAAGGAAGTTATTGCTTAGCACCCAATGAACATGACAAATAAGAGTGGGAGCTTGACGTCTAGTAAGTCTGGCTTTCCACAAGAGAACCTTCAAGTTAGTAAGTTCGAGTTCCCAAAATAAATATTGTCTCATGAGATAGAAAAACTCTTATTTAGTAAAGATTCCTATAAGAAATCTCCTTTTTCCATATGTATGTGCCCACGTAGGACTCTAGCTTAGTGGATCCACCTAGAATAACTATGTACGAATGGTTGCACCTTTGGCAAGTGTTAACCCTCTCTTTTTGATGTGGTAGTAGAACACCGGATTCCATGTAGCTCACATGGTCTATGTCGGTTATGGCTATCTCTCTCGAAGGTTAATAATTAATTAAGATAAGAATATAAACTCTAATCTAATTTCCTTGAGATGTGTACTTGGTATGGGAGGACTATGGAACCTACCTATACATTGTACTAGATGACTTCAAGAAAGGACAGGATTGGAGACCCTTATGAAGTAAATGCTTATGTTATGTATGACTTGCATGAATACATGTTAAGTGACCTTGTTATGTTAAGATATGAATTATGTCTTTGCATGTGGATTACACTTATGGCTTCTAAATGGGATTACTTAGTATATGTGGGGGTATGTGACTCCATGTGTACATTGCACATGTAAGCTTGTGAAGGGGTTATGAGGGTAGTTTTACCTGTTATATGAACTAAGTCATTTATGACTAAGGTTGTAGTAAAGGAATGAGTCCTTATATGAATATATGAAGTATGTGGCCTTATTGCTTGTTGTAAATGACTATGTTATGTCTTGTTGAATATGTTATGATTTGTTGAATATGTTATGACTTGTTGAGTATGTTATGCCAAATCTAGGGTGACTTGTTATGTACACTTGGTGGAAGTACAATTATGGGATGCTTCCTACACATTGCACTAGTGTGACTTAGGAGTTGTCTTAGAGAATGGTCCTTATGTGAAGTTGATGTCTATGAGATGTTTGGGATTTATGAATATATGTGCTTGTATTTCGACTCATTAAGTTGACCTCTAAGTTATACAATGTACTAAGTAGACTTGAGGCTTACCTAAGGAAAGAAGTAAGATAGAAGATAGGTAATGTATGGTATACATTGAATTTGTTTCAAAGTATAATAAATGGCTATATTATGTTTGTGAACTATATTGAGCTTATATGTGCCTATGTTCATGAATTTTACTAAAAAGACATGTAGCATGATTTCAAACGAGATGTCCTCTTTAAATTCATATTTTTGCATGGTTGCCATACTTAGTGCATTCTTGTAGTAATAAAATTCGTTTTCATCTTTTTACACCAAGTGTTGGTGGTGATGGCTAGAGTATGTCTCCTAGGTGAAGAACTTGGATATATCTTCCAAGTTCAAAAAGAGGGATCCTTATGATTCTATAATTTCCCTATGTCAAGTTCTTATTCAATTATGCAATAGCTTAGATATTATTTTATGTTTGTAAGGGATGCGTCCCTATTCTATTCTATTGGGTTTTGTCTTAATATGGAAAAGAGACTTAAAGTCTAACTATGTATTATGAAGTATTGTTATAGATATACGAAGTAATGTTCTAGCATATGATGTACTATGAAAAGTTTTAAATGTTCTGCTATTTTTACGATTATGCATTGAAAGATGTCTAAGGGCTTGTCTTAGACCTTCGAGAGCTCGTCGACGCCGTGTTAATATTCGAGAATACCGTAACTTCTTGGGTATACCCTCGGGTCGCAACACACATTGTATCAGAGGATAAGAGTTTGTGTTTTATCCTTAGGCTTCAGAGTCTCGTATATCCATCTCTAGTAGAGTCTCATTTCATTGGTCGTGAGTCGCAACACATCAAATGATATGGGAGGCTATAGGACGATAGAGTTTCCCTTCTTCTATTCTCATGTCGTGCCATAGAACTTAACTCTATAAGATATCTTTGTTATGTTTTGATGTCTGGTGGTCTTTTACATGTGATTTCTTTGATTGGGACGATGTATCAATGCTTGAGGGAGAAAAAAGTGAGTTTTTAATGCTTACCCTTATTTTATGGTTTGGTGAGTATATGTGTAGGTGGATTTTGTATATGTGGATGTGGTGCAATTTATGGCTATAGGTGGCTTATGGGGAATGATATGTTATGTTAAGAAGTTATATTCATGATATAGTTATAGCTTTTTAGTAGTTATTATGGTTGAATGAAGTTCCCCTTGGAATGATAGAATGCCTTGTGATTATGTAGAAGGGTAGCATATATTATGGTGTAGGCATTAAAAGTATTGGAGAATGAGGTGAATAGTGAGAAAGATGCATGTTTTCTTAGTATATGCGAAATGCTTCATAGTTGTCCTTGTGTGGATTGGAACATTTTATTAGGCTTTCTCGTAAGGAGACGAGATAGTGTGTTAAGCCTTGTAAAGTAATTGTGAAGTATGCTAGCTAATGGTAGAAACCTTATGACAGTTAATGATTCCCTCTATGACCCTATTCTAAGATGGTAAAAAGGGGAAAAGGAGTTTTGTTCCATAAGTTTGAAGAATGATTACCCTTAGGTGACTTAGGGGGATTTATGGTATGTACCCCTTAGATCTTAAAGAGAAGGAGAGAATTGAAGTTGACCTACTTTGAAGTGGTTAGTTGTCTTTTAAGCTTGAATTTGAGTACAGTAAATTGAGGAAGTGTTTAGATTTTACGTAGGCACGGTTGGTTGGAAAGTCCCACACAAAATAGATGACCCTTGTAGGTTGTCCTTGACTTGCGTTGACCTTGGTGTTTAAGGTCATGATGTGCTTAGGCTTACCCCAAGTGAAGGATAATAGTCATGACGCGAAAGCACCCCTTAGAAGTTAGGGAAAACCTTCGAATGGTGACCGGGCGTACTTAACCCTTTGTGGTCTCTTACAAGCCCTCTAACTAGCGTTCATAACATAAAGCATGAAAATTAGTGCGGAATTAAAACTTTTCACAATAGCAATAATAAAATAACCCTTTTCATAAACACTAGGAAATCTTGTCGTCACAAGCCAACATAAAGACACAATGTAGAATCTTAGGGACATGACCCTTTACAATAAAAGGAAATAAAATTATGTCTTAAATAAGAAATTAGGAAACATAAACTATATCCTCGAATATATGAGGACATACAAAATTCTTGAGAGATAGAAATCCCAAGCTTCAATTTCGATCCTCCAAAAGGCTTCCAACCTATACTCATAAGGTATATAAAAAGTATAGGTTTAGTACAACAATGTACTAAGTATGGCATACACAAAAACATTTAAAAAGGGACATATTTAGCAAAATAAGATTTCATACAAGTTTAATAAAACATTCACGAACTGATTAACAAACAACATAAGAAACATCATTAAACACTCAAAGAAGTTCCCGTAATTTTACCGCAACAATACACTTTACAGTAAGCAAACTAAAACTTACAGCGAAACGACTCGAGCATACGAATTCACATTAGTAATCTCTTCGAATAGGACTCTTAGGTCATACTAAGTGCAATGTGAGAGTATCATCCCATATTACCACTCCCACTAGCGCTCCTAATGGATTCACAAGGATTTGAGCACGTTACAACAAGTTGACCAAAGGATAAAATTAACAGTGAGCTATATCCTTAGCTTTACAGTGAAACACTTACGACATTAAAGTAATTTTAAAAGCTTTACCTTAAACTAAAGACTCCAACAATGGTGAAATCCCAGAGTATTGCAAATAAGGAAATGAGTCCATGTCTGTAGGATTTTCCCTACCGTAAGATAATCCCAAGATTATCTAAGGTAAGGTATGAAGAAAACATCTAAACACTTCCTTTAATGCACACCCAAGAAAATCCTCAAGACTACCCTGTTCGGCTTACTCGCCTCGGGAGAATGAATCATCACTCAAAGACAAGACCTTAGAAGAAAACCCAATAAAACACCAAAGGCTTCTCTTTCGGAATGCCTAGTTAGTGCAATGAGTAGGATGGCATCCCATACCACCACCTACCTTAAGTAGTACATTCTTTTATAAGTTTTGGCGCTAAGTCTTTCCTTTCGGAAGGTCCTACTTAGTGCAAAGGATATGTAGCATCCCATACCACCAGCTACCCTAAGTAGTACGTTCTTTTAGAAGACTTAGTTCAATCAATTCACATACGTATCACATTAATTAGAAAATTTATAATTTTTGTTACTTTTGTGAGGGGTTAGCTTAATAGACAAAGATCATGAGAGCTAGGCATGGAATCCTGATATTAACCCCTATCGGATGAGGGATCCTCACTTTCCTAGAGTAAGGTCATGCTTCTTAGCTTTTACATGGCTTTTCCAATAGCTATACCTATGCAGGCACATAGTTAAGGGATAGAGAGATTGCTACTAAGTGACTATTTTCCTACTAACGAGGAATACTCATTTCCAGGGGTATAAGGGAATACGACATCTCAACTCACGAAGCATATTCCACCTATTCTTCCAAATTTCGGTGCTAGGCATAACCCCCCACGGATTCTCACATTATAGACTATAGGTTAAGGATACTAGACAATGCCACATCTCAACTCATTAAGTGCATTCATCCTTCAACCTATCTAGGAAAGCTCATCAGGAATAGTGAGTTTCTACTAGACACTTCATCTCAACTCATGAAGAGTGCCCACCTGAAGACTCCCCTTGTTACTAAACATAGCTTCATTCATTCACTTAAAGTGTGTGTGTGTACATGTAAGAACACCTTGCATATAACCATCATTTCATATAAATTACTTCTAAACGTGCATTAGAATTTCATTTAACATCTTACACACTTTACATACTTCACTTAGTCACATTCTTCAGTTAGACCAAAATCTAGGTCAAACATACCATTTAAGCTCCACAATCACAAAACAAGACCCATTTACCATTTCTATTCATTCTACAATTTAGACCTTCAAGGTCACATTCTCAATACAAAATAAACACTACCAATTCTACAAATAAGAACCGCCACCAAGAAGGTGGACAATACCACTCAAGATCAATTTATTATAAGAACAATACAATATAAACAACTCTTCAAATTACTAATCCATAACAATATATAAGCATTTTATTATTAATTCAACATAATAAGGACCTTAGGGAAGTAGCTAAACCACCATTACAACACGATAAAACCAAAGTTCCTTTTATAGATAAATATGGTTTTGACCCATTTCATAAACAACCATTTGAAAGGAAACTTTTACATTATTTCATTATAGTTTTAACATTAGAATCACCAACGTATTAATGAAATCTTTAATTTATCATTAGAAACTTTTTCATGCAACACCCATATTGGATTGAAGATAATAGAAGTTAGGGTTGAAAACCCTTTTTTTGAAATTCATTGGAAATGGCCTCTTAAATGAAAGGGTATTAAAGAATGGATACCATACCTTTAATCAAAGGAAATACACTAATTTTGGTGAAGAAACACGACCAAAGCATCCCTCCTTTCCCTCCTTGAATCTTCGTTTCTATAATGACTTTGAGAGAGTTTTCTTTTTAGAGAGAGAGTTTGAATGTTGAAGTGAGGGTCTTGTCTAGGTCTAGGGTTTTAAAATATTTTATATAACCTAAAAATATTAATATTTTCCACCTAGGGTCTTAAAATACTTGGGGTGTATTTACATAAACAACCCTAATTGGGCAGCAACTTCACAGACTTGAGGACCTCACAGACGAGACCTTCACCAACGGACCGTCTGTGCATCAATGGGCCATTGGTAGGGTCTCATGGTGGGTACTTATCTCCACAATGGAGCCTGGACACCAAGACCTTCTGGTACAATCGACTCCCTAGGTCGATGGACGATTGGTGGACCAACGAACTGTCCTTAGGGTCGTCTACGGCCACTGCTTTTTGGCAATTTTCCCCAAGTCTTGGGCCCTTTATCTAGAGACCCTTGTGGGTCCTTGATGGGGTCGTGCCCAGACGTTAAACCCCTAAAATAATTTGACTATGTCTTAGGAACATACCACCTTAGTTTCAAGGAAAAAAAACACGTAAGACTCATCCAAACACAACAAGACCAGAAGTACATTCTAAGTTATACCTTCCGAACGTTATGGACGTTCTTGGTCGATTGAACTACAAGATTAACCAAAATTCACACAATGCATAAGGAAACTAAAATAACTCAGTTTAACTTAAAATAAATTCAAGAAACAACCACGAGGCTGTAGTTCACCTTAGTTCGTTTTGGGGCGTTATATTCTCCCCCACCTGGAATAACATCCGTCCTCGAATGACACTTAAATTTTAAGAACAACAAGGACTCACTTAGAATCACATAATAAACTTATATCATGATCAAAACATCAAAAATAAAAGCACCAACTAGCAAGTAACATCATTTCACACTTTCAACACTTAGCAACATTGCCAACTTTTGCCAAACTTCACAAAGTCAAAACTCAACCTTAAACTTCTATTGTGGAGGAAGTACCTTCTCCAACATTAAACATGCTCATATACCATACTTTTACACACATTGAAACTTCAATTCGAGAGAAATTAATTTTCTTCAAAAAATCGAAATTCTACAGTGAAGTTCACTATGTTCACTGCCAAGCTACCAAATTTTTTTTGAAAATTCATTCTTTAAGCAATTCATCAATATGACATGATCATATGAACTATTAAACCACATAAAATCATTTAATAACACAAAGGAAACAACAACAAAGACTTAAGACTTACCAAAACCATCAATCCGGATCAATTATCCTTGCTAGCCCCCATCCCATAGGAAAGGTTCTTCATGGGAGCATTAGGATCTAGGGAAGCTTGATTGACATTCTTCCCCCTTGATTTTAGGTTTGGGAAATCCCTCATCTTTGGGACCGTATTACCACATGAAAAACAACCATCGGTACCGGCAAGACACTTACCCCAATGTTGCTTGCTACAAGTAGGGCACCTAGCCCTTTCATAGGAATGACCACCACCTTGAGAATGTTGGCTTGGACACCTATCATTGTTTCCCATGGGAGAATCTTGGGGATAAAACCTCTTTTTAGACTTTTTGTGACTAGAACCATCCGACCTAGGTCTCTTACCCTCTTGCCTTATCTCTCTAATTTTGGACTCCTCAATTTGTTGTGTGTAAACCATGAGCCTAGAGATATCCATATCATTAAGAAGCATTGCCGTACGACACTCTTATTCCACCAAGCTAGACACTCCCATCACAATTTTTTTCATCCTAGCCCTAGGGTTGGCTACCATAGTCGGGCATACTTAGACAGTTGGGTAAATTTGAGAGTGTACTCTTGCACACTCATTCCTCCTTGATGAAAGTTCATGAACTTAATCATTTTATTCTCTCTCCACTCTAAGGGAAAGAATATATCTTAGAAAGACTCTTTGAATTCCTCCCAATAAGCCACACCTCTTACTAAGGGTCTCCCACCTCTCCATTGCTTATACCACACTTGAGAAACATCCTTAAGTTGGTAAGGGGAAAATTTCTCTTTCTCCCTAGGGGTCACACCCATATCATCTACCATCTTGAAAACCTCATCTAGGAAGCCTTGTGGATCATCATCTGCCTTAGTACCATGAGAAGTGGGAGGTTTCATCCTCATGAAATCACGAATTCTAAAAGTGGGTTTAGTAGCATTTGGTTGGGGCCTATCTCCTTGGTTAGCTTGGCCAGAAAGTGATTATTTACGACATGGTCTTAAGCTGTCATGAGTTGGGTCAAGTTCATTAGGGAAGCCCTCAACTCCGCATTAGTCATATCACCTTCAACAAAAGGAGCTTGAGGAGTAGGAGACACTTGAGGTCCTTGAGGTTCTGGAGGCACTTGAGATTCTTGAAGGGGAACCTCCACATTTTATTCCTCCTCTAGGCCAAAAGTAGGAACTTTGTCATGGAGATGGATCCTCTCATTAGCTATACCACCCTTCTACATTCTATCCGTCGATCTCCTCGTATTCATGTCCTAAAAACACAAAGAGAAGAGATTGAGCAAAGACACCCTATAAACTCTAAGTCACCATACTAGAATAGAGAAGAAAGTAAAACTTCTATCATCCTATAGCCTCTTGTCCATGGATGTGTTGCGACTCACACCAATGACCAAGATACTACTAGATGTGGCTTGTGTGACTTTTAGACCTTAAAATATTTCCCAAAACCTTATGATTTGCTACCAAGTCTGTAACGACCCGAAAGCACCCCCTAGAAGTTAGGGAATACCTTCGAATCATGACCAGGCGTACTTGACCTTTTGGGTTCTCATACAAGCCCTCTAACTAGCGTTCATAACAAAAAGCATAAAAAGTAGTGCGGAATTAAAAATTTTCACGATAGTAATACTAAAATAAGTCTTTTCATAAATACTAGGAAATCTTGTCGTCACAAGCCAACGTAAAGACACAACGTACAATCTTAGGGACACGTCCCTTTACAACAAAAGGATATACTAACTAAGTCTTGATATAGAAACTAGGAAACATAAACTATGTCCTCGAATATATCCTACCAAATTCTTGAGAGATAGAATTCCCAAGCTTCAACTTCGATCCTCCAAAAGGTTTCCAACCTATACTCATAAGGTATATAAAAGTATGGGGTTTGTACAACGATGTACTAAGTATGGTATATGCAAAAACTTGTAAAAAGGGACATTTTTAGTAAGCTTTAATGCCTATTTAATTAAACATTCATGAACTTATGAACAAAACAACATAAGAAACATCATTAAACACTTAAATAAGAATTCCTATAAATTTACTCAACAATACAATTTACAATAAGCACACAAAAACTTATGGTAAACCGAATCGAGCATACAATTTCACATTAGTAGTCTCTTCCAATAGGACACTTAGGTCATACTAAGTGCAATGAGAGAGTAGCATCCCATACTACAACTCCCACTACCACTCCTAATGGATTCCTAAGGATTTGAGCACGTTACAACAAGTTGACAAAAGGATAAACTTAACAGTGAGCTATATCCTTAGCTTTACAGTGAACCACTTTAAGACATTAAAGTAATTTTAAAAGCTTTACATTAAACTACAGACTCCAACAATGCTGAAATCCGAAAGTATATCAAATAAGCAAATGAGTCCATTTCCGTAGGAATTTCCTTACCCTAGGATAATCTCAAGATTCTTTATGGTAAGGCATGAACAAAACGTCTAAGCACTTCCTTTAATGCATACCTAAGAAAATCCTGAAGACTACCTCGTTCGGCTTACTCACCTCGGGAGAATGAATCATCACTCAAAGACAAGACCTTAGAACAAAACCCAACAAAACACCAAAGGCTTCCCTTTCGGAATGCCTACTTAGTGCATTGAGTATAAAGGCGTCCCATACCACCACCTACCCTAAGTAGTACATTCCTTTATAAGTTTTGGCACCAAGTCTTCCCTTTAGGAAGGTCCTACTTAGTGCAATGGATAGGTAGCGTCCCATACAACCACCTACCCTAACTAGCACGTTCTTTTAGAAAACATAGTTCATTCAATTCAAATAGGTATCACACTAATTAGACAATTTATCATATTCATTACTTTTGTAGGGGTTCAGCTAATCTGACAAATACTATGAGATCTAGGAATGGAATCCCGATATTAACCCCTATCGGATGAGGGATCCTCACTTGCCTAGAGTAAGGTCTTACTTTTTATCTTTCAGATGGATTTTACAATAGCTATACCAATGCGGGCACATAGTTAAGGGATAGAGAGATAGCTACTAAGTGACTCATTCTTTACTTACTAGGAGTACTCATCTCCAGAGGTATAAGGGAATATGACATCTAAACTCACGAAGCGTATTCCATCTCTTCTTCCTATCATCTCGATTCTAGGCATAACTCCCCACGAATTCTCACATTATAGACTATAGGTTAAGAATACTAGCGAATGACACATCTCAACTCACGAAGTGCATTTATCTTCAAATCTATCTAGGAATGCCCATTAGGAATAGTGAGGTTTCTACTAGACATTTCTTGTCAACTCACGAAGAGTGCCCACCCCAAGAATCATTTCATATACATTAATTCTAAGCATGATTTAAACTTTCATTTAACATCTTACACACTTTACATAGTTCACTTAGTCACATTATTCAATGAGACCAAAATCTAGGTCAAACATACCATTTATGTTTCACAATCACAAAACAAGACCTATTTACCAATTCTATTCATTCTACAATTTAGACCTTCAAGGTAACATTCTCAATACATAATAAAACAGTACCAATTCTACAAATAAGCCCCACCACCAACAAGGTGGACCATACCACTAAAGATTAATTTATCATAAGAACAAAACAATATAAGCAACTCTTCAATTTACTAATCCATAACAACCTATAAGCATTTTATCATTAGTTCATCATAATAAGGCCCTTAGGGAAGTAGATAAACCACCATTATAAAAAAATAAAACCAAATTTCCTTTTATACATAAATATTCTCATTTGACCCATTACATAAACCACCATTTGAAAGGAAATTTTAACATAATTTCATTAGGGTTTTAATATTAGAATCACCAACTAACATTAATAACATAATTAATTTATAATTATAAACTTTTTCATGCAAGACCCAAATTGGGTTGAAGATAATAGAAGTTAGGGTTGAAAACTCTTCTTTTGAAATTAATTGGACATGGATTATTAAATGAAAGGGTATTAAAGAATGGATGCCATACCTTAAAGATAAGGAAATACACTAATTTTGGTGAAGAAACACGTCCAAAGCATTCTTCCTTTCCCTCCTTGATCTTCGCTTCTATGGTGACTTTGAGAGAGTTTTCTTTTTAGAGAGAGTGTTTGAATGTTGAAGTGAAGGTCTTGTCTAGGTGTAACATTTAAAACTATTTTAATATAACCTAAGAACACTAAAATTATTAACCTAGGGTCTTAAAATACTTGTGGTGTATTTACATAAACACACAGGTTGGGCAGCAGCTTCACTGACTTTCAGGCTCTCACAGACAAGACCTTTTCCAACGGACCGTCTGTGCATCAACAGACCATTGGAAGGGTCTCGTGGGTGGATACATATCTCCAAAATGTATCCTTTCCACCATGATTTTCTGGTACAATCGATGCCCTAGGTTGACGGACCATTGTTGGACCAATCGACCGTCCTTAGTGTCATCGATGGCCACTACTTTATGACAGTTTTACCCAAGTCTTGGGCCCTTCATCTAGGGCCCCTTATGGGTCCTAGGTGGGGTCGTTCCCAAACACTAAACCCCTAAACTAATTATTTTAGGTATTACAAAAATCCCACCTTATTTTCAAGGAAAGCGAACACATAAAACTCATCAAAACACAACAAGACACAGAAGTACATTCTAAGCCATACCTTCCGAACGTCATGGACGTTCTTGGTTGATTCAACTCCAAACTTGACCAAACATCATACACTACCTAAGTACACTAAAATAAATCATTTTAAATTAAAATCAACTAAAGAAATAACCATGAGGCTCTGGTTCACCTTAGTTCATTTTGGGGCGTTATAATAATGTGCATAGATGACAAGATTTTTATTACCCTTGATGCCGCTATGTTGAGTTCCCTTGAAATTCTCTAGGTTGAAATATCACCTTGAAGTGTTGGTGGAAGGATGTTCATAAGATTAGATCCCAAGAAAGGGATGTTGTGCTTAGTTAATAGGGTTGGTAAGCTATGATTCCTTTAAAGTTTAGAGGAGTCGCTCTTAAATGAGTTTATCCTAAGAGGGGGAAGATGATTTGAGTAGTAAGGGTTTAGATATCCCAATATTTTTTTCTATTCTTACTCAAGCTTGAAACAAAAAAGCTCCTAAGTAGCTTGTACATAATAGGAGTCTTGCATAAAAGGATAAGTTTCATGTTTCCATATGTTATTTATGTCTTAAATGACACTATATTATGCATATAATTAAAGGTCATTATTTCATGAAAAAGGAAACTTTTATAAATTTGCATGTTTATCATGTTGTTGTGCATCATTATATGATAAATGTGAAATTTGATTTCATGAGAGAGTGTATTGAGTATGCTTGATGTATCTTATTATGTGTAGTGTTTGGCCCCACAATGAACAATTGAGTATCATTTAAATAATATAATATGAGTCTCTTTGAAAAATATTTAAAATGTTTTAGTGTCATTCGAGGACGAATGTCGTTCTAAGTGGGGGAGCATTGACACGCCCTCAAAATGAACTAAGGCATCTAGAGACTCATATGTTCCTAAAAAGGTTAATAACATGTTAATTAAGTATTTTATATATTGTATAATTGATTTAAAGTTTGGAGGTCAAACGTCCAAGAACATCCAAGACGTTCGAAAGTTGGTCTTTAGACGTGCTAGTGAGTTCTATATTGTTTGGCTTGAGTTTATGTGTTGTTTGGAGTTGATAATCAGTTTTTTTTATCCTAGTACCTCAATAGACATGCCAAGATTCAAAACTTCAGGGTACGACCCCCAGGAGACCACCCGAAGGGCCCCCAAAGAGGACCCAAACCTTCGACAAGAGGCTGCCCAAGGCAGCGAGCAGGGCAAGATTTGGACTTGACCTGTGCAATGAGTTCCAAGAAAACACCTCACTGTACCAAAAATTATTTGCGGCAGAATAGGGAGGATGCCCCGCAACACACAGCCCACTCCCAGATCCGGTTGCGTTGTTTTTAAGTCAATTTTAACAAGGCTAAGATTTCCAATTCGTGTGGGGGTATTTTTGTAACTTAGGGGATATTTTATTAACTTTTTAGGTCATTTATAAACCCCTTCCCAATCAAAAACCCTAACTCCCATTAAGAAATCAAATTCCCAAAGTTTCACTCTCTTCATAAAACCCCAAAACCTCTATTGAAGACCAAGCTCAAGAACAAACTATGGCGTTGGATTCTTGGAGATTTATTCTCAAATATCCATGGTATTTTTAATGTATAAGTTATGGTTATGCTTCATACATAGATAACCATTCATCTATGGAGTCCTTTCAAAGGTTTTCAAAATATGATTCTAAGTAAAAATCCCTATCTTTCAATCCAGCCATGGGTTCATTCTCAAATTGATTTCAAAATCATGATAATGATGATTATATGTTTATATACTTATGTTATGATGAATTTCTATCCAATTTTATGGATAACCCATGATCCTCCTAGTTTCTCAAATTATCCTATTATTTGGGTCTTGTGATCTAGATTTGATGTTTATACAATTATGACTAGATTGTATTAAATTTTTTATTGATATTACTTTCTATATCAATTGATGGAAAATGTGGAGGAATGATCAAATATGATCATTATCTCGGAGATTATGTAAGTTGACCTATTTCTTCTAATTATCCTAGAATGTAAATTGAATTGTGTTGATTGATATGGTCCACATATGGTGGCGGTGTTTACATTTTGTTACATATTTATGTGTTATGATCATGTCCTTGAAGGAACCAGATTAAATATGAATTGATATGATGCCTTCTATGTTAGGAAGTTGAAGGATTTAACCTTGATTCTAATATCATGTTCTAAGTAAATTGACGTTATGTGATGTTATGTGTTTAGTATTGTACACTACTTGTTTAACATAGGTGTGGAGATGATGTTATATGCATATGTGTGATGATAATGTTAGGGTTTGGTGTGGTTTATATGGATAATGATGAAGAATATCCTTATACCATGACCCCTAGCCATATGAACCTTTTATGAATGTGTGATCACAGTATGCTAGGAGTCTTATATTCTATTGTTAAATATGTACTTGCCTATTATGATGTAATGTGAGTGTGTGTGGTCTATAGTCCTCAATACTCTATATATTTGTATGACTTGAGACTTGAACAATGTTGTACATGTGTTGTGGTCTTTAGAGGGTTGTTTCCTCAATACTATGTGATAGCCATTATGTAATCATGTTGACCATGTACTCACACATTTCATGCATATCTATGAGTAGGATAGATTCAAGATGACCAAGGAAAGGGATATTTCTCTTATGCATCATAACCTATTTCTGTGCATGTAAAGTATATGATTAATAAAGTAATGAACATGTGTTCCTAAATGATTTTATGTGAAGGTAGATCTCACATATATGTACACACACATGAATGTATGAATATGATATGATTATGTGAAAGGACATTCTAACGTTATGTATGGTGAATGTAGAATTCTAACCCTAGATACCTTAGAGTTATATGATATATGATGGAGTAAATCTCTAAGGCCTATTCTTTATGAACTAATGTTATCTAAAGGATTACTGAATTTTAAAAAGGGAGTGATTGCTTAGAAACGAGTGAACATGAAAAATTAGAGTGGGAGCTTGACGTCTAGTAAGTCTGGCTTTCCATAAGAGAACCTTCATGTTAATAAGTCCGGGTACCCAACCTAGATGTTATCTCATGAGATGGAAACCTTCACGCTTAGTTAGTCAAGTTTTCTAGAAGAAATCTTCTTGTTACATATATATGTGCCCTCATAGGACTCTATCTTAGTGGATCCACCTAGAACAGCTATGTGCGAATGCATGCACCTTCGGCAAGTGTTAACCCTCTCATTTCGGTGTGGGAGTAGAACACCAGGTTCCATGTAACTCACATGGTATATGTTGGTTATGGATATGTCTCCTGAAGGTTAATAATTAATTAAGATAAGAGTATGAACTCAAATTTAAATTCCTTGAGATGTGTACTTGGTATGGCAGGACTATGGATCCTACCTATACATTGCACAAGATGACTTCAAGAAAAGATAGGATTGGAGACCTTTATGAAGTAAATACTTATGTTATGTATGACTTGTATGAATGCATCAGTGACCATGTTATGTTAAGATATGAATTATGACTATGCATGTAAATTACACTTATGGATTCGAAATAGGTTTACTTATTATGTGTGGGTTTATGGGACTCCATGTGTACATTGCACAAGTAAGCTTGTGAAGGTGTTATGAGGGTAGTTTTACCTATTATATAAGTAAGTAATTTATGACTAAGGTTGTAGTAAAGGAAATAGTTCTTATACGATGATATGAAGTATGTGACTTTATTTCTAGTTGTAAATGAATATGTTATGACTTGTTGAACATGTTATGCCTAATCTAGGGTGACTTCTTAGGTACACTTGGTGGAAGTAGTATTATGGGATGCTACCTACACATTGCACTAGTGTTACTTAGGAGTTGTCTGTGGTGATGGTCCTTTTGTGAAGTTGATATCTATGAGATGTTTATGGATTATTAATATATGTGTTTGTGATATGAATCATATTATGAATGACTATTTTAAGGTTACCTCAAAGTGATACATTGTATTAAGTAGACTTGAGGGTTACTTAATGAAACAAGTAAGATAAAATAGGTTTAATGTATGGTATGTATTGAATATATTTCAAAGTATGATAAATGGCTTTTTGTGCTATTATGAGTAGTATCCATGTCTATATTATGTTTGTGAAAAATATTGCGCTTATGCCTATGTTCATGAATTTTACTAAAAAGACATGTTGCATGATTTCAAATGAAATATCCTGTTTAAAAATGCTTGTTTTCGCATGGTTGCAATACTCAGTGCATTCTTGTACTAATACCATTATATGTCATCTTTTTCACCAACCATAGGTGTTGATGTCTAGAGGATGTCTCCTAGGTGAAGAGATTGGATAGATCTTCCAAGTTCAAGAAGAGGGAGCTATATGATTCAAGAATTTCCCTATGTGAAGTTACTATTCAATTAAGTAATAACTTATATATTATTTTATGTTGTTAAGGGCCGTGTCCCTATTATATTTATTGGGTTATGTCTTAAGATGGCAAAGAGACTTAGAGTCTAACTATATGTTATGAAATATTTATATATATATATATATATGAAGTAATGCTCTAGCATATGATGTGCTATGAAAAGTTTTAAATTTCCAATATTTTTACGATTATGCAATCAAATAGGACTAAGGGCTTGCCTTAGATCTCCGAGAGGTCGACGATGCTGTGTTAAGATTTTAAAATATGGTAACTTCTATGGTATACCCTTGGGTTGTAACATATGTTCAAGGACATGGACTATGTTTTCGTTTCCTATTCTAAAAGACATTGTAATAGACTATAGTTTCTTTTCAAATTGATGTAAAGGCAGTGACTTATGATATCCACTCGTGTCTAATATGACTTATGACGAGACTTGGGTCATTCTTATGTTTCTATAAAAGAGTCTGTATATTATGGTGAAAAGTTTCTATAAAAGATGTCTAAGGGCTTGTATTAGAACTCCGAGAGGTGGAGTACGCCATGTGACGACTAAGGGGTGCTCTCAGGCCATTACAAACTTGGTAACAGAGCATAAGGTTATGAAGTAATTTAGGATTCAAAGTCTCATAATGCCACGTCTAATAGAGTCTTGTTCATCGGTGGTGAGTCATGACACATCTATGAGGGAGAGGCTATAGGACGAGAGAAATTTACTTTTTTTATTAACCATGTGTCGTTCCATAGAGTTGAGGTTATGGGTGTATATTTCCAATCTCTTCTCTTTTGTTTACAGGATATGAATACAAGAAGGATGCCACAATAAGAGTTTGTGAGGAAGTGGTAAATGAGGGAGTTTCTTCCCGAGGTGAACACGTTCTCAAAGGTGTTCAAGTTTCTTAATTTGAACAAGTCCCTATAGGTAATCAAGGGAATGAGGTTCTGGGGGTTCCCCCGTACATGCCTAATGAGGAAGTTAGAGGATCTCTTGTTACCGTATCCCAATCCATGACGACTTAAGCCAATTTAGATGTAGGGCCTAGTATGAATGCTCTTGAGAGTACCATGACCTCTAGGTTGAGAGACTTTGTAAGGATATATCCTCCAACATTTCTCATCTTTATGGTGTGAGAGGATCTCCAAGCATTCTTGAATGAGGTGTATAAGATAGTACATGCTATGGGGTGACTTCTAGGGAGAAGGCGGAGTTGATCTTTGTAACATTCCAAAAAGGTAAAGACCTAAGATTGAGCCTCACATATGGGTATAAGGTGTGAAACATTTTTTTAAGACCTAAATTATTGTTTAAAAGTGATCCAAGAATTTTTAGATTCAAGACGTCAAGAAACACCCATGATGTCCAGAAACTAGCTAGGTTGAACTAGTTGACGTCACTAAGTTTGGTTAAGGTTTAGGAGGGTAAAATGAAGTCTAAAACTTGTAAAAACACTTTAAATATGTATATTTAGTATATAGGGTCTAAAAGTTCGATAACGACTCCCCAAGGACCATTCGAAGGATCCTTGAGGAGGACCCCAACATAGGTAGGCAGGTAGCCATAGCAACATTCGTGAAGCAACAATCAAGGGGCTTCTGCGTGACACGAAGCCCATATGAGGTCCAATTTTTCAGGTCACTTTTCAAAAATAAAATTGGGAATTATCCTTGCGAAGCAGAGCCACTTCCCAGATTCGTTGAAATCGTATTTTTTACATTTTGACTTCACAAAAAGACTCATTTAAGTGAGGAATGTTTTGGGTAATTTAGAGTGTTATTATATATAGCCTAAGGTTCATTTTTATTCCATTTTCACTCACCCAAATAAATTCCCAAAATAAAACCCAAAAGCTCTCATCTTTCTCTACTTTATCTCTCCCAAATTCCTCCATTGAAGGAAGAACAAAGCTTGAAGAAGAAGAAAAATTTCTCTACGATTTCACTTCAATTTCATGGATTAATCTTCATTAAGGCATGGATTCTTCACTCTTGAGGTTCCTTTCCCCAAGAGGTCCTTTCAAAGTTTATTTCTAGATTACCCAATTACATGAAGTTTTCCAATTCTAATGGGTTTTCTTCTAAACTTCAAATTGATGATAAATTGTGATTTCCTATGACTAATTAAGTGTTTATTGTTGGTTAATTGATGAAATTTCATGTAAATCATGTCCCTTTTCCCCGATTCCCCAAATTTTGGATCTTGCTTAAGAATTGATGGGAATTGAACAATGTATGGATTGTTAGACTAGTTATATTATCTAGTCTAGTTCATTTAAGGACTGCCTAGGTAATGTATTGTTGACATGGGATCTATTTCTTGAAAAATTCATGATGAAACCTATTCCTCTAACCCTAGGTTATGAATTGAAGTTAATTTGGATAGTGATGAAGCAATTGGCCCAGCTATTGTGTTAATTACTATTATGTAATGGTATTACAATCATTATTGGGTTGAATTGGATGGTTCATTGTAAGACCATGAATGATTTCTTGTGAAGGATATTTGGTAAGTATTATATCCTAACCTTTACATCAATTATGATTACTTATGTTAAGTGATGAAGTTACATTGAAGTATACCTTATGATGAGATTGATAAGGTTGTTGTGATGTTTAATTGAAATATCTTGACTATGGTTTGTGAGTTGTTGGATAACATGTAAATGTTATAAGAATGGTGATAACTTACCAATGTGTCTTATTATATGTGACTATGTAAATGTGCTAACCATACATTTATGAATTGTAATGACAGGAAACTACTCATGCAATTAATATTGAGCTACGATGATGATTATTATATAAGATATATACCCTATGACCTAACTAAGCTATGCATTAATAAAAACATTAAATAAATTTCAAAAGGGACTCTAGCTTAGAACCGAGTGAACTTGTAAATGAAGGTTAGCGCCTTCCCAAGGAGGGAAGGTAGGGTTCACCATAGTCCTCACAGGGTGGATAGCCTCATAGTCCAAAAAATGGCATAGAGTGGTGTTTCCATGACAGCCCCCAAGCTCCATAAATTATGTTACCACCATAAGAATACTAGCTTTTGAATCCACCTACTATGTTCATGTTTGGCTCTACCTTGGCAGGTAGACCACCTTTCATTGGTGTAAGGTTTTACAACACCGGATTCCACACTAAGATCTTGTGGTCTATGTCGGTTAAGGCAAATGTTCTCGGAAGTAAAATTAAGTTATAGAGTAAACAATAACTAGGGTGACTTAAGAGAATTGACTTAGCTTAGGTAGGGGTATAAGACTCTACCTATTCCTTGCAGTAGTTTCCCTTGTGGGAAGCCTTAGGAGGTTGTTATTATGTTCTATAATGTATATTTTATGTATGTGTTGACTCTTGTATGTTAATGTCACTATGTGATATGGGTTCCATTTATGAACATGTAATTGGTCTCCATGTTAAAGTATGATGATGTTATCTCGTAGTGATATAGTATGTGAAGTTGGGCATTGCTTACAGTTCTTGTTGAGTTTACTTGGTTGAGTAAGGTTATGAGGCTTTACTTAGCCAAATACACTAATGAACTCTTATCTGTGCTTGTTGATGATATAACTTGGTGATACAGTTGTCTTGGTTATGTGCTCAATTGTATTATATATAGTCTTGACTTAAGAGTTACATGTTTTATTGGCTTATATGATTTTTTGGATATGCATAATGCTTTTCAAACTAAATTAGCATGTTTTGAACTAATGTCCTTTTAGCATGATTTCACTTATTTTATGTGCATATACTCATAATTAGTACAAGTGTGTACTAACTCATTATTTATGTTTACTACAAATATAGAATTCAACCGTTGAGATTATACAAGGACTTTGAAGACAACTTAGATATTCTCAAAGAGTTCAGTAGGTCCTCAATTTCCAAGGACAAAGCCACTCCTCAAGCTACTGATATTGTTCTAGTTATAAGACTTCTAGTTCTTTCCTTTGAAGACGATTGTTGTATAGCCTATATGAGGCTCTTTATTGTATTGAAGTATGGGTTAAGCCAAATTTTTGAATTCGTTTTAGATGGTTTAGTATGAGACATAGTAAAGACTTCTTATGATATTACGTTCCTATACTATGTATATAAAATAAAAGTAGAAGACTATGTATCTTCTTATACGAAGGTACTCTGTGTACTCGATAAATATATATATGGTGTGCAAGCGAGAGGTGTAAGTAAAGGTCAATGTAAAAGTAATCAAAATATTTTAATTTTTCCGCATTTTTAAGTAAAGCTAGTCTTAGTCCTCTTCAAGGACAATGACGTCAGTTACGTCTAGGGGGTGCTCCCGGATGTGACAAACATAGTATCAAAAGATGAGGTTGAATACCTTAAGGATTTATGTCTCATTAAACGTCTATGTAGATTCTTATTCATAATTGTGAAGCACGCAGGCTTATGAATGAGAGACTATGTGATGCTTAGGAAACTCTCATCTTCTTATAATCCCATGTCTTGCCTCTTGAGTCTACTTTATGTGTTCTTTTACCTAAACCTTGTATGGTAGTTATAGGAATGAATTCGCGAAGATCAGCTGCAAGAGAGTCCAAGGAAGGTATCGTTAATGCGGGAGCACTAGACAATAAAGTGCCTCCACATGAAGAAGTTGCTATGGATGATCAAGTTCCTATTGCTCCTCTACCTATGGTGGATTGGAATATAAGGGCAACTTTTATCCAAATGGAAATATCCATTACAACCCAAGCACAAATTTTCACTATTGTAGAACAAGCTATGAAGGCCAAATATAATCGGGAGTTCGTAACCTAAGAAAACCAACAAGTTAGCACCATGGCCTTCACGTTTAGGGATTTCACAAGGATGAATCCCCCTACTTTCTATGGTTCAAAAGTTGAGGAGGAATCCCCAAGAGTTCATTGATGAAACCTTCAAAATTCTTTATGCTATGAGGTTTAGTACTAGTGAGAAAGCCGAGTTAGACACTAACCAACTCAAAAATATGGCCCAAACTCGGTACGTCCAATGGAGAGACAATAGGCCTTTAAGGGCCGGACCGGTGACATGGGAGATCTTTAAGAAGGATTTTATTGATCGATTCTTTCTCAAAGAGAAGAGGGAAGACAAACTGGATGAATTCATCAAACTTCGTTAAGGTGGTATGAGTGTACATGACTACTCTTTGAAATTTACTAAATTGTCAAAGTATGCTTCTTCTTTGGTTTCTGACCCTAGGGATGAAATGAGCCGCTTTGTGATGGGAGTGTTGGATGACTTGAAAGAAGAATGTCGTTTTGCTATGCTACATGATAATATCAGTATTTCTCATCTCATGGTTCATGCTCAACAAGTGGACGAGACTAGGGTGAAGAGAAAGAGTACGGAAGCAAATAGGGCCAAGTCTTTTGATGGTGGTTCTTCAAATGGTAGGATTGATATCCAACACAAGCCTAGTTTTAAAAAGGGGTTCTCCAATCAAGTTCCTTCAAAGTTCTCTAAGGCTCGTGATGATAGGGTGTCTAACCCTAAGCCTTAAAAGAAAAGGTGCAATAGTTCATCAAGTAAGAATCTAACTTATAAGTGTGACAAGAAGCATTATGGTGATTGGCTCATTGGGACGGACAATTGCTTTAGTTGTGGTAAAAGTGGACACAAAGTTTGAGATTGCCCATATTTGAAGAGGCAAGACAAGGCGACTGGACAAGCAAGTGGTTATAACATTGATTCTCCTAAGAAGCACTTTTATGCTCTCCGCTCTAGGGGTGAGCAAGAGACTTCTCTTAATTTGGTGAACGGTATGTTGAAAGTCTTTTCTATTTGTGTATATGCTATACTTCATCCTGGTGCTAATATTTCATTAGTTACTCCTCTTATAGCTAAAAAGTTTTACAATTTGCCCGATATCTTGAATGAACCTTTTATGGTGACTACCCCGGTGGGTGAGTTGGTTGTTGTTATATAGAAATTTTCATACAATGTTTCCCAATAGAGTTACTCATGTGGAGTTAGTAGAACTCGATATGGTTGATTTGATATTATTTTGGGTATGGATGTGTTTTATGCTTGTTTCACTTCCATAGATTGCTGAACAAGGGTGGTGAAGTTTAACTTTCAAAATGAACCCTTTGTAGAGTGGAAGGGGGGATTCTATTCCTAGAGGTCGTGTCATTTCTTGTTTGAAATCTTGTAAGATGATATCCATAGTGTGTTTATACAATATTGTGTGAGTGAAAGACTTAGACTATGAGATTCCTCATATTGACTCGGTCCCCGTAATGAGGGAATTTCCGGAGGTGTTTCCTAATGATCATCAATGTTATTCCTCCTGAGCAAGAAATTGATTTTGGTATATGACTTTCTACAAGATACAAATCGCATTTCAATTCCTCATTATAAAATAGCTCTGGACGAATTTAAAGAGTTGAAGGCTCAACTCAAAGATTTCTACTAGACAAGGGTTTCAGTATGCCTTATATTTCTCCATGGGTGCTCCAGTATTGTTCGTGAGGAAGAAGGATGTGTCCCTTAGAATGTGTATCGATTACCGTCAACTCAACAAAGTCACAATCAAGAACATTCCTACTCTCCCTCGGATTGATGATTTATTTGATCAACTCAAAGGTGGGAGTTACTTTTCCAAGATTGACTTGAGATAGAGATATCACCAACTTAGGTTGAGAGGATAAGATATTCCCAAGACGACATTTCGAACAAGATATGGTCACTATGAGTTCTTGGTAATGTCCTTAGATTTCATTAATTCTCCGACGGCGTTTATGGACCTAATGAATAGGGTGTTTTGATTTTACCTTGATTCATTTGTCATTTTCTTCATTGACGACATCTTGGCATATTGAGAAAATGAGGGTTAACACATGGATCATTTTAGAGTGGTGTTGAAAATGCTTAAGGAACACCAATTGTTTGCCAAGTATAGTAAATGTGTATTTTTGTTGAGGTCGATAGTGCTTCATGGTCATCTTATCTCTAGTGAGGGTGTTGAAGTTGATCCAAGGAAGAACGAAGCGGTGAAAAATTGACCTAGACTGTTTAGGTCAATTTTTCACCGCTTCGGTCTTCGTTGGATCAACTTCAACACCCTTACTAGAGATAATATGACCAAGAAGCGCTATCTACCTCAACCAAAACACACATTTACTATACTTTGCAAACAATTGGTGTTCCTTAAGCATTTTCAACACCACTCTCAAATGATCCATGTGTTAACCCTTATTTTCTGAATATACCAATATGTCGTCAATGAAGACAATGACAAATGAATCCAGGTAACATAAAAAAACACCCTATTCATTAGGTCTGTAAACCCTGTCGGAGCATTAGTGAGATATAAGGACGTTACAAAGAACTCATAGTGACCATATCTTGTTCGAAATGTCATCTTTGGAATATCTTATCCTCTCAACCTAAGTTGGTGATATCTCTATCTCAGTCAATCTTGGAAAAGAACTCCCACCTTTGAGTTGATCAAATAAATCATCAATCCGAGGGAGAGTAGGCTTGATCTTGATTGTGAATTTGTTGAGTTGATGGTAATCGATACACATTCTAAGGGACACATCCTTCTTCCTCACGAACAATAGTGGAGCACCGCATGGAGAAATACAAGGCAGACTGAAACCCTTGTCTAGTAGAAATTTTTGAGTTGATCCTTCAACTCTTTCAATTTGACAAGAGCTATTTTATAAGGTGGAATTGAAATGTGATTTGTATCTAGTATCTAGCCATATACCAAAATCAGTTTCCTGCTCGGGAGGAATAATAATGATAATCATTAGGAAAGACCTCCAAAAATTCCCTCACTACGGGGACCGACTCAATATGAGGAATCTCATAGTCTAAATCTTCCACTCTCACAATATTGTATAAATACCCTCTAGATAATATATTACAAGATTTCAAACAAGAAATGATACGACCTCTAGGAATAAAATCCCCCCCTTCCACTCTAAAACGGGTTCATTTTGAAAGTTAAACTTCACCACCCTTGTTCAGCAATCTATGGAAGTGAAACAAGCATAAAACACATCCATACCCAAAATAATATCAAATCAACCATATCGAGTTCTACTAACTCCACATGAGTAACTCTATTGGGAAACATTGTATGAAAATTTCTATATAACAACAACCAACTCACCCACCGGGGTAGTCACCATAAAAGGTTCATTCAAGATATCGGGCAAATTGTAAAACTTTTTAGCTATAAGAGGAGTAACTAATGAAATATTAGCACCAGGATGAAGTATAGCATATACCCGAATAGAAAAGACTTTCAACATACCGTTCACCAAATTAAGAGAAGTCTCTTGCTCACCCCTAGAGTAGAGAGCATAAAAGTGCTTCTTAAGAGCATCAACGTTAGAACCAGTTGCTTGTCCAGTCGCCTTGTCTTGCTTCTTCAAATTTGGGCAATCTCAAACTTTGTGCCCACTTTTACCACAACTAAAGAAACTGTCTTTCTCAATGAGGTAATCACCATAATGTTTCTTTTCACACTTTCCACAAGTTAGATTCTTACTTGATGAACTAGTACACCTTTTATTTTGAGGCTTAGGGTTAGACACCCTATCATCACGAGCCTTAAGGAACATGGAAGGAACTTTATTGGAGAACCCCTTTTTTAAACTAGGCTTGTCACTGATATCAAGCCTATCATTTGAAGAACCACCATCAAAAGACTTGGCCTTATTATCTTCCCTACTCTTTCTCTTCACCCTAGTCTTTCCACTTGTTGAGCATGAACCATGAGATGAGAAATATTGATATTATCATGTAGCAAAGTCGAACGACATTCTTCTTTCAAGTAATCCAACACTTCCATCACAAAGCGTCTCATTTCATCCCCACGGTAAGAAACCAAAGAAGAAGCATACTTTGACAATTTAGTAAATTTCAAATAGTAGTCAAGTACACTCATACCACCTTGACGAAGTTTGATGAACTCATCTACTTTGTCTTCCCTCTTCTCTCTGAGAAAGAACTGATCAATAAAAGCCTTCTTAATGATATCCCATGTCACCGGTCCGACCGTTAAAGGCATATTGTCTTTCCATTGGACGTACCAAGTTTGGGCCAAATTTTTGAGTTGGTTAGTGGCTAACTCGGCTTTCTCACTAGTAGTCAAACTCATAGCATAAAGAATTTTGTAGGATTCGTCAATGAACTCTTGGGAGTCCTCCTCAACTTTTGAACCATAAAAAGTAGGGGGATTCATCCTAGTGAAATCCCTAAACGTAGAGAGCATGGTGCGAACTTGTTGGTTTTCTCAGGTTACAAACTCACGATTAGATTTAGCCTTCATAGCTTGTGCTTCAATAGTGCAAAGTTATGCTTGGGTTGTAATGGCTATTTTCGTTTGGAGAAAAGTTACCCTTATTTCCCCATCAACCATAGGAAGAGGAGCAATAGGAACTTGATCATCCATAGCAACTTCTTCATGTGGTGGTACTTGGTTGTCTTGTGCTTCCGCATTAACGATACCTTCGTCGGCCTTTCTTGCAGCTACTCTTCGGGCACTCATTCCTATATCTACCATACAAGGTTTTTGTAAAAGCACACATAAAGTAGACTCTAGAGGCACAACATGGTATTATAAGAAGATGAGAGTTTCCTAAGCATCACATAGTCTCTCATTCATAAGTCTGGCGTGCTTCACAATTATGAATAAGAATCTACATAGACGTTGTTTAATAAGACATAAATCCTAAAGGTATTCAACCTCATGTTTTGATACCATGTTTGTCACATCCGTAGAGCACCCCCTAGACGTAGCCGGCGTCATCGTCCTCGAAGAGGACTAAGACTAGCTTTACTTAAAAATGCGGAAAATTTAAAATATTTTGATTACTTTTACATTGAGATTTACTTAAACCTCTCGCTTGCACACCATATATATATTTATCGAGTATACATAGTCCCTTCTTATAAGAAGATTACACAGTCTTCTACTTTTATTTTATATACATAGTATAGGAACATAATAGCATAAGAAGTCTTTATTATGTCTCGTATTAAACCATCTAAAACGAATAAAACAATTTGGCTTAACCCATACTTCAATACAATAAAGATCCTCATATAGGCTATACAACAATCTCCTTCAAAGGAAAGAACTAGAAGTCTTATAACTAGAACAACATCAATAGCTTGATAATGGCTTTGTCCTTGGAAAGTGAGGACCTACCAAACTCTTGGAGAATATCCAATTTGTCTTCAAAGTCCTTCTATAAGCTCAACGATTGAATCCTACATTTGTAGTAAACATAAATAATGGGTTAGTACACACTTGTACTAATTATGAGTATATGCACATAAAATAAGTGAAATCATGCTAAAAGGACATTAGTTCAAAACGTACTAATTTAGTTTGAAAAGCATTATGCATATCAAAAAAATCATATAAGCCAATAAAACACGTAACTCTTAAGTCAAGACTATATATAATACAATTGAGCACATAACCAAGATGACTCTATCATCAAGTTATATCATCAACAAGCACAAATAAGAGTTCATTACAACATAACCAAAGCAAGAAAATTAATTATGAACTCGAATTAAGTCCATTAGTGCAATTGGCTAAGTAAAGCCCCATAACCTTACTCAACCAAGTAAACTCAACAAGAACTGTAAGCAATGCCCAACTTCACATACTATATCATTAAGTGATAACATCATCGTACTTTAACAATGGAGAACAATTATATGTTCATAAATGGAACCCATATCACATAGTGTCATTAACATATAAGAGTCAACACATGCATAACATATACATTATAGAACATAATAACAACCTCCTAAGGCTCCCCTCAAGGGAAACTAGTGCAAGGCATAGGTAGAGTCCCATACCCCTACCTAAGATAAGTCAATCCTCTTAAGTCACCATAGTTATTGTTTACTCCATCACTTCATTTTACTTCCAGGAACATTTTCCTTAACCAACATAGACCACAAGATATAAGTGTGGAATCCGGTGTTGTAAAATCTTACGCCAATGAAAGGTGGTCTACCTTTCAAGGTAGAGCCAAACATGAACATAGTAGGTGGATTTACAAGCTAGTATTCTTATTGTGGTAACATAATTTATGGAGCTTCGGGGATGTGATGGAAACATCACTCTATGCCCTTTTTTGGAATATGAGGCTATCCACCCCGTGAGGACTACGGTGAACCCTACCTTCCCTCCTTCGGAAGGCGCCAACCTTCATTTACAAGTTCACTCGCTGCTAAGCTAGAGTCCCTTTTGAAATGTATTTAATGTCGTTATTAATGATCATAGCTTAGTTAGTTCATAGGGTATATATCTTATATAATAATCATCATTGTATCTCAATATGAATTGCATGAGTATTTTCCTTTCATTACAATTCATACATGTGAGGTTAGCACATTTACATAGTCACTCATAATAAGACACATTGTTAAGTTGTCACCATTCTTATAACATTTACATATTATCCAATAACTCAAAAACAATAGTCAAGATATTTCAATTCAACATCACACCAATCTTATCAACCTCATCATAAGGTATACTTCATTGTAACTTCATCACTTAACACAAGTTATCATAATTGAAGTAAAGTTTAGGATATAAGACTTACCAAATGTCCTTCACAAGAAATCATTCATGGTCTTACCATCAACCATCCAATTCAACCCAATAATGATTGTAATACCATCACATAATAGTAATTAACACAATAGCTGGGTCAATTGCTTCATCACTATCCAAATTAACTTCAATTCATAACCTAGGGTTAGAGGAATAGGTTTCATCATGAATGTTTCAAGAAATAGATCCCATGTCAACAATACATTACCTAGGCAGTCCTTAAATGAACTAGAATAGATAATATAACAAGTATAACAATCCATACATTGTTCAATTCATAAGCAAGTTCCAAGATTTGGGGAATTGGGGAAAAGGGACTAAGTAAATTTTACCAAAACGTACTCGCCTATGAGAGTGTAATGTCAATGAAGAGACCAGTCTTTATGGATACTCTAATGAAAGTATTAAAAGTTAATGCATACTTAATACTAATGAGGAGATGAGAAATCATCTAATGAGCTATGATTCCCTCATGCTAGAAGCCAACTTCTATGATGTATGAGATGAATGTAATGGAACTTTATACTGAACAATGATAGTATAACTGTAAGTTGTGATGCCTCTTTTTGGAAAGCAGAGGTTCGTGTAATTCTCATGAGATGAAATTGTCGATATAGACGAGTATGGGTCTCCTTATATCTCCTAGTAATTGAACCTATACTACCAATTTAGGATTCTAAAAGGATTTTACTCCCTATATACGCTTGCATGTTTTGGTTCACTTTGGCCGTTGATTCCACCTCTTTTCGGTGTGGGGTTAAACACTCGATTTCATGCTTCTCAAATGATCTATGTCGGTTAAGGTTAAAGTTCCCAAAGAAAGAATGAGGACATCCTCAAGTAATGCACATAATGAAATGATGATACCAAAGGTGTTAGGATAGGATAATCTAGAGGTGAGCTAGACTTAAGTAATGACACTAGGTCTTTTTTGCTTATTGCAAAGAAAACCCGAAAAAAAAATTAAACTACATCATAGGTATGGCTGGTGTTTATACTAGCTTACGAATGAATGAAAATGAAGTACGTATGAATGAATGAAGCGGACTCTGTGTTTGCTAAAGAAGGGTGCGGTCCAATATGTTGAGCCATCATTTTGGGAAGTCCTAATGTCAAGTCAAAGATTCCAAGGTCTTATGGCATATGAACAATTGATATGAAATATGTTATGTTCTATATGCAATATGTTATGTGCTTTGTTCTATATGCAATATGTGATGTGCTATGTGCAATATGATACGTATGGTATGCATGTTACTCTCATAACATGACTTTCCTAATTTGAATTTTGCAAGTCTACTGACTTGACTTTCCATAATTTATATCGTTAGGAGAGAGCTCTTCTTAATCATGCATGTCCTGGGTGTGCGCTTGCATATACCCATAATTAGTACAAGTGTGTACTAATCTCATTCAACTCTGTTCTTTTAGGTGCAGGTGCAGCTGGACGCTAGAACTTACGAATCGACATTGAAGCTATCTAGACGTGGAGCTTTCATCCGGATTTGGTAGGCCCTTATGCTTTCGAGTATGCTTACTATATTATTCTAGCATTAGATGAAGACATTAGCTGGTGGATTATGTTCAACTAGTGTTTCTTTTCCAGTTATTTTCAGATATTGTATTGGTGCTATTTTGGAAACTCTATATTTTATAAAGATATTGACTGTGTCTTTCATTTTATTATCTGATAATAGATGGTTGTTGTGAAGGCTAATGAGTTTTTGTATATAGTGTTATACAAGTTCAATGTTTCTCACTATAAAGTCTAAGTAAACAAAATTTTCAAAATTTCTACAAAAATTAAGTTTGATGATGCAACGGTGATGTATGAAGGCTTGTCTGCAACCTTTGAGAGGTTAACGACGCCAGTTATGGCTAGGGTATAGACTTCGATCTTGATAAAATTGGTATAAGAGCGTTAGGTTAAATTCCTAGAATAATAAGTTAACATCAACAACATTGATTAGTTTCTAAGTCATGGTAGTGAAGTGCACCACTATCATGAATTAGAAACTTTATGATGAGTTGCAAAGATTCCATTCTTCTGATCTTATTGTGCCTTCTCTAATGTCTTTGTGTTTTGAGCGTATCTGACATTTATTTTTATCTTATTCAGAAAATGAACACAAAAAGAGCGCTGGTTGAAGAAGAGGAGAAGCAGCTACTGGGGATAACCAAGTTCCACCCCAGGCTCCAGCTGAAGGAGTGTCCATGCCATTTAACCCAGCTGGGTTGACTGATGCGTAGGTGTGAACCGCTTTGTCTTAGATGGCTCAAGCCATCACTATGCAGGACCAGGCTATGACGGCCTAGGCCAACAAATAGGATGTTCAGAGGGAGAACTCACCAGCACGTAGCATTGCAGACAGACTATGAGACTTCACGAGGATGAATCCTTCGAATTTCACTGGGTCCAAGACTCTAGAGGATCATTAGGAGTATATTGATGAGGTGCATAAGATTATAGTTGCTATGGGGACAACATATATTGAAAAGGTTGAGCCAGCTTCTTACAAGCTCAAGGATGTTGTATAGACTTGGTGCAAGATGTGGCACGATAGACGAGCTTTTGGTAGAGGTGCGATCAAGTGGGAGTTTTTTAAAACATCCTTCATTGATAGATTCTTCCTTGGGAGATGAAGGAGGCCAAGGTTGAGGAGTTTATCAACCTAAAATAGGGATCGATGACAGTCAGGGAGTATTCCCGAAAGTTTGTTAAATTGTCCAGGTATGCCACTTCCCTTGTATCTAACAGTAGGGATGACATGAGTAAATTCCTCACAGGAATCTCAGGAAATCTGGAGGAGGAGTGTCGGGCTGCTATGCTCCATGATGGCATGGACCTCTCAAGGTTGATGGTACATGTCAAGCAGGAAGAAGAGGGGCCCCCGTAAGGTTAGGATGCATAAACCTTCTGATCAGGCAGGTCCTAGTAATAGTGGCGGCAGGAACAACTTCGGCATCCGTGAGCAGCCCTTATTTAAAAAGGGGAATAAGAAATCAGGGAACTCTAACTCTTAGAGGAGTGCATCACCTAGAGAAAGCAGACCCGAGCCCAAGAAGGGCAATGGAGGTGATATGTTGTGTCCAAGAAGGGTATGTGCCAAAGTGTGGCCATACTCATAGATAATAGTGCAGACAGAACACTAATGTCTGCTTCAGAAGAGCGGGCACATGGTCCAAGACTACCCATAGAATAGGGGTAAGGTTCGGGGTAATGCTCAGCCTATCCCTAATCCACAGGGCGCAACAGTGGCCGAGCCTCCTAAGAGAAACATATTCTACACCCTCACGAGCAAGGAGGAGAAAGAGAAGTCCGTTGATGTGGTCAAAGGTATGCTGCAAGTATTCTCAACTTTTGTTTATGCCTTACTTAATGTAACAACCCTAAAAGTAGCTATGCTAAATAATGCTTAAAGTGTCCAGAATGCCTACGATTTGACCGGGTTCACACAGTTTAATGCGCATAGAAACAGACCTCTGAACCCTTGCTACAACCAAGCCAACAAACTTGGGGAGTCATATTGAGGTATAAAAGGTTGGTTCAATCCATGTAGGGCTTTCGAATATGAAGATTTACTCGAATGTGTCTTTACCAGACTTAAAAAGGGAAAATCTTAGGTTTGGAGGGTCTAGGTGTAAAATTGTCTTTTTCTAGGGTAGGGGTAGTATCGTAATTACCCAAAATATATAATTTATTATTCAATTAATAATGTGGAGGGGCATTTTAGGGAGAGAGGGACCGAAATTGGTTCTTAGAGTGAAGTCTTACTCCACCCCGGTTCGAACCTAGGCTGAAGCGATGATTTAAATGACTTTTTTATTTATGTTTGTAAATTAATGTAATTAATTAATATTTATTATTTATTGGCTGATTTAAATAAAAGGGAAATCTTATTTTTACCATTTAATAAAACCTTATTTTACGAAGTTATAAACTAGACTTCTAAGCCTAAGAAAACTCTCATCTCTCACGCTCATCTCTCTCTCACATCTATATCATTCTCTTACACGTTCTCTATGCAAAAATAACGTACAAGAATAGAAAATTTACCAAATTTCTTCACACTTGAAGAACTCACAACGAAAAATAAAATCAAACGCTAAGCAAAATACGTTAGGTAAAGGGAGAATTTTCCGTCGAAAGTTTGGTGCTGAAACTTGGTTTTTGATGTGAATGTTGTAGAAGGTTTGGGAAGCAACTTCTAGGTTTGAACGTCATAAAAGGTATGGGTTCTCTTCTCTGTTGATCCCTTTCCTAAGAGACCCCTTAAGGTTCTGTATATTCTAATCCGAAAACTAGGATTGTTCCCCCTTGCATGACCCTGTCACTAGCTCCCGTTGATTCGTACGTTGGGTATGATTGCTGGTAGATATTAGGCATATAATGTGTTTTCGTGATGATATATTCATGAATGTGTGCTTGGAATCGTTATGAATGACAATCTATGTTTTGAGAATATATGACTTACGTGCGTTTGGGTTGTATTGCCGTGACTATTGGTCACAGATTAGGACTTGAAATAGCATGTTAGTTCTTTGTATTTTATGTACAAATGTTTATGTAAATCGTGATGTTCATATGAAGTGTAATATGTCTGAATTGAGTGAGAAACCCTTGGCTAAACGAATCCATAAAAATGCACTTGAAATGTTATAAATGAACCATGAAATTTCCCTAAGAACTAATGTGTAACTTGATGAAAAGATGCTGAAAAATTACAAAATTTCCAGCAATAAGTTGATGAATTTTGGTCAAGTTAAAATGTTTTAAAATGTTATGAAAAATGAAGAAAAATAAGTGAGGTCACTGAGGGTCGAACCCGTGACCTCACCATATTAGAAACCATGAAAATAAATGAGTTAAAAGTATTGCGGTGAGGGGGATTCGAACCATGGTCTTGGCTGGAAAATAAAATCATGAAAATAAGAAATGAAAGGAGTGGGATTCGAATCCACAACCTCTCAGATAGTCTTAAGGAACTTAAAAGAAAATAAATATTGAGGCATGTGGGAATTGAACCCAGGACCTCTTGGATGATTTAGGTATTAAAGAGAAAAATAAAGTGAGGCTGTGGGGATTCGAACTCACCCTCATGCTCAACTCAAAAAAAGTCAACAAAAAAGAAATTAAAATAAAAGGGGCTTTGGGGTTCGATCCCACAAACCCTAGTCCAAGAAAGAGAAAATTAAAAGAAATGAAATTAAAAGGAAATGTAGGTGTTAGGGCTTGATCTTGGTTCCCCAAGCCGTGTGGACCAAAATAAAATAAATGAAAATTGTAAGTGTTGTCCAAGAAATTTGAAACGGGTTCCGTTGCCCAAATTTCGTATTGATACATAAGTCGTACGTGAATTTAGTGTTCAAGAATAATACTGCCTAATTAGATCTAAATCAAGATCTTTGCATACATACAAGATGCATATGTCTTGTACCATATAATCTTAGGAAGATATGAATCACTTAAACGAACTATGAATGAAGACTCATGGTTTGTAAATATAGACCCATAAGTCTAGAATACGTTTAAAAATAAGTCAACCTAAGATGTATGTAATGCAATGATGTAACACTAGAAGGGTTAAGTACGAGTGTAAAACACACTAAATGGCCAAGTGCATTGGCATACGATGAAGTGAATATAATGTAATAAAATGATGAAACCCTAGAAGGGTTAAGTAAGAGTGTGAAACACACAAATGGCCAACTAAATTTACATATGATAAAATGAACATTAACGTAAAAAGGGGTGAGTTATAATGACGAGCAAATGTGCAATTGTTAGTGAATGTTGTGACAACATGATAAGAGGCAAATGTGAAAGATAAGAGCAATCTCAAATGAGCCTAAGTAAATGTTACCAAAACGTACTTACCTATGAGAGTGTAAATTTAATGAATAGATCACTCTCTATGAACACTGTAATGAAAGTATTGATAATAATGTATACTTAATACTAAAAAAAAGATTAGAAATCATCTATTGAGCTATGATGTCCTCATACTAGAAACCAGCTTTCATGACGTATGAGTTGAATGTAATGGTACTTTATACTGAGCCCCGATAGTCTAGATATGAGCGGTGATGCCTTGTTTCGGGAAGGGTGGAGGTTTATGTAACTCTTATGATATGAGACTATTTGGCATGTCGGGTATGGGTCTCCTTATATCTCCTTGTCTTCGAACCTATACTTCCAATATAAGGATCTTGCGGGATTCAATTCCCATATACACTAGCATGTTTTGGGTCACTTTAGCTAGTTATTCAACCTCTTTATGGTGTGAGGGAGACACTGCATTTCATTATGCTCACATGATCTATGTCGGCTAAAGTTATATTTCCCAATGAATGAATGAGGCCAGCCTCAAATCATGCACATAATGAAATGATTGATACCAAAGGTGTTAGGATACAATAATCAAGAGGTGAGCTAGAACTAAGTAATGACACTAGGTCATTTGTAATCATTACACAACAAATCCGATGAAAGTCTTTAAACTACATCCTAGGTATAGCTGGTGTTCACACTAGCCTATGAATGAAATAAAGTGAAGTACGTATGAAAGAATGAAGCAGACTCTGTGCTTGGTAAAGAAGGCTCACTTGTTCAGGTCCCATATGTTGAGCCCTCATTTTGGGAAGTCTTATTTTCAAGTCCATGATTCCAAGGTCTCATGGCATATGAATAAATGATAAGAAAGATGTCATGTGATATATGCAAAACGATATGTGCTATGTGTAAGATCTTATGTGTTATATGCAAAATGATATGTGCTATGTGTAAGATGTTATGTGTTGTGCGCAGTGTGATAAGTATGATGATGCATGTTACTCTCGTGGCATGACTTTCCTAATCCAAATTTGGAAGCTCAATAAATTTCCTAATGCCATTTTTGCAAGTTCACTGACATGACTTTGCATAATCATGTCGTTAGGAAAGAGTTGTTCTTACTCATGCATGTCTTTGGTGTGTGCTTGCATATACCCATACTTAGTACAAGTGTGTACTAATCCCATACAATTTTATAATTTTAGGTGCAGGCATAGGTGGACGCTAGAGCTTACAGGTTGGCGTTGCAGCTATCCGGACTTTGTAGGCCCTCATGCTTTCAAGGATGTCTACCATTGTTATCTAGCTTAAATGTAAGCTATAGCTGGTGGAGCATGTTCCAGTAGTGTTTTTTTCCACTTCTATTAAGACTTTGTATTGGTGCCGTTTTGGCAAAAATACGTTTCATAAAATTATAAACTGATTCTTTCAATTGATTAACTCCTTATTATATGGTTGATTTGTGTGATGTTAAGTAGTATGTCTACATGTATGTTAAGAAACAAAAAGTTTCAATATTTTCCGCTAAAATTAACCTAGATGAATTAACGATGACGTATGTAGGCTTTTTTGCAACCTCTTAAGGGTCAACGACGCCGATCTCTTCTGGGGTCTAGACTCAGGGTGTGACACTTGATCCAGGGTCTATGCCTTCCTTTGTAACTCCTTTACTTTCTCTTATTTTTAAGACATTTTCCGGAAGTTTTGCATGATCCTATTGTTGTTAGTACACCTTTAGAAGAAAATGTAAGAGTTAATAAAGTGTACAAGGATTTCCCAATAGTTGTATGTGGTAGGACTATGTGTTCAGACTTAGTTGAGTTACCTATGAACGATCTTGACATCATTATTGGCATGTACTGGCTTCATAGTTGCTATGCTTGTGTGGATTTCCATAGTAGGGTTGTGAGATTTCGTTTCCTTAATGAAGTAGAGCTGGTCATGGAGGAGTACAACTCAAGTCATCCTAACCCCTTGATTTCAAACCATGAAGCCAATAAAATTATTTACAAAGGGATTACTATGTCATCTTGTGAGTGTCAATGATCTAGATCATGACATTCCTTCCATAGACTTAGTGCCTGTAGTTAATGAGTTCCCATATTTGTTCCCTGATTATTTTCCTGGAGTTCCTGCCCCGTGAGTGATTGACTTTGGAATCGATTTAGAACCCCACACTAAACCATTTTGATTCCTCCTAATAGAATGGCTCCAGCTGAACTCGAAGTGTTGAAGCTGCAGGTAAAAGATCTCACTTATAAGGGTTTCTTTCAGCCGAGCATATCCCATTGGGGCGCTCCAGTGTTTTTATAAAAAAGAAAGATGGAACCCTTAGTATGTGCATCGATTATCGACAGCTCAACAAAGTCACTATCAAGAATAAGTATCCACTTCCAAGAATATATGACTTGTTTGATCAGCTTCAAGGGTCTAGTCTCTTCTCGAATATTTATCTTCTTTCAGGGTACCATCAACTTAGGGTTAGGGATGAAGATATCTCAAAGACAGCCCTTCGTACCTGTTATGGTCTTTATGAGTTCCTAGTCATGTCATTGGTCTCACTTAATGCACCAACTGCATTTATGGATCTCATTAACAGGGTCTTCCGTGAATACCTTGACTCTTTCGTCATAGTATTCATTGATGACATTCTCATCTACTCTAACACCAAGGAAGAGCATGAGCAACATTTGAGACTAACGTTGAAGGTACTTAGACAACATCACTTGTATGCCAAATCCAGCAAGTGTGAATTCTTGCTTAGATCAGTGGCCTTCCTAGGTCATGTTGTGTCCGACAAAGTTGTGGAGGTTGTCCCCAGGAAGACTGAGGCTTTTAAGAACTGGCCAAAACCTCTTACTCCCACGGATATTCGTAGTTGCTTGGATTGGCTTGTTATTATTGTAGGTTTGTGGAGGTTTTATCTTCCATTGCAACCCCACTCACAACTTTGACGAAGAAGAAGTCAAGTTTGAATGGGCGGAGTCTTGCGAGAAGAGTTTCCAGGATCTCAACGATAGACTCACTTCAGCCCCGGTGCTTACATTGCCTTATTGTGGTGAGAATTACACTGTTTACTGTGATGAATTTAGGGTTTGTTTGGGTTTTGTTCTTATTTAGGGTTGTAAGGTGATAGCTTATGCATCCAGACAACTCAATGTTAATGAAAGAATTATCCCACTCATGACCTAGAGTTGGCAGCTGTGGTGTTTGCACTTAAACTGTGGAGGCACTACTTGTATGGAGTGCAGGTGGATGTGTTCACAGACCACAAGAGCTCCAATACGTGTTTACGCAGAGGGATTTGAACCTACATCAGTGGAGATGATTGGAGTTGTTGAAGGACTATGACATGAATGTCCACTACCATCTAGGTAAGGTTAATGTTGTAGCTAATGCTTTGAGCAGGATGAGCATGGGGAGTACTACCTACATTGAGGATGAGAAGAAGGAGTTGGTGAAAGATGTACACTGACTGGACAAACTGGGTGTGCGGTTGGTTGAGTCTACTAGTGGGGGTGTTTCACTTCATTCTAGTTATGAATCATCCTTGGTATTTCAAGTCAAGAAGGGTCAGCATCTTGATCTGGTGTTGAAGGAGTTAAAGGACTCATTGTTGGTATTTCAAGTCTACCAGATGTGGATGATTTGTGGACAAGGATCATCGTAGAGGCCCATGGTTTGAAATATTCGATACATCCAGGTTCCACAAAGATGTATCATGATCCTAAGTAGATCTATTGGTGGGATGGCATGAAGAGGACATTGCATTATATATAGCCAAGTGTCCTAATTGTCAACAGGTTAAGGTAGAACATCTTAAGCCTGGCGGTCTTACTCAGATTATTGAAGTTCCTACTTGGAAATGAGAGGCCATTAATATGGACATTGTGGTTGGTCTTTCAAAGACAAGGAGACACCATGACTGCATATGGGTTATTGTGGACATGATGACTAAGTCTTCCCACTTTATCCCTGTGAAGTCTACTTACAGTGCCGAGGATTATGCGTAACTTTACATTGATGACATTGTGAGATGGCATGGAATTCCTTTGTCTATCATTTTAGATAGAGAAGCTTAAGTCACTTTACATTTCTGGAGATCCTTCTAGAAGAACTTAGGCACACAGTGAAGCTTAGAATTGCCTTTAATCCTCAAACTGATGGGCAGGCAGAGCGCACCATTCAGACATTGGAGGACATGTTGAGAGCGTGTGTGATTCACTTCATAGGTAGTTCGGACGACCATCTTCCTTTGATAGAGTTCTCGTATACGTTATCACTCTAGTATTGGGATGGCACCGTTTGGAGCACTGTATGGTAGAAGGTGTAGGTCTACAGTTGGGTGGTTCGAGGTTGTATAGTCATCCATTTTGGGTCCAGAGATCATTCATGAGGTCTTAGAAAAGGTCAGGGTGATTAGAGATAGGTTGCCTACTACATACAGTCGCCAGAAGTCTTATGTAGACAACACAAAATGGCCCTTAGACTATGATGTTGGTGACCATGTCTATTTGAAGATATCACCTATGAAGGGGGTTATGAGGTTGGTATGAACAAAAAGTTGATCCGAGGTATTTTTGGTCCATGAGATTCGACAGTGTGTGGGTGAGGTGGCCTATGAGTTTGCGTTGCCTGCGGAGCTAGCTTCTGTTCATCCAGTCTTTCATGTCTCTATGTTAAAGAAGTGCCTTAGTGATCCAACATCGATTATTCCTGTTGATATTTTGGGAGTTTATGAAGACTTGTCCTATGACGAGGTTCTTGTTCAAATTATAGACAGGCAGGTAAAGCGGCTGAGAAACAAGGAGGTTTCCATAGTGAAGGTATTGTGGAGTATCCATCTTGTTGAGGGTTTTACATGGGAGGCCGACGACGATATGAGATCTTGCTACCCTCATCTATTCAGCTCTTAAGGTTAGATTTTCTACTCTCAAGTCTAAGTTTCCTTAACTTCTCCATTCCTGGTTATTATTGCTTGACTCGGTATAATACCTATGTTATGATATTGTTGACGTTGTGCTAGATTATATGAAGTGTCATTTGGGGACGAATGTTCCTAGGGGGGATATAGTGTAACAACCCTAAAGAAAATGGCTATGCTAAGTAATAATGTGTCTAGAATGCATACGATTAGACTGGGTTCACACAGATTGAGGCACATTTAACCAGACCTCTAAACCCTTGCTACAGCCAAGCCAACAAACTTGGTGAGTTATTTGAGCTAGGAAAGGTTGGGTCCAGCTATGTAGGGTACCCAAATACGAAGATAAAGTCGAATGAGTCTTAACCAGACTTAAAAAGGGGTAATCTTAAGTTTGGAGGGGCTAAGGGTAAAAATGTCTTTTCTTTTCAAGCTAAGGGTAGTATTGAAATTACTCTAAATATTTAATTAAGTAATCAATAAATATGGTGTAGGGGCAATTTGGGTAGAAAGGGTCAAAATTGGCCTTTTAAGTGAAATCTTACTCCACCCGGGTTCGAACCTAGGTGGGGGCAATGATTTAATTTGATTATTTTATTTGGTAAATTAATTTAATTAAATAATATTTAATTGTTGATTTGAGAAAAAGGAAAAAAAAATCAGATTTTTATTTATTAATTAATAATTAATCCTAATTTGACTAAGTCTCTCCCTAATATCATAATCCTAAGCTAACACACCCACACGTTTCTCACCATATCTCTCTCATGTTCATGCTCATCTCTCTGTAAAACTAGAGAATGAACAAAACCAAAAAGGAAAACATATAGTTCATCAAGAACATGAACACTCAAACTCAAAAAAAAAAGGCAAAACAAGCTTAAAAACGAAAAGTAAAAATTAATTTCTCGACGAATATTGCTTGTGGTTTTGGTGGTGAGGCGTTGTCTTGGTTGAGAAATAGGCAGCACGTTGTATCACTATTTAACAACTTTAGGGATGGATTTTCTTCCATATTGGTCCCTTTCCCAAGAGACCCTTAAGAGTCAGATGAATCTACTCAAAAACTAGGGTTATTCCCCGTTGCATATCCCTGTTACTGGCTCTTTATGATCTTAGGTTGGGTATGCTTTCTGGTAGAATTTAGGGATACTGTATTTTTGGTGATGATATCATTTCGAGTATGTGTTCATGATTATGTGCTTATGTTTTGTGTCTTTTGTAAATATGAATGTAGACACATATGTATGTGTGCAAGATTGTGACCATGACTTTGAGTCTCTGTTTACGCATGTTAATAGTATAGAGATCACTCGTATTTTATGTCCAATTAGATGTTCTTAAATCGTGATACGTGAATGTTCATTTTATCATATGCCAATGCACTTGGCTATTTAGTGTGTTTCACACTCTTACTTAGCCCTTCTAGAGTTTCATCATTTCATTGTTCATATTATCATTTCATTACATATATTTAAGGTTCACTTACTTCTAACGTATGCTTGACTTATGTTTCTATACATACAATCCATGAGGCTTTAATCATAATTTGTTTAAGTGATTCATATCTTCCTAAGATTATGTGGTACATGACATATACATTTTGTATGTATGCCAAGATCTCTATTCAGATCTATGTTGGCATCATTATTCTTGATCATTAAATTCACGTATGACTTATGTATCAATACAGAATTTGGGTCAGGGAACCCGGTTTGGAATCCCTTGGACAACACTTATATTTTTCATTTATTTTATTTTGGTCCACACGGCTTGGGGACCTTGGATCAAGCCCCAACGCCTTCATTTTCTCTTAATTTCTCTTCTTTAAATTTTCTCCTTCTTGGCCGAGGGATTTTGGGATCGAACCCCCACAACCTCTTTTATTTTAATTTCTTTTTCCATGACTTTTTTGAGTTGACCATGAGTTTGTGGGATCGAACCCCCACAACCTTACTTTATTTTTCTTTTAATTTTCCTTTTCCGCCTAGAGTTTGTGGATTTGATTTCCACGCCTCACACTTATTTTCTTTTCCTTTTTCCTTAAGCTTGACCGATACGTTGTCGGTTTGAATCCCACACCTCTCATTTCTTATTTTCATACATTATTTTCCAGCCAGGAGCACGGTTCGATCTTCTTTACTACATTGTTTTTGACTTCTTTATTTTTAAAACTTTTAACGTGGTGAGGTCACGGGTTCGACCCTCAGTGACCTCACTTGTTTTTTTTCACTTTGCATGACATTTTAAATAATTTAAATTGTCTGAAATTTATCAACAAGGTGCGTGAAATTTGAGTTACATTTTAAGCTTCTTTTCCATTCCATTGCACATTAGTTCTTAAGGGAAGTTCATAGTGTAGTTAGAACGTTTTAGGTGCATTTTTCATGAATTCGTTTATTCAAGAGATTATAACTCAAATAAGCAACATTTAATCTTATATGAACATCACGATTTACATAAACATGTGTACATGAAATACAAAGAACTAACTAGCCATTACAATTTCTAAACTATGACCAATAGCCACGGCAACACACCCAAATGCACGTACTTACATTTTTGGAAAACATCAACCTAAGTTACATAATTCCGAACATACATACAAACACATAAGAACCATGAAAACACATTTTATGCCTAATTTTCTACCAGCAAAAATAGCCAACGTATGATTCAATGGGAGCTAGTGACAGGGACATGTAACGGGGAAATAACCCTAGTTTTCAGACGGAATATACTGAACCTTAAGAGGTCTCTTGGGAAAGGGACCAAGAGAGAAGAGAACCCATACCTTTTCAGCCTAGACAACCAGCCAAAATCACATGTCCTAACCAACGGCCAAACCTCTCTTCCGAGCCTTGATTCTTTTTCACAAGTGAAGTTCTTTACGTGTAATGCTTAGGCGTACGAATTTTTCTTTTTGTTTTTGATGGATGCAGCAAAGAAAACGTTTAGAACTGTAGGTTTAGTTTATTTTTCTGTTTTTGAATGGTAAAGTAAAGCTGAAAAACGTTTTAGGAGTAATCTAAAGGATTAAGAGTGGGCATGAAGCACACTCCTACTGGGATTCATGCGCCCGTTTTTTGGGAATTTTGGTAACTTATTTAACACAATTAAAATGGTAAAATAATATTATAATATATATGTTAAGTTGTTATATTGACCCTCCTTATTTTTATTAATTTTAATCAATTAATTTGTGCCTCATTATGCCTCGAAGTCGGCTCGAACCCGAGTATAGAGGTAAGGTCAATCTCGGGTTTTACCAATGAGATTTGACTTATTTTGACTAATTAATAACTTTATTTAATTAATTAAATATCAGGATAGGGTAATTGCTATACTACCCCTAGCCCCATAATTATCTTTATACCGCTAGAACCCTTAAAACCTAGGACTAACTCTCTAAGTCTAGTTAAGACTCATCCGGGTGAATCATAGTATTTGGGTACACTACATGGCAGGACCCAACCTTTCCTAGCTCAACTAAATCCCGAAGTTAGTTAGCTTGGATGTCGCAAGGGTTCATAGGTCTTCTTCTACGTGCATCCATCTGTGTGAACCCAGTCTAATCGTAGGCATTATAGACACATTAAGCATTACTTAGCATATTCATTTTTAGGGTTGTTACATATAATATCTTCTAATCTTGCTGTAATGTTTATGAATGCTAGCGTAGTTTTCTTTGATCTATTGAATGACGTAAGAATTGTATTAAATTAATGTATACATTGATAAATCTATATCAAATTGAGTTAGTTTCATTGAGTATTGTGATTTATTTATTGAATTGATAATCATGGACATGGGTAAGGGCCTATTTTATTCTATTGGATGATTTAACTATGGATTCAAGTGGTGAGAATAAATTGGTGGTACGATGTCCTAATTGTAAGACCTCGAAAATCATTTAGGTTAAATAGAACCTAACATGTTATTAATGGTGGTCTAAGGTACTAATGTGGTATAACATATGGTTTAGAGGAAGTAGCTAGGAGTTTAGGTGCATTGGAAGTCAAACGTCAAAGGACTACTAAGATGTTCGAAAACTAAGTCACCTATGTGCCTCGTATGTAGTTATATATGTTTATGTGTAATTCATGAAGTTCAAAAGATATGCCTTGAAAAGACCTTGTGTGTCTAGGAATGTTTCATCGAGTTTTACATGTTCGTTTTGGATGAAATTCATGTTACAGGTATTAATATCTTATACGTTAAATTTTGGATTTGAAACGTCCGGGAAAACATCCCCAAGGACCATACAAGGTCCTTGAAGAAGGTTCCAAACTTAGTGTAAAGACTGTCCGAGGCAGGCCTCAAATAACGGAGGCATCGATGACTCATGGGACAATCTACGCCCTATAGATGGGTGTCGTCAATGGAGTCTTAATTTTTGTTGAGAAAGGGGACCTTGACAAGTCTCAGACCCAACCAATCGTAGGAAAGGATGGTCTGTTTGTGGAAAAACGCTCCGTCGACTCTCTTTCGTCTATGAAGCCAAGTCCCTGCGCCAGTCACTGTTAAGTAAGGGCTGATGTTGTAATTTCACCCCACTTCCAAATAGATGTATTGGCGGTTTATTAAGGGTCTTTTGGGTATTTTAAGCATGTATATAAGTGTTTAACACTTATCACGACCCCAAATCCCATCAGAAATCCCAAAGACTCCATTGAAGTCCAAATCAATAAAGATATTGGTGGTGACATTTTAAGTGGAAATTCTTAATAAAAGTGAATAATTAGGTTCATTGAGGTATGACTTTTCATCCTTTAAACTCGTTTCATCAAGGAGCCCAACTTTCAAAGATGTTTTCATAGTTTTCAAAAGGTGAATTGTCCAATTTCATGATTCTACCATGGGTTCTTGCATTAATGGGTTTCAAATGTCTATTATGGATTATATTCATGTTGTATTGATGATTTTAACCTAAATTACCTATGAACCCATCTAATTGATAAACGTAAGATTTCGACCAAAATATGGGTTACTTGATATTGGCTTAGTTTGTAGTTTCTTATGGGCTTTCTACTGATGTAAGGATTGTGTTCAATTGTTATGAAATTTTTGTTGGATTGTTGAATATACATTGAATTGTAATAGATTTCATTGATTTCTGTAATTGTGCATTGAATTGGTGTTCATGGCTATGGGTAAGGGCATTATGATGTTGAATTAGGTGATTTGGTATTGGCTTGAAGTGTTGATGATGAAGTGGTGGTACACTTACCTATTTTTTCTTATTCAATGTCAGTTATAAATTAATTAAGTCATGATAGGTTTGGTCCACCTTTGGTGGCGGTGTTATGTGAATAGATGTGATGTTGTCGATGTTACTTTCTAGTATATTGATGATCATGACCTTGTTGGCACTACTTGAACTTATATGGCTATTTGTGTAGTTTATTCAGTGATGTATAATAAGATCTATCTATATGTGAATGTCTATGTTATACTATTGATAATATTTAGATAATCATGTTATGCTTTGACTATGTGTTGAGAGTGTAGTCTTAGAGTTGATACATGGTTGTTCCTAGAGTGGTTAGATGAGCCTAAAATGGTTAAGTTGATGTTGTTAAGGTAATGAATATGTTAACTTAAAAAGGTTAAGGGTCATTCCTAACTGTCTAATGAAAGATAGGTTATATGTGTTAAATGGAAATATGTTGTGTCTTGTTAAGGTAAACATGTGTCCCTTACTTGATGCTTATGTGAATATGTGATGTCTTGTACTAGGAACCTAAAAGGGTCTTAGTCTTGAATAAATGAATATAGGTGAGACCTTTAATGATAACTAGGTCATTTATGTGCAACCTTAAACCGAGTGGTAAGGTTATAAATTGTGAAGTAGTTAGCCATAATGGTATCAATCATGCCATGAGTGATGGACTTAAGGTTGACTGGCTGGAACGACATGATATGCTTATGTGTCAAACATCAAAGGACGACTAAGACGTTCGACGACTAAGTCACCTATGTGACTCAGATGTAGTTCTATGTGCTTTTGTGTGATTCATGAAGTTGTAAGGTCTTAAAATGAGTTTAAATGGTGTAAAGATTCAGTGTATAAAGTTTTGTGAAGTTTGGAGGTCAAACATCGTTCTTGAAGTTAGAATGATATCCCTCGAAATGACCTTGTGTGTATATGCATGTTTCATCGAGTTTTACATGTACGTTTTGGATGAAATTCATGATATAGGTGTTAAACTCATATACCTTCAAGTTTGGGTTGGAAACATCCGAGAAAACATCCCCAAGGACCATTTAAGGTACTTTTAAGAAGGACCCACACTTAGTGTGAAAACTATCTCAGGCAGGCCTCAACGATGGAGGCATCGACGGCTGTGGGGCAATTAACGCCCCATTGATGGGTGACATCGGTGGGAACTTAGTGTTAGTTTATAAGGGGACAATTACAAGTATCTGACCCAGCCAACGGAAGGAAATACTTATTTGTTTATGGATAAACGGTCCGTGGACTGCCTTCCGTTTGTGAAGCCAAGTCCCAGTGCACGTCACTGTTAAGTGAGAGATGGTGTTGTAATTTAAAACATGTATATAAGTGTTTAAAACTTAGAAGATTTCATTCTTCAAAAATCAAAATCCCAAAACCCTTAAGAAACCCAAAGACTCCATTGAAGTCCAAATTAAGGAAGATATTGGTGGTGACATTTTGAGTGGAAATTCATAATAAAATTGAATAATTGGGTTCATTGAGGTATGAATTTTCATCCTTTGAACTCGTTTCATCAAGGAGCCCAACTTTCAAAGATGTTTTCAAAGTTTTCAAAAGTTGAATTGTCCAATTTCATGATTATACCATGGGTTATTGCATTAATGGTTTTCGAACGTTTACTATGGATTATATTGATGTTTTATTAATGATTATATCTTAAATTACCTATGAACCAATGTAATTGATGAACGTAAGATTTTGACTAAATTATGGGTTACTTGATGTTGTCTAACGTTGACGAATTCATGTGTAGTTTCTTTTGGGCTTTCTATTGATGTAAGGATTGTATTAAATTGTTACAAATTGGTATTGAATTGTTGAGTCCATATTTAATTGGGTTACATTCCATTGATTTCTATAATTGTGCAATGAATTGGTGTTCATGGCCATGGGTAAGGGCCTTATGATGTTCAATTAGGTGATTTGGTATTGGCTTTAAGTATTGATGATGAAAGGGGGGTAGGCTTCCCTATTTGTTCATATTCAATTTTAAGTATACTTCAATTATAATATTATTAGTTTGGTCCACCTTTGGTGGCGGTGCTATGCGAATTGATGTGGCCTTGTCGGCATTACTTTCTAGTATATTATAATCATAGCCTTGTCGGAACTACCTTAACTTATATGGCTATTTGTTTAGATTATTCATTGATGTATAATCATATCTATCTATATCTGAAGGTATGTGTTAGACTATTGATACTATTTTGATAATCATGTTATGCTTTGACTATGTGTGAAGAGTGTAGCCTTAGAGTTGATACATGGTTTTTACTAAAGTGGTTAAATGAACCTAAAATGGTTAAGTTGATGATGTTAAGGTAATTAATATGTTCACTTAATAAGGTTAATGGTCAATCCTAAGTGTCTAAAGAAAGATAGGATATATTTTTTAAATGGATGTATGTTGTGTCTTGTTTAGGTAGACTTGTGTCCCTTACTTGATGCTTATGTGATTATGTGATGTCTTGTCTTAGGAACCTAAAAGGCTCTTAGTCTTGAATAAATGAATATAGGTGAGACCTTTAAATAAGAGGGTCATTTATGTGCAAGCTTGAACCGAGTGGTAAGGTTATAAATTGTGAAGTAGTTAGCCGTATTGGTATCCATCATGCCATGAGTGATAAACTTAAGGTTGATTGGTTGGAACGACATGATATCATACCTTAGGAAAGTACCAATGTGATTTTTGTCCCCACATTGAGATGGCACTAGTGGATTTTGCTTTTGTAAGGGTAAATGTAATTGGGTCATTAACTAGATATCAGATCCATTTGTATGAACCTTAAAGTGAATTAATCTATGAGAACTATGTCTAGAACCGAGTGAGTATGGATAAGGGAAGTAGTTCTAGTTAAGTATGATACTAGAATACAATGTATGCCCTTCATATTCCTTAACCTTATTCCTACATGGGATCTTTATGTAATACTATTAGCAAGTAGAATACCTCATTGAAGTACGATAGAACTTCTGATTCCATGCTTTTCTAACATGGTCTATATCGGTTATTGCATATTCTCATCATATGGGATACCTATTTGCATTAGAGAAGTTCTATGAAGTTTAGGTTGTGGTTTGGGACGCTGCTTAGACATTACACAATAGGCTTTGAAGATGTTAATAAGAGTCCCAAGTTCTTGTCTAAGACAATTATTTGAATGTCCTTTCTGTGATGTATGTCTGTTAAATGAACTAATGAACAAATGACTTAATGATAATGAGCATGTAAAGAAATAAGTACCTTATCTAAAGTGACTTAAGGATTCCTGTGAAGAGGGCATAAAGGAAGATCTCTTCCTGTCTTATCTTCAAAGTCTTGAGAATGACTCTAGTTAGGGAAGTTTCTTGATATGTTTGACGTGATCTAAACCTAGGAAGTCTTAAGGATTATTTAGGTAGCCTTGAATTTAATGTATGGACATTGTCTTAGGAAGTTAATGTATGGGCATTTTCTTAGGAAGCCTTGAAATTGAGTAAGTCTTTTTATAGCCTTGATTGTAGTGGAGATTGTTATATGTTGTATGTCTTGTATGTTGATGTATTATATGTGTGTATGTGTCTCATTATGAGTAATTTTGAGGATCGTTTACACACATCTAGAAAGGGTGTATGAGCGGTTTCTCTTTGTGTGACTTAAGTGAATCTTAGGATGACTTTACTGAGAGAATTACATGCTAGAAAGTGTTCAAAAAGGAAGGAGAGCACTTCATCCTGACAGTGAATGGACATGACTGTACAATGAAGTGAACAAACTGTTATGTGAATCCAAAAATAATGTTTTTGGTTTAAGTGTTTTTCTTATGTGATTCTAAGTTGCTAAATGTTATTCTTATGACGAATTTTGATGCTTTAAAGAAAAGATACATATTTCCTATAAAGTCCTATTTCATGATTTTTATGCATAATGTCTTACTTAGAACATGTGATTGTACTAATTCAATGCGGGGTAGGTGAAGAGCTTTGGGGAAGACGACTTGGACAAGGAGATTGTTCAAGAAGAAATTGAAGTATGTCCTCACTTGATTCGTGGGCATATATGTCATTTTATATTTATTTTATAAAGTTTTTAATAGACTATAGTAGAATGTTTTAAATTAGTATGGGCAGTGACCCAAGTATTGTCGTTTCTTAAGATGATGATTCGAGTCTTACTGTTTTCCTATTTCCATATATGTAAGAGTTTATAAATTCTATATTATTTAACGAAAAGTGTTAATTCCACAGTACTTATTGTTATGTATATGTGATGAATGATATGATTGGCTTGCATAAGACCTTTGAGAGGTCGAATACGCCGAACACAATCCAAGATTGCACCCTATCATCTAGGCTGTGGTTTCGGGATATGAAAAACTTTGGTATCAGAGCATAAGTTAATGAAAGTAGTCGTAGGTATCAAAATTTCTTGAAAAGTCATGTATAGTAGAGTCTTGACCATTCGTGTGAGTCGCGACACATCTATGGGCGAGAGGCTATAGGACTATAGTGTTTCCCTTCATTTATACTCCTATGTCATGCGGTAGAGTTATGTTATGAGTATCCTTCTAAATGTATTTTCCTTTGTGCTTCTATGAGATGAATACTAGGAGGATGGCCGCTAGAAGGATTGAAGAGAGAAAACTTGATGAGAAAGTTCCTCCTCATTTTGACATAGTTGAGCAAGTGCTTCATGATGGGCAAGGTGTTCAAGGTGCTGAAGTTCCTCCTCTAGGTGATCATGCCCCTTATGTGGTAGGAGGTAATGAGGTGCCAGAGTTGACTAATCGAGATATTAGAGAGGATTTGCATGCTTTAACCCGAGCCGTAACTACTCAAGTTAACTTGAACATGGTGCCTAGGATTGTGGAGAGCACTATGTCATCTAGGTTGAGAAACTTAGTGAGGGAAGAATGGTATACAACTATGCTACATGATGATATGACCATTGATTGACATATGATGTATGCACAATTATTTGAAGAGTCTAATCATAGGAGGATTTCAAGTAACTTGAAAAAGTTTGTTGCTAGTGACAAAGTGCAACCTAAATCTAAGAAGAGGGTTCACACTCAAGAAGAATCTAGGAGTTCTAAGGTGAATTTTGAGAAAAGAGGTAGTTCTTACAATGGCAAACCTACATGTGCCACTTGTGGTAAGAAATATTTTAGTGAGTGTCTACAGGGTACTGTGATTTGCTTTTTATGTGGAAACGATGGGCACAAAGTGAGAGATTGTCTAAACATTGCTTCTAGGAAGAAGGGTAAGAAAGTTTATCCTAGTGCTCCAAGGGAAGATGCACCAACTAAGAGGCGTTTCTATGCACTCTAGACTAGCGGTGAGAATCCGGATGAGAGTGATGATTACATTGGTAAGTTCTGGTTTCACTTTTTATAGTATGAGTTCCTCGTAAGTGGGGGAATATGGCTATAATTGTGCTAGAAGTGTTGCATGTGCATGCTGTTTAGGAGTTTGGTTGAAATTGAATTTCATTAACCTTTTGCATTGTGTGTGTTATTGAGTTATGAGCATGTTGTAAAAGGTGTTTATATGATTTTACCTTTCATTTGAGAATGTCTATATCATGAATTGCTTAAGAATGCAATCACGACTTGAAGCTAGACCCCAGACGAGATCGGCGTCATTAATCTCTTAGAGGTGCTGAAAGCCTACATACGTCATTCTTACTTCATCTAGGTTAATTTTAGCGGAAAATTTGAACTTTTTTTTTTTAATTTTATGCTAAACATTTTAATCTTAACATGTAGGCGTTCACAAATCAACCATCAAATATAGAGATAGTCAAATGAAAGAAACAATTCATAATTGCATTAAATGTATTCTTGCTAAAACGTCATCAATACAAAGTCTGAAATGAAATTGGAAAGAAATAGTAGTGGAATATTCTCCACTAGCTAAAACCTATATATAATCTAGATAAAAACGGTAAACATCCTTGAAAGCATGGGGGCCTACCAAGTCCGAATGAAAGTTCCATGTCAGGATAACTGCAACGTCAACCTGTTCCTGCACCTAAAATATAAAGTTGTTTGGGATTTTTACACACTTGTGCTATGTATGGGTATATGCAAGCATACACCAAGGACATGCATGAGTAAGAATAGCTCTATCCTAACAACATTATTATGGAAAGTGAAGTCAGTGGACTTACCAAATTAGGATTACGAAAGTTAATGAGCATTAACTTTCCAAATTTTGATTAAAAAGCTGAGTTAGCTTTTGAAATTTGGATTAGGAAAGTCATCCAATGAGAGTAACATGCATCATCATAATTATTATATTGCACACAACACATAACATCTTGCACGTAGAAGATAACATATTTCATATCGTTCGTTCATATGCCATGCGACCTTGGAATCATGGACTTGACATCAAGACTTCCCAAAATTAGGGCTAAACATATGTGACCTCAACTAGGGAGCCTTCTTTAGCAAACACAGAATCTGCTTCATTTGCTCATACATACTTTATTTCATCTCTTTCACAGGCTAGTGTAAACACCAACTATACCTAGGATGTTGAATAAGACTTTCATCGGGTTGGCTGTGCAAGGAAAAAAAATGACCTAGTTTCATTAAGTAAGTCTACTTCACCTTTTGATCATCCTATCCTAATACCTTTAGTATCATTCTTTTCATTATGTGCATCATTTGAGGCTGGCCTCATTCATTCATTGGGAACTTTAACGTTAACCGACATAGATCATGTGAGCATCATGAAACCTAGTGTCTCCCCCACACCGAAAAGAGGTGGAATCAGAGTCCAAAGTTACCCCAATAGATGGTAGCGTACATGGGAATTGAACCCCGCTAGATCCCAATATTGACAGTATAGTTCCAAAGACTAGGATATACAAGGATACTAATACCCGACATGCCAGACAGTCTCATTTCATGAGAGTTAAGTGAACCTTCGTCCTTCCTGATAGAAGGCATCACAGCTCGTAGCTAGTCTATCAGGGCTCAGTATAAAGTTCCTTTACATTAAACTCATACGTCGTGAAAGTTGACTTCTAGTATGAGGACATAATAGCTCAGTAAATGATTTCTCATCTCATCATTTGTGTTAAGTGAATATTGATCTCAATACTTACATTAGAGTGTTCACAGAGACCGGTCTCTTCATTAACTTTACACTGTCATAAGTGAGTACGTTTTGGTAACATTTACTTAGGCATAATTGAGATTACTCTCATCTTTTACATTATCCTCATATAATGTTGTCACCACATTCATTAACATTAGTATATTTTCTCTTCATAATTACTCACCCTTTTTTACGTGAATGTTGATTTAATCATATGCCAATGCACTTGGCCATTTAGTGTGTTTGACACTCTTACTTAATCCTTCTATGGTTTCATCATTTCATTGTTCATTTCATCATTTCATTGTTCTTTTTATCATTTCATTGTTCATTTCATCATTTCATTAATACATCTTAGGTTCGCTTATTTTTAAATGTATGCTAGACATATAGGTCTATTCATACAATCCATGAGTCTTCATTCATAGTTCGTTTAAGTTATTCATATATTCCTAAAATTATGTGGTACAAGACTTATGCATCTTGTATGTATGCCAAATCTCGATTTCAATCTAAGTAGACAACATTACTCTTGAATATTAATTCACGTATGACTTATGTATCAATACGGGATTTCGACAAGGGGACCCGATTTCGAATCCCTTGGACAAAACTTACATTTTATTATTCATATTGATTTGATCCATGCGTCTTGGTGACCCAAGATCGAGCCCCAAAATCTTCATTTTATTTTTCCTTTAATTGTTCTCTTCATTTTTCGCTCAAAGGGACTGAAAAGATGTGGGATCAAACCCTAACAACCTTATTTCCTTTGAGTCTCCAATTCTTTTAATTTCTCCCCTTTGGTAGAGGGGGTGTGGGTTCGAACCACCCACAGCCCCACTTTAATTTCTTCTCCTTAATTTCACTTGAATCTGCCTAGTTTTCGTGGGTTCGATTCCCACGTGCCTCACCCTTTACTTTTCTCTTAATTTTCTTAAGTTGACTGAGAAGTGTTGGGTTCGAACCCCACTCCTCTCATTTCTTATTTTTATAATTCATTTTCCAGCAAGGTCATGGGTTTGAATCCCAGATGTCGCATTCCCTTTTTCTTATCTTATTTCATTGATTTTTAACATGGGGAGGTCATGGATTCAATCCCCATTGATATCACATATTTTAATTAATTTTTTCATCGCATCAGAATCCCCTTAGTTTGGCCGAAACTCATTAACAAGATACTGGAATTTTTCGCAGCCTATTTTCTCACTTCTTTAACATTAAATGTTTAGACGTTTTAAGTAGTTTTTAGTGAGTTCTTTAGGTCCATTTTCAAGATATCAATCGATAAAGAATTGCACTCAAATCAGCATCTTTACATCACTTATTAATATCACATTTTACATAAACATGTGTACATGAAATACAAAGAAGTAACATCACATTTTAGAGCCTTAAACCAAGGCACATAATCATGGTTAACATTGCACACACGTATACATAGTTTCGGATCACATAGGCGATCCTTCATATGATTTCAAACACACATACATGAACATATTCATTCAAGAAAAAACAACAACACGCCTAATATCTAACATCAAACATATCCAACCTACGAATCATTGGGAGGTAGTGACAGGGACATGCAACGAGGAACAACCCTAGTTTTCGGATTGAATATACCGAACCTTAGGGTTGTCTTGGGAAAGCAACAAAGAGAGAAGAGAACCCATAACTTTTTGACATTCAAACCGCGAGTCGATGCCCAAGAAGTTTTCCAAACACACGTCCAACACCAAAAGTTCAACACCCCACTCGACGGAAAACCTTTTCTTTGCCTACGTGATTGATTAACGTTTATTTTTCTCATATTTTTGTGTGAGTTCTTCAAGTGTGAAGAACCTTGGCAAAAAAACTTTCTTGAATGTTATTTGGCAGAGAGAAACGTGAATGTAGAAGAGAGATTGAACGTGAAAGTGGGATAGGCGTGAGAGTGAGAGTTTTGTTAGGCTTAGGAGTCTAGTTTAGGACTTAGTAAAATATGGTTTCTTTTTTTATTAAATGATAAAAAAAATCTTATTTCCCTTTTATTTTAAATCAGCTAATAAATATTTATATTAGTTAATTACTTTAATTTACCAACTTAAAATAAAACAAACTTAATTCATTGCTTCCACCTAGGTTCGAACCCGAGTGGAGCAAGACTTCACTCTAAGAGCAAATTTTTGGCCGTCTTTCCCAAAAATACCCCTCCACTATATTAATTAAATACTTAATTATTTATTTAGGGTTATAACGATACTACCCTTATCCTAGAAAAAGACTATTTTACCCTTAGACCCTCCAAACTTAAGATTTCTCCTTTTTAAGTCTTTTAAAGACTCATCCGGGTAAATCTTCATAATCGGGAGCCCTACATGGTTGGACCCAACCTTTCCTAGCTCAACTAACTCGGCTTAGCTATTGTGAGAGTTTAGAGGTCTGGTTTTACGCGCATCAACCCGTGTGAACCCCGTATAATAGTAGACATTATAGACACATTAAGCATTACTTAGCATATCCATTTTTAGGGTTGTTACATTATCCCCCCCTTAGGAACATTCATCCCCGAATGACACTACTAAGTATCTAACGTAATGCCAGTCAGATCATAACATAGTCATTATACATAATGAAGCAATAGAAACAAAGAACAGAGAGATAAGGAAACTTAGACTTAAGAGTAGGAAATCTAACATAAAGATCTTAAAAGATGGGGCTAGCGTGATCTCATATCGGCATTGGCCTTCCATGTAGCACCCTCAACAAGATGATTCCTCCACAACACCTTCAATGTGTCAATCTCCTTGTTCCTCAGTCGCTTGACCTGTCTGTCTAAAATCTCAACAGGTAGCTCCTCATCGGACAAATTTTCATCAACCCCAAAACCTTCAACAGGTAGAATCGATGCAGGATCACCTAGGCACTTCTTTAACATAGAGACATGAAGACTGGATGAACAGAAGCTAGTTCCTAAGGCAATGATAACTCATAGGCCACCTCTCCCACACGCTGTAGGATCTCATACGGCCAATCTTTATCACCTCCTTCATAGGTGATATCTTAAATAGACCTGGTCACCAACATCAAAATCTAAGGGTTCTTAATAGTTATCTGCATAAGATTTCTACCGACTGTAAGCAGTAGCTAACCTGTCCCTAACCACCTTGACCTTTTCTAAGGCCTCATGAATGATCCTTGAACCAAAAATGGATGACTCTCAAACCTCAAACCACCCAACTGGAGACCACACCTTCTACCATACAGTGCCTCAAAGGTGACTTCCAAATGCTGGAGTGATAGCTATTATTATACGAGAACTCTATCAAAGGCAGATGGTTGTCCCAACTACCCTTGAAGTCAATCACACACGCCCTCAACATGACCTCCAATATCTGAATGGGGCGCTCAGCCTACCCATCAATCTGAGGATGAAAGGCAGTACTAAGCTTTACCTGCGTGTATAAGATCTTATGGAAGGATCTCCAGAAATGTGAAGTGAACTGAGATCCTCTATCTGAAATGATAGACAAAAGAATCCCATGCCATCTCACAATCTCATCAATGTAGAGTATCGTATAATCCTCAGCTCTATAAGTATACTTCCAAGGGATAAAGTGGGTAGACTTACTCATCTTGACTACAATAACCCATATGGAGTCATGTTGTCTCCTAGTCTTCGGAAGACCAATCACGAATCCATATTAATGGCCTCCCATTTCAAAGTCGTAACCTCAATAATCTGAGTAAGACCGGTAGACATAAGATGTTCTGCCTTAAGCAATTGACAATTAGGACACTTGGACACATAATCTGTAATGTCCTTCTTCATGCCACCCCCCAATAGATCTATTTAAGATCATGATACATCTTGGTGGAACCAGGATGTATGGAGTATCTGGAACCATGGGCCTCTGCAATGATCCTGGTCCGCAAATCATCCACATTCGGTACACAGAACCTATCCTGGTACCTAAGTATGTCGTCATTTCCCAAAGCAAAAGACTCATTCATCTTAACCAACACTGAGTCCTTAAGCTCCGTCAATACAGGATCAACATGATGACCCTCTTTGACTTTAACCACTAAGGATGATTAAGAACTAGGATGAACTGAAACACACGCACTAGTAGAGTCAACTAGCCACACACCCAGTCTGGCCAGTCTATGTATATCTTCCACCAACTCCTTCTTCCCATCCTCAACGTGGGCTGTACATCCCATTCTCATCCTACTCAAAGTATCAGCTACAACATTAGCTTTACCTTGTGGTAGTGGAAATTTATATCATAGTCCTTCAACAGCTCCAACCATCTTCGCTAACGTAGATTAAACTCTCTCTGTGTGAACATGTACTAGAGACTCTTGTGGTATGTGAACACATCCACATGTACCCTATACAAGTAGTGCCTCCACAGCTTCAGTGCAAACACAAAAGATGCAAACTCTAGGTCATGAGTGGGATAATTCTTCTCATGAACCTTGAGCTCTCTGGATGTATAAGCAATCACCTAATGACCCTACATAAGAACACAACCAAACCCAACCCTAGATGCATCACAATACGTAGTGTAATTCTCACCACACTTAGGCAAAGTAAGCACCGAGGCTTAAGTGAGTCTATCCTTAAGCTCCTGGAAACTCTTCTCACAAGTCTCTATCCATTAAAACTTGGCCTTTTTCTTATTCAAAGCTGTTAGTGAGGCAGCAATGGTAGAAAAGCCCTCCACGAACCTGTGATAATAATCAACCAATCCTAATAAGCTATGAATATTTGTGGGATTAAGAGGTTTTGTCCTGTTCTTAACAACCTTAGTCTTCCTGGGATCTATCTCCACACCTATGTCAGACACAACATGACCCAGGAAGGTCACTGATCTATGCCATAATTCACACCTGCTGAATTTGGCATACAACTGATGTTGTCTATGTACCTGCAAGGTTAGTCTCAAATGCTGCTCATGCTCTTCCTTGGTCTTAGAGTAAAAGAAAGTATCATCAATGAGTATTATGATGAAAGAGTCAAGGTATTCACGGACGACCCTATTCATGAGATCAATAAAAACAGCAGGTGCATACGTGAGACCAAATGACATAGCTAGGAACTCATAGTGACCATAATGGGTACGAAACGCTGTATTTGGGATATCTCCATCCCTAACCCTGAGCTTATTGTACCCTAAACGAAGATCGATCTTTGAGAAGACACTAGATCCTTGTAGTTGGTCGAACAAGTCATGTATTCTGGGAAGTGGATACTTATTCTGGATAGAGACTTTGTTGAGCTTTTGATAATCAATACAGATTCTAAGGGTTCCATCTTTCTTTTTCACAAACAACAGTGGAGCGCCCCAAGGGGATATGCTCGGTTGAATGAAACCCTTGTCAGTGAGCTCTTTCAATTGCATGTTCAACTCTTTGAATTTCGCAGGAGCCATTCTAGTATTGGGTTCTAAGTCGATAACAAAGTCAATCGCTCGAGGGGGAGGAACTTGAAGAAAATCATAAGGAAATACATGTTGGAACTCATTCACTACATGCACTGAGTCTATGAATGGAATGTAATTATCTAAATCATTAACACTCACCAGATGACACAATAACCCCCTGGACATCATTTTATTGGCTTTAAGGGTTGAAATAAAGGGATTAGCACGACTCGAGTTGTACCCCTCCCAGACTAGCTCTTCTTCATTAGGGAAACGAAATCTCACAACCCTACTACGACAATCCATACAATCATAACAGCTATGAATCCAGTCCACGCCAAGAATAACATCAAACTCATGCATTGGTAACTCAACCAAGTCTGCACACATAGTCTTACCACATACAACTATTGGGCAATCCTTGTATACTCTATTAGTTCTTTAATTTTCTCCTAAAGGTGAACTAACCACTATAGGATAATGCAGAACTTCAGTCAGTACCTCAAAAGTGAGAGCAAGCAAAGGAGTTACAAAGGAAAATGTAGACCATGGATCAACTAAAGCATAAATAGAAGTTCAGAATACTTGCAACATACCTGTCACCGTATGGACATACTTCTCCTTCTCCTCACTATCCTTAAGGGCATAGAACCTGTTCCTCTTAGTAGGCTCTATTGTTGCTTTCTGTGTATTAGGCATAGGCTAAGCATTACCTCTAGCCTGACCTCGTTTTTGTGGGCATTCCTTAACTATGTGACCGCTCTTAACGCAACCTAAGGAGGCATTAGTGCCCTGTCTGCACTCTCCCTTGTTAGCATAGACACACTTAGAACATTCCTTTTTGGGGCACTGAATCTCACCTCGATAAAACTTCCTAAGATATATTCTACCTCCTTTAGGTGTTGTACTCCTCTGAGAGTTAGAGTTCCATGAACTTTGTTGCCCATTTTTGAACCTGGGCTGCTCACTAATGCCAAAATTGTTTCAGTGGTCTACATGGCTGGGACCTACATGATCTTGAGGCTTATTACTTCTAGCATCCCAAAAGCCCCCTTTCTTGCGGCTATCTTCTACCTGCTGGACATGCACCATCATCCTGGAGAGGTCCATCTTATCGTGGAGCATCATAGACTGACACTCTTCCTCCAAATCTCTATTGATTCCTGTGAGGAACCTGCGCATCTCATCCCTGCGGTTAGATAGAAGGTAATTAGCATACCTTGAAAGTGTAACAAACTTACCGGAATGCTCCCTGACTGTCATGGATCCCTGCTTATGGTTGATAAATTCCTCAAACTTGGCCTCCCTCATCTCATTGGGAAAGAATCTCTCCATAAAGGTTGTCTTAAAAAGATTCCAAGTGACCGGAACTCCGCCTAAGACTCGGCTATCTTGCCACATCTTACACCAACATTGTGAAACATCCTTGAGTTGATTGGAAGCCAACAATGCTTTCTTAGTATCTGTGGCCCCCATAGCCACCAAAATCTTATGCAGATCATCCACAAACTCTTGAAGATCCTCTGAAGTCTTAGACCCTATGAAAATAGGAGGATTCATCCTTGTAAAGTCTCTCAGCCTGTCAGCCATACTTTGAACCGGTAGGTTATCCCTCTAAACATTCTGCCGTTTGACGTGGTCAATCATGTCCTGGTCCTGCATAGTGATGGACTGTACCATCTAGGACAGAGATGCCCTTACCTTAGTATAAGTCAACCTAGTAGGATTAACCGGAATATCCACTCCTTCATTTTGATCCTGGGGTTGGACTTGATTACCCCCAGCAACTGCTCCTCCTCTCCTCTGACCAAGGGTTCTTCTAGTATTCATTCTCTGAAAACAACAAGGATTGATGTTAGACACGCTCATAACATCAAGAAAATCACCCATTAGGAAAGGCACGATAAGATCAGAAGAAGGGAATTTTCCTACGCATCATGCAATCTCTAATTTAGGATAGTGGTGCACTTCAGTACAATGACTTAGAAACTACTCAATGTGGTTGATGTGAAATAATTATCCTCTAAATTTAACCTAGTTCTCTGATACAAACTTTGTCACGACATGTTTCTACACCCTAGACGAGACCGGCATTATTGACGTCTCAGTGGTTGCAGAAAAGCCTGCATACGTCATTCTTACTTCATCTAGGTTAATTTTAGTGGAAAATTTTAACTTTTCCTTTTCTTATTTCATGCTAAATATTTTTAACTTAACATCATAAGTGTTCACAAATAATTCATCTAATATAGATAATCAAATGAATGAAACTGTTCATAATTGCATTAAATATGTTCTTGCAAAAACGACACCAATACAAAGTCTTAAATGGAAGTGAAAAGAAACACTAGTGGAAAATTCTCCACTAGATAAAGCCTACATATAAGCTAGATAATAACGCTATACATCCTTGAAAGCATGAGGGACCACCAATTTTGGATGAAAGCTCCTTGTCCTGATAGCTGCAACGTCAACCTGTAAGCTCTAGCGTCGACCTGTGCCTGCACCTAAAAATAAAGAGTTGTATGGGATTAGTAAAAACTTGTACAAAGTATGCCATGGAATTATGGAAGTAAGTGAGCTTTCAAAATTTGGATTATAAAAGTGAGTGAGCTTTCGAAATTTTGATTAGGAAAGTCATGCCATGAGAGAAACATGCATCATCATACTTATCGTATTGCACACTACACATAACATCTTGCACGTAGCACATAACATATTTCATATCATTCATTCATATGCAATAAGACCTTGGAATCATGGACTTGACATCAAGACTTCCCAAAATGAGGGCTCAACATATGGGACCTCAACAAGGGAGCGTTCTTTAGCAAACACACGGTCTGCTTCATTCATTCATACGTATTTCATTTCATTTCTTTCATAGGCTAGTGTAAAAATAAGGTTTACCTAGGATGTTTTTTAGGACTTTCATCGGATTGGTTGTGCAATGGTCAAGAATTACCTATTGTCATTACATAATTCTAGCTCACCTCTTGATCATCCTACCATAACACCTTTGGTATCATTCATTTCATTATGTGCATCATTTGAGGTTGGCCTTATTCATTCATGGAGAACATTAACTTTAACAGACATAGATCATGTGAGCATCATGAAATCCAGTGTCTCCCCCACATAGAAAAGATGTGAAATCACCGGCCAAAGTGACCCCAAAATATGCTAGCGTACATAGGAATTGAACCCCACCAGATCCCTATATTGGAAGTATAGGTTCAAAGACTAGGATATATATGAAGACCCATACCTGGAATTGTCGTAAAGTCTCATCTCATGAGAGTTACGTGAACCTCTGCCCTTCTCGAAAGAAGGCATTACCGCTCATAGCTAGTCTATCGTTGTTCAGTATAAAGTTCACTTACATTCAAGTCATACGTTAAAAAAGTTGGCTTTTAGTAAGACGACATCATACATCAATAGATGATTTCTCAACTCATCATTATAATAAGTGTATATTGATCTCAATACTTTCATTAGAGTGCTCATAGAGATCGGTCTCTTCATTAAATTTACACTATCATAGGTGAGTACGTTTTGGAAACATTTGCTTAGGCTCATTTGAGATTACTCTCATCTTTTACATTAGCCTTATATCATGTTGTCACCAAATTCATTAACATTAGCACATTTTCTCTTCATAATTACTCAGCCCTTTTTATGTGAATGTTCATTTCATCATATGCCAATGCACTTGGCCATTTAGTGTGTTTCACAATCTTACATAACCCTTCTAGGGTTTCATCATTTCATTGTTAATTTAATAATTTCATCATTTCATTACATACATCTTAGATTCACTTATTTTTAAATGTATGCTAGACTTATGGGTCCATACATACAAACCATGAGGCTTCATTTATAGTTCGTTTAAGTGATTCATATCTTCCTAGGTTTATGTGGTACAAGAATTATGCATGTTGTATGTATGCCAAGATCTTTATTTCAATCTAAGTAAGCAGCATTATTCTTGAATATTTACTTATCACATTACTTGTGTATCAATACGGGATTTGGACAAGGGAACTTAGTTTCGAATCCCTTGGAAAACACTCACATTTTATTATTCATTTTGATTTGATCCATGCGGCTTGGGGACCCAAGATTGATCCCCAACACCTTCATTTTAATTTTCCCTTAATTGTTCTCCTCATTTTCTCTCAAAGGGACTGAGAGTATATGGGATCGAACTCCCACAATCTCATGTACTTTAAGGTTCGAATTCTTTAAATTTCTCTTCTTTGCCCGAGGGGATGTGGGTTCGAACCCCCATAATGTAACTTTAATTTGTTCTCCTTAATATCCCTATGTTACGCCTAGAGGTCGTGGGTTCGATTCCCACGCGCTTCACCCTTTATTTTTATTTAAATTTGCTTAAGTTGAATGAGAGGTGGTGGGTTCGAATCTCACTCCTCTTATTTCTTATTTTCATAATTCATTTTCCAGCAAAGGTCATGGGTTCGAATTCCACATTTCACATTCCCTCTTTCTCAACTTATTTCATTGACTTTTAATATGGGGAAGTCATGGGTTCAATCCCCAGTTATCTCACATATTTTAATTCTTTTTTTCATAGCATTAAAATCCCCTTAGTTGGACCGAAACTCATTAACAAGATGCTGGATATTTTGCGGCCAATTTTCTTACTTCTTTAACATTAAGTGTTTAGACGTATTAAGTAGTTTTTAGTGAGTTCTTTAGGTAAATTGTCAAGATTTCATCCGATAAAGAATTTCACTCAAATCAGCATCTTTACATCACTTATGAACATCACGATTTACATAAACATGTGTACATGAAATACAAAGAACTAATATCACATTTTAGAGCCTTAAACCCGAGGCATATAATTATGGTTCACAATGAAAACACGTATACATAGTTTCAGATCACATAGGTGATCCTTCATACGATTTCCAACATACATACATGAACATATTCATCTTAAAAACACAACAACACGCCTAATATCTACCAGCAAACATATCCAATCTATGAATCATTGGGAGCTAGTGACAGGGACATTCAATGGGAAACAACTCTAGTTGTCGGATTGAATATACTAAACCTTAGGGGTCTCTTGGGAAAGGGACCGAGAGAGAAAAGAACCCATACCTTTTTGAGGTTCAAATCTCAACTTTCTGCCCAAAAACTTTTCCAATCACACGTCCAACACTGAAAGTTCAACACCCTACTCGACACAAAACATTCTCTTTGCCTACGTGATAGATTAATGTTTGTTTTTCTTTTATTTTCGTGTGAGTTCTTCAAGTGTGAAGGACCCTGGTAAATTTTATATTCTTTAATATTATTTGGTATATAGAAACGTGAATGGAAGAAGATATTGAACGTGAAAGTGAGATAGACATGAGAGAGTGAGAGTTTTATTATGCTTAGTAGTCTACTTTAGGACTTAGTCAAACAAGTTTTTTTTACTAAATTATAAAAAAATCTGATTTCCCTTTTATTTTAAATCAGATAATAAATAATAAATATTAATTAATTACATTAATTTACCAACTTAAATTAAAACAAATTTAATTAATTGCTTCAACCTAGGTTCGAACCAGGGTGAAGCAAGACTTCACTTTAAGAGAAAATTTTCGGCTCTCTCACCCCTTCACCTTATTAATTAAATAATTAATTATATGTTTAGGCTAATTACGACACTATCCTTATCATGGAAAAAGAACACCCCTAGATCCTCCAAACATAAGATTTCCCCTTTTTATATCCGGTAAAGACTCATCAAGGTAAATCTTCATATTTGGGAGCCCTACATGTTTAAGGGTTTAGAGGAGTAGTTCTACGCGCATCAACCCGTGTGATCCTGGCCAAATCATATGCATTCTAGAAACATTGGGTATTACTTAGCATATCCATTTTTAGGGTTCTTACAACTGCATTATTGAAAAATTTGCCAAAAATCACTATTCACTATAATATTTTTGAAAAAGTGACTAATTGATTAGTTGGTCTAAAAATGTTGTTATGTGGTTAGAAATGATGTTGTATAAGTGTAATAATACATATAAAATATGTTTTTGCTGTTTGGAATGAAGCATGTGTGTTTTGTAGCATAATAAGTTATATAATTGAATTCCAGTGTCTTGTTGTGTTGTGAAGCTTTTGTATTTGTGAAACTGATGTTTTATCCTTGATTGTGAGTTGTATGGTTTGGTTATGTTCTGTTAAGTTGAACCTCTAATCTTGGACGTGTTCAGAGAGTGGCAAGTATCATTCGAGAACGAATGTTGTCCAAGTGGGGGAGATTGTAAGACCTCAAAAATGATTTACGTTAACTAGAGCCTTACATGTTAATAATGGTGGAATAAGGTCTTAATGTGGCATATTATGTGGTTTAGAGGCAGTATCTAAGAGTTTAGGTTCTTTGGAAGTCAAACATCAAAGGACGACTAGGACGTTTGATGACTAAGTCACCTATGTGCCTCATATTTAGTTCTATGTTTTTAGTTGTGATTATGAGGTTCTAAGGTTATTCAATGAGTTTAAATGGTGTATTAAGTCACTGTGTCAAGTTTTTTGAAGTTTGGAGGTAAACATCCAAGAATATTTATGAAGTTCGAAAGATATGCCTTGGAATGACCTTGTGTGTCTAGGAATGTTTCTTCAAGTTTTACATGTTTGTTTTGGATGAAATTCATGTGATAGGTGTTAAACTCATATACATTAAAGTTTGGGTTGGAAACATCTCCAAGGACCATCCAAGGGTCCTTGAGGAAGGACTCAAACATAGTGTAAAGACTGTCCAAGGCAGGCCCCAAACTACGGAGGCATCAAGGGCTCGTGGGCAAATCGGCGCCCTGTCGATGGAAGTCGTCGGTGGGGACTTAAAATTGGTTGATAAGTGGACCTTAACTAGTCTCTTACCCAATGAACGGAAGTACAGGATGGTCTGTTTGTGGAAAAATGGTCTGTCGACTGCCTTCCGTCTGTGAAGCCAAATCCCTATGCATGTCACTGTTAAGTTAGGGGTGATGTGGTAATTTCACCCCACTTCCAAATATATGTATTGGAGGTTTACTAAGGGTCTTTTGGGTATTTTAAGCATATATATAAGTGTTCAACACATAAGATTTCATTCTTTGAAAATCAAAACCCCAAAATCCCTTAAGAAATCCCACAGACTCCATTGATGTCCAAATCAAGGAAAAGCTTGGAGGTGACGTTTTTAGTGGAAATTCTTAATCAAAGTGAATAATTAGCTTTATTGAGGTTTGCCTTTTGATCCTTGAAACTCGTTTCATCAAGGAGCCCAACTTTCAAAGATGTTTTTAATGTTTTCATAAGGTGAATTGTACAATTTCACGATTCTACCATGGGTTCTTGCATTAATAGTTTTCAAAAGTCTATTATGGATTATATTGATGTTGTATTGATTATATTAACCTAAATTACTTATGAACCCATGTAATTAATCAACCTAAGATTTTGACTAAATTATGGGTTACTTGATATTTGCTTAATGTTGATGAATTTATGTGTAGTTTCTTATGGGGTTTCTATTGATGTAAGGATTGTATCCAATTTTTATAAAATTTATATTGGATTTTTGAATCTATAATTGGGTTAGATTTCATTGATTTCTACAATTGTGCATTGAATTGTGTTCATGGCCATGGGTAAGGGTCTTATAATGTTGAATTGGGAGATTTGGTATTGACTTGAAGTTTTGATGATGAATTGGTGGTATGCTTCCCTATTTCTTCTTATTAAACATTAATTATACTTAAATTATGTTATTATTGGTTTGTTCCATCTTTGGTGGCGATGCTATGTGAATTGATCTGGCCTTGGAGGTGTTCCTTTCTAGAATATTGATGATCATGTCCTTGTCGGCACTACTTGACGTAATATGGATATTTGTATAGTTTATTTGATGATGTATAATCATATCTTTCTATATGTGAAGGTATGTGTTAGACTATTGATACTATTTAGATAATCATGTTATGCTTTGACTATGTGTTAAGAGTGTATTCTTAGAGTTGATACATGGTTGTTCCGAAAGTGGTTAGATTAACCTGAAAAGGTTAAGTTGATAATGTTAAGGTTATATATAGGTTGACTTAATAAGGTTAAGGGTAATTCCTAAGTGTTTAAAGAAAGATAGTTTATATGTGTTAAATGGAAGTATGTTGTGTCTTCTTTAGGTAGACTTGTGTCCTTTACTTGATGCTTGTGTGAATATGTGATTTCTTGGCGTAGGAACCTAAAAGGGTTTTAGTCTTGAATAAATTAATATAGGTGAGAACTTTAATGATAAGAGGGTCATTTATGTAGAACCTTGAACCGAGTGGTAATGTTATAAATTGTGAAGCAATTAGTCGTAATGATATCCTTCATGTCATTACTGATGGACTTAAGGTTGATTGGATGGAACGACATCATATCATACCTTAGGAAATATGTGATGATCTTCTTGTCGCCAAACTGAGATGGCCATAGTGGATTTTTCTTTTGTAGGGTAAATGTAATTAGGTCATGAACTAGATATAGGACCCATTTGTATGAACCTTAATGTAAATTGGTCTATGAGAACTAAGGTTAGCACCGAGTGAGTATGGCTAAGGGAAGTAGTTCTAGTTAAGTATGAGACTAGAATACAAAATACGCCCTTCATATTCCTTAACCATGTGCCTACATAGGATCTTTATGTTCTACCATTGGCAAGTAGAACACCTCGTCAAACTAGGATACAACTTTGGATTCCATGCTTTGCTAGCATGATCTATGTCTATTATTGCCTATTCTCATCCTATGGGATACCTATTAGCATTACTATGTAGTTTAGGTGGTGGTATGGGACGCTACTTAGACATTGCAAAATAGGCTTTGAAGATGTTAATTAGAGTCCCTAGGTCTTGTCTAAGATCATTATTTGAATGTCCTTTATGTGATGTATTTATCTTAAATGAACTAATGAACAAATGACTTAATGATAATGAGCATGTAAAGAAATAAGTACCTAATATAAAGTGACTTAAGGATTCCTTAGTTTAAATGTGAAGAGGGCATAAAGGATGATCTCTTCATGTCTTATCTTTGGAAATCTTGAGAATTACTCTAGTTAGGGAAGTTGCTTTGTATTTTTGACATGTTCTAATAACAGGAAGTCTTAAGGATTATTTAGGTAGCCTTAAAGTGAATGTATGGGTGTTTTCTTCTAGGAGTACTTGAGTAAGTCTTTTGATAGACTTGGTAGGGGAGATTGTCATATCTTGTATGTCTTGTATCTTGATGTATTGTATGTGTGTATGTGTCTCATTACGAGTAATTTTGAGGATCGTTTAGGCACATCCAGAGAGGGTGTACCGACAGTCTCTCTTTGTGTGACTTAAGTGAATCTTAAGATGACTTTAGTGAGAGAACTACATGCTAGAAGGTGTTCAAAAGGGAATGATAGGACTTCACTGTAACAGTGACTGGACTTCTCTGTACAGTGAAGTGAACTCACTGTAATGTTCGTCCAAAAATAATGTTTTTGGTTAAGTGTTTTTCTTATTTGATTCTAAGTGTCTAAATATTATTCTTATAATGAACTTATGATGTTTGAAAGAAAAAATGCATATTTCCTATAAATGTCCATTTTCATGATTTTTATGCGTAATGTCATACTTAGTGCATGTGGTTATACTAACTCAATGCTTTATTTTCTATCTATTAGTTCTTAATAGGTGAAGATCATCGGGGAAGAAGACTTTGACAAGCAGATCGTTCAAGAAGAATTTGCAGTATGTCCTCACTTGATTTGAGGGCATATATGTCATTTTATGTTTCTTTTATAAAGTTTGTAATAAACTATATTAGTATGTGTTAAATTTTTATGGACAGTTACCCAAGTATTGTCGTGTCTTAAGATGATTCTAGACTTAGTATTTTCCTATTTCAACATATGAAAGAGTTTATGACTTCAATATTGTTTTACAAAAAGTTTGGATTCCGCATTACATTTCGTTATGTATATGCAATGAATTATATGATAGGCTTGTATAAGACCTCTGAGAGTTGCAATACGTCAGTCGCAATCCAAGATTGCACCCTATCTTCTAGGGTGTGGTTTCAGGATGTGACACTAATTATCTTTATATTATGTAATGTAGTTCTTGAATTATGTTGTGATTGGTATGATCCAGTTATGGTAGCGGTGCTATGTGTTCTAATTGTGAATTATGTGGCCTCGTCGGCGTTACCTTATGTATTATGATTATTATGGCCTTGTCGGCACTTCTTGAAGTATTATGATGATTTGTGAAGTTGATTATGTGAAGTACGATCATATATACCTACATTTAATAATATGATATAATGTGGATCTTTTACTAAAGTTGTTGGGTGAGTATGTTAGACTATGACTATGTCCTTATACGTGTAGTCTTAGAGTTGGTGCATGATTTTTCCTACTTGACTATTTGAGTCTTATGATGGTTATATTAATGAAATTATAGTAGCGAATAGTGTGGTTTATAGATGATGTTGGTTATCCCTATGTGCTTATAGAATGATATGTTATATATGAAGATGTGTGTGTCTTGTCTTGGTAGACTTGTGTCACTACTTGATACATGTCATTATGAATATGAACATCTTAACCTAGTAGGATTAGGAAACTTTATTTTTTATGTGTATGGATGAATGTTGAATGAAAGTCTAGGATCAGTAGAGACCTAAGATGGTGCCTTTCTAAGCATGAATATTTTGCGGAACCTTCTATATTGAAAGAAGGTTAAGAATAAGCTATCCTTATAAACAATTGAGGGCAGCCCTAGTGGACCCATCTTTGGTAGGTGCATTATGACTAGGTAATTACGAAGAGATGTTACCTTTTCATATGACCCTTTTATTGAACTTACTCAATGAGAACAAAGGCTAGCATCGAGTGAATATGTTATGGTTTATAACTCTACATAAGAAGGTCACATCCAGGTTCACCCTCTAAACATAATCGTCGGCGTCCTCTACTTTGAGGACTAATACTAGCCTCTTAGTCTTACATCATTACATTCATAGGTCGAAAATATGAAAGAATTTCAGATTTTCATTACTCCTAATTGTAGGTTTACATAGACCTCTTCATACACATAATATATTCATATCTAGTGTACATAGACACTTCATGTAGGAAGATAATATAATCTTATATTTTTATTGCACATAGGTATATATAGAAGATAGAACATAGTCTAAAAGATTGTCTCATCTCATAACCATATAAAACGATCACAACAAAATTGGGCATAGACCTAGACTAATGTAAATAAGCCATACATAGGCCTATACAAATTGTACTCAAATGAAAATATAATGAACATAAGTGTCTTAAAAAGTACAGTAACTCCATAAGCCAGATATTGGCATCGCCCTTGAAAAGTGAGGACCTACCCACTTGGATGGTAGAGAATATCCATGTCTTCTTCAAGTCATATCGAATGACCCTTCAACGATTGGAACCTAAATGTTTGTGAAAAGGAAGAAAATGGGGTTAGAATGCCACTTGTACTAAGTATGAGACCATGTACACATACAATGTCAAATCATGCTAAAAAGGACATTTAGTTGAATCATGCCATTTTATTCTTTGAATGTCTTATGTATAATAAAAAAACCATACCAATCAACAAGAAATATTCATTAAGGAAAAGTAAGTACTATGCATATTAAAATACTTGAACTCATTATCTACTTCAAATCTATCATCAAGGAATAACATTACAAGCATGAATAAGAGTTTATCATAGCATAATAAGCAAGACGAGTATTCATGAATCCTCATCAAGTCAACAAATGAAATGACCAAGAAAATCCCCATAACCTTACTTGGTCAAGTAATCCAACAAGAACCCATAACCAATGCCCAACATCACATAAAATAAAGTTTAAAGATAGATAACATCATACCTTAACAATGTAGAGCAAATACATGTTCATAAGAATAACCATCATCACATGATATCATTTACATCATTTTCATATACATATTTAATATCAACCTCCTAAAACTTCCATCAAGGATAACTAGTGCAAGGCATAGGTAGAGTCCCATACCCCTACTTAGGCTAAATCAAACCTCTCAAGTCTTAGTTCATTTTAGTTTAGAGAACACTTTCCTAAACCGACATAGACAACAAGATCTAAGAGTGGAATCTAGTGTTGTAAAACCTTACGCCGATGGAAAGTGGTCTATCAGCCAAATTAAAACCAAACATAAACATAACTTCCAAGGTGGATCCATTAGCTGGAAGGTGGATCCATTAGCTAGTCTTTCTATGGGGGTAACATAGCTAAAGAAGTAAGAGATAAGTAATTCCCTATTCATACCACTTGGTAATTGGGGCCTCATCTCATGGGAATCCATTTAATGTGTATCGCTCAAACGGGAGTCAATATCACATATAGAGTTATAGGGTAACTCTTCCTCTATGGAAAGTCATCACCTCCCATTGTCAAACTCACTCAGTGCTATGCTAAGTCCCTTTATTGATATATCTTTAATGTCTTTATTTATCAATCATAGATTAGTTTAGGACATAGAGTCTAGAACTTGTATAATCATCATCATCATATCTCAATAGGAATTTCATAAGTATACGCCTTTCATCACAATCCAGATAAGTAAGATTAACACATTTACATATTCATTCATAGTAAGGAGCATTGGTAGTCATCAACATTCTTATAGCATTTCATCTTAATCAACCTCACGAACATAGTCAAGGAATTTCAATTAAATATCATACCACCCTAGCAATCCTAAACAAGGCATACTATAACACAACATCATGACTTAATCACAATTAACCATAGGTTGAAGGAAAGTATAGGGATCACAAGATTTACCAAGTCTTTTTCCTATTTCATCATCAAGGTCTTACAATCAACCCTTAATTCAACCCAATTAAGTCATAAAATCATCACACAATGATATCCAATAGAATAACAAGAACAATTGCATCACAATAACACAATTCAACACTAGATCATTGATTAAGGCAAGATACTTAGGTCAATTTCACAGTTTACTTCATAACCTTGTTCAACATCTTAAGAACTAGCATGATAGGTCTAGAATTCATATCAACCTATTCATGATAACATCATAGAATAGTTTTTAAATCAATAACCAAGTCAATTGAATGAACATCATACAATATATGTCAAGATTACAACCTAGGGCTAAGAGTTGAGGATTATGTTCTACAATTTAGAGCAAACCATCAAGAATTATGATAATAAAGTTAAAATACATGTTAATATATTCATTATAACCTAAAGAAATTATAAAAAACTTAGTTCATAACATAAATTTCGAGATAAGATGAAACCCACTAGAGAACAAAAGTTTTAGAAAACACATTGAAAGAGTACTTTGAGGGAAGAAGTCTCAAAGGTGAATTAGATTTCATACCTCAACGTTTGATGAAGATTTAATGGTGAAATTTCCTCTTTAAATCCCCCGAAACCCTTTCTTAGCTTGTTCTTCAATGGTGTCTTCCAATAGAGGGACAAAGAAGAGAGAAGGAAAAGTGTTTAGTTTGTGAGTTTTGTTTAGTCTAATGGTGTTAGGGCCTTTATATGGGGGGTTAATTAAATTAATTAGACTCCCTTAATACCCTTACAAACAACCTAACCCTTTAACTAATTAAATGAGACTAACTTAAAAAGTGCAGGAATTAGGCAGTGTCACATACGACACCAGGATCGACGGATCGTGGGTCAGTCGACGGACCAACCCTTTACCGTCCTGCACATTCGTAATTTTGGTCAAAGACTTGCAAAGGCGAGGACTCCAGCATTTTGGATAAATGTTGGTTTAAGGTTAGAATCGACGCCCTGCCGATCCATACACGAGCCGTCCTTTGCATCTTGTTGTTGCACACTGACCAGTCAGTGTTGCCTCCTACGTGCTAAGGTCCTCCTCAAAGGACCTTGGTTGGTCCTTGGGGAGTCGTAACGAGAAGTTTCAACCATGAATTGAATTTAATATATGTTATACACCCTTCCACCATATTCTTAAATACTAGTCAAATAGGCTAAGGCATGGTAGTACCTCTTTGGACTAATTTCCAAACGTCTTGGACGTTCTTGGACATTTTGGTTTCTCAATGTACTAAATGACCTATATTCATTAAAATGGACTTAAAAATAGTGTCTGACATCATGATACCTGTGTTAGGCTTTAAGACATGTCTTTGGTTTTTGTAGTATTATATTATCCCCCCCTTAGGAACATTCGTGCCCGAATGACACTAAAATTCTTTTGAAGGAAGGAATAGACTAAAGACTAGCAGACAAACTAGCAAGAATACAAGACAAAATAAAACATATCATTTGAACAAGGCAATTCAAAACTTCAATTACCACATGTAAGGCTCAAACATTACGTCATGAGGCATTTCCTTTTCACAAAACACATGAGCTAAACATACTTTTCATGAGTCAATTAGAACAAGTTCAACTACCAACATGTTATATAACTTTTCATAAAGGCTCACCATGTCCAAAATGCACACATAACTCAAACAAACCAAGAAAGAAAAAATTCAAGATTACTAATTACCTCACTATAAAGGTAAGCAAAAATGCACATTTTGCAAGACTTCACCAAAAATTAAGAAGCTTCAATTCCTAGTCATTATTTTCATTATTATTAAAAGTAACTAAACCACCTCTTTGTTCCTCAATGTCACACCCCAAGACCAACTCCTAGAAGTTAGGGTACAATCTCGGATTGTAACCAGCATACTCGACCTTTCAAAGGTCTTATACAAGACTTTCATATCATTCAACACATTAACATAGTGAAAAGTAGTGCGGAATTAAAACTTTTCACAAAACATAATATAGTCTTTAAAATCTATGTCATATAAAAGTAATATGAAATACTAAGTCTCAATCTCATCATCTAAAGACACAAGAATAGTTGTGACACGACCCATACTTCAAAATACGAATATAGAAATACTTAGTCTATTACAATACTTCAGTAACAAACATAAAAGACATATATGCACTCGAGTCATGTGAGGACATACTTCAACTTCTCTTGAACGATCTTTTATGTCCAAGTATTCACTTCCCAAAGCTTTTCACCTACAAAGAACATAAAATAGATTAAAAGAAGAAGCATGGAATTAGTACAACCACATGTACTAAGTATGACATTATGTATGAAAATCATGAAAATGGACTTTTATTGAAAATATGCATATTTTCGTTTAAATATCATATTATAATCATAAGAATATCATTTAGCAATTAAAGAACAGAAAAGAAAACACTTACCAAAAATAGCATTTTTAGAAGCCACTTTGCAGTAACCTCATTCACTGTTATAGTGAATTAATTCACTGTAACGTGAAGCACTTTGTTCATCATTTTAGACACCCTTTAGCATGTAATATTGTAACTCAAGTCTATCCTAAGATTCACTTAATTCACACAGAGAGTGAACACCCATAAACACTCTCCAGATGTGCCTAAACGACCCTTAGAATTACTTATAATGAGTCACATTCACACTTGAAGACATCAAACATATTAACACATAGACACTATAACATTTCCTCATCAAATACTATCAAAAGACTTACTTAAGTAGGTAAAGAATATAACGTCCATGATTGACCTTTTCAAAACTACCTAAATAATCGTTATGACTTCCTAAGTTAGGATATGTCCACATAATCAACAGCTTCCCTTATTAGAGTCATTCAAAATACTCATCTAGGTAAGATACCAAGTGATCATTGTGATTCCGCCTTCAAACCTTAAGTAGACAACCCTTAACTACTCTTGATAGATACTTATTCATTTTACATACTCCATAACATAAGTCATTAGTTCATTAACTCATAAAGACTCATACATCACTTAAAACACATTCAAGTAATGGTCTTGGAAAATACCTCGGGACTCAACATAACACGTTCAAAGTCTATTGTGCAATTTCTAGATAGCGTACTATAACACCACCTAAACTCCATAAACTCCTCTAATTTTAATAGGTATCCCACATGATGAGAATAGGCAATAACCGACATAGACAATGATAGCTAGACATGGAATCTGAAGTTCTAACCTACTCCAATGAGGTTTTTCTACTTTCCACTGGTAGAACTTAGACACATCCCATGTAGGCACATGGTTAAGGAATATGAAGGACATACTTTTGTAATCTAGTCTCATACGTACCTACAACTACTTTTCCTTACCATCCTTACTTGTTGTTAGCCTTCATTCATATAGAGTAATCCATACATTGGTTCACATAAAAAAGATCCACAACAAGTTCATAAGCCAATCACATTTACCCTACCAAGAAAGGGACACTAGGGCTACCTCACAATAGCGACAAGAAACTCATGATGACTTCCCTAAGGATTAATATGGTTCCGTTACAACTAACTAACCTCGAGTCAATAATTTGTTTACTTTGAAGGATACCATTACGGCTTATGGTTCAACAATCTTAACCTTACCCATAAGTCAAGGTTTTCACAGAATAGACTCTCATGTCATCTTTTAAAGTCACATGTCATTCATACATTCAAGACTAAGAGTTCTAACACCCTAAATCAAGACATCACATATTCATAATTATCTGTATACATGAATCAAGATATACAAGTCAACCAAGACAAGACATCACATACTTCACTTGATCTCATAAAGCAAGTCATTCTAGACACACATAGAAATAACCTAACATCTCCACGCCATCCTATATATCATAACATCATTAATGTACTCTAAATATACTCTCAAATCCAAGTAGGAATAACCAAGACTTAACCCTAACACTATACTCATAATGTCAAAGTCATAGTCTAACATGATTACATAAGGCAACATAAGTAGAAGAACACATATATGGCTTCACATGTAGATAGATAATGTCATGATTCACATAATAAACTACAAAAATATCCACATTACTTCAAGTAGTTGCCAATAATTCCATGCTCATCATATTGCATAGAGTAACCCCGACAAGGCCACGTCAATTGCAAGTGAACACATAACATCGCCACCATAAATGGACCATACAAATCAAAATAGAATGAATGTATAATTAACATCAAATTAAAGAAAATGGGGCAGCATAACTTCATCCTTTCTTCCACAGTTCAATTCAATGCCAAATCAGCCAATTCAACATCACAAGGCCCTTACAATGGCGATCAACAATAATTCAAATCAATAACCATAAAATTCAATGAATCTACAACAATTCAATCTAGGTTTAACAATATAAGATAAATAAGATATAAATTGAATATAATTCTTATATCATTAGAAAGCCCATAAGAAACAACATAAAAATTCAACAATAATAGCTGAATATAAGGTAACCCAATGAGTAGTTAAAACTAGGGTTCATCAATTTTCATGGGTTCATAGGTAATTAATGTTAAAATAATCAATAAAATACCAATTTTATCATAATTCAATGTTTAGAAATCATTTATCCAAGAACCCATGGTAGAATCCCGAAATTGGACAATTCACTTTAGAGAACTTTGAAAAACATCTTGAGAGTTGGTCTCCTTGATGAAAAAAAGTATAAAGGATCAAAATACATACCTCAAGGATTATAATTCTTCCTTTGATTAATAATTTCCACTCATAACGTAACCTCCAAGATGTTTCTTCAATTTGGACTTCAATGCAGTATTTGGAATTTCATAGGGGATTTGGGTTTTCAATTTGGATGAATGAAGTCTTTAAGGTGTTTACCCTTTATATACTTAATTAAAATACCCAAAAGACCCTTAATAAAACTCCAATGACTTAATTTAGAAGTGGGGGTGAATTTACCAATTCACCCCTAACTTGGCAGCAGCTTATGTAGAAAAGCAGTTCGCTCGACGCCTGCACTTGACGGGGCGTCACCACTACGACGGGCCGTCACTGGCCATAATCGGTGGTTAAAGTAGCCTTTCAAGGATTCCCTATTATCTAATGGAAAATTCCACCAAGACGAAACCTTTCGACGGGGTTTCAATAGGTCTACGAGCCACTGACTGCTCCGTCGTCTTAGGCCTTCCTGGGACTGTGTTGGAAACAGTGTTGGGTCCTTCCTCAAGGACCCTTATATTTTCCTTGGAGATAATTTTCCGGACTTTTATGAACCAAAAATGATTTTATATAAAATTAAAACCTCTCACTAGAATTTCATCCAAAATGAACACGTAAAACTCGACAAAACACGCGTAAATGCACAAGGACACTTCAAGGAATATTTTTCGAACGCCTTGGACGTGCTTGGTCGTTTGACCTTCAAACTTCACTAATCTCAACACACCGCTTATACATGATATATTAACTCGATTAAGATCCTTCAAAAATAATGAAACACACATAAGCACACAGAACCACATACGAGACACATAGGTGACTTAGTCATCGAACGTCTTGGTCGTCCCTTGACGTTTGACTTCCAACACCCCAAATACTTTAGCTACTGCATATATACCATATATTATACCTATTTAGGTTCTTATACCATCAATACCAACATGTTAGGATATAGTTAACCTAGGTCATCTTCGGGGTCTTACAATCTCCCCCACTTGGACAATGTTCGTCCTCGAATGACATTTTCCACTCTCCAAACACTTCCAAGATTTGAGACTCCACTAAAGGGAAAAAACATTCCATATAACACATAATAAACAAGAAGACATCTATTTCACATAGCCAAGAGAGTCATAACACAACAAGGAACTAGAAAACAGTTCTATAACTCATTATGCTACAACACTCACATGCTTCGTTCCAAATAGTATATACTCATTTTATATTCAATATCAAAATTATATACATCAGCTCTAACAACATTACAACAATTTTAGACAAAAGAATCAAATTGCCAATTTTCACAAAATATTACAGTAAACTATTTCTCAAGTTAAACTTATTTAACAAATTTTTCCAAAAATCCAATTTTTTAGGCAATTCATAATATAAACATGCTAATATGCAAAGTAAAATCATATAAAAACATGTTACAACATAATCAAGGCTTCATAAATCACATAATGCAAGAAGTTAATGAAATTCAATATCAACCAAACTCTTAAACATCATGCACAAGCAACAATTTTTAGACTTCTATCCCATCTACAAACAAAACTCCCCCACTTAGAAGGAACTCATATCTTAACAAAAGAAAGAGAAGTTACCAACATCATCATAACTCTTCTTCTCATTCGGCTTCTACACCCTAAAACAAAGTACATAAAAACGCCTCTTTGATGAAGCATCATCCTTTGGAACACTAGGAGCAACTTGTGTACCCTCTCTTCCTCTAGTAGCAATCACAGGACAATATCTCTCCTTGTGCCCATATTTACCAAAGCAAAGCAACTCCCAATACCCAATAAACACTCACCATAATGTTTCTTGCCACATTTTTCACAATTAGGCTTTCCATCCTTGGAACCACCTCTTTTCTCAACCTTGTACTTAGCACTCCTAGGTTCTCCTTGAGATTGAACCTTCTTCTTAAACCCTGATTGCTCTTGATCGGTAGCACCACTCCTTTTCAAGCTTCTATCCATCCTCCTAATTTTGGACTCTTAAATTGATTGTGCATACACCATGAGTCTAGCTAGGGTCATATCATCATGCAACATAGAGTTACAACCTTTTTCCACCACTAAGTCGGCTACCCTTGTCACAAAACCACTCATTGTTTTGCTTGGATTGGACACAAGAGAAGGGGCATACCTAGACAAAGTTGAGAATTTCAAAGGGTACTCCTTAACGATCATATTGCCTTCCTTGAGATTGATAAACTCCTCCTCCTTAATATATCTTCTCTCTTGGAGAAACTAAATACCAAGAAAAGCTTTCTTAAATTCTTCCCATTGAATAGGACCCAATTCTTTTGGCCTATTATCCTTCCATTGAGTTTACCAAATTTGAGAAACATCCCTCGATTTGTACGAACCCTACTGCACTTTCTCCCAAGATGTAACCCCCATAGAACTCAAAACCTTGTACACTACATCAAGAAACTCTTGGGGATCCTCATTTACCTTAGAGCCAAGAAAGATAAGAGGATTCATCCTCACAAAATCTCTTAACCTAGATGTCATAGTGCTATCCACAACCCTAGTCATCATATTCAAATTAGATTGTATAGTCATGACTTGGGCTATAACAATCAATGCCTATCTAATTTCCCTATTAGACATCTCTGAACATGAATGCCTCCTTCCACATTAGGAATAGGATCACCTTGGGGAGGCACTCGGGCATCTTGATCACCTTGAGTCTAAACCACCTCATTCACCCTCTCCTCTTCCAACCTTCTAGCAATCATCCTTCTTGTATTCATTTCCTAGAAAACACAAGTAAACTCATAAGAAGGATAATCATAAGATTTATTCTACTACACAACATAGGAGAAGAAAAGAAGGGAAACACTATCGTCCTATAACCTCTCGCACATAGATGTGTCGCGACTCAAACCGATGGTCAAGACTCTACTAGACGTGACTTGATGAGACTCCTTGATTCCTAATACTACTTTCACATTCCTATGCTCTGCTACAACCTTGTCACACCCCAATACAACACTATAGAAGTTAGGGTACAATCTCGGATTGTAACCGAAGTACTCGACCTCTCAGAGGTCTTATACATGCCCTTTCATATTATTTATCGCATAAACATAGTGAAATGTAGTGCGGAATTAAAACTTTTCATAAAACATAATATAGTCTTCAAAATCTCTTTCATATAAAAGAATAGGAAATGCTAAGTCTCAATCTCATCATCTTAAGACACAAGAATACTTGAGACACGACCCATACTTCAAAATAAGAATATAGAAATACTTAGTCTGTTACAATACTTCAATAAGAATCATAAAAGACATATATGCCCTCGAGTCAAGTGAGGAAACACATTAAATTCTCTTGAATGATCTTCTAAGTTCAAGTCTTCACTTCCCAAAGCACTTTACCTACCAAGAACTAAAAATAGTTAAAAGCATGGAAATAGTACAACAACATGTACTAAGTATGATATTATGCATAAAAATCATGAAAATGCACTTTTATTGGAAATATTCATCTTTTAATTAAAACATAATATTATAATCATAAGAACATCATATAGATTAAAGGAACACATAAGAAAACACTTAACCAAAAATTGCATTTTTAGAAGTCACTTTACAGTAACCTCATTCATTATTACAATGAATTTATTCACTAAACGGTGAAGCACTTTGTTCATAGCATGTAGTATTCTCACTCAAGGATAACCTAAAACTCACTTAAGTCACACAAAGAGAGAGCGCCCATACACCCTCTCTAGATGTGCCTAAGCAATCCTTAGGATTACATATAATGAGTCACATACATACTTCAAGACATCAAACATATTAAGATATAGACACTATGGCATTTTCTTATCAAAGGCTATCAAAAGACTGACTTAAGTAGGTCAAGAAGATAACGTCCATTATTGACCTCTTAAAGACTACCTAAATTATACTTATGACTTCCTAAGTTCGTAACATGTCCACATAATCAACATAATCCCTAATTAGAGTCATTCGTAAGACTCATCTAAGTAAGATACGAAGTGACCATTCTTACACCCCCTTTACACCTTAACCAGACAACCCTTAAATACTATAGATTGGTACTTATTCCTTTTACATACTCCATAACATAAGTCATTAGTCCATTAATTCATAAAGACTCATACATCACACAAAGGACATTCAAGTAATGGTCTTGGTAAAGACCTAGGGACTCCACATAACACCTTCAAAGTCTATTGTGCAATTTCTAGATAGCGTCCATACCAAAACCTAAAATCCATAAACTCCTCTAATGCTAGTAGGTATCCCACATGATGAGAATAGGAAAAAACCGACATAGACCATGATATCTAGACATGAAATCTGGAGTTCTAACATACTCCAATGAGGTTGTTCTACTTGCCAATGGTAGAACTTAGACACATCTCAAGTAGGCACATGATTAAGGAATATGAAGGGCATACTTTGTATTCTAGTCTTATACCTAACTAGAACTACTTTCCCTTACCATACTCACTCGTTTCTAGCCTTCGTTCATATAGAGTAATCCAAACATTAGGTTCACATAAAAGGGTGCCATCACAAGTTCATAACCGAATCATATTTACCCTACCCAGGAAGGTCCATAAGCGCTACATCACAATGGCGACAAGAAGCTCATGATGACTTTCCTAAGGATTAATATGATACCATTCCAGTGAAGTAACCTTAAGTCCATCATTCCTTTACTTTTAAGGATACCATTATGGATTACGCTTCAACAATCTTAACCTTACCCTTAAGTCAAGGTTTTCACATAATAGACTCTCATATCATCATTAAAAGTCACATGTCATTCATACATTCAATAATAAGAGTTATAACACCCTAAATCAATACATAACATATTCATAATCATATATATTCATCAAGAAAGATATACAAGTCAACCAAGACAAGACATCACATACTTCACTTGAACTCATAATGCAAGTCATTCTAGAAACCCCTAGACACAACCTAACATCCTCAAGTCATCCTATATCTAATCATAAAATCATAAATGTACTCCACATATAGTCGCAAAGCCAAGTTGTAATAACCAAGACATAACCCTAACACTTTACTCATAATGTCAAAGTCATAGTCTAACATGATCACTTAAGGCAACATAAGTAGAATAACACATATATGGCTTCACATGTGTATTAATAATGTCATGATTCACATAATCAACTAAACAAATAGCCACATTACTTGAAGTAGTTGCCAAAAAGTTCATGCTCATTATATTGCATAGAGTAACTCCGACAAGGCCACGTCAAATACAAGTAAAACACATAACACCGCCACCTTAAGTGGACCATACCAATCACAATAGAATGGAAGTTTAATTAATATCAAATTGAATAAAATGGGGCAGCATATTCTTTTATCATTAGAAAGCCCATGAAAACAACATATAATTCAACAATATTAGCTTAATATCAAGTAACCCAAAAGGTAGTCAAAACTAGGGTTCATCAATTTTCATGGGTTCATAGGTAATTTATGTTAAATCATAAATAAAATATCAATTTTATCATAACTCAATCTTTAGAAATCTTTTATGCAAGAACCCATGGTAGAATCCCGAAATTGGACAATTCACTTTAGAAAACTTTGAAAAACATCTTGAGAGTTGGTCTCCTTGATGAAACAAGAATAAAGGATAAAAATAAATACCTCAAGGATTATAATTCTTCACTTTGATGAATAATTTCAACTCATAACGTGATCTCCAAGCAGTTTCTTAAATTTGGACTTCAATGGAGTATTTTGGATTTCTTAGGGGATTTGGGTTTTCAATTTGGATGAATGAAGTCTTTAATGTGTTTACCCTTTATATACTTAATTATAACACCCAAATACCCTTATTAAACCGCCAATGAATTAATTTAGAAGTGGGGTGAATTTACCAATTCACCCCTAACTTGGCAGCAACCTGCATAGGAAATCAGGTCGCTCGACTCCTGCCGTTGACGGGGCTTCATCACCACGACGGGCTATCACTGGCCATAGTAACTGGTTAAAGTAGCCTGCCAAGGCTTCCCTATTTACCCATGTCCAAGTCCCTCATGATGAAACCCTTCGACGGGGCGTCAATGGGACTACGAGCCATTGACTGCTCCATCGTCTGGGGCCTATCTGAGACTGTTTTGGCAACAGTTTTGGGTCCTTCCTCAAGGACCCTTATATTGTCCTTGAAGATAATTTTCCTGAACTTTTCTAACCCAAAAAACGATTGTATATAAGTTCAAAACCTCTCACCAGAATTTCATCCAAAACGAACACATAAAACTTGACAAAACATGCCTAGACACACAAGGTCACTTCAAGGCATATTTTTAAAACGTCTTGGACGTGCTTGGTCGTTTGACCTTCAAACTTCATAAAAATCAACACACCGCTTATACATGATATATTAACTCAATTAAGAACCTTAAAAAATAATGAAACACACATAAGCACATAGAATATCATACGAGACACATAGGTGATTTAGTCATCGAGCGTCTTGGTCGTCCCTTGACATTTGACTTCCAACACCCCTAATACTTTTGCTACTGCATATATAACATATATTATACATATTTAGGACCTTAGACCATCAATACCAACATGTTAGTATATAGTTATCCTAGGTCATCTTCGGGGTCTGACACTCAACCTCTTTACTTGCCGATGAAGGATTTGAACAGGGACCTTCTCACAAGAGAGGTTATCCTTGACACCAAGAACCTCAATAGGTAGAATGGAATCGGGATCACCGATACACTTTTTCAACATAGAAACATGGAAAACTGAAAGAACAAAAACCAATTCACTAGGGAGTTTCAATTCATAGGCGACCTTACCAACCCTTTGGGTGATTTCATGGAAACCCACATAAAGAGGGATTAACTTCCGTTTCTTTCCAAATCTTACCACCCCCTTCATAGGTGAAGTTTTCATGTACACCTGATTACCTTCTCCAAACTCTAAATCCCTCCTCCTATGATCGCCATAAGACTTTTGCCGACTATAGGGCATTTGCAGGAGATTTCTTATCACATGGACCTTCTCGAAAGTCTTATAAATCAAATTGGGACCTAGAATCGAACAGTTACCTGACTTAACACCACCCAATAGGATACCTACACCTCCTACCATACAAGGCTTCCTAGGGAGCCTTGGAAATGGATGAATGGAAACTATTATTGTAAGAAAACTCCACCAAAGGAAAGTGCTTTTCCCAACATCCGTTGAAGTCAATGACACAAGATACAGGCATATCCTCAAGGGTTTGAATAGTACATTCCGGTTGACCATTCGTTTGGAGATGAAAAGCGGTACTCAACTTCACCTTTGTACCTAACCCTTCTTGGAAATACATCCAAAACCTAGATGTGAAATATGCACCCATATTCGATATGATGGATAACGGAATACCATTGCAACACACAATCTTATCTATGAAGATCTTGGAACAATCTTTCGCCGAATAAGTAGACTTGATGGGAATAAAATGCACAGACTTGGTCAACCTATCTACCCCTACCTATATCGAGTCATATTGCTTTTGAGTCTTAGGCAAACCTACTACAAGATCCATATTGATGTCTGCCGACTTCCAAGTAGGAATTTGAATTTCTTGTAGTAAGTCACCCGACTTTAGATGTTTGGATTTCACTTGTTTTCAATTTGAAAACATACCAACAAACTCCACTATGTCCCTTTTAAAACCTTCCCACAAATATATTTCCCTAAGGTCATGATACATCTTTATTAACAACCCGGATTAATGGAATAACGGGACCCTTGAGCTTCCTCAAGAATCAGGTTCCTCAAATAATCACCATTTGGAACACACAACTGCCCTTGATACCTCAAAACACCATCTCAACCGAAGGATAATTACTCATTATACTTAACAAGAACCGATTATTTCAACTTTATCAATGGTTGATCAAGGTGTTTTTGGACATCACCTCAACAACCAAGGATGATTCGGAGTTATGATGGATCATCACACCAACATTTGGAGAACCTTCCATTCTAAAACCCAATTTAGCCAACCTATGAACATCTTTCACTAGGTCTTTCTTGGCTTCCTCTGTATGATACGTACTACCCATGGTCATACGACTTAAAGCATTTGCCACCACATTGGCCCTGCCGGGGTGGTAGAGAACACTCATGTCATAATCTTTAAAAAATTCTAACCACCTTCATTGTCGGAGATTCAAGTCCTTTTGAGTAATCATATATTGGAGACTCTTATGGTCGGTAAACACATCAACTTGAACACCATACAAGTAATGCCTCCATATTTTCAAGGCAAATATCACGACCGTTAACTCAAGATCATGAGTGGGAAATTCTTCTCATGAACCTTAAGTTTTCTAAAAGCATAGTCAATGACTTTCCCATGTTTCATAAGTACACACCCCAAACCCACTCAGGATGCATCAGAATACACAATGAAGCCCTTTGTACACTCTGATAAAATAAACACCGGAGTGGAAGTAAATCTATTTTACAATTTGGAAGGTCTTTTCACATGCCTCCGACCAATCAAACTTCTTACTCTTTTGGGTCAAAGTAGTCAAGGGAGATACAATGGACGCAAAATCATCCACAAACCTCCGATAGTAACCCTCTAGACCCAAGAAACTCCTAATGTCGGTTGGAGTCAATGGTCTAGGCCAACTTCTCACCGCCTCCATTTTCCTTGGGTCGACCTCAACTCTGTCACTAGAGATGATATGACCAAGAAACGCCACCGATATCAACCAAAACTCACATTTGATATACTTGGCAAACAATTGATGTTTTTTAAGGGTTTGCAATACCACCCTCAAGTGACCCATCTGATCACCCTTAATTATGTAATATACTAAGATGTAATCGTTGAAGACAATAACAAATAAATCTAGGTAACTGCAAAACACCCTATTCATAAGGTCCATAAACACCGCCGGAGCATTAGTTGGACCAAAGGACATTACTGAGAACTCATAGTGCCGATATCTAGTCCGAAATGTTGTCTTTGGTATATCCTCACCTATCACTATAAGTTGGTGATACCCCGACCTCAAATCAATTTAAAAGTAGCTTGCCCCTGGAGTTAATCAAACAAGTTGTCAATCCGAGGGAGAGGTTACTTGTTCTTAATAGTGACTTTATTGAGTTGACGATAATTAATACACATTCTCAAAGACCCATCCTTCTTCTTCAAAAAGAAAACTGGAGCACTCCATGGAGAAATATTAGGCCTTATGAAGCCGTTATCTAGTAAATCTTTGAGTTGACCCTTTAGCTCCTTCAATTTTGTCGGAGCCATACGATAAGGAGAAATTGAAATGTGATTTTTTTCCGTTAGATAATCGATACCAAAATTAATTTCCCATTCGGGAGGAATACAGGGAAGGTCATTCGAAAAAACCTCCGGAAATTCACTCACTGCGGGGACCTACTAATTGGGAGGAATTTTGGAGTCTAAATCTTAGACTCTTACTATGTGATATAGACAACCCTTTTAGATCATGTTGCATGCTTTTGGACAAGAAATGAAATGACCTCTAGGAATAGAATTTCCCCCCTTACACTCAACAATGGGTTCATTTGGGAAATTAAACCTCACCACCGTCGTTCTACAATCAATAGTGGCAAAGCAAAAATGCAACCAATACATACCAAAAATGATATCAAAATCAAGATATCTAGTTCTACTAAATCAATATGAGAAACTCTATTTGTCAATATGATAGGAAAAATTCTATATACCCTCTTTGCAATAACCGAGACTCACCCACCAGGATAGACACTATGAAGGGTTCATGCAAGATGTTGGGTAAAGTATCAAACTTTTTAGCCAATAATGGTGTATTAAATGACAAACTAGAATCAGGATTAAGTAAAGCCTACACATCAATAGAAAAGACTTTCAACATATTGGTCACCACATCGGTAGCGGTCACTTGCGTACCCTAGTGCAGAGAAAATAGAAGTGGTTCTTCTTAGGAGCATCAGTAGAACCACTTTGTTGACCTCTCTTCTCGTGACCCTTCATATTAGGGAAATACCTAACCTGCCCACTCTTGCCACAACCAAAGCGATTGCCCATTTCGACCAAGCATTCACCAAAATGACCCTTTCCACACTTGGCACATGTAGGCTTCTCATTTTGGTGCGTTTCGTTTCGTTCCCTTTTGAGCCCTAGGTTTTGCCACCTTATCATCACGAGCCTTAAGGAACTTATATGGAACTTGATTAGAGAACCTTTTCTTGAACTTAGACTTTTCTTGATCTCAAGCCTACCCATAGAAGAACCACCATCAAAAGATCTTTCCCTCTTAGCATCTCTACTCTTCCTCCTAGACCTTCCCTCCTCTACTTGTCTAGCATGAACCATAAGATGAGAAATATTCATGTTGTCATGTAGCATAGCTGAATGACACTCGTCTTCCAAGTCTTTCGACACCCCCATCACAAAATGACTCATTTCATCCCTAGGATCGGAAACAAAAGAACGAGCATCCTTGGATAATTTAGTAAATTTCAAGGAGAATTCAACCACACTCATAACTCCTTGACAAAGGTTGATGAACACCAGCAAATTGGCCTACCTCATTTCCCAACGAAAGAACCGATCAAGAAATGCCTTCTTGAAGATATCCCAAGTCACAAGTCCACCCCTAAGAGGCCTATGGTACTTCATTGAACATACCAAGTTTGAGCCATATATTTGAGTTGATATGTGGCTAACTCGACATCACACTAGTAGACAACCCCATAGAAAAGAGTATCTTGTAGACTTCATAAATGAACTCTAGGGGATCTTCTTCAACGTTAGACCCATAGAAAGTAGGAGTATTCATCTTCATGAAGTCCCTTAGATGGGATGCCATGGTAGTGGCTTGTTGAGTCTCATGAGGTACCACTTTCCGGTTAGCTTGGACCGTCATAGATTGATCTTGAGTAGTGACGACTTGGGCCTATTGGAATTGGGAATCCCTTATGTCACCATCCCTCAAAGGTGGAGGATTGACCCGAGTTTGGTTAACAGTTAGCATCTTCTTGAAGTAGAGGGACTTGATCACAACGGGAAGGAGCTCCCCCATTGGAAATCTCTTCCTCATGTCTTCGAGCCGCTTTACTTTGAGTATACATTACCTTTAACAAAAATACAAGGTTAAGATGAATGCATATAATAAGTACACTCTAGAGGCATAATATTGGATATCCAAGAAAGAGAGAGAGATTCCTAATCATCACATAGATTCCAATTCATAAGTATGATGTGCTTCACATAAGTATGATTAGTATGCTTCACTACGTAGATGTGGTTGAATCTACAGTAGGATTATTCAACCTCATGAGACAGACTGATACACAATATTGTCACATTCGGGTTTACCCCATGCTCTGATACAAATATTGTCACATTCGGGTTTACCCCCTAGACGTAACAGGTGTCATCGTCCTCTTTGAGGACTAAGACTAGCCTTTTAGTCTTACATCATTACATTCATAGGTCGAAAATACTCAATAATTAAAACTTTTCATTACTCCTACTTGGAGGCTTACACAGGCATCTATATACACATAACATATTCATATCGAGTTAACATAGAACATTTGTATAGGAAGATTACATAGTCATCTACTTTTATTGCACATATATATATATAAAAGATAGAACATAGTTTAAAAGATTGTCTCATCTCATAACCATCATAAAAGATCATAACAAATTTGGGCATAGCCCTACATCAATGTAAAGAAGCCACATATAGGCTTATGAAAATCATAATCAAATGAAAATAGAATGAACATAAGAGTCTTAAAAAGAAGAGCAACTCGATAAGCTAGATATTTGCATCGCCCTAGGAAAGTGAGGACCTACCTACTTGGATGGTAGAGAATATCCATGTTTTCTTCAAGTCTTCTCGAATGAGCCTTCAATGATCAGAACCTAAGATGTTTGGGAAAAGGAAGAAAATGGGGTTAGTACGCAATTTGTACTAAGTATGAGACAATATACTCATATAATGTCAAATCACGATAAAAAGGAAATTTAGTTAAATCATGCCATTTTATCATTTGAAAGTCTTATGTATAATCAAACAAACCTTACCAAGAAACAAGACAAATTCATTAAGGCAAAGTAAGTAATATGCATATAAACATACATGAACCCAATATCTACTACTACCCTTTTATCAAGGAATAACATCACAAGCATGAATAAGAGTTTATCATCGCATAATATGCAAGACAAGTACTCATGAATCATCATCACGTCAGCAAGTGCAATGACCAAGCAAAGACCCATAACCTTACTCAATCAAATAACCCAACAAGAACCCATAACCAAAGATCAACTTCACATTATATTACCTTTAAAGATACATAACATCATACCTTAATAATATATACAAAATACATTTTCATAAGAATAATCATCATCACATGATATCACTTACATCATTTTTATATACATATATAATATCAACCTCCTAAACGTCCCATAAAGGCAAACTACTTCAAGGCATAGGTAGAGTCTGAAACCCCTACCTAGTCTAAGTCAAAGCTCCCAAATCACCTTAGTTAGTTCATACTTCATTACATCATTTTTGGTTAGGGATCACTTGCCTTAACCGACATAGACCACAAGAGCTATGTTTGGAATCCGGTGTTATTAAAACCTTACACCGATGTAATGTCTTTCCGACCGAAGAAAAACCAGACATAAACATAGCTTCCTAGGTGGATCTACTAGCTATTCTTTCTATGGGGTAACATAGTTCAAGAAATAAGAGATAGGTATTTCCTTCTTCATACCACTTGGTAATTGGGGCCTCCTCTCATGGGAATCCATTGAATGTGTATCCCTCAAAGGGGAGTCAACATCACATATAGAAAAATAGGGTAACTCTTCCTCAATGGAAAGTCATCACCTCGCATTGTCAAGCTCACTCGGTGCTAAGCTAAGTCCCTTTCTTGAAATGTCTTTAATGTATTTATTTATCAATCATAGCTTATTTTAGGTAATAGGATCATTCCCTTGTATAATAATCATCATCATCATAGCTGAATAGGAATTTTATGAGTATAATCCTTTCATCACAATCCACATAAGGTTCACACATTTACATATTTATTCATAATAAGGCACATTGGTAGTCATTAACATACTTATAACATTTCACCTTAATCAACCTCACAACTATAGTTAAGACATTTCAATTCAACATCATACCATCCTATATCAATCCTAAACAAGGCATACTCCAACACAACATCATCACTTAATCACAATTAACCATAGTTTGAAGTAATGTATAGGGATCAGAGGACTTACCAAGTCTCCTTCCTAATTCTTCATCAAAGTCTTACCATCAACCCTTAATTCAACTCAATTAGGTCATAAAATCATCACAAAATTATTTCCAATATATTAACAAGGCCAATTGCATCACCATAAAACAATTCAATACTAGGTGATAGCTTCAAACAATATACTTAGGTCAATTTAACAATTTACTTCATAACCTAATTCAACATCTCAGGAACTAGTATAATAGTCCTATAATTCATATGAACCTATGCATGATAACATCATATGATTGTAATATAATCAACAAAAGTCAATTGAATGAACATTGTACTATATATGTCAAGATCACAACCTAGGGTTTAAGGGTTGAGGATCATGTTCTACAATTTAGACCAAACCATCAAGAATTATCACAAGAAAGTTAAAATACATGTTTACATATTCATTATAAAGTGAATAAATCATAAACAACTTAGTTCATAAGATAAATGTTGACATTATATGAAACTCAAGTTAAAAGTCAACTTTTAGAAAAAACTTTGAATGAGCCCTTTGAGGAAAGTTTTCTAAAATGTGTTTTAGATGCCATACCTAACAGTTTGATGAAGATATGATGGTGAAATTTCCCCTTTACTACCCCCAAAACCCTTACCTAGCTTGTTCTTCAATGGTGTCTTCCAATAGAGAGAGAAAGAACAGAGAAGGAAGCGAATTTATTTTGTGAGTTGCACTTCTTCTAATGGGGTTGGGGCCTTTATATGGGGGGGTTAATTAAATTAATTAGACTCCCTTAATTCCCATACTAACCACCTAACCCCTAACTAATTAAATGAGACTAAATTAAAAGGTGCAGGAATTAGGCAGTATCACAAAAGACACCACGATCGACGGATCGTGGGTAAGTCGACGGACCAATGCTCCTCTTTCTTGCACATTCATAGTTTTGGTCAGATATTTATGCTGGCGAGGACTCCAGCATTTTGTACACTGCCCAGACATTGTTGCCTCCTACGTGCTATGGTCGTCCTCAAGGGCCTTTGGTTTGTACTTGGTGAGTCATACCCGGAAAGTTTGTCAATGAATCCACTTTAATACATGTTATACATCCTTCCACTATATTTTATGTATTTTCAACTCCTAAATTCTATTCAAATAGGCTAAGGCATGGTAGTATCTCTTAATACTAATTTCCAAACGTCATGGACGTTCTTGGACGTTTTGGTTTCCAAACATCCTAAATGACCTATATTCATTAAAATGGACTAAAAAAGTTTCTAGAACTCATGATACATATGTTAGTATTTAATACAGGTCATGGATTTTCGAAATGTTATAGAAGGAGACTAGAGTACTATGTATCTCAACTTGAGAATGAGACTAGAGTGCATAAAAGACCTTGATATTCCTTAACTAAGTGCCTACCTGGGATGTGTAATCGTTCGACTCTTTCCAACTTGAACACCCTCTATCGGAGTAGGGTAGACTCCAAACTCCATGCCTTTCTAGAATGGTCTTAGTCAGTTATTGCCTATTCTGATTGTGTGGTATACATTTTAGTGTTTGATAAGTTTTACAACTTTTGGTAGTGGAATGGGACTCGATCTAGACATTGCAAGAGTAGGCTTTGGCGGTGCTTGAGTGAAGGTACCCTAGTTCTTTCCAAGAACATCATGTGAATTCCTCAATGAATGAAATGTCTTCTAATCGACTTACTGAATTATTATGACTTTATATAATATAGGTTGAATAGAATGTGCTCTATATAGGGTAACTTTGAGGGATGCTTAGGTAAGCTTGAAGAGGGTGTATAGGAGGTCTCTTCGTGTCCTAATTGACTCTATGCCCATAGTGAATGAGTTTCAAGATGTTTTTCCAGAGCATTTATCAGGAATACCTCCTGAACGTGAAATTGACTTTGGTGTTTACTTAGATCCCAACACCAAACCGTTATCCATTCCTCCCTATAGAATTGCTCCATCTGAACTGAAAGAGTTAAAATTGCATTTTAAATATCTACTTTATAAGGGCTTCATCCAACCGATATTATCCCTATGAGGTACTCCAGTGTTGTTCGATAAGAAAAAGGATCGACCCTTAGAATGTGTATCGATTATTGGCAACACAACAAAGTCACTATAAACAATAAATACACTCTTCCCAAAATTGATGATCTATTTGATCATCTCCAAGGTTTAAGTTTCTTTCCTAAATTAGATCTTTGGTCAGGGTATCACCAGCTTTGAGTGAGACAAGAGGACATTCTTATGATTACCTTTCTTACTAGGTATGGTCATTATGAGTTTCTTATCATGTAATTTTGTCTCACTAATTCACCAGTCGCATTTATGGACCTTATGCATAGGTTCTTCCATGAATAACTTGATTCTATTGTTATGGTATTCATAGATTACATCCTCATATACTCTATGAACAGAGAACAGCATGAACAACATTTGAGAATGACATGGCAAGTATTCAGGGAACATCGGTTGTATGCAAAATTCAGCACATGTGAGTTTTGATTGAGATCAGTGACCTTCCTTGGTCATGTTTTGTCCGACCAGGGTGTAGAGGTTGATTAAAAAAAGATTGAGTCAGTAAAGAAGTAGCTGAGTTCATCACTCCTACAGACATCCAAAGTTTCTTGGGTTTGGCTGGTTACTATCACAGTATTTTTTGAGGGCTTTTTTCGTTGTTGCTACTCTATTGATAGCTTTAGAAAAGAAGAAGGTGAAGTTTGAGTGGCCTAAATCTTGTGAAAAGAGCTTATAAGAGTTCAAAGACCAACTCACTTTAGCCAGTTCTCACATTGCCGAGGAGTGATGAAGGGTAAGTTGTGTATTGTGATGCTTCCCAAGTAGGTTTGGGATTTGTTCTTAAGAAGGATGCCAAGGGGATTGCATATGCATCATGGCAATTGAAAATCAACAAGAAGAATTACCCTACCCATGATCTTCAGTTAGATGTTGTGGTATTGTGTTAAAACATTGGAGAAATTACATATATGGTGTACATGTCAATGTATTTATTTACCATAAGATTCTTCAGTATGTTTTTACACAGAAAGAATTGAATCTTCATCAGAGAAGATCGCTAGAGCTTCTCATGGGTTTTGACATGACTGTCAACTATCACCCAAGTAAGGCAAATGTAGTGGCCGATTCTTTGAGCCAATTGAGCATGGGCAGTGTGTCTCATATTGATGATGAGAAGAAGGAGCAGGTTAAAGATGTACACCAATTGGGTTAGGTGTACAGTTTGTAGATACACCAAGTTGGGGTGTTTCAATTCATTCAAGTTCTGAATTCCATTTGTTGTAAATGTTAAAACTAAGTATCATCTCGACCCACTACTCACGGAGTTAAAAGACTCAGTATTGAGTAAGCTAAATGAATTACTCTCCATAGGGGGGATTGTGTGCTTAAAAACCAGGGCAGATTGTGTGTGCCCAACATTGATAATCTAAGACCAACTAATATTATTGCAGAGCTTCATGGCTCCAGGTACTCCATTCATCCAGGTTCCACCAAGATGTATCATGATCTCGAGGAGATTTAAAGCAATGTATGGAAGAAGACTTAGGTCCCCACTCGGGTGGTTTGAGGTAGGAGAGTATTTCATCCGTGGCCCTGAGATCATACATGAGGCTATGGAAAAGGTTAGAATGATCAGGGATAGATTGGCTTCTACTTACGGTCATAAAAAGATCATATGTTGATAACAGGAAGAGGGCTCTTGAATTCGATCTACGTGATCAAGTATACCTTAAGATATCATCCATGAAAGGGGTGATGAGGTTTGGTAAGAAAGGGATCTTGAGTCTGAGGTATATAGGTCCTTATGAGGTCTTACAGCAAGTAGGGAATGTTTCCTATGAACTGAAGTAACCAAATGACTTGGCTTCTGTTCATCTAGTTTTTTATGTTTTGATGCTTAAAAAGTGTAAGTGATCCTGCATCCATCCTGCCTGTTGACGGCTTAGGAGTCGATGAGAACCTTTCTTATGAAGAGGTTCAAGTTGAAATTTTAGATTGCCAAGTGAAGTAGATGAGGAAAAAGGAGGTTTCCACCGTAAAGGTGTTATGGAGGAAGCAACATAGGAGTCCGAGGCCGAGATGAGATCCTACTACCCTCACTTGTTCAATTCTTCAGGTTAGGTATACTCTTCCTAAGTCTAATTTTGTTTATGAAACCCAAAATTTTAGTGCATTAGTCGATTTTGGTGTTGTAAGTCTATGATTGTGTGTGTTATACTTGCACTATATGAGTTAAGATGAGTTCATGCTTGCATTCATGTTACTTTTTATGTATAGCGTTGACATGATTTTTGTGTAGCATGAGTTGTGATGTGCATTTGGTTCAAGTGAGATTGAGAAGGAAGTTCCTCAATCTTAGATATGAAGCTTCAAATAAGCTTTGAGTAATGTGCATCATCCAAAGTAAGTGTGAATCAAATATTCACAAAGAGTAAAGTTTCAAGTATATTGATGTGTTTTTTCGAAAATACCCTCTTTTATTCCAAATGATGTGTAGTGTCATTCGGGGAAGAATGTAACATTTCAGAATATGTACTTGTCTAGTGAAGAGTCTATTAGGTTTTGAGAATATGTATTGGGGTACATAGGCATCATAATGCCTAATATTGAGTAATATTGGGCATGTTAGAGAATATTGGCCTAAGGTTGTTAGCCAATTTCAATGTATTAACAAGTAACTTAAAATATACTTTGATTTTCAAATGCTCCAATCCAAGCATGTTTAGGAATTGTACCTCCAATGAAGACTCTAAAGCTAAAACTTTTAATTTCATCGCTGATACACATTAGGTACGAGGCATCGAAGATTCAAGCCTAACTACCATAGCAAATGAAAATTTAAAATTATTATGTAGATTAAGCAATGCTCAATGACATAGTGAAGACCCTTAGGACAAGAAGTGAACTTTCCAAGATCAACTACAGAGTGCACGTTTAGAAAAGTGCAGGGCAACACATGTGCTACCAGCTAAGAGACCAAGCCCAACAAATTCTGTTAGGGTGGTTATTGGGCCGGCACACGTCGGGCCTATATTCCTAACCAATCCTAGGATCTAACTAACTTACCTAACTATCTAACTAACATAGGACTAACTAAAATGAACTAATTAGTGTTCCCAAAATACTAAGACCTAACCGGCTGACACTAGCCGAGTAGCTAACTAAAGAAACATCTAGTACCTAATCTAGGATGGTCCAAAGGGGTCTGTTATGGTGCTAGTGACGTAGAGTTACTTTAGTAATTACCCTAGGTCACTTAATTAATTATATTAGCAACTGAATTTATTAATTTAAATTCATGGTAAAACCCGAGACCCTTAGCAAATTTTCAAAATTTGGCTAAGTCAAATGCTCTCTTATATTTAGTCAATTTAGGAGGTGTGTTTTGGTAATTAGCTAATTAATTTATTTAATTAATTTAATTAAACTAAGTTGAATTATTCAATATTTGGTTCCTAAGACTTAGACTCACATTTATCCAGTTGTCTTTCACGATTAAAAAATTGTGAACAAAGTAAGAAAAATAGATAAATACTCTTGGTTATCCTTAGGCGATTTCAAGGCAATTCTTCAAGATTTTCGTGCAAAGTGTAAGGTGATCTTCGTAGATTCAACTATACAGTAAGATATGGGTTTTGTCTCTTGGATTGCTCTCCCAAGAATACTTTTCAAACGTTTTGAATTCAAGAAAACCAAAACTAGGGTTGTTCCCAATGAAATTGTCAAATGTTCATCTCCCTACTTCTCCTTATTTCTGATTCTAGTCGTATGTATAATGAAAATCTCGAGCATGTTGTTGGTATGTAGTTCTAACCGATCATTATGTGTAGGTTTCTGTGATTTGATAATGTTTAATGAGACCTATAGGTTAGATTCATATGATTAGAGTATTATTTACATGATATAAGAAATGTTGTAATGCCTAATTGTGTTCGAGAAGATGAAATTGCTATAAGTCGTTTATGAAATTCAGTTTACTGGTGAAAAGAATGAAGGTTTCGATTACTCTGTGTGTTTACAGTAGATATATTTGTATGTGTTTGGAATACAATGTTTTCAAGAAGAAATAAGAAGGAGAATCAAAGCTAGTTAATGAATCTTTAATTCCAAATAAACATTATAGCTTGGCCAAACTAAGCACTGAATTGTTCTTATTAGCTAATTGAAGGTTAAAAGTTCTCTTGCGTAAAATGATGAGATAACTATAGTATATACATGAAGTTTATTAACATGGCTAGTGATAATATCATGACAAGTGTTTAGTGAATGTTTGGTTAAGACAATAAATTGGAAATCAATATTATTTCCAAAACATGTAATAGAATTGGCCAGTGACTAAGTCATACCAATCTTATATGGCCAATGTAAATTATGATGTTTCTTGTAAGGAAAAATACATGATAAAGATTGACTTGACAAGATGTAACTGAATGAACTCATAACCTAGGGTATGACAATGATTTGGACAAGTCCGTACACACCCTATATAAATGAACTTGTGAACATAGTAGCACATTGAATAAGTCCTTATAACTTTCATAAAGAATTGTACAAGACTACCAAATTACATTGAACAAGATAAGGTGAGTAATAAAATAACTAAAAGCTTATGAGTTGTGAAAATTAACCTAGAATGGGGTGTTAAAAAGAAGTGAGACAAGTCTCACTTGCACCTAAACAAGTATGTCAAAGATGCTCACATAAGAGGGTGTTAGAAATTGTGAGACAAGTCTCATTCATACCATGATAATAATGTAAGATTTAAATTCACATTCATCATGTATATAAAGGGATGAAAAGTCATCCATTGAGCTAAGCATACCTCATACTAAAAGCAAGCTTCCATAGTATATAAGTCAACTCTAAAATTTGTTAAGTTTAAGAAATTCAGCTAAGCAGCGATAATCAAGTAATGAGCTTGTGCAAGCACATGTAAGCCTCATGAGATCAGACAAACACCAAGGTTGATAAGGGTCTCCGAATTCTCCTAGTCTTTGAACTATGTCACCAGCATAGGTTACTAGCTAGTGGATCCACCTAAGAAAGCTAGAAAGTATCCAGTTTCACTTTGGCCAGTTAACCACCTCTTTTAATTGTGGGGAAGACTCTGGATTTCATATTATCTCACTTGATCTATGTCAATTAAATGCTAAAAATTTCTTTAACACAGTAAGAAAGAAATAAAAAAAGAACTAGGGAGATGAGTAGTGTTAGGATAGGATTACCAAAGGGTGAGGTTATACTAAGTAATGATGTAAGTCATTCTTAGTCATTGCACTAAAAGATCCCAGTGGAAGTATTAAAAGAATATTTTAAGTCAAAATAGAATGTTCAAAGTGCACATCAGATAAAAGAAAACAAAATGTAAGTTCAAAGTGAACTAAGTAAGTAAAAGCATAGGAATATGAAATCATCAGTGTTTGATAACAATGAAGTTTTAACAGTTATTGGCTTATGCCAATAAAGGGAGCAAAACATATTTAATCATCAATTGGAGTATAAATGTATGCCCCAACAACTTCATATTATGCAAATGATCGAAGAATAGGCATAGCCTATAAAGATTGTTTTACAAAGCTTCATGCGCAATATAACAAAAATGGAAAGAATAACTTGTGAGTAGGGTAGTCAAATAATTTTGCTTAGTCTTTTGGACTACTTACTTGATTAATTGTAGCAATGAGAATACAATGAATCATTTCAATCATAAGTAAAACATAGGATCAACGGAGATCATTGAACTACACAACAAAAAGAAGAAAAGAATGAAAAATAAACTAAGTTTGGGAGAGGGCGCTCTCGTTCTAAGGGGAGCAAAAATATTACATTTTGCTTGAGATATTCTCAAATTATGTTCAGGATTACAAAGTCATATTTTCATATAGAAAATGAGTTTTGTGATTTAAATGCATAAAAATATGTCCTATTCATAGCATGATTCATAAGTAGCGAATTAGGAAAGTGAAGTGATTTCACTTTCCAAAAATGACATGTTATTATAGGAAGAGCTTTCCTTGATCATGAATAGCCCTTGTGTGTTTATGTGCATACACCCATACTTAGTAAAAGTGTATGCTAACCCATATACAATTACTATATTATAGGTGAAGTTCCTTGTAGATTATTGAAGATCAGTTGAAGCTGGTTGGACTAGTACCTCCAGACATTAGTAGGTCCTCTTGAGTTTGAGGATGCCTATGCATGTTTAGTATATTAAACATAGCTAGTGGATGTTATCCCTAGCATTTCCATTCAAACATTTTTTCAAGCTTTTGTATTAAGGACAGTTTGGCAACTATTAATGACACTATGAATTGTTTATTTCAATTGTTCAATCTATTAATAGATGGTTGTTTATTATGAGCCATTTGTATATCACTCCTAAGCAAGAATTATGTGAAGTCTAAGTACACTTCAGTAAAGTTTTGAATTTCCCACTAAATTTAACTTTATGATTGTGATGAAAGCTAAGAGGAGACTTGTCTACGACCTCTGAGAGGTTAACGACGCCAGTCTCATCTACGTCCTAGGATGCGAGTTGACATATAAATTCCATGATTATGTGTTGAATAGAGTTGTGAAGCTCTCCTTGAGTTATTAATAATTTTGATTGTGTATATTGTTTGTTGGGCTGCTAGACTTGAGTCTATCCTCTCACTTGTAACAGTTAAGTATATTAGGGGGACAAATGTTCCTAAGGGTGGGGGATAATGTAACATTCCGAAAAGGTCAAGAACTAATATAGGAACTCACATATGTTTATAATGTTTGAAACACTTTTTTGAAATCTAAATTAACATTTTAAAGTTATTCAAGAAGTTTTAGAGTCAAGACATGAACGAATGCCTATGACATCCGAAAACTAGCTAGGTTGTACTAATTGATGTCGCTTAGTTTGATGAAGGTTTCAGGGTGTCAAACAATTTCTAAAACTTTTACAAAGACATTAAATTGTTAAATGTAGTATAGAGGGTCGAAACGTTTGTTAACGACTCCTTAAGGACCATATGATGGGTCCTTTAGGAGGACCACAACATGGGTAAGCAGGCTGGCAAAGTAGCATGTGTGATGCAAGACTAAACGGGCTTCTGCACGACGCGAAACTCACATGAGGTATAATTCCTCAGATAACTTTTCAAAAATAAAATTGGGAATTAGCTTCGCGATGCGGAGCCACTTACCAGATTTGTAGAAATAGTATTTTATACATTTTAACATCACAAAAGTCACATTTAAGTAGGGATTTTTTGTGTAATTTAGGGAGTGATTATATATAGTCTAAGGGTCATTTTAAATTCAGTTTTCACTCAACCAAACAAAAATCCTAGAACAAAAACCAAAAGCTCTCATATCTCTCTACTTACTCTCTCCCATATTCCTCTATTGAAGGAAGAACGAAAATTGAGGAAGAAGATAAATTTCTCTAAAATTTCACTTCAATTTCATGTATTAATATTCATTAAGGAATGGGTTCTTCACTCTTTGTATTCCTTTCCCAAAGAGGTTCTTTCAAAGTTGATTTCTAGATAAACCCGATTTCATGGGGTTTTGCAATTCTAATGGATTTTCTTCCACACTTCAAATTGATGATAAATTGTGATTGTATATGACTAATTAAGTGTTATTGTTGGTCAATTGATGTTAATTGATGCAATTTCATGTAGATCATGTCCCTTTTCCCCAATTCCCCAAATCTTGGATCTTTCTTTTGAATCTATGGGAATTGAACAATGTATGGATTGTTTGACTTGTTTTATATATTCTATTTAATTTATGGACTACCTAGGGTAATGTATTATTAGGATGGGATATATTTATTGAAGAATTCATGATGAACCCGATTCCCCTAACCATAAGTTATGAATTGAAGTTAATTTGGATAGTGATGATGCAATTAACCTAGCTATTGTGTTAATTACACCCATTATTAGGTTGAATTTGATGGTTGATGGTAACACCATGAATGATTGCTTGTGAAGGAGATTGGGTAAGTCTTAGGATCCTAAGCTTTACTTCAATTATGATTACTTGTGTTTATTGAAAAGATACATTAAAATATACCTTATGTTGAGATTGATAGGATTGATATGATTTTAAATTGAAATATCTTGACTATGATTTGTTAGTTGTTGGCTAAGATGTAAATTTTATAAGGATGGTGATAACTTACCAATGTGCCTTATTATGATATGACTATGTAAATGTGCTAACCTCACTTTTATTAGTTGTAATTAAAGTAAAATACTCATTCAATTCGTATTGAGCTATGATGATGATGATGATTATATAAGGTATATGCCCTATGACCTAACTAAGCAATGATCAATAATTAAGGCATTAATGAAAAATTAAAAGGGACTCTACCTTAGCATCGAGTCAACTTAATGAGGGGTGGCGCCTACCTAACAGAATGGATAGCCTCATAGTCCGAAAAAGGCATAGAGCGATGTTTCCATGACATCCCCAAAGCTCCCAACACTATGTTGCTACCATAGGAATACAAGCCAGTGGATCCACCTAGATTCTATGTTCATGTTTGGGTCTACCTTGGTGGGTAAACCACCTTCAATCAGTGTAAGATTTTACAACACTAGATTTTACACTTAGCTCTTGGGTCTATGTCTGTTAAGGCAAGTGTTTACTAAAGTAGAATTAAGTGATGGAGTAAACACTAACTAGGGTGATTTAAGAGGTTTTACGTAGTTTAGTTAGGGGTATGGGACTGTACCTATGCCTTGCACTAGTTTTCCTCGAAGGAAGCCTTAGAAGGTTGTTATTATGTTCTATAATGTATATGTTTTGTGTGTGTTGACTCTTATGTTAGTGACAGTGTGTGATATGGGTTCCATCTATGAACATGTGGTTGGTCTCGATTGATAATGTATGATGATGTAATCTCTTAATGATATAGTATGTGTAGTTGGGCATTATTATATTTCTTGTTGAGTTTACTTGGTTGATTAAGGTTATGGGGCTTTACATAGCCAATTGTACTAGTGGACGTAAATATTTCTTATAGTTCTTTCTTTGGTTATGGTGTAATTAACTTTTACTTATACTTGTTGATTATATAACTAGATGATAGAGTTGTCTTTATTACGTGCTCAATTGTGTTGTATATAGTCTTGACATAAGAGTTCTGTGTTTTATTCGCTTATATGAGTTCTTGTATATATTTAATGCTTTTCTAACTAAATTAGCACTTTTTGAACGAATGTCCTTTGTAGCATGATTTCACCCTTTTATGTGCATATACTCATACTTAGTACAAGTGTGTACTAACCCATCTTTTATGTTTACTACAAATGTATGATCCAGCTGTAGATATTATAGAGAGCGTTTGAAGAAAACTTGTATATTCCCCAACAGTTTTGTAGGTCCTCACTTTCTCAGGACAATGCCATTATCAATGTATTGATGTTCTTCTAGTTCTTTCCTTTTCATTTCAAGAAGATTGTTTTATGGCGTATATAAGGAACTTTGTTGTATTGAAGTATAGGTTAAGCCCAATTGTTGAATTCGTTTTGGATGGTTTAATATGAGACATATTATAGACTTCTTATGATATTATGTTCATATGCGATGTATGTGCAATAAAAGTAGAAGACTATGTAATCTTCTTATACGAAGATTCTATGTATATTCGATAAATATATATATATATATATATATATATATATTGATAATTTGTAAGCGTGAGCTTTAAGTAAACCTCAATGTAGAAATAATCGAAAAGTTTTAAATGATCCGCATTTTTAACTTATGAATTTAATGATGAATTCTAAGAGGCTAGTCTTAGTCCTCTTCGAGGACGCCGCTGCCAGTTACTTATAGGGGTGCTCCCCAGATGTGAATACCTTCCTCATACTTATGTGTGTTGTATGACATGGTGTGTTCATGAGCTGCTAGTCTAGAGTCCTTAACTCTTCAGAATGTTGAAAGTGTTTTGGTGTCATTCGAGGACAAATGTTGTCCAATTGGGGGACATTGTTACATCCCTTAAAATGAACAAGTTTAAATTAGAGTCTATCATGTGTGTTATGAGTTAATAAGATTTTAAAATGATGACTAGTAGCGTTAGGGGTTAGTTTGATGAGATTGGAAGTCAAACGTCAAAGAACAACCAAGACATTTGGGAACTAGTCTTATATGTGTTCTAATGTGCCTTTGAATGTTTAACATCTTGTTTGGTGTAAAAAATGATAGGAGGGGGAATCTATCATCTATATGGTAATTTTTAGGGTTTAAATTTCCGGGTACAAATCCCAAAGGTCCACCCCAGGAGTCCTTTATTAGGACCAAAACGCTTACCATGAAGCTACCAAAAGCAGTCCAATCCAAGACCCAAACAACGACCAGTAGAAAGAATAACGCACCATCAAATGGGGGCGTGGATTCAAACATAATTGTGGGATCTTAAACTCCAAATGAGGAGTCTCTTTAACAAAACAATTAACAATAGGACGGTCCGTTGATCAAGTGATATTCCGTCGATTGCAATGTTGTTTGAGGCCTGCAATTTTCCTACAGGTCTCGCCCAACTTAGGGATGAATTGGGAAATTTACCCACATCCTAATTAAATAGTAGAAAGCTATTTGAGGTGTTTTTAAGTATTCCAAGTTAGTTTATACCCCTAAGATCCAAATTACACCTCACTTTTCCAAATCAAAACCCCAAGATCATGTTTCACAACCGGGGGAGCATCCTCTAGAAGTAACATCACATACTTGATCTCTCGGAGGTTTTATACAAGCACATAGACATTATTCATCGTATTTTCATAGAAATTTAGTGGAAGTTTTAAAACATTTCATAGCATAAATTAATGCTAGAACATCACTTCATTTATAAAATCATAGGTACATAGTGTAGACACTATGTCTCATTTTTTCATCTTAGACTCAATCGTAGTAGAATAGAATAGGGACATGACCCTTAACAACATAAAAGAATATCTAGACTGTTACATAAAATGTTGAATAAAATCTTGACATCGAAATCCTTAATCTTAAGGAACCCTTTTTTTAAAAAATAAAATTGGAAAATATCTGTCCAAGTTATTCACTTTAAGAAACATTCTCAGACCATCACTACCTACACTTTGTGTAAAAGATGAAGAAGAATGATATTACTACAAAAATGCACTAAGTATGATAACCATGCATTTATAGATTACCATTAGATAGAAATCATACATCATGTCTTTTAGTAAAATTTCATGAACATTGATACGATAAGACAAATTTAGTTAACATACATTGGATAGACATGGACACTATTCACAATCACATATATATAAAGCCATATTTGATGTTTAAGACACATTCGACATATTCATAGTATTACCTTTGTTTTACCCTACTTCTTCACCCTAAGAAACCCTGAAGTAGTACTTAGTGCAATGCATGAATAGTGACCCATTCCACCATTCACACAGAAAGCATAACCTAAGTTCACAAAGGTGCACATTCATACAACCTTCATCATTATATGCAAATACATTAATAAAGACATAACATATCATGTAACATATAATTCTCATAAGGACCAACAAAATTCTCATAAGAAACAACATACTTCATAGACCTCATCTAAGACTCATTCACTTATCACATCATAGACATAACCCATTTAGTATTTAGGCACATCTCAAGACAACATATATGTCAATACCACCAATATCGTCATAATGAAGTAATAGACAACATTACATACAAAGATAGTTCACTTCATCAACATAACAAATATAATCAATAACATGCATATAATGTAAGACCTTAATCATATAGTCAATAATAACAATTATCATGCATATCATCATCTGAGTAGGTCAATAATAGAATGTCATGCATTAGAGACATATACATATGCATATACATATAGAACCCCTTCCTCGAATTCCCTTCAAGAGCTACTTTTTCAATGTGTTGGTAAAGTCACATTCCCTTACTTACACTAAGAAACATCCCTTAGGTAGTCCTAGTTAGGGTTCATCATCATCCTTCTATTTTTCATTTTCCATTAGGGAAAAATCACTTTAAGCGACATTTGACCATGTGAGCTTAACATTGCATCTGGTGTTATCCGCTCACACCGAAAATAAGGCATCTAGGTGAATCCACTTTGTAAGGCATATAGTTAAGGAACTAGAAGTCTTTTACTAGAAACCCTCTCTATGATAACAAGAATTATAGTTTCCACCTTATGAGAACATTGGTGAACCTACCTTCCTTTTTGTTAAGAAAAACCACATTGGGGAATCTTCATTCCCTTATTGAAAGGCCACCTCTCATTTTCAAGTTCACTCGGTGCTAAGCTAGCTTTTCCTTAATGAAAAGCCTTCAAGTCTTTATTAAATATTTATTCATAATGTTGGCTTTAGAAGATTAACCTATGATTTATATATATATATATATATATATATATATATAATATATATATATATATATATATATATAAATCATAGGTTAATAATGAGAATTTCCTTTCATTAAGACCTTGATCATGTGAGAATATCCTTTCACATAATCATAACATGATCTAGCATATAGTACAAAATAAGGAAGCCATCCAAAAGACTATCATTTACTAGATTATCATTAACAGGATTCAATCATACATTCATGTGTGTTTATATGTACATATATGATGAGACCTTACACGTAAACCCATTTAGAGACCACATGTTCATATTTCATTAGTCATATACTTACATCATAACCTAGTAATAAGTTGCATAAGAGGAAAAATTCTAATACCTCACAATCATACACATATTATCATTTCATATACATCATGTTTATAGCATAATCATACATTCATAACTTATGTACATAAAGAAACCACCCTAGGAACTTTTCTCTCAAGGTCCACATGTGCAATGTATAGGCAAAGTCCCATATCCTTACCTACAGTAGTACACCTCTCATGTCATTCTAGTTATGATGCATACTTTTACTTCCATTCATTAAATTTGCATTATGAACATATTGCCATTATAAATACGCATGAGATGTGTGTGTGTACATAATGGTCATCATGAGCTCCTAAGAGAAACAAACTAGTTACTTAGGAAACCACCCTTCATAGGATCACAATAAATGTAGATCATGTCGCTTAGGTCATGAACGACTCCCAGATAGAACATTAGGGACTATAGACCACACACTCACATTACATCATCGGAGAAAATTTTTTTAATTCCTTTTCGGTTTTGGAGTTCTCAACAACAAATACAGGTTTCACTCTATAATCTGATGAGTCACCACGGAAAGCGAATTCGAGAAAGGTGAAAATAGGACTTCTATTCCGATTGTTCAGCTGTTCCGCGTTGAAAGAGGCAGATCATATCAAACATTTGAAAAAAATATTCCTAACATGCATAACATAAAACATTCATATAAGGTTACCTAGGTAGAGGGTCATTGTATAAGAATAATCATCAGATTAGACATTAGACCATACCTAACCGTAACATGATCATTCACATACATATAAAACCATCAGCACACTTGGATCATGAAACTACGATGGAAGAATATACACATAACTTCATAAATGTGATCATCATTACCACATATCACATTACATCTATTGCCTTCAAGGGAATAACCACAACAAGAATATAAACAACACCACCATAAGTGGACCATACCACACAATGTCAACTCCAAGACTACAATAAGGAATTTAGGTCAACTTACCAATTCTCCAAGATATGATCATCATTGATAAATTATCAACAATTCATAATCAATTGACGTAGATAGAATTAGGATCAAACTGTACACTATAATTCAATCATCATCTAATCAAGATAACAAGACCCACATTATTGGCTAAATTGAGAGATTAAGGAGAACAAGGGTTCTTCAAAGAATTGTATTAAAATTTATCAAAAAATACACTTATTAATCATAAATCTATCATTATAATGACTTTCAAATTAGTTTGACAATGAACCAATGGCTAGATTGAAAAATACCAATTTTGACTTTAGAATCACATTAAAAAGCCTTTGAAAGAACTCCTAAAATGAAATACTAACTAGGTATAAAGGGCTACCACACATGAATAGAATAAGATCCCTCACATTTGGAGAATAAATCACTTCAAAATTCATCTTCTAGATTGAGCTTGAGTTTGGCCCCCAATGGAGGTTTTGAGAGAATTTGTGAGAAAAGAGAGTCTTAGATTTTTTTATTTCACATTGGGTAATCGTCTTTTGACCTGGTTAAGAGGTTAAATCTGACATAAAAATTGTTATTATCTGAATACCTAAGTTTTCAAAATACCCCCATACTTATTTGGACTTTTATAAATGCAAACTTGAGTTTGAATGATGTTACCGAAATTGGGACATGGTTGTGTATCACGGAGGCAGATCCAAATTTTCCATCGCGAATCATTTGAGGTAGTGATCCCCATTTAATTTGTGCGACGCGTGATGGACATAAGATCTTGCCTCTGCACAATGCCTTTTGCAACTTCTTTGTCCAAAATTTGGGTCCTTCTCAAGGACCCTTAGGGTGGGTCTCATGGAGTTGTACCCTAACGTTTTGACCCTTCACTTGTTTATTAATACACTAGGGTAAACAATACAATTTTTTGACTCCAAACAACACATAAAAACAAACCAAACATACAAGGACACACTAGAACACAAACGACTAGTCTACGAACATCTTGGTCGTCCTTTGATGTTTGATCTCAAACCTCATCAAACCAACTTTTACATGTTTTTTTCACTTTATAAACAAGTTATAAAATCTTACGGTACATGTCAGGATCAAGATTATCCTACTTCTTTTTTAGGGTCATAACAACAACTGTAGGTGGTAACTAAGGACTGTCTTAGAAGTTGAATCTTTGGAAGTGGATTCTCTCAACAAGCTTTTTATGTCCTAATATGTTCGATGACATGGACTATGTTTTAGTTTCCTTTTCTCAATTTTTTTGATATACTATAGTTTCTTTTCAACCTTATGTCATGGTTGTGACTCTATGATATGAATTGTATCTAAGATGGCTTATGATGAGACTTAGTTTTGTCTTCTATTTTTATAGAAGAGTTTATCTATTATTGTGAAAAAATTAATTTTGTACTACTTTTCCTATATATGAAATTAAAGATTTCTAAGGTCTTGTATTAGACCTCCAAGAGGTCGATTATGCCACGTGACGACTTGGGGTTCTCTGGGGTCGTTACGGTGTGTTTTACAAAAGTTAGGTCTCATGAAACTGTATCCTTCACACAGTTGAGTTAAGGTCCTAATATAGATATCTATATCCTAATAGACTAAGACATGCTTGAGAAAAATCTCATAGGGTCCAGAGCATAATCAAGTATGACTTACTTAATGAAGTAACTCATGGAGTTCAAATATCTAGATAGACTTCAACATACCAAAACTATTATCTCATAGTATTCATGAGTATAGATGGACGTACACATTCTTAATATAGTATCTCATAGGGTCCATGTTTAGAAGGAATATACATATACTAAAAGAAGGATCTCCAATGGTTCAACTTAATAATGGACTAACATGTGCTTGAGATAGATTACCTTATGGAGTTGTAAAGTTAAAGAGAGGAACTAGGTTTCAAACAAAGAAGTACTAGTAAAAGGAACTAAAAGTAATACTTAGCATGATTAGTATTATGGGATGTTCTACGTGCATTCCACATAGTATGACTTACGGTAGTTAAAGAGAAGTCTTGATATATGATTGGACTAGACTTGCCTTTCCTAGTTATAGTTGGATAAAGGTGAGAGATTCCCTTAGTTTGAGATCAAATATAATAATTGAGGCCAAAGAAGGGTGAATATGACCAGGATGACTTCAAGACTATATTGAGTATTAAGAGTATTATGGTATACTTTTGATGCATTCCACAAGTGTTATTTGGGGTTACTTTGAAATATGGTACCCTTATTGCATAGAGAACCTTTAGACTTAACCATGTTTATAGACCATGATTATGATAACCTAAAACTGTTACTTTGCTTTGGTAGTATTATGGGATGCTATTCTTTCTTTGCAGATGTATGATTTTAATGTTAGTTGAGAATGGTGCTACTAAGGTATAGATAACCAAGGCTCAAATGTGTTTATATGATTATTATGTATCTCCTATTCTCATTTACTATGTCTTAGGTTGACTTGTATTATATCATGCTTATATTTGAGATTTATGCTTATGATATATTATTGTTGCTTATTCTTATGTCTTATGATGACTAACCATTTGAGATGTTCTTATGATGTTGTACTATCTTTCATACTCAGTACTTTTGTACAGAAGCATATTCCCCACATTTTAAATGTAGGGTTGGATAATTGAGTTGCTATAAGAGGATAGATTTTCAAGGTCTTGGAAGAGTTGATGATTTTGGTGAGTCTTCATAGTTTCGAGGACAATATCAACTTTAACTTTACGTCAATTAATTTTATGTTTATAACTGTATGGTCAACTTATACTATTAATATTGAATACTAAATAGATTATTTGAGACAAAAGAGTACGAAAATACTCCCGTTTGCATTTTATGAAAATGACATCGATTATATAATTTTATGTTTCAAATTCTACCATATTTTCTAATGTATTATGTTATGATTATTCTAAAGACTTGTATGAGACCCCTTCTGGTTCAAGTACATGTCACGTATAGGGGGTGCTCTTGGGGCGTGACAAAAACCCTCTTAAACTAAGAGCAAATATATGAAAAACTGAAAATATAAGCAAAAATAATAATAATTGTTCTCTTCTTCTTGAAAAATGAGTGAAAGTGTCTCTTCCACTTGCCCACTCTCCCCCATATTTATTTTTTCATGCTTTCCAGGGGAGGTACCTTGATCATATCAAATGTTAGGTGTTCCTAATTCCACAATTTTCCAGGTCACTAGATCTAGATCAGTCAATAGTGTTTTTAAAATATGCTTCTTTTAAGTCTCATCATTGGGTCGGGACAAATTATCGAGGAGCTGGTTGCTATCACATTAGGAAGTCGTGAGAGACCTCCTCTAAATATTTGGTCAGCAATTTTTTTGTATTATATACAGAGACTATTATAGAAGCAATCGAATAACAAATTTCCTGAGATTCTGTTAGTTGGGTGCTGAAGAAAACTTTCCGAAAATTTTACCCACAACTCATGGATTGACTAATTCTCCAACTTTCTCAAATTCAGGGTGTCATATCTAAAAGACATCGTCCTTTGAAGGGAAAAGTCCATTTGAGATCCATAGCTACTCGACATGCTCTTCATTTCTCCTCTGAAATGCAAAGTAAAACTACAACTAAAAATAAAAGTTAGTAAAACTTCAACTAAGAAGAAAAAAAACTCTACGTAAGTACATTATTTCGTGGGACAACATTCCCCGACAACGATGTCATTTTGATATACGCGTAATCAGCGACAAAACTTCAAGTGAGATTATCTACGATAGTGCAATAGTACAGTAACCCAACCAAGGGTTGGGGTTATGTCCCAAGGAAGTGATAGTGAAAATCAGAAGAAAAGAAAAGTTAGAATCTAACTAATCGTAGCTAAAGATATTATAGAAGAAAACTATTATAAATTAAAAAAGGGTGGGGTGTGACAGGCAGTAAAATCAGCAATAATAAGAAACAAATCCAAGCAATCTGAAGAGGAAATCTTTGGATGTGATGGGAATACGGGTTAATCTAGATTGCTGGATACGTGCTTTCGTTAGGAGATTTATAGAATAATAGTGGCTAGGATAAGCTTTAACAGTAAATAAGTTCTCTCTCAAGCAATTACCCCGTTACAAATGGGTTCTTCTAAGACACCCATTTGCCTTATGAAGAGCAGCCTATGCATTACCCCACAAACATTCTCGAGCTGAGTATGTGGTATGAAACTAGGGCTCACTCTCTCGAGATGAGACTCTTGTCGACCTACTCCCAACGACCATCAATTTAGTATTCTTAGTTTAGCGACTTCTCTCTCAAGAAAGCATAAAACCCATAAATTAATTTGTATTAGTAACTACAAAATCATTAGTTTCATCCTTAAGTACTAAATGAAATTACAATTAAAATATATGATAGCAAGACCTAACAAATATCTTAACCCATATTCCTAAGTCACACCCCAAGAATTTGGGGGTTTTATCCACCCATGTCGAAGAGATAGAAATTTATACCTAAATGAGTTTGTATTCATATGGGTTTGATGATATTAGTCTTCTTACTAGCTAAGAATGAAGAATAAAAGAGACCCAACTCCAAATCTTGCAGATGAAAACCCCCTTCTTTTTTCACAATCTCTCAATCGTAGAGAAAAAAATATGAAAACTAAAATTTATAAGTGGAAATAAAAATAATGGTTCTCTCCCTAAAACTACAGATCTAACTAGTATTTATTGTTTTTTTAGCTCAGTGTTGCAGCGAATAATTCATCATCATTAATAGGAATAGCAAATAATGTCAATGATTACCATATTGGTGCAATCTGGCACAACCTTCATCATTGTCGTTCTTTGGTCAATTGAGCGATAAAGTATTGCTTTGCAGAATTCTCTACGATGTGTCGACTACTTCTCTTTTCCGACGAATTGACTCTTTCCTTCAAGGATTAACACACTGCATCACAACGCAAAGTAAAACCCTTTGGTGACACGCCAAGTGTACTCGGTGTTCTTCAATCCTTCATTTCTTCGTTCTTCTAACCCTTTTTCTCCTTTTTGGCCAGTAGTATCAATGCTTCTCTAAAACTATAAATGCCTCAACCTTAAGGTTATTCATCAATAATTGAGACAAAACAAGCATTTAAGTACACTATATCGATAAAGATATATCCCTAAATGAGTCCAATATGTAGAATCCACAATAGTTTCATATCTGAAATCTATGAAAATTATCTCCAAGGGGTGAATCTACAATATTGTTAGGATTTTGGATGTTGAATTCGAGACTCCATCTTTCAACTCGGTTTCCGTAGTGAGTAAGTTTTCGGAAGTCTTTCTTAATGACTTTCTATGAACTCTTCATAAGCGGGAAATAGACTTTGGTATTTTTGTATTGACAAGTACTCAACCCATATCTATGCCTTTTTAACGGATGTCTCAAGTTAAATTGAATGAGCTACAAGAATAATTGAAAGATTTTCTAGACAATGGTTTTATTTAACAAAACATATCTTCATGGGGTACTACAGTATTATTTATGAAAAATAATAATAGGTCCCTTAGAATGTGTATTGACTCTCACCAATGGAACAAGGTCACTATAAAATATAAGTATCCACTTCCAAAGACTGACAATTTATTTGATAGCTACAAGGGGCTTGATTTCTTCAAAATTGATCTTCGTTTTGGTTGCCGCCACATTAGGTTATGAGGGATTGGCATTCTTAATATGACCTTTCGTACTTGGTACTTTCACTTTGAATTTGTGTTTATGTCATTTAGGTTTACTACTGCCTCGACAACATCATTGACCTAATATATATATTGTTTAAGCAATATCTTGGTTCTTTCATGATCATCTTTATTGATGGCATTTTGATCTATTCGAGGAGTGAGGGTGATCATATAAAGAATTTGAGGAGTGTATTACAAGTCTTTAAAGAACACCAAGTATATGCTAAGTTTGTAAATGTGAATTTAGGCGAAAATCTGTTGCTTTCCTTGGTCATATTGTGTCGGGCATGGGAATTTAATAAAATCTAAGGAAGACAGAGGCAGTCAAGGGTTGCCCTAGGACATTATGTCCAACTAACATGAGTTTCCTTTACCATCTCGGCAAAGCCAACGTAGTTGAAGATGCCCTAAGTTGACTGTCCATGGGTAGTGTAGCCCATGTAGATTATAAGAAAAAAAATTTAGTATGTGATGTGCATAGGTTGGCCTAGTTCGATGCCTAACGAGTAGATTCTCAAAAATGTGGTGTCATTGTCCATCATAGTTCTGAATCATCCTTAGTAGTTGATGTAAATTCTAAGCAACATGTCAATCCTATTTAGATGGAGTTGAAATAATTAGTTCTTTACAAGTTCGTTAAGGCTTTTTTCCAAGAGGGAGAGGGGGATCTTAGGTACCAAGGTAGATCATGTGTTCCAAATGTTCATATCCTGACAGGTAAAATTTTAGAAGGGGCTCATGGTACGCGGTATTCTATTCATACGGGAGACACCAAGACGTACCATAATTTATGTGAAATCTATTGGTAGAACTTCTTGAAGAAGGATATTGCTTTGTGGCTAAATGTTCGAATTGTCAAAAAGTCAAGGCTGAACACTTAAATCGTAAGGTTTTCCCAAAATATAAATGTTCCCACTTAGAAGTGGGAGGATGTTTAATATTGACTTTTTTTCCTCATACACGAAAGCAATATGATTGTAATTGGGTCATTCATGACACGATGATTAAATCAACCCATTTCATTTTCGTTAAGGTTTATTATTCGGAAGAAGACTATGCAAAATTCTACATCAAGGAAATTATGAAGTTACAAGTGGTTCCTTTTTTTATTATTTCGCAGTGGGGTACCAAATTTACTTCTTACTTTTGGAAGACATTCAAAAATAGGATCGATACTGATGATAAGCTTAGTATTGTATTAAGCCTTCAAACAGATTTCCAAGCGGAACGCACCATTCAAACCTTACCGAGCATGCTAAGGGCGTGTGTTATTAATTTAAAGGGTATCATACCCCAACCCAAGGTGAGGCGGAAAAGTACCATATGAACATATGCTTTCCAAGTAACCTATGATGAAAGAGTGAACTACTATGAGAGTAGATTTACTAATGATAAGCTAACATATGCAACACATGTCGACTAGGTATACCAATACATGTTACTATAAATACAGATGATAGCTTTACAATATCTACAAATACTGTTCTGGAATACATAGTTGTACCACTTTTAAAATATGCTTATTAAAGACATGGCAAAGCCCCGAGTAAACATGGAGCTCACCAAGAACCATTGAATATAATGTGCTTCTATTGGGGAGATTTACTAGCTGAGTAAGTGCACATGAAACATCCCCAATAAGGTATGTCAGTATGGAAGAATGTAATATATACATGTAAGGAAATACAAATAAATAAGGATTTTCGACCAACTTTGATTATACTTGAGGAATATTGTATGTTACATTCTATTCTTTACTTTTCTGTACAGTATAATCTTTGTAAATAAAAAATGACCAGCTCAGCAGTGGTAGAAGAGGATGGCCGGTACTAAGCCTTTTATCCCCCGGGATGCTATCCTTATAATTACAAAAATTTGGATCAGCCCATCCTAGGATTTCGCCCCTGAGCTTCCACCCTTCTATACCAATTGGAAATGGATCATGCTAGCCTTTCGCCACAAAGTTGTGATGTATCGTGAGTTTACAATATTTTTAATGCATTTCACTTAACAATTGTCTGTGTCTAGGGCGTACTAGTGTTAGTTTTATATGTTTTTTGTCATAATTTCAGGAAGTGAACTTAGGCGTTAGGATTTGATGATACATTTGAAGGATCTAAGAAAAGGGCATCAATGGAGGCAACCTACAGTTTGTAGGTCGAGTTACACTTCGTAGATGATTGTTGTAGAAGTGCACGCCAAACATTGCTGAAGATAACAAAATTCTTGACTATGTATGGAACCATGATGATGATTGTCGAACCATATAGTGACCTACAGACCATACAGAAAAGGTGTTGAAGTGATTTGAGAAGTGGTTCAAGTACCTGATGCTGAATAATCTATGTTTCGAGCGACGGAGTAGAGTTATAGACCATCGTCTTACGTATAGTTCGTACTTCTAGATTGTAGAAGTTGTCAAAGATTGTGAAGATTTTGAATGTTGCAATTTGCCGAACTCTTGAGCCATGAATGGGATCTACGGATGGTAGGTCAGCCTCATAGAAACATTACGGGGCAAGATTTTGTTGTACTTCTATTCAACACTAGGAAGAGATTATTCCGGGAAAGATTAAGTCCAAGTGGACAAGGCCATTTTTACTCAAGCAACTGTTCCCACATGGAGCGGTGGAACTCAAAAAAAGTGAAGGAAAAATGTTCAAGGTGAATGGACAGAGGATAAAGATTTATTGGGTAATGCAGAAAGAGGTAAGTAGATATTTAGGCCTATTATCTTGATGAGGTAAAAGTAATCAAGAGTCATGCGTCGTGCCGCGATGTTAAATCAAGCGCTAGTTGGAAGGAAACCCAAGGTATAAAAATCTAGGCAACAATAGGATTAAGATTTCTATTGATTAGTTTTATTGGTTTATTTGATATTTTATACAAAAGTAATTTGGATTTAATGTTTTTTAGTGTTATCTAGATATAACATAGGGTCCATGTCTAGATAGTGCCCAAAAATAAAAAAAGAATGACCTAATGGTTGCTACAGCAGAAGGTGCGCAAGAAAAAATATGCAGAAAAAGGTCTGGAGTAGAGGTCTATGAACACTATCCACAGTCGTAAGTCAACATATAGACCGTAAATGGTTCCCATAGTTCCCAGGTTAGTGTTTGAATTTTTTCGTAAGTGTTTGTGTTTTCTACGTCCGACATACGGACCGTACGGACAATAAGCAGGGTCTAATAGGTCCAAACCCTAGAAGGATTTTCATTACCCGGACCCCTCCTTTTCATAAGCCCACATTTTCAAACCGTTTCCTACCACTTCTAAAATCCCCCAAATCACACCACAAAATTGAAATTCCCTAACTATACTCCCTCCCACCACAACTACATCATCAACCACAAGCAAATCATCCCCCATTATCCCAAACCCTCAAACTTCTTTCGAAATTCCATCTTCCCATAAATTTCCCAGAAGAACTCCCATATAGGGTATATTGCAAATATGTGATATTTTTTGGTAATAATTAGGATCATAGTGTCATCACAGAAGCACACAACTCCCCATTGCTGGTAAAATAATTGTCTTTCACGTCACTTTAAATTTTAGTTCATAGATTGATTTTTTATAGTTAGGAGTGGGTCTTGACCTTGGGTAGTCATTTATCCTCAAATGCATCTTAGATGTGAAAAATTAGCACCTTTGGGACAGTAGTTGGTCATTATGTGTTATCATACTCTAAAATCATTCAATACGAATTGTCTAAAAGTAACTTTTGACATTGGATTAGAAAATGTTGTGATTTTAAGTGATGATTAAAATGACTAAATTGGAATCTTTAAGATGACGAATTAGCAGGATTGAATGTTAAAATGCATGAATTTTCTAGGATGCTATTGAAATTGGCTTAATAAGGGGTCTCTACAGTTAGACACATCCAAGACCTGTAACAAATCCCACCTACGAGACCCCGTCTAAAGACCATAAGTCATGCTACGCCCCATATATGGAAAATTTCCCTGATTGAGAAACTATGGACGTGGAATTAGGTCCATAGTTTCATCTACGAACCATTCTGCATGTATGTAGTTTCCATCAGGGACAAAGTATATAGGTACCTACCACGTACGGAGGGGTTCTATTGATCGCAAGTCTTATGATGGACCGTCGGTCCCTATCGTAGAGGTCCACTGTAGCATGCTTCCTTTATTCTTCCTTTTATCGTTTTTATCTCAAGAAATTAGTTCTGGTGTATTCTAGGTTTCTTTTGGATATTAAGTACTCGTATGCAAATATGATGTCATCCAAAAAGGCACAATTCACCAAAGGGAGATTGAAATAACCTAGACCTTTCCAAAATCTTGATTACAATGATTTGAAAGGTGACCAATATCCCTAGTACATTTTCACAAACTGAAGTACCCCATGTACAGAAGCCTGAGCCAATCTATCAGCAAAAGAACGCGAACACCGACGTACTCACTCCCTCCCAATTTTATGAGGAGGATACACTGATCGGGTCACCAGAAAGATTTGCTTTCAATTCTTCCACATAATTCCACTGTGGGGTTTGCTTAGAAATCCGCTACCAGTTCCAGTGAGAGGAATCAATCTTCCTCATTTGATGAGGCTACTAGCTTTGATGATGCTTCAATCGCTCAAAATGATAAACCAGATTTGATAGTCGAGGAGCCAAATGGATTGTGCGTCGACGGTCAGTGGAAAATCCTCCGGGATGCAAAAATGATTAATACCAAGGAGAATATTGCTTGCTCAATCACTGAGGATTTTAGTGTTCTTACAGGAAGTCTACATATGGTCCTAGATATTCACCTATTGTTTCAACGAAAAAAATGTGAATGAGTGGCTCATGATCTCGAGATATTCATTGAGGATATTGTGTCAGAGTTCTATGCTTCATGTGTTGGCACTCTCTGAGGGTCCATTCAAAGCGTTCCTAGAATGAAACCTAGGATCTCCTCCATTCCACCATGGTCCCACGAGTCACAGTCAACATCTCCCACAAAACCATTAACAAATTCCTCTACGGACCCAACCTGCATAACACTTGGGAAACCTACATGGATGATTTTTGCTATTGGTAGGACACCAGGATGTGCCTTCCCTTTCTTTACGACATCCAATACCATTCGAGTGAGAGCACTCATGTGGAACGTGGAGTAAAAGGAGGTTGGTATACAATGATTGGCTAGGCATATAGACTTTAATGAGTAGAGAGGTGAGTGGGTTGCTTCACCCAAGTAGGCATTCGGAAGGTCACCCTCACTTAGGTGTCCAAGTTATTCTTGCTTTTGATACAAAATATAATTTCACTAATTCAAGCCAACAAACTTTTCCCTTGGGATAGAGCAGTTATTTAAATTTAAATCATAAAAAATTTTACTAACATTTTACAATATATTTTTTCATCTTATTGATATGCAAAAAATTGCAATATACTTTTGAGTATCAAATTTTTTTTGGTTAAAATATCATATTAATGTAATCTAATTTAACTTTTAAAATTAGTCAAATTGACTTTCGAAAAGCGTAACACAACAAATAAAAATAAATAAAGAGAGTAATTGATTTACGAGGAAAAAAAAGCTAAAATTAAAACAAAAATAAAAAGATGATGGTTGCAAGGTTTGAACCCCAGACCTTGGGCTTGAAATATGAAGCCTAAACTAATAGGCCAAATAGCTGGGTATGTAAATAAGCACACAACTGAAGCAGACATGTTGACCGTCAGGTGTGTGCTTATTGCCACTTCTAATAAGTAGTATGCATTGGTCATAGGAATTGAGATTTATTTCCCCCACATGCTATTGGTGGAGACACATGTGAGGTCATTAAATACCACCACTACATACCCTTTCCGTTGTAAGATTTTTAAAATTTTCAAAGATTCTAGAGTTTCTATCTGGCACTGGGAAAATTGGTGCATACTACACAGAATCTTGGTATATGTATAATACAGGATAAGGCCAATGTTTCAGCAGCATGAAGAGTTCCTCGAGTTGACGTGCTTATGGGCACTGATCATGTAAATGTGGTGGAAAATATGCAGGAAGATGGTCATGCAATCCACATTGATGATGGATCGACTTCCTCTTCATAAGAAGCTAGACAGTTCCGATCTTATCTAGTCTGACTCCAAAAATTGGAGGGTCAAATGGACAACCTGCTGCACCACATCAATCCCTAAATATGAAAGTTGATTGTCGAGTTCAAAGAGAGAGTTCAAAAAAGGATAGAGGCTGCAACAGACAAAAAGTTCAAGAGCTTCAAAAGTTACTTGATGTTTTTGAGTTGAGAGTTTTACATATGTTCTCGACCAATTTTGGTGTGTACTCTTTACAGACTGATCTATATAGTCTTGGGGAAGATTTTTATGACATCCTAACTATGCCAGTTGTTGAAACATAGGTTGCACCTTCTACACTTGGTGATTATTTAGTCTTTGGTGCGCTATTAAATGGAGATGATGCAGAGGAGCACAGAGCCTGACCTTGCCTTGTGAATGAGGAACAACTCTAGCATAACATCCGATCGTACAGAGGTGGAAAAGGACAACAAGGAGTACCAAAGTCTAGAGAAAAAGGAAAAGAAAGATTCCCTCAAAGATGTTGCTAAGGGAGCAGAGGGTTTGTGATATGATTGTTGGGGAATCCCGTTATGTGCCAGTTAATAAGGTTCTACCTACTAAGGAGTAGTTGTAAGCACTACTGAGGGTGCATTGAGACTGATTGTTAGAACACTGAGGGTTTTGTGACTATTGATGCAAACACTACTAATAATGGACACAGTTGAAGTGGAGTCCGGGAAATCGGACCTACCCGCTTGGTGATGATTCTTCAGCGCTATGTGCCACATGTTTACTTCTGAGTGTGAGTGTTGGGGTTAATTTTAAGTAACAAAACTCACAGTCCTCTCTTGGGGTTTTCTCGCCTGTGTTCTTTTGACCCAAGAGACTACTTTATTTTCTGTTGAACTTACACGCTTAGAAATTTTTTGTGTAGAAGCATGATAAATAATAAAGCATGAAGGCATAACATTGTTGAAAATGGATACCCGTTCAAAATATGAAAATCATGTGCTAAAAGTTTTACAATATAATAAGTTAAATGTGTTGGCTTTGAGCATGACATTATATTAAACAAACTTTATTTCATACATTAGCTAGAATTTGAACTAGGTAAAGTGATAATCTTGTAATTAAACTTTGTTCCAAGAGTGTGTGAGAATTGTTTATGATTCAAGCAGTGTTGTGCCAATCTAGAACTTGTTTGGTTAGTCCTGCAAAGATAACCCACTCTAGACTTTAGGAAGTCATCTTAGACCCTTGTTCTAAAAAGTCCACTTAATACCTAAATGAATCAAACCAAATGACATATATGTTCCCTTCGATCCAAAAAATTTGAGCCTTAATGAGACCAATTGTTTCAAAACCCCTAACTCACTTTCCTATGATCTATTGTGTTGGCACCGGTCCTTCATTGGACTTGTGCACCTAGACTTAGGCAAAAGATTAAGTTCAGGGTGGCTAATAAATAAGTGACCTCAATTTTTGAACTGCCACATCAGGTATTGTGCACCTCGACTAATGGGAAATCCATAATTTAAGGGTTGATATGAACGAGGAAATAAAAAAAATGGGTATGAAAATAGCTTGGCATTGAGAAAAAAATATGAAGAGGATGTGACTTTGTGTAAAAGAAAAAAAGGGGGATAATTCAAGAAAAAGAAGAAAAAAGATAAATAAAGAGCTACAAAGTCTAAAAGTCACATCCATGGTTGAATATAATCAAAGGAAAGAAAACAAAAAGGTAGGATGTTTAAAAAAGGGAAAAAAGAGGTATAAAATCCTTATTAATATAAAGGAGGAAGAAAGTTTTTCAAAAGTACCACACCTAACATCTAGCCTACATTACAAGCAGAGAAAGTCCAATAGTGATCCTACAACCTAGTTTGGCAAGTCAAAAAAGTGAAAATAAGGGCAAGCCTACGGTATTGAGCACTAATAGTGACTTGAACATAATTTGTCAAAAAATGGAATTTCTATTGAAGTAAGGGAACTAGGGATATAATCTGAAAGTTGGTACCTTGGGGATAGTAAAACAGTACATGTTGTGTGTTGATTGGTCTATCGTTGTCATGTGTGGATCCACATAAATTAGCTTGTTGAGCCTAGGAAAAAATGATTTGCACCCTGAAAGGAGAGTTAGGATAGAATGCCATGTGATTGCTTATGCTTGAATTTCTTTCTTTAATACGAGTGTCTTTTAGAGTTTGTGTTTCGCTTGAGGACAATAACTATTTTAAGTTGAGGGTTTTGATGTACCGTGAGTTTATGACATTTTAATGTATTTCACATAAAATTTGTTTGTTTTAGTTATATGTGTATTTTCGTCATGTTTCAAGGAAATAAACTCATGCATGGTTATTTAAGGATATAGTTGAAGGAAGTGCAGAAAAATCCCTCTACGGCGGCAACCTACGGACTGTAGGTTGAGCTAAACTCAGTAGATGATGGTCGTAGAAGGGAAGGCCATGCATTGCTGAATATTAGTGATTCTTGACTAAGTGTGAAACCACGGTGTTGACTGACATACAATATAGTGCCCTACAGATCGTATAGCAGCTTTGTACAAGTGATATGAGAAGTGGTTCCATTACCTTATGCTGAATAATCTAAGTGTGGAGCGAACTAGTGTTGTTACGAACCATTTTCCAACTTACGATCCGTCAAGTAAATCGTAGAAGTTTCCAGAGATTGTGAAGATATTAAAGGTTTAAAATTTCCTCAATCCTGGGCAACTGAAGGGACCAACAAACCATACATTGACTTATGGACTGAAGGTCAGCCTCATAGTATGAAGAAGCATCCTACATTTTTATTTTCTTATTTCATTTCCTTTTTATTTGAAACATAGTTATCTATAAATAGGGAATACAAACCTTTTTTTGCTATTAGACATTATTGATCTTGGTAAGCTAATGCTTTTGTAGATAAACTTGAAAACTTTTGGAAATTGTTTATTTTTAAACTACGTTATTGAAGATTTTTTCTTCCAAATTAAAGTTGAGATTTTGGGTTTATTATTATTACGTAAGTTCATGATTCTTTCATATAACAAAATGAATTGTGTTTTAATAATATAGTTAATTAAATCAACAAATAGGGTCGTAGAAACCATGAGCGATTAGAAATGTATGAATAATAATTAAGCAATACTTGAATAGTGTGATTGCATGCATTGATAATTCATTTGTCTAGAAGTCTATTTAATAAGAACAAACGTTAGAACTAACTTTGTTTCTACTTTCGGGACAAATTAGGTAGCTCATAAGAAAAATATTATAAAAATAGATTTATTGTGATAATATTTAATAGTTTAATGTCGATTTGTGCGTTGGTGAAAACTAAGTCATACATCGATATGATGTCTAATATAGGGTAAAGGTACGAGTTAGTAAATTATACAGATGTAGCCGGACCAACTTCTAGGGTGAAATTTTTTAGATGCCCTACTGAGGATTTAAAGATACCTAGCTTATCATTTTGAGTGTAGTACACTAGGAAGTATTGCTATTACTACGATTACCACAGTATGAGATTTTGGTGAACACTTATGCCCTAGTTCTTCTCTCATATTGATAACAACTAATGTTTGAATCTTTCTCACTAATTACTTACATAATTTTCTGAATTTGTTATAGAAACGCCCCCCTCCCTCCTTTAATTACTTGTTTCAAGAAATACATTGGCTAAATGAATATTGTAATGACCCGAGAATACTCCCTAGCCATTACCGGTCTAATCGACTTGGCGGAGGTCTCATACAAGTCACATGGATAATTCATTGCATACGATACTCAAAAGAACTAAGAATGTAAAACTTTTTTTCATACACAAAGAATACTTTCATTAATAAGCAAGCAGAAGACTTTAAAAGATCCAACTTTCTAATATTTCTCATTAAACCATCTAATACTTTAGAGTAAAACATTTGGGAATAAGCCCATACATGACTTGAAATAGAGACTAATAGACATAAAAAATATGAAAGTCTTGTCCTCGAATCTATGAGGATTGACAAAAACATAATCTTAAACCGTTAGAAACATATCCATCATCCATGGCTTAACAAGAACTTAGAATTCATACACTTCAGTAAAAAAAGGGAAACAAGGGGTTAGGACATTAATCAATAAGTATGAAAGCCTATTCAAAACAATCCAAAAAGGGACTTTTAATATATAAATATTCTTTCATGACATTTTTATAAAAACCTTCATCATAATAGTTTAAGAGACCTAATACAAGTCAACAATCACATATAAGAAATATTCAACTAGTATCAACATATATCACTTCATTCTATATTCATCAAGTAGACCTTATCACCATTTTTTACTCTTTTCATAATGTTACTCTAAGACTTACTTGTGTAAGAAATGAAGAGACCCTCCCCCCCCCTATACATCCTCTTCAAGAACACCTAAGTGATCCTCAAACCTACCCTAGATAAAAACCTTTCTATACAACGTACTTTAACAAAGTCAAAATCATTCATTCAAACCATTTAAGAGACAGCTAGGCAATTTGGGGACTTCACATAATGGTCATGGAAGACCTATTAATCTCACTTTAGTATATATAAATCCACTTGTGTCATGTGTAGATAGCAACCCATTCCACTACCTACACGTTGTACAACCCATCTAATACTAGATTGCACATCCCATATGATGAGAATAGGCATTAGCTGACATAGACCATCCTATCTAGGTATGGAATCTGGGATCATAAAGTCCCCACATCGTGGAAGGTGTTCTACTTTCCATAGGTAGAACTAGGACACATCCCATGTTGGCACATGGTTAAGAAATATTAAGGGCTTTTTTGTACTCTAGTATCATCTCAACTAGAGCTACTACCACAAGCATATCGACTCGGTGATCTGCCTTGGTTCTCATAAGGTAAGTTCATTCACATAAGTTTATTCTGGAGGATTTTATTATTTGGCCTACCGACCCATAATATTAGTTCCAAGTAGGGATCCACATGGGTCTCCCTATCAAGGTTCATTATGATAGCTATTATAACTTTCATAGAGATGGTTTCATGTTGTCCCGTCCAACCTACCCCTAATTTTATTAATGCACTCAAGAAAGGAACAGTTTAGGTCTATGAATCGAGGCTTCTTTATTAACCTTCTTTTCATATTCGAGGTTTTACATTAATCTTTCATTGAACTATACTACTTTAGGTATATCGATCCTAGACTTTCATTCATTCATCTATTCATACATACATGACAAGGGTGCCTAGGACTACCAATCAAAAGAGATCATATTCACATAACGTTCATACATAAAGGAGAAGATACCTAAGTCTACCAAATCCAAGAGGTCACATTTAGAAGCTTTCATCATACAAGTCTTTTCACAATCCATCATCATTACACATAAACATTAGAAGAAAATATACTTCCATCACATTATATCCACATTATACAAGATCACACATGCATCACATCATTATTCACTTCAATAACAACTTATACGTAGCAACATTACTTTATATTCTAAACTTCACATTATAACTTAACATGAACGCGAGAATGATACTACTACAAATCACATAATAATGATAACAAGGCCATGACATCATTAAGAACAACAAGTAAACAACTCCACCATAAGTGGATTATACCAATCAATAACAATTCTTTATCAACTCTATAATAAATAAGGGAATTAGATCAACTTACCCTCTTGCAATATAAAATATCCTAATTCCTTAACATCTCCAACAATTAACAATATAATATCATATATAAATCAACAATAAAACATGAATTAAACTCAATTCTATCATCATTAGATCATAAGCAATAAACCCACTTCATAAGTCAAATTTACAGATTTAAGAAGATCAAGGGTTTAAGGAGATTGACATTGTAAAATATTAATTTAGCACCAATAATATCATATATAATCATCTGAAAACATTTCATGCAAGAGCCCTTGAGTTAGAGTATAAATTGGACTTCTTTTATAAATTTTGAGATATTTGAAATCACTTTGAACTTGGCATTAAGGTTATAGATAACCTTAGATAAACAACTTCCATACCTTATTAGAATAAATCCTTAGATAATTGAATATGAAATACATTAGAATCCACAAACCTAGCTCTATCACGACTTCAATCTTCCATGGGGGTTTTTTGAGAGAACTTTTGGGGGAAGGGTTTAGATTTAGGTGTTAGGGTCTAAAAAGGGTTTAATATCTTTAATACTCTTAACATACCTAAATACTCCAAAAAATGTCCATTCACTTAAAAGACTTAGAGTGAATTTACAAACTCACCCCTATGTTGGCCGAATTGTTGCAGAAAACATCAGGCCCTAACGACGCCCACAAACTAATGGTTATCTATTAATTTATGCCTTTCCAATGGGGTACATCATTTGGATCAGAGCCTCAAAATCAGAAAGGCTTGTCATTCATGATCGACAGTCACCATTGACGAGCCGTCAATTGGTTGAGTGGCTGTCAATTGGCGGCGGCGTTTGATGATACCAGGCAACTTCTTGGCCTAACGATATGGTCCTCGTCAAGGTCCCTCGTGGCTCCTTGGTGGAGTCGTACCTGGACGTTAAATTCCAAAACATTCTCATCTAGGTTCTAGGGTCATCACCACTTATTTGTACCTTAAACAACACACTTAACTTCCATCAAAACACCTAGGGACAAGTAAGCACATTAATGACTAGTCTCTGAACGTCTTGGTCGTCCCTTGACGTCCGATCTCAAACTCAACCGAACTCACCTATAAACACATTTACAAATACAATTAACTATTTAACAGCCTTTAAAACTCAAGTGAATATCTAGTTCATAATAGTTAATTTTTAGGGGTGTTACAGCCTCCCCTCTTGGGAACATTTTTCCCCGAATGACACTTCACATGTAAAGAGATGATCACCAAAGCAACCAGCCGAAATTAATTGATACACTATAATAATCCATACACATAGCTAGGAGGAACATCACTACACCACAAATAGGCTTAACCAACTTTATCCAATTCAAGTAAGTAGGGCTACATCTACCAACTTCTTATGAATCATTCTTTACCATTCCTCATTATGTTAGAGAAATATAACTCTCCAAGTTAAATTATTTTCATTTAAACATTAATTATAACATCATGAAATTTCTCATGAAATCACAATCATCCAACATTTAAATAATGTTACACTCTGAAACTCCATGACCTAATATAGAGCCTTACATGAGTGTCCAAGAGTTGAAACGCTGTTGTAAGACTTAAAATAATGTTGATAATACATTTAGGAAGTTTTAGATGCAAGACATCAACAAACGTCCACGATGTCCGAAGATTTGTGACAAAGGTGTTAGTGTGGCCTAACCTATTTCATGGGGTTTTTGGACTTGGAATTTATTGAAAATTTACGTAAAGGTGTCAAACTAGTGTTAGAGGGTATTTAGAGTCGAAACATTTGGGTACGACTACCCAAGGAACATCTTAGGGGTCCTTGGAGAGGAGCCTTGAATTTGACCCAAACCTACCAAATTAGGTAGTGTAGACAACAGCACCTACGCTTGCCAAATGATGGGGCATCTACTGGGTGACGGGGCGTCGATGCCTCTTTCAACAAACACATGACATTTCTTTAAATGTTAAAAATGCAGACTCTCTAGCCAAAACTGCGTTTGTGCAAGACAATAGGGGACAAAGGCGTCGGCTGACCTACAGACTGTAGGTCGTGGTTTCGTAGGTTAGGACTCCAATTTCACTGTTATTTTTAGTGACTTTATTATATTAGTAAATTAGTTAGGTGTTTAAATAGGGGTTAAGGAATGTTAAATAATTTAGTAAAGTGATTATGTAAACTATCTTAAGCCTAAACCCAACTTAATACCCTAGAATTCCTAAACTCATACCACTCTTCCTTCTCTCTACTCTCTCTCCCCCAGAGAAGAAGTCCATAGAAGACCAAGGTCTAAGGGATATAGGGAAGCAATAAGTAAACTTTTCTCCATAAAACATCAAGAATTATAAAGGTATGGTAACTCTTAAGCCTTGGGATTCCTTTCCCCAAAGGGTTCTTTCAAACTTGATTTCCAAAAGATGAATTGAACATACTTTCTTATCAGAAATTGATCTTTCAAATTGTATTGTTCTTGATTTATTATGATTATTATAGTTAAATTATGATGTATTAATGTTCAATTACGGTAGTTCTTGATGTTAAACCTAGTGTGTCGATGAGATGATGAACTGACCTAATTCCCTAACCTTAGGTTATGAACTAGTGTTAGATTAATTATTGTTAAAGAAATTGAATTAGTTAATGTGTTAATTACTATTGTATGGTGTTATTACACCTATTATTTGATGAAATTTGTTGGTTAATGGTAATACCATGAATTATGGCTTTTGAAGGAGAAATGTAACATTTTGTTATCCTAAACCTTTACCTAAATTTTGATGGCGATGATAAAGTTCAATTGAAGTGTATCTTGTGATGAATTTAAGTAGGTGTTGTTATGATGCTGTATATTAAATGTCTTGATTATGTTGATTGTGAGATTATGATAAATATGAAATGTTATAAGGTTAGTTATGAATTACCTATATGCCTTACTATGACATACTAATGATAAGGTGTTAATCTAACATATGAGGGTTGCATTAAAAGGATATTCTCATGAAATTTCTATTAAGAGAATGACTATGACTATAAAAGGAGTTAATCCCGTATGACCTAAACTAAATTATGGTTTTATAAGAAAGACATTTCAAAAGGGACTCTAGCTTAGCACCGAGTAAACTAGTAGAGAGGAGTGTCTCTTCCCAAGTAGGGAAGGTAGGTTCACTATTCTACACAGGAGATAGAGATTACAATGAAAATGGCATAAGTAGGGTCTCAAAGATGTCTCCAAGTTCTTGAATTGTGTTGCCCACATATGAATACTAGCTAATTCATCCACCTAGATGCTATGTTAATGTTTTGGTACTACCTTGGAAACTGGTCCACCTTCTTTCGGAATGGGATTCATTACACTAAATTCCACATTATGTCATGTTGTCAATGTAGTTTAAGCCAAGTGTTTGAGAAAGTAAAAATGAAGAAATGAAATAACACTAACTAAGAGGACTTGTGGGGTTTGACTTATTCTAGGTAGGGGTATGATACTCGACCTATACGTCACACTAGTTGACCTTAAGGGAAGTCCTAAGAGGATTTTCTTATGTTATTATGTTCTTATAGAGTAAATTATATGCAAATGTTGACTTCACATATTGATGATACTATATGATGTTTGTTTTTCTTATGAACATGTCATCAGTCTATATTGCTAAATATTATGATGAATACTGATGATGCTATATTATATGAAGTTAGACATTATTTGTGATCCTTTGATTGGTTTACTTTGTTGAGTGGTGTTATGGGGCTTCACTTTTCCATTGCACTAGTAAGCTTGGTGAGGGGTTATGAGTAAGGGTCTTGCATATGTTGTAAGGTTATGAACTCTTGTACATGCTTTGTTTTTATAACATGATGTTTGATTTGTTTAATTTATTTATCCTAATATGCTATTACTCATGTTGACTTCACTCAACTTGATGATGTTGCTCTTGTGTTAAATATGATATTGTCTTAAAGAATATATGATTATTGTCTTATATGTGTTCTTTATTGTGCATAAGGATTTTCAAAGTAACTTGACATGGTTTTAAACAATGTCCCCTTTAGAATGATTTCTAAGTTATATGTGAATGTGTTTACATACTTATTACAAGTGGTGAATTAACCTATCTTCTTTCCCTTTTCCCCAAACAATGTTGGTTCGGGCCGTTGAAGTACTGAGCCTACTTTGAAGAAGGCTTTGATATCTATCTTTAATTGTGTGTATGTCCTCAATATCCCAGGATGGTTCCTTCTCCTATTCTACTTGTTTGACTTGTTATAGTCTAAATGACATATGTTTCACTCTTATTGTTAAAGACATTGTTGTAATCCCTAAGTGGTAATCGTAAATTTGTGTAAGGGCTCTAAGTCTGAATTGTTCTATTCCAACTTAGATACTTTTATATGAGACATCTCTATTACGCTATATCTTAAACATTGTATATGATGCATAAAAGTAGAAGCCTATGTAAGTTTTAAATGTGAGGAATCTAAGTAAACTCTCTCTGTATATATTATGTGTAAGCGAGAGGTCTATGTAAACCTCATAACATAGATGTATATGAAAATTTCTAGTTTCCACACTTTTTTACCTAAGATTTGTTATGACGAATGCTAAGATTCTAGTCTTAGTCCTCCCCGAGGATGACGACATCGTTCATCCATGGATGTGACAAATCAGGAACATTTAGAGCAATTATCCCCATAAAGGCTCAACAGGTAACTTCTTAAGAACATATTACGCAACCTTAACAAGTCAACTAATATAACATTTTAGGCATGCTCACTATTTTTGTTACAAACCTCAAAATGAATGAGGTTAAACTAGATTCTATAATGTTTCATATGAGTTAATAAGGTGTTAAATTGATGAATTATAGCTTTAGGGATCAGTTCATAGAGTTTCGAAGTAAAACATCTACGAATGACCAAGACGTTTGGAAACTAATCTTTGTGTGTGCTTTTTTGCCTTTGAATGTTTTAGGTGTTGTTTGGTGTCTAACTTGATACTAGGGGACCATAAAACCGAAACTTTTGGGTAAAACTTCCCAAATACCACTCAAACAGTCCTTGAGGAGAACCTAACTCTAGGAATGACTCAACAAACAATAGTCCAACTGACTACCATCAAACCACGTCTAATGGTTCAATAGATACCCCATCGATTTAGGACACTGATCCAAATTTAGTTTTGGGATCTTATTCCCCAAAAGATTAGTGTCTTACCCAAACGATTCCCCAGAAGGACGTCTGACCGATCAAACCACGGCCAGTAGTTGGCAATCGTCGTTTGGGTCTGTAATTTTTTGCACGTGTCTCAGCCAAGGTGAGGGTGATTTGGGAAATTTAACCCATGTCCTAATTAAGTCCTATGCGGTTATTTTGGGTAATTTTTGGTATTTAAGTTAGTTAAGACTCTAAAACCTAGACTTACACCTTATTATTCAAAATCAAAAACCCCAAGATCAAAATAAGTTTTCTCTAGACTCAATTTTAAGCTAGAACTCAAGGTGAAGCTAGGATAGAAGTTCTTAATTTATTTGTACATCAATTTAGTTGGATTTATTCAATATGGTATATTTGTTTAATCCTTGATTGTTCTCTGATTCAAGGAGTCAATTCCAAAGGCTTTTCAATGATCTTCAAAAATATTGAAATCCTATTTTGAATTCTAACCACGTGTTCTTGCATGAAAAGGTTTAAATAAACGTTTTATGAAGTATTTGATCTTAATTGGAGGTTTAAGTTAAAAACTTCCATGAACCCATGTACTCCTTGAATATCTAATTTTCTTTTTAAAGTGGGTGAATCGGTCATTGTTTAATCTTATTGAATTCATGTGTAGATTGTATCGAGCTATTGAATTATGCATTGATTATGGTAGAATTGTTCATAATTTTCTTTATAATATGGATAACTATACTGAATGTTGGTTGATAAATGATATGGATGGATTGTAGGCTTAGTCTGTTGTCTATATTATCACTAGTAAGAATCTCTTTTTATGTGAACTAGTTGGAAAGGATAAAGAATGGTGATGATGGCTCTGGGAAGGTGGTTAGTTTACCTAACACCCATGTATACAATAGAATTGATATTCAATTGTTGTTGATTGGTATGTTCCACTTATGTTGGAGGTGTTTAATTGTTAGAATCGTTATTAAAATAACCTTGCCGGCATTAGTATGTTTAGTATGGTATGATCATGATATGGTATATTTGAAGGTATAAAGTGAATGTACTTATATGATATTGATATAATATTGTATGGGTGCTATAATGATATGAATGAGTATGCTTTTTCTCTACTTGATGTTATATGATGATGAAGGACTAGAGAAAGACTTTATAGAATGATGTTGTATCTTGAATTGGTAGACTAGTTGTCTCTACTTTGGCAATTTTATTGTAGTGAATGAGTGTATGAATGAATGTCTAGGATCGGTAGACCATGAGTAGGTTCCCTTCCTTGAATGACTAAATGAGGTATTCTATAGTATGTCTTGAACCAATAGACCTAAGCATACTTCCCCATCTTGATGAATCTAGAACCCTCAGTGAATGTAGAACCTTTAATAATTAATGAAGTTTAAGAATGAAAAACCTTGAATATGAAAAGAAGGTAGTGAATGTGAATCCTTCAATATTAAAAGAAGGCTAATAAGAAGCCTTGATATGAAAGACCGCAATGGTGTGCTTCTTGAGTTTAGTGATATACCTAGGGGTAGGTTGGTTGAACGGCATGAAACCATCTCTAAGAAAGTCATAAGACACAACCTAATAAGTCTTGGTTGGCAGCCCTAGTGGACCCATCCTTGGAACACAAAGTAATATGAGTTGGTATTATATGGGGATAGTACCTTCTCTAATACATGTAGGGAATGATTTACTCTATGAGAACAAAGGCCAAAAATCGAGTGGATATGCTTGTGGTAGTAATTCTACTTTACATGAGAGTAGAGTACAAATAAGTTCTTGATATCTCTCAACCATGTCACAACATAGTATGATTCCTAGTTCCACCTTTGGCAAGTAGAACACCTTCCGCGGTGATACCAATGTAAAATGTCAAAGAATGACCAAGTCATATGAAAGTTAGCCTTTATGTGTGCTACTGTGTTTTAGTGTACCTTTGCATGTTTTATGTGTTGTTTTGTGTAAATTTATAGGTTATGAACCTATTTAGTGTAAAAAAGTTCGGGAAAGACTCCCCAATGACGGTCTTTGAGGAGGACCCAACTCTTGGTAAGAAACTGCCATAAAGCAGTCCAACAAACGACCCTAAATGACGGACTGTGGTCCAACATATTCCATGTGGATTGGGGGAGTATCCCCACACTTAGTGGTGGGATCTTATCCCCCTTTTGAGGAGTCTCTGATCAAAACCATGGACTATCAGGACAGTGTGTTGTTGATCAACTCTACGATGATTGGAACGTCGTTTGGGCCTGCAACTTTCTGCAAGTCTTGGCCTAGTTGTGCGTAGATTGGGAAATTGACCTAGCGTCCTAATTAAGTCATGGATGGTTATTTTAGATCATTTAAGTTATTATATAACCTTAAAACCTAAATCATAATTCATTATCCAAAATTTAAACCCAAGATCAAAATAAAACTCTCTCTAGACTTTATTGAAACTTGAAGAAAGGTTGAAGCTAGGAATTGGAATTCCTCATTGTTTCTCAATCAATTTATTTGGAATCATTAAATTAATGTATGTTTATTTAATCCTTGAATATTCTCTCATGGAAGAAGACAAGTCAAAAGGTATTTCAAGACGTTATGAAAATATAGAAATTCCTATTTTGAATTGATGTTAATTGATAACTTTAAAAAACATAAAAACTTCTATGAACACATGTATTCCTTGAATTCGTATTTTTCGATCTAAAGTGGATGAAGTGATCATGTCTTTATTTTAGTGAATTCATGTATGGATTGTATTGGGATATTGAATTATGTATAGATCATGATAAAATTGTCTATAACCTGACTTATAATGATAATATTCATATTGTATGTTGTTGGATCATTGACATGGATTGGTTAATGGCTTAATATTATGTACATGGATTTTGGTAAGATCCTTTGTAAAGTGAATTGATTCAAAAGGCTAAGGAATGGTCATGAAGATGATGGGAAGGTGGCGAGTTGACTTAATTCCTCTATTTAGTATCAAATTGAAATTTAATTGTAATGATTTTGTATGGTCAATTTATGATGGCAGTTTTTATATGTTTATGTTGTCATGAACATGGCCTTGTCGGTATTATTATGTGAATTGTGTTTTTATCATGTTATACCTTGAATAGATTATCAAGGTGGACAGGGTGTATAGGTGGTATCTTCTGGTCTTACTCACAAGAGTTCTAGGATGATAACCTTTGGTAGGGAATATAAATGCTTATGCGTACTCTAAATGATTATGGTTATCTCTTAAGAACTATTTGAACATGTTTTATATGTGTATGTTGTCTTGAAAGTGGTTTCTATACTTATTTTATGAGATTTACATCAATATAGCATAAAAAGCATGTATAAAGTAAATGTCTGTTTTAGCATGGTTTTATTGGATGTTCACCATACTTAGTGCATTAAATTTCTAATTCCATATGTTGTTTATTTCCACAATTTTAGGTGTCAAGTGAGGAGTTTCTTAGAAGCAAAGCTTGGGAATAACATCCTCTCAAGAAAACTTGGTAAGTCCTCATATGATTCGAGGACATAGTTATGTTTAGTTTCCTTTTTCAAAAGATATTGTAATAGACTTTGGTTTTACTTTTAAATGATGTAAGGGATATTACTCTAAGATTTATATGCGTCTAAAATGGATACGAAGATACTTAGTCTTACGAAGATACTTAGTCTTTCTTATGTTTTTATAAAAGAATTGACTATTGTTGTGAAATGTTTTATTTCTGTGCTATTTTACATATATATATGCGATGAATGATGTCTAAGGGATTGTATAAGACCTTTGAGTGGTGAAGTACTCCGTGTGGTGACTTAAGTGTGGTCTAACTTCTAGGGGGTACTCTCGGATTGTTACAAACTTGGTATCAAAGCATAAGATGATGAATTAGTCTTTAGGATTCAAAGTCTCACTAAATTCACGTCTACTAGAGTCTTTTTCATTGGTGTGAGTCGCGACACATCTATGAGCGAGACACTATAGGACGATAGAAGTTTCACTTTCTTGATTATTCTTGTGTTGTGACATAGATTTGAGGATATAAATGTTTTTTCCTAATCTCTTCCCTTGTGTTTATAAGATTTAAATACAAGAAATACACCCGCAAGGAGAGTTAATGAGGAAGTGGTTAATGAGGGAGTCCCTTCCCATGGTGCTCAAGTTCCTTATGGTGAACAAGTCCCTATAGTGGATCAAGAGGATGAGGTTCTGGTGGTTCCCTTGACATGACTAATAGGGATATTAGAGGATCTCTCCTTACCCTAGCCCGAGACATTACAACTCAAATGAATAAAGATATTGGACCTAGGATGAATGCTCTTGAGAGTAACACGACCTCTAGATTGAGGGAGTTTATGAGGGTGAATCCTCATATCTTTCTTGGTTCTAAGGTGGAATAAGATCCACACGAGTTTTTAAATGGTGTATGTAAGGTGTTGAGTGCTATGGGGTGACTTCAGGAGAAAATACGAAGTTAGCTTCATATTAATTAACAGAAGTTTCTCAAGTGTGGTAGACTCAATGATAAGATAATAAGCCGGTTTAATCAGGTCCTATTTAATTGAAAGAGTTTAAGGAATCCTTTTTAGGAACATACTTTCCCCGAGAGAATAGGCAGGTTAAGGTTGAGGATTTCATAAACCTTAGGCAAGGTAACATGAGTATTGAGGAGTATTCCTTGAAATTTAACCGATTGTCTAAGTATGCTCCATCCTTGGTGTCTAGCCCTAGGGATAAGATTAGTAGGTTCGCCACCGGTGTAGTCGACCTTGTAAAATAAGAGTGTTGTACGGCCATGATTCATAATGACATGAACCTATCGAGACTTATGGTGTATGCAAAATCCATTGAAGAATCCAAGCTTAATAGGAGCAAAAACAACCAAGGTTTAAGAAAAGGGATCCAAATCAAGATGAGTCTAGTTCTCCTAAGGTTAAATATGATATAACTTGTGGTTCTCAAAGTATTAAACCTACTTGTTCCACTTGTTGGAAGAAACACTTTTCGAAGTGTCTAGCCGGTACTAGTGGGTGATTTTGAAGTGGAAAGGATGATCACAAGTTAAGAGATTGTCGTAATATTGTGTCTAGAGGAAGAGAGGCCAAACAAGTTCCTCCTAATTCCCCAGATGTTGGTTCACCAAAGCGGAATCGTTTCTATGGCCTCTAAGCTAATGAGGGAGAAAATTTGGATAAGTATACCGGTAAGTGATAGTTTTCTCTATTAATTTTTGATAAGTTTCTTATAAGTGGGGGAGTATGTTGAATACTTGGGTTGTGGATTGTTGTATTTTCTTTTCTATTTTATTCAAGCTTGAGAGTTAGATCTTTATAGCAGCATGTTTCATGTTTTTAGGATTCTAAGTGAAAAAACTGATTTCATTGATCTCCTTGCACGATGCATATATTTGATGAGGTTATTTTATGTTACAAAATAAGTTTATATGATTTTGTCTCTCACATTTTCATTCGTTTATAATGAATTGCTTAAAAGTTTCTTTTGTGAATTAGTAAGCATGATTTACAGTAGTATTTTAAAATGTTGCTTAATGGTGCTTTCATGAGAAGTTTGAATTTTGTACGTTGTTATGATGTAAATTAGCATGAAAATATTTTTATAAGGATATTCCTCCTATATGAAATGAAAAATGTGAAATCTTATTGCATGATAAGATTTAAATGTCGTTCCTACTTTCTGTTTATGTTTTGAGTCTATTGATTATGTGTTGTTGATGTTCCTCCTATCTATGTGTATTATATATGTTGTGGTATGGTTATTATCTGCATGTCTTAATTCTTTATCTCTTCATAGTGTCGTAAGTGTTCAGTGTGTTTTAGTATCATTTGAGGACAAATGTATTCAAGTGGTGGAGAATGTAACATCCCAAAAATAAATTGGGTTAAACTAGAGCCTTACATGACTTAATGAGTCTTTAAGGTTTAAAAATGATTAATAATATCATTCTAAATCAATTTGTAGATTTTGGAATAATTGGAAGTGACATATGAAATAACGACCAAGACGTTCAGAAGTTAGCCTTTGTGTGTGCTAATGAATTCTAGTATGCCTTTGCATGATTTGTGTGTTTTTTGTGAATAAATTTATATGAAAGGACCCTAACATCTGAATAAACCTATTTAGGGTCGAAATATCCAACAACGAATCCCAAAAGACCACCCTAAAGGTCCTTGAGGAGGACCCGAACCTTGGAAAGAAACTGCAAAAAGGTATCCAACCAACGACCCTAAAAGACTGACTGTGTCCAATGTATGACCCGTCGATTGAGGGCATAGACCCACACTTAGTTATGTGATCTTAGCACCTTTTTGTGGAGTCTCTGATAAAAAACATGGACCAGAAGTTTCGTCCATTGGTTGATCAACGGTTCATTGATTGGAACGTCATTTGGGGCTTGTAATATTCTACAAGTCTCGGCCAAGTTGAGGGTGGATTGGGAAATTCACCTAGAATCCTAATATATTCATGGGCGGTTTTTTTAGGTGATTTATGTTTTTATATAAGCTTAAAACCTAAATTAGAATTCATCATTCAAAATTAATCAAAGATAAAAATAGAACTCTCGCTAGACTCCATTGAAGCTTGAAGCAATGTTGAATCTAGGAATTGGAATTATTCATTGTTTCTCCATCAGTTTCATTTAAATTCTTCAATCACAGCATGGTGATTTCATCCTTGACTATTCTGTCATTCACGGACAAAATGCCAAAGGATTTTCAAAAATATTAAAAAACATATAGATACCTATTTTGAATTCTAAGCATGGGTTCTTGCATGAAAAGGTTTAAATCAATTTTTGAAGATATAATTGATTTTAATTGATGTTTTTAGGGAAAATATCCAAGTACCCCCTGATATACTATGGTTTCATGGTATAATTAATACTTTTTCCTTATGTTTAGTGTGTCCGAAAGCCTTTTTGTGCTAATTTTTATATAAGTTTCTCTTTGTTTTGCAAGAAATCTTTCCAAAGCTGTAAGCGGAGACTTTGAGCGAAAAAATGCAGAAGCGACCACCTACAGAGCTTATGACGGTCCTTCGTGCCTGTGACGGTCCGTAGGTGGCAGCGTAGTGCAGCTGCTGAAGGAAGATGGGGAAGTCTTACCAAGTGTGGGATTACGAAGCTTGTGACGGTCCGTCATGGCTATGACAGTCCGTCCTGCAGGTTCGTCGTGAAGATTAGAGAAGTGATCCCAGTACCCAGATTCCAAAAGTTGAAGTATTTTTAATCGAAGACCCTCGACCGACCGTTGTGCCTATGACGGTCCGTCACACTTGCCATAGAGGGGAATGAAGAAAGCAGCAGAAGAAATTACACCAAGTATGGGACGAAGGAGTCCACGACGGTCCGTTGTGACCACGACGCTCCGTCGCGTGGTCCGTCGACCCAGCCGCGTTTTTGCAGATTTCGACTAATTAGAATCCTTGTTTAATTAGGTTTTTATTTTTTATAAATAGTTTGAAAAACCTCATTTTTGAGGTTAGACTCTGGGAGATTAGACATCATATTATTAGACTTTGTGTATTAGTGTTTGATTTTTGGAGATTCTTACAAGTGATTTTTGGTGATTAATCAAGCAAATTTTCGGACATTATTCTTTCTCATTGAAGTAAGTACATGAATTCTTATTTAATATATTTGAATATTTTGTTTAAGGCTATGACTAACTAAACACCATAACTAGGGTTGTGGGAACCATAGGCAAATAATGAGATAAACCCTAGCTAAAATAACAATTCTAGAATAGTGTCTTGCATGTATTAATAATTCTTTCGCTTAGAAGACTTTTTAACGGATGATCAACGTTAGAACTCGCCTTAATGCTACTTTCCGTATCAAGGAGGTAGATAATAGGAAAAGAATTATTAACATACATTTTGTGTATACTATCTAATAGGCTAGTATTGATTGGTACGAGGTAATAACTTAGTCAAATATCGAATACGATGCTTAATATGAGGTAAAGATAAGGGTTAGGAAAGCAACACACGTAGCCGGACCAAGGTGCAGAGTGAGATTTTCTAGATGCCGGACCAAGGATTTAGAAATACATAACTTATCACTTGCAAGATACTAGGAAAGAATTGTTATAGTTAGAATTATCAAGTTATGAACCAGTGGGGAACACGTAAACCTTAGTTACTTTGATTAATTGATTAAAACCCAAAATTAAAAGCTGTTAAGTGTCTCTTTCAAGTTCGTTGTTCATTTTCACTTATTCAGAGAAAGAACCCCCCTTTTATGTTTTTACTTTCTAAGGAAGTCATCAACCGAACAATAGTAATAACAAGTTTAAGTTAAGTCTAGACTATTTTCCTCGTGGGAACGATCCCGACCTCACTAGTTGGGTTATTTACTTGAAGCGACCGCTTTACTTGTCATTTGAGGAGTAAGTTTGAGCGTATCAAATGTTGGCGCCATTGCCGGGGAATTTAGCTTTTAGATTAACTTGAACTTATTACTAAAGTTTAGTTGATATTTTATTGATTTTACTTTGTTTTATTGGTTTTGATTTCCTTTCAAAACTATCCTCCTTGTATGCCAAATACACAGAGAGGAAGAGAACCCTTGATTGCCTACGATCACGAGCTAGAGCGTACACTGCGAAATATGAATCGAAACTTGGGAAGAAATGATGAGGATTTAAACAAGAATATCCCAGATCCAGTGGATGTTCATGGTCAGATGTTACCCGACTCTCCGGGTGAACATCAGCAGAGGGGACAAAATCCCGTTCCACGGCCCCAAGCATACTACAGAGGGTATGATAACATAGCAGACTTGGATGGGCCACTTATCTTGCCCCCTCTACCCACAGGCCACACTTTTGTGGTAACTAGTAGCCTGATGCAAATGCTCACTGCTAGAGGTTTATTTTCAGGGCTACCTTATGAGGATCCACATGCCCATATAGCTAAGGTAAGGGCAGTGTGTAAAAGTTGTGTGGGGAGGCCTGGTTTGGATGTAGATGTAATAGGTCTCAGAGTGTTTCCTCTCTCACTGACGGGAGAGGCTGCTATGTGGTTTACTGAGCTCCCATACTACTCCATTTTCACTTGGAACCGACTACGGGATGTCTTCTTAGCACGCTACTATCCGGTCTCCAAGAAATTAAACCACAAAGACAGGGTGAATAACATTGTGGCACTACCAGGAGAGTCAGTTAGTAGTTCTTGGGATAGATTCACCTCATTCTTTGGAAGTGTTCCAAATCACCGTATTGATGATGAGTCACTGAAGGAATACTTCTATCGGGGACAGGATGATAACAATAAAGCGGTGTTGGACATTATAGCAGGTGGATCTTATGGATATTGCCCTTATGCTGAGATTGCTGAGAAATTAGAGAAAATCTCCCGTAACAACAAAGCTTGGAGTACTAGGAAGTCCGATACAGGGAGAAACACATTCACAGTGCAGTCCACTCACAACCCAGCCACAGATGATATTTGTGAAGAAATGGCTCAGATGAGAACTGAGCTTGGGTTGGTACTAAAACATGTCACTGGGGGTGCAGAAAAATTCATGTAGTCAACTACATGGCTAAAACACCACCTCCAAATGATGAGTGCTATTATGCCGAGGACACTTATGCTGTAAATGAGCAGACGAGGGGTTTCCGACAAAGCGCCCAAGGCTCGCATCAGGATAATTAGCGCCAAGGTCAAGGGAACCAAGGTCGGAACTATGGTAACTACAACCGTGAGGGTCATTATGTCTGAGATGGAAACTACAACCGTGACTTCAACTTTAACAGGGGTAACTACGCTAATAGAAACAACAGGAATGGGACCTATGTCCCTCCTCAAAATCGTGAAGTTACTCCAAGGGATGGTGGAGATAGTATTGCGCGAGTTGAGGATATGTTGCACAAAATGATGAGGAGGTTCGACACTAACGATGAACACATTAAAGAGTTGAGGTGTGATTTAGCTAGTATTGGGCAAAAAGTTGATACACATGCAATTTTGATTAAACAGATCGAATTGCAAGTGGCCCAATTATCTGCGATAGTGAACACACGACAACCAGGAACTCTTCCTAGCAACACTGTCCAAAATCCAAAGATTGATGCGCACTGCATGGCAATCACTACATGGGGTGGTAGACAAACCATTGACCCACCTGTGCCGTCTACTGAGGAAAATGTGGTAAAGGGTAATAGTGAAGCAGAGGGAAGTAATGGAAAAGATGCAGAAGTACGTATCAAGGTAATTCCCATGCCTAGGACAACACCACCCTTCCCTCAGAGATTAGTGAAAAAGACTGAGGTTGGTAATTACCGGCGCTTCATAACAATGTTGAAGCAGCTCTCTATCAATGGCCCTTTTGGTAGAAGCTCTAGAACAAATGCCCGGTTATGCCAAATTTATGAAAGATCTGGTCACGAAGAAAAGATCGGTTACGTTTGAAGATGATGATAGATTGTAGCATTGTAGTGCTATCGCTACAAGATTCCAAGTACAAAAGAAAGAAGATCCGGGTGCATTCACTATTCCTTGTACAGTTGGGTCATTACATTTTGCGAAAGCATTATGTGATCTGGGGGCAAGCATAAATCTAATGGCCCTCTAAATTTACAAGAAGTTGGGTTTGGGGGATCCAAAACCCACTGCGATGCGGCTACTGATGGCCGATCGGACAGTGAAAAAGCCCATATGGATACTCCATGATGTGCTGGTAAAAGTGGAGTCATTCATCTTTCCAGTAGATTTTGTAATTCTTGATTGCGAAGTCGATTTTCAGGTGCCCATTATTCTTGGGAGGCCATTCCTTGCTATAGGTAGAGCCTTAGCTGATATGGAGAAGGGACAGATGACATTTCGGTTGAATAATGAACAAGCAACCTTCAACATTTGTAGGACCATAAGGCAGAGTGGTGAGCTCCAATCGGTATCTGCCATATCCCACAAAGAAAAGATGAAGAAGGGGACTGAACAGAAAATTGCAGAACAAGAGTTTATGGTTGGGGATTTGGTGCTTGTAGACATTTCTGGGGTACCTTGTCTTCCGGGCAAGCTCAAGTCCAAATGGACTGGCCCTTACTTGATTACCCAAGTATTCCCTCATGGGGCAGTTGAGTTAAAAGCCAAGCAGGGAGTGCGGTTTAAGAGGAATAGAGATAGAATAAAAATCTATTTTGGGCATAAAGCATCGGAGAATAAAGTGATAGAGGCATACCATCTTGATGAAGTCTGAGTAATCGAGTGTCCCCAGTCGTGCCGCGACATTAAATCAGGCGCTTGTTGGGAGGCAACCCAATACTTATCGTCTTTTTAATAAAGGTAGCATTTTTCTACCAATGGGTTTTTAAATTTGCAGGCACATGACCAGGAAATTCTGCAAAAAAACTACTCCGCAGCAGCCACTGACGGATACATCGACGGACCGTTGCGCATGCGACAGACCGTCGTCTGCATCCGTCGTCCAGGTATGTTTTTCTGCTACGTTGAAATTAGGGCACACACGACGGAACCTACGACGGGTCGTCACAACTGCGACGGTCCGTCGTCGGGGAACCGTTGCGTAATATATGAATTATACCCGACCCGACTCGGCTGGACCCTTTTTCAAAACCTGACCGCTGAAACCCCCAACCGCTCATTTTCACCCCATTAATACCTTATTCCTCTCATCTCCCCTCTCTTTTCAACTTCCACATTTCCCCCCTCACTGATCATTACCCCCACAATTCTCCAAAGCCTTAAAACTATCATCTACTAGTCGGAGCTGCTGTTCTAGGTGTCTACCCTGCCAGCTGAGTCATTTTCCATTTGTTTTTTCTCCATTTCTAAGGTATGTGTCTCTAAATTTATATTCATTAATCTTGTATTTTGTTTATTAGTTAGTATTAGCTTAGTTCTTAGTCGTATATTGTTTCCTTTATATGATTATGTCTAAACCTAGGCTCTAAATGTTCGAATTTGCCATGTTGACAACCCTAGTCATATGTTATTTTGCATTAATAGTTTCCTAGGTAGTTAGGATAGACACATATAGGTCCACAACACTACAAGACTATGTGGGTTCATCGGGGTTGCTTAGGGTATCTACAGTTCTATCTCTGTCATTCAGAACGAGACCCCGACGACGGATCATCGTAGCCACGACGGACCGTCGTAGGGTCCGTTGCACAAGCCCTAGCACCCCTGCCCAACGGACACATGTGACGGACCGTCGTACCCACGATGGTCCGTCCTGCATGACCGTCATACCGGTCCGAGACCCCTCCCTAAGGGTCTCCATTTTTTTCCCAAGTGTCCTTTAACGGACACTTGTGACGGACCGTCGTACCCACGACGGTCCGTCCTGCATGACCGTCATACCGGTCAGAGACCACATTCCTAAGGGTCTCCATTTTTTTTCCCAAGTGTCCTACGACGGACATCTATAATGGACCGTCGTAACTGTGACGGTCCGTCCTGCACACACCGTCATGCTAGTCAGAGACCCTCTTTCAAGGTTCTCTATTTATACAAAGTCCAAGTACACCACGACGGACCTCACGACGGTCCGTCATAGTCACGACGATCCGTCACCAGGACCGTCGTGTGTCACTGTTTATACATCATTTACATATTATTTTCACTGTTTTATATCGTATGGTTTCGCTTGTCATGATTGCCACTACTCGTACTAATAGTGATCCTTTGCAGGTACTATCTACTATGGCACCCAAGCAAGACCGAACCTACGCACGCGGGCGATCAAAGTCTGTTGCCCCGTCTGCACGCTTAATCATCAGCTCTAATGATGAGCGGGACCCTGAATATGTGCCCCCAGGCACTTTCGCACCTTTCCGTACTTCAAGTGCGCCCAGAACCACACCCAAGACGGTGGCGTCCGGCGTAGTCACTGCCTCCAAGTCTGATGAGGAGCGCACACTGACCGGCACACCCTCTGGGTCAGCCACAAATGAGGAAGGACCGTCAAGCTCCTTAGGAGTATCATGGTCCGAGGAGGCTTCAGGCTCTGCTAAGGTTCCCGCACCCGCCACTGCTGCAGCGTCGGCCTCGTCTGAGGAGGCTGACAGTTCAGACTCTACATCCGGCGCACCACCTCAGGTCCCCACACTAGCCTCTGACCAGCCAAACCGGTGGTGTCTCGACGGCCAGTTTCAAGTTTACTCCGATGCCAAGTTCCTGACTGATAAAGGAGTAATGACTCGGACACTCACCTTGGAGCGGCGGGTACTTTTAGGGAGTCTCCCATCGATGCTGGAGATCCACAACCTCTTCACCAGGTACCTCCTAGAGTGGACAGCCCGTCCATTGGGACGGTACAGCGAGGAAATGGTCCGACAGTTCTACGCATCCTACGTAGCGACTCTACGATCACAGATCGATAGGCGGGCTGCTCCCACTAAATAGGCCCCACTGGAGAAGGTTCGAGTCTGGGGCGTGCAGGTTGACATTTCCCTGCCAGCCATCCGCCAGTTTCTATACGGCGAGAGTGCAGATGCTACTCGGACCCCCGTCACTTCCGAGTTTGACTACCGCTGGCAGATAGTAAAGGATGGACTGTTCTTGCGCGAGCCAGCACTAAGAGAGACCACGAAGAGGTGGATGGCCCTGCACCTGTCAGTAGATGGAGAGGGTGCCGATTGGGTCACTGAGCCAAAGGGGGCCATCAAGAAGGCCAACCTCACGTTCGTCGCAAAGTTCTTGTGGCTGCTCGTCCGTCACTTCCTTTCCCCCACAGCTGTTGATAACATCGTCACCTGGGATCGAGCAGTGTTGATGGCGGCGATGATAGCAGGATTCGAGGTCGACTTCGCATGGCTTCTCCAGGCATTCAAGCACGAGAGGGCATTCAAGGTCACTACTACCTACCCCTCCCGTGTATGATCTCTGCCCTTTGCAGGTTCGCAGGTGTGCCCATATGGCACATAGATCAGTTGAAGACCCCGCAGGGCACCGTTGACATCGGCCTCATCAGAGACGAGGCTAATGAGTTGGCCCCACATAGAGGGCCCCGTCCAAGCTGCCACCACTTGCTGATGATCTTGCGGATACGGTAGCCCAGGCCCGCGCAGCTACACAGGCGTCCACTGACACTACACCGGTCGAGTCTATCCCGGGTAGTAGCCCAGCCCCGAGCTCCTCTCGCACTGCCCCTCTACACTTACTGGTCCCGCTTGCTAGGGTCCAAAAACAGGAGGCACAAATGGCCACTCTTCTGCATCATATCCAGCCGTTGATGCAGAAGTCGATTACTGAGTCTGAAGAGCGTCTAGAGAGGAAGATGCAGCAGTTTACCGAGCAGAAGATTGCTGAGGTTAACCAGCGCCTAGATTCCTTTGAGTTGAGAGTGTTAGCTCGACCAGCCCCTCCGGTAGATGTGTCGACTCTTCAGGCTGCAGTCGACAGTCTTCGTGCAGACATCGACACGATACTAGAGGCGAGGGTGCCGGATTTGGAGGTCCCTTCTGTTGAGCCTGCTGAGGACACAGTATTGGCTGCCTTGTTCACTACTTCTGAAATTCCACCACCGCCCCCTCGAGAGAGTGCCAAGAAGCGTCTGGGTCGAGCAGAGGATGAGGCACGAGCAAGGAAGAAGGAGCGCCGAGAGATAGAGGCTGCGAGGAGAGCCTCACTTGCTGAGGCGGAGGCACACCAAATCAGAGCATCGCAGATAGAGGCTGGGGCGTCTAGCTCCCGCACTGTAGAGACAGCAGGAGGTACTACTGATGGTGCGGTTGCTGCTGCGGACACCACCGAGGGTGTCCAGATTGCAGAGGATGTGGGTTCCGGGGAACCGGACCCACCGGCTTGTTGAATCGACGGCGCTTTGCGCCACAGGTTTGCTTCACCTACCACTCTAATATTTAGATTTTTTTTTATGCATTGGGGACAATTGCATGCTTTTGTGTTGGGGGTGGGGTAAATGGAAAGTGAGTGTTAGGGTGAAGTCTGAGTAGCCGAACTCACTATCCTCTTTTGGGGTTTTCTTGCCTGTGTTCTTTTTCCCCAAAAGACTGATTACTTTTTCTGTTGAACCGGCACGTTATATCTTTTGTACATAGTAAAACTCTGAAACATGATGGCTAAAATGATATCCTGATAAAACTGGAAAATGTTGCATGACTAGGCGTAGTAACTGATAATAGTGTGGCTCTAAACATGAAATAGAGTTACACCATTGCATTACCCTAAATCTTCAAGTCGAAATAGGTGTCTGATAATCAGGTATAGTGATGAGATGTCAGGTGAGTGTTAGGAAATTTGAATAGTCCACTACTGGTACTGAGCTAGAACTTGCCTGGTTAGTCCTGCTAAAAGTAAGTTGTAACAGACAATTAGGAAAGGATTTTAGGCCCATATTCAAGATAGCCCATTTCTAGCCTAAATAAAAGAAACCAAATGAAAGTTATCCTTCTTTGATCCAAATAATTTGAGCTTAAAATTAGACCTTTCTTTTTAACCCCAACTAATCTTTTCTGGGAACAATATGTTGGCCCTGGTCACTCCTTCGACATGTGCACCTCAGCTTATGCCAAAAGCATAAGTTAAGGGTGGCTAATGCATCAACAACCTTCGTTATGGCCCTGACCCGACTTTGGGTATTGTGTACCTTGACTCATTGCAAAGCCATGAGTTGAGGGTGGCTGTTTTGAAGAATGCTCTTGAAAGTGGGGTTGAAAGAAAAAAGAAAAAGAAAGAATAAAAGTAAATTGACTCAAGAACTCGTTGAAAGAAAAAAAAAGGAAAAGAGTCGCTTACACAAATGAAGAAAGAAGGGAAAATAGCAAGGTGAAAGAATGGGAGAAACTGGGCGAGATAAAGTGATAGAAAGTGGAAGGTTTAGCCGATATGTCAAGGAGGGAAAAAAGTCACTAAAGTATACCTAAATATACCCTACCTTACTCTGAGCCTATGTTACAAGCTAAGAAAGTCCTATCGTAATCCTAAGGGTTGTATAGCGAACTTAAGGCAGTGAAAATAAGGCCAAGCTTATGGAAATAGGTATGAATGAGTGTGACTTTGTTCTGAGAGCGAGTGTTGAAAAGTAATCCTTATACCCAAACTGAAATCATTGTGTGAAAAATGAGGATTTTGTTTTGAAGTGAGGACACTAGTTGCAATACCGAAATTTGTTAGCACCTCGATAAGAAATTGAAGAGGTTAGGTGTTAGTGCATGGTGAGTCTGTGTCATGTTCGAATCCCACAAAATTCAAGCCTAATAGTGATAGCATGAATAGATTTGATGAGATTAATCGGGATTGATAGCCAAATGATTGCAAATGATAAAACATGAATACTATTGTACAAAGATTGTGTAGTGAGTCATAGTGCGTCGCTTGAGGACAAACAACGAATATAAGTTGAGGGTATTGATATACCGTGGTTTCAAGGTATAATTAATACTTTTTCCTTAAGTTTAGTGTGTTCGAAAGCCTTTTTGTGCTAATTTTGATATAAGTTTCTCTTTGTTTTGGAGAAAATCTGTCCAAAGCTTTAAGCGGAGATTTTGAGCGAAAAAATGCAGAAGAGACCACCTACGGAGGTTATGACGGTCCGTCGTGCCTGTGATGGTCTGTAGGTTGCAGCGTAGTGCAGATGCAGAAGGAAGATGGGGAAGTATGACCAAGTGTGGGAATACGAAGCTTGTGACGGTCCGTCATGGCTATGACGGTCCGTCTTGTAGGTTCGTCGTAAAGATCAGAGAAGTGATCCCAGTACCCAGAGTCCAAGAGTTGAAGTATCTTGAAACCAAGACCCTCGACGGACCGTTGTGCCTATGACGGTCCGTCACACTTGCCGTCGAGGGGAATGAAGAAAGCAGCAGAAGAAATCGCACCAAGTGTGGGACGACGGAGTCCACGACTGTCCGTTGTGACCACGATGGTCCGTCGCGTGGTCCGTCGACCCAGCCGCGTTTTAGCAGATTTCCAGTAATTAGAATCCTTGTTTAATTAGGTTTTTATTTTTTATAAATAGTTCGAAAAACCTCGTTTTTGAGGTTAGACTCTGGGAGATTAGACATCATATTATTACACTTTGTGTATTAGTGTTTGATTTTTGGAGATTCTTACAAGTGATTTTTTGTGATTAATCAAGCAAATCTTTGGACTTTATTCTTTCTCATTGAAGTAAGTACATGAATCCTTATTTAATATATTTGAATATTTTGTTTATGGATATGAGTAACTAAACTCCATAACTAGGGTTGTGGGAACCATAGGAAAATAATGAGATAAACCCTAGCTAAAATAACAATTCTAGAATAGTGTCTTGCATGTATTAATAATTTTTTCGCTTAGAAGTCTTTTTAACAGATGATCAACATTAGATTTTTGCCTTAATGCTACTTGCCGGACCAAGGAGGTAGAAAATAGGAAAAGAAATATTAACATAGATTTAGTGTACACTATCTAATAGGCTAGTATTGATTGGTACGAGGTAATAACTTGGTCAAATATCGAATACGATGCTTAATATGAGGTAAAGATAAGGGTTAGGAAAGCAACACACGTAGCCGGACCAAGGTGCGGAGTGAGATTTTCTAGATGCCGGACCAAGGATTTAGAAATACATAACTTATCACTTTGCATGCAAGATACTAGGAAAGAATTGTTATAGTTAGAATTATCAAGTTATGAACCTGTGGGAAACACGTAAACCCTACTTACTTTGACTAATTGATTAAAACCCAAAATTAAAAGCTGTTAAGTGTCTCTTTCAAGTTTGTTGTTCATTTTCACTTATTTAGAGATAGAACCCCCCTTTTTATGTTTTTAATTTCTAAGGAAGTCATCAACCGAACAATAGTAATAACAAGTTGAAGTTAAGTCTAGACTATTTTGCTCGTGGGAACGATCCCAACCTCACTAGTTGGGTCATTTGCTTGACGCGACCGCTTTACTTCTCATTTGAGGAGTATGTTTGAGCGTATCACCCCCTCAACCTATGCCCGATATCTCAGAGACACACTTATGCTATACGAAGGTCCTATTACCCCCCTGAACTTATTTTATAAGTAATTTTCTACCCCTTTTTAGCCTACGTGGCACTAGTTTGAAAAAAAAGTCAACCATCATTGGACCCACAAAATAGTGCCACGTAAGCTAAAAAGGGGTAAAAAATTATTAATAAAATAAGTTCAGGGGGGTAATAGGACCTTAGTATAGTATAAGTGTGTCTCTGAGATTTAGGGCATAGGTTGAGGGGGTACTTGGGCATTATCCCATGTTTTTAAGATCAAAACTTCCATGAACCCATGTATTCCTTGAATTCATAGTTTTGGATCTAAAGTGGCTAAATTGATCATGACTTGATTTTAATGAATTTATGTTTAGATTATATTTGACTATTGAATTAATTATAGATCATTATAGAATTCGCAAAACATGCCTTATAATGATAATATTCATATTAAATGTTGTTGGATAATTGATATGGATTGGTTATTGTCTTAATATTGTGTACATGGATATTGTTAAGAGCCTGTGTATAGTGAATTTATTGAAAAGGCTAAGGAAAAGTGATGATGATGATGGGAATGGGTGAGTTGACCTAATTCCTCCATTTAGTATATAATAGATATTGAATTGTATTTATTTTGTATGTTCCACTTATGGTGGCAATGTTTATGTGTTTATATTGTAATGAACATTGCCTTTTGACATTATTATGTGAATTGTGCTTATAATGTTATAGCTTGTATAGATTATTAAGGTGAAGGATGATAATGTGTATATTTTTATGTTTAAGGTTAAAGTATGATTTCCTCTAAATGGTTATATGTGAATATGATAGACTTTAATGAGTCTATATGTGTTGGTAGGGTATCTTGTTAGGTAGACTTTGTTGTTCCTACATTGTGCTTGAATGTTATTGAATACATGAAATGATGATATTGTTTCGTTAGTGGTAGACTTAGGTCCCTCTACTCGATACCTTAAAGTTTGTGAATTTGAAATATTGACCAAGTAAGCTTAGGCACCTTTTTCATGTATGTGTATGATTAAATGATGAATGAAAGTCTAGGATCGGTATGCCTAAAATGGTGCCCTTCTAAGGATAACTAGTATAGGACCTTGAATATGATAAGAAGGTCAAGATTATAGAACCTTGCATGATAAAAGATGTTTGACAATGGCGACCTTGAACATAGAAAAGAAGTTTAATAGAAGCCCTGAAGTTAAAGACTGTAATGGTATCCTTCTTGAGTGGAATGATGGATTAGTGGTAGGTGGGCTGCAACGGTATGAAACCATCTCTAAGGAAGTCATAAGAGCTATCCTAATAGTCCTTTGTTTTCATCCCTAGTGGACCCATCCTTTGGCAAGATACGGTATTGTGTGTTGGTTAGGCAAAGTAATGGTGTACATTTTCTAATACACCTAGGGAATGATTTATCTATGAGAATAAAGGCAAAGCAATGAGTGAATATTTCACATCTCAAGAAAACACCCTAAAAGATATGGCACTCTCAGAGTACAACATGGCGTACTTTACCTCTTGGATGTCTTATACAATCCCATAGTTATCATTCATCGCATTCTCATAGGTAAATTTAGCGGAAACTTTAAAACTTTCATGCCACATCTTATGCTTGAACATCACTTCCAATATATATATATATAATATATATATATATATATATATGTATTATAATACATAGTTAAACACTTTAAGTCTCTTTACCAGCTTAGACTCAACATCATTAGAAACGTTAGGGACACGACCCTTACAACATAAATCATAAGTACATTATTACCAAACTTTACAGTAAGATAAGACTTAGGGAATCCTTGAAGTTAAGGATTTGTTTCCTTTAGCTTGGGAAACAAATATAAAGCTCTTCGACATAGAGACATATTTTAAGCATTCTTAAACTACACTTTGTGTAAAACGGTAAAGAAGAATGGAGTTAGTACAAGAAAGCACTAAATATTGCAACAATGCAAAAACATGCATTTTAAAAGGGACACTTTACTTGAAACCATGCATCATTTCATATATGATAGCACAAATACATACACAACTCAACATAATACATAACCCTCATATAAGACCTAACCCAAGACATCATGAGAGTCACACTATCAATAACGTTATTCTAAACAATAGACAACAACACATACTTGGACTTCACTTCATAAAGCATCATAGGACATGAATCATAACCTCTTTCTAAACCTACAAGTGCAATATAAATGTGAAGTCCCATAACCTCACACATACTATGTAAACATACACAGAGACTACAAGCATACCATTCACTCCATAAACCAACAAGACAAGTATAGAAAACTTCATACATACCAAGCAATACTTCATCATATAGTCAATAAGACCAACATTATGCACATAATAAGAAAACACATAACATAGACCCATTAGGAATCATACCATGGATATCATCACAACCAGTAGACTACCCTATAACGTTATGCATAAGGAACATAAACATAGCCTCATTCATTAGAACAACTTCCTAGAACTCCCTTCAAGAGATACTTGTGCAATGCATAGTTGAGGTATCATACCCTGACCAACACTAAGCAACTTCTCTTAGGTTGTCCTTGTTAGGGTCCTTATTTTACTTCCATTTTCCATTTATAATATAGGAAAAAAATTTCCATAACCGACACAGATACGATGGGTGCTAAACATGGAATGTGGCGTTGTAGAACCTTACACCAAGAGAAGGTACTACCTAGCCAAGGTAGACTATTAGTACATGTTAGAATATTAGGTGATATCACTTGCTAGATCCTATGTGGCAAGCATAGTTTATGCAACTTGGATGTATACATGGAAACACTCTTTATGCCTATTGAGGCATTGTAGTTGTCCACCTAGTGAGGACAATGGTGAAAAAGCCTTCCCACATTGGTAAAAGGCACCCCTCATTTGAGTTAAGTCGGTTCTAAGCTAAGTTCCCTTTATTTAAAGGCCATCATTATCATAACTTTGTAAAAAAATAGTATTAAGAGAGTTAATCCCCCATATGCTTAGCTCATAGGTCATAAATGATAGTTCATTAACCTAAATAATGTTAGAAGTCCTTTCACATGGACATAGAATATGTAAATCACCATCTAGTTTAAGATACTTTTGCGAACACCTTTCTAGAGACCCTCTATTTACTAGATCAACATACTAGCAACATAGACATGTTTTCGTGTGTGTGTATAGATATATGCGAATAAACCTTTCACATAAACATCTTTAGACCATACATATTCATACTTGTACTTCATTCATGCATAAGTGTATATGTGTAACTATATAAGCAATCATTTAATCTAAACACATTTAGAAATCATGCAAATTCATACTTCATCATACCATATAAAACATATTCATACCTTAATCATGCATTCATAATCATGTACATTGATAACAAACCTAGGTACTATCCTATTAAGGAACACATGTTCAATGCATAGGCAAGGTCCCATACCCTTTCCTATACTAGTACACCTAACAAATAATCCTACTTAACAGATACATAACATACTTCATGGACACATATTTTAGACACATAGTAGTAGACACAAGTGCAAAAGAGAATACCCTTTCATTAGACACCATGAACCTATACTACTTGTAAGAATGCATGATGTGTAAGTGTGTGTATATTAGTCAACATGATCACCTAATGGCTATCAACAACATAATGAGGCAGACACCCTCTTAGGACAACAATGCACATTCAATCATAGACCACACATCAGAATTTAGCATAGGAGACAAGCTTACTTCACATTATACTTAAGACTCAAAACATTAGCTAATAACACATTCACATAGGGCACATAGGTAGGGGTTCATTGATAATAAATACTTCATCAATTGAAGCACCTAAACATAATCCTAACATAGTCATTCACAAGCTTAAACATTAAAAACACAACCTAGATCACAACTAGAATAAAAGACTAGGCAAGCTTCAGCTTTGGTGATAATCACCACCACACCTTCATAATAAAATTGCCTTTAAGGACATGATCACATCACATATATAATGACAATAAAGTAAACACCTCCACCATAAGTGGAACATACCACACAATGCCATAAAAGGCTAATTATCTAGCATTTCTATAACAAAGTAGAGAGGTAAATCAATCTTACCAAAACTCCCTTGCTTTGATCATCAATGATCAATAATCACAATCTATAAATAATATCAATATATTGCAGTAGCTAAAAGTATCTTCACATAAACGAAATCCTACATTTATGTATTATAGAGTCGAGATCACATTAAATACAATACATTAACAATCGACCGAAAGTAGAATATAGGCTAATCCTTACCAAATCTTCAAGCCTCAATCCACATTGGATGAACAATAGATAATTCATCATAACATTACATCATAGGCTGTTATTAACAATCAATTTAGCATAATTTGAATCACATTATAATCCTCCTAAAATCAAGATCAGAATACCCAACACATACGCTAAATCGACATTGGGCGGGATCATGAGTTCAACATAGAATTGGATTGAAATTCAGTTTAAAACAAAAATATAATCATCAATTCATAATAAGCATGCTTTTGAAAACAATTTGAGAAAGAACACATGGCTAGATTGAAATATAGAAAAATTCATCATGAATTCTCTTCGAAAACATTGAAAAGAACTCTCTAGATTGAAGGTTATCTATACATGAAGGATCACAATACCTTATTTTAGGAGAGAATCGCATCTTCATGAAGAAACCGTGGAATCCAATCTCCAAGCTGTTCTTGAGCTTCATCTCCAATGAAGATTTCTAGAGTGAATGTTTTCGAGAGGGAAGTCTAATTTTAAAATCATGGACTGTGAATGGGGTTTTGATCTTTTTAAATAACTTAGTATAACCATAAATATTTAAATTAACCGCCTATAGTAATTTAGAGATGTGGTAAGAATTTCCCATTCACCCTTTTAATAAAATAGTACGCTGGCTGCGCAGATTGCAGGTTCAAATGAAAAAGCAATTTACGCCCCTTAGGCTAATGAAAGGGCCTTTTTACTCGCCTCGTTTGGGTCTCAGGCTTGGCATTGGTTGCTTTGCCTCTGAGGATAACTACAGAACGACTATTGCCCATCGATAGGGCGTAGGTCCACCTACAAGGTGCCGTTATTGGCCATCAATTCGAACTGCCAAGGGAGTGCCTAGGTAGTGTTTGAGGTCCTCGTTGAGGGCCTTTTGTGAGGCCCTTGGTGAGTCATACCTATACATTTCCAAAATAAAGATACTCATTAACATGTACGGGACCATACTTATCATTTTAAACCAAAACGAACACCTAAAACATGACAAGACATACATGCACATCTCAAGGTCTAACTTTTGAACTTCTTGGACGTTCTTGGACGTTTGACTTCTTAATGACTTCAAATTGACCATACATGCTTTAAAAAACTTAATAAACATGTTAACAATCTTATAAGTCACATGGTAGGATCTAGATACCTTAACTCATTTTGGGGGTGTTACAATATCCCTTACTTGGGAACATTTGAGATCGAATGACACTTAGAACATTCTAATCACTACAAGGACTTTAATGATCCATATAACATCTCATAAAATCATCACATAGAAGTAAATGAACCAAAATTACAAGGAACACTAACTTCAAAAATTTATTACTCAATGCGACACAAGCAAGCAAAACCTCTATTCACTCACTCTTTAAATGCATCAAACATATAGGATCTTGTCATGTTCATAGAAGGAAAATCCTTCTCCTAATCATCACTTGTTCATTTTAATTAATAGCTCATTATGAAACAACATTTAAGTCATACTTAGGCAGATTCAACATCACTCAAGAAGCAATTAGGCACTCATACTTCACTGCACATATACTTGAGTCAAATAGGTTAACTATGGATTCATATTAGTTACGCATAGTACCGTGAGATCCATACTCAACCATCCATGCTTAGTATTTTTTAGGGAGGAATTTCCTTCTCCTTAACACACTTACAAGTCTCATTAGTTCACACCCAAGCAAGGCACAAAGGTCAATTCATTTTAAGTGAGAAGTTTTCAACCTTTAAACCAAAGCATGCTCATACTTCCTTCCTAGTAAAGTCAAAATGGTAAATCACACCACACACATTACAACAATATGAAGTCCTTTTGCATAGTTTCAAGTCCTAGCATATCACTGACTTCCATAAACATGTACCATTTAGGAAAATATCATACACTGTATAAGCACACACAAAGACACTAGCTACACATGCCTTCATTTTTTAAGAGTGAGCCTACAATTACACTTCCCAAATCATAAAAGTCACATAATATTCAAGAGACTCATAATTTTTAATTTTAAAGAGACTCAATTTCTCATTAATTTCTAATAACACCACACATTAAAAGTGACATCAACATGTTTCTTACCTTATCTCATGAAGTTTAATGCACAACTAACATATCAAGATGCACAATAACATGAGAAAACATGTACGTGATAAAAAAAATCCTTTTTCATGAAATTTATAATATCGAAAATATGCCTAACATAGTGTCACTATGACATACTTAACATATGGAGAACATCCAACTCTTCCATTCATGCAAGACTCCCATCATGAACAAGCTATTAGAAGCTCTTTAGTTCAATCTCAAGTAAGAATAAAAGGAAAAGATAGAAATATCAGATACCTTACTACTAAACTCACCATCCCCCACTTAGGGTAAGCCCATTTAAGAGCACTTAACCCAACCTCAAGAGGATGTTAGCTTATAACCCTCCATAATTATCACTTAAAAGTGATTACTAACCTAAAAGGAATTACAATAACTCCACGTAGGAATACCAAAGGAAATTCTAAACCTTATGACTTAGGAAAATTATCCCCCAATTGAGGTAAGCCTAATCACATCATGCCTTTATACCACAAGGTAAAGTCAAGTCGAATCAAACTTATATAATTCTCACACAAGAAGGTTCAACAATTCTTAAGGGTTCTTACTCCTAATATCTCATCAAAGAGTCTACCAACTCAATCATCAAGGGATAATACCCCATACCCCATCATTCCTCTAAGTTCAATATCTTAAAAACTCCATAACATTCAAGTTAGGTCATACTACCCAACCACATAGGGTCTCAACTATACCATGATCATCAAAGGTCATACGACATTAGGGGAAACAATAGAGGAGACATATCCATAAGGCCTCTTTCTTTTTATTTCAACAATAGAGTAAGGTAACTTCTAGGTCAATCAAACACACATTATCACCCTAGAAGGTAAGCACACTACCTTCACTTCTATGATTAAGACTACAAAAAAACTTCAAACACAATCAAGGCAATCATGAAGTTTCACACATAGAAGGCAACACATAAACCATTACACATATAAAAAGGTAAACATTGAAAACATAATATGTAAGGGAAAGATGAATTTTTTGCCATTTACCACACTTCCTAAATCATTTAAAACCTAAATCATAGTTTTATACTACCACCTTGCATACTCATAACGGAATATCATTATTTCAAAAGGAAGCTCAATTAAACTATAACAACTTATGTATCATGCTATAACCATATCATAACATAAATGTTCACATATCATATCATTTTACATAGGTCTCATATAGCCATTAATGGCAACACATTATTAAAGCATCCGAAAATTCACTTTCAAACATACTAATTAAACCATAAAACCAATAAAATTATCAAAACTCACCTTTTATCCCTCAAGAATAGAGATACATCTCCTCCAAGCAATCATACCTAAAAGTCCACCTGACCAGAAAACATAAGAGAGAGATCTTATAGAGTTAAGTTCAATGGAGCGGCATAAGAATGATGAAAAAGGGAAATTCTATCATTCAATATCCTCTGCCTCATAGATATATCGCGACTCACCACCGATGAATGAGACTATACTAGACATGTCAACACGAGACTTTGGACCCTAAAACTACTTTCATATTTTGCATGCTCTGATACCACATTTTTCACATCTCGAGAGTACACCCTAGAAGATATCACACTCTCGGAGTGCAACATGTCCTAGTTCCTCTCGGAGGTCTTATACAAGCCCATAGTTATTATTCATCGCATCCTCATAGGTAATTTAGCAGAAAATTTAAAATTTATGTAGAAAATCATATATATACATATATATATATATATATATATATATATATATAGAGAGAGAGAGAGAGAGAAAGAGAGAGAGAAATAATATCATAATACATAGTTAAACACTCTAAGTCTCTTTGCCAGCTTAGACTCAACATCATTAGAATACATTAGGGACACGACCCTTACAACATAAATCATAAGTACATTATTACCAAACTTTAGAGTAAGATAAGACATAGGGAATCATTGGAGTTAACGATTCCTTTCCTTGAGCTTGGGAAACACATATTAAGCTCTTCACTAAAGAGAAATCCTTTTGAGCATCCATAACCTATACTTTGTGTAAAAAGGTAAAGAAGAATGGAGTTAGAACAAGAATGCACAAAGTATGGCAACAATGAAAAAACATGCATTTAAAAGAGACACTTCTGTTGAAACCATGCATCATGTAATTTTGTGATTACTTCATAAAACATTGATATAATAAGCATTATACTATTCACATACTTCATATAGGCATAGTCAATGGTGAAACATCATATAAAATAACATATTGCATCTAAATTATGTTAGCCACCACTTTACAATAACTACTATTTCATTACAATGACCTCTTTGTCCATTTAAAGTGAGCTTTCTTCATTTTAACTCCTTGACTTCCCAAGTAATCCTCTAGTGACACTTGGTGAAATATGTAGATAATGTCCCATTAAAACATCCGCACTCAAGTAACACCTTAATAACCCAAGCTAGTTGTCACATCCGAGTTTACCCCCTAGATTTAACTGGCGTCGTCGTACTCTTTGAGCACTAAGACTAGACCCTTAGTTTTTCATCATTGCATTCACAAGTCAAAAATACGAAAGAATTTAAATTTTTTTAACTATATCTAATTGGAGGTTTTACATAGACCTTTACATTCACATAGTAGTATTGTTATCGAGTATACATAGACCACTCGTGAAAGAAGATTACTTAGTCTTCTACATATATTTCACATACATATATAAAATAGAAATAAAGTCATAAAATCTGTCTGATCTCATAACCATCTTAAATGACAATATCATCTTGTACATAGGCCTACAACAATAAAAGTAAGCCACATATAGGCTTTACGCAACTTGTTCTCAAATGAAAGATAGAGTAAACATAAGTGTCTTAATATGTAAGAAAATTTGTAGCCAGAATATTGGCATCATCCTCGGCCAAATGAGGACCTACCATTTGGATGAGAGAGAATATCCAAGCCTCCTTTTAGATCACCTCAAATGAAACCTCAATGACCAAAACCTTAGATGTTTGGGAAAAAGGGAGAAAATTGGGTTAGTACGCCACATGTACTAAGTATGATACTATATGCACATATAACAACCAAACATGCTAAAAGGGGATATTTACTTAAATCATGCCATTTTTCCTCTTTAAGAACTTATGTACAATCAACAAACTACACCAATTATTTGAACATGTTCAACAAATCAAATAAGCTATATGCACACCAACATATTTGAACCTATAATCTCATTTAACTATATCATCAAGTAATAACATCACAAGCATGGATAAGAGTTCAACATGTAACTAGGAAAGCAAGACAACTAATCATAAATCCTCATAATTTTAACAAGTGCAATGACCAAGCAAAGCCCCATAGTCTTACTTAATCAAGTAACCAAATAAGAACCATAAATATTAACTCACATTACCTAACATAGACTTCAAGTACACATAAGCTCATACTTTAGCAATAGAGACCAATTACATGTTTATAAGCATCATAATCATCATATAAGGTCAACTACATTAACATACTTCAATACATAATGTTAACCTCCTAAAGCTCCTATCAAGGAAAACTAGTGCAAGGCATAGGTAGAGTCTCATACCCCTACCTAAGCTAAGTAAAACCCCTCAAATCAGTTTAGTTAGTCTATACATGATTACTTCATTTTAGTATAGGGAACACTTATCTTAACTGACATAGACCACATGACCAAATGTGGAATCCCGTGTCTTAAAACCTTACACTGATTGAAGGTGGTCTACCGTCCAAGATAGAACCTATCATGAAACGTAGCATCTAGGTGGATCCACTAGCTAGTATTCTTATGGTGTAAATATAGTTATGTAACTTGGGGAAACATTGGAAACATCACACTTTACCTTATTTGGGTCATGAGGCTATCCACCCCGTGAGAACCGTAGTGAACCCTACTTCCCCTATGTGGGAAAATGTCACCCTCTCACATCAAAGATCACTCAGCGCTAAGTTAAGTTCCGTCTTGAAATGTCTTTAATATATTTACTTATCAATCATAACTTAGTTTAGGTCATAGGGTCTACACCTTGTATATTCATCATTATAATATCTCAATAGGAAATTGCATGAGTATAATCCTTTCATCACAATCCACATAAGTAAGGTTAACACATTACATAATCTTTCATAATAAGGGACATTCGTAATCATCATCATCCTTATAACTTTACATCTTAATCAACCTCAAAACCAAAAGCAAGACTTTGCAATTCAATATCGTACGACCCTATCAATCCTAAATAAGGCATACTCCAACACATTCTTCATGACTTAATCACGATTAATTATAATTGAAGCAAAGTATATGGATCACAAGACTTACCAAGTCTTCTTCATAATTCATCATCAAGTTCATACAATCCACCCTTTGTTCAACCCAATTAGGTCATCAAGTCACCACAATTCAATGTCCAATATAATCACAAGGCTAAAAGAATCACTACATCACAATTCCATAATACAACAAAGCTTAGTTTTAAGTGAATTCATCATACGCTAGATCACTTCTCAATAACTAGTATGAAAGACAATACATCACCCTATTAATTCATAATTATCATAACAACATCATCTAGTAGTAATTCAACCCTTAAGCAAGTCAGTTGAATGAACAATATACAATATAAATCAATTCACAACCTAGAGTTAGGGACTTAGGATCATCTTCTTAAAATTAGGAAAGACAACAAAAATTTACCCAATTCTAGTTAGAATACATATTAAATCATCAACAATTCACTCCAGGTATAGATATTATTGGGCATGTAATCGTAGGTAGGAACTCTTATTTTTATCTTATTCTTTGGTCAGGCTGGTAAACCCAACCAAATAAGCATCATAACTTCAATTTCGAGAATAGATGAAACCCATTTGAAAACTCTAGATTTGAAAACACTTTTAATGAACCCTTTGAGGAAAGAGGTCTCAAAGGTGAAACAATATCATACCTTAAAATTTTGACAAAGATTTGAAGATGAATTCGTCCCCTTCCTTACCCCAAAGCCCTTCCTTATCTTAGTCTGCAATGGTGTCTTTTAATAGAGAGAGAAAGTAGACAGAAGATAGAGGAATAGATATTAGAGTTCTACATAGTTTAATGGGGTTGGGGAATCTAAATGGGTTACTAACTAACTTAATTAGACCCCTCTTCATCCCTTAATTAACCCCCTAAACCCATAACAAACTAACTGAAGTTAATTAAAAATGTGTAGAAAAATGTAAGCCCTCACAGACGGAACCCCATCGATGGGCCGTCTGTGAGTCGACGAGTGATAAGCTCAAATTAAACTTCCCTAAAGAATTATAAGTGTTCGTATCAAGTAAAGAACCCAATTTTTAGGTTTGAGTTGATCCCACGAAGAAAATAGTTTAGACTTAACTTTAGTCTACGATTACGTCTATTTAGTCAAGCCTTTTCCGAAAACAGTTAAATAAAAGGGGGGGTTGAAACAAAAATGTTAAATTATCTCTAGGTAAGCAAGTATCAAGATTAAAACTTTGGTCTTTATCAATTTATGAGATAAACTAGGGTGTAGTGTTCTCCATAGGTTCAAAACGCGACAATCCTAGCTATAACAACTATTTCCTAGTGTCTTGCATGGTAAGTGGAAGTTATGTATCTCCAATTCCTTGGTTCGGCAACTAGAGAATTTCACCCCGTACCTTGGTCCGGATACGTGTGTTGAATTACTAACCCTTACCATTACCTCATATTAAGCATCATATTCAATGTATGACTATGTTACTACTTCGCACAAATTGAGATTAGCCTATTACATAGTGTATACTAAATCTATGTTGATAATTCTTTTCCTAGTAACTACCACCTTGGTCCGACAAGTAGAAATAGGGCAAGTTCTGACGTGTGCACTCGTTAAAAAGAATTCTAAATGAAAGAATTATTAATACATGCAAGAACCTTTTCTAGAATTCTTATTTTGCTAGTTTATCTTGTTAATTACCCATGGTTCCCACAACCCTAGTTGTGGATTTAGTTACCCATGCTTAGAATTACACAATTCATGGTTTTTAAACAAGAATTAATGTATTTACTTTGATAAGTTAAAAGAAAATCCAGAAATATCACTTGAATTAACGAAAATATTGTAAGAATCCATTCCTGAAACTTGAGTAATTCCAAAAATCCAAAGTTCAACTTCGAATAACAAGAGTATGAAAAATAATCAAAAGTCTAACCCCAAAAATGACGTTTTTAACCCTATTTATAATAAAAGTGCTAAATTAGAAGGAGTTCTAAATAAGGAAAATCTGTCACAAAAATGCGTCTTTAGTCAACGACCCAACTGACAGTCCATCAATAGAATGACGGACCGTCGAATGCCCCCGTCGGTCCACACTTTAACTTTTTCTTAAGCCTTCAATTTTTGCATTCATTCTATTACAATTGATGTACCTACAGCACGGTCTATCTTCTCACTTACCATCCGTCGATGCCTCCGTCCTTCCATACTTAGTTATTTCATCAAGTCGGGTACTGGGACTACTTTCTGTTTGAAACGATAGCTTGCATGGACGGTCCGTCGATCAGTCGACGGACCGTCGATCCTTTCGTATCTCCACACTTGTTCAGATTTCCCTGAGTTGCTTCCAAATGTTTGAACCTCTATTCGATGATCACCACCTACGGACCGTTTCGATGGATCGGTGGACCGTCGATGGCTTCGTAGGTCATCACTTCTGCACTTGTTTTAGCACAGTCTTCTGCATTTCTGTTTTAGAAAGATTTCCTGTAATCACAGATAAAAATATATTAAATTACTACAAAAAAGTGCCTTAGACACACACTAAACTTAAGGAAAAAGCATTGGAAGTACCGTGAAACCCCAATACATCAACGAGTCTATCCCCCTCTCATCCTGCACATCCTTCATTCAGTTCAGAGACTTGTGAAGGCGATGTCTTACTCAAAGTGGGTAAGTGTGTGAAGACGGTGGCATCGTTTCCCCTTCAGTCCACATATGGACCGTATCCCCCTTTGTCAATGCACACTGCCTAGGTAGTGTTGCCTCAATCTGCAGGGGTCCTCATCAAGGTCCATTGGTTGGTCCTTGGAGAGTGGTACCGGGATGTTTCAACCATGAAACATCTCTAACATGTGTTCCACACATTTTCACCAAATTTTGTTAATTTTTAACTTCTTAAAAACTAGTCGAATAGGCCAAGGCACACTAGTACCTCTTTGAATCTACTTTCGAACGTGATGGATGTTTCGGTTTCTAAACTCCCTAGATGACCTATATTCATTAAACTAACCTTAAAAATAGTGTATAGACTTCATGACACCTATTTTTGGCTTAACAACACATCTAGGATTTTCAATATATTACATTATCCCCCCCCCTAGGAACATTCATCCCCGAATGACTCTAATCTCTTTTGATGGAACGAATAGACTCAAGACTAGCAGCTCAACCAAAGTCAATATTCTATCAAGACAATTCAACGCTTCAATTACCAACTATGAGACTCAAACATTATTTCATGAGGCATTTCCTTCTCACAACAACAACATGAGCTCAAGATAACACACATGACTCAATAATAATCAAGTTTAATTATCAACACCCTCAACATAAATTTGTTGTTTGTCCTCAAGCGATGCATTATGACTCACGACAATCCTTTTGTACAAAAGTACTCTCTTTTTAAGCTTTCACAATAATATGGCTATCAATCCCGAATTTTTATTGCTTTAGTGAATGATTTTACTCTTAGGCTCACTATGTTCCTTCATGTGAACAGACCATGAGGCAGACTCACCACACACCAACACCTCTCCTCTTTTATCTCTCACTAAAATACCAACTTTTCATTATTGAAACTAGTGCTCTCACTTCAAAAACAATATCCTCCTTTTTAACATAGTGATTTAAAATTTTAGTATATGGATTATAATAAACACTCACGCTCAGAAAAACTTCACACCTAATTGATACTTGTCTCCATAGGCTTTCCCTTATTTTCACTGCTTTAAGTTCACTATATAAGACTCTTAGGATCACGATAGGACTTTCTTGGCTTGTAATATAGGCTTAGGGTCAATAAGGATACATATGGATATATTTTAGTAACTTGTTTCAATCCTTGACATTATACCTAAGCGTCCTACCGCTTTTATTATCTATTATTCCCCACTTTTCTTTTCTTGAAATCTTTTGCCTTGTTTTCTCCGTTATTTACCTCTTTTGTAGAATAGACTTTTACTTCTTTTCATTCAACACTTTTTTTTTATTTTTATTTTATTTGGTTAAGTCATTTCTCTTGCAGACTGTTTCTTTTCTTTTTCACATTACTATTTTCATCCCGTCTTTTTGAGACATTACTCATAATAGCCACCCTCAACTTATGGCATTGCCATAAGTCAAGGTACAAATACCCAATGTTGGGTCAGGGCCAAGACGAGGTTAGTTTCTGCATTAGCCACCCTCAACTTATGCTTTTGGACAAGCTTAGGTGCACATGTCTAAGGAGGGACCAGGGCCATCACATTAAACCCAGGGAAGAAAATTTGTTGTAGAAAAGAAAGATCTATTTAAATCTCAACATATTTGGATCAACAAGTGGATCGATTCATTTCGTTCCCTTTTATTTAGGCTAAAGATTGGACAATTTGAACAAGGGCCGATGATCCTTTAATAAATGTCGAACACAGATTTACTTTTTGGAGGACTAACCGGGCAAGTTCAAGCTAGTTACCAACGGCGGATTAATCAAATTTCCTCACACACTCTTGACATTTCATTACACTATCAGATTATCAGACAACTAGTTTGACTTGCCGATTTGAGGGTCATGCAGTAGTTCATCTCTATGTCATGCTTAGAGCAAACAGATTCACATTCACTATGCCTAATCATGCAAGCATTCTCTTTAGAATGGGATATCATTGTATTTAGCCATCATGCTTCAGATTTCATATTCACACTGTGTACAAGATACTAAATAGGTCGGTTCAACAGTAACATAACTAGTCTCTTGGGGCAAAAGAACACAAGCAAGAAAACTCCAAGAGAGGACCGTGAGTTGGGATACTCAAACATCACCCTAACACTCACTTTCCATTTACCCCACCCCTAACAAGAATGTATTCAATTGTCCCCAATATAAGAAATATAATAATAAGGTTGTAGGTGAAGCAAACCTGAGGCGCATAGAACCGAAGATCAACAAGCAGGCATGTTTAGATGCCAGAACTCGCTCCATCAGTAGTAGGGACACAATCAGTAGTGTCCGCAGCAATGTATGCACCCTCAGTGGTGCTCATCTCAACATCCTCAAGCATAGTGCTGGACACCCCAGCAGCCAACGCACGAGACCTCATATGTGGGGCCTCCTTATCTACCATAGAGGCTCTCATCACTCTCTCTTGATCGGTTTCTCTTGGAACGCTCATGTGGCTGAGGCGGTGGTGAAACGGTTGTCTAGAATTGTGCACTAAGCACCGTATCCTTACAAGCTCCACAGTGTCCTCAGGCTCAGGTACCCTCACATCCAAAATGGCATCCACATCAGCCCTCAAACTTTCCACAGCATCCTGGAGAGTAGTCAAATCAATAGTAGGGGCTGACCGGCGATAACTCTCAACTTGAATGCATCAAGGCGCTGGTGGACAGCCAGAATCTTCCTCTCAATTTGCTAGGCAATCTTCTTCTTGATCCGATCCTCCACATCAAAAATTGACCTCTACATCCAAGGATGGATATGATGCAGCAACGTGTCCATCTTGGCCTCTAACTTTTTCACAACCCAAATTCTTGAATCCAAATTGCAATCGGTGTCATTGATCTCTCAAAAGTCGCAAACAAGGCTCATTTTTCATTCATTACATTCATATGGTTAATTTAAGAAAAAATTATTACTATTAAACGTATGAAGTATACAAAGACTTAATATAGTTATTTCATGAATTCATCATATACTAAGCTCAACATAAATATAAAAACCATCTATCAGAAGAATCAATTCAAAACAGAATAAGCATATATCATAAATACATTATCCAAGCACAACATTATTAAAAAGCTTCAAAATGAAAGTACAAAAGAAACACTAGGGAAAACATCCACTAGCTTTTTCTAAAATTAAGGCTAGAGTAAAACTGTAGCATCCTAGAAATCAAGAGGACCTACCATATGGTCTGGAGAAACACGGATTTCCAGATTTTTGAAAGAGTCGTCAATCTGTCCCTTAACCTACATCTATAAAATATTAAATAGTAAGGGTTAGTACACCACTTGTACAAAGTATGGGTGTATGCACACAAACACATAAGGCTATGCACGATCAAAGAAAACTCTTCCTAAAAAACATGATGTTTATGGAAAGCCTAGTCACTAGACTTTCCTTAATCGTTAGTTCTTAATAGAGGTATGAATATGATGTATTTTAATGCATTCAAAGCATACAAGCCATTTTCTATATGATTACAAACATTAGTATCATCGACATAATTTTAGAAAAACTTGGGCAAAGATTTGAGATTTTTTATCCTCTTAGGCCAATAGCTCCTCATTGTACACATAGATTATTTTTCAGACTTTTTGTTCTTATTGTTGTGTAGTTCAATAATTATTTTGGTCCTATGCTTTACTTACAAGTGCAACGATTCATTGTAGTCCCATACACACAATAAATCGATGTAAGTAATCCAAGGACTAAGGAATAATTTCCCTACCTTATAGTGAGTCTTTTTTTACACTATATATTCATTACCTTTCATAAGAAATTCTCTATTGATCATGCCATTGATTTCATTACTTTCATGTTTTATATATTATATATTTCATATACACAAGACTTTGTAATTGTTAACGTAGCATTAAGGCATTTCATGTAAAGGCCTAACATATGGGACCTCAACCTGAGGGCCTTCTTTAGCAAACATTAAGTCTTCTTAATACGTTCATTTGTACTTCAAACTATTCATTTCATTCATTCGTTGGCTGATGTAAACACTAGCTATACTTAGAATGAAGTTTAAGACTCACATCAGGATCATGAAGTGCAATGACCAAGAATGACCTAATGTCATTACTTGAATCTTATTTCACCTCCTGATTGTCTTGCACAAACACCATCAGTATCGTTCATTTAATTATCATTCATACTTTTAGGTTGGCCTCATTCTTTATTTGGGAAATTTAACCTAATCGACATAGATCATGTGAGTATCATGGTATCCAGTGTCTGCCCCACACCGGAAAGAGGTGGAATCACCGGCCAATCTATGAAACCCATACCTTATGTAGAACATAATCTTTGAATACAACCTTAAAAAAACCTTTAATAAACCTTGAAATCTCCATATAGAAATCGATAAATTTTCTTCCTTTTTCTTTCGTTCTTTGCTTACTGTTTTTGCGTCGCCTTTTCTATGAGCGTGAACGTGATTCTGCGTCTTAGGAACTGATATTAACTCATTCAACTCAGGGTTTTATAATTTAATTAATTGAGTTAATTATTAATTATTAAAAATCCCCTCCTAGATTTATTAGAACTAGGAAAACACAATACTTGGTCAAATTTTAAATTTTTCCTAAGAATTTCGTTTTGAAGCTTTAGTGTAAGAATTTTTGTTTGACCCCTTTAATTTAATTAATTTAATGGCTAATTTAATTATTTATGTAACCTAGGGTAATTACTAAAGTACCTTTCATTCGCTATAACCATAACTAATACTTTGACCATCCTAGGTTAGGTACTAGGTTGTCTTTTTATTGTTTCAACCAAAATCTCTATATTTCTATGTGATTTAGGATTTCCCCTTTAAATTAATTAATTAAGTTTCTAAATTAATTAATTAATTATCCTACGATAATTACTAAAGTACCTTTAAGTCGTTAGGATCTTAACTAACTCTTTGGACCATCCTAGGTTAGGTACTAGGTTGTCCCTTTCTTGTCTTAACCAAAATCTGAAAATTTCCTTTTTATTTTCGGTTTTACACCTTTTAAATTAATTATTTAATTAGGTAAACTAGGGGAACTAATAAAGTACCCCTAAGACCATCGTAGGTTAGTGAAAGAGGGTCGATTTATTTTTCTCGCACACCACTCTAGGCAGTCTTACAGCGTCTGTAATACTTCAGCCTACTTACACCCACAGAATTGACTAAGTATAGAAATACATAAATAGCAATGTCAAACAATAAACAGGCAGCGTTTACAGGAACAAGTCCCAACCTTTATTAATCAATAATTAATACAAAGGAAGGCTTCACAAATCAGTCTAAGGCTAGAAAACTCTCTGTCCTATGCCTTAGACGAATTTCCACCTTAAATCAAAATTCTGCACAATGGCAGTTACAAGCAGTTACATGCGGTGGTTACACATGACACCTGTCCGACACATGTCAGCCCAGGGTTCAAAACTAACATTCCAACAGCTGTATTTCCAACAGATAGAATCTAATTCAAATTACATTCTTATCTACATGAAATACTAATATTCTAACACTTAGAATATTTCAAGCTTCATTCCAACACTTAGAATAATCCTTCCAGCTTCCAACACTTAGAATATTTTAGCTGTCTTCCACACTTAGTTTTATTTCAGCAATTTCGGGTGAACTGCCTTTGTCCTTGACCTTGCCAAGTCTTCACACCTTGCTTCATCAAGCCAACATGCTGTCTTGCCAACGCCCTTAGTCCGCACGTAAGTCATGCACGTTCAAGCTGCCTTGCCAACACCCAAGCACCTTGAACTTGTGTTGCACTGTTTTGCCATCATCCATGCCAAGACCAATGCCCAAGTCCTTGGCATGTCTGCACGTAGTTAGATCAAGTAGATTGCGGGTCTAACAGACCACCCGCACCCCTTGAACTCGATGTCCTCATCGAGACTATTTTGAGATAGTCATCGATTTGAGCATCAAACTGCCATAGGTCTTTTGCTTTCTCCCATAGTTCTACGTTTTTCACCATTGTTTAACCGTGCTCTGATACCAATTGAAAGAGGGTCGATTTATTTTTCTCGCACACCACTCTAGGCAGTCGTACAGCGTCTGTAATACTTCAGCCTACTTACACCCACAGAATTGACTAAGTATAGAAATACTTAAACAACAATGTCAAACAATAAACAGGCAACGTTTACAGGAACAAGTCCCAACCTTTATTAATCAATAATTAATACAAAGGAAGGCTTTACAAATCAGTCTAAGGCTAGAAAACTCTCTGTCCTATGCCTTAGACGAATTTCCACCTTAAATCAAAATTCTACACAATGGCAGTTACAAGCAGTTACATGCGGCGGTTACACATGACACCTGTCCGACACATGTCAGCCCAGGGTTCAAACTAACTTTCCAACAGCTATATTTCCAACAGATAGAATCTAATTCAAATTACATTCTTATCTACACGAAATACTAATATTCTAACACCTAGAATATTTCAGGATTCATTCCAACACTTAGAATAATCCTGCCAGCTTCCAACACTTAGAATATTTTAGCTGTCTTCCACACTTAGTTTTATTTCAGCAATTTCGGGTGAACTCCCTTTGTCCTTGACCTTGCCAAGTCATCACAGCCTTGCTTCATCAAGCCAACATGCTGTCTTGCCAACGCCCTTAGTCCGCACGTAAGTCATGCACGTTCAAGCTGCCTTGCCAACACCCAAGCACCTTGAACTTTTGTTGCACTGTTTTGCCATCATCCATGCCAAGACCAATGCCCAAGTCCTTGGCATGTCTGCACGTAGTTAGATCAAGTAGATTGCGGGTCTAACAGACCACCCGCACCACTTGAACTCGATGTCCTCATCGAGACTGTTTTGAGATAGTCATCGATTTGAGCATCAAACTGCCATAGGTCTTTTGCTTTCTCCCATAGTTCTGCGTTTTTCACCATTGTTTAACCGTGCTCTGATACCAATTGAAAGAGGGTCGATTTATTTTTCTTGCACACCACTCTAGGCAGTCGTACAGCGTCTGTAATACTTCAGCCTACTTACACCCACAGAATTGACTAAGTATAGAAATACTTAAACATCAATGTCAAACAATAAACAGGCAGCGTTTACAGGAACAAGTCCCAACCATAATAATCAATAATTAATACAAAGGAAGGCTTCACAAATCAGTCTAAGGCTAGAAAACTCTCTGTCCTATGCCTTAGACGAATTTCCACCTTAAATCAAAATTCTGCACAATGGCAGTTACAAGCAGTTACATGCGGCGGTTACACATGACACCTGTCCGACACATGTCAGCCCAGGGTTCAAAACTAACTTTCCAACAGCTATATTTCCAACAGATAGAATCTAATTCAAATTACATTCTTATCTACACGAAATACTAATATTCTAACACCTAGAATATTTCAGGATTCATTCCAACACTTAGAATAATCCTGCCAGCTTCCAACACTTTGAATATTTTAGCTGTCTTCCACACTTAGTTTTATTTCAGCAATTTCGGGTGAACTGCCTTTGTCCTTGACCTTGCCAAGTCTTCACAGCCTTGCTTCATCAAGCCAACATGCTGTCTTGCCAACGCCCTTAGTCTGCACGTAAGTCATGGACGTTCAAGCTGCCTTGCCAACACCCAAGCACCTTGAACTTGTGTTGCACTGTTTTGCCATCATCCATGCCAAGACCAATGCCCAAGTCCTTGGCATGTCTGCACGTAGTTAGATCAAGTAGATTGCGGGTCTAACAGTTAGGTACTAGGTTGTCTCTTTAACTAGTACTAGGTTATTGTCAACCCGGTTTTTGTCCAAGGTTGTCAGGTGCACTAATGGGTCAAATTCGGTTATTCCAAGGTTATTTTGTTATTTAGGGCAGTATTTTAGAGTCTAGAATTTTTAGGGAGGTTTGGCCCCATATATAGTGGTCCGTTGTGCGCGTTTTCCCCCCTAACTCTCTAACTGAATTCGGTTAGGGGGGTCCCCTCCTTTGTCAGCTTCTTCACATGTACTTGCACATGGGTTAATTGCACTTTCCTAACTAACTATTATTTATGGTTCATTTGGGAATGTTTAATTATAGTACCAAGGACCCTCACCATGTCCTTAGGCACAACTTAATAAACATGATTATTTTAAATGATCATGTGTTATGTGCCATGGTACTAGGCTTGACACTTGGATACCTCATACCTTATGCATAAAAGATCCGCTGTGTTTTTATGTTAGGGTATTCAGTGTAGGTACCCTTATTAGTAAATGAATCCTTGGGTATGGCAACCCAAAAATTCTATTTCTTATTGGTATATATAAAATTGGCTAATATCCCTTAGCCAATTTTTCTATACTATGCCTAATATTTCTCAATATTGGGCATTGGGGTGCCTATGTACCCCTAATAGGCTATCCTAAGGGCATATTGGTCTCTTAATTAGACATTTGATATTCAAAAATGTTACATTATCCCCTCCTTAGTAACATTCATCCGCGAATGACACTTACACATCATTTAAACAAAGAGGGTGACTTTCGAAGGTTACTTTATCATACTTAAACGTTTCTCTTTTGTGAATATCTGATTCACACTTATTTGTATGATGCATATCATTCAAGCTTATCTGAGTATTCATATTTGAGATAGAGGAATTTTCTTCTCAATCACACTTAATGTAATGCACCTCACAAATCATGAAACACATAAAAAACATTTCTATGCTAGACCAAATAACACATGAAATGCAAACAAAACTTCTTTTTTACTCAAATGGTGCTATTATAAGACATACAATTAGTAGCCTACCATACCTTATCCACTAAAAGCAGTTAAACTTGGATTTTTATTAAACATAAACCATACTTAGGAAGAGAATATCTAACCTTAAGAATTAAACAAATGAGGTTAACGGGATCCCATATCAACCTCGGCCTCCTATCTTGCCTCCTAAACAAGGGTGTTCATCCATAACCCCTTCATAGTGAGACCCCCCTGCTCTTCAGTCACTTCAATTGGCAATCTAAAATTCCAATGGGAACCTCGTCATACAGAAAGATTCCCATCGACTCCTAACCCATTGACGGGTAGGATAGACATTGGATCGCCTAGACACTTCTCAAGCATCGAAACATGAAAGACAGGATGAACAAAAGCCAAGTCATTTGGTAATTTTACCTACTTGTTGTAAGATCTCATAATGAACTATATACCTCAGACTCAACTTCCGTTTCTTACCAAACCCCATATTTACTACGAACACAGAGTCTATGGAAGGAAGTTCTTGTTCTAAGTCTTCGACTCTTTCTAAGTGGCAAATGTATCCCTTAGATAACATCTTATTGGCTTTAAGATTGGAAATTATTTGTCATGTTGGTTTTGAACCACGCCCTTCTCATTTTAGCCCAACTTATTTTGTAACTAAAGAACTACTACCCTATTTCTATAGTTTATTATATCATAACACTTATAAAGCAAATCCATGTCTAATCCATATTCGTAAGTTGGTATGTATCCAACTTATACTTCTCCTCCTCATCAACACTCATAGTAGGCTTTTAATATTACCATGCATTCACCTCCATGCAAACAACCACACTCACCACACGTCTTTCATCCACGTTGGAAATTTCCATTATGGCCCCTTCCTGGGAAGGCCAAATCTTGAGTCTGGCGCCTTAGACCACTTGACCATCCTAATTATTGTGTGTCTTCTTCTACGAATTCAAACAATAAGGAATTTAGATACATATATTTACACAATGTGTCAAAGCTCTAGATAGCATGATAATGAGTAGAAAAAGGGAGAATTTCCTATCATTGTGTAGTCTCTAAGTCTTGATTTCACTTCACAACCATAAGCTTGAAACTACGTAACGTCATTGTGTTGACCTCTAGTTCCTAGGTACCTTAACCTCATGCTATGATACCAAGTTTGTCATGACCCAAATTTTGCAATCCAAATCGCAACCGACGTCGTTGACCTCTCAAAGGTCGCAGACAAGCCTCATCTTGCATTCATCACATTTATATGGTTAATTTTAGAAGAAAATTTATGAATTTTAAACGTATGAAGTATACATAGACTTCATATAGTTATTTCATGAATTCATCATATACTAACCTCAACATAAATTTAACAACCATCTACCATAAGCATTAATTCGAAACAGAATAAGAATATATCATAAATATGTTTGTCAAACACGACCTTATCACAAAAGCTTCGAAATAAAAGTATGAAAGAAACGCTTGGGACAACATCCACTATATTTGTCTAAAACTAAGGCTATTCTAAAACTGTAGCATCCTCAAAATCAAGAGGACCTACCAAATGGTCTGGAGAAACAATGATGTCCAAACCATTTCAAGAGTCGTCAATTTGTCCCTTAACCTACATCTATAATATAGTAAATAGTAGGGATTCACACACCACTTGTACTAAGTATGGATGTATGAACACATACACATAAGGCTATGCATGATTAAAGAAAGCTCTTCCTAAACAACTTAGAAGTCTAGTCACTACACTTTCCTAAATCGTTATTTGTGAATTGAGGTATGAAAATGATGTATTTTAATGCAATCAAAGTACACAAGTCATTTTCTATATGATTTTAAAACATTAGTATCATCAACATAATTTTCGAACAACTTGGGCGATGATTTGAGATTTTTTATCTTCTTAGGCCGAGAGCTCCTCTTTGTACACTTATATTATTTTTTAGTCTTTTTCTTCTTGTTGTTCTGTAGTTCAATAAATCTTTTGGTCCTACGTTTTTCCTACAAGTACAATGATTCATTGTAGTCCCATACCCACAATTAACCGATGTAAGTAATCCAAGGACTAATGAATGATTTTCCTAACTTATAATGAGTCATTTTCTACACAATATATTCATTACCTTTCATAAGCAATTCTCTATTGATCATGACATTGATTTCATTACTTTCATGTTTTATATATTATATATTTCATAGACACGAGACTTTGGAATCGTTGATGTAGCATTAAGACATCTCAAGTGAGGGCCCAACATTTGGGACCTCAACCCGAATGCATTCTTTAGCAAACACAGTGTCTGCTTCATTCGTTCATTCGTACTTCACATTATTCATTTCATTTATTCGTAGGCTGATGTAAACACCAGCTATACCTAGTATGAAGTTTAAGACTCTTATCGGGATCATGAAGTGCAATGACCAAGAATGACCTAATGTCATTACTTGAATCTGATTTCACCTACTGATTATCTTGCATAAACATCTTTGGTATCATTCATTTCATTATCTTTCATACTTTGAGACTCGACTCATTCTTTCTTTGGGAACTTTAACCTTAACCAACATATATAATGTGAGCATCATGAAATCCAGTGTCTGCCCCATACCAAAAAGAAGTGGAATCACCGGCAAAAGTGACTTGAACATGCTAGCTTATATAGGGAGTCGAACCCTACTAAATCCCTATATGGTAGTATAGGTTCAAAGACTAGGATATATAAGGAGACCCATACCTAGAATCTGGGACAGTCTCATCTCATGAGAGTTACGTAAACCTCCGCCGTTCAAACATGAATGCATCACCTCTTATAGCTAGCCTATCGGTGCTCATTATGAAGTTACATTAGATTGAACTCATACATCATGTATGCCGGCTTCTAGCATGGGGGAATCATTGCTCGTTAGATGATTTCTCATGTCATCATTAGTATTAACTGTGAATTGTCTTTATACTTACATGTAGAGTATGATTGCGACTTGTCTCTTGATATTCAACACCTTCTTAAGTGAATAATTTTAGTGATATTTACTAAAGCTTGGTTGAGACTTGTCTCACCATTCATCTTATGCTTTTATCATGTTGTCACCATTTTCATTAGCATCATGGATTTACATAATTACCCACCTCATTACGTGAATTTTCATTTCTTCTTTATCGTCTAGTGTTGACTCAAGCATTATGGAGGCTTGCTTCTAGATTGAGATTTACTTACTCTATTAATGACTGGAAATCGTTACTTTACATTGATTAAATGTGAATTTTCCGTACATATCATCCTTTAGTGTTTATATGACTGGCTCACTCATTCTAACACCTTCATACGTGAGTATTCTTTTAACATAGTAGCTTTGGTGTAAGTGAGACTTGTCTCATTTTCTTATTCACCCTATTATGGTCACTTACTTACTTTAAACTCCTTTAATTATCTTATAACTCACGTTAATTACTTACTTTAGTGTAGTAGATTGATATCATCGTTTATGGACGATGAGCACTTCATTCAATGAGTTTCATGAGTGCATATGTCATTCCTTTAGAGCATGTTGAGAGTTCTCCCAATGAGTGGAATGCCCTTGGTTAAGGATTAATTTAATTAGATTAGAAGTTCTTATAATATATTTGATACTCTTGGTACACAAGATTGACATATGATTAATATTGGCATAAACATTTGTGTATAAATTACTTAACCATAATTTGATGGCATAGGCCAATTTTACATTCTTTCATGCTTTGTTTGATATGTATATTATTCATTAGCCAATACTTTAATTATTTAACATAATATTATAGGCATATGGATGCATCCCTTTTTGACAATGTATTGTTAGCCATTTTATTGGTATAAGCCAAACAATCACTCAAATTATCATATCAGGGAGATCTTTTTAGCCAACCTTATAACATAACTTTAGGCATAATGTTTTTAAACATCCTTATCAGCATAATATGATCATTTAACGAACACAAAATCATCAACAAGTCACACTTACAATAGGTATGCACAACAAACCGTAATCATCTTCATATGTAATAGTTTCGGACACATCTTAACATAGTATCATTATCTTAACCAATCTTGGTCCATGAATTTAGGGTAATGGTTTTAAGACATATTGGACAGAATCATTTTAATATTGATGAATTTAACACCGGCATAAAGTCACAATAACAACAATGCAAAATTCAGACAAACACATTAAAACTTAAAACAATTACGGGTGTAACAAACACATCAACGATTCATGATTCACGTTTTAAGCACTTAACTTTATACGATCAAAACTTCATAGGTTAATCGACATTCATTATTCAATATATTTACAAATAAGATTATACAGCACCATAAAACAACTACATGATATCTAACTTATATATTATGGAATCGAAAAGTATACTACGGACAAAGGAGTTCGACTAGAACATCGGAACAATCGTAGTTTTCAAGATCTTTGAATCGTTGGGAAGAAAGTTCTATTGGATAAATAAGTCCAGGATAGAAAAACATACCTTATTTAGAACTTAATATATGAATACCACCTTGAACAAAACCTTTAAGAAACCTTGAAATCACCATAGAGAAATCGATAAATTTCCTACCTTTTTCTTTCGTTCTTTGCTTACTGTTTTTGCGTCGCCTTTTTCTATGAGTTTGAACGAGATTATAAGTCTAAGGAACTGATATTAACTCATTAAACTAAGGGTTTAATAATTTCATTGAATAAATTAATTAACTAATTACTAAAAAGCCCCTCCTAGATTGACTAGAACTAGGAAAACACAATACTTGGTCAAATCTGATATTTTTCTTAAGAATTTAGTTTTTCCCCTTTAAATTAATTAATTATATGTCTAATTTAATTAATTAAGGTACGTAGGGTAACTATTGAAGTTCCCCTAAATCACTGGAACAAAATTTAACCCTTTTGGACCATCCTAGGTCATGTACTAGGATGTTTCTTGAGTTGTACTAGGTTAGTGTAAGAATTTTTGTTTGGACCCTTTAATTTATTTAATTAAATGGATAATTGAATTAATTAAGTGACCTAGGTTAATTACTATTGTACCCTTAGGTAATAGGTTGTCTTTTTCTTGTTTTAACAGAAATCTTAATATTGTTTTGTGATTTCGGTTTTGCCCCTTTAAATTAATTAATAATTAAGTTTCTAAATGAATTAATTAAGTATCCTAGGATAATTAAAGTACTCTTAAGTTGTTAGGATCTTAACTAATTTTTTGGACCATCCTAGGTTAGGTACTAGGTTGCCCCTTTCTTGTCTTAACTGAATCTTAAAATTGCCATTTTATTTTTGATATCAGACCCCTTAAATTAATTAATTAATTTTCTAAATTAATTAATTAGGTAACCTAGGGGAATTACTAAAGTAAACCTAAGTTGTTAGGACCATAACTAACCATTTTGACCTTCCTAGGTTAGGTACTAGTTTTCTCTTTAACTAGTACAATGTTAGTGTCAACCAGGTTTTTTGTCCTAGATTGTCGGGTGCACTAATGGGTCCAATTCGGTTAGACCTAGGTTATTTAGTTATTTAGGGCAGTCGTTTAGAGTCAAGAATTGGTACGGAGGTTAGGCTCTACATGGAGTGGTCCCTTGTGGACGTTTTCCCCCCTAACTACCCTAACCGAATTCGGTTAGCGTGGTCACCTCCTTTGGCAGCTTCTTCACATGTCTTGAACATGTGCTTGCACAAAGGTTGGTTACACTTTGCTAAATAACTGTTATTTATGTTTTATTTGGGAATGTTTACTTATTGTCCCAAGGACCCTCATCATGTCCTTGTGAACTACTTAATATACATGATCATTTTAAATGATCATGTGCTATGTGTTATGGTTTTAGTCTTTACACTTGGATGAATTATACCTTATGCATAAATGATCCACTATGTTTTTAGCTTAAGGTATTCATTGTAGGTACATTCTAGGTCAATGAATCTTACATTGGGTATGGCAACCCAAATAGTATATTTCTTATTTGTATATAGAAAATTGGCTAAAATCCCTTAGCCAATTTTTATATACTATGCCCAATATTTCTCAATATTCGGTATTGGGGTGCCTATGTTTCCCTAATGGGATATCCTAAGGGCATACTAGGATCTTCATTACACATATGATTTTCTAGAATGTTACAAACTTCTTGACCTTAGCAATCAGGACCACTGCTAATGATAGTGTTGATCGGGAGGAACTCGAGGCTCTACTAGTGCTCAGTATAGACTAAACTAGGATGGTATTGGTAGGATCTGATGTAGCCTGATCAGCCCCTTGGGCTTGCTCAACCGTGTATGCCAAGTTCTCACCTAGCGGTCGAACCTGTTGGGTGCTGCCTCATTGACCGCAACCCGGATGAGATCGATGTCCACTATCCCAGTACGAGTATTGAGAACATCAATGTGCAAAATGGTAACTCTAGCAGACCTGCACAACCCAAACATCATACAGGGAAAGGGGTATGTGTTCGAGGTCTTAAAGTACCTCTCATGGATGACTGCTAGCAACAGCCTTGGAAAATCAACCTCGAACTCCAAAACCATAGCAGCAACCAAGACTGCTCTATCCCATGTAAGAATTTTGTCAACGACTGTAGGGGATAGGCGGTGGTGGCCATATAGCTAGATAAACTTGGTAGAAAATGTGAGGTTGGAGTTCTTAATAAGGACTCCAGCCCCAAGTCTTCACCCTCACGATCCACGAAAATGTGTTGGGCTATCCACCTCTTAGTGGTCTCTTTCACAACCTTGTCTTGTTTGAAATAACCCTCCTTAATCGTTTTCCAATGGTAGTCAAACTCGGGGGTGAGAGGGTCCCTGGTGACATATGTATAAGCACCATATAAGAAACGGTGAATGGTGGGCAGAGAGATATCCACCCTGCAGCCACAGACTCGAACATGGGTAAGTGGTGCCTGTTTGGAAGGATAAGACCCACTATCTAAGGAGCCCGGAGAGTCACTACGTCAGAACTGTAGAACTCTCACACCAACTCCTCACTGTATCATCCCACACTTTTAGCAATCCACTCGAGCTGATGGCGGGTGAAGATATCATGTATAGCTGGGACCGTGTGGAGACTCTTTGTAAGAACCCGCGACTCGACTGTCACAATTCGAGACATGACCCCCTTATCATTGAGCAACTTAGCATCTTTGTAAACCTTGTATCGGCCTTCTACGTACCACCTGTTGGGCTGATCAACAAACGGTGCAGGGACATTGAACTGGGGTAATGGAGTAGAATCCGCACTATCGGCCTCATCAGACGAGGAAGAGTGGGAAGGTGCAGCAGGACCAGTGGCACCAGAAGAGTGGGCCTTGTCAGACCCGGAGGCCCCCTCAGACCCAAATGGTGTGTCGGTCAGTGTGCGCTCCTCATTATACTGGGAGGCATTGACTACGTCGGACGCCACCTTCTTGGGCGTTCCCCTAGTGGTCCTAGCAGTAGGAGTCGGTATCCGCGTGCCTGGTGGCACGTATTCGAGATTAATCTCATCGTCTGACAAACCAATCACCAACCGACATGAAGGGGCAATGGACTTGGATCGTCCTCGAGAGTAGACAATATCGGGCTTCATGGACATTTGTACCTGCAAAGTAGGATTATTTAGTTCCAGTATAAATATTTAACACACTCGAAAGAAGCAAACACAAAAGTTGGAACACAAAGCACAACGAAGTGAAGAACTGCAGAACTGAACAACGGGCACTATCGATGGTCCGTTAATGGAACGACGGTCCATTGATAGGGTCCATCGGTGGAAACTTTGAAAAAATTTTAGAAAGACTTAGAGACAAAGGTTATGTTAGAAATGACGGACGTGCAATTGACGGACCGTAGTCCACTTCCATCGTTTGACACCTAGACAAGATTTTAGAAATCTTTAGAGACAAAAGTTATGTTAGAAATGACAGACATGCAGGATGGTCCATTAATAAAATGAAGGACCCCAGTCCACTATTGTCGTTGGCCACTTAGACAAGATGTTAGAAAGATTTAGAGACAAAGGTTCTATTAGAAATGACAGACGTGCATGACGTTCAATCGATTAATTGACGGACCGTAGTCCACTTTCGTCATTCCAAAGTTAAACTAGGTCGAGGTGTGGCTATCGACGGATCCCATCGATGGTTTGTCGATTGACAGATGGTCCGTAGACGGGGTCTTAGATAAATATTGTTCTACACCCTTAGCACCCCACACATACACAAATTCAAGCACATCAATTAACATTTTCTATAGCAAACAACCAACAATTTTGGCATTCCTAGGGCTGTGGTTATTCTAATTTTAATCCTAGATTCTATGATACTATCAATACCTAAGTCAGAAAACCACAAGTCATACAACATTCAGAGTTCATTTAGACTGTAGCACCCCCAAGCCATTAAGTTTCCATCATTCGAAGGGACAGGGGACCAAATTTTGACAAGTTAATCATGTAATTTTTTCTCGAACTCAAGACCCACATACATTTTCATCATTTTTACATGAAAATGAATGAGAATTCACTGAGCGGATGAGAATTTCATATATATATATACGCCGTAGTGGAGTGAATGTGAGGATGAACTTTGTGACAACAACCACCGAGTCCTCCTTCGAAAATCGATAAGAAAAATGGAAGAGAGGGATGGCTCATTTGGGAGAGAAAGGTGTGTGAATTTTTGAGATTTTGAAGAAGATGAGGGAATGAGAGATTAAAGAGAAATTATGGTGGCTTAAATGTGTTAGTGAGTGGGGGAGAAAGGGAATATGGGGAGGGAACAGTTGGGGGGGAGAATTTGAATAGGTGGGAAAGTAACTGAAGAGTTTAAATTTGTTATATAGTAGGCCGAGGCAAGGCGGGTCATTGGATCTGGGGAACTTCCGATTCCCCACCGACGGACCGTAAGTCAATCGATGTTCGATCAATCGCTCCATCGAATGTTTTTTAACATAGACAATATTTAAAAACAAACCTAGGATCCACGGACCCCATCAACGGTCCACTCATGGGAAGACGGCCCATCGATTGGTCCATCAATCAGTGACCAGACTAATTTTTGAAAAAATGTGGTAATTTGGCCTCTGCACATTTAGAAACCAATAAGCTAGTATTTTTGTATTACCGAACACTTTTTTGACACGAACCCAAACTATTTTAAATAATGCAACTATTCCTACTAAGACAAGAAAAACCTAGTGTTGGCTATAAGATACATATAGGTTGCCTCCCAATCAGCGTTTGATTCAACGTCGCTAAATAATGAAAGAATCGTGATTACTCAGACTTCACCAAGATGGTATGCCTTAACCACTTCATTCGCATTCTCTGCACGCCCAAGGTAGATTTTGATTCTTTGCCAATTTACCTTGAACCGTGCACCCTCATTATTCTCCAACTCAACCTCTCCTTGAGGGAACACTTGAGTTATCATAAATGGACCAGTCCATTTGGACTTGAGTTTTCCAGGAAAGAAGCGCAACCTAGAGTTGAAAAAAAGCACTAAATTCCCAACCGCAAATTCGCATTTTTCAATCTTTTGGTCATGGTACTTCTTCATATTTTCTTTATCGAGGTCTGAACTTTCATACGCCTTCAAGAGAAACTTATCAAGCTCATTCAACCCATTTAATCTCTGTTCCGCCGTTTCATTCCAATCTATATTCAGTTTCTTCATCGCCCATATGGACAAGTCTTCCCATATACAAGTTGGTAAGGATACATACCTATATGAGTCTTATTTTCTGTCCAGTAGGCCCAAAGAGAATCATCAAGCCTCCTTGACCAATCTGTTCTACTAGCATTCACCGTTTTTGCCCGAATTTGCTTAAATTTTGTGTTTGACACCTCAACTTTCCCACTAGTCTTTGGATGATAGGGAGTGGCTACATTATGGCGAACCCCATATTTGTCCAACAAACCTTTGAACAACTTTTTGCAAAAGTGGGATCCTTCATCTCTAATAATGGCCCTAGGGGTGCTAAATCTGGAAAATATGTTCTTTTTGAAGAACGCGGTGACACTCTTCCCTTCATTGTTTGCAAGTGCTATGGCTTCCACCCACTTTGACACATGATCTACCACCACAAGAATGTACTTCATCCCATGGGAACTCACAAAAGGGCCCATAAATTCAATGCCCCGCACATCAAATCACTCAATTACAAGATTGGGATTTAAAGAGAGATCTTGCCTCCTAGAAACACCTCCATCTCTTTGGCACCTAGCACATGCCTTGGAGATTTCATGAGCATCCTTGTGGATGGTTGGCCAATAGTAGCCACATTGCAAGAGTTTATGGGCAGTCCGGACACCACTATGAAGCCTACCCACAGGTTAGGAATGGCATGCCTCCAAAACACTAAGTATCTCAACTTCTGGCACACAACGGCGAAGAATCCCATCGGCACAACTCTTATATGAATATGGTCATCAAAAAAGAACTTTTTTACATCATGCATGAACTTTTCCCTTTGATGAAAAGACAATTCCGATGGGACGATATCAATAGCCAAGAAATTTGAAAAATCGGCGAACCATGGATAAGTATCATCAATTAAGCCTTTTCACCCAATTCTCGTTTAGCTTCATCCTCTAAGCTTGAGAAGTGATCGGCAACTTGATTTTCGATCCCTTTTTTTATCTTTCACTTCAAAGTCAAACTCTCGCAATACTAATACCCATCTAATCAACCTTGGTTTTGCACCTTTCTTTTCCATCAAATATCTCAAGTTAAAATGATCAGTATGCACTATTACTCTCGTTCCAAGCAAATAGTAGCAAAATTTTTTTAAAGCAAATTCTACCGCAAGAATCTCTTTTCAGTCACAGTATACTTATTTTGAGCTTCACTAAGGGCTTTATTGGCATAATAAATGGAGTCAAGGATTTTATCCCTTTTTTGTCCCAATACTACACCAAGAGAAACCCCACTAGCATCACACATCACCTCAAAAGGTTTGCTCCAATCCGGGGAAATTATAATAGAAGCAGACACCAACTTCTCCTTCAACTCTCCAAATTCCTTCAGACAGGATTCGCCAAAATAAAATTTATACTCTTTCTCAAGTAACTTGCACATAGGATGTGAAATTTTTGAAAAATCCTTGATGAACCTCCGGTAGAAGCCCGCGTGCCCAAGAAAACTCCTCACACCTTTTACAGAGATGGGTGGAGAAAGTCTCTCTATCAATTCAACTTTGGCTCGATCAACCTTTATACACTTCTCTGAGATCTGATGGCCCAATACAATACCCTCTTTCACCATGAAGTGACATTTTTCTAACTTAGCACAAGGTTGCAATCTTCACATCTTTAGAGAACTTCGGCCAAGTGACTCAAATAATGATCAAACGAGTCACCAACAATAGAAAAATCATCCATAAAAACCTCAATGGTGTCCTCCACCCTATCGGAGAATATAGACATCATACATCTTCGAAAAGTAGCCTGTGCATTCCACAACCCGTAGGGCATCCTCTTGAATGCAAAAGTTGCATTAGGACAATTAAGAGTGGTTTTCTCTTGATTTTCCAGTGAAATAGAAATTTGGTTGTAACCCGAATAACCATCAAGAAAACAATACCAAACCTTTCCTGAAAGCCTATCCAACATCTGATCCATGAAGGGCATAGGAAAATGGTCCTTCTTAGTCTATGCATTCAATTTCAACTAATCCATACACACTCTCCATCCGGTCAACAGCCTTAATGGAACAAGCTCATTTTTCTCATTAGGGGCATAGTCATTCCCCCTTTCTCGGGCACACAATGAACAGGGCATACCCAACTACTATCAGTGAGCGGATATATGACTCCGGCACCCAACCACTTAAAAATCTCCTTCTTCACTACATCTTGCATAGGTGGATTTAAATATCACCGATGCTCTATACTTGGCTTATGATCGGGCATGAGTTGGATTTTGTGTGATCAAATACCGAGTGGAATCTCAATAATGTCCGCAATAGTCCAACCAATGGCTCGTTTGAACCTCTTCCACACCACTACAAGACAATCCACTTGCTTCATATTCAAATCCGATGCAATGAGTACCGGCAAAGTGTCACCCATTCCACGAAAACATACCTCAGATGAGGTTGTAGAGCCTTAAGCTCCAATTTTGGGGCCTCTTAAATAGATGGTTTTGCGGGTGGAGACTCGCGATTCTGCATATCTAACTCTAACTTCTTTGGTTAAAACTGAACATCACCTCAATCAAGTGTCGCAACCAATGACCCATACTCTTCAATACCATCACTCTCGAAATTCATAATCACTCCCGCTAGTGCCTCAACACCAAGACACTCATCTATTTGTATCTCCGACAAACTCTCAACTCTGTAGGATATCGCAGGTACCAACTGGATCTCACCACTTTTTCTCATGGACCTACGAACGTTGAATGTCATTTCTTCATTATTCAACAAAAACTTTATCTACCCTTTCTCCATGTCAACCAAGGCGCGACTGGTAGCAAGGAATGGCCTCCCAAGAATAATAGGCACCTCAAAAACCACCTCGCGGTCAACAATCACAAAATCGGCCAAAAGTATGAATGACTCCACCTTCACTAAAATATCGTAGAGTATCCCAATAGGCCTCTTCAATGTTCGATCGGCAATTAGTAACCATATCACAGTGGGCTTTAGGTCACCCAAATGCAACTTCTTGTAAATGGAGAGAGGCATGAGATTTATGCTTCCCCCAAAATCACATAATGCTTTAGAAAAGTGTAATAACCCTATTGTACATGGAATAGTAAAAGCACTCAAATCTTCTTTCTTTTGCACAAGAGACCTTGTAGCAATAGCACTATAATGTAACATCCGATCATCATCCTCAAAACTAATTGATATCTTCTTAACTGACCATATCTTTCATGAACTTGGCATAATTGGGCATTTGTTCAAGATATTCTACCAAAGGAACATTGATCGAAAAAAATTTCAACATATTAATATGACGCCAAAATTTACCATTCTCGGTCTTTTTTACCAACTTTTGCAAGAATGGTGGTGGTTATCTTCAAATAGGAGTCACCTTTTGGGGCATCTTTGCTTCTTTCATCGCTTTATTTACCAAGTCACCACTAGCTTCTACTACCTCATCTTCTTTTCTCATCTCATTTTCTATGCCAGATGACATAGGTGGATCAATGGTTTACTTACCACCTCGAGTAATGACTTCCATACATTGTCCATCATTTTTTTGATTTTGAAAAGTATTGCAAGGAAGAGTACCCGTTTGATGTGGGCTCACACTAAAAGACAATTGAGCCATTTGCAACTAAAGAATCTTGATTGAAATTGCATGTGCATCCACCTTTTGCCCAATATATTCTAAATCAACTCTCAACTCTTTGGCCTGTTCATCACTAGTATCAAACAACATCATCATCTTTTGCAACATATCCGCAAGTCGCGCCATACTACCTCTACTATCCCTAATAGTAACTTTCCAATTTTGAGATGGAACAAAGGGCCCACTCCGATCGTTTTTGTTACCATAGTTACCCCTATTGAATATGTTGTCACGGTTGAAGTTTCCATTTCGAACATAGTGACCCTCTAAGTTGTAATTCCCATAGTTCTGACCTTAATTTCCTTGACGTTGGCCCCAATTTTCATGATTGGATCCTTGGGAGTTCGGTCGGAAACCCCCCGTATGCTCATTCATTGTATAACAGTCTTCCTCATAGTAAAATTCATCTACCGCCAGTGGTGTCTTAACCAAATAATTCATCACATTAACTTTCTCTACACCCCTAGTGACAAGTGTCAATACAAACCCAAGCTTAGTTCTCATTTGTGGCATCTCTTCACGCGTCTCATCTTCGGACGATTTGTGTGTAGCTTCTACTGAAAAGGCATTTCTCCTAGTGTTCGACTTCCTCAAAGCCTTGTTGTTTTTGGAAATTTTCTCGAACTTTTCCGCGATCTCTACGAAAGTGCACTCACCATAAGAACCACCCGCAATAGTATCAAGTACCGCCTTATTGTTATCGTTTTGCCCCCGTAGAATTAATTTTTCAATAAGGCAAATTCTAACACGTGCACTTGTTAAAAAGAATTCTAAACGAAAAAATTATCAATGTATGCAAGAACCTATTCTAGAATTGCTATTTAGCTAGTTTTATCTTGTTAATTACCCATGGTTACCACAACACTAGTTGTGTATTTAGTTTCCCATGCATAGAATTACACAATTCATGGTTGTTAAACAAGAATTCATGTACTTACTTTGACAAGTTTAATGAAAATCCATAAATATTACTTGGATTAACGAAATTTTAGAAACTTGAAGTAATTCCCAAAATCCAAAGTTCAACTTCCAATAATAACAGTATAAAAATTAATAAACAGTGTGACCCCAAAACTGAGGTTTTTAACCCTATTTGATATAATATAGTCCTATATTAAAATGAGTTCTAAATAAGAAAAAAGTCCCAAAACGCGTATTCAGTCAACGACCCAACTGACGGTCTGTTGATCCATCGATGGACTGTCGACTTCCTCCGTCGGTCCACACTTTAAATTTTCTTTAACCTTCACTTTTTCATCCTTTCTGTTAAAATTGACGGACCAACAGCATGGTCCTTCGTTTCATTTTGGTCCGCCGATGCCTCCTTCCTTCCAAACTTAGTGATTTCTTTAAGTCGAGTACTCAGACTACATTTTTTGAAAGGACGATTTGCCAGGACGGCCCGTCGATCAGTCGATGGACCGTCCATCCTTCTGTAGCCCCACACTTGGTTAGATTCTCCGAGTTTCTTACAAATGTATGAACCTCCAATCGATGATTAACACCTATGGACCGTTAATGGCTTCATAGGTCATCACTTATGTACTGATTTCAGTACAGTCTTTTGCATTTCCATTTTGGACAGCATTCCTGCAAACACAGATAAAAATATAATAAAATTACTAGAGAAAGACCTTAGACAAAACTTAAGGAAAAATCATTGAAAGTACCGTGAAACCAAGGTGAATCAATGAGCCTACCCCCCTGTCGTCTTGAACATCCGTCGATGAGTTCAGAGATTTGTGCAGGCGAGGGCTTACTCAAAGTGGAAAATTGTGGGACGACGGTGACATCGACGCACCTTCAGTCCACACATGGACCATAACCCCATCCGTCATTGCACAATGCCTAGGCAGTGTTGCGTCAATCTACGGGGGTCCTCCTTAACGGCCCTTGGTTGGTCCTTGGGGAGTTCAACCCGGATGTTTCAACCATGAAACGTCTCTAACATGTGTTCCACACACTTTAACCAAATTTCTTTAATTTATGAATTAATAAAAACTAGTTGAATAGGCCAAGGCACACTAGTACGTCTTTGAACCTACTTTCGAATGCCATGGACGTTCTTGGATGTTTTAGTTCCTATACTCCCTAAATGACCTATATTTATTAAACTAACCTTAAAAACAGTGTCTAGACTTCATGATACCTATTTATGTCTTAATGACACGTCTAGGATTTTCGATACATTATCCCCCCCATAGGAACATTCGTCCCCGAATGACACTAAAACTCTTTTGATGGAAGGAAAGACTCAAGACTAGCAGCATAACCAACATCAATAAAATACAACATAATACATATCATTTCAATCAAGAAAATTCAACGTTTCAATTACCAACTATGAGACTCAAACATTACTTTGTATGGCATTTCCTTCTCACAACAACAACATGAGCTCATCGTTACACACATGAGTCAATAATAATCAAGTGCAACTTATTAAAATGATATATACTAATTCATAAGGACTCATGTCAAAATTCACATCATAAATCAAAACGATCCAAAAGAAAAAACTACATATTCAAGTCACAAATCATTGTAACCTCACTGTATGAATTTAAAAACTGCACCTTTTTCATATATTTACCCACAAATCAAGAAATTTAAATTTCTAGTCATATTTATATTATTAAAAAGAATGACTAACCTTAATTATATAAAATATAAGGGTAACGGGTCTTCATGTCATCCTCGGCCTCCCATGTTGCACCCTCAACTAGGTGATTTTTCCATAACACTTTTATGGAGACCACCTCTTTATTCCTAAATTGTTTTACTTGCCTTTCAAGAGTTTGAACTGGAACCTCCTCATAAGAGAGGTTATCCTTTACACCAAGACCCTCAATAGGAAGAGTGGACTCAGGATCACCAATACAATTCTTAAGCATAGAAACATGAAAAACCCAGATGAATGAAAGCAATTCACTAGGCAACCTAAATTCATAGGCAACCTTACAAACCCTTTGCAAGATTTCATAGGGACCGCATAACGAGGACTCAACTTTCCTCTCTTTCCAAATCTATCAACTACTTTCATAGGTAAAATTTTAAAATACACCTTATCACCTTCTTTAAACTCAAGATCCCTCCTCCTATTGTCGGCATAAGACATTTTCATAGGCCATTTATAAACGATTTCTTATAATATGAACTTTTTCCAAAATCTTATAAATCGAATCGGGACCAAGAATCAAAGACTCACCGGCTTCAAACCACCCATAGGAGACCTACACCTCCAACCATACAAGGCTTCATAGGGAACCATGGAAATGTATGAATGGAAACTTTTATTATAAGCAAACTCTACCAAAGATAAGTGTTTATCCCAATTCCCTTTGAAATGGATGACAGAAGATCTAAGCATATCCTCAAAGGTTTGAATAGTATGTTCAGCTTGACCATTCGTTTAATGATGAAAAGTGGTACTCAACTTCATCGTAGTACCCAAACCTTCTTAAAACGACTTACAAAACCTAGATGTGAATTGTACACCCCTATTTGATATGATGGATAACGAAATACCATGGTTACACACAACCTCATCTATGATGATCTTAGCATAATCTTTTGCCGAATAAGTGGAGTTGACGGGAATAAAGTGAGCGGACTTGGTCAACTTATCAACCACCACCCATATAGAGTCATATTGCTTTTGAGTCTTAGGCAAACCTACCACAAAATACATATTGATATCTTCCCACTTCCAAGTAGGAATTTGGATTTCTTTTAGTAAGACACCCGACTTAGATGTTCCGCTTTCACTTGTTGGCAATTTGGACACTTAGAAAAAAATTTCGCTATGTCTTCTTCAAACCTTCCCACCAATAAATTTCTTTACGGTCATAGTACATCTTTTTGGCACCCGGATGAATGGAGTAGCAGAACCCATGGGCTTCCTCAAGGATCTGGTCCCTCAACCCATCTACTTTGGGAACACACAATCTTTCTTTGGTACCTTAAAACAGTATCCCCTCCTAAGGAGAATAATTCATTAAGCTTACCAAAGGACCCACTCTTTCAATTCCATAAATGGTTTATCAAGGTGTTGTTTAGACTTCACCTCAACCACAAAAGATGACTCGGAGTTATGTCGAATAAGCACACCATCATTCGGGAGTCTTCCAACCTCACACCCAACCTAGCCAACCTATGAATATGTTTTACTAAGCCTTTTTTGGCTTCATCTATGTGAGAAACACTAATCATTGTTGTACGACTTAGGGCATTCGCAACCACGTTGGCCTTGTCGGGGTGATAGAGGACACTTATGTCATAATCTTTCAACAATTCTAACGACCTTCTTTGTCGAAGATTCAACTCCTTTTGGGTAAACACATGTTGGAGACTCCTGCGATCGATGAAGACATCAACATGAAAACCATACAACTAATGACTCCATATCTTTAAGGCAAACACCATGGCCACTAACTCAATGTCGTGTGTTGGATAGTTTTTCTCATGAACCTTAAGTTGCCTAGTAGCATAGTCAATCACTTTTCCATGTTTAATAATTACACACCCCAAACCCACACGGGATGCATCACAATACATAATGAAACCCTTTGTCCCCTCCAGTAAAGTCAACACCGAAGCGGAAGTAAGCCTATGTTTCAAGATTTGGAATCTCTTTTCACATTCCTCCAACCCCTTAAACTTTTAGTCTTTTGAGTCAAAGTAGTCAAGGGAGATGTTATCGACGCAGAACCGTGTAAAAACCTCCGATAGTAACCCGCTAGACCTAACAAACTCGTAATGTCGGTTGAAGTCAATAATGTAGGCCAATTTTTTACCGCCTCTGTTTTCCTTGGATCAACCTCATCTCCCTAACTAGAGATGATTGACCAACAAATGCAACCGACCTCAACAAAAACTCGCATTTTCTATGCTTGTCATACAACCAATGCTCTTTAGGGGTTCACAATATCACTCTCAAATGACCCATGTGATCACTCTCATTTTTTGAATGTATCAAGATGACGTTAATGAACACAATGACAAAAAAATCTAGGTAACTTGGAAACACCCTATTCAATAGGTCCATAAATGCCGTCGGAGCATTGGTAAGACCAAAGGACATAACTAAGAACTCATAGTGCCCATATCTTGTTTAGAATGTCGTCTTCCGTATATCCTCACCCCTCACCCTTAGTTGGTGATACCGCGATCTCAAGTCAATTTTTTAAAAGTAGCTTGCCCATTGGAATTGATCAAATAAGTCATCAATCCGAGGGAAAGGATATTTTTCTTAATTGCATCCTTGTTGAGTTGGCGGTAGTCGATACACGTTCTCGAGAACCCATCATGCTTCTTTAAAAACAAAACAGGAGTACCCCACGGCGATAAACTAGGCCTTATGAAACCCTTGTCTGGTAAATCCTTCAGTTGTTCCTTCAACTCCTTTAATTCGGCCGAAGCCATCCGATAAAGAGGAATCAAAATGGTGTTCGTTTCCGGTAGCAAATCGATACCAAAATAAGATTCCCGTTCAGGAGGAATACCGAGAAAGTCATTAAGGAAGACCTATGGAAATTCACTCACTACGGGGACCGACTCAATCGGAGGAATTTCGGAGTCCAGATCTTGGACTCTCACAATACGATATAGGCAGCCCTTAGAAATCATTTTGCAAGCTTTCAAACAAGAAATGACACGACCTCTAGGAATAAAACTTCCCCCCTTCCATTCAACAACGGGTTCATTTGGGAAATTAAATCTCACCACCCTTGTCCTACAATAAAAAGTGGCCTAGCAAGAATGCAACCAATCTATTCCAAAAATGATATCAAAACAAGCATATCTAGTTCTACTAGATCTACATTAGAAACTCTATTGGGCAGCATGATAGAAAAACTCGTGTATACCCTCTGCAACTACTGACTCACCCACCGGAGTAGACGGTAGAAAGGATTCATGCAAAATATCGGGTAAAGTATCAAACTTTTTATCTACAAGAATGTAATGAAAGACAAAGTATCTCCTGGATAATGTAAAGCGTAAACATTAATAGAAAATACATTTAACATACCGGTAACTACGTAAGGAGAGTTCTTTTGCTCACCCCTAGAGAGGAGTATAAAAGTGGTTCGTCTTTGGAGCTTTATTTAAACCACTTGCTTGAGATTTAACACTCCTGTCTTGGCCCTTCAATGCTAGGGAAATCTCGAACCTTGTGCCCAACTTTCCCAGAACCAAATTACTTGTCCATCCCTATGAGGCAAGCACCAAAAAGCTTCTTTCCACACTCACCACAATTTGGCTTCTCATTTGATGATATAGTGCCTTTTCCCTTTTGAGGCTTAGGTTTTGCACCCCTTTTATTACGAGCCTTAGGGAACATGGTTAGAAATTGATTAAAGAACCTCTTTTTGAACCTAGGCTTGTCTTTAATGTCAAGACAACTCTTAGAAGAACCACATTCACAGGACCTTTCCCTCTTAGCATCTCTAGTTTTCCTCGTAGCCCTTGCCTCTTCCACTTGCCTAGAATGCACCATACGTCGAGTGATGCTATTATTCTTATGTAACATAGCCGAATGACACTCTTCTTGTAAATCATCCGACACCCCCTTCACAAAGCGGATCATTTCATCTCTAGGATCTGAAACCAAAGAAGGAGAATATTTTGACAATTGAGTAAATTTCATAGAATACTCAAGAACACTCATTCCTCCTTGACGATAGTTGATGAATTCCATCACTTTAGATTCCCTCATCTCCCTTTGAAAGAACCAATCAAGGAATGCCTTTTTGAAAATCTCCCTAAGTTACTGGTCCACCCCGAAGAGGCCAATTATCACTCCATTTTATATACCAAGTTTGAGCCACATCTTTTAGTTGATATGTGGATAACTTGGCCTTCTCACTAGTTCATCACCCTATGGCAAAGAGTATATTATAAACTTCATCGATGAACTCTTAGGGATCTTCATCCACCCTAGACCCATGGAAAGTAGAAGGGTTCATCTATGTGAAGTCCCTTAGACGAAATGCCATGGCAGAGACTTGTTGAGGGTCTCGAGGTTCAATCTCCTGATTTGCTTGGGCCGTCATATCTTGAACTTGAAGAGTAGCGGCGTGGGCCAATTGGAGAAGGGTAGCCCTTAGGTCTCCATCCGTCAAGGGTAGAGTATTTTCTGGAACTTGTTCAACATCAACCTCTTCTTGAAGTGGAGGGTCTTGATCACCACAGGGAGAATCAGCCTCCTCCTCAAGACTTCTTTCCACATTCATCTGAGTATTCATTTCCTATAACCAAAATACTCTAGACGCAAGAACTTGGATTTCCAAGAAAGAAAGAGAGAGATTCCTAAGCATCACATAGATTCCTACCCATAAGTGTGGTGTGCTTCACAATTATGAGTACGAATCTACATACGTGGTAGGGTGAGACATCATTATCAAGGATACTTAACCTCATGCTCTGATACAAAAATTTTCATATTCAGGTTTACCCCCTAGACGTAATCGACGTCGTCGTCCTCTTTGAGGAATAAGATGTCACACCCAGATCCTAGACCCCGGATTAGACCGGTGTCATTAACCTATCAAAGGTCGCAGACAAGCTTCTTCTTAGCTTTCATCACAATCATACAGTTAAATTTTGTGGTAGATTAAAAACTTTTAACATATTAATAAACTATACTAAGACTTCATATTTAAGATTCATAAAGTCACAATATTCTAAATGTAACTCACATATTTAAAAATTATTTAAGAGTCTGGATTTAGCCAATAATAGTCTATATCATATAGGCATTAATACAATGTAACCCAAAGAACATAAATTGAACTCTAAGACTACTAAGTCTTCATAACGCTTGAATATAGATGATAGCGTTCCAAACGTGAGGACCAACCAAGACTTGGAGAAAGAGTTCCAAGTTTCTTCGAATCGACTGGCTTAACTTCAATGGCCAGAACCTACAATAAAAGTAATATAAAGTAATGGGGTTAGTAAACCACATGTAGTAAGTATGGGTATATACACAAACAAATAGGGACATGCATGAAAAAAGATCATTTATCTTTTCTTTAGAAAACATTCTAAGTCAGAAGAAAGTCTTCAATTCATATACCATATAACATATACAAGTTAAAGCATGATCATAACAAACAAAATCTTCTCATAGAGTCATGTGAACATTTCATATCCAATAGATCATATAAACATAACATACAAAACAATTACCAATGACCTCATCCCCAACCTACAAGTGAAATGGTCATGTAAAGCCCCATAACCCCACATAACCGAGTAGATAAGATACGAGACACTAACTAAAGCTTTGCTTCATGTAACTTGTAACATAAGTTGTCATCACTTCATATAATAATATAACTCACTAACGTTTTCATCATAATAGCCGAAATTCATATAAAATTAACATCATATATCATAAACATATATGATTCATATAATCATATTACATAAGAAAAATCTCCTAGGACTTCCCTTAGAGTCAACTTATGCAATGTCTAGTTAATGTCCCATACCACTATCTATACTAAGCAAACTTCTCAAGTCAACCAAGTAAACGTTCAATTCCTTGTCTTTTTTTTTAAATGAGGGAACATAAGCATCAACCGACATAGACCATGTGATCTAAAAATGGAATCAATTGTCCTCCCCACACCGTAAAGAGGTGGTCTACCGGCCAAAGTAGAACCGAACATGACATAGCTTTCTAGGTGGATCTACTAGCTAGTATCCTATGGTGGCAGCATAGTTCAAGAAATACGAGATGTATTCGATACCCATAGTTACACATTACATGGAAGACTCAATCTCATGAGAATCATTGTGAACCTACCTTCCTTCTAGGGAAGGGACACTTTCAATGTCTAGTTCATCAGTTTTTAGCTTAAGTCCCTTTTCTTGAAATAACCCTTAATTTGTCTTTTATCAAAAACTTATTATACTTCATAGGAGATTATCTCCTTGTATAACATGATCATGATCTCTTTAAGATTATATGAGAATTTTTATTTTATCGTAACCTTTCTCTTGTGAGATTTACATGGCATAAGCATCTTGTGTAAAACATTCAAAAGAACATCATAACTTGCATATTTGTATTCTTATCATAATCTCACAATTTACATGTTCATAGCCAGAATATTCACATAGCAACATCATACATACTTTCATAACATATCATCATTAATTATAGGCTAACCTAAGCATCTTAGAGTAATCACAATTTTAGAAGACTTACCTTTTGCTTCCAAGAAACTTATTAATCATGCAGTATTGATAATCATACATAGTGAAATACTCAATGACATATTCAAGAACAACTCATAAAATCATTTACAAGATCAATGCATCGAATAGGATAAGGTAAACGGGTCATAAAAGGGTTCATTCAAACCTTAAATTCCAAGCCTAACGTTTATACATTATCAAACACTAGAAAAAACCCATTCGAAACCATCACTTTGAGAAAAATCATATAACACACGGCATTCAAACATTATCAATCAAATACTAAACAATTCATGGGAAATTAGATATAGAAAACATTTACTTTTCATTGAAAATCATAAATTTAGAGTTAATATTCAAAGTTCTTGAAAACTTATCTTGAAAGAAACTCTTGGCGAAAGGAATCCCAAGAGTTATAACCCATACCTTATAGATCAGGAATCCACGAAAATCTGATTGGAAACTTTGAAACCTTCGTCTTCTTCCTTAAGCTTTTCTTGGTCAACAATAGAGTTTGGAAAAGGTAGAGTTCTTGAGAGATTAGAGAGAAGTTTGTTTCATTTGGTTTGGGACGTGTAAACGTGGTCTAATAGTGACCTAGTGTCAATATATAGACATCCCAAGAAATACCCTAAAGACCCTCCACTAAAATTACCTAAAACACCCCTTCTAAAGTTACTACAACTAGGAGAACATTTCACTTAATTAAATTAATTAATTAAGTTAGGTACTAGGATGTTTCTTTAGTTAGTTATTCGGTTAGTGTCACCCAGTTAGGTGTTAGGTTTTTTGGCACACTAGTTAGTTTATATTAGTTAGTCCTAGGTTAATTATCTAGTTAGGTAATTTAGTTAATACCTAGAATTTGTTAGGGAGCTCATCCCCACGTGGCTGGACCCGACACGGGGTTTTCCCCTAACCGCCCTAACTGAATCAGTTGGGCTTGTCTCTCGGTCGTTGGCAGCACATGTGTTTCGTGCACTTTCCTAATCGTGCATTCTGGAAGGTTCACTTCTTGTCCAATGTTCCTCATTATGTCCTTGGGAACTTCTTAATCTACATGGTAATTTTAAATTATCTTGTGATGTGGTACCTAGACTTTACACTTGGATGCCTAGTACCTAATGTGAGTAAGCGATGAGGTTAAGAATTAAAGAGATTAAGAATTTTAACTTAGCATCTACATTGCAGGTACAATTCCTAAATAATCTTGGAGTGGAATATTTGAACATCTAAGGGTATTTTTAAGTTATAAGTCACTTGTGAATACATACAAAAATTGGCTAACGCCGTTATGCCAATATTCTCTAATATGCCCAATATTACTCAATACTGGGCATTGGAATGTCTATGTACCTCAATTCATATTCTTAAAACCTAATAGGCTATTTACTAGACAAGTACATTTTTCTGAAATGTTACATTATTCACCTCCTTAGGAACATTCGTCCCCGAATGACACTAAAATCTTTTGGATTGTAAGAAAAGACTCAATACTAGAAGCACAAGTAGCACATATCATATCATTACACTTAGTACTCAATTCATCATGCACAAACATACAAGAGCTACATATTCATAACACATAGTGAGGAATTTCCTTCTTAACCTTATCATAAGCTCACAATGCATCAAAGAGTTACCATGCTTTCAATTTTCTCAGGATAAAAACAAAATAGCAAAATATCAAGAAAACATATGCATACAAGATTCACATAAGTGCAAAAATAGAGTATGAAAACATCTTCTTAAAACTCTAGTTGGTACTCTCTCTTATGTCACATCCCGGGACGACCCCCTAAAAGTAACATGGCGTAATTGACCTGTTGGAGATCTTATACAAGCCCATAGTTATAATTTATCGCATTGACATAGTAAATTTAGCATAAAATTTAAAACTTTTCATAGCACATCATATGCTAGAAACTTCATCCCATGTACAGACAAAACATAAGTCATAGTACATATATAGACCTTAGGTCTCTTTACCATATTAGACTCAAGAACATAAGAGTACGTTAGGGACACGGCCGATAAGACACATTACTTAACTACACAATATTTAAAGACTTTACATTAAATACATAAGTAGGAGATCTTGAACCTAAGGATTCCTTTCATTGAGCTTGGGAATCGTCTATCAAGCTCTTCGCCATTAAGAAATCCTTTAAGCATCCATGACCTACACATAGTGTAACAAGTAAAGAAGAATGGGATTAGCACAAGAATGTGCTAAGTATGGCAACCATGCAAAAACATGCATTCAAAGGGACATTTTCTTGAAAATCATACTTCATGCTTTTTGAGTAAATCTCCATAAAACCTTTAAACAATAGCATTTATATCATTTAAAACATCATATAAACATATTCAGATGCCAACATTTCATAGGATCACAGATAGGATTGAATACATTTTTAAGCCACTTTACAGTAAGCTACCTTTACCTTCACACTGAACCCTTTTTCTTTTAACTCATCAACCTTCCAAGTAACCTCTAGTGATACTAGATGAAATGCATCACCCAATGGCCACAAGGAAAGCATACATACCATCTAAATAAGCCAACGCATACCATCACTGAAGCATAATACATCAAAGACACCTTTAAATCAAAACCTTAGAAAGTAAAGACAACTTCAATCATGTCAATACAACAACCTAATCATATAGTCATTTAGTCCAACATTATACATATAGACTCATACCATGCACATCTTTATAACAAGTAGTCCAATACTACAAAGTCATACATAAAGAATCATACGCATAGACACATGCATTAGAACACCTTCCTGAAACTTCCTAAGGAGATACTTGTGCAATGTATATATGGGCTCATTACTTCCACTTATCCTAAGTAACATAGCTTAAGTCATTCTAGTTAGGGTCCTATTCAATTACTTCCATTGTCCATTTTACATTAGGGAAACCATAACCTCAACCGACACTAAGACGATGGGTGCTAAACATGGAGTTTGGTGTCGTAGAGCCTTACACCAAAGGAAGGTGATCATACCTAGCCAAGGTAGAACATAAACATATATCCTAGAATCTTAAGTGAATTCACTTTGCTAGATCCTATTTTGCAAGCATAGTGTATGGAACTTGGGGAAATCATGGAAATAGCAAGTACACCCTTTATTGGGTCGTGAGGCTATCCATCTCGTGGGAACTGTAGTGAACCCCTACCTTTCCTTTGTGGAAAAGCGTCACCCTCTCAAATGATGACCGTCGTGAAACCCTACTTTCTCTATGTTGGAAAAGTTTCATCCCTTCGTCCAGAAGTTCACTCGGTGCCAAGCTAAGTTCCCTTTATTTAAAAGGCCTTTACTATCATTTAGTCATAAAACATAGGCTTAGGAGAAGTCAACCCCTCATATGGTTAGCTCATAGGTCATAGATGACAATTCGTCAACCTAAATCATGTGAGAAATCCTTTCACATTGACATAGCATATGTAAAGCACTATCTAGTTAAGGATACACTTGAGTACACCTTTCAAGGCTCCTCTTTGACTAGATCATCATTCATGTGCGAGTGTGTATACATATATTTGAGCAAACCTTTTACAAAGCACATTAAGTCACAGATGTTAATACATCATATCTAAACATATAGAAACCAAAGCTCGAACAATCCTATCAAGGTACACATGTGCAATGCATAGGCAAAGTCGCATACCCTTGCCCATACTAGTACAACTATCAAGTCATCCTAGGTAAGAAAACACATACCATACTTTCATAAACGTCATATTAACATGCATAGTATTAGACACTAGTGAATATGAGAACTACCTTTCACTAAACACTATGATCCATTACTACCTATAAGCATGCATGAAATGTGAGTGTGTGTACATTGGTCACATGATCACATAATGGATATCAACAACATATTGATCCATCCACCCCCTTAGAACACAAGACTCTTAAAGCTTAGACCACATAACACCCAATAGCATAGGACACAATGTAACTTCATATATTACTTTTAGACTCCTATCATTAACAATTCACACATTCACATAGGGGTACATGGGTAGGTATTATCAACCATTATCACCTAAGACATGGAATCACCTACACATTATATTACACAATCCTTTACATGCACATTACAGTGGTAACATAACCTAGATTCACAGTGAAAATAGATTTCTAGGTAAAAACTACACATAAGTGATCATCATAACCACTAATTCATATATTCATCAAATTGCCTTCAAGGCCATGGTAAACACATATATAATTTCATATGGAAAACATTTCCATCATAAGTGGACCATACGACACAATGCCACTCACGGCTTCATCAACATACTATAGATAAGTAGAGAAATAAAAGAGTTGAGCAATTCTTACCAATTCTTTAGTCTTTGATCATTATTGACCATTACTACTCTTCATCAATAATTCAAGTCTATGGCAGTATATAAAACATAATAATCACATATGAATTTATGCATAAGCTACTACAAGTCCATTCTACAAACTAGCACAACACCTTAGTATACTAGAAAGGTAAAAAAACATAGACAATTAGCCAATTTCATTACATGGATTATAGATCATATTTCACCGATATGATCACTCCAATTAATTTGATAATCATACATTTAATCATAAACAAAAGATGCTTAAAGCACTTAAAGATCAAGCTACAACATAAGAATTAGACTTGACGATTTTGCTAGTGTATAGTAAGGCAATTAACCAATACTATTGATTCTCTAAGGCTTTGATCATCAATCATATTTTATCAATGATTTACATACTAGGCAGAATCTATATCGATCACTAAATCAAAGTAATCATGCTTTATCTATCCATAATTAATGATATAATCATATGCATAGTATTATTAATCGATAGACTAGAAGACAAGGTCAATTGACATAAGCCATCTTTAAATCAACTATACAAGATTCGTATTCATAATTCAATCATGATAATGACCTAAATGAGTAGATACAACCAACCTAACATATTGAAATCCACATTAAATCATTTAGAAACCAATGTCACAGTGAACAATGGAAACTAGGCTAAACATGATCAAATCTTCAGACATTGATCCTCATGGATCCTTCAACATCAATTCAACATAAATTAATTTACACGCACTTCAATGTACTAGAATCATATTTCAATCGATAGCAATTCAAGATCACAAAGCCCATGCAAAGCTGAAACATTTGGGTGATGGAGCATGGGTTCATCATACAATTGGAGTAAAATTCATGTTAAAACAAATGTAATAACTTCAAATAATTATGATTCAATCGTTCAAAATATTTTTAGAAAAGAACCCATGGCAGATTGAAGGAGACAATGTTTGATCATATTTTTCTTCTTTGAAATCTCTTAGAATGGCTCTCTAGATGAAAATATAACTAGTGATGAAGAGCACCATACCTTAATATTTATGAACACCTCCAAAACCTGATAATTCACCCATGAAAATCAAAGCTCCAACCAGCTCTTGATCTTCACCAACAATGGTGGTTTATAGGGAGAGGATTTTGCAGAGAAAGGTTCTTACGTGTGAATGGGGTTGGGAATGGGTTGATCATGTTTTAAATGAATTATATACACCCAAAATTAGTTAAATAAATCGTGTAGGGTCAGGTTAGTATGTGGGGTGTATTTTCCATTAACACCTTTGATGAAATAGTGTACAGACTTCAGCTCACAGGCCACCATCGATGGACCTACCTACGGAACGTAGGTCAGTCGACGGGACATGTGTGGGGTTCTACATTTGGTACTTAGCCAATTTTTTGGTTTATAGCTACCCAATATAAGTTCCAATTGACGATACGTCAGTTATGGGCCGTTGTTTGACCAACTGGCCGTCGTTTGGTCCAATGATTGACACTACCAAGGCAGTGTCTCGACTAGCCTTGAGCCCTTCTTGTGGTGCCTTTTGCGGGTCCCTTTAGAAATTTTACCCTGACGTTTACAACTTAAATACAACACTTAACAAGCTGTAGACCTCCCAAATAAGTTTCACCCAAAAAAAATACTGGCAACTCGTCCAAACAGGCTAGGCCCCATCAAGACGCACATTGAGTGTCTTAAGGGCTATCTTTCGAACGCCTTGGACGTTCTTAGTATTTTGACCTCCAAACTTCATGAAACTTCATATACTACCATTTAAAATCATAATAAACCATTCTGAGACTTCATAAGCTCATGAATAACACATAATCACATAGAACCACATACAAGGCATTTAGGTGACTTAGTCGTCGAACGTTTTGGTCGAACCTTGATGTTTGACTTCCAGACCACCTCAAATGTTATACACTGCCTTATAAACCATATTATAAGTCATTTTAATACCTTAGAACATTAAGATAAACAGGTTAGGTTCTATACACCCTAACTCATTTTGGGTGTCTTACAATATCCCCCACTTGGAAATATTCGTCCTCGAATAACATTTAGAACACATTAATCATAACAAGGACTTCAATGTATCATAGATCAGACCATCATATTCATAATAGGGTTATTACAATTTGATTCATTAAGAGATCATCTCATAAGGCCACACATAGGCAGATTACAATATATACTCAAAAGCTATTTCAGCACTCATACTTCAATGCACATTGATGTAACGACCCCGATTCTTTAATTTGAATCGAGACTGGCTTTGTTTACCTCTCAGAGGTCACAGACAAGCATCGTCTTGCATTCATCATATTCATATGGTTAATTTTAGCAGAAAATTTAAAACTTTTATATGTATCAAGCTTACATAGACTTCATATAGTCATTACGTGTTAAACATTATATACTAAGCTCAAAATCAATATACAACCATCTAACATAAATAATCAATTCAAAACTGAAGATGAATATATAGTAAAAAGTTTTCCAAACACGGTCTTACATCAAAAGGTTCGAAATAAAATATGAAAGAAACTCTAGGGACAACATTAACTATCTATTCCTATATCTAAAGCTGGATAAATGCTTGTAGCATCCTCGAAATTAAGAGGACCTACCAAATGGTCTTGGGAAATGCTGAAATCCAAACCACTACAAGTGTCATCAATCTGGTCTCGGACCTGCACCTATAAAAATAATAAATATTAGGGGGTTAGTACACCACTTGTACTAAGTATGAGTGTATGCACACATACACATATAGCTATGCATGATCAATGAAAGCTCTTCATAAACAACATGCCAATTCTTGAAAGTGTAGTTATTCGTCTTTCCTAATTCATTATTTGTGAATTGTGATATGAGTATGATGTATTTTAATGCATTTAAAACACACAACTCATTTTATATATGATTGCAAGACATTAGCATCATCAACATATTTTAGAACCCCTCGGGCGAAGATTTGAAATTATAAGTCCCCCTAATCTGAGAGCTCTATCCTCCTTACTTAGTTTTATTTTTAGTCATTTTCTTCTTGTTGTTGTGTAGTTCAATAATTCCTTTAGTCCTATGTTTCACTTACAAGTGCAATGATTCATTTTAGTCCCATACGCACAATGAATCGATGTAAGTAATCTAAGGACTAAGAAATGATTTTCTGACCTTATAGTTAGTCATTTTTTACATTATATACATATGAGGTATTTAATTAACATTGGTTTCTACTTCTCTTTATTGGCATCATATAAGAATTCATGATAAGCCAATGTTACTTGGTTGTGCCCATTATTTGCTGAAACTTCATGAGTGTGATATTGGCACTTAACATTTTTATGCTCTTTATCATTGCTCACTTTGAACATACATTCCATCATACTCATCATTATCACTTTCATAGTGACATAAATAGGAATAAGATCATGTGAGCTTAACATTAAATCCAATGTCTCCCCCACACTGAAAAAATGTGATTCACTTGTTTAAATGAATTCTAGACCATTTGATCTACTCATGGAAAACCGTGTCTGCCCCACACATGGAAATTGATGATCCCCGGCTAAGGCAGATCCATCTGAAGTGTTTACTCCACATCGAAAAGAAGTGGCTCACGGCTATACTGAACCAAGAACATATTCTGAGCAATAATCAACATAGATCATATGTGCTAAACATGAAATAATGTGTCTGACCCACATCGAAAAGGGGTGGAATCACCGGCCAAGGTGAAATCGTACATCCCTAGCTCGCACAGGCGGAAACTACTGGCTAGTTCCTATGTTGGGTAGACATAGTTCGAAGACTAGGGACATAATGAGACTACTTACCCACCTCGGTGGTAGCATCGTTCTATGAGACTTACACGTGCAAGCACATGCTCATAACTAGTCCATTTGTGCTATGCTCATTTTTATTATCTCTTTTATCTTTTAGAGTTGACTCAAGCATAGTGGAATCTTGCTTCTAAATTGAGATTTAATTACACTTTTGATGACTTTTCATCCTTACATTACTTTGATGAAATGTGAATTGTCATTACATATCATCCTTACTTTACATTGATGAATGTAAATTTTCCTTACATATCATCCTTAGGTGTTAATGAGACTAGTCTCACACGTTCTAACACCTTCATTCGTGAGTATACTTTTAACATATTAACTTAGGTGTGAATAAGACTTGTCTCACTTTCTGTAACACCCTATTCTGGCACATACTTAATTTACACCCCTTTAATTATGTTACAACTCACGTTACTTCTTTACTTTAGTTTAGTAGCTTCATTTCATCGTTTATGGCAATGAGCAATTCTTTCAATGAGTTACACATCTTTATAGTTCATTCTTGTAGAGCATGTTGGGAGTTGTCCCAATGAATGTCATTCCCCTTGGTTATGGATTAATTTAGTTACTTTAGAAGTGCTTATAATATACTTGATACTCTTACTACACAAGTATTGGGATATGATTAGTATTGTCTCAGGATTTGGGATGTTAAACAAGTAAGCCATTTTTATTGGCATAAGCCAGTTTTACGGATATTCATATTTAAATTGAATATGTATGAACCCTTATCCAATCTTTCAATCATTTACATAAGCCCTTAGCCATTAACATGCATTCGTTTTGACCAAATAGTGTTAGCCCATTTTATTGGAACCAGATAGCCAATTCATTCAAGATGTGATTTTACATAGATCCTTTTTTAATCAATATTAGTTCATGACTTTAGGGTAACATTTTTAAGACATATTGGACAGCATCATATTAGCATTTGATGACTTTAGCATCCTCATAACATTACAAAACAGAAAGTCAACATTCGTCACACACATCAACATTTGACACTTACGGACTTAATTAACATAAGAACAATTCTTAATTCACATTGTAAAAATTATATTCATACGATCTTAAGTTCACGTTGTTAACACTAGGGACAAGGAGTTTGATGAGAACGAGAACAACCCTTGTTTTCAAGATCTTTGAATCGTTAGAAAGAAAGTCCTTTTGGAGAAAGAAGTCCAGGAGAGAAACTCATACCTTGAGTAGAACTTAATGTATGAATACCACCTCGAACGAATCCTTGAATATACCTTGAAATCTCCTAATAACGTCTATGACCTTTTTCCATTTTCGCGTTCTTCGTTACTGCCTCTGTCTTGCATTTTTGTTCCAAGTGTTTTCATCGTGAATTCTAGGATTAGGAACTGATCTTGAATCATAAAATTTAGGTTTAAAAAGTTACCTTAATAAACTAATTAACCAAATACCGTAGCGACCCTCCTAAGTTGACTAAACATTAGAGAACATAAAACTTAGTCATATCATGAAATTGGTGTTGACTATGGTTTCTGTCAACATTTTGACTTTATATTAATTAATTAAATCCTTAATTTAACTACATATGGGCCTAGGGTAAGTAATAAAGTACCCCTCAGTCATTGGGCGTATAATCAACCCTTTAGGACCAGCCTAGGTTGAGTACTAGGATGTTTCTTAAATTATACTAGGTTAGTTAAAGGATTTCGTTTTGACCATATAAATAAATTAATTAAATGGATAATTTAATTAATTAGGTGACCTAATTTAATTACTAAAGTACCCTTAAGTAGTTAGAACCTTAACTAACTCTATGGACCATCCTAGGTTAGGTACTACGTTGTCCCTTTCTTATCTTAACCAAAATATGGAAATTGTTTTGTAATTTCGGTTTTTCCCCTTCATTTTATATAATTAAGTTACTAAATAAATTAATTAGGTATCCTAGGGTAATTACTAAAGTATAATTAAGTTATTAGGATCATAACAAACCTTTTGGACCATCTTAGGTTAGGTACTAAGTTGTCTCTTTGACTAGTTACTAGGTTAGTGTCACCCGGTTAAGTCTTAGATTGTCGAGTGCACTTATTAGTTTATTTCGTTTGGTCATAGGTTAGTTATCTATTTAGGGCAGTAGGTTAGAGTTTAAAATTTATTAGAAAGTTTGCCCCACATAGAGTGGTCCCTTGTGCACGTTTTGCCCCTAACTACCCAAACTAAATTCGGTTAGGGTGGTCCCCTCCTTTGGCCGCTTCTTCACATGTCTTGCATATCTGGTTTCACATGGGTTGGTTATAATTTCCTGACTAACTATTATTGATGTCCTATTTGTAATATTTACTAAATAACCCAAGGACCCTCACCATTTCCTTGGGCACTACTTAATATACATGATCATTTTAAATGATCATGTGCTATGTGCTATGGTACTAGGATTTACACTTTGATTCCTCATACCTTATGCATTAAAGATCCACTGTGTTTTTAGCTTAGGCACTTCATTGTAAGTACACTTCTTGGTCAATGAATCTTTGATTGGGTATGGCAACCCAAAAAGTATATTTCTTATTCATATATAGAAAATGGGCTAATATCCCTTAGCCAATTTTTCTATACTATGCCCAATATTTCTCAATATTAGGCATTGGTGTGCCTATGTACCCCTAATAGGCTATCCTAAGGGCATACTGGGCTCCTCATTAGACCTATGATTTTACTGAATGTTACATTATCCTCTCATAGGAACATTCGTCCACAAATGACACTTACACGTCATTTAAACAAAGAGGGTAACTTTCTATGGTTACTTTATCATACTTTAATGCTTCTCTTTTGTGAATATCTGATTCACACTGATTTGGATGATGCATATCATGCAATCGTATCTTAAGCTTCATATTTGAGATTGAGGAATTTCCTTTAAAATAACACTTAACTTAATGCACCTTACAAACCACGCAACACAGAAGAAACATATCTATGCTACACCAAACAGAACAGTAAATGCAAACATAACTTCGTTTTAACTCACATGGTGCTATTATAATACATACGAATAGTGGCCTACCACACCTAATCGACTAAAAGCACTTAAGCTTATATTTTTCTGAAACATAAACCATAGTTAGGTAGAGAATATCTAACCTTAAGAACTGAACAAATGAGGGTAACGGGATCATATATCGGCCTCTGCCTCCCCTCTTACCCCATAAATAGGGTGTTCGTCCATAACACCTTCATGATTACAACCTCCCTTTTCTTCATTCGCTTCACTATATGATCTAAAATTGCACTGGAACCTCTTCATAAGGAAGTATTCCCATCGATTTAATAACCCTAAAAATGGATATGTGTAGTAATGCTTAATGTGTCTAGAATGCCAATGATTAGACCAGGTTCAGACGGATCGATGCGCGTAGAACAGATATCTGAACCCTTGTGATAGCCAAGCAAACTAAATTGGGGAGTTATTTCAGCTATTAAAGGTTGGGTCCATCCATGTAGGGCTCCCGAATATGAAGATTTGCTTTATTTAGTCATTAGCAGACTTAAAAAGGAAAAATCTTAAGCTTGGAGGGTCGAGGGGTAAAATGGTCTTTTCCAAGCTAAGGGTAGTATCTTAATTACCCTAAATATGTAATTAATTATTTGATTAATAAGGTGGAGGGGCATTTTGGTTAGAAAGGGCCGAAATTTGTCATTGAGCAAAATCATGCTCTACCCGGGTTCAAACCTAAGTCAGAGCAATGATTTAACTTAATTATTTTTATTGGTGATTAATTTAATTAATTAATATTTAAATGCTGATTTAATAAAAAAGGAAAATATGATTATTATTATTATTATTAATTAATTAATTAATGGGGCGGTTTGGGTCGGGTCGACCCGGAAGGACTTGTTTTTGCGATGGGGATGTCACGGGTTCGAACCTTGACGGAAGCAACATTTAAGTTGATTACATTGATGTTTATAATCTGATTTTGTAAGGGAATTATGGTTATTTCATTAAACTAATTTAATCAGATTTTCAAAGTTAGAAAGAGGCCTAGTTGACTAAGTCTAAACTACTAAACCTAATCCTAAGCCACTCACCTCTTTCACGTTTATGTCTCTCTCCTTCACGTCTACTTCTCTCGCATTTCACACTTTCTTTCTGGCTGCCAAACGTGAGAAAAAAATTAGAAAACAATAGTTCTTCACACTTGAAGAACTTGCACGCAAAACACAAACGAGAAAGCAATCCAAAAACATTAAGCAAAACGTAATACGCTAGTCGGGTGAGGTGTGAGTTTTGGGATTGGACGTGAATTTGGAGAAGTTTTGGGCAGCAAGTTCAAGTGTTGACCAAAGTTAAATCAGGTATGGGTTTTCTTACTCTTGGTCCCTTTCCCAAGAGACCCGTAAGACTCATATAATTCTATTCCGAAACTAGAATTGTTCCCCATTGCATGTTCCCTGTCACTAGCCCCTATCAATGATCTTAGGTTGGTATGTTTGCTGGTAGATTAGGTATGAAGTGTGATTTTTGTGATAATGTGTTCATGATTATGTGTTCGGAATTGTATGAACAATGAAGTATGTCTATCAAAATTTCGTGAAAAATGTACGTGTATGTCGTGACATGATTTTCAATTTTAAGTCTTAAAATGATATGTTTTTATGGTTGAAATTTATGTGCGAATGTTGTGTAAATCATGAGGAGTAAAAGTTGTGTAATGTTGCTGTATTTAATGATAATTCTTGTCTGAATGTAATCATAAAAATATTATAATTAAAGATGCACAAAATGATCCACGAAATGCCTTAAGAATTAAGGTATGAATGATGATAAAAAAAAAAGCTGAAAATAGTGAAGAAATTTCCAGCATTTGGTAGGTTGGATTCCGCCAAGCAAAGTGGTACAAAATGCAATGAAAAATGAATGTAAAAAAAAGTGATATGACTAAGGATTGAACCCAAGACATCATTACATGAAAGTTACAAAACATCAACAAAATATTTAGAGGAAAATGGATTGGAAGAGAACCAATTTCAAGCTTGCTGGAAATTTGGAGTCTCGGCGAAGGATGAGGAAAATTAGCTATGTTTTTAAAAACAATTTAAATGTGAGGTCATTGGGGATTGAACCCATGACCTCACCAAATGAAAATTACATAAAAATTTCATGAGAAAAATGAAAGTAAAAATAGATGTGGTGAGTTGGGATCGAACCAATATCCTCTTGAATAGATGAGACATATGGGAGAAAAATAAAGGTGAAAATAAATGTGGAGACTGGGGATTAAACCCACAACCTCTTGGATAGGTGAGAAACTTAAGAGATAAATTAAAAGAAAAATAATGAGCTTGTGGGGGTTTGAACCCACAATCTCCTTGTCTTAAAACATAAAAGAAGAGGAGAACAAGAATGAAATATTATGAGGTTGACAGGAATCGAACTAGGGTCTCCCAAATCTGAAAATGCAATTATCAAGTTTAAAATAATATTAAGTGTTGTTTAAGGGATTCGAAATTGGGTTCCCTTGCCAAATTCTGTATTGATACATACGTCATACGTAAACAAATATTAAATGAATGCTTCCTCTAAAGGTCGAAAATAATATCTTGGCATATCTTCAAGATGCATAAGTCTTGTACCACATAATATTGGGTAAACATGAATCACTTAGACAAACTATGAATGAAGACTCATGGCTTGTATGTGTGGACTCATAAGTCTAGCATACAGTTAAAAGTAAGTGAGCCTAAGATGTATGTGATAAAATGATGTAAACCTTAAAGGGTTAAAAAAGAGTGTGAAAGATACTAAGCAATCAAGTGCATTGGAATATGTTTAGACGAACATCAACATGAAGGGGTGAGTAATTATTAATATAAAATGTGTTACAGTTAATGAATGAGGTTAAAATATGATAAGAAGCTAATGTGAAAGACGAGAGCAATCTCAAATGAGCCTAAGTAAATGTCACCAAAACATACTCACCTAGGAGAGTGTAAAGCTAATGAAGAGATCGGTCTCTATGAACACTCCAATAAAAGTATTGAAGTTAATGCATACTTAATACTAATGATGAGATGAGAAATCATCTAATGAGCTATGATTTCCTCTTTCTAGAAGCCAGCTTCCATGATGTATGAGTTGAATATAATGGAACTTTATAATGAGCACCGTTAGGCTATGAGAAATGATGCCTTCCTTCAAGAAGGGCGGAGGTACACGTTACTCTCATGAGATGAGACTGTCCGGCATTCCAGGTATGGGTCACCTTATGTCTACTAGTGTTTGTACCTATACAAACAATATAGGCATATAACACGGTTCAATTCCCTATATACGCTAGCATGTTTTGGTTCACTTTGGCCGGTGATTCCACCTCTTTTCGGTTTGGGGATTACACACTGGATTTCATGCTGCTCAGATGATCTATGTCGGTAAAGGTTAAAGTTCCCAAAGAAAGAATAAGGCCAGCCTCAAGGAATGCACATAACGAAATGAACGATATCAAAGTGTTAGGATAGGATAATCAAGAGGTGAGCTAGACTTAAGTAATAACACTAGGTTATTCTTGGTCATTGCACATCGAACCCAATGAGTGTATTAAACTACATCCTAGGTATGATTGGTGAATGCACTAGTATATTAAAGAATTAAAATGGAGTACATATGAATGAATGAAGTAGACTCTATGTTTGTTAGAGAAGGCTCCGTAGTTGAGGTCCCATATGTTGAGCCCTCATTTGGGAAGTCCTAATGTCAAGTCCAAGATTCCAACATCTCATGGCATATGAGAATGATATGAAATACGTGATATGATATGTGCAATATGTTATGTGCTGCTTGTAAAATGATAAGTATGATGATGCATGTTACTCTCATGGCATGACTTTCCTAATCCATATTTGGCAAGTCCAGTGATTTCCCTAATCCAAATTTGACCACTAACTTCCCTAATCTATATTTGGCAAGTCCACTGATTTGACTTTTCATAATTCATATTGTTAGGAGAGAGCTCTTCTTAATCATGCATGTACTTGATGTGTGCTTGCACATAGCCATACTTAGTACAAGCGTGTAATAATCCCATACCACTCTATACTTTTATGTGGAGGCACATGCAGACGCTAGAGCTTACAATACGACGCTGCATCTATCCGGACGTAGAGCATTCATCCGGACTTTGTAGGACCTCATGCTTTTGAGGACGCTTGATCATTATATTCTATCTTAGATATAGGTTTGAGTTAGTGGAGTATGTTCCTCTATGTTTCTTTTTCATCTTTTTTCAGACATTGTATTGGTGCCATTTTGGCAATTATACACTTAATGTAGTATGGAACTATTTCTTTCATTTGATTATATTAATGTTATATAGTTGATAGTGAACGCATATGAGTTTAAGTATAATATCATATATGAATGTTAAGTAACAAAAAGTTCAAATTTTCCGCTAAAATTAACCTAGATGAAGTAACGATGACGTACGTAGGCTTGTCTGCGATCTTTCAGAGGCTAATGACGTCGGTCTCATCTGGGGTCTAGACTCCGGTAAAATTTGGTATCAAAGCCCTAGGTTAAATTTCGAGGATAATAAGTTCACATCAACCACATTGAGTAGTTTCTATGTCATTGTAGTGAAGTGCACCACTATCCTGAATTAGAGACTACATGATGTGTAGGAAAATTTCCTTCTTTTGATCTTATCATGCCTTCTCTAATGTATGATTTCTTTGTGTTAAGAGTGTATCTAATATCAACTCTTGAGATTCAGAAAGAAAAATACGAGGAGAAACGTAGGAGGAGTGATTGGAGAAGCAGCTATTGGTGTAAATTAAGTCCCTCCCCAGGCTCCAGCTGCTGGAATGGTGATGCCTGTTAACCCAACTGCGTTGACCAATGGAGAAGTGAGGACAGCCTTGGTAGAGTCGTCCCAAGCCATCACTTTACAAGCTCAGGTTATGACAGCCCAGGGGGAGCAACTGGGGTTCCCAGGGAGAACACACCTTCCAGCACCATGGCTAGCAGGTTAAGGGATTTCATGAGGATGAATCCTCCCGTTTACACTTGATATAAGATTGTTTAGGATCTCGAGAAGGAGTGTAGGGAAGATATGTTGCATGATATCATGGACCTTTCCAGGGTTATGGTACATGTCCATCAAGTGGGGGAAAAAGGCAGGAAGAGGAAGCACACTAGGGCAGGGAACAGGTCATGGCAAGTTAAGGAGAATTTTTTCAAGGAAGAGTAAAACTGAAATCAGTGAAGCCCAGGTTTATAAAGCGACTCTCCAACCAAGGAGAGTCAAGTTCATTCAAGGGTCGCTATGATAGGGATTTTGAGCCTAGAGTTAAGAGATACAATGTTCTTTGTGAAAAAGAAAGATGGAAACCTTATAAGGTGTATCGATTATCGGAAGCTCGACAAAGACACTATCAATAATAAGTATCCACATCCCAGCATAGATGACTTGTTCAACGAACTACAAGGGTCTAGTTTCTTCTCGAAGATTGATCTCCGTTCAGGGTACCATCAGATTAGGGTTAGGGATGAACATATTCAGAAGATAGCCTTTCGTACTAGTTACGGTCATTAAGAATTTTTAGTTATGTCATTTGGTCTCACTAATGCACCTGTTGCATTTATGGATCTTATGAATAGAGTCTTCCGTGAATACCTTAACTCTTTCTTCATAGTATTCATTGATGAAATTCTCATCTACTCTAAGACCAAGGAAGAGCATGAATAACATTTGAGACTAACCGTGCAGGTACTTAGACAACATCAGTTGTATGCCAAATTCAGCAAGTGTGAATTCTTGCTTAGATTAGTGACCTTCCTGGGTCATGTTTTGTCCGACAAAGGTGTAAAGGTAGACCCCATGAAGACTGAGGCTATTAAGAACTGCCCAAAACATCTTTCTCCCACAGATATTCGTAGCTTCTTGGGATTGTATAGTTATTATCGCTGGTTTGTGGAGGGTTTTTCTTCCATTGTTGCGCCACTCACAACTTTGACGAAGAAGAAAGTCAAGTTTGAATGGTTGGAGACTTGTGAGAAGTGTTTCCAGGAGCTCATGTACAGACTCACTTCAACCCCGGTGCTTACTTTGCCTAAGTGTGGTGAGAATTACACAATTTATTATGATGCATCTTGGGTTGGTTTGGGTTTTGTTCTTATGCAGGGTGGTAAGGTGATAGCTTACTCATTTAGACAACTCAAGGTTCATGAAAAGAATTATCCCACTTATGACCTGGAGTTGGCAGCTGTGGTGTTTGCACTGAAACTATGGAGGCACTACTTGTATGGAGTGCATGTGGATGTGTTCACATACCACAAAAGTATCCAGTACGTGTTCACACAGAGGGAGTTGAATCTACGTTAGAGGAGGTGCTTGGAGTTATTGAAGGTCTATGACATAAATGTCCACCACCATCCACGTAAGGCTAATATAGTAGCTGATGCTTTGAGCATGATGAGCATGGGAAGTACAGCCACGTTGAGGATGAGAAGAAGGAGTTGGTGAAAGGTATACATAGCCTGGCCAGAGTGGGTGTGCAGTTAGTTGACTCTTCTAGTTGGGGTGTTTCAGTTCACCCTAGTTCTGAATCATCCTTATAGTTTAAGTCAAGAAGGGTCATCAACTTGATTATGTGTTGATGGAGCTGAAGGACTCAGTGTTGGTTAAGATGAATGAATCTTTTTCTTTCGGAGGTGACGGCATACTTAGGTACAAGGACAGGCTGTTTGTACCATATGTGGATGATATGCGGACCAAGATTGTATAAAAGGCCCATGGTTCCAGATATTCCATACATTCAGGTTCCACCAAGATGTATTATGATCTTAAGCAAATCTATTGGTGAAATGGCATGAAGAAGGACATTACTGAATATGTGGCCAAGTATCCTAATTGTCAGCAGGTTAAGTATGAACGATATTGTCTGCCTAAATTTTGTGAATAATGTTTGTGTATGCAGTGACATGATTTTCGGTTTTAAGCCTTAAAAATGATATGTCTTTATGGTTGAATTTTGTGTGTGAATGTTTGTGTAAATCATCAAGTGTAAAAGTGATGTAATGTTGCTGGATTTAATGGTAATTCTTGTCTGAATATAATCATAAAAATATTATAATTAACGATGCACTAAATGATCCACGAAATGCCTTAAGAATTAACGTATAAATGATGATAAAAATAAGCAGAAAATAGTGAACAAATTTCTAGCTTTTTGGTAGGTTGGGTTCGGTCAAAAAAAGTGGTACAAACTGCAATGAAAATGAATGTAAAATAAGTGAGATAATTAAGAATTTAACCAACGACATCATTACAGAAATCTACAAAAAAAAGCAACAAAAGATTTAGGGGAAAATGGATTGGAGAAGACCCAATTTCCAGCTTGCTAGAAATTTGGAGTGTTCCAAGGATGAGGAAATTTAGCTATGTTTTTAAAAAATGTTTAAATGTGAGGTCATTGGCGATTGAACCCATCACCTCACCAAATGAAAATTACATAAAAAAATTATAAGAAAATTAAATGAAAAATAGATGTGGTGAGTGGAGATTGAACCCATAACCTCTTGAATGGATGAGAGAGTTAGGAGAAAAATAAAGGAGAAAATAAATGTGGAGAGTGGGGATTGAACCCACAACCTCTTGGATTGGTGAGAAAGTTAATAAATAAACTAAGAGAAAAATAATGAGCTTGTGGGGGATTGATCCCACAGCCTCCTTGTCTTAAAACGAAAAAGGAGAGGAGAACAAGAATGAAATATTATAAGGTTAATGTGAATCGAACTAGGGTCTCCCAAATCATAAACATACAATTATCAAGTTTAAAAAAAGATTAAGTGTTTTTCAAGGGATTCGAAATTGGGTTCCCTTGCCCAATTCCGTATTTACACATAAGTCATACGTAACCAAATATTTAACGAATGCTGCCTCTAATGGTCGAAATCAATATCTTGGCATATCTACAAGATCTATAAGTCTTGTACCAGATTATATTGGATAAACATGAATCACTTAGACAATCTATGAATGAAGTCTCCTGACTTTTATGTATGGATTCATAAGTCTAGCATAAGTTTAAAAGTAAGTGATCCTAAGATGTATGTGATAAATTGTTGTATACCTATAAGGGTTAAGTAAGAGTGTGAAACACACTAAGTGGCCAAGTGCATTGGCATATGATGAAATGAACATTCACGTGAAGCGATAAGTAATTATGAAAAGCAAATGTGTTAAAGTTAATGAATGAGGTGACAATATGATAAGAGGCTAATGTGAAAGATGAGAACAATCTCAAATGAGCCTAAGTAAATGTTACCAAAACATACTCACCTATGAGAGTGTAAAGCTAATGAAGAGACCAGTCTTTTTGAACACTCTAAAGAAATTATTGAAGTTAATGCATACTGAATTCTATGTATGAGAGGAGAAATCATCTAATGAGCTATGATGTCGTCATGATAGAAGCCAACTTCCATGATGTATGAGTTGAATGTAATAGAACTTTATACTGAGCACTGATGGGCTAGATATGAGCGGTGATGCCTTCCTTCATGAAGGGCAGAGGTTCATGTAACTCTCATGAGATGAGACTGTCCGCCATGTCGGTTATGGGTCTCCTTATATCACCTAGTTTTTAGACCTATACTTCCAATATTGGAGTCTAGCAGTGTTCAATTCCATATATACGCTGGCATATTTTGATTCACTTTGGCCAGTGATTCCACCTCTTTTTGGTGTGGGGATTTTACACTTGATTTGATGATGATCACATGATCTATGTATGTTAAGGTTAAAGTTCCCAAAGTAATAATGAGGCCAGCCTCAACGAATGCACATAATGCACTGAACGATACCAAAGGTATTAGGATAGGATAATTAAGAGGTAAGCTAGACTTAAGTAATAACACTAGGTTATTCTTGGGCATAGCACTGCGAACCCTATGAGATTCTTAGACAACATGCTAGGTATGACTGGTTGCTGCACTAGTATATGAAAGAATGAAAATGAAGTACGTATGAATGAATGAAGCAGACTCTGTGTTTGTTAAAGAAGGCTCCCTAGTTGAGGTCCCATATGTTTAGCGCTCATTTTAGGAAGTCCTAATTTCAAGTCCATGATTCCGAGGTCTCATGACATATGAAAGAATGATATGAACTACGTGTATAATATATGCAATATGTTATGTGCTTCTTGTTAAATGATATGTATGATGATGCATGTTAATCTCATGGAATGACTTTCCTAATCAAAATTTGTCAAGTCCACTGACTTTCCTAATCCAAATTTGGCAAGTCCACTTATTTGACTTTCCGTAATTCATATCGTTAGGAGAGAGATCTTCTTAATCATGCATGTCTTTTGTGTGTGCTTGCATATACCCATACTTAAGTGTGTACTAATTCCATACAACTCTATACTTTTAGGTGCAGGCACAAGCGGACGCTGGAGCTTATGATATGACACTGCAGCTATCTAGACATGGAGTATTCACCAAGACTTTGTAGGCCCTCATGCTTTCGAACACGCTTGCCCATTATATTGTAGCTTAGATATAATTTTGATTGTGTGGAGTATGTTCCACTAGAGTTTCTTTCTCGTCTTATTTCAGACATTGTATTGGTGCCATTTTGGCAAGTATACATTTATGTAGTATGCAACCAATTTATTTGATGATCTTAATATTATATGATTGATTGTGAATGTTTATGAGTTTAAGTAGAATGTCTTATATGAATGTCAACAAAAAGTTCAAATTTTCAAGTAAAATTAACCTAAATAAAGTAATGATGACATATATAGGATTGTCTGCGACCTCTGAGAGGTCAATAAAGCCAGTCTCGTCTGTGGTCTAGACTCTAGTCCTGACAAAGTTGGTATCGGGGCCCTAGATTAAATTCCGAGGATAAGAAGTTCACATCAATCACATTGAGTAGTTTCTAAGTCATGGTAGTGAAGTGAACCACTATTCTAAATTACAGACTGCATGATGCGTAGGAAAATTCCCTTCTTCTAATCTTATCATGCCTTCTCTAATGTCTGATTTCTTGGTGTTAAGAGTGTATCCAACATCAACTCTTGAGATTCACAAAGATGAATACAAAGAGAAACGCATGCGGGGAGACTGGAGGAGCAGTTGCTGGGGTAAATTAAGTTCCTCCCCAGGCTATAGTTGCTGGAATGGAGGTGCATGTTAACCAAACTGCGTTGATCGATGGAGAAGTGAGGACATCCTTGGTAGAGATAAACATTGCTTTCTACTTCCCTTTATTGGCATCATATAAGAAGTCACTATAATCCAATCTTATTTGGTTTTGCCCATTATTTGTTGAAACTTAATCAGTGTGATATTGGCACTTGACTATCTTAAGCTCTTCATTATTGCTAACTTTGGACATACGTTCCATCATCATTATCATTCGCACTTTCATATTGACATCATTAGGAATAAGATCTTAGAGCTTAATATGAAATCCAGTGTCTCCCCCCATACTGAAAAGAGGTGATTCATTGGTTAAAATGAATCTTAGACCATGTGAGCTACTTATGGAATCCCGTGTCTGCCCCACACATGGAAAGGGGTGATCCCTGGCTAAGGCGGATCCATCTCGAATGTTCACTCCACACCTAAAAGGAGCGGCTCACGTCTATTATGAACAAAGAAAATATTGTGAGCATTAACCGACATAGATCATGTGAGCTAAATATGAAATTATGTGTCTGCCCTACACCAAAAAAGGATGGAATCACCGGCCAAGGTAAAATCGTACATGCCTAGCTTTCTTAGATGGAAAGCACTGGCTAGTTTCTATTTTGGCTAGACATAGTTTGAAGACTAGGGACTTAATGAGACTATCTATCCACCTCGGTGGTATCCTCGTCGCATGAGACTTACACGTGCAAGCACGCACTCATAACTAGTCTATTGGCGTTATGCTAATTTTCTTTATCTTCTTTATCTTTTAGAGTTGACTCAAGCATTATGGAAGCTTGCTTCTAGATTGAGATTTACTTACAATTTTAATGACTTTTCATCCTTACTTTACGTTGATGAAATGTGAATTGTCCTTACATATCATCCTTACTTTACATTGATGAATATGAATTTTCCTTACATACCATATTTAGGTGTTAATGAGACTAGTCTCACACGTTCTAACACCTTCATTCGTGAGTATAGTTTTAACATTTAACTTAGGTGTGACTAAGACTTGTCTCACTTTTTTTAACACCCCATTCTTGTAACTTGATTAATTTAGACCCCTTAAATTATGTTATAACTCACATTACTTCTTTAATTTAGTTTAGTAGATTAATTTCATCGTTTATGGATGATGAGCAATTCTTTTATATAAGTTACACATTTTCATAGTTCATTCTTGTAGAGCATGTTGGGAGTTGTCCCAATGAATGGCATGCCCTTGGTTGTTGATTTATTGAGTTACTTTAGAAGTGCTTATAATATAGTTGATACTCTTACTATACAAGATTTGGCATATGATTAGTATTGTCTCAAGATTTGGGATGTTAAACCAGTAAGCCTTTTTTATTGGCATAAACCAACGTTAAGGATGTTCATATTTAAATTGAATATGTATGAACCCTTAGCAAATCTTTCAATAATTTACATAAGCCCTTAACCATTAACATGCATTCCTTTTGACCAAATAATGTTAGCCAATTTTATTGGAACAAGATAGTCAATTCATTCAAGATGTGATTTCATATAGATCCTTTTTAATCAATCTTTTTTTATGACTTTAGGGTAACATTTTTGAGACATATTGGACAGAATTATATTAGTCTTGATGAGTTTAGCATCCTCATAACATTATAAAACAGAAAGTCTACATTCGTCACACGGATATCAACATTTGACATTTACGGATGTAAATAACATATGATCGATTCTTAATTCACGTTGTAAACTTTAGCTTCATACGATCTTAAGTTCATAGGTTCATGCAACATTAATCATTCAAGAACATTACACATAAAATCAGCCAATACCACATACCAACAACATGATCTCTAACCTATTCAACATTGATATAAAAAAGGATACTAGGGACAAGGAGTTCGACGAGAATGGAAAAAACCCTGGTTTTAAAGATCTTTGAATCGTTGGGAAGAAAGTTATATTGGAGAAAAAAGTCCAGAAGATAAACCCATACGTTGAGTAGAACTTAATATACGAAGACCACCTTGAACAAAACCTTGAAGATACCTTGAAATCTCCTAAGAACGTCTATGCCTTTTTCCGTTTTAGCATTCTTCGTTACTGAATCTTTCTTGCATTTTCATTCCAAGTGTTTTCATAGTGAATTCTAGGTGTAGGAACTGATATTGAATTATAAAACGTAGATTTAATAAGTTAATTTAATAAACTAATTAACCAATTACCGAAACACTCCTCTTTATTTGACTAAACATAGGAGAACATAACACTTATTCAAATTTGGAAATTGGTGTTGACTTTGGTTTCGGACAATATTTTGACTTTATATTAATTAAATAAATCCTTAATTTAATTAATTCATGGACCTAGGGTAAGTACTAAAGTACCCCACATTCATTGGGACTATAATCAACCCTTTAGGACCATCCTAGGTTAAGTACTAGGATGTTTCTTGAATTATACTAGGTTAGTGAAAGGATTTCGTTTTGACCATTCAAATAAATTAATTAAATGGATAATTTAATTAATTAGGTTACCTAATTAAATTACTAATGTAACCTTACTTCTTTTGGACATTAACTATCTCTTTGGACAATCCTAGATTAGATACTAGGATGTCCCTTTCTTGTCTTAATAGAAATCTGGATATTGTTTTGTGATTTCGGTTTTTCCCCTTTAAATTAATTAGTTAGGTTTATAAATTAATTAATTAAGTATCCTAGGGTAATTAATAAAGTATACCTATGTTTTTAGGACAATAATCAACCTTTTGGTCCATCCTAGAATAGGTATTAGGTTGTCTCTTTAACTAGTTACTAGGTTAGTATCACTCGGTTAAGTCATAGGTTGTCGGGGTGCACTATTGAGTTGATTTCGTTTGGTCCTAGGTTAGTTATAGAGTTAGGGCAGTAGGTTAGAGTCTCGAATTGTTTAGGAAGTTAAGCCCTACATGGAGTGGTCCCTTGTGCACGTTTTTCCCCCTAACTACCCTAACCAAATTCGGTTAGGGTGGTCCCCTCCTTTGGCCACTTCTTCACATGTCTTGAACATGTGCTTGCACATGGGTTGGTTTTAATTTCCTATAAAACTATTATTGATGTCGTATTTGGAATGTATACTTATTGTCCCAAGGACCCTCACCATGTCTTGGGCATTTCGTAATATACATCATCATTTTAAATGATCATGTGCTATGTGTTATGGTACTAGGCTTGAAACTTGGTTGCCTCATACCTTATGCATAAAAGATTCACTGTGTTTTTAGCTTAGGGTCTTCATTGTAGGTACACTTCTTGGTCAATGAATCTTGGATTTGGTATGGAAATCCAAAAAGTATATTCCTTATACTTAGTATATAGAAAATTGGCTTATATCCCTTAGCCAATTTTTCTATATTATGCCCAATATTTCTCAATATTGGGCATTATGGTGCTTATATACCCTTAATAGGCTATCGTAAGGGCATACTGGGCTCTTCATTAGGCATATAATTTTATGGAACGTTATACTACCCCCCCTTAGGAATATTCATCCCCGAATGACACATACACATGAAGGTCACTTAGTCATACCTAAAAGTTTCTCTTTTGTGAATATCTGATTCACACTTATTTGGATGATACATATCATTCAAGCTTATCTAAAGCTTCTTATTTGAGATTGGGGAATTTCCTTCTCAATAAAACTTAACTTGATGCACCTTACAAATCATGCAACATAGAAAAAACATATCTATGCTACACCAAACAGCACATGAAATGCAAACACAACTTCGTTTTTACTCACATGGTTCTATTATAAGACATATGATTAGTGGCCTACCACACCTAATTGACTAAAATCATTTAAACTTAGATTTCTCTTAAACATAAACTATACTTAGGAAGAGAATAAATAACCTTATGAACTGAACAAATTAGGATAACGGGATCTCATATCGGCCTCGGCCTCCCCTTTTGCCCCCTCAATAGCGTGTTCCTCCATATAACCTTCATGGTGAGAACCTTCCTGTTCTTCATTCACTTCACTTGATGATCTAAAACAGCAATAGGAACCTCTTCATAATGAATGATTCCATCGACTTCTAACCCTTAGACGGGTAGGATGAACATTGGATTGCCTAGACACTTCTCTAGCATCAAAACGTGAAACACTGAAAGGACCGAAGCTAAGTTTTGTGGTAATATCAGTTTGTAGGCAACATTTCTTACTCGTTTCATGACCATGTAATGACCTATATACCATGGATGAAATTTCCCTTTCTTACCAAATCTCGTCACCCTTTCGTTGGTTATATCTTCAAGTAGACTTGATTACCTACTTCGAACTCAAGGGCTCTTTTTCTATTACCAGCATAGGATTTTTTATGACTGTAAGTAGTAGACAATCTATCCCAATTCCCCTTAAATTCAATACATGCTCTCAACATGTCTTCAAGGGTTTGAATGGTACGTTCTGCTTGTCCATCCTTCTGTAAATGAAAAGCAGTGCTAAGCTTCACCTGTGTACTCAAACTCTTTTTGGATCAACTTCAACACCATAATCGGTCACAACATGACTAATAAAGGTCATTGATCTCAACCTGAATTCACATTTGTTGAACATTGCATACAGTTGATTTTATCTGAAAACTTGCAATGTCATTCTTAAGTCTACTTCATTCTCTTCTCTTGACTTATAGTATATGAGAATGTAATCTATGAATACTATGACAAATAAATCAAGGTACTCACGGAAGACTCTATTCATAAGGTCCATATTTAATACGAAAGCAGTCTTAGGGATGTCTTCCCGCCTCACTTTAAGATGATGGTAGCCTGACGAAGGTCCATCTTGGAAAATAAACATGAACCTTGGAGTTTTTCAAAGAGGTCATCGACTCTAGGAAAAGGATACTTGTTCTTTATAGTAACATTATTGAGTCTCTGATAATCAATACACATTCTAAGGGTTCCATCCTTTTTCTTAACGAACAACACTTTAGCACCCCATGGGGATTTGCTCACCTGGATGAAGCCCTTATCAAGTAAATATTTTAACTGCAACTCCAACTCTTTGTGTTTGGTTGGTTCCATCCTATATGGGGGGACAGAAATTGTCTTGGTGTTGTGATCTAAATCAACACCAAAATTGATCTCACGTTCAGGATGAACTCCTCGTAAATCCTTCGGAAAGACATTTGGGAACTCATTCACTATTGACACTGAGTCTATGAAAGAGACTTATTGATCTAAGTCATTGACTCTAACTAAGTGGTATAAATACCGCTTATATATCATCTTATTGGTCTTTAAGATTTGAAATTTTTTGGTTTGTTGGTTTTGAACCACGCCCTTCCCATTTTAACCCAACTTATTTGGAAACTAATTCCTGACTGCGTTGTTTCAACAGTCAATAGTAGCATAACACTTATGGAGCCAATCCATACCTGAGTCCAATCCTTGAGTTTATATGTCGCTAACTCAGCCTCCTCCCCTTTATTAACACCCGTGTCATGCATTTTGAATCTACCATGTACTCACCTCCATGTGAACGACCACACTTACTACATGCCTTCTGGTCATGCTGGGCATTTCCATCATTGCCCCTTCTTAGGAAGGCAAGATCTTGAGTCTGGCACCTTAGACCACTTGGCCATCCTAATTCTTGTGTGTATTCTGCTACGTATTCACACAAGAAGGAACTTAGATACTTTTGATGACACAAAGTATAAAATCTCTAGTCAGAACGATAACGAGTAGAAGAATGGAGAATTTCCTATCATCATGTAGTCTCTAAGTCATGATTGTGACGCACTTCACAACCATATGCTAGAAACTACGTAACGTGGTTGTGTTGATCTTTATATCCTAGTTAATTTAACCTCATGCTCTGATACCAAGTTTGTAACGATCTAGATTATTTAATCCGAATTAAGACCGGCGTCATTCACCTCTCAGAGGTCACAGACAAGCCTCTTCTTGCATTCATCACATTCATATGGTTAATTTTAGCGGAAAATTTAAAAAAATTTATATGTATGAATTTTACATAGATTTCATATAGTCATTATGTGTTAAACATTATATACTAATCTTATCATCAATAGACAACTATCTAACATAAATAAATAATTCAAAACTAAAGATGAATATATAGTAAATAGTTTGCCAAACACGGCCTTACATTAAAAGGTTTAAAATGAAATATGAAACAAACACTAGGGACAAAATCCACTAGCTATGTCTCTATCTAAAGCTGGACTAGTGCTTGTAGCATCCTCGAAATCAAGAGGACCTGTCAAATGGTCTGGAGAAATGCGAAAGAACAAACCGCTGCAAGTGTCGTCAATCTTCTCTCTGACCTGCACCTTTAAAAATAGTAAATAGTATGGGGTTAGTACACCACTTGTACTAAGTATGGGTGTATGCACAAATACACATAAAGCTATGCATGAACAATGAAAGCTCTTCCTAAAAAACATGCCATTTCTGGAAAGTCTAGTTATTATACTTCACTAATTCGTTATTTGTGAATAGTGATATGAATATGATGTATTTTAATGCATTTAAAACACACAACTCATTTTATACATGATTGCAAGACATTAGTATTATCAACATAATTTTAGATTCGCTAGGGCGAAGATTTGAAATTTTAAGTCCCCCTATCTGAGAGCTTTGTCCTCCATACTTAGTTTTATATTCAATCTTTTTCTTGTAGTTGTTGTGTAGTTTAATAATTCCTTTAGTCCTATGTTTTACTTACAAGTTCAATGATTCATTGTACTCCCATACCCACAACAAATAGATGTAAGTAATCAAAGAACTAAGGTTTGATTTCCCTTTATTGGAATCATATAAAAAGTCATTATAAGTCAATCTTATTTGGTTGTGCCCATTATTTGCTGAAACTTCATCAGTGTGATATTGGCAAATGACATTCTTAATCTCTTCATCATTTCTCACATTGAATATACGTTCCATCATCATCATCATTCTCACTTTCATAGAGACATCAGTAGGAATAAGATCATGCGAGCTTAACATGAAATGTAGTTTTTCCCCAACAGTGAAAAGAGGTGATTCACTGGTTAAAATGAATCCTAGACCATGTGAGCTACTCATTTAATACCATGTATTCCCCCCCCCCCCCACAGACACACACATGGAAAGGGGTTATCACCAGCTAAGGCAGATCCATCTCAAATGTTCACTCCATATCGAAAAGGAGTGTCTCACGGCTATAGTGAACCATGAACATATTGTTAGCATTAACCGACATAGATCATGTGAGCTAAATATTAAATTTTGTGTCTGTCCCACACCGAAAAGGGGTGGAATCACCGGCCAAGGTGAAATCGTACATGCCTACCTCTCTTTGGTGGAAACCACTGGCTACATCATTTTTTGGCTAGACATAGTTCGAATACTAGAGACTTAATGAGACTACTTATCCACCTCGGTGGTAGAATCGTCGCATGAGACTTACACGTGCAAGCACATGCGCATAACTAGTCTATCGGTGCTATGCTCACTTTCATTATATTCTTTATCTTTTAAAGTTGACTCAAGCATTATGGAAATTTTCTTCTAGATTGAGATTTACTTACTGTTTTGATGACTTTTCATCCTTAATTTACATTGATGAAATGTGAATTGTCCTTACATATCATCCTTACTTAACATTGATGAATGTGAATTTTCCTTACATATCATCCTTAGGTGTTAACGAGACAAGTGTTACACATTCTAACACCTTAATTCGTGAGTATACTTTTAACATATTAACTGAGGTATGAGTAAGACTTTTCTCACCTTCTTTAACACCCCATTCTGGTCACTTACTAAATTTAGACCCTTTTAATTATGTTATAACTCACGTTACTTCTTTACTTTAAAGTAGTATCTTCATTTATCATTTATGGACGATGAGCACTTCTTTCAATGAGTTACACAAGTTAATATTTCATTCTTGTAGAGCATGTTACGAGTTGTCCCAATGAATGGAATGCCTTTGGTTATGGATTCATTGAGTTACTTTAGAATTTCTTATAAAATACTTGATACTCTTACTACACAAGAATTGGCATATGATTAGTATTATCTCAGACTTGGGATGTTAAATCAGTAAACCATTTTTATTAGCATAAGCCTATTTTATGGATGTTCATATTTAAATTGAATATGTATGAACCCTTAGACAATCTTTCAATCATTTACATAAGCCCTTATCCATTAACATGCATTCGTTTTGACCAAATAGTGTTAGCCAATTTTATTCAAACCAGATAGCCAGTTTATTCAAGATGTGATTTCATAGAGATCCTTTTTAATCAATCTTAGTTCATGACTTTAGGATATCGTTTTTAAAACATATTGGACTGCATCATATTGTCATTTGATGACATTAGCATCCTCATAACGTTACAAAACAACAAGTGAGCATTCATCACACACACATCAACATTTGACATTTACGGACGTCACTAACATATGATCAATTATTAAATCACGTTGTAAACATTAGCTTCATACGATCTTAAGTTCATAGGTTCATGCAACATTCATCATTCATGAACATTACACATAAAATCATCCAACACCACATACCAACAACATGATCTCTAACCTATTCAATATTTAAATCAAAAAGGATACTAGGGATAACGAGTTCGACGAGAACAAGAACAACCCTTTTTTTCAAGATCTTTGAATCGTTGCAAAGAAAGTTCACTTCGAGAAAGAAATCCAGGAGAGAAACCCATACCTTGAGTAGAACTTAATCTACGAAGACCACATTGAATGAAACCTTCAAGATACCTTGAAATCGCCTAAGAACATCTATGCCCTTTTTTCATTTTCGCATTCTTTGTTACTACCTCTTTCTTGCATTTTTGTTCGAATTATTTTGGTTGTGAATTCTAGGTGTAGGAAATGATATTTAATTAGAAAACTTAGGTTTAATAAGGTAATTTAATAAACAAATTAATCAATTACCAAAACGCCCCTCCTAAGTTGACTAAACATAGTAGAAAATAACACTTAGTCAAATCTGGAAATTGGTTTTGACTATGGTTTATCTCAACATTTTGAATTTATATTAATTAATTAAATCCTTATTTTAATTAATTTAGGGACCTAGGGTAAGTTAAAGTACCCCTTAGTCATTGGGACAATAATCAACCCTTTAGGACCATCCTAGGTTAACTACTAGGATCTTTCTTTAATTTAATTAATTAGGTGAAATAAGGTAATAACTAAAGCACCGTTAAGTTTTTAGGACCTTAACTAACTCTTTGTACCATTCTAAGTTAGGTACTAAATTGTCCCTTTCTTGTCTTAACAGAAATCTGGAAACTGTTTTGTGATTTTGGTTTTGCCCCTTTAAATTAATTAATTAAGTTTCTAAATTAATTAATTAAGTATCATAGGGTAATTACTAAAGTATCCCTCAGTTTTTATGACCACAACCAACCTTTTGGGCCATCCTACGTTAGGTACTTGGTTGTCTCTTTAATTAGTTACTAGGCTAGTGTCACCCGGTTAAGTCTTAGGTCGTCGGGTTCACTAATTAGTTTATTTCGTTTGATCCTAGGTTAGTTATATAATTAGGGAAGTATTTCATAGTCTAGAATTTTATGGGAAATTAATCCCCACATGGAGTGGTCCCTTGTGCACGTTTTTTCCCCTAACTACCCTAACCAAATTCGGATAGGGTGGTCCCCTCCTTTGCCTTCTTCTTCACATGTTTTGCACTTGTGCTTCCACATGGGTTGGTTGTACTTTCCTAATTAACTATTGTTGATTTACTATTTGGAATATTTATTTATTATCCCAAGGACCCTTACCATGTCCTTGGGCATTGCTTAATATACATGATCATTTTAAATGATCATGTGCTATGTGCTATGGTACTAGGTTTGACACTTGGATGCCTCATACCTTATGCATAAAAGATCCACTGTGTTTTTAGATTAGAGTCTTCATTGTAATTACACCTCTTGGTCAATGACTCTTGGATTGGGTATGGCAACCCAAAAAGTATATTTTTTTATTCGTATATAGGAAATTGGCTAATATCTATTAGCCAAATTTTCTATACTATGCCCAAATATTTCTCAATATTGGACATTGGGGTGCCTAAAGGACCCTAATAGGCTATCCTAAGGGAATATTGGGCTCCTCATTCGACATGATTTTTTGGAATGTTATAATAGATTTGAGTAAGATAGGTTGACAATTTATTCTTGTAAGTTAGACGTAGTGCTATGAGGGTCATACTCAACCATACCATGTTTAGTTGTGTCCATGGAGGAATGTCCATCTCCTCAACACACTTACAGTATCATGAACTCACACCCAAACAAATACACAAAGGCCATCTTTACGGTAATATGAGAATTTTTCAACCTTTAAACTAAGACATGATCATGATTTATTCCTAGTGATGTCTAGATGGTAAATCAGACCAAGCACATTACAACAAATAGGAAGGTATTTCACAAAATGTCAATTCATAACATAGTACTCACCCTCAAAGTAAGCATAGTTTAGGAACATTAATAAAAATTATAGGCACATACATGAACACTAAACATAACATGCTTTCACTTTTCAAGAGTGAGCCTAAAATCATGCTTTCCAAACCATACAAGTCACATAGTTTTCAAGGGAGTCACATATTTCATTTTAAAGAGACTCAACTTTTCATGATATGGATAAACCTTACATATCACAAGTGAATAAATATCAAGTTTCCTACTTATCTTATGAAGTCAAGTGTACCATTTGCATGTTAGGATGTACAATACTCATAAGAAACATGTATTTAATCAAAATATCCATTCATGCACTTTGGGATATTCATAAGATCTTTAAGATGATATCAATCAATACATATACCAAACATATAAATTTCATGCAATTCATACTTTACGCAAGAATCTATTCATGAAAAAGATCATCAAGACTTCATAAGATTCAAGATCAAGCAAACATGGAAGGTCAAGGTAGACAATTCCTATAACCTTACTATTTCATTACCATCCCCCACTTAGGGTAAACCCAATCAAGAGCAACTTAACCCAAACATTAGAGGATCTTAACTTAACAACAATCATTTTTCATCACTTAAAAGGTATTATCACATTAGAAGGAATTACAGTAACAGTCCATAAGGGCTCCAAAGGTGTTCTAACTTTTATCACCTAGGCAATTTCTCCCCAGTCATCATGTTAGGTCATACTGCTAAACCACGTACATTTTTTATACAATACAATAGACACAAAGGTCATACAATATTAGGGGAAAACAACAAGGAGACTTAGCCATAATATTTCTTCTTTTATCTATAACACTACAGTAAGGTGACTTCTATGTCACATAATCCCACATCATCACCCTACCAAGTTATGCACACTACCTTTTCACCTAGGATCAAGTATATACAAAGGACTCAAATCCATACTAGGTAATCATGAATGTTCACACATCCCAAGTAAGACAACATTTGAAAATCATGCATATATTCAAATAGACATATTGAATAGCTTATAACACATATTCCTTACGGTAGCATGCTTTCATAGGTAGTCACTATGCATTTAAACTTCAAATCATATCATTAGGCTGCCATCATGTAAAACCTTATAGTAACACACCATTTCAAAAGAAACTCATGTCGACCATCATAAATTTTAACGTGCTTTAACTATATCATGACATGCATTCTTCAACATAACATGCTATTTCACATAAGTCTCTTACATAGCCATAAATTGCATCATATCATCAAAACATGATAAAAACTCACCTTCAAACATACTCATCAAACCATAAAACCAAGTTAAGCATTAACTCACTTTTTCTCCCTCAAGCTTAGAGACAATCTCATCCAAGCAATCACATCAAAAAGACTACTGGACAAGAAAACATAAGAGAGAGATCTTCTAGAGTTAAGTTCTACGGCACGATATGAGAATGATGAAGAAGGGAAACTTTATTGTCCTATAGCCTCCTGTACCATTTTATGTGTCGCGACTCACTACCAATGCTACGAGACTCAACTAGATGTGGCAATATGAGACTTTCTAGAGCGTAAAACTACTTTGTAAACCCCATGGTCTGATACCACATTTGTCACATTCGGGGAGCACCCCTTAGAACTAACATGGCATACTTCACCTCTCAGAGGTCTTATACAAGCCCATAGTTATCATTCATCGCATTAACATAGTAAATTTAGCGGATAATTTAAAATTTTTCATAGCACATCACATGCTAGAAACTTTATCCCATGTATAGACAAAACATAAGTCATAATACATATATAGACCTTAAGTCTCTTTGTCATCTTAAACTCAACAACATTAGAGTATATTAGGGACACGACCTATAAGACACATTAACTAACTATACAATATTTAAAGACTTTAAATTAAAGACATAAGTAGGAGATCCTTGAACTTAAGGATTCCTTTCATTGAGCTTCGGAGTCATCTATCAAGCTCTTCACCATTCAAGATATCCCTTAAGCATCCATAACCTACACTTTGTGTAAAAATTAGAGAAGAATGGGATTAGCACAAGAATGTACTAAGTATGGCAACCATGTAAACATATGCATTTAAAAGGGACATTTTCTTTAAAATCATACTTCATGCTTTTTGAGTAAATCTCCTGAAAAACCTTAAAACAATAGCATTTAGATCAGTCACATACATCATATAAACATATTCAAATGTCAGCATTTCATAGATCACATATAGGACTTATTACATTTTAAAGCCACTTTATAGTAAGCTACCTTTACCTTAACAATGAACCCTTTTTCCTTTAACTCATCAACCTTCCAGTAATCTCTAGTGATACTAGGTGCAATGCATCACCCTAAGGCCACAAGGAAAACATACATACAATCTTTACAAGGCAACACATACCTTCATAGAAATATAATACATCAAATACACCTTTAAATCAATACCTTAGGACATTACAGTAAGCCACACCAAGTCACACATACATTTACTTCTTTGCATATACTTCATTATTTAACCTTGTTTATGACCCCAATATTATCATACTAGTGCAATGTACATGTGAAGCTCCATAACCACACATATAGTTAGTTAACTCTTCATGAGACCATAATATTTAACATTCAATTCATACATCAATATGGCAAGTAAAGACAACATAAATCATGTTAATACAAGAACCTCATCATGTAGTCATTTAGACTAACATTATACATATAGTATCATACCATGCACATCTTTATAACAAGTAGTCCAATACTACAAAGTCATACATAAAGAATCATATGCATAGATATATGCATTAGAACACCTTCCTAGAACTTCCTTAGGAAATACTCCTGCAATGTATAGATGGGTTAATTACTTCCACCTATCCTAAGTAACACCCCTTATGTCATTCTAGTTAGGGTCCTAATCAATTACTTCCATTGTCCATTTTAATTTAGGGAAAATATAGCCTCAACTGACACTAAGACCATGGGTGCTAAACATGGAATTTGGTGTTATAGAGCCTTACACCAATGGAAGGTGCTCCTACCTATCAAAGGTAGAACATTAACATATATCTTAGAATCTTAAGTGAATTCACTTTTCTAGAACCTAAATGGCAAGCATAGTTTATGGAACTTGGGCCAATCATGGAAATATCAACTCTACACCCTTTGTTGGGTAATGAGGGTATCCATCTCATGAGAACCGTAGTGAACCCCTACTTTTCCATTGTGGAAAAGCGTTACCCTCTCACATGAGGACCGTAGTGAACCCCTACTTTCCCTGTGTTGGTAAAGTGTCACCCCCTCATCTACAAGTTCACTCAGGTCTAAGCTAAGTTCCCTTTATTGAAAAATCATTTTATTATCATTTATTCATAAAACATAGCGTTAGGAGAAGTATTTCCCTCATATGCTTAGATCATAGGTCATAGATGAGAATTCATCAACCTAAATAATGTGAGAAATTCTTTCACATGGACTAGCATATGTAAAACACCATCTAGTTAAGGATACACCTGAGTACACCTTCCAAGGCTCCTCTTTTGACTAGATCATCATTCATGTGGGAGTGTGTATACATATATGTGAGCAACCCTTTAACAAAACACATTAAGTCACACATGTTCATACATCATATCCATAGATATAGAAACCAAAGCTAGAACTATCTTATCAAGGTACACATGTACAATGCCTAGGCAAAGTCCCATACCCTTCCCATACTAGTACACCTATCAAGTCATCTAGTTAAGGAAACACATATCATACTTTCATAAATGTCATCTTAACATGCATAGTAGTAGACACTAGTGAATATGAGAACTACCTTTCACTAGACACTATGAACCTATACTACCTATAAGCATGCATGAAGTGTGAGTGTGTGTACATTGATCACATGATCACATGATGTATATCAATAAAATATTGAGGCAGCCACCCTCTTAGACCACAATACTCTTCAATCTTAGACCATACAACACGCAATAGCATAGGAGAAAAGTTAGATTCATGGAATACTTTAAGACTCCTATCATTAACTATTCATGGATAGGGATCATCAACCATATCACCTAAGACACGGAAGAACCTACACATGATGTTACAAAATTCTTCACATGCTCATAAAAATGGTAACATAACCTAGATTCACAACGAAAATAGAAGTCTAGTTACAAACTACACATAAAGTGATCATCATAACCACCCCTTCATATATTATTCAAAATGCACTCAAGACCATGGTCAACGCATATATAATGACATAAGGTAAACACCGCCACCATAAGTGTACCATACAGCACAATGCCACTCACGGCTTCATCAACATAATATAGGGAAGTAGAGAAATAGAAAAGTAGATCAATTCTTACCAATTCATTAGTGTTTGATCATTATTGACCTTTACTACTATTTCATAAATAATTCAAGTATAGGGAAGTAACTAAAAGATAATAATCATATACGAAGTCATGCATAAGCTACTACAAGTCCATACTACAAACTAGCACAACACCTTAGCATACTAGAAGGTAGAAGAACATAGACCATTAGCAAATTTCATTAGATTGACTATAGATCATATTTCACCAATAATATCACTCTAAGGCAGTAGAAAATCATACATTTAAATATAAATAAACCATGCTTAACTTCAAGATCAAGCTACAATATAAGCATTATGCTTGACAATTTTGCTAGAGTATAAAGAGGGAATTAACCAACACTATTGATTCTCTATGGCCTTGATCATCAATCATATTTTTTAAATAATGTACATACTAGGCAGAATCTAGATCTCACTACATCAAAGGAATCATGCTTCATCTATCCACAATTCAAGATGTCATCATATACATAGTATTATTAATCGATAGACTAGAAGACTAGGTTAATTCACATAAGCCATATTTACTTAAACCTTAAAAGATTCATATTCATAATTCAATCATTATAATAACCTAAAACAGTATATACAACCAACCTAATATAATCGAAATCCACATTAAATCATTTAGAAACCAATGTTACAGTGAACCATGGAAACTAAGCTAAACATGCTCAAATTTTCATGCATGATCCTCATGGATCCTTCAACATAAATTCATTTAAATAACAGTATATACAATCACTTCAACGTAATAGAATCATAATTCAATCGATATTAATTAAATATCACAAAGCCCATGCAAGGCTAAAACGTTTGGGTGATGGAGCGTGGGTTCATAATGCAATTGGATTAAAATTCACGTTAAAACCACTTTAATAACTTCAATTAATCATGATTTAATCGTTCAAAACCTTTTTAGAAAGAACCCATGGAAGATTAAAGAAGACATTGTTTGATCATATTTTTCGTCTTTGAAATCTCTGAGATAGGCTCTCTAGATAAAAAAAAATAATTAGAGAAGAATATCACCATACCTTAATCTTCATGAATACCTCTAAAACCTGATGATTCACCCACAGAAATCCAAGCTCCAAGCAGCTGTTGAGCTTCTCCAACAGTGGTGGTTTCTAGGGAGAGGATTTTGGAGAGAGGTTCTTACGTGTGTATGGGGTTGGGAATGGGTTGATCACGTTTTTAATGACTTACATACACCCAATATCACTAAAATAAATCGTGTAGGGTCAGATAAGCACGTAGGGACAATTTCCCATTCACCTCTTTAATGGAACAGTGTGCAGGCTTCAACTCACATGCCACCATCGACGGACTTACATATGGATCGTAGGTCAGTCGAAGGACCATGCCTGGGGTTCCATCGTTTGGTACTTAGCCAATTTTTTTCTAGAGACCTGACCAATCTAAGTTAAAATCAACGATACCTCACTTACGGGTCGTTGGTTGACCAACTGGCCGTCGTTTGGTCCGTCGATTGACACTACCAAGGCAGTGTCTCGACCAGCCTTGGGCCTTTCTTGTGGGGCCTTTTGCGGGAACCTTTAGACGTCGTACCCGGACTTTTCAAACGTAAATACAACCCTTAAAAATTTGTAGACCTCCCACATGAGTTTCACCTAAAACCAATACTCGAAACTCGTCCAAACACGCTAGGCCCCATTAAGACACACGTTGAGCGTATTAAGGGCTATCTTTCGAACGCCTTGGACGTTCTTGGTCGTTTGACCTCCAAACTTCACTAAAATTCATATACTACTATTTAAAATCATAATAAAGCATTTTAAGACTTCATAATCTAACGCATCACACATAATCATATAAAACCGCATACGAGACTTAGCCATCGAATGTTTCGGTCGACCTTTGAAGTTTGACTTCCAAACCACCTCAAACATATACACTGCGTCTAAACCATATTATAACTCCTTTTATGACCTTATAACATTTATACGAACATGTTAGGCTCTAGACGCCCTAACTCATTTTGGGGGTCTTACATCTTACAAAATCGTGCACCTATTTAGTAAAGAAGTTAATTAATTTTTTTTTCATTCTTGTTAAATTGGGCATGAAGTTTTTATAAGTCAATATTTATTGGAGATGCCAATTTTTTTTATTATTTGCATAATATATAGTTCTTGGGGCATATATTCATACTCCAATATTGGCATAGACCAATAACTGTTAAAACTTCATTCTAATCTAGCAGTGATGATTTGACATTCTCATACTTTTCTTACTTAGTTCACCTTGAACATACCCTTCTTATTCTTTTTTTCTTACTTTTTTACTAAAACCTTGAGAATTATACATACTACTAGAATCTGAAATAGGGTGAAGTAGGGAGATTAACATTCAGTAATTTCATTGGGAACAACCCTAGTTTTGGTTTTCTTGAAGTCAATACGATTGAAAAGCCTTCTGGGGAAAGTAAAGCGTAAACATTAACAGAGAAAACTTATAACATACCCATCCCAAAAGCATGGCTGCGTGACATTCTTCTTCAAGCTCTTCGGACACGCCCGTTACATAATAACTCATCTCATCCCTGACATTAGAAACCAAAGAAGAAGCATATTTGGACAACTTAATGAACTTCAAGGAGTATTCCTTAACACTCATACCTCCCTGATGAAGTTTGACGAACTCCTTTACCTTAGTTCTCTTTGTTTCCTTAGAAAGAATCTGTCAAGAAAAGCCTTTTTGAAGATCTCCCAAGTCACAGGAACATCTCCTAAATCCCTACTATTATTCCACATATTGTACCATGTCTGAGCCACGTCCTTGAGTTTATATAAAGTAAGTTCAACCTTCTCAGTAGTACTCACCCCCATAGAAAACAAAATCTTGTAGACCTCATCAAGGAAATATTGGGGGTACTCATCAAATTTTGATCCAAAGTACATGGGAGGGTTCATCCTAGTAAATTCCTTTAAATGGCTAGCCACAGTACTAGCATGGTTCTCTCGAGGTGCAACTTCTCCATTAGCTTGACCCGTGATGGCTTGAGCTTTGGTGTGATGGCTTGGTCCATTTGGAGCAGGGCTGCCCTCACCTCACCAACCTTCATATCTAGAAGATTTACCAAAACTTGATCATTTGCAGAAGCTTGCACTTCAAGAGAATTTCGGTTACTTTGCATAGTAGCTCCCGCATTCGCAATGTCTTCCCCTACTCTTCTAGTAGATATCCTTCTTGTGTTCATCGCCTATATACACAAGAAAGGGATTAGATGCTAAAAGGCACATAGTGTCAAAGCTCTAGAGGCACGACATAAGCGTATTAAGAAAAGAGAAGTTTCCCAATCATCACATAGCCTCTCGTCCACAATTATGGCACGCTTCACAACCTTGAACAAGACGCTAGGTAACGTGGTTAGTGATATATTAATCCAAAGGATATTTAACCTCATGATCTATACCAAGTTTAAGATTCCAATATTTAATCTCATACTCTGATACCAAGTTTGTCACACCCAGATCCTAGACCTTGGATGAGATCGTCATCGTTAACTTCTTAGAGATCACAGACAAGCCTCTTATTAGCTTTCATCACAATCATATAGCTAAATTTTGCAGAAAATTAAATTTTTTTAACATACTAATGAAGTATACTTAGACTTCATACTTAAGATTCATAAAGACATAAGATATTCGAAAATTGTCTTACATATATAGAAACCATCTAAGAGTGCAAATCTGGACTTAGACAATAATTGTCAATTTTCCATATAGGCATTAATACAAAGGAACCCAAAGAACATAAATGGAAATTTAAAAACAACTAAGTCTTCATAGTGCTACAATATAGATGATAGCATCCTCAATGTGAGGACCTACCAAGACTTGAAGAAAGAGTTCCAAGTTTCTTCGAATCAACCTGGTTAACTTCAATGGACGGAACCTACAATTATAGTCATATAAAGTAATGGGGTTAGTACGACAAATTTACTAAGTATGGGTATATGCACATAAAAAATAGGGACATGCATAAAAAAGGATCATTTATCTTTTCATTAGAAAACATGCTAAGTCATAAGAAAGTCTTCAATGCACATACCATATAACATATACAAGTTAAAGCATTATCATATCCAACAAAACTTCTCATATAGTCATGTTAACATTTCATATTAAATAAATCATTTAACCATAACATACAAAATAATTACTAATGACCTCATCCCCAACATATAAGTGCAATGGTCATGTGAAGCCCCACATAACCGAGTAGATAAGATAGGAGACCATAAGTAAAGCTTTGCTTCATGTAAATTCTTACATAAGTAGTCATCACTTCATATAACAATATAACTCAATAACGTGTTCATCATACTAGCCAACATTCATATAAAAGAACATCATATATCATAATCATATATATTTCACATCATCATATTACTTAGGAACAATCTCCTAGGACTTTCTTTAGAGTCAACTTGTGCAATGTCTAGGTAGCGTCTCATACCACTACCTATACTAAGTAAAATCCTCAAGTCACCCTAGTCAATGTTCAATTGCTTGTCTTTCATTTTATATGCGGGAACATATGCATTAACCGACATAGATCATGAGAGCTAAACATGGAATCCAGTGTATTCCCCATACCCAAAAGAGGTGGTCTACCGTCCAAAGTAGAACTAAACAAGACATAGCTTTCTAGGTGGATCCACTAGCTAGTATCATATGGTGGCATCATAGTTCAAGAACTAGGAGATGTATTAGAGAACCATATTTCCACATTACATGGCAGCCTCAATCTCATGAGAATCATTATGAACCAACCTTTCCGCTAGGGAAGGGACACTTCCCGTATCTAGTTCGTCGGTGCTTAGCTTAAGTCCCTCTTCAAGAAATAACCTTTAATTTGACTTTTATGAAAAATTTATCATAGGTCATAGGAAATTATATCATTTTATAACATGATCATGAGCTCTTTTATATTAAATGAGAATTGTTCTTTTATCGTAACCTTTCTTTTATGAGATTTACATGGCATAATAATCTTCTGTAAAGCATACAAGAGAGTATCATAACTTGCATATTCGTATTATTATCATAAACTCACAATTTACATGTTCATAGGCAGTATATTAATATAGCAACATCATACATACTTTCATAGCATAGCATCATTACTTATAGGCTAACATAAGCATGTTAGAGTAATCACAATTTTATAAGAGTTACATCTTGCTTCCAAGAAACGTATTCATCATGCAATATTCATAATCATACATAGTGAAATACTCAACGACATAATCAAGAAAACCTCATAAAATCATGTACAAGATCAATGCATAGCATAGGAGAAGGTAAACGGGTCATAAAAAGGTTCATTCAAACCTTAAATTCCAACCCTAACGTTTATACATTATCAAACAGTAGAAACAACCCATTCGAGACCATTATTTGGAGAAAAATCATGTAACAAATGGCATTCAAACATTATCAATAAAATAATCAACAATTCGTGCGAAATTAGATATAGAAAACGTTTACTTTTCATTGAAAATCATAAATCTAGTGTTAGGAAGAAATCCATTTTGTAGAGTAAAAACCCTAATATTCTAAGTTGTTGAAACCTTATCTTGAAAGGACCTCTTGGGGAAAGGAATCCCAATAGTGATAACCCATACGTTATAGATGAAGAATCCACAAAAATATGATTGGAAACATTGAAACCTTCGTCTTCTTCCTTAAGCTTTTCTTGGTCTACAATGGAGTTTTGAAAAGAGAGCGTTCTTGAAAGATTAGGGAGAATTTCGTTTGATCTGGTTTGGGACGTGAAAAAGTGGTCTAAAACTGACCTAATATCAAAATATAAACGTCCCAAGAATTACCCTAAAGACCCTCTACTTAAATTACCTAAAATGCCCCTCCTAAATTGACTACAACTAGGAGAATATTTGACTTAGGGTCTCGGGTCTGACTAGGAATAAGTTAATTAATTAAGTTGATAATTTAATTAATTAAGTGACCTAGGGTATTTAATAAAGTACCCCTAAGTCGTTAGGACCATAACCAACCCCTTTGGACCATCCTAGGTTAAGTACTAGGATGTCTCTTTAGTTAGTTATTCGGTTAAAGTTACCCGATTAGGCCATAGGTTTTCGGGCACACTAGTTAGTCTATTTTAGTTATTCGTAGGTTAATTAGCTAGTTAGGTTAGTTATTTAGGACCTATAATTGGTTAGGGAGCTCGGCCGCATGTTGCTGGACCCGACGCATGGCTGTCCCCTAACCGCCCTAACCGAATCGGTTGGGCTTTTCTCTCGGCCGTTGGTAGCACATATGCTTGCACATGTGTTGCGTGCACTTTCCTAACCGTGCATTCTTGAATGTTCACTTATTGTCCAAGGATCCTCACTATGTCCTTGGACACTGCTTAATCTACATGGTCATTTTAAATGATCATATGCTATGGTACCTAGGCTTGACACTTGGATGCCTATTAGCTAATGTGAGTAAGCGATGAGGTTTAGAATTGAAGAGATTAAGAATTTTAGCTTAGGATCTTCATTGCAGGTACAATTCCTAAATAAGCTTGGATTGGAGTATTTGTACATCAAAGGGTATTTGTAAGTTATAAGTTACTTGGGAATACATACAAAAATTGGCAAACACCCTTAAGCCAATATTCTCTAATATGCCCAATATTACTCAATATTGGGCATTGGATGCCTATGTACCTCAATTAATATTCTTAAAACCTAATAGGCTCTTAACTAGACAAGTACATTTTTCTGGAATGTTACATAATAATATCCCCTTTGTTTTTCATAATTGCATTCACAAGTAAAAAATACGGAAGAATTTAAAACATTTATCTAAATCTAATTGGAGGTTTACATAGACCTCTATATACATGTAATAGTATTATTATCGAGTATACATAGACCCCTCGTATAAGAAGATTACTTATCTTCTACTATTATTTCACACACATATATAAGATAGAAATAGAGTCATATAATCTGTCTCATCTCATAACCATCTAAAATAATAATATCAACTTGGGCATAGCCCTACAACAATAAAAGTAAGACACATATAGGCTTTACACAACTTGTTCTCAAATGAAAGATAGAGTACACATACGTATCTTAATATATAAGCAAATCTGTAGCTAGACTATTGGCATCGTCCTCGGCCAAAATGAGGACCTACCAGTTGGATAAGAGAGAATATCCAAGCCTCCTTTTAGATCACCTCGAACGAAACCTCAACGACCAAAACCTGAAATGTTTGGGAAAAGGGAAGAAAATGGGGTTAGTACGCCACAGGTAATAAGTATGAGACTATATGCACATATAATAATCAAACATGCTAAAAGGGAATATTTAGTTAAATCATTCAATTTTACCTCTTTAAGGACTTATGGACAATCAACAAACTACACCAATAATTTAGACATGTTCAACAAATAGAATAAGCTATATATATGCACACCAACATACTTGAACCTATAATCTCATTAAACTCAATCATCAAGTAATAACATCATAAGCATGAATAAGAGTTGATCATGTAACTAGCAAAGCAAGACAACTAATAATAAATACTCATAAAGATAACAAGTGCAATGACCAAGCAAAGCCCCATAACCTTACTCAATCAAGTAACTCAATAAGAACCATAAATAGTAACTCACTTCACCTAACATAGCCTTCAAGTACACATAATTTCAATACTTTGGCAATAAAGACCAATTACATATTCATAAGAATCATAATCATCATATAAGGTCAACAACATTTAACATAATTTATATACATAATATTAACCTCCTAAAGCTCATATCAAGGCAAACTAGTGCAAGGCATAGGTAGAGTCCCATACCCCTACCTAAGCTAAGTCAAACCCCTCAAATCACTTTTGTTAGTCTATACATCATTACTTCATTTTAGTTTAGGGAACACTTGTCTTAACCGACATAGACCACTGATATACCGTGGTTTCATGGTTTAATTAATACTTTTTCCTTAAGTTTTCTGTGTCCGAAAGTCTTTTTGTGCTAGTTTTTATATGAGTTTCTCTTTGTTTTGCAGGAAATCTGTCCAAAGTTGAATGCGGAGATTTTGAGTGAAGAAATGCAGAAAAGACCACCTACGGAGCTTATGACGGTCCATCGTGCCTGTGACGGTCCGTAAGTGGCAGCGTAGAGAAGCTGCTGAAGGAAGATGAGGAAGTCTGACCAAGTGTGGGGTTACGTAGCTTGTGACGGTCCGTCGTGGCTATGACGGTCCGTCCTGCCGGTTCGTCATGAAGTTCAGAGAAGTGATCCCAGTACCCAGATTCCAAGAGTTTAAGTGTTTTGAAACGAAGACCCTCGACGGACCGTTGTGCCTATGACGGTCTGTCATACTTGCCGTTGAGGGGAATTAAGAGAGCAGCAGAAGAAATTGCTAAGTATGGGACGACATAGTCCATGACGGTCCGTCGTGATCACGACGGTCAGTCGCGAGGTCCGTCGACCCAGCCGCGTTTAGGCAGATTTCCAGCAATTAAAAACCTTGTTTAATTAGGTTTTTATTTTTTCATAAATAGTTCAAAAAACCTCGTTTTTGAGGTTAGACTCCATGAGATTAGACATCATATTATTAGACTCTGTGTATTAGTGTTTTGATTTGGAGATTCTTACAAGTGATTTTTGGTGATTAATCAAGCAAACTTTCGGACTTTATTCTTTCTCATTGAAATAAGTACATGAATTCTTATTTAATATATTTGAATATTGTGTTTATGGCTATGAGTAACTAAACTCCATAACTAGGGTTGTGGGAACCATAGGCAAATAATGAGATAAACCTTAATTAAAAGAACAATTCTAGAATAGTGTGTTGCATGTATTAACAATTCTTTCATTTAGAAGTCTTTTTAACGGATGGACAACATTAGAACTCGCCTTAATGCTACTTTCCGGACCAAGGAGGTAGATAATAGGAAAAGAATTATTAAAATAGATTTAGTGCATACTATCTAATAGGCTAGTATTGATTGGTACGAGGTAATAACTTAGTCAAATATCGAATACGATGCTTAATATGAGGTAAGGATAAGGGTTAGGATAACAACACACGTAACCGGACCAAGGTGCGGAGTGAGATTTTCTAGATGCCGGACCAAGGATTTAGAAATACATAACTTATCACTTTGCATGCAAGATACTAGGAAAGAATTGTTATAGTAAGAGTTATCAAGTTATGAACCTGTAGGGAACACGTAAACCCTAGTTACTTTGATTAATTGATTAAAACCCAACATTAAAAGTTGTTAAGTGTCTCTTTCAAGTTCGTTGTTTATTCTCACTTATTTAGAGATAGAACCCCCCTTTTTATATTTTTACTTTCCAAGGAAGTTATTGATCAAACGATAGTAATAATAGGTTGAGGTTAAGTCTAGACTATTTTCCTCGTGGGCACGATCCCAACCTCACTACTTGTGTTATTTACTTGACGCGACCGCTTTACTTCTCACATAAGAAGTAAGTTTGAGAGTATCAAATTTTGGCGCCGCTGCCGGGGAAATTAGCTTTTAGATTAACTTGAACTTATTACTATAGTTTAGTTGATATTTTATTGATTTTATTTTGTTTTATTGTTTTTGATTTCCTTTCAAAACTATCCTCCTTGTATGCCAAATACACAGAGAGGAAGAGAACCATTGTTTCCTTACGATCGTGAGTTAGAGCGTACACTGCACAATATGAATCGAAACTTGGGAATAAATGATGAGGATCCAAACCAGAACATCCCAGATCCAGTGGATGTTCATGGTCAGATGTTACCCGACGCTCCAGGTGAACATCAACAGAGGGGACAAGATCCCGTTCCACGGCCCCAAGCATACTACTGAGGGTATGATAACATAGCAGACTCGGATGGGCCACTTGTCTTGCCCCCTCTACCCACAGGCCACACTTTTGTGGTAACTAGAAGCCTGATGCAAATTCTCACTGCCAGAGGTTTGTTTTTAGGGCTACCTTTTGAGGATCCACATGCCCATATATCTAAGGTAAGGGCAGTGTGTAAAAGTGGTGTGGGGAGGCCTGATTTGGATCTAGATGTAATAGGTCTCAGAGTGTTTCCTCTCTCACTGACGGGAGAGGCTGCTATGTGGTTCACTGAGCTCCCATATAACTCCATGTTAACTTGGAATCAACTAAGGGATGTCTTCTTAGCACGCTACTATCCGGTCTCCAAGAAATTAAACCACAAAGACAGGGTGAACAACTTTGTGGCACTACCAGGAGAGTCAGTTAGTAGTTCTTGGGATAGATTCACCTCATTCTTGAGAAGTGTTCCAAATCACCATATAGATGATGAGTCACTGAAGGAATACGTCTATCGGGGACAGGATGATAACAATAAAGCGGTGTTGGACACTATAGCAGGTGGATCTTATGGAGAATGCCCTTATGCTGAGATTGCAGAAAAACTAGAGAAAATCTCCCGAAAGAACAAAGCTTGGAGTACTAGGAAGTCTGATACAGGGAGAAACACCTTCGCAGTGCAGTCCTTTCACAACCCAGCCACAGATGATATTCGTGAAGAAATGGCTCAGATGAGAACTGATCTTGGGTTGGTACTAAAACATGTCACTGGGGTGCATAAAAGATTAATGCAGTCAACTACTTGGCTAAACCACCACCTCCAAACGATGAGTGTTATTATTAGGAGGATTCCTATGCAGTAAATGAATAGATGGGGGGTTTCCGACCAAGTGCCCAAGGCTCTAATCAAGAGAATTGGCGCCAAGGTCAAGGGAACAAAGGTCGGAACTATGGTAACTACAATCCTGAGGGTCATTATGTCCGAGATGGAAACTACAATCGCGACAACAACTTCAACAGGGGTAACTATGGTAATAGAAACGACAGAAATGGACCCTATGTTCCCCCTCAAAATTGTGAAGTTACTCCTAGGGATGGTGGAGGTAGTATGTCGTGAGTTGAGGATATGTTGCATAAAATGATGAGGAGGTTCGATGCTAGTGATGAGCACAATAAAGAGTTGAGGAATGATTTAGCGGGTATTGGGCAAAAAGTTGATACACATGCAATATCAATTAAGCAACTTGAATTACAATTGGCCAAATTATCTGCAACTGTGAACACACGGCAACCGGGCACTCTTCCTAGCAACATTGTCCAAAATCCAAAAAATAATGGACACTATATGGCAATTACTACTCGCAGTGGCAAGAAAACCATTGACCCACCTATGCCATCTAATGAGAATAGGGTGACAAAAGATACAGATAAAGTGGTAAATGTTGATGCTGATTTAGAGGATAACATAGCAAAAGATGCTGAAGTGCCTAAAAAGGTAACTCCTATGCCTAGGCCACCACCCCCATTTCCTCAAAGATTAGTCAAAAGACCGAGGATGGAAAATATCGGCGTTTGATAACAATGTTGAAGCAGTGTTCTATCAATGTCCCTTTGGTAGAAGCTTTAGAACAAATGCCCGGTTACGCCAACTTTATGAAACATCTGGTCACAAAGAAAAGATCGGTTACTTTTGAGGATGATGATAGAATGCAGCATTGTAGTGCTATTTCTACAAGATCTCTGGTCCAAAAGAAAGAAGATCCAGGTGCGTTCACTACTCCATGTACAATCGGGCTATTACATTTTGCGAAAGCATTATGTGATCTGGGGGAAAGCATAAATCTCATGCCCCTCTCGATTTACAAGAAGTTGGGTTTAGGTGACCCAATGCCCACTGCGATGCGGCTAGTGATGGCTGATTGAACTGTTAAACGACCCATAGGGAAACTTCATGATGTGCTAGTAAAAGTGGAGTCATTCATCTTTCCGGCTGATTTTGTTATTCTTGATTGTGAGGTTGATTTTGAAGTTCCTATTATCCTTGGGAGGCCATTCCTAGCTACGGGAAGAGCCTTTGTAGACATGGAAAAGGGGCAGATCAAATTTCGGTTGAACAATGAGGAAGTGACCTTTAATATTTGTAGGTCCATGAGGCAGAGTGGTGAGTTCCAATCGGTATCTGCTATATCCTACAACATGGGTGAGACATCTGAGACACAAATAGAAGAATGTCTATGTGTCGAAGCATTAGCGGCAGTGATAATGAACTTTGATAGCGATTGCATTGAATAATATGAGTCATTAGAAGCGGCTCTTGACCGAGGTGATGTTCATTTTAAACCAAAGAAATTTGAGCTTGATATGAAAAATCGTGAGTCCCCACCTGCGAAACCATCGATAGAGGAGGCTCCAAAAGTTGAATTAAAAGCTCTCCCACCTCATCTTAGGTATGAATTCTTAGGAAATTGTGACCCTTTGCCGGTAATCATTGCATTAGACCTGGATGAACAACAGGTTAAGATTTTGGTGAAGGTACTAAAAAGGTTCAAAAGAGCTATTGGGTGGACCATTGCGGACATTATTGGGATCCCTCCTGGTATTTGCTCTCATAAAATCCAACTCATGCCTGATCATAAGATGAGTATTGAGCACCAGTGATGCTTGAATCCTCCTATTGAAGAGGTTGTGAAGAAGGAAATCATCAAGTGATTGGATGCCGGAGTAATCTATCCAATCGCCAATAGTAGTTGGGTATGCCCGGTTCAGTGTGTACCTAAGAAAGGGGGAATGACTGTGGTCATCAACGAAAAGAATGAACTTGTTCCAATGAGACCGGTTACTGGATGGAGGGTGTGTATGGATTACCGTAAACTGAACTCATGGACTGAAAAAGACCATTTTCCTATGCCCTTCATGGATCAGATGTTGGATAGACTTGCCGGAAAAGGGTGGTATTGTTTTCTTGATGGGTATTCGGGGTATAATAAGATTTCTATTGCACCAGAAGATCAAGAGAAAACCACTTTCACTTGTCCATATGGGACCTTTACATTCATGTGAATGTCGTTAGGGTTGTGCAATGCACCCGCTACCTTTCAGAGATGTATGATGTCAATATTTTCTGACATGGTGAAGGATACTATAGAAGTTTTTATGGACCCATTGTGCAAATTGCTGGAGAAAGAATGTAAATTTTGTTTTGATGAATCCTGTCTTAAAGCATTCGGTGAGCTAAAAGAAAAGTTACTGTTTGCGCCTATCATTATATCTCCGGATTGGAACAGACCATTTGAGGTAATGTGCGATGCTAGTGGGGTGTCTCTTGGTGTAGTATTGGGACAGAAAAGAAACAAAATCCTTCACCCAATTTACTATGCTAATAAAGCCCTAAATGAAGCTCAGAAGAACTACATAGTGACTGAGCAAGAACTCCTTGCAGTAGTCTTTGCTTTTGTGAAATTTCGCTCCTATTTGCTAGGTACTAGAGTTATAGTGCATACTGACCATTCAGCATTTAGATATCTGATGGCGAATAAGGATGCGAAACCTAGGCTGATTCGTTGGGTATTACTGCTGCAAAAATTTGACTTTGAAGTGCTGGATAGAAAAGGAACTGAAAATCAAGTTGCTGATCACTTGTCTCGTTTAGAGTATGAAGCTATGAGAGAGTTAGGGGATAAGACTGAGATTGATGATACTTTCCCCGATGAACATGTATTGGCTGCTTCACAAGACTTGATTCCATAGTTCGCAGATTTTGCGAACTATCTGGCTAGTGATATTGTTCTATCAGACTTGTCCTTTCATCAAAGGAAAAAGTTCATGTACGATGTGAAGAAGTTCTTTTGGGAAGAACCATATTTGTATAGGAGTTGTGCCGACGGGCTTATTCATTGTTATGTGACATAATGTGAAATGTTGAGCGTGTTGGAGGCATGCCATTCTTCACCTGTTGGCGGACATCACAGTGGTATCCGAACCGCTCACAAGATATTACAATGTGGTTACTATTGGCCAACTCTTTATCAAGATGCTCATGGGTTTTCTAAAGCATGTGACAAATGTCAACGAGATGGTGGTATTTAAAGAAAGCAAGATCTCCCTCTAAACCCCATTCTTGTGATTGAGTTATTTGACGTTTGGGGTATTGACTTTATGGGCCCTTTCGTGAGTTCTCATGGAATGAAGTACATTCTAGTAGAAGTCGGTTATGTATCTAAATGGGTCGAAGCCATAGCCCTTGCAAACAATGAAGGGAAGAGTGTCACTGCATTCTTGAAAAATAATATATTCTCTCGTTTTGGCACCCCCAAGGGCCATTATTAGTGATGGGGGCTCCCACTTCTGCAACAGATTGTTCAAGGGTTTATTAAAGAAATACGGGGTTCGCCATAATTTGGCCACTCCTTACCACTCTCAAACTAGTGGGCAAGTTGAAGTGTCGAATGGGTAAATAAAACAGATATTGTCAAAAACAGTGAATGCTAGTAGAACAGATTGGTCAACGAGGCTTAATGATGCTCTTTGGGCCTACCGGACAGCATATAAGACTCCCATAGGTATGTCTCCATACCAACTTGTATATGGAAAAGCTTGTCATCTTCCGATTGAGTTAGAGCCTAAAGCCATGTGGGCTATCAAGAAGTTAAAAATGGATTGGAGTAAAGCGGCAGAGAAACGGTTAAATGGGTTAAATGAACTCGATGAATTTCGCCTAGAAGCCTATGAGAGCTCAACACTATACAAAGAAAAGATGAAGAAGTACCATGACAACAAAATTGAAAAGCGAGAATTTATGGTCGAGGATTTGGTGCTTTTATTCAATTCTAGGTTGCGCTTGTTTCCGGGCAAGATCAAGTCCAAATGGACTGGTCCTTACTTGGTTACCCAACTATTCCCTCATGGAGCAGTTGAGTTGGAAACTAAGGAGGGTGTGCGGTTCAAGCTGAATGGACAGCGCATAAAAATCTATTTCGGGCATGCTGAATCGGCAAATGAAATGATAGAGGCATACCATCTTGATGAAGTCTGAGTAATCAAGTGTCCCAAGTCGTGCCGCGACATTAAATCAGGCGCTTGTTGGGAGGAAACCCAACACTTATCGTCTTTTTAGTAATGGTAGCATTTTTCTACTAATGGGTTTTAAATTTGCAGGCACATCACCAGGAAATTCTGCAGAAAATTACTCAGCAGCAGTCACTGACGGAGACATCGACGGACCTTCGCGCCTGCGGCAGACCGTCATATGCATCCGTCGTACCAAGGACGTTTTTCTGTCATTATGAAATTAGGGCACACACGACGGAACAAACGACGGGTCATTACAACTGTGAGGGACCGTCGTCGGGGAACCGTCGCATGATTAATGAGGTATATCCGAACCGACCCGGCTGGACCCTTTTCAAAAATCAGACCGTTTAAACTCCCCACCCCTTCATATTTCACCCCATTACTTCATTATTTTCTTCCATTACTCTCTCTTTTCAACTTCCACACTCCCTCCCTCCGATCATTGCCCCCCCTCAAAATTCTCCCAAGCCCTAAAATGTTCATCTACTAGTGAAAACTGTTGTTGTGGGTGTCACCTTTGCCACCGCGTACTTGTGCATTTGTTTTTCTCTATTTCTAAGGTACTAACTACTATGGCACCCAAGCAAGACCGCACCTTCGCACGCGAGTGATCAATGTCTGTTGCCCCATCTGCACGCTTGATCATCGGCTCTGATGATGAGCGGGACCCTGAGTATGTGCCCCCAGGCACTTCCGCACCTTTCCGTGCTGCACGTGCTCCCAGAGCCACAACCAAGACGGTGGCGTCCGGCGTAGTCACTGCCTCCCAGTCTGATGAGGAGCTCACACTGACTGGCACACCCTCTGGGTAAGCCACAAATCAGGAAGGAGCGTCTGGCTCCGTAGGAGTATCATGGTCCGAGGAAGCTTCAGGCTCTGCTAAGGTTCATGCACCCGCCAGTGCTGCAGCGTCAGCCTCGTCTGATGAGGCTGACAGTTCAGACTCTACATCCGGTGCACCAGCTCAGGTCCCCACCCCAGCCTCTGACCAGCCAAACCAGTGGTGTGTCGACGGCCAGTTTCAAGTTTACTTCGACGCCAAGTTCCTGACTGATAAAGAAGTAATGACTCGGACACTCACCGTGGAGCGGCAGGTACTTACAGGGAGTCTCCCAACGATGCCGGAGATCCACAACCTTTTCACCAGGCATCTCTTAGAGTGGACAGCACGTACGTTGGGATGATACATCGAGGAAATGGTCTGAGAGTTCTACGCATCCTACGTAGCGACTCTCCGATCACAGATTGATAGGCGGGCTGCTCCCGCTAAACAGGCCCCACTGGAGCAGGTTCGATTCCGAGGCGTACAGGTTGACATTTCCCTGCCAGCCATCCGCCGGTTTCTATGCAGAGAGAGTGTAGATGCTACTCGGAACCCCATCACTGCCGAGTTTGACTACCACTGGCAGATAGTAAAGGATGGACAGTTCTTGCCCGAGCCAGCACTGAGAGAGACCACCAAGAGGTGGATGGCCCTGCACCTGTCATTAGATGGAGAGGGTGCCGATTGGGTCACTGAGCCGAAGGGGGCCATCAAGAAGTCCAACCTCGCGTTCATAGCAAAGTTCTTGTGGCTGCTCGTCCGTCGCTGCCTCTCCCCCACAGCTGCTGATAAAATCGTTACCTGGGATCGAGCAGTGTTGATGGCGGCGATAATAGCCAGATTCGAGGTGGACTTTGCATGGCTTCTCCAGGCAGTCATGCACGAGAGGGAATTCAACGTCACTACTACCTACCCCTTCCCGTGGATGATCTTTGCCCTTTGCAGGTCCGCAGGTGTGCCCATATGGCACGTAGATCAGCTGAAGACCCCGCAGGGCACTGTTGACGTCGGCCTCATCAGAGACGAGGACAATGAGTTGGATACACGCGGAGGGCCCCGTCCAGAGCTGCCCCAACTTTCTGATGATCTTGCGGATACGGTAGCCCAGGCCCGCACAACTACACAGGCGTCCACTGACATTACTCTGGTCGAGTCTATCCCGGGTAGTAGCACAGCCCCGATCTCCTCTCGCACAGCCCCTCTACCGGCACTGGTCCCGCTTGCTAGGGTCCAAAAACTAGAGGCACAAATGGCCACTCTTCTGCATCATATCCAGCCGTGGATGCATAAGTCGATCACCGAGTTTGAAGAGCGTCTAGCGCGGAAAATGCAGCAGTTTACAGAGCGGAAGATTGCTGAGGTTAACCAGCGCCTGGACGCCTTTGAGTTGAGAGTGTTAGCCCGACCAGCCCCTCCGGTGGATGTGTCGACTCTTCAGGCTGCAGTCGACAGTCTTCGTGCAGACATCGACACGATCCTAGAGTCGAGGGTGCCGGAGTCTGAGGCTCCTTCTGTCGAGCCTGCTGAGGACACCGTGCTGGTAGCCCTGTTTACTACTTCAGAAATTCCACCACCTCCCCCTCGAGAAAGTGCCTAGAGGCGTAGGGGTCGAGCAGAGTATGAGGCGCGAGCAAGGAAGAAGGAGCGCCGAGGGATGGAGGCTGCGAGGAGAGCCTCACTTGCTGAGGAGGAGGCGCACCAGATCAGAGCATCACAGTTAGCGGCTGGGGCGTCTAGCTCCCGCACTGTAGAGACAGCAGGAGGCACTACTGATGGTGCGGTTGTTGCTCAGGACACCACTGAGGGTGTCCAGATTGAAGAGGACGTGGGTTCCGGGGAACTGGACCCACCATCTTGCTGATCGACGGCGCTTTGCGCCACAGGTTTGCTTCACCTACCACTCTAATATTTATATTTTTTTATGCATTGGGGACAATTGCATGCTTTTTTGTTGGGGGTGGGGTAAATGGAAAGTGAGTGTTAGGGTGAAGTCTGAGTAGCCCAACTCACTATCCTCTTTTGGGGTTTTCTTGCCTATGTTCTTTTTCCCCAAAAGACTGAATACTTTTTCTGTTGAACCGGCATGTTTATATCTTTTGTACATCGTTTAACTCTGAAGCATGATAGCTAAAATGATATCCTGAGAAAACTGGAAAATGTTGTATGACTAGGCATAGTAACTGATAATTGTGTGGCTCTAAACATGAAATAGAATTACACCATTGCATTACCCTAAGTCTTCAATTCGAACTAGGTATCTAATAATCTGGTATAGTGATGAGATCTCAAGTGAGTGTGAGGAAATTTGAATAGTCCACTATTGGTACTGAGCTAGAACTTGTCTGGTTAGTCCTACTAAAAGTAAGTTGTAACAGACAATTAGGAAAGGATCATAGGCCCTTATTCAAGATAGCCCATTTCTAGCCTAAATAAAAGAAACCAAATGAAAGTTATCTTTCTTTGATCAAAATAATCTAAGCTTAAAATTAGACCATTCTTTTTCACCCCAACTGTTCTTTTCTGGGAATAATATGTTGGCCCTGATCTCTCCTTGGACATGTTCACCTCAGCTTATGCCAAAAGCATAAGTTGAGGGTGGCTGATGCATAAACAACCTTCGTTATGGCCCTGACCCAACTTTGGGTATTGTGTACCTTCACTCATGGCAAAGCCATGAGTTGAGGGTGGCTGTTTTGAGGAATGCTCTGGAAAGTGGGGTTGAAAGAACAAAGAGAGAGAAAGAACAAAAGTAAAGTGACTCAAGAACTCGTTGAAAAAAAAAGAGAGAAAAAAAGGGAAAAGAGTCACTTACACAAATGAAGAAAGAAGGGAAAATAACAAGGTGAAAGAATGGGAGAAACTGGGCGAGATAAAGTGATCGAAAGTGGAAGGTTTAGCCGATATGTCAAGGAGGGCAAAAAGTCACTAAAGTATACCTAAATATACCCTACCTGACTTTGAGCCTATGTTACAAGCTAAGAAAGTCCTATCGTGATCCTAAGGGTTGTATAGCGAACTTAAGGTAGTGAAAATAAGGGCAAGCTTATGGCAATAGGTATGGATGAGTGTGACTTTGTTCAGAGAGCGAGTGTTGAAAAGTAATCCTTATACTAAAACTAAAATCATTGTGTGAAAAATGAGGATTTTGTTTTGAAGTGAGGACACTAGTTGCAATACCAGAATTGTTAGCACCTCGGTGAGAAATTTAAGAGGATAGGTTTTAGTGCATAGTTAGTCTGTGTCATGTTCTAATCCCATAAAATTCAAGCCTAATAGTCATAGCATGCGTAGATTTGATGAGATTACTCTGGATTGATAGCCAAATGATTGTAAAGGATAAAACACGAATACTATTGTACAAAGATAGTGTAGTGAGTCATAGTGCGTCTCTTGAGGACAAACAACGAATTTAAGTTGAGGGTGTTCATATATCGTGGTTTCACGGTATAAATAATACTTTTCCTTAATTTTAGTGTGTTCGAAAGTCTTTTTCTGCTAGTTTTTATATGAGTTTCTCTTTGTTTTGCAGGAAATCTGTCCAAAGTTGAATGCAGAGATTTTGAGTAAAGAAATGCAGAAGAGACCACCTACAGAGCTGATGACGGTCCGTCGTGCCTGTGACAGTCCATAGGTGGCAGCGTAGAGAAGCTGCAGAAGGAAGATGGGAAGTCTGACCAAGTGTGGGGTTACGTAGCTTGTGACGGTCCGTTGTGGCTATGACAGTCCGTCCTGCAGGTTCGTCATGAAGTTCAGAGAAGTGATCCCAGTACCCAGATTCCAAGAGTTTAAGTGTTTTGAAACGAAGACCCACGACGGACCGTTGTGCCTATGACAGTCCGTCATACTTGCCGTTGAGGGGAATGAAGAGAGCAGCAGAAGAAATTGCTAAGTATGGGATGACTGAGTCCATGACGGTCCGTCGTGACCACGACGGTCCGTCGACCCAGCCGCGTTTTGGCAGATTTCCAGCAATTAGAATCCTTATTTAATTAGGTTTTTATTTTTTTATAAATAGTTCAAAAAACCTCGTTTTTGAGGTTAGACTCTATGAGATTAGACATCATATTATTAGACTCTGTGTATTAGTGTTTTTATTTGGAGATTCTTACAAGTGATTTTTGGTGATTAGTCAAGCAAACTTTCGGACTTTATTCTTTCTCATTGAATTACGTACATGAATTCTTATTTAATATATTTGAATATTGTGTTTATGGCTATGAGTAACTAAACTCCATAACTAGGGTTGTGGGAACCATAGGCAAATAATGAGATAAACCCTAATTAAAAGAACAATTTTAGAATAGTGTCTTGCATGTATTAATAATTCTTTCGTGTAGAAGTCTTTTTAACGGATGGCCAACGTTAGAACACGCCTTAATGCTACTTGCCGGACCAAGGAGGTAGATAATAGGAAAAGAATTATTAACATAGATTTAGTGCATACTATCTAATAGGCTAGTATTGATTGGTACGAGGTAATAACTTAGTCAAATCTCAAATACGATGCTTAATATGAGGTAAGGATAAGCGTTAGGATAGCAATACACGTCGCCGGACCAAGAAGCGGAGTGATATTTTCTAGATGCCGTACCAAGGATTGAGAAATACATAACTTATCACTTTGCATGCAAGATACTAGGAAAGAATTGTTATAGTCAGAGTTATCAAGTTATGAACCTGTGGGGAACACGTAAACCCTAGTTACTTTGATTAATTGATTAAAACCCAACATTAAAAGCTGTTAAGTGTCTCTTTCAAGTTCGTTGTTTATTCTCACTTATTTAGAGATAGAACCCCCCTTTTTATATTTTTACTTTCCAAGGAAGTTATTGACCAAACGATAGTAATAATAGGTTGAGGTTAAGTCTAGACTATTTTCCTCGTGGGCACGATCCCAACCTCACTACTTGGGTTATTTACTTGACACGACCGCTTTACTTCTCATTTGAGAAGTAAGTTTGAGTGTATCAACCACATGAGCAAATGTGGAATCCGGTGTCATAAAACCTTACACCGATGGAATGTGGTCTCAAGACAAGATAGAACCTAACATGAAATGTAGCATATAGGTGGATCCACCAACTAGTAATAATATGGTGGCAATATAGTTATGGAACTTGGGGCAACATTGGAAACATCACTCTACACCTTATTTGGGTCATGAGTCTATCCACCCCGTGAGAACTGTAGTGAACCCTACTTCCCCTATGTGGGAAAGTGTCACCCTCTCACTTACAAGATCACTCGGTGGTAACCTAAGTCCCTTCTTGAAATGTCTTTAATGTCTTTACTTATCAATCATAACTTAGTTTAGGTCATAGGGTCTAGCCCATGTATAATCATCATCATAATAGCTCAATAGGAAATTGCGTTGAGTATAATCCTTTCACACAATCCACTTAAGGTTAACACATTACATAATCTTTCTTAATAAGGCACATTGGTAATCACCATCATCCTTATAACTTTACATCTTAATAAACCTCACAACCATAATCAAGAAATTTCAATTCAATATCATAACACCCTATCAATCCTAAACAAGGCATACCCTACACAATCTTCATGACTTAATCACAATTAATCATAACTGAAGCAAACTATAGCGATCTCAAGACTTACCAAGTCTTCTTCATAATTCATCATCAAGGTCTTACCATCCACCCTTAGTTAAACCCAATTAGGTCATGAAGTCACCACAATTAAATATCCAATATAATCACAAGGCTAAAAGAATCATAACAACACAATTCCATAATACATCAAAACTAAGGATCAATTGAATTCATCAAACGCTAGATCACTTCTCAAGAACTAGTATGAAAGACTATAGATCACCCTAATTAATTCATAATTAGCATAAAAACATCATTTAGTAGTAATTCAACCCTTAACCAAGTCAATTGAATGAACAATATACAATATACATCATCACAACCAATCATGTTCTTCAATTTAGGCAAGACCATCAAAAATTACACAAATCAAGTTAGAGTACATGTTAATCAGTCAATATAACCTAAAGAAATCATCAATACCTCAATTCATAACTTCATTTCGAGATTAGATGAAACCCATTTGAAAAATCTAGAATTGGAAACACTTTAAATGAACCCTTTGAGGAAAGAGGTCTCAAAGGTGAAGAGATCCTATAACTTAACGTAGCATCAAGGTGGATCCACCAGCTAGTATTCCTATGGAGGGAACATAGCTATGTAACTTGGGGAACATAGGGAACATCACTCTACACCTTATTTTGGTCATGAGTCTATCCACCCCGTGAGAACCGTAGTGAACTGTACTTCCTCATTATGGGAAAGTGTCACCCACTCACTTACAAGATCACTCGGTGCTAAGCTAAGTCCCTTCTTGAAATGTCTTTAATGTCTTTACTTATCAAATATAACTAAGTTTAGGTCATAGGGTCGAGCCCATGTATCATCATCATTATAATAGCTCAATAGGAAATTGCATAAGTATAATCCTTTCACGCAACCCACATAAGGTTAACACATTACATAATCTTTCATAATAAGGCACATATTATTATTACTATTATTATTACTAATATTATTGTTATTGTTAGTATTATTATTATTATTAATATTATTATTATTATTACTATTGTTATTATTATTATAATTATTATTATTATTACTATTATTATTATTATAATAACATAATTATTATTCTTATTACTATTATTAATATTATAATAATAATAATCCTTATTATTCTTATTATTATTATTATTATGCTGCTGCTGCTGCTTCTTATTATTATTCGTCTTCTTCTTCTTATTCTGATTATGCTTTTCTCCTTCTTCTCCTTCTTCTGCTTCTTCTTCTTCTTCTTCTTCTTCTTCTTCTTAGTCTTCGTTGTTGTTCTTCTTCATTGATGATTTCTTCTTCTTCTTATTCTTCTTCTTATTCTTCTTCTGCTTCTTCTTCTTCTTCTTCTTCTTCTTCTTCTTCCTCCTCCTCCTCCTCTCCTCTTCTCTCTTCTTCCTCTTCTCTTCTTCTTCTTCTTCTTCTTTTCTTCTTCTTCTATTCTTCTCTTCTTTTTTCTTCTTCTCTTCTGCTTCTGCTTCTTCTGCTTCTTCTTCTTCTTCTTCTTCTTCTTCTTCTTCTGCTTCGTCTTCGTTTCTTCTTCTTCTTCTTCTTCTGCTGCTGCTGCTGCTGCTGCTGCTGCTGCTGCTGCTTTTCCTTCTGCTCTTCTGCTGCTTCCTGTTCTTCTTCTTCTTCTTCTTCTTCTTCTTCTTCTTCTTCTTCCTCTTCTTCTTCTTCCTCTTCTTCTTCTTCTTCTTGCTCCTCTTACTTCTTCTCCTTCTTCTTCTTGTTCTTCTTCCTCTCCTTCTTGTTCTTCTTCTTCTTATTCTTATTGTTCTTCTTCTCGTTCTTCCTCTTGTTCTTCTTATTCTTCTTTCTTCTTCTTCTCCTCTCCTCCTCCTCCTCCTCCTCCTCCTCTTCTTGTTGTTGTTATTCTTCTTCTTCTTCTTCTTCTTCTTATTCTTTTTTTTTTATTCTCTGTTTGTTATTCTTCTTTTCCTTATTCTTCGCCTTTCCTCCCTTCTTCTTCCCTCCTCCTTTCCGCCTTTCTCCTTTCTCCCTTTTCCCCTCCTCCCCTCCCCTAACCCTCCCCCTACCCCCCCCCCCTCCGTTGTTTATAAAATAAAATTAAGAATTGAATGAAGTTTTACCTTAATATTTTTGTTTTGTCGATCTTTGACCATGGCGTTGAGGACCAAAACCAAGAGTTGTGAGCGGTTTGTGATATAATCTAATAATATTAACCCTACTTATTATATGAATAATTATAAATATGGTAATATTGGTTCACTATTAATTTAATATTATTTTTCTAACCACCAACTATTTTAATTATTTAAACTACCCTCTTAATTATATCACTATAGTTACGAATAGTCCAAAATATTCATTTAAGACCTATCGAAAGCGTATTTCATGAAATAAAATTTTCTAGTACTCAATACGATGAAATAGGTTGTTACATTAAATACCAATTTACCCATCATTCGTCCTCGAACGATCAAAAGAAGGTGATGGTAAGAAATGGTACAAGAATCGACAAAAATATGTGAATATATTTTGTGCATATCATGCCTAGTATCCCAAGGTCTTACCTCAAATGCATCAACCCAACCAACAGGGGATCTATATCTCCTCTTATACTATGTCTCAAGAGAGTCATATCACTACTCAAGTGGTAGCTATCGTTGTATGTAAACTGAACTTACAACAGATGTATTTTCAATAACCATCAAAGCTTGTCGTACACACATATGCAACATGTTCTCAAGCACCTTGACACAACCATTAGGTGGAATATTCTTCACATAACCACAATAAAATATTGAATCAATACGGATTCCAATCAGAAGTGAACGTATATCAATCACCACAGACTCATAATGCACAAACCATCATAGATCTTATCGATATTTCATTCTCACAATATAAACTTTCCACGAGCTTATGTTATATATAAAAAAGACCTTTAGACATAAAGAACTCATCAAGGGAAAATTAAACTTATCTAACCTCAAGAAGAAAATGATCAAGTAACCATCCATCAAGAAATATACCCAAGCATACAGAACGTCTAACAATACTATCGAAATGCAAGATCAGTAACTATCATAGACAACTTTAAAAACGACAAAATTTGTCTCAATGGTCCACAGATTTAATAACACATAGCCAAAATATTATACCAATGATGAGATAAATCTTAAGTCTATTGAACAAATGTAAGTTTTTCTTGGTAACCCTCTAATAAATTCTCATAAGCAAAGTTGTGTGTGTAGAATTACTAGTATAGATCAACTATCCCAAACAACACCAAATCTTTCACAACTGAAATAACAAGTCTAACCAAGGATGTCACATTAATAGAAGGACAATCACAGAACTGGTACGCCCAATCCTCTACTAAAAATCACCCATATAAGGCAAAACACACACATACATAGAAAGTGAATCGTTCTCTAAACCATGTCCAAAATGAAGTAGTTGGTCACATAATAATATAAATAACCAAGGTCAAAAAACTCTAGATACTCTTTTCATGATGCCCATATAAACATTTTCATTCATCCGACTCTATCTCTTTGATTTTATTGCTACCACAATCACCAATTTAGTCCCTATTACAATTACACACATATACTGGGTTTATCGAACCCCACATCCACTTAATTCAACACTTTTAATACTAACAAAACATCACAACTGCATCGATCATCTTCCTTACTCCTAAACAATAATTTGTATCAAAGTATTTTTATCAAATACATATTCAAACTGTGGCTATCTCTATTTCTATTTAAGTATTTCATAAAAAAAAAAGTTCCCAAACAAGGCCAAAATCACTAATTTCGAGTTTGATAATATTTATTCATCAAGATAAAATTATTAATCACCCCAAGGGTTTATAAAAGAGGTCTTATTCCTTCACTTTTCTCAAATTCTTTCCAAGGTGCAAAATTCTAAATATATCAACCCTTGAATATTTAAGACTTCTGTTCTCTAGCTCGCTTACCGATCTTATTCTTTGAACAATAATCTATATTATTTTACCTTATACTGTAAACTAACACTTTAAAGTAAATCCTCATTCGGTCCTTTAATAATCATATGTGACAAAAAATCAATCAAAACTATGCATTAGTCCTTCCATAGGTTTAATATCTGATGTAAACAATATATTATTTATTTTTGTTTTACCTCACCAATTCATACCTTTATAAAACATACCACCACAAAAGTAGATTCGAAATGAAACGTTTGAATTGTAAATCGAACAATGCAACTCAATCTCCTTATCTATCAACATGGCTGATACCTTGATGATTTTTATGAATTTACATATCTTAACTTATCGTTGATAGTCTCTTCATCAATCTTATCATATCCTTCGCTAAGAATTCAACCGTAGTCATTTAACAAACACAAAATCACAAGACAACTTATCATCACACTCAAGATGAACATAGGTACACTCATCTCTTAAGTCTTATTCCACAATGTTTAACCGATCTAATAAACATGTGATACTATTGCAATAACCATAGTAAAATATATGAAACTACATGTCTCTGAATCCCATTTCTCAACTTTCTAAATATACCTCTTTAGCCCTTGTAATTAGAGAAGATATTCTTGTTCTCACCTTTTCTGAAAGCTACAATACATTCCACATTTTATTCATTATGAATCTAGCTCCTTTATTTCTATGTGAGCGGTGACACAACATTCCTCAAAACATATCATAAAACCACGTTACTCTTTGAAAAGTATAAATCACAACTTTACATACTCAGAAGTATTTATTACCATATAAAATTTGTCTTACAAAATAAAACAAAAAAATAAATTTAATTATATAGTTTCATCCCAATCACAATTCCTCACCAATCCCTTATAATCATTATTAACTATAATCACCTCTATTGTCTTAAATTAAGATTTCTCTTATTAAAAATCTTATTAAAACACCTCATAATACACACTATAAATACAATGCCTCTACAATTTTAATGCACGCACCACCCAAATGCAGCTGTTGTTCGGAATTAAAAAAATTATCTTTGCAGACATCCAAAATCCAATCTCCACCGTTCACATCAACCATCAGGATGTCAAGACCACGTAGTTCAAATTTTAGTCTGATCCAATGGTTAGTAATTTAGAAACACGATCTGAAGGTTGCTGGTCTGAGAAAAGATATGTAGCAAAATAAATCTTTTTCTTCTCTCTTCTCTCTTCTATCATGTTGAAAGGTCTCTAATACCCTCTCTCAAAACCTATCTTATGTCTTTATGTATTTCAAGGAGAATACTAGTGAGTAGTTCGATTTTTCTCTTAAGATCATTCTCTATTTATACAATTGTGCTTTTCCTTACAAAGTCAAAATCAACTACAAATAGGATTAAAATTCCAATTCTGTTCCTATTAGAATTGGAAACCAAATAGAGAGAATAATTTCAATTCTTTTTCAAGTAAAATTTGGCCTAGTGTCCAGCTTTGAAGCAAATACTAAATTCAATATAAGAATAGGTGAAAGACTTTCAAGACTTTGTTGCCACTAAAACTGATTCTAAATGAGAATTTTCGATACTAGTAAAACAAACATAAATCATAAGGATCCTATATCACACTCTCTTTGTACCATTATTCTTAGCTAGACCTTTTCATCATAAAAAATAAACCTTGTTCTTGACATGACCGATATGTTCAAACTTACTTCTCAAAAAAGAATTAAAGCGGTCGTATCAAGTAAAGAACCCAACTAATGAGGATAGGATCGTTCTGACGAGGAAAATAGCTTAGACTTAACTTCAATCTATTATTACTATTATTTAGTCAATTATTTCCTTGGAAAACATAGACAATAAAAGGGGTGTTTTTATTTCTAAATGAATAACTAGCTAAATTAAAGGAGACAACTAACAGATTCAAATGTTGGAATTTAATAAATTAATAAAAGTAACTAGGGTTTACGTGTTCCCCACAGGTTCCTAATTTTATAATTCTAACTATAACAATTCTTTCCCAGTATCTTGCATGCAAAGTGATAAGTTATGTATTTCTAAATCCTTGGACCGGCATCAAGAAAATTTGAGTCCGCACCTTGGTCCGGCTACGTGTGTTGCTATACTAACCCTTTCTTTTACCTCATATTAAGCATTGTATTCGATATTTGACTAAGTTATTACCTCGTACCAATCAATACTAGCCAAGATAGTATATACTAAATCTATGTTGATATTCTTTTCCTATTATCTACCTCCTTGGTCTGGCAAGTAGCATTAAGGCGAGTTCTAACGTTGTCCATCCGATAAAAAGACTTCTAAGCAAAAGAATTATCAGTACATGCAAGACACTATTCTAGAATTGTTATTTTAGTTAGATTTTATCTTATTATTCGCCTATGGTTCGCACAACCCTAATTATGGAGTTTAGTTACCAATAGTCATAATCACAATATTCATATATATGAATAAGAATTCATGCACTTACTTAAATGAGAAAGCATAAAATCCAGAAATTTACTTGATTAATCGACAAAATCACCAACAATCAACTCCAGAGAAAAGTGTAACAATCAAAAGTGTAATAGTTAAAATAATCTCCTCACAAAGAATATAACATAAAAGTTTCTAATAATCAAGAGTCTACCGTATGTGAATCTAACCCCAAAAACAAGGTTTTTGAATTATTTATAAAAAACACAAAACTAATCAAAGAAGGACTCTATTTGCTGAAATCTGTCAAAATGTGGCTGGGTCGACGGACCTCGCGACGGGTCATCGTGGTCACGACGGGCCGTCATCAACTCCGTCATCCCATACTTTGCAAATTCTTTTGCTGCTCTTTTCATTACCCTCGACGGTAGGTATGACGGACCGTTCAAAGCACACCAGTTCGTCAAGTGTCTGCGTTCCATAATACTTAAACTTCTTGGAATTTGGGTAGTAGGACTACTTCTCTGATCTTCATGATAAACTAGCAGGACGGACCGTCAAGGCTACGACGGTCCGTCACGCACTTCGTAACCCCACACTTGGTCAGACTTCCCCATCTTCCTTTAGCAGCTTCACTACGATGCCACCTTCGAACCGTCACAGGCACGACGGATCGTCACAAGCTCCGTAGGTGGTAATGTTTCTGCATTTCTTTCTAAAAAACATTCGCGTTCATCTTTAGACAGATTTCCGGCAAATAAAGAGAAACATACATAAAAATTAATACAAAAAGACTTTTGGACACACACTAAACTTGAGAAAAAGAATTAAAAATATCGTGAAACCACAGTATAGCAACACTCTCAACTTAAATTCGTTGTTTTTCCTCAAGCGACGCACTATGACTCACTACAAAATCTTTGTACAATAGTATCCATGTTTTATCTTTCGCAATCATTTGGCTATCAATCCCAATCAGTCTCATCAGATTTATGATGTTATCACTATTAGGCTTGAATTATGTGGAACCAGAACATCACACAGACTCAACACGCACTAACACCTATCCTCTTCAATTTCTCACCGAGGTGCTAATATTTCCGGTATTGCAACTAGTGTACTCACTTCAAAACAACATCCTCATTTTTCTCACAACTATTTCAGTTTGAGTATAAGGATTACTTTTCAACACTCACTCTCAGAACAAATTCACAACTCATTCATACATATTGCAATAAGATTGCCCTTATTTTCACTGCTTTAAGCTAGCTATACAACTCTTAGGATCACGATAGGACTTTCTTAGCTTGTAACATAGGCTCAGATTCAGGTAGGGTATATTTAGGTATAGTTTAGTTACTTTATACCCTCCTTGACATATCAGCTAAACATACCACTTTTTATCATTTTATTTCGCCCAATTTCTCATATTCTTTCACCTTGCTATTTTCCCTTCTTTTCTTGCTTGTATTTATTGTATTTTTTTATTTCACTTTTCCTTCAACTGGTTCTTGAGTCACTTTACCTTTGTTCTTTCTCTCTTTTTCTCTCTTTGTTCTTTCAACCTCACTTTTTCCATAGCATTCCTCATAATAGCCACCCTCAACTCATGGCTTTGCCATGAGTCAAAGTACACAATACCCAAAGTTGGGTCAGGGCCATAAAAAGGTTGTTTACTGTATTAGCCACCCTTAAGTCATGCTTTTGGCATAAGCTGAGGTGCATATGTCCAAGGAGGGACCAGAGCCAACACATTATTCCCAGAAAAGATCAGTTGGGGTGAAAAAGAAAGGTCTAGTTTAAGCTCAAATCATTTGGATCAAAGAAGGATTAATTTCATTTGGTTTTTTTATTTAGGATAAAAAAGGGCTATATTAAACAAGAGCCTATGATCCTTTACAAATTGTCTATTACAACTTACTTTTAGCAGGACTAACGAGGCAAGTTCTAGCTCAGTACAAACAGTGGACTATTCAAATCTTCCTCACACTCACTTGACATCTCGTTACTCTACCAGACTATCAGAAACCTCGTTCAAATTTTAGACTTAGGGTCATGCAGTGGTGTATCTCTATGTCATGCTTAGAGCCACACATTTATCAACTACTATGCCTAGTGATGCATCATTTTCATTTCATGAGGATATCATTTTAGCCATCATGCTTCAGAGTTAAACTATGTACACAAGATATAGACATGCCGGTTCAACAGTAAAAATAATCACTCTCTTGGGGAAAAATAACACATGCAAGAAAACCCCAAAAAAGGATAGTGAATTGGGCTACTCAGACTTTACCCTAGCGCTAACTTTCCATTTACCCCACCCCCAATAAAAATACATGCAATGTCCCCAATTCATAAAAAAAATTGAAATACGAGAGTGGTAGGTAAAGCAAACCTGGGGCGCAAAGCACCGATGATCAGCAAGCTGGTGGGCCCGGTTCCCCGTAACCCACTACCGCTGTAGTCTGCACACCCTCAGTAGTGTCATTATCAGCAATAACACTATCAACAGTGCCTCCCGCAATCGCCACATCTGTGGAGCTATATGCCCTAGCAGCTGACTCTACAGCCCTCAGCCGACGCGCCTCCTCATCAGCAAGCGAGGCTCTCCTCGCAGCCTCTATCTCACGACGCTCCTTCTTTCGTGCTCTATCCGCATCCTCCTCTTAACACTTACGCCTCTTTGCATGCTCTCGAGGGGGAGGTGGTGGAATCTAAGATGTGGCGAATAAGGCCTCCATCACTGTGTCCTCAGCAGGCTCTGCAGAAGGGGCCTCAGACTCAGGCACCCTAGACTCTAGGATCATATCAATATCTGCTCGAAGACTCTCAAGCGCAACCTGGAGGGTCGACACATCAATTTTAGGGGTTGTCCGGGCTAGCACCTGCAACTCAAAAGCGTCCAAGCATTGATGAACCTCAGCGATCTTCCGCTCTGTGTGACCATTATCTGCTCCAAGTGCTCTTCTGCTTCAACAATAGACCTCTGCATCCAAGGTTGGATGTGATGCAGAAGTGTAGCCATCTGTGCCTCTAGTTTTTGGACCGTTGCAAGAGGGACCAGAGCATGGAAAGGGGCAGGGTGAGAGGAACTCGGGGCAGTGTTACTACCCGGGATAGACTTGACCGGGGTAGTGTCAGTGGTTTCAGAAGCAGCCTCCGTAGCCGTGCGAGCCTGTGCTATCGTATCAGCCAGATTATCACCAAGTGGAGGCAACTCTGGACGGTGCCCTCTGTGTGGAGCCAACTAATTTGCCTCATCCTGATTAGGCCGATATCAACAGTGCCTAGCGGAGTCTTGAGCTGATCAACGTGCCAGATGGGCACCCTTGCGGACCTGCATAAAGAAATTATCATGCACGAAAAAGGGTAAGTAGTTGTGATCTTAAAAGCCCTCTCGTGCATGACCGCCTGTAGAAGCCAAGCAAATCCCACCTCAACCCCGACTATCATTGCCTCCATCAGAACTGCCCGATCCCATGTGACTATATTATCAGCGGCTATGGGGGAATGGTAGTGGTGGACAATCAACCATAAGAACTTAGTCGTGAAGGTCAGGTTAGCATTCTTGATGGCTCCATTCGGCTCGGTTACCCAGTCATCACCCTCTCCATCAACAGACAAGTACAGGGCCATCCACCTCTTGGTGGTCTCTCTCAGCGATGGCTCACACAAGAATTGGCCATCTTTGACAATTTGTCACTGGTAGTCAAACTCGGCGGTGAGAGGGGTCCGATTGGCATCAATATCCTAGCTATATAGATACTGACGGTTGACAGGCATAGAGATATCAACCTAAATGCCACTTACTCGGACATGCTCCAGTGGGGCCTGTTTGGCAGGGGAAGCCAGCCTATCAATTTGTGATCTTAGAGTAGCCACGTAGGAGGCGTATAACTCTCAGACCAACTCTTCACTATAATGGCCAAAACAACGCATTGTCCACTCCAGTCGGTGTCTGGTCAAGAGATTGTGGATCTCTGGCATAGTAGGGACACTTCCCGTAAGGACCCGGCTCTCCAATGTAAGGGTCTGTGTCATAAATCCTTTCTCATTCAGAAACTTTACGTATGAATAAACTTGATACTGCCCGTCGACACACCACCGGTTGGGCTAATCGGCAACCGGGGTGAGAGCACAGGTCGGTGAGCCAGGAGTGGATTCAGAACTGTCAGCCTCATCAAACGAGGCAGACTGTGCATCTAAGGTGGGTGCAGGGACTTCACAAACCCGGAGGCTTCATCCGACCACAAAACTCCAAAGGATCTAGATGGTCCTTTTTCATAAGTAGCTGACCCAGAAGGTGTGCCGGTCAGTGTGCGCTTCTCATCAGATTTGAGGTAGTGACTACGCCGGACGCCACCTTTTTGGGTGTGGCTCTGGCAACACGTGCAGATCGGGATAGGGTGGCAGTGCCTGGGGGCACGTACTCGGGGTCACACTCATCATCAGAGCCAATGACCAGGCGGGAAGACGGGGCGACAGACTTTGATCGCCCACATGCATAGACTCAATCTTGTTTTGGTGCCATTAGATATAGTACCTGTAAGGAATCAATATTAGTAGTAGAAGTAGCAAACAAGACAAGAAAAATGACACAAAATAAATAAAAGAGTCAAGATATAATTACATTTCTATAGTAACTGTGAAACACGACGGACCAGGTGACGGCTCGTGGTGAGTACAACGAACCTTCATGGGGTCTGTCATGTCTTACTTAAACTATTTTTATGTGGAGACCCATCAAGGCAAGTCTCTGACAGTTACGACAGACAAGCAGGACGGACCATCGTGATGATGACGGTCCGTCGTGGTACACTCAGAAAAAGTATGGGGACCCTTAGGTGAGGGGTCTATGACCATCATGACTGTTTGTGCAGGACGGACCGTCGAGGGTATGACAGTCCGTCGTAGGTGTCTGTGAGAGGACACTTGGAAAAAGTATGGAGACCCTCAGGAGATGGGTCTTTGACAACCATGACGATTGTGCAGGACGGACCGTCGAGGGTATGATGGTCCGTCATAGATATGTTCGTCATAGGACACTAAAAAAAAGTAGGAGAACCTTAGAAAAAGGGTCTCTGAAAACCAGAACGGTTGTACAGGACGGAGCGTCGTGGGAGAGATGGTGCATCGTAGATGTCCGTAAGAGGACACTTTAGAAAAAATGGGAGACCCTCAGGAGATGGGTCTGTGACAACCAGAACGGTTTTGCAGGACGGACAGTCATGGTAATGACGGTCCATCGCAAGTGTCCGTTGGTAGACACTTTAAGGAAATTTGACACCGAGCTGATGGGGGTATTGGGACAGACCATATGACGATCCATCGTGGGTACGATGTTCCGTCATCGAGGTCTCATTCTGTCATTCAGTGACAAAACAAGGGATGCCACAATCATCCCCTATGACCCAATCAAATTTTAGTGTTTAACCTACATGTGTCTAACCCAAATCCCTAGTAAACTAGCAATGCTAAAGCACCTATTTCTAGAGTTTTAACAGGGCAATTTTGAGGATTATCAACCTAGGTCAGACAGAATTTGTATTAAAGAATGAACCCATCAATAAAAAATAGGCTAATACTAATTGATAAACAAAAATGCAATGTAAATAGGTAGAAATAATAGACACATAACTGAGAATTTTAGAAAAACAAGCGAGGAAGGTACTTGGTGATCAAGAAGAGAACCACAACAACAGACTCCGACTAGAAAAGAGTAGATTTTAGTCTTTGGGGAAATGATCGGTTTAAAGAGAGGTATGAAATAGTAAGTTTAAAAGGGAGGAAATGGGAGAAAGAGAGAAAGAAACCGTTCAAATGAACGGATGGGGATTTTATAGGTTGAATTTTTTTAAAATTTCCCAACCAGGTTGGGTCATGTACGCTCATTAATGACCTGACGTGTCCCCGACGATGGTCCGTCATTGGTTCTGTCACGTGTGCCCTAGTTTTGAAAATAATTGAAAGATGTACCAGGCACGACGGATTCATGTGACGGTCCGTCGCATTCGTGACGAGCCATCGATGGGTCCGTCAGTGACAACTGCAGAGTGATTTTCTACTGAATTTCCTGGTGATGTGCCTGCAAATTTAAAACCCATTAGTAGAAAATGTTACCATTATTAGGAAGTAAACTATATGTATTGGCTTGCCTCCCAACAAGCGCCTGAGTTAACATCGTGGCACGACTTAGGGCACTTGATTACTCAGCCTTCTTCAATATGGTATGCCTCGATCACTTCATTTGCCAATTCAGTTTGCCCAAAATAGAGTTTTATTCGTTCTCTATTCACTTTAAACCGCACTCCCTCCTTGGTTTCTAACTCAATTGCTCCATTAGGGAATAATTGGGTAATCAATTAAGGGCCTGTCCATTTGGACTTGAGCTTGCCCGAAAGCCAACTTAACCTACAATTGTCTGAAAGCACCAAATCCCCAACCATACACTCTAGTTTTCACTTTTTAGGTCATAATCCTGCTTCATCTTTACTTTGTAGGATATAACAGATACCGATTGGAGTTCACCACTCTGCCTCATGCACCTACAATGTTGAAGGTCGCTTCTTCATGTTTCAACCAAAATTTCATCTGCCCCTTTTCCATATCAACTAAGGCTCTACCCGTAGAAAGGAATGGCCTCCCAAGAATAATGGGCACTTCAAAATTGACTTCACAATCAAGAATAATAAAATCTACTGGAAATATGAATGACTCCACTTTTACTAGCACATCGTGGAGTATCCCTTAGGCCTTTTCACTGTTTGATCGGCCATCAGTAGCCGCATGGCAGTGGGCTTTAGGTCACCCAAACCCAACTTCTTGTAAATCGAGAGGGGCATGAGATTTATGCTTGCCCCCAGATCATATAATGCTTTCGCAAAATGTAATGACTCGACTGTACAAGCAATAGTGAACGCGTCAGGATCTTCTTTCTTTTGTACGAGAGATCTTGTAGCAATAGCGCTATAATTCTTCATTCTATCATCCTCGAAAGTGAACGATATATTCTTTGTAACCAGATCTTTCATAAACTTGGCATAACCGGGCATTTATTATAGAGCTTGTACCAAAAGGACATTGATAGAAAGCTTCTTCATTATTGTTATAAAACGCCGATATTTACCATCCTCGATCTTTTTCACTAATCTCTGAGGAAATTGTGGTGGTGGTCTAGGCATGGGAATTACCTTTAAAGGCACTTCAACATCTTTTCCAGTGTTATCTTCTATTTCACCACTACCCTCTATCACCTTATCATTATCTTTTATGACCTTTCTCTCTTTAGACGACATATGTGGGTCAATGGTCTGCTTACCACCCTGAGTAGTGATTGCCATACAGTGTCCGTCATTTTTTTGATTTTGGACAATGTTTCTAGGAAGAGTGCCCGGTTGCCGTGTGTTCACAATCTCAAATAATTGGGCCATTTGCAACTCAATCTGCTAAATTGATAATGCATGTGTATCGACTTTCTGCCCAATGCCCGCTAAATCACTCTTTTACTCTTTAATGTGCTGATCATTATCATCGAACCTTCTCATCATTTTGTGCAACATGTCCTCAACTCACGCCATACTATCTCCACCATCCCTAGTAGTAACTTCACGATTTTGAGGAGGGACATAGGGCCCATTCCTGTCGTTTCTATTACCATAGTACCCTGTTGAATTTGTTGTCGCGGTTGTAGTTTCCATCTCGTATATAATTACCCTCATGGTTATAGTAACCATAGATCCGACCTTGTTTTCCTTGACCTTGGTGCCGATTCTCCTGATTAGAGCCTTGGGCACTTGGTCGGAAACCCCCCGTCTGCTCATTTACCGCATAGGAATCCTCCTCATAATAGCATTCATCATTTGGTGGTGGTGTTTTAGGCAAGTAGTTGACTGCATTTATCTTTTCTACACCCTAGTGACATGTTTTAATACCGACCCAAACTCAGTTCTCATCTGAGCCATCTCTTCACTAATCTCATCTGTGGCTGGGTTGTGAGTGGATTGCCTTGCGAAGGTATTTCTCCTAGTATCTGACTTCCTAGTACTCCAAGCTTTATTATTCCGGGATATTTTCTCTAACTTTCAGCAATCTCAGCATAAGGACACTCCCTATAAGAACCACCAGCTATAGTATCCAACACCACTTTATTATTATCATCATGTCCCCGATAGAATTATTTTTTTTAGTGACTCATCATCTATGCGGTGATTGGGTACGCTTCTCAAAAACAAGGTGAATATATCCCAAGAACTACTAACTGACTCTCCTAGTAGTGCCACAAAGTTGTTCACTCTGTCTTTGTGGTTTAGTTTCTTGGAGACCGGGTAGTAGAGTGCTAAGAAAACATCCCTTAGTTGGTTCAAAGTAAAAATTAAGTTATAAGGGAGCTCAGTGAACCAAATAGCAGCCTCTCCCGTCAGTGAGACAGGAAACACTCTTAGCCCTATTACATCCAAGTCCAAGTCAGGCCTCCCTACACATCTTTTACACACTGCCCTTACCTTATCTATATGGGCATGTGAATCCTTAGAAGGTAGCCCTGACAACAAACCTTTGGTTATGAGCATTTGCATAAGACTACTAGTTACCACAAAGGTGTGGACTAGTGGTAGAGTGGGCAAGAAAGGTGGCCCATCGAAGTCTGCTATATTTTCATAGCCTCTGTAGTATTCTCGAGGACGTGGAGTGGGATATTGTCCACTCTGTTGGTTTTCACCCGGAGCATCGGGTAATAGCTGACCATGAACATCAACCGGACCTGGGATGTTCTGGTTTGGATCATCATCATTAATACCCAAGTTTCGATTCATGTTGCGTAGTGTACGCTATAATTTGTGATCGTAAGAAAACAAGGTTTATCTTCCCCTCCGTGTATTTGGCATACAAGGAAGATAGTTCTGGAACAATAAAAAACAATAAACAAAGTAAAATCTAAAAAATATTGACTAAGCTTTAGTAATAAGTTTAAGTTAATCTAAAAGCTACTTTCCCCGGCAGCTGCGCCAAAATTTGATACGCTCAAACATATTTCTCAAATAAGAAGCAAAGCGGCCGTATCAAGTAAAGAACCCAACTAATGAGGTAAGAATCGTTCCCACAAGGAAAATAGTTCAGACTTAACTTCAATCTATTATTACTATTATTTAGTCAATTATTTCCTTAGAAACATAGAAAATAAAAGGGGTGTTTTTATTTCTAAATGAATGAAAATAACTAGCTAAATTAAAGAGACAACTAACAGATTGAAATGTTGGAGTTTAATCAATTAGTAAAAGTAACTAGGGTTTACGTGTTCCCCACAGGTTCCTAATTTGATAATTCTAACTATAACAATTCTTTCCTAATATCTTGCATGCAATGTGATAAGTTATGTATTTCAAAATCCTTGGTCTGACATCTAGAAAATTTTACTCCGCACCTTGGTCCAGCTATGTGTGTTGCTATACTAACCCTTACCTTTACCTTATATTAAGCATTGTATTCGATATTTGACTAAGTTATTACCTCGTACCAATCAATACTAGCCTATTAGCTGGATAGTATACACTAAATCTATGTTGATAAATCTTTTCCTATTATGTACCTCCTTGGTCCGGCAAGTAGCATTAAGGCGATTTCTAACGGTGGTCATCCGTTAAAAAGACTTCTAAGCGAAAGAATTATCAATACATGCAAGACACTATCCTATAATTGTTATTTTAGTTAGATTTTATCTTATTAATCGCCTATGGTTCCCACAACCCTAGTTATGGAGTTTAGTTACCAATAGTCATAATCACTTCATTAATATATATGATATAAGAATTCATGCACTTACTTCAATGAGAAAGCATAAAATCCAAAAATTTATTTGATTAATCGACAAAATCACCAACAATCAACTCCAGAGAAATGTGTAACAATCCAAAGTGTAATAATCAAAATAATATCCTCAGAAAGATATAACATAAAAGTGTCTAATAAACAAGAGTCTAACTGCATGAGAGTCTAACCCCCAAAACGAGGTTTTTCGGACTATTTATAAAAAAAACCTAATCAAAGAAGGACTCTATTTGCTGAAATTTGTTATAACGCGGCTGGGTCGTCGTGGTCACGACGGGCCGTTATGAACTCCGTCGTCCCATACATCGCAAATTCCTCTGTTGCTCTCTTCATTACCCTTGACGGCAGGTATGACGGACCGTTCCAAGCACAACGGTACGTCGAGGGTCTCCGTTCTATAATACTTAAACTTCTTGGAATTTGGGTACTGGACTACTTCTCTGATCTTCATGACCAACCACAAGGATGGACTGTCATGGCTACGACGGTCCGTCATGCACTTCGTAACCCCACACTTGTTCAGACTTCCCCATCTCCCTTCAGCATCTTTACTATGATGCCACCTACGGACCGTCACAAGCTCTGTAGGTGGTAGCTTTTCTGCATTTTTTGCTGAAAAACTTCCGCGTCCATCTTTAGACAGATTTCCTGCAAATATATAAAAACTTACATAAAAATTAATACAAAAAGGCTTTTGGAAATACACTAAACTTAAGAAAAAAACATTAAAAATATCGTGAAATCACGGTATATCAATGACACCTTCAACTCAGGTATACCAATCAAATTTATGGGACTAACTCAATTTTATAAATATTTTCTCACTAAAATCATAAATTTAGTTCACACAAGTATACTCAATAGGACTTTCTTTCCATAAGTTTGTCATCCTAGTATTATTCTATCTTTTGAAGTTTAAGATAAAATCGTCAATACTCATTCAAAACCCTCAAGATACATTTCACAACCTAAATATATTAGTATTGTACCAAAGATCCACCGCTAAAATATTTCCAAATAAAATTAATGCAATCCAAGTGCCGATAGTAGTAAACTAGTTGGTTTCTCAAATGTGAAAGCAACACAGAATCCCATTACCTAAATATGTCAAACCACCAATTACTTCTTAAGTAGTTAATATTCACACTTGCCAATCGATGACAAAAATAACACATTATAGCTTTAACCAAGTAACTACCGATATTAGTGTTGTAGTCGTACTATGACCCTTTTTTATATACACTTAATCTATAAAATCGTAGTAGAGATTCTGCCCTCAATTGACTCATCAAAATTTCATTATTCACTAAGAGACCCATATATCTTATGATAATATTACAATATTTTCTAAAGTAATGATATTCATTATCGAGCCGTCGCTTAAGAACTATTTGAATGTTTTTCACCTTGGCAAAGTTATCATGCTTCACCCCATCTACCTCATATCCATCAAGATGCGTAGAATGTACTTCTCCATGAAGAAGCCAGAAAATGCCACACAAGTCATAGGTAGTGTCATTACCGGCAAGACTCAACATGAGACTGCCACCACATTTTCCCATCTCCCCAGAATTAATAAGTCGGAAACTCAATGTCCTATCACTCTACCATATCAATCTTAGAAAAAACTTTCATGACAAACAATAAGGAAATCATAAGCATCTTCATATTCAGTATCCATGAAGAATAGTGGTTTCAACTTTAAGAACTTAATAAAAAGATCATACTAGTCACTAGTAATTACATGTCTATAGTGAATCGTGGAAACATATCAATTTTTAAGGATGCATACTCTCTTGCTGGTGTTGGTGTTTCCAATTCTACTGCTCCAATACTAATCATTTGCGAAATAGAGAGAAGAAGGTTAGATACCAATTTGTATCACCTAGATACCAATTGGATTCAAGTAGTAGCACGAAAGAAAGAATGAAATAAGTTTTCCTAAAGTCACATAGCCTCTCGAAGAAAAGTAAAGGCGTCCCTATACCGTTTCCTAAGACTCTACTAGACCTGTACTTTTGTGATGATATCACCGAATCTAACGCACTGATACCATGTTTGTCATGATCCAAAATGAGTCGTGAGTGTCACCCACACATAACTACCTAGGTGGGAGAATCAATGAATTCAACCTTAAATTACAAAATACAAGCATAACGCGGAAACTCAAATGTTACTAAATATCATTTCCCAAAACCTGAAAGTCATCACATCAAGGACATCTAATCTCCAATACTAAGTCTATGAATATCAAATACACCAAAATAAAAGAATAAAATAGTATGTGTTCGAAAGTATAGGACATCATGTCATGACCAAGAGAATCTAACACAAGTTTGAATAAATAGCTCACCCTAGGACCTGATATGCGGGAGGCTAGCTAGAGCTGGGGAAATAAAAAGTCATAGGTACACTCGCTGCATTTCATTAAAGGAAAACAAAGAAGAAAACAAGTAGGGCTCAGTACGAGGGAACATGTACTAAGTAAGCATCATCGGTCAACCCAAAATAGTAATTAATATACAAAGAATAATAGTATGAGCTCAACTATAGCACTTAACATGTGATAAGCAACAAATAACATGAGCAAGTGTCAACAACATTAAAGTAAGCACGCATTAAGTCAACGGTATCAAGATCACACATGAGGACTCATGCCTCCAAACCAAACCATTTTGGGAGTTTCTTTAAGATTGAGTGCCTTCCATTAATTCAACATGTTTCTCCTGTAATATTACAGTGTCGGAAAGTGACACTCTGATCCAAGAATACCGTGTCAGAACGTAACACTCCGAACCAAGAATATCGTATCGAAACGTGACACTTCGATCCAAAAATATCATGTCGGAACGTGACACTCCGATCCAAGAATACCGTGTCGGAACGTGACACTCCGATCCAATAATATTATTAATTTATCATTTAATATCATCGCTTTTTCATTCGTTAAAAATATTTCATCGAGCCTTCTTTATTCAAGGCATTACTTCAATAGAGATGGTTTAAGATTATACATTCCACGGTCTCGGAATTTCAGACCAATCACAAAAAACACACGACCAAGCCACATAATCACACAATCAAGTACATAGAAAACTTCACAATATCATCCAATGCATATCAATAAGTATTAAGAGTTTACTATCAAATAGCCTAAACGATAACCTACCTCCACCGAAGAACCGAAGTCAAGCAAGCTACTTATCCAATACTTTTAATTTCCTCAATGCCTCCAAACATTGTCTATCTATCAAGTATATATTCATATTTTATAAGTTAATGAGTCTATTAATACTCATATTATTATAATAACTTTTCTAAATTTTAAGGTTAACTAATATGTGCAATCTCGTATTTCTAAAATTTTCAACCTAGGATCAAGTCTTAATTTTTCAAATTACCATAACTTTAGTTGAATTCAAATAATACAATATCTTAATATTTACTTACCTATTTCAATATAACAATACTCAATCATGATATAATAACTAAAGGGTAATAATAAATATTTAAAATTGAAGCCACTGGTTACGAACCAGTGGCAGCACTTCTAAAAAAAAACCAGTAACATGTTCTAATATTGGAACAATCCATTCACATAAATATACACACACACTGATATATATATATATATATATATATATATATATATATATATATATATATATATATATATATATATATATATATGTCACTTCTCATCATTAGACTTTCCTTACTTTTTCTTTAAATAATAATTTCCCCATTTATAACTTCATCACTTTTCATAATAATAAAATAAGACTAACCATAATCAATATCCACCAAACCATCCATTGTTTGTAAAATAAACTTAAGAATTGAAGGAAGTTTTTACCTTAATATTTTTTTTTGTCGATCTTAGTCCATGGCGTTGAGAACCAAAACCAAGAGTTGTGAGCGGTTTGTGGTATAACCTAATAATATCAACCCTACTTATTATATGACTAATTTTAAATATGGTATAAGTGGTTCACTATTAATTTAATATTATTTTTCTTAACCATCAACTAATTTAATTGTTTAAACTACCCCCTTAATTATATCACTATAGTTACGAATAGTCCAAAATATTCATTTAAAACATATCAAAAGTGTCTTTTATGAAATAAAAAGTTCTAGTAGTCAATACGACGAAATGAGTTGTTACAAGTAATATATAATTTGACTTCGTTTATTGATTTTGGTGTAGTTTATCCATTTTCATTAGAACACCCCTAATGATGGTACATGAGTTCTTCTTTGCATGTCTTTGATGAGTCATTTAAAAGTATGCATTACTAATGCTTACATTAATATGATTTTATTCGTAATTCTTGCATTAATTATACATAAATTATATTTTTTTGGTATATTAAAACAAAATATGCATTGAATTAAAATATTTATTTACAAAGATATCTTTTATAATTATGATGGACAAGATATAAAAAAGTTTTTGAGGGACAATGAGGTCTTTATCCACGCTAATGAGTTCATGAAAACATATTGCATTACTAATACCTAGAAATTCGTATTATTAGTAACAAACACCTTAATACACAATAGAGTGTATAACTAATACAAACATAAGATATACATAACATGAAAAAGGTACCAAACAAAATATTGTTGATATTAAAAGCTAATGCACACATCATTTTTGTGAATATACCACTACCAAACGATCCCTAAAATAATATACCTCGTACTCCGTTGACAATAGGTTCATGTAGCAAAAAGAAAGAAAAATTACGAGAAAAACTTAGAACGTAATGAAGACTGCTAGTATGCTAAATGGTACGCCTCTTTAATATAATTTTTCAAATATTTCAAATATAATTTTTTTTAGATTTCTCACCCAGTGTTCAAAGTTTGCATTAGAGCTTCAATTAAATTTCGATCGCGCAATATAGAGTGTAGTCGAAGGGTGACACTCTGTCACGACCCAAATCGGATCGCGACTGGCACCCACGCTTACCCTCCTATGTGAGCGAACCAACCAATCTAAACCTTAACATTTCAATATAATATCAACAGAAAGTAATGCGGAAGACTTAACTCATTAATAAAAACCAATTCAATAACTTCTAAAATCCAACATCTATTATTCCCCAAAATCTGGAAGTCATCACCACAAAAACATCTATGATCAAATTACTAAACTAAGAGTATTCTAAGAAGCTAAAATAAGTAAAAGCTAGTCCATGCCGGAAGTTCAAGGCATCAAGACAGGAGGAAGAAAGTCCAGTCCAAGCTAGAAGCGTTAGCTCACCCTGAAGATCCGATGTGACTAAGACTGGCTAGAATTGAGGTTGAGTTGACGACAACAGCACGTTTGCTGCACTCCACAAATAACAAGAAGAAAACATAAAAGTAGGGGTCAGTACAAAACACGGGTACTGAGTAGATATCATCGGCCAACTCAAAATAGAAAACAATATATACCAAGTAATATCATAAAATCAACTATAATACTCAACATGTAGCAAGAACAAGTACTATATCATTAACAATTACCGTCAAGTTCACACATGAGGACTCAAGCCTCAATACCATACTCATTGGGGAATTAGATTCATTAAATTGAGTATATTAACATCTTTCAAGATTCATTATCTTTATTCCTCTTGTGTCGGTACGTGACACTCCGCTCCCTTATTACTATGTGTCAGAACGTGACACTCCGATCCCCTAATTCTACGTGTCGGTTCGTGACACCCGATCCCCTAAATCTACGTATCGGTTCGTGACACCCGATCCCCTAAATCTACGTGTCGGTTCGTGACACCCGATCCCCTAAATCTACGTGTCGGTTCGTGACACCCGATCCCCTAATCTCATTCTATCAATTCATCAAGCTTTCTCTTATACCAAGGCATCATCCATCTCATTACTTTAGTTCATCAAGCCTTCTTTTATACCAAGGCATCATCATTAACAAGAGATTGGGTTTTTATCAAGATTTTGGATTCAATAGCTTCATCATGCTTATTTCATCACAATCATATAATCACATTCATGCATGCATACAATTAAGCACATAGAAGGGTTTACAATACTACCCAATACATATCATTCTCTATTAAGAGTTTACTATGAAAGCATAAAACCATAACCTACCTCCACCGAAGATTAGTGATCAAGCAAGCAAATTCTCAAAGCTTTGTTCTTCTTCTCATTCCTCCTCTTTCTCGTTCGATCCTCTCTCTCTCTTTGTTCTTTCTACTTTTCTTATTCAAACCCTCTTTCTTTTACCCTAATTAGTATATACTTAAGAATAAAAGATGGAAATAATAACCCACTAATTAACTTAAGGTTACCTCTTTTAACCCCCAAGTAATTAGACTTATTAAAATTAACCCACTAACTTTATAATTAAAGTAGGAATAATCCAAAACGCCTCTTAAAATAATTACAGAAATCCGACCCAGCCTGGGACTACGCAGCCTGTGACGGCCCGTCGCGCCTGCGACGGTCCGTCCTGCTGCTCCGTTACAGACTTCAGAGACTCAATTTCTCTGAAGAGTCTGTGACGTTCCGTCACACCTGTGACGGTCCGTCCTGCCATTCCGTTACGAAGTTCAGAGAGTCGATTTCAGTACCCAATTTTTAGAATTCTAAGTATTTTGGAATGAAATACCCTCGACAGTCCGTCGTGCCTATGACGGTCCGTCGTGGGGCCCGTTGTCTTGCCAGTTTTTCCAAAATCAAAGTCTGCTGCTCAGAACGACTAAACAGGTCGTTACAATAGATACCAATTTACCCATCGTTCGTCCTTGAACGATCATAAGAAGAAAAACAAGGGCGAAAAGAAGTACCTGAATCTTTAAACAGGTGTGGATATCTTTCTTGCATGTCAGCCTCTTTCTCCCAAGTGGCTTCTTCAACGGGTCGATTCTTCCATTGAACTTTGATGGATGCAATCTTTCTTGACCTTAACTTGCGGACTTCTCTATCTAGAATAGCAACAGGTTCCTCCTCATAAGACAAATTCTCATCAAGCAAAACTGAATCCCAACGGATAATGTAGTTTCCATCCCCATGGTATCTTTTCAACATAGACACATGAAACACCGGATGCACTCCGGATAGTCCTGGAGGCAAGGCTAACTCATAAGCCACCTCCCCTACTCGCTTGAGTACTTCAAATGGACCAATATACCTTGGGCTAAGTTTTCCTCGCTTAACAAACCGCATCACCCCTTTCATGGGCGAAACCTTCAGTAAGACTTGTTCACCCTCCATAAACTCCAAGTCTCTAACCTTTCGATCTGCATATTCCTTTTGCCTACTTTGCGTTGCTAAAAGCTTTTCTTGAATAGATTTCACTTTCTCTAATGAATCCCTCAAAAGGTCGGTACCCCAAGGTCTAACCTCAAATGAATCAAACCACCAAATGGGAGACCTATGTCTTCTCCCACATAGTGCCTCAAATGGGGCCATATCAATGCTTGAGTGATAGCTATTGTTGTAGGAGAACTCTGCTAAGGGTAAGAAGCTATCCCAATGATCACCAAATTCTATCACACATGCACGAAGCATATCCTCCAACACTTGAATCGTTCGCTCAGACTGACCATCGGTCTGAGGATGGAACGCAGTACTAAGGTCCAACCTGGTACCCAATTCCGCATGCAATATTTTCCAAAACTTAGAAGTAAACTGCGTACCTCTATCTGATATGATGGAGAGTGGAACCCCATGCAACCGAACAATTTCTGAGATATAGATTTTGGCTAACTTCTCTGCATTATAAGTCACCTTGACCGGAATGAAATGAGCAGACTTAGTTAACCTATCAACAATCACCCAAATAGAGTCATACTTACCCATTGTCTTTGGAAGACCAACCACGAAATCCATTGCAATCCTTTCCCACTTCCATTCAGGAATGGGCATTCTCTGAAGTGTTCCTACGGGCCTCTGGTGTTCATACTTTACTTGCTGACAGTTTGGACATTTGGCAATAAAATCAACAATATCACGCTTCATTCTACTCCACCAAAAGTGTTGCTTTAGGTCACGATACATCTTGGTTGCACCCGGATGTATAGAATACCTTGAACTATGAGCCTCTGTCAGAATAGTGTTGATCAAATCGTCAACTCGGGGTACACATACCCTTCCCTTGATTCTCAAAACACCTTCCTCATCGATTTGTGCTTCCTTAGCCTCTCCTCGCAATACCTTATCCTGGATTCTGCTTAGTTTCTCATCATCAAACTGTTTTCCCTTAATCTTGTCAAGAAAAGAAGATCTTGCCTCCACACAAGCCAACAATCCTCCCTTCTCGTTTACTTCTAATTTCATCAAGTAGTTAGCTAGAGTTTAAACCTCTCCAGCCAATGGACGTCTTGAAATTTGCAAGTGAGCTAGACTTCCCATGCTCCCTGCCTTTCTACTTAAGGTGTCTGCCACAACATTAGCCTTTCCCGGATGATACAAGATAGTGATGTCGTAGTCCTTCTGTAGTTCCATCCATCTCCTCTGCCTTAAATTCAAATCTTTTTGAGTAAAGACATACTGTAGGCTACGATGATCCGTGTATACTTCACACTTAACCCCATACAGATAGTGCCTCCATTGCTTTAATGCAAACACTACCGCAGCCAATTCCAAATCATGGGTCGGATAATTACGTTCATGCACCTTTAATTGCCTCGAAGCATAAGCAATTACATTCTTTTCTTGCATTAGCACCGCACCCAACCCTGAATAGGATGCATTACAATAAACAATGAAGTTCTTACCTTCCACGGGCAAGGTGAGAATTGGTGCAGTAGTCAACAAAGTCTTGAGCTTCTGAGAGCTTTCTTCACACTCGTCCGACCATACAAATGGGACATTCTGCTTAGTCAAGTTCGTCAATTGGGAAGCAATGGAAGAGAATCCCTTGAAAAATCGACGGTAATAGCTAGCTAAACCAACAAAGCTCCTTATTTGTGACACATTAGTGGGTCTCACCCAATTCTTCACTGTCTCAATCTTAGAAGGATCCACCATTACTCCATCCTTAGAAACTACATGCCCCAAGAAGGACACTGCATCTAGCCAAAACTCACACTTAGAGAACTTGGCATAAAGCTTTTTCTCCCTCAACATTTCCAATACAATCTTCAAATGCTCCTCATGTTCCTTCTTACTTTTAGAGTATATCAATATATCATCAATAAATACGATCACGAAGAGGTCCAAATATGGCTTAAAAATCTCGTTCATCAAGCTCATGAACGCAGCAGGGGAATTCGTAAGACCAAAAGACATCACTACAAATTTGTAATGCCCATACCTCGTTCGAAAAACAGTCTTTGGCACATCCGTTGCCCGTATTTTCAATTGATGATAACCGGATCTCAAGTCAAACTTAGAGAAGACACAAGCACCTTGTAACTGATCGAACAAGTCATCAATGCGAGGAAGAGGATACTTGGTCTTAATAGTTACCTTGTTCAACTGCCGGTAGTCTATGCACATCCGAAAACTCCCATCCTTCTTCTTCACAAACAAAACTGGAGCACCCCAAGGAGACGCACTTGGTCTAATGAAGCCTTTGCTCAACAACTCTTGAAGTTGGACCTTTAACTCTCTTAACTCCGCGGGAGCCATTCTATAAGGGGGTATAGAAATGGGGCGAGTACCCGGTTCAAGATCAATACAGAAGTCAATATCCCTATCCGGTGGCATACCAGGAAGATCTGCAGGGAACCCATCCAAAAACTCACGGACTACCGAAACCGACTCAATAGAAGGTACTTGGGTAGTATCATCCCGGAGGTGTGCCAAGAAAGATAAACAACCCTTACTAACTATTCTCTTAGCACGAAGAAAGGAGACGATACAGACCGGATTGGAAGTGTAGTCACCCTCCCTTACTAACGGATCTGTCCCAAGTTCGGCTAACGTCACAGTCTTAGCATTACAATCCAAGATCGCAAAATTCGGAGAAAGTCAAGTCATACCCAGAATTACAGCAAAGTCAACCATTTCTAAGATAACCAAATCTACATAAGTGTTACTCCCCACAAAAGTCACCAAACAAGACCTATACACTTTTTCAACTATCACAGACTCACCCACCGGAGTAGAAACACGAATAGGCATGTCAAGTAATTCACAAGGTAAATTAAGACCATTAGCAAATGAGGAAGATACATAAGAAAATGTGGATCCAGGATCAAATAATACAGAAGCCATGCAATCACAAACAGAAAGATTACCTGTGATGACAGCATTAGATGTCTCCGCCTCAGATCGCCCCGGGAAAGCGTAACAATGGGCCTTATCGTTTGTCTGTCCGTTGCCCCTACCATGTTGTGATGTAGTGACTCCATTTTGCCCATCACCCCGGCCGTTTTGGTGACCACCATTACCTCGACCACCACGTCCTCCAGAATAACGGCCTCTGCCATGACCACCTCTACCTCTAGCCATTGGGGGTCTATAACTCTGTTTTGGACAATTCCTCCTAATATGTCCGATCTCTCCACATCCATAACACTCTCTAGAGTCATGCATAGGTCTCTCAGAGAAGTGTTGACCGGTCTGAGGTGGACCCCCAACTACAGTTTGTAGTGAAGACTGAATTGGTCGAATTGAGTAACCTCCTGAACCCTGTCCTCTAGAGTAAGATTCATTAAACTCACCTCCCTTTAGAAACCTTTTTGATGTCGATTCCATGGTGAATTCATATGGCTTCACTCCGTCCACCTCTACCACGAAATCTACCACTTCTTGGAAGGATTTTGCCGTAGCCGCTACCTGTAAGGCTGAAATCTGCAACTCTGACCTCAACCCCTTCACAAAAGGACGAATCCGCTCTTGTGGACTAAAACAAAGTTGGGTGGCATATCTGGATAGTGCACGAAACTTAGCCTCATATGCAGTAACCGACATCCTACCTTGCTCTAGGCTCAAGAATTCATCTCTTTTCCTATCCCTCAAAGTCCGGGGAATATACTTCTCCATAAACAAGCTAGAGAATGATGCCCAAGTCATAGGTGGTGCCTCTGTTGGTTGACACTCAACATGTGACCGCCACCACATTTTGGCGTTCCCTTGAAACTGATAAGTCACAAACTCAACACCAAACCGTTCTACTATACCCATCTTGTGTAGTAGCTCATGACAGTCAACCTGAAAATCATAGGCATCCTCAGATTCAGCACCCTTGAAGACTGGAGATTTCAATTTCAAGAACTTACTGAAAAGTTCATGCTGATCATTTGTCATTATAGGCCCAGTAGTCAGACGATGAAATGTGTATATTTCCAATGAGGCATCCATGCGGGGAGCCACAATAGCCGCATGTTGTACCTCCGGATCCTGAGGTGCTGGTGCAGAAAACACTGGAGGTGTCTGGCCTTGATCAGATAGCCCGCTAAGATAAGCAAGAACCTGATTGATCATCTCTGGGGTAGGTTGGGGTGGCAATTCCTCATTCTTCACCTGTTCAGTTTCCCCTTCCTCACCCTCTCTTACTACTTCTTCAGTCGGTGGAGGAGTCACTGCCCTAGTATCAGATGGGCTAGATGCTCGTCCTCTTCCTCTAGAGGACGTCCTCCCACGACCTCTACCACGGACTCTTGCCGCTACTCTTCCTCGAGCTACAGCCCCAGTGGCTGGCTCAGACGCTTCTTGTCTTGCCGATGTTGATGTTGGCGCAGTCGTTGCTCTAGTTCTAACCATCTACGAAATAGAGTGAAGATGGTCAGATACCAATTTGTATCACCTAGATACCAATTGGATCCAAGTAATAGCACGAAAGAAAGAATGAAAGAATGGAATTTTCCTAAAGTCTTATAGCTTCTCAAAGAAAAGTAAAGGCGTCCCCCTACCGTCCCTTAAGGCTCTACTAGACTCGTTCTTGTGTGATGAGACCAACGAACCTAATGCTCTGATACCAATTTTGTCACGACCCAAATCGGATCGCGACTGCCACCAACACTTACCCTCCTATGTGAGCGAACCAACCAATCTAAACCTTAACATTTCAATATAATATCAACAGAAAGTAATGCGGAAGACTTAACTCATTAATAAAAACCAATTCAATAACATCTAAAATCCAACATCTATTATTCCCCAAAATCTGGAAGTCATCACCACAAGAACATCTATGATCAAATTACTAAACTAAGAGTATTCTAAGAAGCTAAAATAACTAAAAGCTAGTCTATGCCGGAAGTTCAAGGCATCAAGATAAGAGGAAGAAAGTCCAGTCCAAGCTAGAAGCGTTAGCTCACCCTGAAGATCCGATGTGACGAAGACTGGCTAGAATTGCGGTTGAGTTGACGACAACGGCACGTTTGCTGCACTCCACAAATAACAAGAAGAAAACATAAAAGTAGGGGTCAGTACAAAACACGGGTACTGAGTAGATATCATCAGCCAACTCAAAATAGAAAACAGTATATACCAAGTAATATCATAAAATCAACTATAATACTCAACATGTAGCAACAACAAGTACTATATCATTAACAATTACCGTAAAGTTCACACATGAGGACTCAAGCCTCAATACCATACTCATTTGGGAATTAGATTTATTAAATTGAGTATATTAACATCTTTCAAGATTCATTATCTTTATTCCTCTTGTGTCGGTACGTGACACTCCGCTCCCTTACTACTATGTGTCGGAACGTGACACTCCGATCCCCTAATTCTACGTGTCGGTTCGTGACAACCGATCCCCTAAATCTATGTGTCGGTTCGTGACACCCGATCCCCTAAATCTACGTATCGGTTCGTGACACCCGATCCCCTAAATCTACGTGTCAGTTCGTGACACCCGATCCCCTAAATCTACGTGTCGGTTCGTGACACCCGATCCCCTAATCTCATTCTATCAATTCATCAAGCCTTCTCTTATACCAAGGCATCATCCATCTCATTACTTTAGTTCATCAAGCCTTCTTTTCTACCAAGGCATCATCATTAACAAGAGATTGGGTTTTTATCAAGATTTGGGATTCAATAGCTTCATCATGCTTATTTCATCACAATCATATAATCACATTCATGCATGCATACAATTAAGCACATAGAAGGGTTTACAATACTACCCAATACATATCATTCTCTATTAAGAGTTTACTATGAAAGCATAAAACCATAACCTACCTCCACCGAAGATTAGTGATCAAGCAAGCAAATTCTCAAAGCTTTGTTCTTCTTCTCGTTCCTCCTCTTTCTCGTTCGATCCTATCTCTCTCTTTGTTCTTTCTACTTTTCTTATTCAAACCCTCTTTCTTTTACCCTAATTAGTATATACTTAAGAATAAAAGATGGCAATAATAACCCACTAATTAACTTAAGGTTACCTCTTTTAACCCCAAGTAATTAGACTTATTTAAATTAACCCACTAACTTTATAATTAAAGTAGGAATAATCCAAAACGCCCCTTAAAATAATTACAGAAATCCGACCCAGCCTGGGATTACGCAGCCTGTGACGGCCCGTCGCGCCTGCGACGGTCCGTCCTGCTGCTCCGTCACAGACTTCAGAGACTCAATTTCTCTGAAGAGTCTGTGACGGTCCGTCACACCTGTGATGGTCCGTCCTGCCATTTCGTTACGAAGTTCAGAGAGTCGATTTCAGTACCCAATTTTCAGAATTCTAAGTATTTTGGAACGAGATACCCTCGACGGTCCGTCGTGGGGCCCGTTGTCTTGCCAGTTTTTTCAAAATCAAAGTCTGCTGCTCAAAACGACTAAACAGGTCGTTACACACTCTCAACATGATTTTCTTCATACCTAGAGCTCGAATCAAAGACCTTTGCTTCAAACATAATTTTTCACTTTTATCATATTAAGGAAAATATTATTTCTTTACTATATTATGTCATTGACATCAACTATTTATTATTTAAACCATATTTTCAAGACTTAATATTAAATACTTCCTCTTATCTATATTATAAATGAATTTTTTGGGCTTTTACCCATTTTACAAAATAATTCAATTGTTCAAGTTTCAAGACAAATGTTTGAATTTTTTTTCCATACTTTCTCTTTGCAATAAATTTTATATTTTCTAGTCTAGCATATAAATTATACTATTTGTAGAATTATAGTTGTGATTTCATAAATGGACAAATAGTCCCATATTAATTAATCAATTTTCATTATTCACATTATTTAAGAAAGTATAAATAAATGATAATTTTTCTAATTCTCTCCCTTAAAAATATTGAGAATTTATAAACAAATGTGAGCACTTTCAAAAAGAATTCATTGCAAGGATAATATAGGAACAGTTCAATTACCATCTTCTTGATTTAGTAAAGTGGACAACTAAACATATATGAGACAACTATTTTAGTATAATGATCAACTAATTTGGGACGAGGGCACTTGCGCTTTTCGAAAGTAAATCTGACTAATTTTCAAAGCTAGATCAAATTACATTAATTCAGTATTTTAAACAAAAAAATTAGCTAGCTATTCAAAAACTATATTAAAGGTACTTTTTTTTACATATCAATATGATAAAAAATTCATTCTAAAACATTAGTCAAAATTCTTATTGTTTGACTGTTTTAAAAAAGGAAATGATAACATTTAAAAGTGGATGAAAGGGATATCTCTTAATATTTTTTCTTAATTATCATGTATGAGTGATTAGCTCAGTAATTCACTTAACATGAAATAGAAAGAGTATTGATTAATATGATAATATAATCATGTCAATTATTATTTCTGCAAAAATATGCTTAATATAAACAAGCTAAATCAAAAATAGGGAAAAGAGCAAAAACTATCCTTTAACTTTGGTTTATTTTTTAAATTTACCCTCGCCGTTAAAACGAAGTTAATTTTACCCCTTCCATTACTAATTTCATCAATGTTACCCCTCATTAGACGGATTTCCCAAAATTGACTCAAATTACGCGAATTTTTTAAAAAAAACCCTATTCCCTATTATAACCCAATAACCCGATCCTATTTAGAATAATCCGATAAACCCCTTTTTTTTACCCATTCTCCCAAATTTCCTTCACCCATTTTCTCACTTTTTCTCTTTGTGTCATAGATTCTCTGCCCCATGCTTCCCATCTCTACTGTTCCTCATATTTTAACCATTCATCCGCAAAGTATGTATTTTAGGAGTATAATCTATCCGTAACATTTAACTGATTTCTTTAGCAAATTATTTTTAATATAAAATCTGTGAGATAACTTACCAATGAAGAATACATCTTTTGGTCTATATTGTGGTGGCTGCTAATTGATTTATTAACCTAACTGGTACGTTTTATTCTTGGAAATTGAACTTTTGCATGTAACCACACTGTTGGGGAATGCATCAGTTTTAGATCAAAATGGGCTTGAACATGATATCCCCCTGGCTTCAGGAGGAATGTTTTCAAATGGAGGAGCTAATGTGGACAGATGGGAATCACCATTTCAATCAGAAGTATGGGTACTAACTATTAACATCACCTCTTTTAGATCTAAGTTTTTGTGTTTGAAAAGTTTTTTCTGGCATAATTTTCTAAATTTTCATGCTAACTTTATTCCTTTTCAAGTGTTTTAATTGCGATCTCCACTTGTCTCTTGACAGGTAGGTTAATATAATAAGAACAAATTCAATTTGATATCTTAACAACAATTAGTAAAAATTCTGATGGAGAAATTGGATTGAGTTTTCTTTAATTCATTGTTTTGTTCTTCGACTTAGTGCTTCTGATGGAAGAAAAATAAAGAGAATGAGTAAAGGAAATTTGGAAGAATGGGTAAAATAGGGTTAACCGGGTTATTCTAAATGGGGTCGGGTCATTGGGCTAAAACAAGGGTTGGGTTTTTTTAAAAAAACATATCGGGTCAATTTGGATAAATTTTGGGGATTTCGTCTAATGAAGGGTAAATTTGGCAAAATTAGTAAAGGGAGGGATAAAATTAACTTTGTTTTAACGACGAGGATAAAGTCAAAAAATAAGTTAAAGTTGATGGGTATTTTTGACCATTTTCCCTAAAAAAATATAGAGAAAAAGATGAACTATATATAGATGTGTGAACATATTATAAAGAACCCAATAAAATCCTAGGATGACATAGAGTGTCCAGAAAAAGACAAGTTATATATTACACCAAAAGTGATTGGCTAATTGACAGATAAATGATGTGTTTTTGCTAATACTCTACGGGCACACATTTAAACAAGACCTTGTTTTAGAGAAAAAAAATCCATGCTTCTTTCAATTTGAACAAAATCGACATTGAAAAATTAACTGCTAGAGGAAAAACTTGTTTAAAGATTGAAATTTGTGCAACAAAAAGTATGGGCACTGGTTGTGGATATTATATATACAGGGGAAATGTGTTTGTGGAATTGGAGTTGAAGGGTTTTGAATGTAATGATAACAAAAGTGCATCTGCATGTGCAAGTTGAACCTGATCCAACATTAATTTTTCAATTTCATGGTGAACCAAAGTGTAGTCCACTTGTTTTTTAAGTTAATGGAAATGTGAAACAACATGTTTTCACTTGCAAGTTCAGTTTGAATAGCCCCAGTGATTGGAATTTAATATCAAGGTTAGTTTAAATTTAAATCTCAATTTTTTTGTAGATCTTCGCTATCAGAAGGAAGCAAATCAATAGGTTGATTCAATTGTTGGATTGCTAATCATGAGACAGAGTGAAAAGAGGTTAGTGGCCTCTTTGGCTCACCAACTGCTACAACATCCGTGATGACCCTATTTGTCCCATCAAAAGGTTCAAATATAGGGTCACCAGATCAAAAGTGGAGCCTGGCTCATCCTCCATCTAGATCAAGGTACATGGAAGCCATTGGGACGCTACAAGCATGGCTAGAGCATAGTACTGAACTTGTTTATCTCTTTGAAATCATCCCTGATGGTGCCAATGATACTATAAAGTTGGTCAATTAAACAATCAACACCAAGAATGGTGGGAAAATTAGCATAGGAATCAGCAATGTTTTACAACTCTTGCTAGGATCTCACACATCATAACATATTTGAAATCATCGTTAGTTCTTTTTTTTTTATTTGTGCTTTTATTTTTTAGTTTATTTCAATTTTCACACTAATGAGAAAAATTAATAGATATTCATGACATACATTGCACCTTTACAAAGTCTAACTTTGTAAGTCGATGTTATCTCTGTATAGTTACTCTACATACGTATGTGAAATTACTATTAAATATGTACATATTTATATATAAAAGCAATTAGATAAATGTACTTTAGCAATCACAAATCAATTGACATGCACAAAACTTAGCACAAAGATTTGACAAATTATTTTTTTTATCGTGCTTATCAATGAAAGTGCATAGAATAATCAATAAAAGTGCCAAAAAAACTAATATTAGTGATCTAGTGATAGAACTGTGCCCACTCACAATACTTATAAATAGGATCGTATTTTTCCAATGATGCATTTTATAATTGCATAATTTAAGAAAATTGATATATTGAACTTTTTTCGTTTTTTAGAAAATCTACCGAATTCATTGTTATTAATATTTTGACTTGTCAATTGACGATGGACTCTGTCTAGTTCTTATGAAGTCCTTGTATTATTCTTTTTGTAAGTCGTCACTTGTAATTATGAACAATTGTAGAAAAAAATTGTACTTAGCTATGAATTTTTTTTCCGTAGCAAATAGTTTAATTATTCACTACAAATTTTAAGTCGTCGTTATTAAACAACTTACATATTTTGTGACAATTTTTTTGTTGTCACAAAAATCATAGATTGATTAGAGACAATAAAATATTTGTCACCAATTATTTATATTATTAGTGATGAAATAAATGTAATAATTAAATATAAATTTTTATAAATAAATTTATAATATTTAACTACGAACTCTAATTTGATGATATTGTAACAACATATTTTTTTTAGATGAAATCCATTTGTGTCCTAAATTAGTATATTATAAGACAAAAAATATTTTGTCATGAACTAGATACATTATTAATGACGAAGTAATATGTCCCCATACACCTCACTTATAGTGTAATCATACACTACTCCTCCCCATATACTTCTCTTCCCCCATTAACATAAATAAACGTTTCTCATTTATCATCTTCCTCAAATCACGTTTCTCGCTTATCATCTTCTTCAGTCGACATCTCTTTTTCTACTCAAAGTCAAAGATTTCATCATTGATAAATTGTTCTTATTTAATGGTATTTCTCGTTAATTTTTAGCCGTATTTGGTTATAGTAGTGTAATGATTTAATGACTCTTTGTTCTATACTATTTTTCTTTATTTTTTTCACCGTATTTCATAAGGTTTTCGTTTGGATATGTATATCTGACCCTATTTGGTTGGGATCTCTATTTGATTGCGTTTTTAACATAAATATATGTTTATCTCGCTCATTGATTTTTCATTTTTTACTAAACTTTAATCGACTTTAGTGTCTTTTTTTTGTTAATATCATTGTTGATTTTTTTGGATTTATTGTTTATTTTGCATGTTTTATTGGAGATTTACTATGCTTATGTGTAACGACCTGTTTAGTCATTTTGAGCAGCAGATTTTAATTATGGAAAAGCTGTCTTGGTCGACGGACCCCACGACGGACCATCGTAGGCACGACGGACCGTCGAGGGTGTCTCGTTCTAAAATACTTAGAATTCTGAAAATTGGGTACTGAAATCGACTCTCTGAACTTCGTAACAGAATGGCAGGACGGACCGTCGTGGGCACGACGGACCGTCACAGACCCTTTAATGGAATGGAGTCTCTGAACTCTGTGACGGAGCAGCAGGACGGACCGTCGCAGGCACGATGGCCCGTCACAGGCTGCGTGATCCCAGACTGGGTCGGATTTTTTTTAAAGTAATTTAAGGGGCATTTTGGACTATTCCTGCTTTAATTATAAAGTTAGTGGTTTAGTATTAATAACTCAATTTCTTGGGGGTTAAAAGAGGTAACCTTGAGTTAATTAGTGGGTTACTATTGCCATCTTTTATACTTAACTATATGCTAATTAGGGTAAAAGAAAGAGGGTTTGAATAAGAAAAATAGAAAGAACAAAGAGAGAGAGAGAGGATCGAACGAGAAAGAGGAGAAACGAGAAGAAAACAAAGTTTTGGGAAATTTCTTACTTGATCAAAATTCTTCGGTGGAGGTAGGTTATGGTTTATGCTATTCGTAGTAAACTCTTAATAGCGAATGATATGTATTGGGTAGTGTTGTAAACCCTTCTATATGCTTAATGGTATGCTTGCATGAATGTGATTATATAATTGTGATAAAATAAGCATGATGAAGCTATTGAATCCTAAATCTTGAAAACCCTAATCTACTTTGTTAATGATGATGCCTTGGTAGAAAAGAAGGCTTGATGAACATGTAGTGAGATTAGGGGATCGGGTGCCACGTTCCGGTACCAGGATAGTATATGAGGATCGGGTGCCACGTTCCGGTACCAGGATAGTATATGAGGATCGGAGTGCCAAGTTCCGGTACCAGGATAGTATATGAGGATCGGAGTGTCACGTTCCGACACCAGGATAGTTTATGGATCGGGTGCCACGTTCCGGTACCAGGATAGTATATGAGGATCAGAGTGTCACGTTCCGACACCAGGATAGTATATGAGGATCGGAGTGTCACGTTCCGACACCGGGATAGTTTATGGATCGGGTGCCACGTTCCGGTATCAGGATAGTATATGAGAATCGGAGTGTCACGTACCGACACGAGAGGGATAAAGATAATGAATCTTGAAAGATGTTAATATACTCAATTTAATGAACCTAATTCCCAAATGAGTATGATGGGGAGGCGTGAGTCCTCATTGATGTGCTTGTTGTTGTGACCAAGGGTTATGGTAATTGTAAATGCCGCATGTTGAGTATTGTAGTTGATTTTATGGTATTATCTGATATATACTATTTTCTATTTTGAGTTGGCCGATGATATCTACTCAGTACTCGTGTTTGTACTGACCCCTACTTGTATGTTTCTTTTTTTGTTCTTTTTGGAGTGCAGCAAACGTACCGTCGTCTTCAACTCAACCGCAACTCTAGCCAGTCTTCATTATACCAGATTTCAGGGTGAGCTAACGCTTCTAGCTTGGACTGGATCTTCTTTTTCATGTCTTGATGCCTTGAAGTTCCGGCATGGACTAGCTTTTTATTTATTTTAGCTTTCTAGATACTCTTAGAATTAGTAATTTGAGGATAGATGTTCTTGTGATGATGACTTCCAGATTTTGGGTATAATAATTAAGTGTTTGAGTTTTAGAAGTTATTAATCTATTTTTATTAATGAGTTTTAAGTCTTCCGCACTGTATTTTTTTCATTATGTAACAAATGATGGGGTCTAGATTGGTTGGTTCGCTCACATAGGAGGCTAAGTGTGGGTGCCACTCGCGGCTCGTTTTGGGTCGTGACAAACTTGGTATCCGAGCATTAGGTTTGTTGGTCTCATCACACAAGAACGAGTCTAGTAGAGTCTTAAGGAACGGTAGGGGGACGCCTTTGCTTTTCTTTGAGAGGCTATAAGACTTTAGGAAAATTCCATTCTTTCTTTCATTCGTGCTATTACTTGAATCCAATTGGTATCTAGGTGATACAAATTGGTATCTGACCATCTTTACTCTATTTCGCTGATGGTTAGAACTAGAGCACACACCGCGCCAACACCAACACCGGCAAGACAAGAAGCGTCTGAGCCAGCCACTGGGGCTGTAGCTCTTCGGGCTGTAGCTCGAAGAGGAGTAGTGACAAGAGGCCGTGGAAGAGGTTGTGAGAGGACGCCCTCTAGAGGAAGAGGACGAGCACCTAGCCCATCTGGTACTAGGGCGGTGACTCCTCCACCAACTAAGGAAGTGGTAAGAGAGGGTGAGGATGGGGAGAATGAACTAGTGCAGAATGAGGAATTTCCACCCCAACCTACCCCAGAGATGATCAATCAGGTTCTTGCTTATCTTAGCGGGTTATCTGATAAGGGCCAGACACCTCCAGTGTTTTCTGCACCAACACCTCCGGTTCCGGAGGTACAACATGCAGCTAATGTGGCTCCCCACATGGATGCCTCATTGGAAATTGTTGACACCCAATTTTGACCGACCTTTGACCATTTTTAGGAATACTATTCGATTAAATACGTATTTTAAATTTTAGAATTTTTAATCGAATTTGCTTGAAAATTATATATTTTAGTATGTTTTACTCTATAAAATTATCGTAAATATTATTAAAATATTTTAAAATTACTATTGAATTCCAAATATTTTAAAGTTTAAATGATTTTTCAATTATATAAAAATATTTCAATATATGTAGTATTTTAATTAAATAGTAATTCCTACACTTTCCTTAAATTTTAAATTCTAGCCTATTCTATCATAATTTCTTTCAATTCTAGCCACTTCAATTAAAATTTTAGTACAATCATAGCCACTCTTTCATTTCAATTCTAGCCACTTTAATTGCAATTTTAGCCATTCTATATATTTGTCAATCTAATTTCAAAACATCATCTTTTAATCTCATCCGTCCATCTTAAAATAAATTCAAAATCGAATCCTAGCCCTTTATCTCTTATCAAATTCTACGGTCAAGATTTAACCTCCTATTCTTCCTAAATTCTAATACCCTAAATGACTAAAACCAAAACTTTTTCACTCTCTCTTCCTCCCCTCCCTCTCTCCAGCCGCCTCTCTCTCTCTCCCCATTCTTGCCGGCGAGCCTCCCTTCTCCATAGCCGTCGCTCCTCCTACCCTCTCTCTCCCTGCCTGAACCCCCTCTTTCTCTCCTCTTCTCCTTCTCGTCTTGCTCTTCCCTCTTTCCGACGAGGAAGCTGCTGTGACCAGCAGCTGGACAACAGCAGCAGCCAGGTGAGGCCATGGCAAACAGCAGCTTCAACCGACGAGCAACAACGTCCGGCGACCCCTCTTTCCTCTCCTCGACTCCTCTTCTTCTCCATCTCTTCCTCTCTTCATTTCTTCTCCGCTTTCCTTTTCCCGTCACTGGCAGCACTCAGGCGAGCTGCCAGGCACCCGCGAAGGAAGACAGACAGAAGCTCCAGCGCCAGCCGCCTCCCTCTCCCCTTCTCCCATCACTCCTCTTCTTCTTCTCCCTTTCTCCGTCTCCTTTTGCAGCCAGAAACTAGCGGGACAGCAGCTCGCTCTTCCTCTCTATTTTCCAGCGAAGGCAACCGCTCAGACGTACCAACAGCAGATCAAAACCAGCAGCTCCAATCAGCCCCAACAGTGACAGGTTTGGCCATATATTCCGGCAAGAACGACATCGAAATTCGGCGAAACTCAAAGACGGATCATAACAGATCCGTCCAGGTTCGACTTCTCTATTTAGTTTATTATTCAATCTCCTAATGTTATTATTGTGTCAATATATAAATTTTTCGGCATGTTTAATTTGGAAAAATAAGTGGCTTCAGCTTGAGTATTTTAGTTTAGCTTCTTTACTTGTCATTTAATCTTAGAGTACGTTCATTGTGATTATGTCATTTGGTCTACCAAAATAATTATCGTTTGAATGAGCTGCCCATATGATTTGATTATCATATATCCCCTCTTGATGTAATATAAAAAAAGAAATTGGTGATTCATTTTACCTCTCTGTTTTCATTCCGTAATCGATTCTAAACCTTTTGAAAATTAGAATAATTGGTTATCTAGGTTAATTACGGCATATAATGAAATGTTGTTATAATTGTTTCTTTGTAATTCAATTTTGTTAATACATTATCTGTGATTGACTTCATTCCATCTATCATAACCTATAGAGTAAGAGTAACTTTGTAACTTCGTATTTGAATCACTTGGTTGTCTTATCGGAAATGGTATAATAGTTTGAGTTATAATTTAATTTCAATCCAATTTAATTTATTTAGTTGAGCTGATTAAGCTTAGGATTTGCTTATGGTAAGTATATATTGATCCAATTGTGATTTGTTACGGTATCTTTTAAATGGTATTTGTTGATTTCTTGTATCCCTTAAAATATTATATTCATCTTTAGTTGATTATTTATTACCTTGATTAACTTTAATATTCTTACATGTTGTATTTTTAGAAAAGTGACATTTAATTAAGTTAAGAGAATTGCATTGATTTCTTACTTGCTTATTTATGGTAAAATAATATTTTCTGATTTTGGCTTCATTTATTTAAGGAAAATATATATTACTCTTCTCATTTTATTACTTGCTTATATTTGGTAAAATATGTAAATAACTTGGCTGATTTGACTTCCTTCAAAATAAGGAAATAGTATTATAATTGATTCTTTAATTTATTTATTTCCCTTATTAAGTGCACCCCTCTTTGCTATATAAATAAGACCCCTTTTATTTAATAAAAAGGATCAACTCATCAACTCAACAACTCATACACTCATTCACTCTCAATCACAAGTTCTCATCACTCTTCATTCTCATTGCTCTCTTGCTACTCTAAATACATTAAGATTTCAATAAACATTCAAGTGCTCTTCTTCGCTATCTTGCTTTTTGCTTTTGTTCGAGTAAAGGTTGGATCAACTTGCTTTTCATTGCTACCATTTCTAATCTACTCAACAGTTATTTGACTGCATTAACAGGTTTCTGATATACCGTAGTTTCACGGTATAATTAATACTTTTTCCTTAAGTTTAGTCTGTCCGAAAGCCCTTTTTCTGCTAATTTTGATATAAGTTTCTCTTTGTTTTGCAGGAAATCTATCCAAAGCTGAATGCGGAGATTTTGAGCGAAAAATGCGGAAGAGACCACCTACGGAGCTTATGACGGTCCGTCGTGCATGTGACGGTCCGTAGGTGGCAGCGTAGAGAAGCTGCTGAAGGAAGATGAGGAAGTCTGACCAAGTGTGGGATTACGAAGCTTGTGACGGTCCGTCATGGCTATGACGGTCCGTCCTGCAGGTTCGTCGTGAAGATCAGAGAAGTGATCCCAGTATCCAGATTCCAAGAGTTGAAGTATTTTGAAACGAGACCCTCGACGGACCGTTGTGCCTATGACGTTCCGTCACACTTGCCGTCGAGGGGAATGAAGAAAGCAGCAGAAGAATTGCACCAAGTATGGGACGACGGAGTTCACGACGGTCCGTCATGACCACGACGGTCCATCGCGTGGTCCGTCGACCCAGCCGCGTTTTGGCAGATTTCCAGTAATTAGAATCCTTGTTTAATTAGGTTTTTATTTTTTTATAAATAGTTCGTAAAACCTCGTTTTTGAGGTTAGACTCTGTGAGATTAAACATCATATTATTGGACTTTGTGTTTTAGTGTTTGATTATTGGAGATTCTTACAAGTGATTTTTGGTGATTAATCAAGCAATTTTTCGGACTTTATTCTTTCTCATTGAAGTAAGTACATGAATTCTTGGTTAACCTATTTGAGTATTGTGTTTATGGCTATGAGGAACTAAACTCCATAACTAGGGTTGTGGGAACCATAGGCAAATAATGAGATAAACCCTAACTAAAATAACAATTCTAGAATAGTGTCTTGCATGTATTAATAATTCTTTCGCTTAGAAGTCTTTTTAACGGATGATCAACGTTAGAACTCGCCTTAATGCTACTTGCCGGACCAAGGAGGTAGATAATAGGAAAAGAATTATTAACATAGATTTAGTGTATACTATCTAATAGGCTAGTATTGATTGGTACGAGGTAATAACTTAGTCAAATATCGAATACGATGCTTAATATGAGGTAAAGATAAGGGTTAGGAAAGCAACACACGCAGCCGGACCAAGGTGCGGAGTGAGATTTTCTAGATGCCGGACCAAGGACTTAGAAATACATAACTTATCACTTTGCATGCAAGATACTAGGAAATAATTTTTATAGTTAGAATTATCAAGTTATGAACTTGTGGGGAACACGTAAACCCTAGTTACTTTGATTAACTGATTAAAACCCAAAATTAAAAGCTGTTAAGTGTCTCTGTCAAGTTCGTTAGTTATTTTTACTTATTAGGAAATACAAACCCCCCTTTTTATGCTTTTACTTTCTAAGGAAGTCATCAACTGAGCGATAGTAATAACAAGTTGAAGTTAAGTCTAGACTATTTTCCTCATTGGAACGATCCCAACCTCACTAGTAAGTTTGAGCGTATCAAATTTTGGCGCCGCTGCCGGGGAATTTAGCTTTTAGATTAACTTGAACTAATTACTAAAGTTTAGTTGATATTTTCTTGAATTTACTTTGTTTTATTGTTTTTGATTTCCTTTCAGAACTATCCTCCTTGTATGCCAAATACACGGAGAGGAAGAGAACCCTTGTTTCCCTACGATCACGAGCTAGAGCGTACAGTGCGAAACATGAATCATAATTTGGGAATCAATGATGAGGATCCAAACCAGAACATCCCAGCTCCGGCTGATGTTCATGGTCAGATGTTACCCGATGCTTCAAGTGAACATCAACAGAGGGGACAGAATCCCGCTCCACGGCCCCAAGCATACTACAGAGGCTATGATAACATAGCAGATTCGGATGGGCCACTGGTGTTGCCTCCTCTACTCACAGGCCACACTTTTGTGGTAACTATTAGTCTGATGCAAATGCTCACTGCCAGAGGTTTGTTTTCAGGGCTACCTTATGAGGATCCACATGCCCATATAGCTAAGGTACGGGTAGTGTGTAAAAGATGTGTGGGGAGGACTGATTTTGATCTAGATGTAATAGGTCTCAGAGTGTTTCCTCTCTCACTGATGGGAGAGGCTGCTATGTGGTTTACTGAGCTCCCATACAACTCCATCTTCACTTGGAATCAACTACGCGATGTCTTCTTAGCACGCTACTATCCGGTCTCCAAGAAATTAAACCACAAAGACAGGGTGAATAACTTTGTGGCACTACTAGGAGAGTCAGTTAGTAGTTCTTGGGATAGATTCACCTCATTCTTGAGAAGTGTTCCAAATCATCGTATTAATGATGAGTAACTGAAGGAATACTTCTATCGGGGACAGGATGATAACAATAAAGCGGTGTTGGACACTATAGCAGGTGGATCTTATGGAGAATGCCCTTATGCTGAGATCGCTGAGAAATTAGAGAAAATCTCCCGTAACAACAAAGCTTGGAGTACTAGGAAGTGCGATACAGGGAGAAATACCTTCGCAGTGCAGTCCACTCACAACCCAGCCACAGATGATATTCGTGATGAAATGGCTCAAATGAGAACTGAGCTTGGGTTGGTACTAAAACATGTCACTGGGGATGCAGAAAAGATTAATGCAATCAACTACTTGGCTAAACCACCACCGCCAATCGATGAGTGTTATGATGAGAAGGATTCCTATGCAGTAAATGAACAGATGGGGGGTTTCCGACCAAGTGCCCAAGGCTCTAATCAGGAGAATTGGCGCCAAGGTCAAGGGAACCAAGGTCGGAGCTATGGTAACTACAATCGTGAGGGTCATTATGTCCGAGATGGAAACTACAATCGCGATAACAACTTCAACAGGGGTAACTATGGTAATAGAAATGACAGGAATTGACCCTATGTTCCTCCTCAAAATCGTGAAGTTACTCCTAGGGATGGTGGAGGTAGTATGTCGCGAGTTGAGGATATATTGCATAAAATGATGAGGAGGTTCGATGCTAGTGATGAGCACAATAAAGAGTTGAGGAATGATTTAGCGGGTATTGGGAAAAAAGTTGATACACATGCAATATCGATTAAGCAACTTGAGTTACAATTGGCCCAATTATCTGCAACTGTGAACACACGGCAATCAGGCACTCTTCCTAGCAACACTGTCCAAAATCCGAAAAATGATGGACATTGTATGGCAATTACTACTCGCGGTGGCAAGCAAACCATTGACCCATCTATGCCATCTAATGAGAATGAGGTGACAAAAGACACTGATAAAGTGGTAAATGTTGATGCTAATTTAGAGGATAACATTGTAGAAGATGCTGAAGTGCCTAAAAAGGTAACTCACATGCCTAGGCCACCACCCCCATTTCCTCAAAGATTAGTAAAAAAGACTGAGGATGGCAAATATCGGCATTTTATAACAATGTTGAAGCAACTTTCTATCAATGTCCCTTTGGTAGAAGCTTTAGAACAAATGCCCGGTTACGCCAAGTTTATGAAAGATTTGGTCACAAAGAAAAGATCGGTTACTTTTGAGGATGATGATAGAATGCAGCATTGTAGTGCTATTGCTACAAGATCTCTGGTCCAAAAGAAAGAAGATTCGGGTGCGTTCACTATTCCTTGTACAATCGGGCTATTACATTTTGTGAAAGCATTATGTGATCTGGGGGCAAGCATAAATCTCATGCCCCTCTCGATTTACAAGAAGTTGGGTTTGGGTGACCCAAAGCCCACTGCAAAGCGGCTACTGATGGCTGATCGAACAGTAAAACGGCCTAAAGGGATACTTCATGATGTGCTAGTAAAAGTGGAGTCATTCATCTTTCCGGCCGATTTTGTTATTCTTGATTGTGAGGTTAATTTTGAAGTGCCTATTATCCTTGGGAGGCAATTCTTAGCTACGGGAAGATCCTTAGTAGACATGGAAAAGGGGCAGATGAAATTTCGGTTGAACAGTGAGGAAGTGACCTTTAATATTTGTAGGTCCATGAGGCAGAGTGGTGAGCTTCAATCGGCATCTGCTATATCCTACAACAGGGGTGAGACATTTGAGACACAAATAGAAGAACGTCTAGGTGTCGAAGCATTAGCGGCAGTGATAATGAACTTTGATAGCGATTGCATTGAAGAGTATGAGTCATTAGTCGCGGCTCTTGACCGAGGTGATGTTCGGTTTAAACCGAAGAAATTTGAGCTTGATATGAAGAATCGCGAGTCCCCACCCGCTAAACCATCCATAGAGGAAGCTCCGATAGTTGAATTAAAAGCTCTCCCACCTCATCTTAGGTATGAATTCTTAGGAAATGGTTACACTTTACCGGTAATCATTGCATCAGACCTGGATGAACAACAGGTTCAGAGTTTGGTGAAGGTACTAAAAAGGTTCAAAAGAGCTATTGGGTGGTCCATTGCGGACATTATTGGGATCCCTCCTGGTATTTGTTCTCATAAAATCCAACTCATGCCTGATCATAAGCCGAGTATTGAGCACCAGAGACGCTTGAATCCTCCTATGCAAGAGGTTGTGAAGAAGGAAATTATCAAGTGGTTGGATGCTGGAGTAATCTGTCCAATCGCCGATAGTAGTTGGGTATGCCCGGTTAAGTGTGTACCTAAGAAAGGGGGAATGACTGTGGTCCCCAACGAAAAGAATGAACTTGTTCCAATGAGACCGGTTACTGGATGGAGGGTGTGTATGGACTACCGTAAACTGAACTCATGGACTGAAAAGACCATTTTCCTATGCCCTTCATGGATAAGATGTTGGATAGACTTGCCGGAAAAGGGTGGTATTGTTTTTTTGATGGGTATTCGGGGTATAATCAGATTTCTATTGCACCAGAAGATCAAGAGAAAACCACTTTCACTTGTCCATATGGGACTTTTGCGTTCAGAAGAATGCCGTTTGGGTTGTGTAATGCACCCGCAACCTTTCAGAGATGTATGATGTCAATATTTTCTGACATGGTGGGGGATACTATAGAGGTTTTTATGGATGATTTTTCTGTGGTTGGTGATTCATTCGAGCGGTGCTTGACCAATTTATCTGAGGTTCTTAAGAGATGTGAAGACTGCAATTTGGTACTAAACTGGGAAAAGTGTCATTTCATGGTGAAAGAGGGTATTGTGTTGGGTTATCGCATTTCAGAAAAGGGCATAGAGGTTGATCGAGCTAAAGTTGAGGTAATAGAGAGACTTCCCCCGCCGATCTCTGTGAAAGGTGTGAGAAGCTTTCTTGGGCATGCAGGTTTTTACCGGAGATTCATCAAAGACTTTTCAAAGATTGCACACCCATTGTGCAAATTGTTGGAGAAAGAATGTAAATTTTGTTTTGATGAATCCTATCTTAAAGCATTCGGTGAGCTAAAAGAAAAGTTAGTGTCTGCACATATCATTATTTCTCCGGATTGGAACAGTCCATTTGAGGTAATGTGCGATGCTAGTGGGGTGGCTCTTGGTGTAGTATTGGGACAGAGAAGAAACAAAATCCTTCACCCAATTTACTATGCTAGTAAAGCCCTAAATGAAGCCCAGAAGAACTACACAGTGACTGAACAAGAACTCCTCGCAGTAGTCTTTGCTTTTGAGAAATTTCGCTCCTATTTGCTAGGTACTAGAGTTATAGTGCATACTGACCATTCAGCATTGAGATACTTGATGGCGAAAAAGGATGCGAAGCCAAGGCTGTTTGGTAGGGTATTACTGCCGCAAGAATTTGACTTTGAAGTGCTGGATAGAAAAGGGACTGAAAATCAAGTTGCTGATCATTTGTCTCGTCTAGAGGATGAAGCTATGAGAGAGTTAGGGGATAAGACTGACATTGATGATACTTTCCGCGATGAACATGTATTGGTTGCTTCACAAGACTTGATTCCATGGTTCGCAGATTTTGCGAACTATCTGGCGAGTGATATTGTTCCATCAGACTTGTCCTTTAATCAAAGGAAAAATTTCATGTACGATGTGAAGAAGTTCTTTTGGGATGAACCATACTTGTATAGGAGTTGTGCCGACGGGCTTATTCGGCGTTGTGTGCCAGAATGTGAAATGTTGAGTGTATTGGAGGCATGCCATTCTTCATCTGTTGGTGGACATCATAGTGGTATCCGAACCGCTCACAAGATATTGCAATGTGGTTACTATTGGCCAACTCTTCATCAAGATGCTCATGGGTTTGCTAAAGCATGTGACAAATGTCAACGAGATGGTGGTATTTCAAGAAAGCAAGAGCTCCCTCTAAACCCCATTCTTGTTATTGAGTTATTTGATGTGTGGGGTATTGACTTTATGGGCCCTTTCGTGAGTTCTCATGGGATGATGTACATTCTTGTAGCAGTTGATTATGTATCTAAATGGGTCGAAGCCATAGCCCTCGCAAACAATGAAGGGAAGAGTGTCACTGCATTCTTGAAAAAGAATATATTCTCCTGTTTTGGCACTCCAAGGGCCATTATTAGTGATGGGGGCTCCTACTTCTGCAACAGATTGTTCAAGGGGTTATTGAGAAATACGGTGTTCGCCATAATGTGGCCACTCCTTACCACCCTCAAACTAGTGGTCAAGTTGAAGTATCGAATCGGGTGATCAAACAGATATTGTCCAAAACAGTGAATGCTAGTAGAACAGATTGGTCAAGGAGGCTTGATGATGCTCTTTGGGCCTAACGGACAGCTTATAAGACTCCCATAGGTATGTCTCCATACCAACTTGTATATGGGAAAGCTTGTCATCTTCCGGTTGAGTTAGAGAATAAAGCCATGTGGGCTATGAAGAAGTTAAAAATTGATTGGAGCGAAGCTGCAGAGCAACGGTTAAATGGGTTGAATGAACTTGATGAATTTCGCTTGAAAGCCTATGAAAGCTCAGCCCTATATAAAGAAAAGATGAAGAAGTATCATGACAACAAAATTGAAAAACGAGAGTTTATGGTCGGGGATTTAGTGCTTCTATTCAATTCCAGATTGCGCTTGTTTCCAGGCAAACTCAAGTCCAAATGGACTGGTCCTTACACGGTTACCCAACTATTCCCTCATGGAGCAGTTGAGTTGGAAACTAAGGAGGGTGTGCGGTTCAAAGTGAATGGACAGCGCATAAAAATCTATCTCAGGCATGCTGAATCGGCGAATGAAGTGATCGAGGCATACCATCTTGATGAAGTCTAAGTAATCAAGTGGCCCAGTCGTGCCGCGACATTAAATCAGGCGCTTGTTGGGAGGCAACCCAATACTAATCGTCTTTTTAATAATGGTAGCATTTTTTCTATTAATGGGTTTTAAATTTGCAGGCACATCACCAGGAAATTCTGCAGAAAACTACTCCGCAGTAGCCACTGACGGATACAACGACGGACTGTTGCGAATGCAACGGACCGTCGTATGCATCCGTCACACCAGGTACGTATTTCTGTCATTTTTGAAGTTAGGGCACACACGACGGAACCTACGATGGGACGTCGCAAGTGCGAAGGACCGTCGTCGAGGAACCGTCGCGCGATTAATGAAATCTACCCGACCCGACCCGGCTGGACCCTTTTCAAAATCTGACCGTTTATACTCCGCACCCCTCCATATTTCACCCCATTACTTCCTTATTCCCCTCATATCCCCTCTCTTTTCAACTTCGACACTTCCCCTCACTGATCATTGCTCCCAAAATCCTCCTAAGCCTTATACTTATCATCCACTAGTCGGTGCTGCTGCTGTAGGTGTCTACCTTGCCAGAATCATTCTCCGTTTGTTTTCTTCTCCATTTCCAAGGTATGTGTCTCTACATTTATATTTATTTATCTTGCATTTTGGTTTTGTAGTTAGTATTAGCTTAGTTCTTAGTCGTATACTATTTCCTCTATATGATTATGTCTAAACCTAGGCTCAAAATGTTCGTATGTGCCATGTTGATAACCCTAGGCATAGGTGATTTTGCTTTGGTAGTTTCCTAGGTCGTTCGGATAGACACATATAGGTCCACAACACTACAAGACCATGTGGGTTCATCGGGGATGCGTAGGGTACCCCCAGTTCAAACACTGCTACTCAGAACGAGACCCCGATGACGGACCGTCATAGGGTCCGTTGAACAAGACCTAGCATCCCTGCCCAACGACGCCTGTGACGGACCGTTGTCTTCATGACGGTCCGTCCGGCACAACCATTCTGGTTGTCAGAGACCCTGTTTTAAGGGTCTCTCAAAACTTTCTAAGTGTCCTACGACGGACTCTTACGACGGACCGTCATACCAACGACGGTCCGTCTTGCACGACCGTCATGATGGTCAGAGACCCCTCTGATAAAGGTCTCCCAACAGTTTCTAAGTGTCCTACGAAGGACTCTTACGACGGACCGTCATACCCACGACGGTCTGTCCTGCACGACCGTCATGATGGTCAGAGACCCCTCAGATAAGGGTCTCCCAACATTTTCTAAGTGTCCTACGACGGACTCTTACGACGGACCGTCATACCCACGATGGTCCGTCCTGCACGACCGTCACGATGGTTAGAGTCCCCTCCTTCAGGGTTCTTTCTATATACTTAGACTAAGTACAACACGACGGACCTCGTGACGGTCCGTCGTATCCACGACCAGCCGTCACCTAGCCTGTCGTGTGATACAGTTTCAATATCACTAACACACTATTTTCAATGTTTTATGTCGTATGGGTTTGTCTATCTTGTTTGCCACTACTCATACTAATATTGATCCTTTACAGGTACTATCTACTATGGCACCCAAGCAAGACCGAGCTTACGCACGTGGGTGATCCAAGTCTGTTTCCCTGTCTGCACGTTTTATCATTGGGTCTGATGATGAGCGGGACCCTGAATATGTGCCCCCAGGCACTTCCGCACCTTCCCGTGCTGCACGTGCCCCCAGAGCCACACCCAAGACGGTGGCGTCCGGCGTAGTCACTGCCTCCCAGTCTGATGAGGAGCGCACACTGACCGGCACACCCTCTGGGTCAGCCACAAATGAGGAAGGAGCGTCTGGCTCCTTAGGAGTATCCTGGTCCGAGGAAGCTTCAGGCTCTGCTGAGTTTCTCACACCCGTCACTGCTGCAGCGTCGGCCTCGTCTGATGAGGCTGACAGTTCAGACTCTACATCCGGCGCACCAGTCCAGGTCCCCACCCCAGCCTCTGACCAGCCAAACCGGTGGTGCGTCGAAGGCCAGTTTCAAGTTTACTCCGATTCCAAATTCCTGACGGATAAAGGAGTAATGACTCGGACAGTCACCTTGGAGCGGCGGGTACTTACAGGGAGCCTCCCATCGATACCGGAGATCCACAACCTCTTCACCAGGCATCGCTTAGAGTGGACAGCCCGTCCGTTGGGACGATACAGCGAGGAAGTGGTCCGAGAGTTCTACGCATCCTACGTAGCGACTCTCCGATCATAGATCGATAGGCGGGCTGCTCCCGTTAAACAGGCCCCACTGGAGCAAGTTCGAGTCCGGGGCGTGCAGGTCGACATTTCCCTGCCAGCTAACCGCCGATTCCTATACGGCAAGAGTGCAGATGCTATGCAGACTCCCCACACTGCCGAGTTTGACTACCGCTGGCAGATAGTGAAGGATGGCCAGTTCTTGCGCGAGCAGGCACTGATAGAGACCACCAAGAGGTGGATGGCCCTGCACCTATTAGTCGACGGAGAGGGTGCAGATTGGGTCACTGAGCTGAAGGGGGCCATCAAGAAGGCCAACCTCACGTTCGTCGCGAAGTTCTTGTGGCTGCTCGTCCGTCACTGCCTTTCCCCCACAGCTGCTGATAACATCGTCACTTGGGATCGAGCAGTGTTGATAGCGGTGATGATAGCCGGATTCGAGGTCGACTTCGCATGGCTTCTCCAGGCCGTCATGCAAAAGAGGGCATTAAAGGTCACTACTACCTATCCCTTCCTGTGTATGATTTTTGCTCTTTGCAGGACCGCGGGTGTGCCCATATGGCACATAGATCAGTTGAAGACCCCGCAGGGTACCGTTGACGACGGCCTCATCAGAGGCGAGGCCAATGAGTTGGCCCCACGTCGAGGGCCCCGTCCGGAGCTGCCACCACTTGCTGATGATCTTGCGGATACGGTGGCCCAGGCCCGCACCTCTACACAGGCGTCCACTGACACTACCCCGGTTGAGTCTATCCCGGGTAGTAGCCCAACCCCGAGCTCCTCTCGCATAGAACCTCTACCGTTACCGGCCCCGCTTGCTAGGGTCCAAAAACTGGAGTCACAAATGGCCACCTTTCTGCATCATATCCAGCCGTGGATGCAGAAGTCTATTATTGAGTCTGAAGCGCGTATGGAGAGGAAGATGCAGCGGAAGATTGCTGAGGTTCACCAGCGCCTCGATGCATTTGAGTTGAGAGTGTTAACTCTTCCAGCCCCCCCGGTAGATGTGTCGACTCTCCAGGCTGCAGTCGACAGTCCTCGTGCAGACATTGACACGATCCTAGAGGCGAGAGTGCCGGAGCCTGTCGAGCCTGTTGAGGACACTGTATTGGCGGCCCTGTTTGCTACTTCAGAACTTCCCCCACCTTCCCCTCGAGAGAGTGCCAAGAGGCGTAGGGGTCGATCAGAGGATGAGGCGCGAGCAAGGAAGAAGGAGCACCGAGAGATGGAGGCCGCGAGGAGAGCCTCACTTGCTGAGGCGGAGGTACACCAAATCAGAGCATCGCAGATAGCGGCTGGGGCGTCTAGCTCCCGCACTGTAGAGATAGCATGAGGCACTACTGATGGTGCGGTTGTTGCTGAGGACATCACTGAGGGTGTCCAGATTGCTGAGGACACCACTGAGGGTGTCCAGATTGCAGAGGATGTGGGTTCTGGGAAACCAGACCCACCAGCTTGTTGATTGACGGTGCTATGCGCCACAGGTTTGCTTCACCTACCCCTCTAATCTTTAGATATTTTTTATGCATTGGAGACAATTGCATGCTTTTTTGTTGGGGGTGGGGTAAATGGAAACTGAGTGTTAGGGTGAAGTCTGAGTAGCCCAACTCACTATCCTTTTTGGGGTTTTCTTGCCTGTGTCTTTTTCCCCAAAGACTGATTACTTTTTCTATTGAACGGCACGTTATATCTTTTGTACATAGTTTAACTCTGAAGCATGATGGCTAAAATGATATCCCGATAAAACTGGAAAATGGTGCATGACTAGGTGTAGTAATTGATAATTGTGTGGCTCTAAACATGAAATAGAGTTACACCATTGCATTACCCTAAATCTTCAAGTCAAACTATGTGTCTGATAATCTGGTATAGTGATGAGATGTCAAGTGAGTGTGAGGAAAGTTGAATAGTCCACTACTAGTACTGAGCTAGAACTTGCCTGGTTAGTCCTGCTAAAAGTAAGCTGTAACAGACAATTAGGAAAGGATCATAGGCTCTTATTCAATATAGCCCATTTCTAGCCTAAATAAAAGAAACCAAATGAAAGTTATCCTTCTTTGATCCAAATAATTTGAGCTTAAAATTAGACCTTTCTTTTTCACCCCAACTGATCTTTTCTGGGAACAATATGTTGGCCCTGGTCCCTCCTTGGACATGTGCACCTCAGCTTATGCCAAAAGCATAACTTGAGGGTGGCTAATGCATTAACAACCATCGTTATGGCCCTGACCCGACTTTGGGTATTGTGTACCTTGACTCATGGCAAAGCCATAAGTTGAGGGTGGCTGTTTTGAGGAATGCTCTGGAAAGTGGGGTTGAAAGAACAAAGAGAGAGAAAGCACAAAAGTAAAGTGACTCAAGAACTCGTTGAAAAAAAGGAAAGAAAAAGAGAAATATTCAAGAATTACAAACAAGAAAAGAAAAGAGTTACTTACACAAATGAAGAAAGAAGGGAAACAGCAAGGTGAAAGAATAGGAGAAACTGGGTGAGATAAAGTGATAGAAAGTGGAAGGTTTAGCCGATATGTCAAGGAGGGCAAAAAGTCACTAAAGTATACCTAAATATACCCTACCTGACTCTAAGCCTACGTTACAAACTAAAAAAAGTCCTATCGTGATCCTAAGGGTTGTATAGCGAACTTAAGGCAGTGAAAATAAGGGCAAGCTTATGGCAATAGGTATGAATGAGTGTGACTTTGTTCTGAGAGAGAGTGTTGAAATGTAATCCTTATACTCAAACTGAAATCATTGTGTGAAAAATGAGGATTTTGTTCTAAAGTGAGGACACTAGTTGCTACACCGGAATTGTTAGCACCTCGGTGAGAAATAAAAGAGGATAGGTGTTAGTGCGTGATGAGTCTGTGTCATGTTCAAATCCCACAAAATTCAATCCTAATAGTGATAGCATGCATAGATTTGATGAGATTAATAGGGATTGATAGTCAAATGATTGCAAAGGCCAAAACATGAATACTATTGTACAAAGATTGTGTAGTGAGTCATAGTGCGTCGCTTGAGGACAAACAACGAATTTAAGTTGAGGGTGTTGATATACCGTGGTTTCACGGTATAATTAATACTTTTTCCTTAAGTTTAGTGTGTCCGAAAGCCCTTTTTGTGCTAATTTTAATATAAGTTTCTCTTTGTTTTGCAGGAAATCCGTCCAAAGCTGAATGCGGAGATTTTGGGCGAAAAATGCAGAAGAGACCACCTACAGAGATTATGACGGTCCGTCGTGCATGTGACGGTCCGTAGGTGGCAGCATAGAGAAGCTGCTGAACGAAGATGGGGAAATCTGACCAAGTGAGGGATTACGAAGCTTGTGACGGTCCGTCATGGCTATGACGGTCCGTCCTGCAGGTTCGTCGTGAAGATCAGAGAAGTGATCCCAGTACCCAGATTCCAAGAGTTGAAGTATTTTGAAACGAGACCCTCGACGGACCGTTGTGCCTATGACGGTCCGTCACACTTGCCGTCGAGGGGAATGAAGAAAGCAGCAGAAGAATTGCACCAAGTATGGGACGACGGAGTTCACGACGGTCCGTTGCGTGGTCCGTCGACCCAGCCGCGTTTTGGCAGATTTCCAGTAATTAGGATCCTTGTTTAATTAGGTTTTTATTTTTTTATAAATAGTTCGAAAAACCTCGTTTTTGAGGTTAGACTCTGTGAGATTAAACATCATATTATTGGACTTTATGTTTTAGTGTTTGATTTTTGGAGATTCTTACAAGTGATTTTTTGTGATTAATCAAGCAATTTTTCGGACTTTATTCTTTCTCATTGAATTAAGTACATGAATTCTTGTTTAACCTATTTGAATATTGTGTTTATGGCTATGAGGAACTAAACTCCATAACTAGGGTTGTGGGAACCATAGGCAAATAATGAGATAAACCCTAACTAAAATAACAATTCTAGAATAGTGTCTTGCATGTATTAATAATTCTTTAGCTTAGAAGTCCTTTTAACGAATGATCAACGTTAGAACTCGCCTTAACGCTACTTGCCGGACCAAGGAGGTAGATAATAGGAAAAGAATTATTAACATAGATTTAGTGTATACTATCTAATAGGCTAGTATTGATTGGTACGAGGTAATAACTTAGTCAAATATCGAATACGGTGCTTAATATGAGTTAAAGATAAGGGTTAGGAAAGCAACACACGCAGCCGGACCGAGGTGCGGAGTGAGATTTTCTAGATGCCGGACCAAGGATTTAGAAATACATAACTTATCACTTTGCATGCAAGATACTAGGAAAGAATTGTTATAGTTAGAATTATCAAGTTATGAACCTGTGGGGAACACGTAAACCCTAGTTACTTTGATTAACTGATTAAAACCCAAAATTAAAAGCTGTTAAATGTCTCTGTCAAGTTCGTTAGTTATTTTTACTTATTAGGAAATACAAACCCCCCTTTTATGCTTTACTTTCTAAGGAAGTCATCAACCAACCGAACGATAGTAATAACAAGTTGAAGTTAAGTCTAGACTATTTTCCTTGTGGGAACGATCCCAACCTCACTAGTTGGGTTATTTACTTGACGCGACCGCTTTACTTCTCATTTGAGAAGTAAGCTTGAGCGTATCAGTTTCAAACTTGAAGTTCAAGTTGAAGATCAACCATGAAGAAAGATTTATTTGTTTATTTGAATCTATATTTCTTTTTCTTATTTTTATTTATTTGAATGTTGTAACATTTGTAACTCTAAAGATTATATATATAAAATTATTTTGGGGGATCGTCTAGGGGAGGGGGATTTACATGCCTACTTGTTCATTGTAATTTTTTTAGAAATCATGCCTATAGGTTTGTCTTTAACCACCTAGATTTAATATTTGTAGGTGTTATAATCTAATCAATTTTTAATTTGCTTGACGCTTTTGTTAATAAGTCTTAAAAAATAATAATTAGATTCCATCAATTTTTTAAATGTTAAAATCAAATCCTAATAATCGAGTAGGTTGTTAGATGTTAAAAATATATTATAAATTTTCATTTGTCTTATCACATAGAAACTATGCCTAAGTATTAAATTGTTCATATCATTTACAAAATCATGCATATATATGTTACTCTATTTTTTTAAACACCTAGAAATCATGTCTATAGGGTTGTAAATAAACTTTTAGCATATCCATAAAAAATAAAATTTGTTTGTGCATATTTGAGCCCTCCCCCTAAAATTAGTTAATATTATTTAATTAGTAATCCTATTTGTTTTCCGCATTCATGATGCAATATTTTTTTCTTAATAATACTAAATTAGAATCATTTCATGCATTTAACAAATTACTTGGCTTTAAAAATATTTCATATCAAAACCTTGTAACATAATTTTCTTAAAAAGTCATTATTCAATCTTCCTTTAAAACTTTAGATTGATTTTGACATTGTTTATTTTGAAAATAAATTATAAGCACTATCTCCTAACCTATCGTTAGTGAGAAAGTCAAAGGAACTACGAGGTCTAGTTCCAATTTTTAAACCCGACGCGTCCCCGGAAGTACCAGCTACCCATGAATTTCAAAAGGAATTATGTGTATTTATGTGTAAATATTTATGTGCCTACATGTACACTAATTCTTTAAATCATTTTTCAAAACATAAACTATTTTTTAGACCGACCTCAAATCAAAATTGTTTCTATGGTAGAGGAGCGCGATCAACAATATCGTGGCATCATCCCTATAAAGAAACAAACATTTTTTTTTAAATAATAAAATAAAAATTCCTACTCAAAACTCATCAATTTTCAAACTTTACTTTCGCACATATTAATTGTTTGATAGTTATAAATTTTGTTTATAACATAGTCTCACATGCTTAAATAAAAATAAAACTTAATTGTTTATTTATTGCTTTCAACTAGCCTTGCATGCTCAAATTAATAGTATTAATTGTTTTGTATTTGTTATCACTTACCAAGATTAAATAAATTAATAAATGAAATGACTTTGATTGCTAATTGTAACCCCCACATAGATTGCATGAGATACGGCCGGGACCCACACTTGTGGACCTCGAGGCATGCCTAACACCTTCCCCTCGAGGTAATTTGAACCCTTACCCTAATCTCTGGCTCGTTGACCTTAGTTAGTTAGGTTAGATAGGTGCCCTAAAGCGCCTTAATTCGTTAGGTGGCGACTCCAAATCCCAAAAGAGTTGTTAGGTCGTGCACAAAACCCGTTTTCTGCGAAAATGGGGCGCGACAGAATGGCGACTCCGCTGGGGATATTAGGTTCTTACCATTACGTGTTTCATGCTTATTTATGTGGGGTTTACATTATATTATTTATTTCATTATTAGCTAGGTGTTCATCATATTAGCTATCATTTTGTTGCCTTGTCTACTATGTTCTTTTCATGTTCCACCCCTTTTCTCGATTCTTATTTGTTTATTACCATGTATCACATTTCCCCATTTTCCTTATTTGTTTACTACATTTAATCCCATATCCTCTTTCCTTACTTGCGTGATTTTTTATTTTTTTTTACCCCTTTACATGTTTAAATTCGTTTTATTTATTTATGCTTATTTATTTATTGTTTTATAAAATGCTTATATGTTACCACTTTCCAATTTAAATGCTAAGTGTTTATTGCTTTGATAACTGGCATTCCGCTCATATTTCCCCCAATTGGGACCCTCTCCTTTTTTTTCATGATGTTGTGCCTTTGCACCTCTCACAACTACTCCAATTCTATTCAAATACCCATTATAGAGAGTCGGCATATCATGGACGTAACGGATAGTTTTACTACCGCAAAACCACGAGCCTCTCGCATAGAATCCCTTTCAAGTCCGCGTCAAGACAACTCTTTGAAGTCCTTGTTATGTCATACATGCTGCATAAACCCTAGGTGGTTTGACCCTTGGTGTCAATCCATATAATTAGTAGCCACCCTATTGTCTAAAGGGCCCCAACACCCTTTAGACAAATTACATATTTATGTGTCAATTTGATCATCATATTTTAAATCAAGTCATTATGTTAAAATGGAGTTAAAATCTTTCTTTGACTCTAAACTTCAAATTGGCAAAGTATAACTTGAATCAATTATGTGACCTTATTCTATTAACTGTTATAATTGTCCCACTTTGAGTTTATTGTGTCATTTATTTGATATTATAATTTTGGCTTACTCTATAATAACTTGGTTTTGTGTTTGATTGACTAAAGGTTGTCTAGTATTTGGATAATTGGCTCGACTAAGATTCTGCAATATGACAAATATGTTCAACCTTCGAAAAAATCACCCATCTTCTCGTCCAACACAAAGTACCTTTTGGACCATCTCTCCTCATCCTATTCCTACTCACACCCTCTCTCAACAAAGGTCTCCAACGCGCGTCAACTTTGATGCTTTACAATATGAGGGAATAGGTGACAAAATAGAGAAGTCTAAGCTAGATGCACTGCAGCAAAAAAATGCATGACTTGGAGAAAAAGGTGAATGGAGGATTAAACTCAATACCTACTCATGACCTGAGGTATAAAAATTTATGTCTACACCCAGGAGTTGAATTGCCGTCGGGATTTAAAATTCCAAAATTCAACATGTTCGACGGATGTGGGGATCCAATAGCACATCTCAAAGATTTTTGCAGCAGGCTAGTTGGCTTAGAAAACAATGAACCTCTCCTAATGAGGTTATTTATTCAAAGCTTATCTGGAATAGCCTTCACTTGGTACGTCAAACAAGACTTTGACAAATGGCTCGCATGGGAAGACATGGCTCGAGACTTTGTGGAACAATACAAGTTTAATAAAAAGGTTGACCCTACAATGTTAAATTTGATCAAATTGAAGAAATTAAGTCATGAATCTTTTGAGGAATATGTCATAAGATGGAGAATGGAAGCCTCCAAGATACGTCACATACCGCATGAAGAGGAGTTGGTCCAAACTCTCATCAGATCACTTGAGGGTATATACTACAAAACCCTATTCTTTGCTGGTATTCAAAGTTTCGACAGTCTAATTCGAATTGGAATAGAGTTAGAATATGGCATTCAGTCTGGAAGAATTGCTGATACACATATTCCTTTTCAAGTCTTGAAAGACTCATTAGATGAAAGGAACGAAGATGCATCAACTTATATACCTCCAAAACAAAGAAATCAGAATATTGAGCAAATTCATGCTATTCTTAAGCCTTCCAACCCTCAGGTATCTCAACATAAGGTGAGGAAACCTCGTGTCTTCACCCCCTTAAGGGAAACTTTGACCGATATTTTTCAGAGATTATGGGCTAAAGGACTTCTAAGACCAATAAATGGATGGATTCCCAAGCACTCTACTTCAAACTTTGATCTATCCAAAAATTATGCCTATCATTCAAACATTCAAGGTCACGACACCGAAGAATGTGCAGCATTGAGAAATAAGATTCAGAATATGATTGAAAAAGGAAAAATTATAGTGCAACAAGGACGACAAAACAACAATTGCAATCCTTCTATGGAGAATACATTCATCGTTCAAGGAGATCCTACAAAGATGTACGTTAGGCACTTGACAAGAAAGCGTAAATCACATCAGAGAAATTGATATGGACAAGACTCTTATGATCAAAGTTTGCTTTATTGTTCTCCGACCTTATGCCCAAAGCTTTCCCTATTCCTTTCATTTTTCCTTTTAATTCTGAACTAAGTTTGACCTGATTTCCTTTTTGGATACGTAGGCAACTCTCGATGGGTCCGGTCTATCAAATAAATTTTCTTTCTCTCCCATGGTAATACAAAACATTCATTTACAAAGTCAAATCTAGACTAATTGACAATCCATGAACATAATTGACACTTGAATTCGAAGTCGAGCCTTAATGTCCAAATACAAGACAATCACTTTCTTTTGGACTTACAATTTTTTCTTTGAGTGAAGCAGGATCAAAATTCCCTACTAATAAACTGGGGCAGAATTTTTGAGGAAACCTCAAAAATTTTCATAAAGATGTTTGAAAAAGCGAGTATATATCTTATACTCTAAACAGGGGCAGAAATTTTTGAGAAGTCCTCAAAAATTTCATCACAACGGAATGCAACTCTAAAGGAAAAACAAGCACAGGTATGACCCTCTCTCGCCTTTTAAATTTACGATTTTTCTCTGGATGCAGGAATAAATTATATATGAGCGTACTGTCATATTTAGGAGCTATTATGTAAGTCATACTATCCTCAAATTATTTTTTTGAAGAGGCTATTATCAACTTTCTTCTACGGCTGACTGAATATATATTTAAGCTCTCCCGCCTTATTACAATACGACATTTAGGCTCGTCTGCCTTACAATACGACATTTAGGCTCTTCTGCCTTACAATAGGATGTTTAGGCTCTTCCGCCTTACAATAGGATGTTTAGGCTCGTCTGCCTTACAATACGACATTTAGGCTCGTCTGCCTTACAATACGACACTTAGGCTCGTCTGCCTTACAATATGACATTTAGGCTCTTTTGCCTTACAATAGGATGTTTAGGATCTTCCGCCTTACAATAGCATGTTTAGGCTTTTCTGCCTTACAATAGGATGTTTAGGCTCGTCTGCCTTACAATACGACATTTAGGCTCATCTGCCTTACAATACGACACTTAGGCTCGTCTGCCTTACAATACGACATTTAGGCTCTTCCGCCTTACAATAGGATGTTTAGGCTCATCTGCCTTACAATAGGATGTTTAGGCTTTTCCGCCTTACAATAAGATGTTTAGGCTTTTCCGCCTTAAAATATGATGTTTATGCTCGTCTGCCTTACAATATGACGTGTAGGCTCTCCTTACAACCAGATATTTTCGTCTATATTATTATAATCTTTATAGTATCAAATCTATTGGAGTTTGACGTTTATCCTTAGAGATGGGTTTCAATCCTTCAAGAAGTTAAAGACTATCAAGGCTTGCACTACGTCTCAAACAGATACGCTTCTTATCATCTTTTGTCATTTATTTAGAACTCATATTTTATTATTATTGGTTATACATTATTCATAAGCTAACATTTTATCTAGAATTTGCAGATATGATCGATCGCCCTTGATCACAATTATCATGCTATCCTCTATCACAACAAAGACTCTATCAATTCTTCGCTTTTCATACTCCGAACCCTTGCTCAAATGTTGATAACCTCACTCCATCATGCTCTTCCTGCTTATCTGTCACGCTCTTCTAGCCTCTCAATCTCTCTTTTCTCGCTACTCTATTCTTATCTATTCAAGACGATATCGTGCCTTTCAAATACCTTAGCGCTCTTTCAATTTTTAAGAGTTTCATTTGCTCTTGAATCTAGAACTACACACGACCTGATTCTCGTATAACCAGAGATATGTAGGCGGCTTAATACCAAAGTCTCGGTCGTACCCTTTTCAACTCTATATCGTTTCAATTGATCCAACTGACATCTCTCATCGGTCGGACAAAATCGGCTACTAAGTCAACGTTGGTTGCCTGACAATTCATTCTTCATTCTCAATCAACCAAGGGGTAGCTGTTGACACCCAATTTTGACCGACATTTGACCATTTTTAGGAATACTATTTGATTAAATACGTATTTTAAATTATAGAATTTTTAATCGACTTTGCTTGAAAATTATATATTTTAGTATGTTTTACTCTATAAAATTATCGTAAATATTATAAAAATATTTTAAAATTACTAATGAATTCCAAATATTTTAAAGTTTAAATGATGTTTCAATTATATAAAAATATTTTAATATATATAGTATTTTAATTAAATAGTAATTCCTACACTTTCCTTAAATTTTAAATTCTAGCCTATTCTATCATAATTTCTTTCAATTCTAGCCACTTCAATTAAAATTTTATTACAATCATAGCCACTCTTTCATTTCAATTCTAGCCACTTTAATTGCAATTTTAGCCATTATATATATTTGTCAATCTAATTTCAAAACATCATCTTTTAATCTCATCCGTCCATCTTAAAATAAATTCAAAATCAAATCCTAGCCCTTTATCTCTTATCAAATTCTACGGTCAAGATTTAACCTCCTATTCTTCCTAAATTCTAATACCCTAAATGACTAAAACCAAAACTTTCTGAGATATAGAGCCTGGCTAACTTCTCTGCATTGTATGTCACCTTAACCGGAATGAAGTGAGCAGACTTAGTTAACCTATCAACAATTACCCAAATGGAGTCATACCTACCCATTGTCTTTGGAAGACCAACCACAAAGTCCATTGCAATTCTCTCCCACTTCCATTCAGGAATGGGCATTCTCTGAAGTGTCCCTCCAGGCCTCTGGTGTTCATACTTTACCTACTGACAATTCGGGCATTGAGCAACAAACTCAACAATGTCCCGCTTCATTCTACTCCACCAAAAATGTTGCTTTAGGTCACGATACATCTTGGTTGTACCGGGATGTATAGAATACCTTGAACTATGAGCCTCTGTAAGAATAGTGTGAATCAAATCATCGACGCGGGGTACACATACCCTTCCATTAATTCTCAAAACAACTTCCTCCTCGATTTTTGCTTCTTTAGCTTCTCCTCGCAATACCTTATCTCGAATCCGGATCAGTTTCTCATCAGTAAACTGTTTTTCCTTAATCTTGTCAAGAAAGGAAGATCTTGCCTTCACACAGGCCAAAAATCCTCCCTTCTCATTTACTTCTAGCCTAATAAAGTCATTAGCCAGAGTCTGAACCTCTCTAGCCAATGGGCGTCTGGAAACCTGTAAGTAGGCTAGGCTTCCCATGCTCCCTGCTTTTCTACTTAACGTATCTGCCACAACGTTAGCTTTTCCTGGGTGATACAAAATTGTGATATCGTAGTCCTTCAGTAGTTCCATCCATCTCCTTTGTCTCAGATTCAAATCTCTCTGGGTAAAGACATACTGTAGACTACGATGATCCGTATAGACTTCACACTTAACCCCATATAGATAATGTCTCCATTGCTTTAATGCAAACACTACTGCAACCAACTCCAAATCGTTGGTCGGATAATTACGTTCATGCACCTTTAATTGCCTCGAGGCATAAGCAATTACATTCTTCTCTTGCATTTGCACTGCACCCAAACAAGAATAGGATGCATCACAATAAACAATGAAATTCTTACCTTCCACTAGCAGGGTGAGAATTGGTGTAGTAGTCAACAAAGTTTTGAGCTTCTGAAAGCTTTCTTCACACTCGTCCGACCATACAAATGGAACACTCTGCTTAGTCAAGTTTGTCAATTGGGAAGCAACAGAAGAAAACCCCTTGACAAATCGACGGTAGTAGCTAGCTAAACCAATGAAGCTCCTTACCACTGTAACATTAGTTGGTCTTACCCAACTCTTCACTACTTCAATCTTAGAAGGATCCACCATCACTCCATCCTTAGAAACCACATGCCCAAAGAAGGACACTGAATCTAGCCAAAACTCACACTTGGAAAATTTGGCATAAAGCTTTTTCTCCCTCAACATTTCCAATACAATTCTCAAGTGCTCCTCATGTTCTTTCCTGCTCTTTGAGTATACCAGTATATCATCAATGAATACAAAAGCAGTCTTTGGCACATCTATTGCCCATATTTTCAATTGATGATAACCAGATCTCAAATCGATTTTTAAGAAGGTACAAGCACCTTGTAACTTATCGAACAAATAGTCGATGCGAGGAAGTGGGTACTTGTTCTTAACAGTTACCTTATTCAGTTGCCTGTAGTCTATGCACATCCGAAAACTTCCATCCTTCTTCTTCACAAATAAAACAGGAGCACCCCAAGGGGATGCACTTGGTCTAATAAAGTCTTTGCTTAGCAATTCTTGAAGTTGGGCCTTTAACTCCCTTAACTCAGCGGGAGCCATTCTATAAGGGGGTATGGAAATGGGGCGAGGACCCGGCTCAAGATCAATACAGAAATCAATATCTCTATCCAGTGGCATACTAGGAAGGTCTGCAGGAAACACATCCAGGAACTCACGGACTATCGATACCGACTCAATTGAAGGTACTTGGGTAGTATCATCCCTGAGGTGTGCCAAGAAGGATAAACACCCTTTACTAACCATTCTCTTAGCATGAAGAAAGGAGATTATACGAACTGGAGTGGAAGTGTAGTAACCCTCCCACACTAACGGATCTGTCCCAGGCTTGGCCAACGTTACAGTTTTAGCTTTACAATCTAAGATTGCAAAATTTGGAGAAAGCCAAGTCATTCCCAGAATTACATCGAAATCAACCATTTCTAAGATAACCAAGTCTACATGAGTATTGCTCCCCACAAAAGTTACAAGACAAGACCTATACACCTTTTCAACTACCACAGACTCACCCACCGGAGTAGAAACACGAATAGGCATGTCAAGCAAATCACAATGTAAATCAAAACCAGTAGCAAATGAGGAAGATACATATGAAAATGTGGATCCAGGATCAAACAATACAGAAGCCATACAATCACAAGCCAAAAGATTACCTGTGATAACAGCATCAAATGTCTCCCAGACCTCCCAGGGAAATCATAACAATTGGCCCTATCACCTGTCTGTCCGTTGCTCCTACCATGTTGTTCTGCAGTCGCTCCGGCATGCCCGCCACCCCGGTTGGTTTGTTGACCACCATTAGCTTGACCAACGCGTCCTCCAGAATGGCGGCCTCTCTCATGACCACCTCTACCTCTGACTATTGGGGGTCTGTAACTAAGTTTTGGACAAAACCTCCTAATATGTCCGGTCTCTCCACATCCATAACACTCTCTGGATTCAAGCATAGGTCTCTGTGAGAATGACGGAGTCTGGGGATAACCCCCAAACTCAGGGAAGTGTTGACCGGTCTGCGGTGGACCCTCAGCTACAGCCTGCGGTGAAGACTGAATAGGTCGGGTTGGGTAACCTCCTGAACTCTGCCCTCTGGAGTAAGACCCACCAAACTCACCTCCCTTACGAAACTTCTTAGGTGTCGATGCCTTGGTGAAGTCGTCTGGCTTCACTCCCTCCACTTCTATCATAAAATCTACCACCTCCTGAAAGGATTTTGCTGCAGTAGCTACCTGCAAGGCTGGAATCTGCAAATCTGACCTCAATCCCTTCACAAAATGGCGAATCCGCTCTTGTGGACTGAAGCACAGCTGGGTGGCATACCTGGATAATGCACGAAACTTAGCCTCATAAGCAGTAACGGACATCCTGCCTTGCTGTAGGGTCAGAAACTCATCTCTCTTCCTATCCCTCAAAGTCCGGGGTATATACTTCTCTATAAACAAGCTAAAGAATGATGCCCAAGTCATGGGTTGTGCTTGTGCTGGTTGACACTTAACATACGATCGCCACCACATTTTTGGCATTTCCCTGAAACTGATAGGTTACAAACTCAACACCGAATCGTTCCACTATGCCCATCTTATGTAGTAGCTCATGACCATCAACTAGAAAATCATAGGCATCCTCAGATTCAGCACCCTTGAAAACTGGAGTTTTCAACTTCAAGAATTTAGTGAAAAGCTCATGTTGATCGCTTGTCATTATAGGTCTTGTAGTCAATCGAGGAAACGTGCCTATTTCCAATAAGGCATCTATGCGGGGAGCCACAGCAGCTGTATGTTGTACTCCTGGAACCTGAGGTGCTGGTGCAGAAAACACTGGAGGTGTCTGGCCTTGATCAGATAACCCGCTAAGATAAGCAAGAACCTGATTAATCATTTCTGGGGTAGGTTGGGGTGGTAATCCCTCATTCTGCACTTGTTCATCCTTCCCTTCCTTACCCTCTCTTAATACCTCCTCAGTCGGTGGAGGAGTCACTGCCCTAGTACTAGCTGGACCAGGTGCTTGTCCTCTTCCTCTAGAGGACGTCCTCCCGCGACCCCTACCACGGCCTCTTACCACTTCTCCTCTTCGAGCTACAACCTCAGTGGCTGGTTCAGACGCATCTTGTCTTGCCGGTGTTGGTGTTGGCGCAGTTGTTGCTCTAGTTCTAACCATCTGCGAAATAGAGTGAAGATGGTCAGATACCGATTTGTATCACCTAGATACCAATTGGATCCAAGTAATAGCACGAAAGAAAGAAAGAATGGAATTTTCTTAAAGTCTTATAACTCCTCTCAAAGAAATGTAAAGGCGTCCCCCTACCGTTCCTTAAGACTCTACTAGACTCGTTCTTGTGTGATGAGACCAACGAACCTAATGCTCTGATACCAAGTTTGTCACGACCCAAAACGAGCCGCGAGTGGCACCCACACTTACCCTCCTATGTGAGCGAACCAACCAATCTAAACCGAAACATTTCAACCATAATAAACAGAATATAATGCGGAAGACATAAAACTCATTAAAGAAATCAATTAATAACATCTACAATTTATTACTTATTATTCCCAAAATCTGGAAGTCATCACCACAAGAACATTCTATCCTCAATTACTAAATCTAAGAGTATCTAGGAAGCTAAAATAAGTAAACAAATGGTCCATATCCGAACTTCAAGGACATCAAGACATGAATGAGAGAGAATCCAGTCCGAGCTAGGAACAATAGCTCACCGTGAAATCTGATGTGATGAAGACTGGCTAGAGTTGAGGACGAGTCGAAGTCGATGGTATGTTTGCTGCACTCCACAAATAACAAAGAAGAAAATTACAAGTAGGGGTCAGTACAAGGCACAAGTACTGAGTAGGTATCATCGGCCAACTCAAAATAGAATGCAATATATATCAGATAATTACATAAAATCAGCCATAGTACTTAACAGGTGACAACAACAAGTACCATAACCAGTGGCCACAACACCAAGCACATCTATGAGGACTCAAGCCTCCACACCATACTCATTTGGGAAAACTGTTCTTTAAGCCTGAGTATATTAGCATAATTCAAGATTCACTCTCTTTACTATCCTGTTGTCTGAACGTGACACTCCGATCCCCTCAATATTCATTCATCTTACTATCCTGGTGTCGGAACGTGACACTCCGATCCCCTACTATCCTGGTGTCGGAACGTGACACTCCGATCCCCTACTACTACGTGTCGGTTCGTGACACCCGATCCTCTACTATCCTGGTGTCGAAACGTGACACTCTGATCCCCTCAATATTCATTCATCTTACTATCCTGGTGTCGGAACGTGACACTCCGATCCCCTACTACTACGTGTCGGTTCGTGACACCCAATCCTCTACTCTCATTCTTTCGGTTCATCAAGCCTTCTTTTATACCAAGGCATCATCATTAACAAAGAGGTTTTAAGGTTTAAGATTCAACAGCCTCATCATGCTAGTTAATCACAATTACATAATCACATCATGCAAGCACACAATTAAGCATATAGAAGACTTTACAAAATTACCCAATACATATCAATCGCTACTTAGAGTTTACTACGGAATAGCATAAACCATAACCTACCTCCACCGAAGAATCGTGATCAAGCAATCTACTTCTCCAATGCTTTGATTTCCTCTTCGTTTCTCCCTCTCTCGTTCGTTCTCCCCTCTTCTCTCTGTTCTTTCTATTTTTCCTTATTCAAACTCTTTTTCTTTTGCCCTAATTACCATATAATTAAGTATAAAAGATGGTAAAATTAACCCACTATTTATTTCAGAGTTATCTCTTTTAACCCCCAAGTAATTGAATTATTAACATTAAACCACTAACTTTATAATCATAAGCAGGAATAGTCCAAAACACCCCCTAAAAACTTTTAACAGAAATCCGACCCAGTCAGGGTTACGCCGCCTGTGACGCTTCGTCATGAATGCGACGGTTTGTCCTGCAGAGTCGTCACAGAGTTCAGAGACTCAATTACATTAAAGACTCTGTGATGGTCCGTCGTACCTACGACGGTCCGTGCTGCTCTTCCGTCGTGAAGTTCAGAGAGTCGAATTCATTAAAGAGTCTGTGACGGTCCATCGTACCTACGAAGGTCTGTGCTGCTCTTCCGTCGCGAAGTTCAGAGAGTTGTTCTCAGTACCCAATTTTTTCCAGGGTCTAAGTTTTTTGGAACGAGACCCCCTCGACGGTCCGTCGTGCCCATGACGGTCCATCGTGGGATCCGTCGACCCAGACAGCTATTACTAGAAATAAACTCTACTGCTCAAAACGACTAAACAGGTCGTTACACTATTCCTTTTAATACTTGTACTTCTTTTTCTATCTTCTCTATTTTTTGTCAAAGAATTGTCATTGTAGCCAGTATTTTCTCCATTGTATCTTTTTCTGGAGAGATAGTCTCCAATAAAATTTTTGTCAGCCTTGATTATTGCAATTGTAAATGTAAAATTTAATATATTTAATACCAATCTTCTAATTTCTTTAGTTGTAACTGAATCTTGTAATTTTCCAGTAATCCACCATTTAACTTGTGTATTATCTGTTCTTACAATGAATTTGTTATAAACAATCTATGGTTCAAATGCTAATAAACATTTATATAATTTATGTTTCTAATACTAATTCTCTTGTTATATAATTTTCTTCTTGTCCTGTATTTATCAAAATTTTATATCTTCTTTGATCTATTATTCCAGTTATAAAATAATGGTATGGTGTTATTTCTTCTTTATCGAATAAATTTTGTGAGATTTCATAGTTCCTTTTAGATGTGCTCATTCTTGATGAGGTAGCTCTCGTTAATGTGTTTGGTACACTTGAAGTACTCAATCTTTCTTTTACAATTTCTTAGCCTTCTTCTATATCAATTTCTTTGTAACTATAGTCATTGTTGTCTATTACAGTAATTATTTTTTCAAAAGGATTTTCTATCTTTATTTTTTTTATCTATTTTATTTCTTGCTGTTACTTTGTGTTTTGTTGTTAGTATATATAAATTTTTACATCTTGCTGGAATTATTTTACTACCTGGTGCTAGTTCTATTCCAGACATTTTCCAATATAAAACTAATTATTTGGCATTTAAGTTGCGATAATCTATGACCATTCTACTTTTACCTCATTTTTGTTCACTATGTTTATGAACTATAAATGTTGATCTTGTATGTTTACTATTACTTTCTTGTATATAATTATTTTTCAATAGTTCATCTATATGCATTTTAAATTCTTCTAAATGATCAAAATTATATTTAATGGCTTTTGTGTTATTATACTATTTTCATCTATTAATTCAAATTTTACTTTCATCTTATGCTTTTGCCATCCTTGTAATGGATTTTCACTATATAATAATTCTAGTTGTTCATTAATTATTTTAACTTTATCTATTGTAAATATGATAATTTCTAATTGTGTTATTTGATTTTTACTTATATTTTCCATTTCTTGGTTTATTTTTTCACTTACTTTTATCCATTCTATAGGTTTACGTTGTTTATTATTTACCCTTTTTGCTCTTACTTTATTTCCACATGGTGTAGTAATCCACCAATGTGTTTTTTTTATAATATGTGGGTAAAATCTTTCTAGAAATGGCATTCCTAATAACATATCTTTTGTTGTAAATTCAAAATTATACATTTCTTCTATTCTTTGTATTTTATCCCATATTTGTAATTTTATATTCTTTGCTTTATATGTAATCATACTTCTTTCATTATTAAATCATGTTACTACCATAGGTGTTTTTAATTTTTCCCATTTATCTTCTGGCAAGCAATTATATTTACATATATTTTCTTCTGCTCCTGTATCTATCATAGGTGTGTAATATCTGTTATGGTATCCTTCTACTATAATTTTTGCAAGTATATATATTTTCATTATTCATTTTGTTCTTTTGATAATTATTTTCTTATTTTGACAAGTTATTGTTAATTGTTCATTTTCTATATTATATGGTTTAACTTTTTCTAACCATTTTATTCCTAGAGTGATATTCTGGTTTCCTTGATAAATTTTAAATGGTATTATTAATGGTATTCCTCCTATGATTATTTCTTTTTCTGTTATCTCTTCATTTGTAGTTACTATCCCACTAGGTAATCCAGGGCATAAGTGTCCTGTTTTTATAATTTCTGTTTCTAATACTAATTCTCTTGTTATATAATTTTCTTCTTGTCCTGTATTTATCAAAATTTTATATCTTCTTTGATCTATTAGTCCTGTTATAAAATAATGGTATGGTGTTATTTCATCTTTATCTAATAAATTTTGTGAGATTTTATAGTTCCTTTTAGATGTGCTCATTCTTGATGAGGTAGCTCTCGTTAATGTAATTGGTTCACTTGAAGTACTCAATCTTTCTTTTACAATTTCTAAGTCTTCTTCTATATGAATTTCTTTGTAACTATAGTCATTGTTGTCTATTACAGTAATTATTTTTTCAAAAGGATTTTTTATCTTTATTTTATCTATTTTATTTCTTGCTGTTTCTTTGTGTTTTGTTGTTGGTATATATAAATTTTAACATCTTGCTGGAAATATTTTACTGTCTGGTGCTAGTTCTATTCCAGACATTTTCCAATATAAAACTAATGATTAATCTACATTTCTATCTGTTAATGCTACTGGGTAGTTGGTTTTTATTATGAATTTAAATTTTTGGTATATTAAGTTTCCTTTTACTGCACTGATTACGCTTTTTTCTATAGGGTGTATAATTCTATCATCTGCTAAATATATTTCAATGGGTGTATCTATTCCTTCTCTAAAACAAGCTTTTAGTAATATTTCTGTTCTGTAATGACCTGTTTAGTCGAATTGAGCAGTAGAGTTTATTTCTCGTAATAGCTGTCTGGGTCGACGGATCCCACGACGGACCGTCATGGGCACAACGGACCGTCGAGGCGGTCTTGTTCCAAAACACTTGGACCCTGGAAAAATTGGGTACTGAGAACAACTCTCTGAACTTCGCGACGGAAGAGCAGCACAGACCGTCGTAGGTACGACGGACCATCACAGACTCTTTAATGAATTTGAGTCTCTGAACTCTGTGACGACCCTGCAGGATGGACCGTCGCAGTCATGACGGACCGTCACAGGCGGCGTAACCCTGACTGGATCGGATTTCTGTTAAAAGTTTTTAGAGGGTGTTTTGGACTATTCCTGCTTATGATTATAAAGTTAGTGGTTTAATGTTAATAATTCAATTACTTGGGGGTTAAAGGATATAACCTTGGAATAAATAGTGGGTTGATTTTACCATTTTTTATACTTAATTATATTGTAATTAGGGTAAAAGAAAAAGAGTTTGAATAAGGAAAAATAGAAAGAACAGAGAGAAGAGGGGAGAACGAACGAGAGAGGGAGAAACGAAGAGGAAAGCAAAGCATTGGAGAAGTAGATTGCTCGATCACGATTCTTCGGTGGAGGTAGGTTATGGTTTATGCTATTCCGTAGTAAACTCTGAATAGCGATTGATATGTATTGGGTAATTTTGTAAAGTCTTCTATATGCTTAATTGTGTGCTTGCATGATGTGATTTTGTAATTGTGATGAATTAGCATGATGAGGCTGTTGAATCTTAAACCTTAAAACCTCTTTGTTAATGATGATGCCTTGGTATAAAAGAAGACTTGATGAACCGAAAGAATGAGAGTAGAGGATCGGGTGTCACGAACCGACACGTAGAATTAGGGGATCGGGTGTCACGAACCGACACGTAGTAGTAGGGGATTGGAGTGTCACGTTCCGACACCAGGATAGTAGGGGATCGGAGTGTCACGTTCTGACACCAGGATAGTAGGGGATCGGAGTGTCACGTTCCGACACCAGGATAGTAAGATGAATGAATATTGCGGGGATCGGAGTGTCACGTTCCGACACCAGGATAGTAGGGGATCGGAGTGTCACGTTTCGACACCAGGATAGTAAGATAAATGAATATTGAGGGGATCAGAGTGTCACGTTTCGACACCAGGATAGTAAAGAGAGTGAATCTTGAATTTTGCTAATATACTCAGGCTTAAAGAACCTGTTTCCCAAATGAGTATGGTGTGGAGGCTTGAGTCCTCATAGATGTGCTTGGTGTTGTGGCCAATGGTTATGGTACTTGTTGTTGTCACCTGTTAAGTACTATGGATGATTTTATGTTATTATCTGATATATATTGCTTTCTATTTTGAGTTGGCCGATGATACCTACTCAGTACTTGTGCCTTATACTGACCCCTAATTGTAATTTTCTTCCTTGTTATTTGTGGAGTGCAGCAAACGTGCCATCGACTTCGACTCGTCCTCAACCCTAGCAAGTCTTCATCACGTCAGATTTCAGGGTGAGCTATTGTTCCTAGCTCGGACTGGATTCTTTCTCATTCATGTCTTGATGTCCTTGAAGTTCGGACATGGACCATCTGTTACTTAATTTAGCTTCCTAGACACTCTTAGATTTAGTAATTTGAGGATAGAATGTTCTTGTGGTGATGACTTCCAGATTTTGGGAATAATAAGTAATAAATTTTAGAAGTTATTTATTGGTTATATTAATGAGTTTTAAGTCTTCCGCATTATTTTCTGTTTATTATGGTTGAAATGTTGGGTTTTAGACTGGTTGGTTTGCTCACATAGGAGGGTAAGTGTGGGTGCCACTCGCGGCTCGTTTTGGGTCGTGACAAACTTGGTATCAGAGCATTAGGTTCGTTGGTCTCATCACACAAGAAAGAGTCTAGTAGAGTCTTAAGAAACGGTAGGAGGACTCCTTTAATTTTGTTTGAAGGCTATAAGACTTTAGGAAAATTCCATTCTTTCTTTATTTCGTGCTATTACTTGGATCCAATTGGTATCTAGGTGATACAAATTGGTATCTGACCATCTTCAATCTATTTCACAGATGGTTAGAACTAGAGCAACAACTGCGCCAACACCAACACCACCAAGACAAGATGCGTCTTAACCAGCCACTGAGGTTGTAGCTCGAAGAGGAGCAGTGGCAAGAGGCCGTGGTAGGGGTCGCGGGAGGAAGTCCTCTAGAGGAAGAGGACAAGCACAAGGCCCAGCTAGTACTAGGGTGGTGACTCCTCCACCGACTGAGGAGGTATTAAGAGAGGGTGAGGAAGGGGAGGATGAACAAGTGCAGAATGAGGGATTACCATGCCAACCTACCCCAGAAATGATTAATCAGGTTCTTGCTTATCTTAGCGGGTTATCTGATCAAGGCCAGACACCTCCAATATTTTCTGCACCAGCACCTCAGGTTCTGGGAGTACAACATACAGCTGATGTGGCTCCCCGCATTGATGCCTTATTGGAAATAGGCACGTTTCCTCGGTTGACTACAGGGCCTATAATGACAAGCGATCAGCATGAGCTTTTCACTATGTTCTTGAAGTTGAAACCTCCAGTTTTCAAGGGTGCTGAATCTGAGGATGCCTATTATTTTCTAGTTGATTGTCATGAGCTGCTACATAAGATGGGCATAGTGGAACGATTCGGTGTTGAGTTTGTAACCTATCAGCTTCAGGGAAATGCCAAAATGTGGTGGCGATCGTATGTTGAGTGTCAACCAGCACAGGCACCACCCATGACTTGGGCATCATTCTCTAGCTTGTTTATGGAGAAGTATATACCCCGGACTTTGAGGGATAGGAAGAGAGATGAGTTCCTGAGCCTAGAGCAAGGCAGGATGTCGGTTACTGCTTATGAGGCTAAGTTTCGTGCATTATCCAGGTATGCCACCCAGCTTTGCTTCAGTCCACAAGAGCGGATTCGCCGTTTCGTGAAGGGATTGAGGTCAGATTTGCAGATTCCAGCCTTACAGGTAGCTGGTGCAGCAAAATCCTTTCAGGAGGTGGTAGATTTTGTGATAGAAGTGGAGGGAGTGAAGCCAGACGACTTCACCATGGCATCGACACCTAAGAAGTTTCATAAGGGAGGTGAGTTTGGTTGGTCTTACTCCAGGGGGCAGAGTTCAGGAGGTTACCCAACCTGACCTATTCAGTCTTCACTGCAGGCTGTAGCTGGGGGTCCACCGCAGACCGGTCAACACTTCCCTGAGTTTGGGGGTTATCCCCAGACTCCGTCGTTCTCACAGAGACCTATGCTTGAATCCAGAGAGTGTTATGGATGTGGAGAGACCGGACATATTAGGAGGTTTTGTCCAAAACAGAGTTACAGACCCCTAATAGTTAGAGGTAGAGGTGGTCATGGGAGAGGCCGCCATTCTGGAGGACGCGTTGGTCAAGGTAATGGTGGTCAACAAACCAACCGGGGTGGCGGGCATGCCGGAGCGACTGCAGCACAACATGGTAGGGGCAACGGACAGACAGGTGATAGGGCGCATTATTATGCTTTCCCTGGGAGGTCTGAAGCGGAGACATCTGATGTTGTTATCACTAGTAATCTTTTGGTTTGTGATTGCATGGCTTCTGTATTGTTTGATCCTGGATCCACATTTTCATATGTATCTTCCTCATTTTCTACTGGTTTTTATTTACATTGTGATTTGCTTTACATGCCTATTCGTCTTTCTACTCCGGTGGGTGAGTCTGTGATAGTTTAAAAGGTGTATAGGTCTTGTCTTGTAACTTTTGTGGGGAGCAATACTCATGTAGACTTGGTTATCTTAGAATGGTTGATTTTGATGTAATTCTGGGTATGACTTGGCTTTCTCCAAATTTTGCAATCTTAGATTTTAATGCTAAAACTGTAAAGTTGGCCAAGCCTTGGACAGATCCGTTAGTGTGGGAGGGTGACTACACTTCCACTCCAGTTCGTATCATCTCCTTTCTTCATGCTCAGAGAATGGTTAGTAAAGGGTGTTTATCCTTCTTGGCACACCTCAGGGATGATACTACCTAAGTACCTTCTATTGAGTCGGTTTCGATAGTCCGTGAGTTTCTGGATGTGTTTCCTGTAGACCCTCCCGGTATGCCACCGGATAGGGATATTGACTTTTGCATTGATATGGATCCAGGTACTCGCCCCATTTCCATACCCCCTTATAGAATGGCTCCCGCTGAGTTAAGAGAGTTAAAGGCCCAACTTTAAGAATTGCTAAGCAAAGGCTTTATTAGACCAAGTGCATCCCCTTGGGGTGCTCCTGTTTTATTTGTGAAGAAGAAGGATGGAAGTTTTCGGATGTGCATAGACTACAGGCAACTGAACAAGGTAACTGTTAAGAACAAGTATCCTCTTCCTCGCATTGATGATTTGTTCGATCAGTTACAAGGTGCTTGTACCTTCCCAAAAATCGATTTGAGATATGGTTATTATCAATTAAAAATACGGGCAACGGATGTGCCCAAGACTGCTTTTCGAACCAGGTTTTGACATTATGAGTTCTTAGTAATGTCTTTTGGGCTTACAAATGCCCCTGCTACTTTCATGAGTTTGATAAATGAGATTTTTAAGCCATATCTGGATATCTTTGTCATCGTATTCATTGACGATATATTGGTATACTCAAAGAGCAAGAAAGAACATGAGAAACACTTGAGAATTGTATTGGAAATGTTGAGGGAGAAAAAGCTTTATCCCAAATTCTCCAAGTGTGAGTTTTGGCTAGATTCAGTGTCCTTCTTGGGGCATGTGGTTTCTAAGGATGGAGTGATGGTGGATCCTTCTATGATTAAAGCAGTGAAGAGTTGGGTAAGACCTACTAATGTTACAGAGGTAAGGAGCTTCGTTGGTTTAGCTAGCTACTACCGTCGATTTGTCAAGGGGTTTTCTTCTGTTGCTTCCCAATTGACAAACTTGAGTAAGCAGAGTGTTCCATTTGTATGGTCGGACGATTGTGAAGAAAGCTTTCAGAAGCTCAAAACTTTGTTGACTACTGCACCAATTCTCACCCTGCCAGTGGAAGGTAAGAATTTCATTGTTTATTGTGATGCATCCTATTCTTGTTTGGGTGCAGTGCTAATGCAAGAGAAGAATGTAATTGCTTATGCTTCGAGGCAATTAAAGGTGCATGAACGTAATTATCCGACCCACGATTTGGAGTTGGCTGCGGTAGTGTTTGCATTAAAGCAATGGAGACATTATCTATATGGGGTGAAGTGTGAAGTCTATACGGATCATCGTAGCCTACTGTATGTCTTTACCCAGAGAGATTTGAATCTGAGACAGAGGAGATGGATGGAACTACTGAAGGACTACGATATCACTATTTTGTATCACCCAGGAAAAGCTAACGTTGTGGCAGATGCGTTAAGTAGAAAAGCAGGGAGCATGGGAAGCCTAGCCCACTTACAGGTTTCCAGACGCCCATTGGCTAGAGAGGTTCAGACTCTGGCTAATGACTTTATTAGGCTACAAGTAAATTAGAAGGGAGGATTTTTGGCCTGTGTGGAGGCAAGATCTTCCTTTCTTGACAAGATTAAGGAAAAGCAGTTTACTGATGAGAAACTGATCCGGATTCGAGATAAGGTATTGCGAGGAGAGGCTAAGGAAGCAAAAATCGGCGAGGAAGGTGTTTTGAGAATTAAGGGAAGGGTGTGTGTACCCCGCGTCGATGATTTGATTCACACTATTCTTACAAAGGCTCATAGTTCAAGGTATTCTATACATCCCGGTACAACCAAGATGTATCGTGACCTAAAGCAACATTTTTGGTGGAGTAGAATGAAGCGGGACATTGTTGATTTTGTTGCTCAATGCCTGAATTTTCAGCAGGTAAAGTATGAACACCAAAGTCCTGGAGGGACACTTCAGAGAATGCCCATTCCTAAATGGAAGTGGGAGAGAATTGCAATGGACTTCGTGGTTGGTCTTCCAAAGACAATGGGTAAGTATGACTCCATTTGGGTAATTGTTGATAGGTTAACTAAGTCTGCTCACTTCATTCCGGTTAAGGTGACTTACAATGCAGAGAAGTTAGCCAGGATCTCTATCTGAGAAGTCGTTCGGTTGCATGGAGTTCCACTTTCCATCATATCAGATAGAGGTACACAATTTACTTCTATGTTTTGGAAAACATTGCATGCTGAATTAGGTACTAGGTTGGATCTTAGTACTGCATTCCACCCTCAGAGTGATGGTCAGTCTGAGCGAACGATTTAGGTTTTGGAGGATATGCTTCGTGCATGTGTGATAGAGTTTGGTGGTCATTAGGATAACTTCTTACCCTTAGCAGAGTTCTCATACAACAATAGCTATGACTCAAGTATTGATATGGCCCCATTTGAGGCACTGTATAGGAGAAGATGTAGGTCTCCCATTGGGTGGTTTGATGCATTTGAGGTTAGACCTTAGGGTACTGACCTTCTGAGGGACTCGTTAGATAAAGTGAAATGCATTCAAGAAAAGCTTTTAGCGGCTCAAAGTAGACAAAAGGAATATGCAGATCGAAAGGTAAGAGACTTGGAGTTTATGGAGGGTGAGCAAGTTTTGCTGAAGGTTTTGCCTATAAAAGGGGTGATGCGGTTTGGTAAGCGAGGTAAGCTTAGTCCGAGGTATATTGGTCCATTTGAAGTTCGGAAGCGCGTGGGGAAGGTAGCTTATGAATTAGCCTTGCCCCCAGGGCTGTCAGGAGTGCACCCGGTATTTCATGTGTCTATGTTGAAAAGATACCATGGGGATTGAAACTATATCATTCATTGGGATTCAGTTCTTCTTGATGAAAATTTGTCTTATGAGGAGGAGCCTGTTGCTATTTTAGATAGAGAGGTCCGCAAGTTGAGATCAAGGGAGATTGCATCCATCAAGGTTCAATGGAGGAATCGGCAAGTTGAAAAGCCCACTTGGGAGAAGGAGGCTGATATGCAAGAAAGATATCCACACCTGTTCACAGATTCAGGTACTCTTTCTCGCCCTTGTTTTCTTCTTGTGATCGTTCGAATACGAACGATGGGTAAATTGGTATCTATTGTAACGACATGTTTAGTCGTTTTGAGCAGTAGAGTTTATTTCTGGTAATAGCTGTCTAGGTCGACGGATCCCACGACGGACCGTCATGGGCACGACGGACCGTCAAGGGGGTCTCGTTCCAAAACACTTAGACCCTAGAAAAATTGGGTACTGAGAACAACTCTCTGAACTTCACGACGAAAGAGCAGCACAGACCGTCGTAGGTACGACGGACCGTCACAGACTCTTTAATGTATTTGAGTCTCTGAACTCTGTGACGACTCTGCAGGACGGACCGTCGCAGTCATGACGGACCGTCACAGGCGGCGTAACCCTGACTGGGTCGGATTTCTGTTAAAAGTTTTTAGGGGGTGTTTTGGACTATTCCTGCTTATGATTATAAAGTTAGTGGTTTAATGTTAATAATTCAATTACTTAGGGGTTAAAGGAGATAACCTTGGAATAAATAGTGGGTTAATTTTACCATCTTTTATACTTAATTATATGGTAATTAGGGTAAAAGAAAAAGAGTTTGAATAAGGAAAAATAGAAAGAACAGAGAAGAGGGGAGAACGAACGATAGAGGGAGAAACGAAGAGGAAAGCAAAGCATTGGAGAAGTAGATTGCTCGATCACGATTCTTCGGTGGAGGTAGGTTATGGTTTATGCTATTCCATGGTAAACTCTGAATAGCGATTGATATGTATTGGGTAATTTTGTAAAGTCTTGTATATGCTTAATTGTGTGCTTGCATGATATGATTTTGTAATTGTGATGAATTAGCATGATGAGGCTGTTGAATCTTAAACCTTAAAACCTCTTTGTTAATGATTATACCTTTGTATAAAAGAAGGTCACGAACTGACACGTAGTAGTAGGGGATCGAAGTGTCACGTTCTGACACCAGGATAGTAGGGGATCGGAGTGTCACATTCCGAAACCAGGATAGTATGGGATCAAAGTGTGACGTTCCGACACCTGGATAGTAAGATGAATGAATATTGAGGGGATCGGAGTGTCACGTTCCAACACCAGGATAGTAGGGGATTGGAGTGTCACGTGAATGAATATTGAGGGGATCGGACTGTCACGTTCTGACACAAGGATAGTAAAGAGAGTGAATCTTTAATTATGCTAATATACTCAGGCTTAAAGAATCTGTTTCCCAAATGAGTATGGTGTGGAGGCTTGAGTCCTCATAGATGTGCTTGGTGTTGTGGCCAATGGTTATGGTACTTGTTGTTGTCACCTGTTAAGTACTATGGCTGATTTTATGTTATTATCTGATATATATTGCTTTCTATTTTGAGTTGGCCGATGATACCTACTCAGTACTTGTTCCTTGTACTGACCCCTACTTGTAATTTTCTTCCTTGTTATTTGTGGAGTGCAGCAAACGTGCCATCGACTTCGACTCGTCCTCAACCCTAGCCTGTCTTCACCACGTCAGATTTCAGGGTGAGCTATTGTTCCTAGCTCGGACTGGATTCTCTTTCATTCATGTCTTGATGTCCTTGAAGTTCGTACATGGACCATGTGTTACTTAATTTAGCTTCCTAGACACTCTTAGATTTAGTAATTTGAGGATAGAATGTTCTTGTGGTGATGACTTCCAGATTTTGGGAATAATAAGTAATAAATTTAGAAGTTATTTATTGCTTATAGTAATGAGTTTTAAGTCTTCCGCATTATTTTCTGTTTATTATGGTTGAAATGTTGGGGTTTAGACTGGTCGGTTTGCTCACATAGGAGGGTAAGTGTGGGTGCCACTCGCGGCTCATTTTGGGTGGTGACATGTTCCTCCTAAATGTACGTGTTTTATGGATGTTTTATCTTTTATATCTTGTATTTCTTTATTTATTATTCTCTTATTTGGTATAGGTATTTGTGCTTTTCCTTTTGTATATTTACAATCTATGATATGTTCTTTCTAACTAACTACATAATATTCATCTTTTTGTCTCTTGAACCAATTTCTTATTATAGGTATTTCAAGTATTTTTTCTACACTTAAGTCTAATTTTTTTCCTTTTATTTGTTCAAAAGTTGTATTATCAAATATAATTTTTTGTTCTGATAATTCTTCATTTTGATAGTTTTCTTTGGATGTTATTTTTATGTCATCCTCAGACATTAGATTTCCTCTTCGTTATCTAGATCAATATTTTCTTCTTCATTTTCAGTTTCTATATCTGATACTTCATATATATTATCATTTTCACTTAATTCATAGTCTATATATTCTATTTGCATGTATTTATTATCATCTATAATTACTTCTGCAATTTGTTTTCTTTTTGGATCCTTGGGTAACTTACAATTTCTAGCTAAATGTCCTATCTTTCCGCAGTTGTAACAAGTACATTATGATAGTTTTCTCTTTGGTCTATACGGTCTTTTTATTTTATAATTTTTTACATAATATCTTTGTCTTGGTTTTTTGTATTTATATCTAGTTTTGGTTTTTCTATAGTTTTTGTGTCGTTTAGTTCTTTGTTTTTTATAATATCTATTTGTGCAACCAAACTGTGGTGCTATTTTATCTTTACAACATGCTAGATTTTAAATTAGTACCTTTTCCATTTTTATTTTTTCTTTTTGGTTTTCGCATAATTGTACAAACCATTTTGGTTTTCGCATGATTGTACGAACCATTGTTGTAGAAATTTTATCCTAGTTCCTAAAGTATCTGTTAATCCTTCATTGTTCCTGTCTTTAATTATTTTTGTGCTAAATCGTTCTGGTAATTTAGTAAAATATTGTTGTCTTATTTCTTTTGCTTCGTTTGTATCATATCTTGCTTTGGAATAATATTCTTTAAATGCACATGTGTATTCTTCTATATAACACATTTTACATATAGCCAATTTTGTCATTAGTTCTCTATTTATTATTTTTTCTCTATTTTTTTCTTTTATTTCTGTAGTCATACCACCAAATTCATTCCTTATTGCTAATTCATATTTATCTAGTATATCTATATTTGTTGTTGATGGTGACCCATCTATTTTCTTATCACTCCTAAGTGTTTCTAGACTTTCTGGGGTAAATTTCCTATCCATAATTTTGTTGTTCCAACAAATGTTCTTTCTATATATCCTGGTGTTTCTTTTGTTGTTATTTTGTTATCAATTAGTTGTTTAGATATATTTCCTACCCATCGTAAGATTGCATTATTTATATCTCTAACACAATCTAGATCTAAAAAGTTATATTGTTCAGTTATTGGTCTAGGTGTCCATTTTTTATTTAATCTACTAATTCATATTGCATTTGTTCTATCTGATCGTTCATAATTATATGTATAATAAGTTGGTGTTGTCCACCTGGGATTACTTCTAGGACTATTATTGTAACGACCTATTTAGTCGTTTTGAGCAGTAGAGTTTATTTCTGGTAATAGCTGTCTGGGTCGACGGATCCCACGATGGACCGTCATGGGCACGACGGACCGTCGAGGGGGTCTCGTTCCAAAACACTTAGACCCTGGAAAAATTGGGTACTTAGAACAACTCTCTGAACTTTGCGACGGAAGAGCAGCACGGACTGTCGTAGGTACGACGGACCGTCACAGACTCTTTAATGAATTCGACTCTCTGAACTTTGTGATGGAAGCAGCAGGACGGACTGTCACAGGCACGACGGGCCGTCACAGGCGGCGTAACCCTGAATGGGTCGGATTTCTGTTAAAAGTTTTTAAGGGGTGTTTTGGACTATTCCTGCTTGTGATTATAAAGTTAGTGGTTTAATGTTAATAATTCAATTACTTGGGGGTTAAAGGAGATAACTTTGAAATAAATAGTGGGTTATTTTTACCATCATTTATACTTAACTATATGGTAATTAGGATAAAAGAAAAAGAGTTTGAATAAGGAAAAATAGAAAGAACAGAGAGAAGAGGGGAGAACGAACGAGAGAGGAAGAAATGAAGAGGAAAGCAAAGCATTGGAGAAGTAGATTGCTTGATCACGATTCTTCGGTGGAGGTAGGTTATGGTTTATGCTATTCCGTAGTAAACTCTAAATAGCGATTGATATGTATTGGGTAATCTTGTAAAGTCTTCTATATGCTTAATTGTGTGCTTGCATGATGTGATTATGTAATTGTGATGAATTAGCATGATGAGGCTGTTGAATCTTAAACCTTAAAACCTCTTTGTTAATGATGATGCCTTAGTATAAAAGAAGGCTTGATGAACTGAAAGAATGAGATTAGGGGATCGGGTGTCACGAACCGACACGTAGAATTAGGGGATTGGAATGTCACGTTCCGACACCAGGATAGTAGAGGATCGGGTGTAACGAACCGACACGTAGTAGTAGGGGATCGGAGTGTCACGTTCCGACACCAGGATAGTAGGAGATTGGAGTGTCACGTTCCGACACTAGGATAGTAAGATGAATGAATATTGAGGGGATCAGAGTGTCACGTTCCGACACCAGGATAGTAAAGAGAGTGAATCTTGAATTATGCTAATATACTCAGGCTTAAAGAACCTGTTTCCCAAATGAGTATGGTGTGGAGGCTTGAGTCCTCATAGATGTGCTTGGTGTTGTGGCCACTGGTTATGGTACTTGTTGTTGTCACCTGTTAAGTACTATGGCTGATTTTATGTTGTTATCTGATATATATTGCTTTCTATTTTGAGTTGGCCGATGATACCTACTCAGTACTTGTGCCTTGTACTGACCCCTACTTGTGATTTTCTTCTTTGTTATTTGTGGAGTGCAGCAAACGTACCATCGACTTCGACTCGTCCTCAACTCTAGACAGTCTTCAACATTCAGATTTCAGGGTGAGTTATTGTTCCTAGCTCGGACTGGATTCTCTCTCATTCATGTCTTGATGTCCTTGAAGTTCGGACATGGACCATTTGTTTACTTATATTAGCTTCCTAGATACTCTTAGATTTAGTAATTGAGGATAGAATGTTCTTGTGGTGATGACTTCCAGCTTTTGGGAATAATAAGTAATAAATTTAGAAGTAATTTATTGGTTATAGTAATGAGTTTTAAGTCTTTCGCATTATTTTCTGTTTATTATGGTTGAAATGTTGGGGTTTAGACTGGTTGGTTCACTCACATAGGAGGGTAAGACGCCATTGTTTCTCTTAACTCTGGGATCGAAATCCCTACCATAGCGACCCTTGGATGAACTTGAATCCCCTTAGTGGGAGAGTCCCTTCTAAAACCTGAGGTTATCCCTGATTTTAGTACTACTCTTCCTATAAAAATTCTCCTCAGCTTGCCTTGACTTGTTCCCTGTTCTAGTGTGCTTCCTCTTCCTGCTTTCTTCCACTTGATGGACATGGACCATAGCCTGGAAAGGTCCATTCAGTCATGAATCATAGCTGCCCTACACTCCTCCTCGAGATCCTCATGAATCCCTGTAAAGAATCTACTCATCTCGTATCTTCTGTTAGACACAAGAGAAGTGGCATAATTGGATAATTTCATTAACTTCAGGGAACACTCCCTGACTGTCATAGATCTTTGCATAAGGTTGATAAATTCCTCAACCTTGGCCTCCCTCATCTCCTCAGGGAAGAATTTCTCTAGGAAGGATGTCTTAATTAGCTCCTAAGTGACCAGAACTCTGCCCAAAGCTAGGCTATCCTGCCACATCTTGCACCAAGTCTGTGCAATATCCTTGAGCTGATAGGAAGCCAACTCAGCCTTCTCAGTATCTGTGGCCCCCATCGCCACAAAAATTGTATGCACCTCATCCACAAACTCCTGGGGGTCCTCTGAAGTCTTAGACACTGTGAAAATAGGAAGATTCATCCTCATGAAGTATCTCAGCCTGTCAGCCATGCTACGAACCGCTGGGTTCTCCCTCTGAACATCCTGCTGGTTGACCTGGTCAATCATGGCCTGGTCCTACATAGTGATGGACCGTGCCATCTGGGCTAGAGATTCCCGCACCTCCGCACCATTCAACCCAGCTGGGTTAACCGGCATAGCCACTCCTTCAGCAGGAGCCTAGGGTCGAACCTGATTGTCCCCAGCAGTTGCTCCTCCACTCCTCTAACCAATGTTTCTCCTGGTATTTATTCTCTGAGAACAATAAGAGTTGATGTTAGATAGGCTCATAACACCGATAAATTGGACATTAGCAAAGGCACAATAAGATCAGAAGAAGGGACATTTACCTATGCATCATGCAGTCTCTGATTTAGGATAGTGGTGCACTTCACTACCATGACTTAGAAACTATTCAATATGGTTGATGTGAACTTATTATCCTCGGAATTTAGCCTAGTTCTCTGATATTAACTTTGTCACAACCGGAACCTATACCTCTGAAGAGATCGACATTGTTGACCTCTCAAAGGTCACAGGCAAGCCTACACACGTCATTCTTAATTCATTTATGTTAATTTTAGCAAAAAATTGAACTTTTTGTTTTATTATTTCATTCTAAACATTTTAATCTCAAAATCAGAGGTGTTCACAAATCAACCATCTAATATAGAGATAATAAAATGAAAGAAAGAGTTCATAATTGCCTTAGACGTATTTTTGCCAAAATGGCACCAATACAAAATATGAAATGAAAGTGGAAAGAAACACTAGTGGAACATGCTCCAATAGCTAAAGCCTACATCGAAGCTAGATAATAATGGTAGACATCCTTGAAAGCATGAGGGCCAACCATGTCCGGATGAAAGCTCCACGTCTGGATAGATGCAACGTCAACCTGTAAGCTCTAGCGTCCACCTGTGTCTGCACCTAAAACTATAGAGTTGTCTGGAATATGTATGGGCATATGCAAGCACACACAAAGGACATGCATGAGTAAGAATAGATCATTCCTAACAACATGATTATGGAAAGTCAAGTTAATGGATTTGCCACTTTGGGATTAGGAAAGTTAGTGAACTAGCCAAATTATGGTTAGGAAAGTCATGCCATGAGTGTAACATGCATCATCAAACTTATTATTTTGCAAACAACACATAACATATTTCACATATCATATCATGTAGTATGTAGCACATAACATCTTTTATAACATTCATTCATGTGCCATGAGATGTTGGAATCATGGACTTGACATTAAGACTTTCCAAAATGAGGGATCAACATATAGGACCTCAAGTAGGAAGTCCTCATTAGAAAACACAAGAGTCTGCTTTATTCATTCATACGTACTTCATTCCATTCATTCATAAGATAGTGTAAGAACCATCTATTACTGGGATGTAGTTTAAGACTAATCAGGTTTGCTGTGCAATGGCGAAGAATAACCTAATATCATTACTTGAGTCTAGCTCACCTCTTGAGTATCCTATCCTAACATCTTTGGTATCATTCATTTCATTGTGGACATCATTTGAGGCTGACCTCATTAATTTATTTGGAACTTTAACTTTAACCGACATAGATCATAAGAGCATCATGAAATCCAGTGTCTGCCCCACACCAAAAAAAGGTGGAATCACCGGCCAAAGTGACCCAAAACATGCTAGCGTATATAGGGGATTGAACCCTGCTAGATCCATATATTGGCAGTATAGGTTCAAAGACTAGGATATATAAGGAAACCCATACCTGGCATGCTAGGAAGTCTCATCTCATGAGATTTACGTGAACCTCCGCCCTTCCCGAAAAAAGGCATCACCGCTCATAGCTAGTCCATCGGTGCTCTGTATAAAGTTCCATTTCATTCAACTGATACGTCATGGAAGCTGGCTTCTAGTATGAGGACTTCATATCTCAATAGATGATTTCTCATCTCATCATCATTATTAAGTGTGTTAATCTCAATACTTTCATTAGAGTGTTTATAGAGACTGGTCTCTTCATTAACTTTACACTCTCATAGGTGAGTACATTTTGGTAACATTTAATTAGGCTCATTTGAGATTGATCCCATATTTTACATTAGCCTCATATCATGTTGTAACCACATTCATTAATATTAGCACATTTTCTCTTCATAATTACTCACCCTTTTTTTTACGTGAATGTTTCATTTCATCATATGCCAATGCACTTGGACATTTAATGTGTTTCACACTCTTATAACCCTTCTAGGGTTTCATCATTTCATTGTTCATTTCATAATTTCATTGTTCATTTCGTCATATGCCAATAGACTTGTCCATTTAGTGTATCTTACACTCGTACTTAACCTTTATAGGGTTTCATCATTCCATTACATACATCTTAGGTTCACTTATTTTTTAATCATATGCTAGACTTATGAGTCTATATATACAAGCGATGAGGCTTCATTCATAGTTTTTTAAATGACTCATAGCTTCCTAAGATTATGTAGTAAAAGTCTTATGTATCTTGTATGTATGCCATGATTTTGATTTCGATCTAAGTAGGTGACATTATTGTTGAACATTTTATTCATGTATGATATATGTATCAATACCAAAATTTTGGGCAAGGGAACCGAAGTTCAAATCCCTTGGGCAACACTTACATTTTTCCTTGATTTTATTTTTAGTCCTCATGACATTATCACCCTAGATCGAACCCCAACATCAACGTTTCTTTTTAATTCCTTTTTTCTAGAACTTCTCACCTTTGGCCGAGGGGTTGTAGGTTCAAAATCTCACAACCCCCTTTTCATTTTCCTATATATTTTCCTTGTCCATTTTTGCTTAACCAGGAGGTTGTGGGATCAAACCCCCACAACCTCTCTTTATTTTTTTCTTTATTTCGCATGGGACTTAGAGGTTTTGGGTTCGAACCCCTACAACCTCCTTATTTTTATTTTCATTTAAAAAGTTAACTACTTAAGCGTTGGTAGTGAGGTTGTGGGATCGAGCCCCCACAACCTCACTTTATTTTCTTTTTAATTTCTCTCATTTTATCCTCCTTCAACCAAGAGGTTGTGGGTTAGAATCCCACTCCTCCCATTATTTTTATTTATTAAATAATTCCCTCTTACTCTTTTGTTTGGCCGAGAGGTTGTGGGTTCGAATCCCACCTCTCATTTTTTTAAGCTTTCATGTTGTGATGTCTTGGGTTCAATCTCCACTGACCTCACATGTTTTAAATATATTCTTAAACCTCTCAACCTCAAGTATTCTGGCCGAAAATTCCATCACCAAGTGCTGGAAATTTTATTAAATTTTCTAGCCTTTATTTAACAACATTCATACGTTCGTTTTGAAGTACTTGCACAATTCATTTAATACATTCTTAGGTGTAGATTCATTGTTGTTTTAGCTTACATTTTTCCACTTAAGATCATCCACCTTACACTTCATTTACATCACAATTTACACACTTTATGCACAATAATTCGAATCATCAAACAAGCCATTTAAAGACTTCAAATGGAGAACAACAACAAAAATTTTACACATTGCACCACATCATTTTCGGTTGACATCATTGAACATGCTTACTATTTCCAAACATAAAATCATAAGGAACATCATATTTCACAATTAGTTACCAGCAACCATACCAACAACATGATTTATAATTTAGATTGAAATTGGAAGGAGACTAAGGACAAGGAGTTTAACAATAAAGGGGACAACCCTAGTTTCACTCGTTGAATTTTGTAGAAAGAAATTTCTCTTAGAGAAAGGATTCAAAGATAAAAAACCCATACCTGTTCTTGGTCTCAATATTTCTGCCCAGAATCACCACCAACCCAACATCCAACACAGAAACTCCCACCATACCCATCGAGAAGATGATGCAAGGTTTTCGTTCTTAACTTAGCTTGCTTGCTTGTATTTTTTCTGTAAGTTTTTAGAGTGTAGAGAACTTTTGATTGTTTTCTAATGTTTTTATTTTCTGTTTTTGCATCCAAGAAAAACAATTTGGACGAGAGAGAGAGAGAGATTTAGGCGTGAGAGAGAGTTTGTGTGAGATAGTGCCTCTTAAAACTAGGATAGTTGGTAAGACTTAGTCAATTTAAAAAAAACATTAATTAATAAATAAATGAATAATAATTAATAATAAAATCTGATTTTCCTTTTTAAATTGTCCATTAGTTATTAATTTATTAATTTCATTCACCAATAACAAAAATAACATTAAATCATTGCTCCCACTTAGGTTCGAACCACGGTGGAGCAAGACTTCATTTCAAGGGCTCAATTTCGGCCCTATCTCCCCAAACAGCCCCTAAAATTTATTAATTAAATAATTAATTACATGTTTAGGGAAATTATGATACTGCCGTCACCCAGGAAAAAGACCATTTACCCCTAGACCCTTCAAACCTAAGATTTCTTCTTTTTAAGTCCGGTAAAGACTCCTTTGAGTAAATCTTCGTATTCGAGAGCCCTACATGGTTGGACCCAAACTTTCCAAGCTCAAATAACTTTTCAAGTTAGTTGTCTTGGCTGTAGCAAGGGTTCCGAGGCCTGGTTCTACGCGCATCCATCCGTGTGAACCCTAGTCTAATCATAGGCATTCATGACAGCTTAAACATTTCCTATCTTATCCATTTTTAGGGTTGTTATAGATTGGAGGATGTTCTAACTTATAAGGGGTACTATCGGATCGTTACAAGGTGATTCCTTAGTGCTTTTTAGCATAAACTAGTTGATTCACTTAGTATTTCAGATTCTATAATGATATCAAGGTATAGGACAATCTTTGGCAACGTGATGTAAAATGTTGTAACATCACTTAGGCTCATAGTGATGGTTGTAGGTTAGAGAATCTCCCAATGAAATTATATTACTTTTTATATGAATAAAGTAAAGTTTGTTATTGTTTTACTTTTAATGAAGTAAGATTGTTTTACCTAGGAAATCTATGAAGTCATGTCTGTAACATTTAGGAGTTCGTTTACTTCTTTCATAATCATTTAGTGCATTAGAGTTGATCTCTAAAAGTTTTTTTTTTAATTTTTGCTTTTGTGTGTTTCAGATAATCATGCCTCCACGAAGAGTAGTTAGAGATCGTCAATCTAGGAAGAATGTTGAACCTCAGGATCAAGGGGTACCCAATGAACTTGAAGTGCAACCCAATGAAAATGTCACTAATGCCGAGTTATGAGAGGTGATATGGGTGCTTAGTCGAGCTGTGACTAACCACGTTGGTCAACACAGAGGATCTAGGAAGGAAGTGGTTGATATTTTGACGATCTGAGAATTCTTAAGAATGAATCCTTCTAGTTTCATAGGTTTGAGCACTGAAAAGATATAGAGAATTTTATCGAGGTATTGAAGAAGGTATTTGAAGTTATGCATGTTGACGACACTGAGAGGTTGAGCTAGTTGCATATCAATTGAAGCGTGTTTTTAGGACTTGGATTGATCAGTGGAATGAGGGTAGAGATGTGGATGCACCACCTGCGAGTTGGACTTTTTTTGAGAAAGCCTTCTTGGGGGATTTCTTTCCCCATAAATTGAAAAAGGCCAAGGTACGTGATTTCCTCACGCTTAAGAAGGATTATCTAAGTTTTCATAAATATTGGTGGAAGTTCAGCTAACTACCTCATTATACTTTGAAGATGGTTAAGGACATAAAGAGTAGAATAAGCTTGTTTGTTGCTGGGTTGGTCCATCTATCAAGCGAAGACGGAGGGTCAACGATGTTGATAGGTGACATGGACATATCAAGGTTGATGGTTTATGTACAGCAGGTTGAGGAGGAAAAACTAAGAGATAGAGAATAGTTCAAAAATAAGAAAGCGAAGACAACAAATGAGTCTGGGCAGCAGAAAGGTAGCGTAGATCGTTCGTCATTTTAGAAGCAAAAAGAGCCTGCACAATTATCTGCTAGTGCACCTAAACTTAGAAATAAGGGTGAGTATAACGAACAAAATTCACAGAATTTTAGAGCTATACCTATATAGTCTCAAGGTAGTGTGGCATAAGGAGGTAGTTAGGCTCCTAAATGTGGTAGGTGTGGTAAAAACCACTCGGGTAACTATCATGATGGACACACTGTTCTTTCAAGTGTGGGTATGAGGGGCACTTCATGAAAGAGTGTCCCAAGATTAAGCAAGGTAATGGAAATCTGGGAAATAGATCTTTATTAGTTGCTCCACAAGACAAGGCTGCACCTAGAGGAGCTACTTCCGATTCTGGAGGTGGAACAAACCGCCTCTATACACTCACTAGTCACCAAGAGCAAGAGAAATCTCCAGATGTTGTCACTGGTATGATCAAAGTCTTTGCTTTTGATGTTTATGCTTTGCTAGACGTAGGAGAAAGTTTATATTTCGTAACCCATTATGTTGCAAATTAGTTTGATATTATTCCTAAGAAACTTTGTGAACCCTTCTGCGTTCCTACACTTGTTGGGAAGTCTATTCTAGCTAAGCAAGTTCATCTTGATTATGTGATTTCCATTAATCAGGAAGACACCATGGCTAATTTAGTTGACTTAGACATGGTAGATTCCGATGTCATTCTAGGTATGGACTAACTTCATGCCAATTATGAATCAATAGATTGTAAAACTCGAGTTTTCAAATTTTAGAACCCTAATGAGCCAGTCATAGAGTGGAGTAGTTGATCAACAATGCCTAAGGGTCGTTTGATTTTGTACCTTAAGGAGAGAAAGTTTGTTTCGAAGGGTATTATCTATCACTTAGTCGTTAATGACTCTAGTTTTGAGGTACCTCTCGATCATTCAGGGCCCATAGAAAAACAAGTTTCCATAAGTCTTTCCTGATGACCTACTTGGAGTCCCTACTCAGATATAAATAGACTTAAGCATAGACATCATTCCAGATAATCATTCTATGACTATTCCACCATAGAGAATGGTACCAACAAAGTTGAAAGAGTAGTTAAAGGATGTGTTAGATAAGGTTTTCATTCGACCAAGTGTTTAACTGTAACATCCGAGAGCACCCCCTAGAAGTAACCGACGTCTTTGTCCCCGAAGAGGACTAATACTAACCACTTAGCATTTGTCATTACATTTCATAAGTCAAATTAGTGGAGAATTTAAAACTTTTTAAATAATTTTACATTGAGGTTTACTTAGACCTCTCGCTTACACATAGTATATAATTAGAGATTATACATAGACTCCTCGTATAGGAAGAAATACGTAGGCTTCTACTTTTATTTCACATACATAATATAGCAATATAGATTTATAAGAAGTCTAGAATACATCTTATATTAAACCATATAAAACAAGTACAACATTGGACGTATCCCATACTTCATTACAATAAAGGCCTCATATAGGCATATACAAAGTCATCAAAGAAGGAGAATGAACTAAATTGTCTTTAAGACTAAAAAATATCCAATAGCGAAATAGTGGCATTGTCCTTGGAAGGTGAGAACCTACAGAACACTTGGGAAATATTCAAGTAGTCTTCAAAGGCCTTTTATAAGATAAACGACCGGAACCTACATTTTGTAAAAAAAATCATGAACCCATATAGAGCAACAATTACATAATCCATAAGTCAAACACATGTACAACATAAGACCAACATCATCAAATAATAGTCAAGTCAACATGTATAGAGTACATAACTACATCACATAAGCAAGACTCTTACTCATAACAAGTAATAGTCAAGTTAACATGTATAAAGTTCATAACTACATCACATAAGCAAGATCTTACTCATAACACCACATAAAGTCTACAAGTGCAATGGCCAAGTAAAACTCCATAACCTTACTCAACCAAGTAAACCAAATAAGGGATCATAAGAAATGCCTAACATCATATAATATATCATCAAGAGTGGTCATCATCATGTTTAGCAATATAGATCAATAACATGTTCATAAATGAAACTAACATCATATAGGATCATTAATGTGTAAAGTCAGCATTTGCATAACATTCACTTCAAAAAATCATAAGAACATAAGAACAACCTCCTAAGGCTTCTTTCAAGGCGAATTACTGCAAGACATAGGTAGAGTTGAATACCCCTACATAGGCTAAGTCAAACCTCTTAAGTCACCCTATTTAGTGTTTACTTCATTGCTTCATTTTAATTTTTGGAATACTTGCCTCAACTGACATAGACCACAAGATCTAAGTGTCGAATCTGGTGTTGTAAAATCTAATACCGATGGAAGGTGGTCTACCAACCAAAGTAGTACCAAAAATGAACATAGAATCTAGGTGGATCCACTAGCTAGCATTCCTATGGTGGAAACATAGTTTATGGAGTTTGGGGGCTGTTATGGAAATATCACTCTATTCCCATTTTGTAATATGAGGGTATCCACCCCGTGAGGACTATGTTGAACCCTACCTTCCCTCCTCAGGAAGGCTCCACCCCTCATCTACAAGTTCACTCAGTGCTTTGCTAGAGTCCCATTTGAAATGTATTTATTTAAAAATCATAGCTTAGTTGAGGTCACAGGAGAATAACTTCTTGTATAGTCATAGTCATTAGCTCAATAGGAATTGCATGAGAACATCCTTTTAATACAACCCTTATATATGAGATTAGAATATTAATCTCATTACATCATAGTAAGGCACATAAGTACTTCATAACCAACCTTATATCATTATAAATTAATCATACTCTCACAATCACATAATCAATACATTTCAATTCAACAACATACCAACACCTACTTAGGCTAATCACAAGACATGCTTTAATTGAACCAAATCATCACTCACAAGCCATCATAATTGAGTAAAGGTTAGGATAACAAGGACTTAACCAATCTATCATGGTCTTACCATCAAAAAACCAATTTCATCCAACAATAGGTGTAGCAACATCATTCAATAGTAATTAACACAATAATGAAGTCAATTGCATCATTCACTATCCCAATTAACTTCAATGCATAATCTAGGGTTAAGACAATAGGGTTCATCATGAATTTTTCATGAAATAGATCTAATCCAATAATATATTAACCTAGGCAGTCCATAAATGAATTATAATATATAAAGAAAGTTTAAAAATTAATACATTCATCAATTCCCATTAGTTTATAAGGAAGATTCAAGATTTGGGGAATTTAGGGAAAGGAACATGATCTATATGAAATTGCATCAATCAACATCAATTAACCAACAATCTACACTTAATTAGTCATAGTCAATCCCAAATATAATCAATTTGAGTTTAGAAAAAAACCTATTAGAATAGGAAAACCCTTTGAATTAGGTGATTTAGAAATCAACTTTGAAAGGAACTCTTGGGGAAAGGAATCCCAAGAGTGAATAACCCATATCTTAATGAAGATTCATCAACAAAATTGAAGTGAAATCCTAGAGAAAAGGGTTTTATTCTTCAAGCTTTCTTGCTTCTTCAGTGGAGGATTTTGGGGGAGAAAAAGTAGAGAGAGATGAGAGCTTTTGGATTCTGTTTTCGATTTTTGTTTAGGTGAGTGAAAAAATGACTTAAAACTTACCCTTAGGATATATATAATCACCCCCTAAATTACCTAAAATACCCCTTACTTAAATGGGTCTTTTTGAGAAGTCAAAATGCTAAAAATACAATTTCAACAAATCTGGGAATTGGCTCTGCGTCGCGAGGTTTATTTATGATTTTTTTTGAAATCTGATTTGAGGAAGTAGACCTCGTGGTGTGCACGCATCTCGAGGAAACTTTTTCCAAGGGCGTGTGGGTTGTGCAATGCGTAGCAGCCCCTTGAATCTTGTTTCTTGTAGGCTGCTTTGGCAGCTTGCCTGCCCATGTTGGGCTCATCCTCAAGGACTCTTAGTGTGGTCTTTGGGGAGTCGTTATTGAACTTTTATACCCTCTATACTACATTATACCTATTTAACGTCTTCTTACAACTATTAGACTTCATTTGACCCTCCCAATCCTTCACCAAATATAGGGACGTCAACTAGTTCAATTTAACTAGTTTCTTGACTATATGGACGTTTCTTGACGCCTTGGCTCTAAAACATCCTAAATGGTTCATAAACATTATTTTAGTCTTAGAAACAATGTTTAATTTATGCACCTTGGGGCTGCTCGTGTCTTGTTTATGATAATTAAAGATGGTTTCCTTAGGATGTGTATAGACTACCGCCACTTGAACAAGGTTACCATCAAGAATAAGTATCCTCTTTGGAGAATCGATGATGTTTTTGATCAGATTCAGGGTGCTTCCTGTTTCTCAAAAAATTTCCTTACCTCAGATCAAGTTACCATCACTGAGTTAAGAGTAATGGAATGTGATATTCCGAAGACATTTTTTAGAACCGATATGGTCATCATTAGTTTTTGGTTATGTCCTTTGTCTTGACTAATGCACAAACAACGTTCATGGATCTTATGAATAGAGTATTCAAACCTAATTTAGATACGTTTATCATCTTCATTGATGACATACTAATCTATTAAACGAATGAACAAAATCATGCTACTCATCCCAGAATAGTTCTTCATACTTTGAAAGGTGAAGAGTTGTATGCTAAGTTCTCCAAATGTGAGTTTTGACTTGAGTCTTTGGATTTTTGGGTAACATAGTTCACGGTAATGGAATTAGAGTTGATACCCAAAATATAAAGGCACTGCATAATTGGCCTAAACCAACATCACCAACATCAATTAGGAGTATCTTGGGTTTTGATGAATATATAGAAGATTTGTAGAGGGGTTCTCATCAATTTCATCTCCTTTTACCAAGTTGACTTATGAGACAATGATATTTTAATGGTCCAAAACTTGTGAGTAAAGCTTTGAGAAAATTGAAAAAAAGGTTGACTATTGCCCGAGTTTTGACTTTAGTCAAAGGTCCTCAAGGTTTTTTGGTGTATATGATGCATATATATTTCGTTTGGGTTGTATGTTAATGCACAATGAAAAATTTATAGCCTATGCCTCTAGACAATTGAAAGTTCATGAGAAGAATCACCCAAACCATGAATTACCGTTGGATGTTATGGTGTTCCCCTTTAAGATATCACATCATTATTTGTATGGTTTTTATGTGGATGTATTCACTGATAACAAGAGCTTTCAATATATGTTCACTCATAAAGAGCTTAATCTCAGATGGATAAGGTGGTTAGAAATTCTCAAGCATTATGACATGAGTAATCTTTTCCACCTAGGTAAGGCTAATGTTGTTGGTGATTCCTTAAGCAGGTTGTCTATGGGTAGTTCCACCCATCTTGAGGAAGAGAAGAAAGAACTAGTAAAAGATGTGCATAGACTTGCACGATTGGGAGTCTGACTAATAGAATCCATAGAAGGAGTAGTAGTGGTGACGAGCGGGGTTGAGTCTTCATTAGTGTCAAAAGTAAAAGAAAATCAAGACCAAGATCCCATTTCTTTAATTGAAGGCAAATGTTCATAAGCGAAAAGTATTAACTTATGAATAAGGGGGAGATAATATATTGAGATATCAAGGTAGACTGCGTGTACCAAGGGTGGATGGACTCCAAGTAAGGATCATGTTGGAAGCTCATAGCTCCTGATATTCCATTCATGTGGGTTCCACAAAAATGTATCGTGATTTGGGAGAAGTATTTGGTGAAATGGTATGAAGAAGGGCATTGCTAAATTTGTTGTTAAGTATCCAAATTTCCAACAAGTGAAAGTAGAGAACAAAAGGCTCAGTGGTTTAGATTAGAATATAGAACTTCTAAAATGGAAGTGGGAGATCATTAATATATGTATTTCATCACAGGCTTTCCAGGGTCTCTCAGGCAACATGATTCTATTTAGGTGATTGTCGATAGAATGACAAAATCAACCCACATTTTGTGGGTAAAGACTACCCATACACCAAAAGATTATAACAGGTTATATATTCAAGAGGTGGTAAGACTTCATAGAGTTCCAGTCTCCATTATTTTCAGATAGAGGTGCACAATTTACTTCACAATATTGGATATCTTTTCATAAAGGTTTGGGTTCAAAGGTGAACCTAAGTAATGCCTTTCATCTTCTGACCACAAATGGGAAAGCAAAGCACACCATTCAATCATTAGAAGATATGTTTAGGGAGTTTGTGATTGATTTCAAAGATAATTGGTATGATCACTAACCTTTAGTTAAGTTTTCTTACAACAACAGTTACCACTATAGCATCCAAATTACTCCCTATGAAGCTCTTTATGGGAGAAGATGCAAATCTCATATTAGATGGTTTGAAGTTGGTGAAGCAGGTCTGATCGGACAAGATGTAGTTTACCAAGCTATGGAGAAGGTGAAAGTAATTCAAGAGAGGTTGAAAACAACACAGAGCCATAAAAAATCCTATATTGATGTTAGGAGAAGGGCATTAAAGTTCAAAATAGTTGATTGGGTATATTTAATAGTTTCACCCATGAAGGTGGTTGTGAGGTCTGGTAGGAAGGGGAAGCTTAGTCCCCGGTATATTGTACCTTATAGATATTCAAGAGGATTGACAATGTAGCTTATAAGTTGGAGCTACCAAATAGTTAGTAGCGATTCCCTATGTTGGCAACATAGTTCAAAGACTAGGAGATTTAGAGAGACCCACACCCACCATGGTGGACAATATCATCTTCATCAGAATTACGTGAACCTCCGCCCTCTTCGAAAGAAGGCATCACCACTCATAACTATCCTATTGGTGCTTAGTTTAAAGTTTCTCTTTACATTCAACTCATACATCATTAAAGCTTGCCTCTACCATGAGATAGTCATAGCTCATTAAATGATTTGTCATCTCTTGTTTACGTGTTAAGTGTGAATTGTCCTTACACTTACATATAGAATGTGATTGAGACTTGTGTCTTAATATTCAACACTCTCTTAGGTGAGTACTTTTGGTGACCTTTACTTAGACTTGGTTGAGACTTGTCTCACCATTCACCTTAGGCTTTTATCATGTTTTCGCCATTTTCATTAGCATCATAGTTTAACATAATTACTCACCTCATTATTTGAATGTTCATTTCTTCATCTTGCCATTAACTTACATTATATGCCATGCACATGGCCTTTAGTGTACTTTACACTCATGGTAGTACCCCTTTCAGGTTACTCATATTTGAATAAGTTTATCAAGATTATCTAACTGCATATTGTGAAAGACTTATGAATCTTGCATATTCAGCCAATGGGCCCGAGTTTGATCCCTAGTGGCTGCATTTTATCTTATTATATGTAATACTTATGTGCCTCACAATTTCGGTAAAGAAAATCGGTGTTCGAATCCCTTGGGCAGTATTTCGTTTTTTTAAATTATTTAGAGTGTTAGGTATCTTCATATACTCGGCCAAGAGGATCCCGGATCGAATCCCAGTGGCTTCAATTTTGTGATATTATTTTGTGTGAGATTTATGTCTCACACTTAGCCGAGGAGATGGGTTTGAATCCCCTCTCTAACACTATTTTTTTCTTTTAATTCAAGGCCTCTTATCTTAGTGTTAGGACCTTGAGATCTCGGGTTCCACCCTCAGTGGCAGTATCTCTTTCTCTTCATTTTTTACAAGTGGTTAGCCGAGATTTAGTCAATTAGTATCTGTCTTTAGTTCATTTCCTTGCATCAGAGTTTTACATGAACTTTTAACCAATTCGTTAAGGATTTTACTTTCATTTTATTGTTCATGAACATTACCATTTCGTCTTTCATGTTAAACACACAACATTTCATAACACATAATTCACAATTTCTTCAAGTAGACCATAACAACATAATCAGGGAAAAGAGCATACTTGTGCACATGTAACATTCAACATTCATGCGTACATAAAAAAATCATAAACGTCCGAGAACACACATTGCACACAATCACAATCATTCCTAAAATCATATACCAGAAGTCATACCAACGCATGCATCAATCTTTCATAGGATCTAATGAAAGTTGCATGAAACGAGGACAACCTTAGTTTTTTGATTGGATTTGAACTGATCCTTAGGGGATTCTTGGGAAAGGGACCAAGAGAGAAGAAAACCCATACCTTTCTGAACTTTGAAAATCAATCCACAAACACTTCCTAACCCACGCACAGACCACTTTTCCGAGCCTTGATTCTTGTTCACCAGTGAAGTTCTTTACGTGATTTCTTAAATCACTTAGGCGTACCAATTTTTCTTTTTGATTTTGATGGACGAATGCCGCGAAATCTTAGAACAATAGACTTATTTTATTTTTTCTTTTTTTGAATTGCAAGGTAGAGCTTATAATTTTTTTGTGGATATATAATGAATTAAGAGTGTACATGGAGTACACTTCTAGTTGGAGTTGTGCTCCCCCTTTTCTTGGGGTTTGTTGTTGACTTATTCAACAAAATTTAAATGGTTAAAATTAGATTATAATCTATAAGTTAAGTTACTATAATGCCCCTGCTTATTTTTGTATAATTTAAATCACTTAGATCGCCCACTTTAATGTTTCCAACTCGGCTCGAACCCGTGTATGGAGATCGGGTAAAACTCAGGTTTGACCACCGAGCTTTGACCCATTTTGACTAATTAAAAACGTTATTTAATTAATTAAATATCAACATAGGGTATTTACTATACTACCCCTAGCCTCGAAATTACCTTTTTACCCCTAGAACCCTTAAAACCTAGGACTAACCCTCTAAGTCCGGTTAAGACTCACCCTGGTGAATCCTATTGTTCGGGGACCTAACATGGCAGTAACCAACTCTTCCTATATCAACCAACTCACCAAATTAGTTGGCTTGGATGGTGCATAGGTCCAGGGGTCTGGTTCCACGCGCATGAAGCCGTTTGAACAAGGTCTAACCTATGCATTGTAGGTATGTTTAGGTCTTACTTAGCATAGTCATTTTTGGGGTTGTTAAACTATCCCGCCCTTCGGAACATTCGTACCCGAATGACACTACACATCATTTAAACAAGGACAGTGATTTTCAAAAGTTACTTCATCATACTTAAACGTTTCTCTATGGTGAATTTTGATTCACACTTATTCGGGTAGTGCATAACATTCAAGCTTATCTAAGGCTTTATTCTTGAGATTGAAGAATTTCATTCTCAATCACACTTAACTTAATGCACATCACAAATCATGCAAGACAGAAAGCATGCCTATGCTACACAAAAACAACAACATGAATTGCAAACATAACTTCATTTTAACTCATATACTGCTATTATAAAACATATAATTAGTGACCTATCACACAAAGTTGAAAACAACACTTAGAATTAAGAGGTTCTTAAACATAAATCAGACTTTAGGAGAAGAATATCTTACCTCAAGAACTGAAAAATGAGGATAGCAGAATCTCATATTAGCCTGGCCTCCCATGTTTCTCCCTAAAAAAGGTGGTTCCACCATAGGACTTTCACAGTGGCAACCTCCTTGTTCCTCAGTAGATTCACTTGATGATATAAAATTTTGATTGGAATCTCCCCATAAAAAAGGTTTTCATCAACTCCTAACCTCTCAATAGGAAGGATGGATGCTGGATCGCCTCGATACTTCTTAAGCATTGAAACATGAAACACTGGATGAACAGAAGTTAAATCTTGAGGTAACTTCAATTCATAGGCAACATTTCCTACTCGCTGCAAGACCTCATAAGGACCTATATACGTCGGACTCAACTTATATTTCTTACCAAAACTCATTACCCCTTTCATGGGTGATATCTTCAAGTAGACTTGATCACCCACCTCAAATTCTAGATCTCTCTTTCTGTTGTCTGCATAGTATTTTTGATGACTGTAAGCAATAGCCAATTTATCTCTGATCATTCTCACCTTCTCTATAGACTCATGTATGATCTAGGGGCCAAGGATGACATATTCTCCTACCTCAAACCACCCAACCAGAGACCTACATCTTCGGCCATATAGTGCTTCAAAAGGTGCCATCCCAATACTAGAACGGTTGCTATTATTGTAAAACAACTCTATCAGCAGCAAGTGATCATCCCAAAACCTCTTGAAGTCAATAACAGATGCTCTCAACATGTGTTCAAGGGTCTTGATGGTACACTCTGCTTGTCCATCCGTCTGCGGATGAATAACAGTACTAAGCTTCACCAGTGTACCCAAGCCCTTTTGGAAAGATCTCCAAAAGTGATAACTAAATTTTGCTCCCCTATCCAAGATGATAGAAAAATAAATCCCGTTCCATCTCACTATCTCATCAAAATAAAGCTTGGCATAATATTAAGCGTTGTAAATAGACTTCACAAGTATGAAGTGAGTGAACTTGGTCATTCTGCCAACAATAAACCAAATGGAATCATGTAGTTTCCTAGTCTTTGGCAGACTAACCATAAAATCCATATTGATATCCTTCCACTTCCAAGTTGGAATCTTAATCGTCTGAGTGAGACCCCCATGCTTAAGGTGTTTGACCTTAACCTGTTGGCAATTCAAACACTCCTCCAAAAATTTAGAGATATCTCTCTTTTCATGCCTTCCAACCAATAGACCTCTTTAAGGTCATAGTACATCTTGGTGGCACCTGGATGAAAGGAATACCTGTAACCATGAGCTTCTGCCAAAATTTTAGACCTCAAACCATCAACATTGGGCACACATAATCTATTTTTGTACCTATGTACACCATCCCCTCCTAGATAAAAAAATTCATTTAACTTACTCAATATTGATTCTTTCAACTCCATGAGTACTGGGCCGAAATTCTGATTGGCTTTAACATCTACAATAAATGAGAATTTGGAACTTGAGTGAACTGAAACACCCACACTTGGTGCATCTGCCAGTCGTACACCCAATCTAGCCAATTGGTGCACCTCTTTAACCAGCTCCTTCTTCTCTTCATCAATATAAGAAATGCCGCCCATGCTCAATCGACTCAACGCATCAACCCTACATTGGCCTTACCCCGGTGATAATAAACACTCATATCATAATCTTTGAGCAGTTCTAGCCATCTCCTCTGACGAAGGTTCAACTCCCTCTGTGTAAAAACATACTAAAGACTTTCATGGTCAGTATATATATCAAGATGTACACCACATAAATAATTTCTCCAAAGTATTAATGCAAACACCACAGTAGATAACTCAAGATCATGAGTAGGATAGTTCTTCTCGTTAATTTTCAACTATCTCGATGAATATGCAATCACCTTGCCATTTTGCATGAGAAAACATCCTAAACCTACCCGGGAAGCATCACAGTACACCACATATCCTGCACCACTCCTTGGCAACGTAAGAACTGGGGATGAAGTGAGTCAGTCTTTGAGATCTTGGAAGGTCTTCTCACATTTTTCAGACCACTCAAACTTCACCTTCTTCTTCGTCAAGTCTTCAATGGAGCAGCTATTTTGGAAAAGCCTTCAACAAACTTGCGATAGTAATTGGCCAAACCCAGAAAAATTTGAATATCGGTAGGACTAAGGGGTTGCGACCATTTTTTCACTGCCCCAACCTTTTTAGGATCAACTTCTACACCCTAGTAGGTCACAACATGACTAAGGAAGGTCACTAATCTCAACCAGAATTCACATTTTCTGAACTGTGCATACATCTAATGTTTTCTTAGTACTTGCAATGTCTTTCTCAAGTGCACTTCATGCTTTTATCTAGACTTAGAGTATATGAGAATGTCATCTATGAATACTATGATGAAGGAATCAAGGTACTCAGGAAAACTCTATTCATAAGGTCCATAACCGCGGCTGGTGCATTAGTGAGACGTAATGACATGACCAGAAATTCATAATGCCCATATCTAGTACAAAAAGTTATGTTAGGGACGTCTCCCCATCTCACTCTAAGCTGATGATAGCCTGACCGAAGGTCTATCTTTGAAAAGAAACTTGAACCTTGGAGTTGGTCAAATAAATCGTCAATTTTGAGAAGAGAGTACTTATTCTTTATAGTTACTTTTTTGAGTTGCTGATAATCGATGCACATTCTAAGGGTTCCATCCTTTTTCTTTACGAACAACACTAGAGCACCTCATGGGGATATGCTCGGTTGGATGAAGCCCTTATCAAGTAGATATTTTAACTGCAACTTCAACTCTTTAAGTTCAGCTGGTGCCATCCTATACGGGGGAATAGAAATTGGCTTGGTGTTGGGATCTAAATAAACACCAAAGTCAAAATCACGTTCAGGAGGGATTCATGGTAAATCCTCCAGAACTACATCTGGAACTCATTCACTATTGACACTGAGTCTATGGAAAGAACTTCTTGATCTAAGTCATTAACTCTAACTAAGTGGTACAAATACCCCTTAGCTATCATCTTATTGGCCTTTAAGTGTGAAAAAATTTGACCAACTGGGCTTGAACCATGCCCTTCCATTCATGCTCTAACTCATTTGGAAGATAAAACCTCACTACCCTCTTTCGACAATATATTGTGGCATAACACTTATGGAGCCAATCCATACCGAAGATTATATCAAAATCGAGCATGGCTAATTCCACAAGATCAGCGTGAGTGACTCTATCAAGGATGTGAATTGGGCAATTTTTATACACTCTTTCTGCTCCAATGCCATCTCCTATCGGGGTACTTACTAGAATCAACTTATGCAGGATGATAGGAAGCACATCAAATCTACTAGCTATCAAAGGAGTAACAAATGATAAAGTGGATCCTGGATCTAACAATGCATACACTGGGAAAGTAAAGACATGCAACATACCCGTGACTACCTCAGCTGACTTCTCTTGCCCTTCTCTACATTTCAGAGAATATAATCGGTTCCTCTTCGGAGGTTCATCTGCAACATTTTTATTCAGCTGAGGCTGAGCACCTGCCTTGGCCTCATTTATCATTTGAGGAAAATATCGGACCATGTGTCCAGTCTTGCCACACCCAAAACAGGAGTTAGTACCTACTAAAATTCACCTCCATGAGGACCTCTTTATTTACCACAAAGCTTGGTTTTTTGTTGGTCGTTCCGATCATTTCCCTTTTTGGGGAAAGACTTGTTCACTTTGTCATTTGAATTCCCTGAAGAAGCAGACCTGAATATCGCTTGAACTTAGGCCTGTTCTGGACTCCAAATGAGCCCCTACCCGAGCTAGAACCAGTCTGATCCGCAGTCTTAGGCTTCTTGATTTCATGAACTCTCCTCTTACGGCAGCTCTCCTTCACTTAGTGAGTATGAACCATCAACTTGCCCAGATCTATGCTATCATGCAACATGGATGCGCGACAATATTCAACTATATCCTCCGACACGCCAATAAAAAACCTGCTCATTTCATCCCTGCTATTTTCCACTAGAAAAGAAGTATGCTTTGAGAGTTTAACGAATTTCAAGGAATACTCCTTGACTGACATACCTCCCTTTCTCAGGTTGATGAACTCTTCAACCTTGGCTTCTTGTTTCTCTCTTTGGAAGAATCTCTCCAGAAAGGCAGTCTTGAGAACATCCCAAATGATGGGAACATCTTCACGTGCTCGGCTATCAGCCCTCAACCGATACCAAATCTGTGCCACATCCTTGAGTTGATATGCAGTCAACTCAGCCTTCGCCTCTTCATCTACTCCCATGGATCAAAGGATCTTGTGGACTTCATCCACAAACTTCTGTGGATCCTCACTTGTCTTTGACCCATAGTACACTAGAGGATTCATTCTTGTGAAATCCCTCAGCCTGCTAGCCATGGTGCTATATGAGGGTTCTCTCTAGGTGAACCCTCTCTCGCGGCTTGTGCCGTGATAGATTGAGCCTGAGTAGTGATGGCTTGTGCCATGTGCTGTAAAGCATTCCTAACTTCACCATCTATCAACCCAGTTGGATTGACAGGCACTTGATCAACAACTACTGGCGCTTGAGCAGGAACTTGATTTCCTCCAGCAGCTGCGTCACCTACCCTCCTGCTTGCATTTCTCCTCGTATTCATTATCTACACGTAGATACAATAAGAGAGTTAGATTCTTAATGACACAATTATGTCACTATTCCACATAGCACGACAAAGAGTAGAATGAGCAAAAATTTCATAAGCATTATGTAGTCTCTAATTCATTATAGTCGTGCATTTCACTATCATAATTTACAAACTACTTAATGTTGTTGCATGGTCCTGATGTCTTGGATATTTAACCTAATGCTTTGATACCAAATTTCTAACGACCCAAATTCTAGAATCCTAATTGCAACCGGCATCGTTGACCTCTTAGAGGTCGCAGACAAGCCTCTTCTTGCATTCATCACATTTATATGGTTAATTTTAGCAAAAAATTTATAACTTTTTGTTTATATTTGAAGTATACGTAGACTTCATATTGTAAACATATAAACGCGTATTTGTAAGGAAGTTCATTTCTCATACATCAACCATCTAGTTATAGAAACATACAACTTGAAAGAAATAAAATCTCATGTAATAAGTAATACGTGCCAAAACGGCATCATTACATGCGTCTAAATCAAATAGGAAAGGAACAATAGCGGAACATACTCCACTATTTAAAACCTACTACTAAGCAAAAAATGTAAAGGGAAGCATCCTCGAGTAATATTTCATATATCATATATTTTATATCCACAAGACCTTGGAATCATGGACGTAACATTAAGACATCTCAAGTGAGGGCCCAATATATGGGACCTCAACCCGAGGGCCTCTTTTAGCAAACACAGAGTCTACTTCATTCTTTCATTCATAATTCACATTATTCATTTCATTCATTCATAGGCTGATGTAAACACCAGCTATATTCAAGATGAAGTTTAAGACTCTCATCGGGATCATTAAGTGCAATGACCAAGAATAACCTAATGTCATTACTTGAATCTGGTTTCACCTCCTGATTGTCTTGCACAAACACCTTCAGTATCGTTCATTTCATTATATTTCATACTTTGAGGAACTTTCAACCTTAACTGACATAGATCATGTGAGAATCATGAAATCTGGGGTCTTCCCCACACCGAAAAGAGGTGGAGTCACTGTCCAAAGTGAAATCAAAACATGCTAGCTTTATGGGTTCGAACCAAGATAGTTCCCTATGTTGGCAACATAGTTCAAAGACTAGGAGATTTAGGGGGACCCATACCCACCTTGGTGGACAGTCTCATCTTTATGAGAATTAAGTGAACCTCCACCCTTCCTGAAAGAAGGCATCGCCACTCATAACTAGCCTATCGGGGCTTAGTATAAAGTTCTTTTTTACATTCAACTCATACATCATCAAAGCTTGCTTATAGCATGACATAGTCATCGCTCATTAGATGGTTTCTCATCTCTTCTTTATGTGTTAAGTATGAATTGTCCTTACACTTACATATAGATTGTGATTGAGACTTGTCTCTTAATACTCAACACTCTCTTAGGTGAGTACTTTTGGTGACCTTTACTTTAACTTGGATGAGACTTGTATCACCATTCATCTTAGCCTTTTATCATGGTTGAGACTTGTCTTTTACCATTTTCATTAGCATTATAGTTGGACATAATTACTCACCTCATTACGTGAATGTTCATTTCTTCATCTTGCCATTAACTTACATCATAATCCATGCACATGGACTTTAGTGTACTTTACATTCATGGTAGTACCCCTTTCGGGTTACTCATATTTAGCTAAGTGTATCATGATCATCTGAGTGCATATTCTGCAAGACTTATGCATCTTGCATATTCGGCCAATGGGCCCGAGTTCGATCCCTAGTGGCTGCGTTTTATCTTATTATATGTAAGACTTATGTGCCTCACAATTTCGGTCAAGATAATCGGTGATCGAATCCCTTGGGTAGTATTTCATTTTTTTTTATTATTTAGAGTGTTAGGTTTCTTCATATACTCGGCCAAGAAGATCCGGGATCGAATCCCAGTGGCCTCAATTTTAATATTTTTTTTGTTTGAAATTTATGTGTCTCACACACTTGGCCGAGGAACGGGTTCGAATCCATTCTCTCACACTATTTTTTTCTTTTAATTTAAGGCCTCTTCTCTTAGTTTTAGGACCTTGAGATCTCGGATTCCACCCTCAATGGCAGCATCTCTTTTTATTCATTTTTTACAAGTGGTTAGCCGAGACTTAGTCAATTAGTATAGGTCTTTAGTTCACTTTCTTGCATCAGAGTATTATATGAACTTTTAACCAATTTGTTAAGGACTTTACTTTAATTTTCTTGTTCATGAACATCACCATTTCTTCATTCATGTTAAACATACAACATTATGTAACACATAATTCACAATTTCTTTAAGTAGACCGTAACATCATAATCACGGAAAACAACATATTTGTGCACATGTAACATTCAACATTTGGGCATACATAACAAAATCTTAAACATTCAAAGAACACACATTTCACACAATCACAATCATTCGTAAAATCATATACAAGAAGTCATAGCAACGAATGCATCAATTGTTCATTGGATCTAATGATAGGGGTATGCAACAAGGACAACCTTAGTTTTTTGATTTGATTTGAACTGAGCCTTAGGGGACTCTTGGGAAAGGGATCAAGAGAGAAGATAACCCATACCTTTTTCAACTTTGACCACCAGCCACAGACACGTCCTCACACACGCACAAACCTCTCTTCCGAGCCTTGATTCTTGTTCGCAAAAGAAGTTCTTTACATGATTTCTTAAAACACTTAGGCGTACAAATTTTTCTTTTCTTTTTTGATGGATGAATGTCGAGAACTCTTACAACAGTAGAATTATTTTATTTTTTCTGATTTTAAGTATCATGGTAAAGCTGAAAAACGTTTTGTGGATATATAATGAATTAAGAGTGTACATGGAGTACACTCCTAGTTTGAGTCGTGCACCCCCTTTTCTTGGGGTTTGTTGTTGAATTATTCAACACAATTTAAATGGTAAAAATCAGATTATATTCTATGTTTTAAGTTACTATAATTCCCCTCCTTATTTTTTGTCTAATTTAATTCACTTAAATCGCCCACTTAAAGGCCTCCAACTCGGCTCGAACCCAAGTGTGGAGATCCGGTCAAACTCAGGTTTGACCATTAAGCTTTGACCCATTTTGACTAATTAAAAACCTTATTTAATATATTAAATATCAACCTAGGGTAATTACTATACTACCCTTAGCCCCAAATTACCTTTTTACCCCTATAACCCTTAAAACCTTGGACTAACCCTCTAAGTCCGGTTAAGACTCACTCTGGTGAATCCTAGTGTTTGGGGACCTAACATGGCTGGAACCAACCTGCCTAGCTCAACCAACTCACCAAGTTGGTTGGCTTGGCTGGGGCATAGTTCCAGGGGTCTTGTTCCTCGCGCATCAAGCCGTGTGAACCCGGTCAAACCTATGCATTGTAGGTACATTTAGGTCTTACTTAGCATAGTCGCTTCCGGGTTGTTACAAAGGAAATTGACTCGGATGCTTTCCTAAAAAATGTTCAATTAGAATTGCACAATTAAATAATTCTGATGCAAAACTAAAATTAATTGACTGAGAAAATTAACCAATTGAGCAAACTATATTATCGGCAATTAAGCATTTAGCAAGATTTTTAATCCACAACAACAACACATCCAGAAATAATGCTCAAAGTTTTCCCAAAATTTTATTCTTTTTGAGAGGAGAGAGTATTATAATTTTAGTGTTCAAATGTGAGAGTATTTATGAATGTAGAACCATTCAGGATTGAGATACCTTTTGATAAAGATTTGAATGGACGGATGAGATTAGCATGGAATTTCAGAGTTGTATTGGAATGACCAAAATTGAAATTAAAGGGCAGTTATGATTGAAATATAATTGGAATTGGAATGACTCGAATTGAAATAAATTGGAACAGAATGAGCTAAGATTAAATATTTTTGAGAAAAATTAAGGAATCACTATCAAATTAAAATACTACATACACTAAAATATTTTTATATAATTGAATATCACTTAAATTTTAAAACGTACGAATGAAATAAATATTTTGAATTCACTAATAATTTTAAAAATATTTAACTAATATTTACAAAATTTTTATAAAATATGCATACTAATATACAATTATTATTATTTTTTGATAAAATCTACTAAATTTTAAACTCGAAATGTATTTAAAAAAAATAGAATCAAATAACATTTCTAAAAAAACTTAGAGGTTATTCAAAATTAGGTGTTAACAAATTATTATGTCTCGTGCCATTTGTCGCAAAACGAGTTTTGATGCATGACCTAACAACTCTTTTGGGATTTGGGTTTGAAGAGTCACCACCTAACAAATCATGACGCATTAGGGCACCTATATAACCTAACTAAGTCTAACTAAGGTCAACGAACCTAAAAAACGAGTAAGGGTTTAAATTACCTCTAGGGGAAGGTGTTAGGCATCCCTTGAGGTCAACAAATGTGGGTCCCGGCCGTATCTCATGCAATTTATGTGGGGGTTATAAGTAGCGAATAAGGTCACTTCATTATTTTAATAGTTAATTAAGAAGGCTTACTAAATGGTAAAATAATATTAAAAAATTAAGACTATTTTATTATTTCAATTAATTAATTAAGCATCCAAGTCTAGGTGATAATAATATTAAATAATTAAAATCGCTTTTTATTTATTTATTTAGTTAATTAAGCATCCAAAACTAGGCGATAACATAATACTAAACAAATAAGATCACATCATTATTTTAGGTAATTAGTTAAGCAAGCATAACTAGGGAATAATATTAGATATAACAAATGCTAAGAGGTTGATAAAGGGGTCGTTGAAGAGGGCTCAAGCGTTAGCAAGGAGGATGCCAAGGCAGCTTGGGAACATCCCTTATTTGAGGGTGCCTGCACGTCGTGCAACCCACACTCAAAGGGGAAAATTTTACTTGCGGCATGGGGCTGTCACAAACTTCTCTGCATCAAATAAAAGTCCATAAAAATATTTGAAGGTTCCCTCGCGACGCGCAACCATGTCGCAAATTCGGTCGCATCATTTTTAAGTCAAGTTGACTTCACAAAAAGGTCTAATTAAGTGAGGGGTATTTCGGGTATTTTATGGCACAACTATATATTAATTTTAGGTCAGTTTTAAGTCATTTTTACTCACCCAAATAAAATGCCGTATTGAAATAAAATTCAATCTCACTGCTCTCTAGTTTATATCACTACCCCAAAGATCCCCATTGAAGAAGAAGACCAAGCTTTCTCTAAGGCTACAAGATCAAGGCTTTCTCTCACAAATATTAGAGGATTGTAAAGGTATTGTAAAGAACCGCATGTACACCTTAGAAAATAAGGCATTCTTAGGTTTCAACGTCGGATGTATTGTACAATCCTTTTAGACATCTTTTATTGCATATATACAAAAAGTAGTGCGGAATTATAACTTTTTCTTTCGAAACGTAATACAAAATTAATTTCATAAAATAACTAGCATATATCTCCATAAATCTATCTATGACATCATGAGTAAGAAACTCTTGGGTTACATCTCATAAAAGTCTAAACAATGAAAGAATAACGTAGTAGTGATTTCCTCGGTTGCAAGCCTTGGGAACTCTACCCCTTAAATGCAAATCAATAACCTCAAGAACTTACGTGGACAACATGTAGTTAATATGCGCTAGTACGATATGTACTAAGTATCCAAACGTAAGATATCTTGAAGGGTTAGTCAATATTCGATATAATCATAAGAGAAAAAGACATAAGCATATTTAAGCATCATAAAACATATAAGAGTTCATTCTTAACTCAATGTCTTTATTATTTAAATGAACTACATCACAAGCCACCTCCAAGTATACTAGTGCAAGGCTAAGGTAGCATTCCATACTACTACCAAAACTAAGTACATCTCTTTTGTCATTCAAGATCTTAGTCCAATTTCATAATTAGGACCTAAATACATCTTAACACATGAGCAAAATTCCCCTAGACCACCCCAAAGCATACTTGTGCAATGCATGTAAAGCATCACACACTACCTCACACACTAAGCATATCATGAAGTCACTCTATCTTTATTTATGTCATTTATAGGAGTCATCTAATAGATCTACTTCATATTGCCAAGGAACTATGATCTTAAGTGAATTATGTCATGGTAGGAAACTATAGCACTGTCCAAGCTAAGCATACATCATGTAGTGTTCATGTCATAGGTAGCTTCAAGACATACTTGTGCCATGTATAGATGGCATCCCATACTACCATCCATACTAAGTATTCCTCTAGACTAACCTACTCCAAGCTAAGTTATCTTGCATTCTCGTCTATTAAACTCAACTTACTATAATAATAGACTTACTACCATGGAAATCATATCAACATACTAACCAAGCTAACTAAAGGAAAGATACAACTATCCTAACCACCATATAACCAATCATGTTGATGCAAGCTAATCATAGTGGAGCATTATTCCTCAATCATAATCTACCCCGAAAAACCTATGTCAAGATATTCCATGAAATACACATTATATGCAAATCAAGCTACTATTAAGAGAGTATAGGTCTTTCATTTAAAGATAACATGAAATGGTTTTGACCTAACATAGTCGAACTAACATTTAAAGTATCCTTACAACACTAGACCAAGCTAATCATGAGAGAGCTTGCTTCCTCCATCCCGAGGTAACATGAGAACCACCATTCCCAAGATACCATGATCAAGCATCCTTGCAGCACATGACCAAGATAAACATGAGTATAAATCTAACCCAAGCTTCCATGAGACTCAACATCTCAAACAAACATGTCCTTGGGGTTATCTCATCAAGCCTAGTATAGAAGAAGTGACGACACAACTCATCTTCAAGCTAATGTTAGTATACCATGTGTTTATTCATTTTAGGTTCTTAAGTCAACCTAAGGTTCATCTATCTGAGAGAAAATGCTTCTCCTAATCATATTCATGTCTAGGTGTCGAAAAGAAAAAATGCATCACCACAATAATCCTCATTATGACTTTACCCCAAATCTCTAACAAGAATGGACATAAGCCCTATGAACTACTACTACATTTAGTCCTTCATGATTCATTCTTAATTACATGTTAATCTATCCAATTAGATTATTAGAAGACAATTGTAGTCATGCATGATCACATATGTTCAATTCCAACTTAACTATTCAAGATCATGTTCAATCAATTAGACCTAGTTCAATTCATATATAGGTGATTCAATAATGATCAAATAGCATTTAAAATAATTGAATTAAGAAAGTCAACTTAGAAACTTAATCTAACCTCTAATGGCCTGAGATCACCATGATCACCTTCAACATAATTACCACAATTCACCATGAAAACATCTTATAATCATCACATGAATATAATTGAATGCTACCCATTCTATTGGGATCACAGTCAAGCATTACCCACAATGCAATCACAATCTTCTCTAGAATGGGGTTCTTTGGATTCACAATTGAGGACAACTAGAGGAAATCCATGGATCAATAAGATTCACATACCTTATTTTAGAGCCTTAAAACAAGCTTGATTCGTGGATAATTCGTCCTAAAAGATGATGCAATTTCTCTTCTTCTTCGATGGTGGTTTTGGGAGAACTTTGGGGGAGAAATGTTTTGATTTGTTATTTCTTATTGGGTATTATTGTTTTGGCTTGGTAAAGGGGTTAAATAAGTCTTTAAAACTGTTTCTAACTGACTCCCAAATTACCCGATTACCCCCAAATCAATTGGACCCTTTTAGACAACTCAATCTTAACTTAAATTTTTGGAACTTTAGTCGGGAAAGAAGTCTGCAACGCGGAGGTGCTCCCGAATGATTTTCAAAAATAAATTACGCAAAAGTGTAGTCCACCTTGGGTCCACGACGCATTCCAGAATTTTACTCTCCAGGGCCCAGGTCCACGAAGTGGACATGCTAAGGCCGTTTATGGGAGTAAACAAAGTTGAGGCGCTGTTAGGGTAACCGATCAAAGAAGAAAGCTGTAGTAGTGACCAGACGAGATGATTATTAAACCATTATTATTACATAATAAATAAGTATAATCTATTAAGAGGTTAGAAGGAATAAAATTTTAGCAAAAATATGATAAAATGAAATCCTATTTATTATAAGATGATGCTAATTATAAGATATTAATACTTTATATATTAAAAAGTCTTAATACCGATACAAAAAAAGAAATTTATGAAAAATTATTGATGTATGAGATAATAGAAGAAACAACCCAAGGTTGGGCAGAATTAATTATACTAGATGATTTTGACATAGATTTATATGATGATATAGAATTATTTATAGATCAATGATAAATTATTTATACTTACAATTTTGAAAAGAAACTAAAGAAGAAATAGAACTACTTGAAAAACTATTAATCGAGAATTTATACAAATATTTGAGAACTAGAGAAAATGAATATTTAGAATATATTACAAACAACGCTAATGAAATAAAACGATTAGATCTACTTAAAAAAGAATATTATGAAAAAACATTTTATTTTTAGAACTATGAAGAATAATCCAATATCAAATAAAGTAACTACCATAACAAAAACTAAGATAGAAAGAAGAGTAAGAAAGACACAGAAAAAGTTAAAAACCTTATACATGGAATATGAATTATTACAACTTAATAAAACAAATACTAGCAAAGCAAACCTTTTGATAGATATAATTTTTAAACAAATACTAGCAAAGCAAACCTTTTGATAGATATAATTTCTAAAACAGAATATAAATATGTTTGTTATTTGAAAAAATAATATGAACAAAGAAATATATAAGCAACAACTGATAGAAAAAATAATTGAAAAAAGACAAGAGTTAAAACACAGAAAAGGAAGACTAGAAGAAAATATGTTAGCAGGAGTATGTAATAAATCAATATTAACACAAAGAAAAGTTATATTTATGTTAGAAATACAAATAGATTGTCTAGAATACAAATTAGAACATGTTATAAGCTATAACACAAAACATAATGAATAAAGAAGAATTTGCAGTAGACGAGAAAACATATGAAAATTAAGATGGATTAGTAATAAAAATAATATTTTCAAAATTTGGAAGACGATATAAAAAAATAGGAAATAACTTGTATCTAATGTTAGCAAATGAAACACCAAAATTAGAAGATAGCTTAACAACTATGGTAAGAATATCAAAGGAAAATGAAGAAATAGATAAATCAAAAGAGATTGAAAAAATAAAAACACAAGCAAAGCAGGAAGTACTACAACTAGAAGAAATAAAAAATACAAAAATAAGTGAATTAGAAAAAGAATTATCAAAGCTAAAAATATTATATGAAACAAAACAAAAAGAAAAACAAATAGAAAAAGATAAAGAACTTGAATTGACTAATGAAATAAATAATATGAGACAAAAATTAAATGAAAACCTTGAAATAGACAAAATAAATGAATCAGATACAACGAATGATCAAAAATCATAAACAAGTGATATAAGCGAAACATACAAAGAAATTTTGGAAGAAGTAAATAACACGATTTTTTTTAAATAAATGCAGGAGATATAAATTAACCTAGTGCATCAAGAGTTAAAACCCCTGATAATTGTCACGACCCAAAACGAGCCGCGAGTGGCACCCACACCATTTAGTGTATCTTACACTCGTACATAACCTTTCTAGGGTTTCATCATTTCATTACATACATCTTAGGTTCACTTATTTTTTAATCATACACTAGACTTATGGGTCTATACATAGAAGCCATGAGACTTCATATAGTTTGTTAAGTGACTCATAGCTTCCTAAGATTATGTAGTACAAGACTTATGTATCTTGTACGTATGCCAAGATTTTGATTTCGTTCTAAGTAAGTGCCATTATTCTTGAACATTTAATTCACGTATGATTTATGTCAATACGGAAATTTGGGGCAAGGGAATCGAATTTCGAATTTCTTGGACAACACATACATTTTACTTGATTTTATTTTTAGTCCTCATGACATTGGGTCCCTAGATCGAACCCCAACATCAACATTTCTTTTAGTTCCTTTTTTCTAGAAATTATCTCCTTTGGCCTAGGGGTTGTAGGTTCGAATCCCCAGAACCCCCTTTTCATTTTCCTATCTATTTTCCTTGTCCATTTTGGCTTAACCAGGAGGTTGTGGGATCAAACCCCCACAACCTTTCTTTATTTTTTTCTTTATTTCGCATGGGACTTAGAGGTTGTGGGTTCGAACCCCCACGGCCTCCTTATTTTTTTTCATTTAAAAGTTAACTACTTAAGCGTTGGTAGTGAGGTTGTGGGATCGAGCCCCACAACCTCACTTTATTTTCTTTTTAATTTCTCTCATTGTCTCCTCCTTCAGCCAAGAGGTTTTGGGTTTGAATCCCACTCTTCCCATTATTTTTATTGATTTAATATTTTCCTCTACTCTTTTGTTTTGCCGAGAGGTTGTGGGTTCAAATCCCACACCTCTCATTTTTTTAAGCTTTCATGTTGTGAGGTCTTGGGTTCAATCCCCACTGACCTCACATGTTTTAAATATATTCTTAAACCTCTCAACCGCAAGTATTCTGGCCGTAAATTCCATCACCAAGTGCTGGAAATTTTATTAAATTTTCTAGCCTTTATTTAACAACATTCATACGTTCGTTTTGAAGTACTTTAACAATTCGTTTACACATTCTTAGGTGTAGATTCATTGTTCTTTTAGCTTAGATTTTTCCACTTAACATAAGCCACCTTACACTTTATTTACATCAGAATTTACACACCTTATGCATACTAATTCCAATCATCAAACAAGCCATTTTAAGACTTCAAATGGAGAACAACAACAAACATGTTACACATTGCACCACATTATTTTCGGCTGACATCATTGAACAAGCTTACTATTTCCACACATAAAATAATAAGGAACATCATATTTCACACTTTGATACCAGCAACCATACCAACAAAATAATTTATAAACTAATTTAGATTGAAATCGGAAGGAGACTCGGGACAAGGAGTTCAACAATAAAGGGGACAACTCTAGTTTCACACGTTGAATTTTTTAGAAAGAAATTTCTCTTGGAGAAAGGATTCCCAGAGAAAAAACCCATTCCTGTTCTTGGTGTTAATCAACACTCAAAGTTTCATCCCAGAATCACCACCAACCCAACGTCCAACACAGAAACTCCCACCTTACCCGTTGAGAAGATGATACAATGTTTTCGTTTCTTAAGTTAGCTTGCTTGCTTGTATATATTTTTTTGTAAGTTCTTTGAGTATAGAGAACTTTTGATTGTTTTCTAATGTTTTTATATTCTGTTTTTGCAGCCAAGAAAAGCAATTTGGATGAGAGAGAGAGAGAGAGAGAGATTTAGGCCTGAGAGAGAGAGAGAGTTTGTGTGAGATAGTGCCTCTTAAAACTAGGATAGTTTGCAAGACTTAGTCAATTAAAAAAAATTAATAAATTAATAAATAAATAAATAATAAAATATGATTTTCCTTTTTAAATCATCCATTAATTATTAATTTATTAAATTAATTCACCAATAAAAAAATCACATTAAATCATTGCTCCCACTTAGGTTCGAACCCGGATGGAGCAAGACTTCATTTCAAGGGCTCAATTTTGTCCATCTCTCCCCAAATTGCCCCTCCACTTTATTAATTATATTATTAATTACATATTTAGGGTAATTAAGATACTAGCCTTAGCCAGGAAAGAGACCATTCTACACCTAGACCCTTCAAACCTAATATTTCTTCATTTTAAGTTCGGTAAAGACTTATTTGAGTTAATCTTCATATTCAAGAGCCCTACATGGTTGGACCCAACCTTTCCAAGCTCAAATAACTTCCCAAGTTAGTAGGGTTGGATGTAGGAAGGGTTCCGAGGCTTGGTTCTACGCGCATCAATCCGTGTGAACCCTGGTCTAATCGTAGGCATTCTTGACAGATTAAGCATTTCTTATATTATCTATTTTTAGGGTTGTTACATTATTCCCCTCTTAGGAATATTCATCCCCGAATGACACTACTCTTTACTAACAATAAGTAAGTCATCTATAGAACGTACACATACATAGGGAATTCAATACTTCCATTGGTAAATATCTGATTCACATATTAACATGATGGTGTACATCCTTGAGACCTACTAGTAGCTTCACATTATTACACGACGGAATTCTTCCCTAAACTAGTCTCATCAAAGCATACAATATAAATCAACATTTAATTCATACAAATCAGCAACCAACATGATGACTCAAACATATTAAACTCATACTAGTGCATAAACACCATACATAGTGCGAAGAATCGTTGCCTCCTTGGAGCCTCCTAACTTGGACCATTAGGCTGAACTCTCTTCTTCCCTTGTTCTTGACTTCTCCTATTCAGACAATCCTTCACCATGTGACCCGGGTTGCCACAACTGCAACAAGAGTTAGTGCCCATCATACACTCTCCTCCATGCAGTTTGCCACACTTCCTACAAGGTGGTCTCTCATGAGGTGTATCTCAAGTGCATTGGCATATGATGAAATGAACAATGAAATTATGAAACCCTAGACGGGTTAAGTAAGAGTGTGAAACACACTAAATGGCCAAGTGCATTGGCATATGATGAAACTAACAATGAAATGATGAAATGAACAATGAAATGATGTAACCCTATAGGGGTTAAGTAAGAGTGTGAAACACACTAAATGGCCAAGTGCATTGGCATATGATGAAATGAACATTCTCGTAAAAAAAAGCTGCGTAATGATGAAGAGCAAATGTGCCAATATTAATGAATGTGGTGACAACATGATATGAGTCTAATGTAAAAGATGTGAGCAATCTCAAACGAGCCTAAGTAAATGTTACTAAAACGTACTCACCTATGAGAGTGTAAAGTTAATGAAGAGACCAATCTCTATGAAAACTCTAATGAAAGTATTAAGATTAACACAATAAATACTAATGATGAGATGAGAAATCATCTATTGAGCTATGATGTCCTCATACTAGAAGCCATCTTCCATGACATATGAGTTGAATGAAATGGAACTTTATACAGAGAACCGATAGACTAGCTATGAGCGATGATGCCTTTTTTCGGGAAGGGTAGAGGTTCACGTAAATCTCATGAGATGAGACTGTCTGGCATGCCAGGTATGGTTTTCCTTAAATCTCCTAGTCTTTTAACCTATACTGCCAATGTAGGGATCTAGCAGAGTTCAATCCCTTATATACGCTAGCATGTTTTGGTTCACTTTGGCCGGTGATTCCTCCTCTTTTCCTTGTGGGGAAGACAGTGGATTTCATGATGCTCACATGATCTATGTCGGTTAAAGTTAACGTTTCCAATAAATGAATGAGGCCAGCCTCAAATGATGTACACAATGAAATGAATGATACCAAAGGTGTTAGGATAGGATAATCAAGAGGTGAGCTAGACTCAAGTAATGATACTAGGTTATTTTTGGTCATTGCACAGCAAACATGATTAGAGTCTTAACCTACATCCCAGGTATAGATGGTGCTTACACTAGCTTATGAATGAATGAAATAAAGTACGTATGAATGAATGAAGCAGACTCTATGTTTGCTAATGAGGACTCCCTAGTTGAGGTCCCATATGTTGATCCCTCATTTTGGAAAGTCTTAATGTCAAGTCCATGATTCCAACAACTCATGGCATATGAATGAATGTTATAAAAGATGTTATGTGCTATATACTACGTGATATGACATGTGAAATATGTAATGTGCTTTTTGCAAAATGATAAGTTTAATGATGCATGTTACACTCATGGCACGACTTTCCTAATCCAAATTTGAAAATTTCACTAACTTTCCTAATCACAATTTGGCAAGTCCACTGACTTGACTTTCCATAATCATGTTGTTAGGAAAGAGCTATTCGTACTCATGCATGTCCTTTGTGTGTGCTTGCATATACCCATACTTAGTACAAGTGTGTATTGATTCCAGACAACTCTATATTTTTAGGTGCGGGCAGATGGACGCTAGATTTTAAAGGTTGACATTGCAGCTATCCTGACGTGGAGCTTTCATCCGGACTTGGTAGGCCCTCATGCTTTCGAGGATGTCTATCGTTATTAACTAGATTATATGTAGGCTTTAGCTAGTGGAGCATGTTCCACTAGTGTTTCTTTCCACTTTCATTTCATACTTTGTATTGGTGCCATTTTGGCAAAAATACGTATAAGGCAATTATGAACTGTTTCTTTCATTTGATTATCTCTATATTAGATGGTTGATTTGTGAACACTAATGATGTTGAGTTTAAAATGTTTAGCATGAAATAAGAAAACAAAATGTTCAATTTTTTTCGCTAAAATTAACCTAGATGAAGTAAGAATGACGTATGTAGGCTTGTCTATGACCTATGTGAGGTCAACACCGATCTCATCTAGGGTATAGGTTTCGGTCGTGACAGAATCAAAACACGACGTCGTCGACCTCTCAGACGTCTAAGACAAGCCCTTTCATACCATTCATTGCATACATATATGAAAAGTAGTGCGGAAATTAAAACTTTTCACCCAAAATAATAATACTTCAAAATAACTCTTGTATAGGAAAACATAATGAAAGGCTAAGTCTCAAATTCACCATCTTAGACACGTCCCATACTTCAACATATAGGAAAATCGCTAAGTGTATTACAATACTTTCAATAAGGAAATATAAACATCAAGATTTCCTCGAATCAAGTGAGGACATACCACCTTTTACTTGAATGAACACTAATCCAAGCTTCAGCTTTGAGACTCCTCTGAAATGCCACCTACACCTTTAGAGATAGACAAAATGTATGGAATTAGTACAAACACTTGTCCTAAGTATGGCGTAATGCATAAAATCATGATAAAAGGAATTTTGTATAAAAACATGCTCTTTTTGTGTAAAACATTGTAGTATAAGTATAAGAAAAACATTTAACACCTTAGAAACATATAAGATATCACATAAGCATTTTATCAAATAGTTAAGAAATATTACAGTGAACTAAGTTCAACTTTACAATAACCTCTTTTAGCTTGCATCCTTCTCACCAAAGGTTATCCTCAAACTCACTTAAGTGAGATGAAGAGAGACTGCCCATACACCCTCTCTAAGCACACCTAAATTATCCTTAAGAGTACCTAACATAAGATTGTTCCCTTTTTCTTTCATTAACTCTCCACCTAAGGTTACTCTAAGATTAACCTAAGTAGGACAAGAAGAGACCGACCATACACCCCCTTCAAGCTTAACTAATCAACCCTCAAAGCTACCCTAGATAGAGCACATTCTATTCAACATACATTAGCTAAAGTCATAATTGCTCAGTTAATTAGAATACATTTCATTCATTAGACACTTCACAAAAATGTCTTGGAAAGACCTAGGGACTCACATACTAACATCTTCAAAGTCTAGTCGTGCAATGTCTAGATAGTGTCCCATTCCACTATCTAAACTTCGTAGTACTTATCCAACACTAGCATGTATCCCACATGATGAGAATAGGCAATAACTGACATAGACCATACTAGATAGGCATTGAATTTGGAGTCATAAACCTACTCCGAAGAAGGGTGTTCTACTTTCCAAGGGTAGATTTAGGACACATCCCATGTTGGCACATGTTTAAGGAATATCAAGGTCTTTTATGTACTCTAGTCTCATTCTCAAGTAGAGGTACATTGTAATCTAGTCTCCTTCTTAAGTAGAGCTACAAACTATAACCTATTCACTCGGTGCTAGCCTTTGTTCTCGTAGAGTAATTTCAATATCAAGGAGCATATAAAAAGGTAAAATCTCTTAGTCATTACCTAGTCATAATACACCTACCAAAGATGGGTCCACTAGGGCTGCCACTGAATGGTCTATAAGGATAGCTCATTATTAACCTTTTCTCTATATAGAAGGTTCCACATATTAGTCATGCTTAAAAGGGCACCATCTTAGGCCTACCAATCCTAGACTTTCATTCAACATTCATCCATACATATACAAGACAAAGGTTCCTAATCCTACTAACTCAAGATGCTCATATTCATCATATACATGTATCAAGTATGGGACATAAGTCTACGACAACAAGACACTTCATTAATTCACTTAGCACATATAGCATATCATTCTTTGAAGCGCTTAGGAATGACACTAATCATATTTATTATCCTATACATTACTATAACATCATCAATATAACCATTGTAGACTCATATAGTCAATTAGGAATAATCATGTATCAACTCTAAGACTACACACATGACATAGTAATAGTCTAACATGATCACCTAACCACATCAAACTTTCACATTACTAGCATGTAGATAGATATGATAATACTTCACATAATCAACTATGCACATCATCATAATACCTCAAGTAATTGCCGACAAGGCCATGATCAACATATTACATAAAGTAATGCCGACAAGGCTACATCAATTGCAAGTAAAACATATAACACCGCCAACATAGGTGGACCATACCAACCAAAACATAACTGAAATCTAATTGAATAAAATAAAGAGAATTAGGGCAACGTACCACCACTCCATTCTTACCACTTCAATCCGTAGCTAAGTCATCCAATTCAATACCATAAGGCCCTTACCCATGGCCATGAACATCAATTCAAAGTATAAATCATCATACTAGATTAAACTAGGTCAATTCAATCTAGATTTAACAATCTAAAACCAATTATACATCAATTTCATATAATATTTACATCATTATATAGACCATAGAAAACTATACTATAATTCATAAGTATAGAGACATGATAATTTAACCCATAAAATATTCAAAATAAGAATTGCATGGGTTAATAAGAATGATAGATTTAAAACATTTCCTTAACATTAATTCAATTCTTAAATATTAATTCAAAAACATTTATGCAAGAATCCATGTATAGATTATGAAATCAGACAATTCATGTTATTGATCATCTTTGAAAATCATCGGATTGACTCCTTGAAGAAAGAGATTTCAAGGATGAATAACCATACCTTAATTGCGATGAAAATTCCACAAAATTGATGAGAAAAACTTGGGAAATCTAACTTATTCCTTGGAGCTTCAATGCTTCAACAATGGAGATTTGGAGAGAGTAAATGGAGAGGTTTTGTTTTGAGATGAGGGTTTTTGCTTTGGTTGGTGAGTTTAGGGGTTTAAATAAGTCCTATAGTTGTCCATAATATACCCCAAAATTACCCAAAATACCCCTACATTTATTGCACAAATTAATCAACTCAAATTTGACTTTAAAATGATGCAACGAAATCTAGGACTTTACTGCGCATCTCGGAGACACTTCCAAATATTATTTTTCAAAACTTCTTGGAAATAATGGTTCGTGACAGCTCCGCATCGCCGGGAAAGAATTTTGCCTACTGTGTGACAGTTGCGCGTCGCGCAGAAGCATGCCAAATCTTGGCTGTTTGGCAGCTTCGTTGGCCCATGTTTGGGTCCTCCTCGGGGACCCTTTTAATGGTCCCCGGGGCGTCGTTCCTGGAAGTTTTGACCCTTTGCATTTAAGGGTACATGTAGGAACTATCGGTACTGAATTCCACCATCAAACCATCCTCCAATATATTACTACAAAACACTACGATACACTAGTTTAAGTTCGACTAGTTTCTGAACGTCTTGGATGTTCTTGGACATTTGACCTCCAAGCACTTCCAAACTTTATATACTTCCTAAGAACACTATTATTAACCATTTTATCACTTAAAAACATCATGAGAAAAGTTTTAGTCTCTAGCTTAACTTAGCTCATTTTGAGAGACGTTACACACCTAAAAAGTATGACCCTATTTCTTCCCATGATGGCTACATGGTTTATAGGGGCTTGAGTTAATAATGACTCACAATCCCATATCGGTGCTTAATACTACTCCCAAAATATACTTAGCTCTTTTTTAAAAACAATTTCTTCTCTGGTTTGAGATAATTACTCAAAAGCATAGCTCAAAGGCTATCTTGGAATCAAAGTTCCCTTTCTCTGTTCAAAACTCATTTGGAAATCTGAGTTTTCTCTCATCTTAAATGTGACCATTTACTCTTGAAAATACTTAGTTCCCATGCATTATTTTCAAGAAATGAACTTTGCTCATACTCCTTACTCAACTTCAGAACTTAAGTCTTAAAACAAAGTTAAAATGTTCTTAAAAGACATAAAAACTTGGAACAAACTTCTCATCTCGACTCTTGACTTATCTTAATTGTGATCTTAACTTCTCTTGACTTGACTCTTGACTGATCCTTCAATTGAATTATGGATTCAAGGATTATGATTTGTGTTTGGAAAGATCTCATGTTGTCTAGGAATGATTTTAGATGGTTAAACATGATAAATCTCATGAAATCACCATCTTAGAACAAGTCTGTGATATTGAGAAATTTTTTTTCCACTAGGGGAGCAAGTCTATGACGCAAAAATGCGTGCTAGATCGCACTCGACTTTTTCCTTCTTCATTTTCCCAATTCTCCTAAACTCGAATATTTTTTTCAAAATCATTTTAGATTCTGATACCCAACATATGTACTCAAGAACCTAACTCAATACAACTCTAAAACTCAGATAAAGATCTCAGAAATTCCATAATTCAACCCAATTCAAGAGCAACATTCAAATTCAAGAATACATGTGAAAAACATCAACTTTCAAACTCTTTTAGGACGAATTATGTTGAACTAAACATGTTTGGCGCGTGGGTGAACGAACCCAACGCTATCAAAGAGTCACATGCCTTGTAGGATCAATTCTTTGGTGAATCCATAACCAAAATCGATTGCTCTTGGTGACTCTTGCTTTTCCTCTTCTCTTTTCTCTTGCGCTCTTTCTCCAATATCCCTAACTCTCTTTTTCGAAAGTGTAAATTGAACTAACTCAGATTTGACACCAATTAATTTACTAAAAATGGATTTAATTAGTTGGGTAAGAAAAATACCAAACTACCCTTCTAAAATTCGGATTGGCTAATTCCTTAACCAAACAGCCCAACTTCTAAAGAGCATAACTTACTCATACGAACTCGGAACTGCGCAAAATCATCCGCGTTAGAAAGATCTTTCCAACCATATCTGGAACTACACCTAACTCATCCTGAGCTAGGATTTATAGTCGTTCGAAGTTGACAAAAAAACTCATTTTTTTCTAAATTAGGTAAATTTCCAAATTATTAATTATTTCCAAAAATGGCTATCTCCGGTTCTTATCTTCTTCCTAGCTATTTCAAATTGTGTGATGTTGCAATTTATATATTTGATGAATAGGGTGTTCAGAAAATACCTTGACATGTTTGTGATTGTGTTCATTGATGACATATTGATCTATTTGAAAAGTAAGGATGATCACATCATTCATTTGAGGATTGTGTAGTAAGTTCTCAAGGTTCAACAACTCTTTGCAAAGTTTAGCATGTGAGTTTTGGCTAAGGTCCATAGCTTTTATTGGTCACATTGTTTGAAAAGAGGTTAATGAGGTAGACCCTATGAAGACTGATGCGGTTAAGAGTTGGCCTAGACCTTTATGCCCTTCGGACATTAGAAGTTTCTTAGGTTTGGCTGGTTAGTACAAAAGGCTTTTTGAGAGATTTTCTTCAATTTCCTCTTGTTTGAAAGCATTAACTCAGAAAAATTATAAGTTCATAAGGTCCAAAGTGTGTGAAAAGATTTTTCAAGAATTGAAAGATAAACTATTTCTACTCTGATGTTGACATTACCGAAAAAGACCAATGATTTTGTTGTTTATTGTGATGCCTCAAGAATAGGGCTAGGATGTGTGCTTAAGAAAGATGGAAATTTATTGCATATGCTTCAAGGCAATTTAAGACTCATGAGAAGAATTATCATAACTGTGACCTTGAGCTAGTGGCGATTTTTTTTGCCTTAAATATTTGGGCACTATTTGTATGGTGTTCATGTCGATGTTTTTACTAACCATAGGACTTTGCAATATGTGTTTAATCAGAATGATCAAAATCTTTGCCAAATAAGGTGGCTTGAGTTATTAAAGGATTATGATATGAGTGTTTTCTATCACCCCAGTAAGGCAAATGTGGTGCCAAACGCTCTTAGTCGGTTATTTATGGGTAGTGTTGCTCACATCGAAATGATAAAAAGAAGTTAGTTTGAGGTGCACCCGATGTTAAAGCCAAGCAAGGTCTTGATTCGACTTTGGTATAATTGAAGGAAGCAGTGCTTAAGAAGTCTGTAGAGGATGTCTCCCAAGGGGGAGATGGATTACTTAGATATCAAGGTCGTTTGTATGTTCCTAATGTTGATGACTTGAGGGGGCAGATCTTGTCAGAAGCCCATAGTTCTCGATATTCAATTCCCCCGAAAGACATTAAGATGTACCGTGATTTGCAGGAGGTCTATTGGTGGAAGGGATGAAGAAGGATATTGCAGAATTAGTGGCTAAAAGTTCTAATTGTCAACAAGTGAAAGTTGACCATCAGAAACAGGGAGGTTTATCCCAAGACATTAACATTCCTACTTGGAAGTGGGAAGATTTGAATATGGACTTCGTTGTTTGGTTGTCTCGCACGAGGCAACAACATGACTCAATCTAGGTTATAGAAAATCAATTGACTAAATCAGCTCATTTCATTTCCATCAAGCTATCTTATTCAATGGAGGATTACGCTAAGTTGTACTTGAGGGCAATGGTAAAGTTGCATTGAGTGCCTTTATCCATTATCTCCAATTGAGGTACCCAATTCACTTCTCAGTATTGGAGATCTTTTAAAAAAAGGTATGGGTACTTGTGTTAAGATTAGTACGATATTTCATCAAGTAACCAATGGTCAAGAAGAGCCTACTATCCAAACTTTGCAAGATATGTTTAGAGTTTGTTTGATAGATTTCAACGGTAATTGGGATGACCACTTACCTTTGATTGAGTTCGCTTATAACAATAGTTATCACTTGTGTAATGGTATGGCTCCATTTGAGACCTTGTATGGCAAAAGGTGTAGATATCTTATAGGTTGGTTTGAGGTGGGTGAAGTTGCCTTAATAGGTCTCGGGTTGGTGCATGAGACTATGGAAAAAGTTCAACTTATTAGAAAAAGGTGAAATCAGTTTAAAGTCGCTGAAAGTCATATGTCAATATAAGAAGAATAGATCTTGAAGCTTAGTCCCCGATACATAGGCCCATATCATATTTGAGGCTTATTGCTAAGGTGGCTTATGAACATGAGTTACCTAATAAATTGGCATCAGTGCATCTAGTTTCCATGTCTCCATGTTAAAGAAATGTGTTGGTGATCCGACATGTGAGTTCCCTTAGAAGATTTGGGGATAAAGAGAACCTTTCTCATAAGGAAGTACCGTGTGAGATTTTTGATCGACAATTCAAGAAATTGATAAATAAAGAAGTTGCTTCCGTGAAAGTGTTGTGGAGAAATTATTTAGTTGAGGGTGCTACTTGGGAGGCCAGGGCCGATATGATGTCTCATTATCTTCATCTTTTTCCTTCTACCCGTACTCTAGCTTGACGTATTGATGTTCCTCATTGCTTACTCTTTTGATGTCACGTGTCATAGATATTTACATGATTTCCTCATTTATGCATGTTCATGAAAAATCTTACAGTTTTGAGAAAATGAGTCAACTTGATATTGAATCTCATTCAAGGATGAATGATCCCAAGACGGAAATAATGTAACACCTCAAATTTGAGAACGGGTAAAAATTTTAGCTTTTAAGAATCTTGTGTAAGTTCCTATGGTGTCATCCACAAATCGTGGAATGACCTATGAACCGTAGGTGGTTTCGTGGTTGGCCAGTAGTTTTCCCCAAAAAGGTCTAGATCAATGACCATGTTCAACGGACCATCGATGGACCCACAGTCTATGGATGAGATAAGTCGATCAAGGCCTCAGATTTAAGTTGACCATCAGTTGAACCACGGTCTATAGGTCGTCACCATCGTTAGTTTCGGTAGTTAAATTGTTAGGGGCTTTTGACTTTTTTCCTAATTATTTTTTCCTAATACTATGTCGTTTTACCCTTCACTTAATGACCTATATAAGTGTTTTAACCCCCAAATTTACCCAATTGAAATCATTCCCTCAAATTTACAAAAGAAGAACAAGTCTTCCTCTCAAAATATTTGTCGCTCTAGAAACCGTAAAGAAGAAGGGATCAACCTAGGGTTTGAAGTCAAGTCTCCTAATCCTCCGTTGAAGTTAAGCAATTGATATTAAGGTATGATAGTTTTTATCTATGGATCTCTTCCATTCATGGAGTTCTTAAATTCTCCAACTTATAATGCTAGAATTCCCCAAATGAGTTAGGGTTTTCTTTCATGTCATGGGTTCCTTTAAATATTGATGTAATCGATTGATCCATGATCTTTTATGCATGAATTGATTTAATCTCGTGTTTATGATGATCTCCCATGAACCTATGTAATTTCCAATGTTTTCCAAGTTAAAATCATAACTTATGGGTTTTGGATTATGAAGAGAAGTTTATGAAATCAAGCATGTTCACATGAAATTTATGCAAATACTTTAAGGATGCTTTGAGAGTGAAGTATCATGTTATTGCTATTGTTGTGTTGTTAAAATGATTTCTCATATACACATGTAAGCATGAATTGTGAAAGGTTTTCTCACATGATAATGGTTCTTAGAGTTGAAAGGTTTTCTCACCTAAAACGAATCAATGTTAAGAAGCTACTCTAATGATAAGGCAAGATGTGATTACTCATTCTCTTTAATTGAATGAGAAGAGACGATTTCCATGTTACATGATGTAAAGACAAGAGGCGATTACCCATGCTCTTTAATTGAATGACAAGAAACGATTGCCCATGTTACATTATGTATGGACAAGAGGTGATAACCCATGTTCCTTTAAGAGTTAAGAGTAATATGAATATGAACTATTCCGTTGAAGTTAAGCTTAGAACCGAGTGCACAAGTGGCGATTACCCATGTCCCCTAACTATGTGCCAACATAGGATTGTCTAGGTAGACATTAGCTAGTGGATCCACATAAGCTAGAAGTTCATGGTCCTTATCGTGGCATGTAGGACAACACTTTTGGTGTGGGAGACACCGAATTTCATAATAGCTCTCAAGGTCTTATATACCGATTAAGGCTACTTCCCACAAGTGAGTTATGATGACCTAAAGTTACTTCAAGGAAGTATCTCATGCATGTTTACAATGGCGATTATGGGCATTGACCATGTTTTATGACTCGTGCTTTCTAACTCTTATCACATGTTTAGCTTGATAGCTGTATCTTATGAAGGTATCTTCCCTGTAGCATGTTTTTATACATTTTATGTATGGCTATCATACTTAGTACATATTTTGCACTAACGCATACTCTTACCTACATTTTTCTCAATGTGGGTCTTACAGTCAGGGTTACTAGTTTTGTGGCTAGAGTCCATAGAGGAGATTCCAAGCTTTGATGAGTCATTATGCTTCGAGGACGGACATTTATTGTTTTCAGTGTCCCTTACTTCAATTTTGAACATGATGTACAGATTTCACCCAAATTCATTCTTATGTACTAGATGGCTTTGAGACAATGTTTTAGACTTCCGCTTTACTTTTATAGAATGGGTTTGAGTTGAAATGTTCCTCTTTATCTCTTTTATTCTATTTCTAACATGATGAAAGTTGCATGGAGCCTTTCGAAATCTTATACGCCATGTTACGCCTACTACCTGGATCATGACAATATTTCTCTTATGTTCAATATCATGTTATTGATTTTCAGTTTTTCTAATGTACATTTTACTTGAAATTGCATAGCTATTCGACGAGAGAAAATAAAGTTTAACATTCAGCGCTTTCTTTGGAATCACATGAAGAAAATTGGCTCTTCGATTACCAAAAAGAAAGAGAGAATAAAAACCTCAACTATTATTGATTTGGTTTGGTTTGATTTATAGATTTTAAAAGATAATACAAATAATTTGATTTGGTATTTAAAGATCCAAACTAACCCAGTTGATGTGTCAATATTGAAAAAGATAGCCCCACCCCAAATGACATCCCTATTGTACGCTGTTGAACCTCATAAAGGAGAATATAGAGAATAAAAAAATGTGAAAATGGAGTGGCAAACAATATCATCATCCAGGGAGAAGTAGCAAAAATGGCACAGACGCAAAATGTAACCAAAAGAAAAACTAACCTATAAACACATCTCCGATCCCCCGGATTTTGTATGCGCACATATATAAATAAATAAAGGGAAATTCTTTACATGTTTGTTTTTACACCTAGCACTCTTCCATAACTGTCATTTACAGTAGGAATAAGCAGATTGGTACCATTCTATGCCTGCATGCCAGGTTTTCACCACCAATTATGATATTCAACTGCATCAAACAGGAGAAGAACCATGTCAATTAAGCTTACAAAATTTATGACAACCCCCCACACATCAAACACAATGTTACTTCCCCTCTCTTCAAAGGATGAAAATTATTGCAAAAAGCATTCAAGAGGAAACTTCATGCCACCACCTTAAGTGGGCAGAAATTTTTGAACACGGGTACCAGTTAATCATATTATATCATATGTATGTGAAGTAATAACATCAGGTATGCTGGAGTTTACTTCTTTTTTTTTTTTTTTCTTGATTAAGACTATTCTTGTGTGGTCAGGAAGCTTGGTTGGTTTCCTTTATCTGAGAACTGAGATTGTTTAGCTGTTCGAGTTAGCAGCTTCTATATATACAAATGAGCCAACATGTCTTTCCAGAAGAAAAATCAGCCCTGTAAGAAAATAATGCATACAAAAAAACACGAGAGCGGGGGAAAGGGGGAGAGAGGGCACTTACAACTAGCTGTAGGAAGAGTATAGCAACCCACAAATGGGGTCATATTCACCAAACTCGGCATATAACTTGGATGGACAATGAATCCAAGGGTAAATTACGTTTTACGGCACTAAGGCATCACCACTTTGAACGATACATCAAAAAGGAGATTGACACAATGGACAAGTTGACTTGTGAGAAGTAGAGAACCACTTGTAGAGGCATGCTGAATGGAACTTGTGTTTGCAGGTTTTGCAAGCTAGCCGTGGGAGGCTATGATTTGAAGTGTGAATGACACTGTAACATATGGGGCATTCCTCCACACCTTCAAATTCCTTGTCAAAATTCCGCTTCCATATGCAAATGGCTTCAGCTAAGGCACCATTCTGCATTGTAGGAAAAACAGGTAATCAATTTTGCCCGCAAAGTGTATGCAGGATCATTGAGAATATCCAAGTACTAGCTGGTCATTCAAGAAACACAACTTACACTAAGCAGTTAATTGACATCAAAGATGGTAAAATACCAATACCTAAAACTTGGTATATATAAAAGTGAAGGGTGACATTTTAAGTTAAAAGGTGCGCCTCAGTAAGAAACATATGCATGATCAAAGAGCAGATTATTAAATGTAACAGCTATGTATGTCAAGGGCAATAAATTCAAATATAGCAGATGAGAGACTGACAACTAACAGTAATGAGCAGAGACATAAGAGTAAATGATCAGGGAGTGGAGAATGATGCACTGATCCAAAGTCAGTGGGAGACACCTGATTACGAAGAAATGACATCATTGACATTAACCATTTTCTCTGCTTAACCTCACTAATGCCAAGGCTCTTGGTACAATCTACATCCACAGGTCGCAGAGGGTAAGATCCCGGAAGACGAATTACTAGGTCCATTCCTGTTTCGTCTTTTGTGTAGGTAGCCACCACTTCACTAGCAGATTTGCTCACGGTGACAGAGAAATTATCATCAGCAAAATTGGCTTTTTTAATCTGCATTTGAATGAAGGTCAGCAAGGCATTTTATGGTCACAAAGAACATAAGTCTTGTGCCGGAAGTAAGATTACAAACACAAGCAAGTACAGGTACTTCATATTCATCCAGACTGGATTATTTTAACTAAAAGGGCAAGATTCTATAGCAGCCAGTTTGCCAGTCAAACTTCCACTTGGCTAGCAAACATCAGGGCACTGAAAGAAATGTATGACCCTACCACATTCAAAATAAAAATGATTCAGATTTTCAGGAAAACCCCTGGAACTCCCTTTATCTTGGTAAGTGTTTCATGAATTCATTTCAATAAATGTTCAAGTATCTCAAGTGCGTAAGGACGACATTCGTACCTGAGACAGTTCATTCATAATCAGAGGGGGGCTACAATATGCTCTAGTAAAAAATTCAATGGCAGATGAAGTAGAACGGTCACGTATATCGCTAAACCACCCTCGAACATAAGCGGGAAGAACACAAAGCATGAGGCCAAAAATTGCACCAGCAAGTGAAGCAACTTTTTCTGGTCCGACAGGCCAAAGTGATTCCAAGCAAAATAATACAGAAGTAGAAGTGATGGCACGGGTTGCACATTTTGCTGCTTCTGACACTGAAGCTGGAAGTTCTGAATCCTTCTTTTTCAAGCTTGATGGTACACAAAATTCCAAAGGGATATGCTGGAAAAGGCAATCTAACACTGTTGAAGTAGCAAATTCTTGAATGTATTGAACCATTCTCTCCCTCAGGGGTGATGATGATGGTAGTGATACTACATGTGAAAGTAACAAAGACCAAGCTAGAAAGACCTTTATCTGAAAAATTTAAGGATATTTAGCAAACAGAAGTGCTTTATTCCATGCTTCTCCATTAGCTTTGAAGAAGCAAAAAAAAGACCCAAAGGGAGAGGGGAACAAAAAGCTAACCCGTTCAAATGCAAGCAAGTCCATTTGCAGAGCATCATATGGTAGCTTTTCCAGTATGGAAGAAACTTCTTCCCTAAGATTGAGACTTTCTTCGGCAGAACCGTCTGTATCTTGGTTGTTGGAGGCATCTCCACCAGATGAACATGTCTTCTCAACAGTGTACAAAGATAAGTCAGACACAGGTTCAGTTGAAAGAATAATATATGCAGCACATCTTAGGGAAGGAAGTGTCTTGGCAGAAAACAGCATTGCATACAAAGAGCTAACTGGCCCTTTACTTAGGCCCCAGATTTCAACTGATTTTACTGCCTTCTCTCTTGCAGTTGAAGAGGACTCGACAACAAGTGAAGCCACTAAGTCCCAGAACTGAGAATGATCAAGAATAGACGATGCTACAATGAAAGAAGCTTCACTACAATAAGAACTTGCCAAAGCCTGGGTAGCAGCAGTAGAAAAGAACAAACGAAGAACAGCTTCGATAATTCGGTGTTTGGCCATCTCCCATCTGTCAATTTTCAAGGGATTAGAAACATCAACAGGCTCTTTTGCTTCAATACCACTTATATTGCAAAATGAAGAAAATCCAATTAGAGCATTGCTTCCGAGTAAAATTGGAGAAGAGTCCACTGAAACGGTATCGTTGATCCTCTTCAGCATAACTTGCAAAAGTTCACAACTAGAACCATCCGTAATAACACCATTCACATTCTCAGCAACTTCCTCCATCACAACAACTGCTGCTTCAATCCACCACCTAAAACGGTATAGAACAAACTCCCAATCATCCTCACTAAAGTCTTCCCAGCAATAAGCAACTGCAACCAAAATCATTTTTGATAACAAAATCTGCACAACCGGCAGCTTGTTTATAACAGATAATGCTGAATTCTTTCTCTGCTTCTGAAATAATTCAAACAGTAACGTTCTCTCAGTAGAGCTGACATATCTTTCTGGTCTTAGACCTTTTGCTCCTTCAATTTGTCGTACAGGATAGCAGGATATAACAAGGTGAAACCAATCTTCCATATCTGAAAATACAAAATTCCATTACACTTACAACGGATAAGTTGCAGATTTTGTGAAATATGTTTAAGTCAAATGGATTGGAAAAAGAAATCAGATATTAGATGCATAAGCCAACATATATATCTGCTACTAATCAAGGCAGTGATTTGACTACTTCTTATGTTGTTTAAATCCTTTACAAAATTGACACATTGTAGAGAGGAGTAATTTACCTTCTGTCGTTTGCCATGCATTTAAGGGTGGAAAAGATTGTGTTCGCTGGAGCCAGTGTATGATAGCCTGTTGCACTTCGCAACAGTCAGAAGAAGCAGACTGCGATTTTGCAGCGCCTTGGCCAAATGAAACACTCAAGGGTCTAACAATTACGTCCATAACTGAAGGAAATATCCTCAAACAATTTATATTTATTGTTTCATCAATATGGAGTTTTTTCAAAAGCTGATTGAAAAGAAATACTGCCTTGTCTTTTCCCCATACATCATCTTCAAAAAGTTTAGACACTAATGATACAACAGCTCTCATAAAGGGTTCTCGAATATTTTCCACGTGTGTAACAGGAGATAAATTTGAAAGACTCAGTTCTGCAACTCCCCCATGAATAACTGCACCATCGAGCAAAATGGTGACAATAGAACCTAACAACTCATCCTCAGGTGTATAACATTCACTATTAAAATATTCACAGAGATAAGGTAAGAAGGAGCACAAGGCATTGCCGCCATTCCATTTCCAAGTGCACAAGATTTCAGCTGCCAGCCAGGCACGGGAATAATGACATTGCAGAGTTGTGGTAGGTTGATTAATATGATCCTCAGTTAAAGATGAAGACGTATGAGAAACAGCACCAGCAATGATTTTATCAAACCCCATCTTTGGTATAAGCCTGTCTATCAGAGCAACAAACCTGGTACCTTTTGGGTTCTGCAAAAAGTCAAGTACAAAACTATGAGATCTTATAATATAGATCTAATGTGAATGCATAACATGATGTAACTCACCTTGGAAAATCTAAAAAGATGCTACAAAATGTTATAAAACTAAATCGTTGAATGAGAAAGTTAACAAGAATATGTTTACTTCATCAAAAAAAAAAAGAAACAAGAATGTGTCAAACAATAAAACCTCACTGTAACTCCCTCTTTTCCAACAAGGACATAGCAAGGAATAGAAAAACAGGTGCACAAGATCATCCCAAAACTGCTCAATATAAATTACTTAAGCGGGAAGGGAACTCACATCAATTGAAGCACTCTCAGTTTTCACCAAAGCTGCTCCTTTCCCAACTTTAATATCTGGTGCAACCCAAGCAGGCCAAGAATCATCCTGGCTTAGAAATCTGTCTAACAGCTTTTGTTCCTCAAACTGATCTTGACAGAGACATTCAAGAAGTTCAAGGACCCAGTGAGAGCATAAAGATGTGACTTCCACAGTATCCATATTTTCATCCTTAAGCACAGCACTCCTTACAGTCTGGACCAAGATGCTTTCCAGGATATTTCGACTATCTGTGTTGATACTAAATAGGAACTGGTTACAAATTTTGCGATGGAGAGCATGCACTAGCTCACAAGAAGCCAACCTTGACTTTATTTTTTCTGTGGATTCTTCACCAAGTTTATTGTTGAAGACAGTAGCCATGCTGCATTCCCATTTAATTACAAATATTGCAGCTAAGATTCCTGAAAGCAGCTCAACTTCATGATGCAAACATTTCAATGCAGAAAAGCCACCATCAAGCACTTGTAAAGCAAAATCGGCCATCTCATTCACATCCATAGAAGGTTCAAATCCCAGTTCCGTGTTATTGTCTCTGACAGGTATTACAGAACACATGACCTTGACCCATATGAAGGGAGAATCCATCATGAAAACTGTCAACTTCTTAAGAATCTCCTCAAATACTAGTACTAGTGTACTTCGGGACAGAAAGTTTGTTTCATCATCTCCTGCTATGCCACCCAGAACAGCACTGCAACAGAACAACAAAACAACCCAAAATAAAACAATAACAAAAAAGGGTTTGAGTGTTGTGCTAAAAACTGTAGTCTTAAACAAATGAACACCTCAGGCCACTGAAGCCTAGATATTGAGATAAAAACAAAAACAGACAGACTATAACCACAGGTTCCAAATTATGGAAGATAAACATGTTGTCATCCTTGAGAATAATGTCTTTAAACTTAAAAAGAGAGCTATTGTGCACCATATTGGTTGAGCAAATGGGTTGTTGTCTCCTTATATTGTAGTGGACAACCTACATATAATGAGTTAATTTTTGTGGTCAAGTTAACCCTCATAGCATCAGCACCGTGCTCATCCTATCCTTGATGTATAGGACGTTGGGGCCATGTTCTTTTAATCATGTTCCAGATATCCAACTCTAGCGTGTACTGACATGTAGCTTGGAATCTTCAAAAATATCGATCGGTACGTGTCGGATCCTCAAAAATAGTGTATACACGAAGTATCCAATGTGGGTACGACAACATTTCTGGAGAGTCCAAGCAACTCAGATGTAGAGTATAGGTGTTCGTTGGCCAGTTTGGATGGCTTTTAGACTTTTCAGTTTGTGAATTTGGTTTCTTGAAATGCTATATCAATACCAATACTTACTAAATTTGGTATGGTTTTATTTTTTATCTTTTTGGTTTGGTAACTTCGATTGGAGCTGCCCATTTTCTTGACTAAGTTAAGAGGAAAGATCTACCTAATCATATATGAACTTTGGAACTGGACTACTATCAGTTCTGAAATACATATAGGAATTGCAAAACAAAAACAGTTGAAGTGGTGGTAATGATCCGAACTGGATTGGATCTCTTACATTGAGGAAAAAGAAAATTAAAGATAAGTGGAAATTTTGAATTTAACTTCTCATTATCACAATATTCCATCCGCAATTAATCAAACAATGACATAAGAACGACACTATCTATTTCTGGTAAAAGACAGGTAACGAGAAAAAGGTGTGGAAAGTTAAAACAGCGTTGTAGAATGTGTCTGCTTCCTCGCTTATAGCAAGAAGAGACATGAGGCAGGAGGTATATCGCTACACAGGTATGAAGCACAGCGACAAGAAAAAAGCGCTCACTTTAGGGGTAAAAGTGTGAAGCTGTAGGAAGTGTATCCTTTTACCTTCTGTCTAAAAGCTGGACGGTTTAAGGAGAAGTACTATTTCTAAAGTGACTTTCTTCTGCAACTGCAATTAGGGTGACAACCTTCTGCTCTGGTTGCAACTTAGTGCTTCTCTTCTTCTTCAAGCTCAAGTATGGCCTTCTCTTCTTTTTCTTCTCCTCTCTTCTTCATTTCTCTCATTGTGGTAGTGGCTCTTTTTCATTCTCTTCTTCACGTAGTTTTCTCAGCCTCATTACTTCTTCAGCTTATATTTTCTTTATTAGTTTTTCCTTCTTTTCTTTGCTGATTTATAATTGAAATTTAAATTATTCTTTTTTTTTCTACTCCGTATTTAATTCAATTGAATCTATTCCTTTTGTTTTCTTCTCTCTTTTTTTGTCAAGTGCTCTACTTTTTTCACAGGTGCTCTACTATTTCATTTTTTCACTTCGTTAATTTGATTGACATTTCAAGTTATTCTACTTCATTTTTTGAGTTTGTTAATTTTATCTATTTGTCCTTTTCTCTTTGTGTTTTCTTGTGTTGTGTGAATTATTTTGGTCTTTTTAAAAGAAAAAATTGTGTTTACTTTGATGAAGCGAGCACTTCGCTTCACGGCTCATGCTCTAAGCAAAGTGGGGCCTTGTCATTGTTTGCCACTTCACGCTCTCAAAAACACTGGATTAAAGAATCTAAGAATAAAGGAACTAAATTATTAGGCCTGCTATACTAGTGTTATAATCTTAAGTATGTGTGTATGTGTATTGTATAAGTTAGCATGTATTCCGATACGGTCTTAGTACTCTGCATTTTTTCCTAAATACCTTATACCATACCGAATTTTTTCAAAAACTTAAGCCAAATAGCATATCAAAATCTGGAAATTTGGTTTCGATTCGATATGGAATCCCCACCCCCCACCCTAATGCAGAGGGTGTTACAGTGCATGGGTTGTTCTCTCCTCATATAATGTTGGCCAATGTTCATCTCAAGAGTTATTTTTTTGGATCTTTTGGGATTGAGTTAGGGCAAAGATTTTTATCTTCTTATCAAGGAGCCCAAAAGATTTGTATATGTAGCATAAAATTTAGGTTTGAATATTCTGATATCAATTATTAACTCAAGCTTCTACTTGTCGTATAGCACATTGAGATGTTCATCATACAATTTTGAGACAGGAGACAATTACCAAGATTTCAAAGCAAAAAATAATCACTCTTGGTCCCAATAATACAAACAACAACATACCGAGTGTAGTCCCACAAAGTGGAGTGGGTAGAGTGTACACAGAGCTTACCCCTAACTCAGAGGTAGAGAGGTTGTTTCCAATAAGACCCTTGGCTCAAGGAAAAATAGTTCAAAGCAGTCCAGAAGAAGTAACAAAAGTATAAGAAATGACGGATATAGTAAAAAACAATAGATAGTAGATAGTAACAGAAAGTACTAATGTAGAATAATATGGTAGACCCAGTCACTGTTTTCAAAAACGTTTTCAGGGCAAGTCTCGAGGCATACCAAAAATGCTCTAGAGCGCAAATTGAAAGCGTAAATCTATAGGACATAAGTCCTAAAATTTGGGCCATCAGCCCTGAGCGTAAAAACCTACGCCCCGGGCGTACTTTATTTATTGATTTATTTGGTTTTTATATCATAATTTTTTTATTGATGTAAATGATATTTTTATATTTTATGATATCATGTCTTTTCAGGTTGTAATGATTTTATCTAAAATGTGCAAATTAACTTCCGTAGAAAATGACATTGCTGAAAATAAATTTTTAGGTAATCAACTTTATTCATTGATAAGATAGAGCTTTCATATCACTATGTTCCTGAGACAACTTTATTCTTTTTTTGTCGTTACTCTTAACACTTTTTATCCTATTTCTTCTTTAAAATATATAAAAGATAATCTGTACAAATATTACTTGAGGGTGGGAAGGACTAGTAAATGTGAAGATGAATGATGGTTTCATTTTAAAGATTACTTTGGCTATTATCATATTTTAATATATAAGGAAATGACACCCACAACATAACTTATTAGAATCAAAGTTAAAAATGGGAAAATGCAACCAATTTATCGTTAGATAATCACTATCTAGTAAATTGAAGGAGACATGCGTGAAGAAAATATTTCAGTTATTTTTCACATACCGCATATACGAAACATTGGAAGTTCCGAAAGGTGGAAAAGCTTGAACAACAAAAACGGCAGCAGAATCCAACAGATGATGGTGCCAATGGGCTGCATAGGGAACTTGCACAGTGCTTCTATTGCTAGTTCTTGTTATTGCTTTTTCAATGAGCATAGCCAACAGAGAAAGGCAATCAGAGCTCACAATTCCATTGACAGATTTCAGTTCTTCCAAATTTGTTGCATGCATAATGATGCTAGCCCACTGTTCTGCTAAGTATTCATCATCAAGTAACGAAAGCAAGAGATCTAGACGCACGCTAGTAGTGGGACTGTTAGCCTGCAAGCACCATGGGATAAAGGCTTCCTTGAAGACATGCAAGAATTGTCTTCCTTCGGGTTCAATGCAAAAGATCTCTTGAATTATCTTCCGCGGACTAAATATAGAGACAGCAGCCACCATAAATCTCACTGCATTAGGGGAATCCTAGAATTGACAACCAGTATGAGAATGAAAGTGAAACTGAACATTTGATAAAAGCCAAAGTAATTCCCAATGCAGGAATTCTAGAATCATTTTTATACTGAAGAACGGAATCCTAGATAGTACAACAACTCATATGAGAAAATCAAAGTGAAACTGAAAAATATTGGTAAAAACAATCATCAAAGCAACTTTTGCTAGGGTCAGGTGTGATAGTATTTTATTTACATATTCCCGAAGGAGCATATAAAAATGCATACACATCACTGATCAGGCAGGTTTCAGGAATATGGTGAAAACCAAAAAAGAATCATTTGTGGATAAGATGAGTTTGAATTTGGGCTTAACCTTATTCAGGGAGCTCAGTAGTGAATCATAAACAAGCCAACAATATGCAGCTACAGAAATCTTGGGTCTTTCCTTAAAAGTATTTCCCAAAACATAATGTCCTAAAGAGAAGGCTAAGCTATGAATACTCCCTAAAATAAGTGGTCAGCAAGTTTGTCTTCAAAGGGTTAAAATGAAGAGAGAGAAAAGTAGTTTTAGATAGGAACAGGCTTGTCAAACATATCCAAATTTCCTTTTTCCCTCTCACACTCTTTCCTCTGTTTATGGGTTCAGACCAAACTATTTTCCACTCACAAAAACACTATCAAAAGAAAACATTACCAAGGAATAACTTACAAGTGTTCTAATCAAGGGGAATGACTTCGACAATGTTGGTCCCACCAAATAAACTAGAGGCCAAGTTTCACCTTTCCTTACTGCTTGTTGATTCACTACTGACAAGAACTCAGTCACCCCTTCACCATTCTCAATAGAACTGTCTGTTTCTTGAAATACACCAAGGCAGGTCTCTTGGAATGTTGAACAGAATAGCAAAAGCAAATCAGGTTCCAGATGAAAGATATCCGAAAGGATTTCAACAATACATTTCCCAAGATCTTGCACATAACCCTCAGTAACTTTGACATTAAGTTGTCTTGATGCCTGATGAGAAGGTTGAATACCACCAGAAGAAAAATCAATAGAAGAAAAGACCCTCTCTTGGTTGTTTGAGCTGACAGAAAATAGGTATTCATGCCACAGCAGCTTTAAGAGAATCTGATCTGCAAGTGTCTGCTGAAATCTGTAGGGATCTGCTGCATCAGAATACCTGAAAGAAGGAATACATATTTGAGCAAAGAAACTAAAATAAACAATTCTGAACATAAAAATACAAAGCTGACTTAGTAGAGATTTTCTTTGGCATGGCTGCAAAGAGAACAAAGGATACAATTTGGTCAAGTGGGTATTTTTGCAAAGAAATGATAAAGGTGGCTTGGGCATCAGAGATTTGAGGAAGCATAACAACAGAAATGCATGTGTGACACATGAAGTCTTGAGGAAAGGAAAGATCATACTTCCTTGGTGCTCTTTATGTGGGAAGACATGGGAAACTAATAGTCACCTATTCTTACATTGCACTTTCACAACACAAATATGGTCCACGTTTCTCAACTTTTCAGAAGTGATATGGACTATGACAGAACATACAGCTGATATACTGAGTTGCTGGATCAGAAGAGGAGGTAGCAAGAGACAGAAGACCTGGTGGAATTTAATTCCACACTGCATTTGGTGGACAGTGTGGAAGGAGAGGAATAGTAGGAATTTTGAAGATATATCCAATTTGATTCACAATGTTAAATGGAATTGCATTGTATCTCTATATTTTTGGTGTAATGAGACAAGATTAGAGGATTCAGATCAACTTTTAGAATTCTTAGGATCCTTGTAAGTTGCAAGTATTATGCTTTTTGTTTTTTTCTAAAGGTCCCCGGCATATCCTTAATGCCGAAGAATACAATGTTACCAATTCTCACAAAAAAAAAAAGGTGATGGGACCACAGAAGTTCAAAGGGAAAAGTTCAGTGGACTCTTCACCTATCAGTGTTTTTCAGGCTAAATAGAAAACATTCTTTCATTGCTTCAAAAAGTGCAAGACGGTCTAGATGTGATGAATAACTCAAGCTTCTTCCTGCCCACAGATTCTGGAGAACTTCAAGAAGAAACTTCTGTGCTTCAACTGCTTGTGCAGGTACAACATCCAAAAATAACACGAGAGCGGGATATGATACTTGCTGCGATCCAAAACAGCCGTTTCGAAGAAAATGCCAAAATCTACTTAAAGCAGATTTTTTAATCTTCAAGCTACTCCAGCTCTCTGGAAATTTTCGCGAAAAAAGTAAAATCACATCCCACATTGATGAATGGCATGAGGGATCCGTTTCCCGAAAAGCTCCAAGTATTGCATCCGCAAGATCTATAATGTCTGTTTTCTTGATAGCATGAGGAATATTTTTTATGAGACTTCTCATGACTGAATATGTTGCTGAGCGAATAGCAGAGCTCTGAGATTTCAGAAATTCCAAAAATAACTTATGAGTAGTTAACAAATTCTCAGCACATGAAATAGCTACGCTTTTGGCTTTAGAAGCACGCTTTGACTCGGCTTCCGAAACAGGCCGTTCAGATTGTGCAGTGACCACAATATCAAGAAGGGTGGCCAACGCCAGTAATGATGAAGAAACTACCTGGGATCAATTAGAGTAAGAAAACGAAAATAAATCAAGACGACTGTGGAGTGGGAAAAAAAAGATTGTAAGAATCAAATGTGAGAAGCAGCGAGAAGTCTAAATTTTTTGACAAGTAAGCTGGTTTCTCCATCTGTCAGCACCAAGGAGAAATTCAGGCAATCACTAAACGTTAACAGATATTACCTGCTTGTGCATCTCCTCCAGTTCATCTGATGCCACATTCTTGTCTGACATGCTCTGGGGAGTAAGCTTTAAATTTTCCTCAATGTACCTGAATATCTCTGATGTGTATAAAATCAAGACATCTAGTCGCTTATCTTGTGCTGGAAAAGCAGCCTGATAATATTCACATATGGCAGTAAGGCTGTGATGAAGACTGAACAGCTGAAAGTTTTGCTTAATTTTGGTGTAGGTAAACAAACAACTAAGTCAAGAAGTTCATCAACAAAACAGAGAGAATATAGCAGAACTAATAGCATCTCCTTGATCATTAAGATCATGCCCACTGATTATAAATTACACAGATTACATAAAATGCCGTTGGATCAAAAATTGTAGATCACAAAAACAATCCATTCAGAAATAGATTCAAATGGTGCATATTAACAGAGTAGGTACTCTACAATATGTTTTTTTTATAACGAGGTACTCTACATTTATATTTTTTATGCCATGATGAGCAAAGCAGAGCTGGTCAAACATAACAAGTCTAACCAATACAAGTTATTATGAAGAAACTGTTACATGTAATTCATTTATAATTTCACTTCACCACGCTCATACACTTGCACATTGATCATCAATTTCATTTTGGAGTATAGTACAATTAGAAGAAGTTTATTTCATCTTCATGTCCCATTTGAGAAAACCATGCAATAAGGTAGTAAATTTACATCTAACAAAAAAAAGGTAGTATTTTTACAGTTAAGTTACTTTCTGAGAAACTCATGAACCTGAAATGATCTTTTTGCAGCTTGGGAAACTTCATAGGCAGAATCAAATTGGGAAAACCACCATGGTCCCATCAAAGACTTCAAATATGGAGCAACGTCTCTTCTGCAAAAAAAAAAAAAAGGAAAAGGAAAAGACCACAAAAATCACCTAAAGCAAAGGACCGGAAGGAACCAAATATTTAAAAGCTATAGATGGTATGAATTGTGACAAAAGATTGTAAAAGATACTCCATCCATTTCAAAGTAAATTGATTGATTTAACTTGGGCAGTTTAAATGTGCTTAGAGGTTGGAACAGAAGAAAAATTCCAAATTATGAATCAAGCTTCAACTAATGGAGAAGAAAGAACTATTTCTAACATAGGTATCATTTGTATCACCCAATCAGTAAATGATTTAGGAGATAACTTTGATAAAATGTAAGTTTTTTTTAAGACGTTACTTAACTAACAACACTATAACTGCCAGCAGGTGCAATCTATCTATAGAAGCTAACAAGCAGCACAAAAACTATCCAGTTTTTATCGAAATAAAGAAAAAAGAGGATAAATTAAGAAACTGTAGGCAAGTCATCATAGTTAATTTACTCTGAAGTTAGACTTTTGTACATGTAGCAGAACCAAGAAACTAACTATATCTAGTTCTGACTTATATAAGATAAGTACATACCCAACAACACCAACAAGGTTTGTCATGGTAACATGAGTTGCTCGTCGAACCTCTCTGTTGTAATCCAGTAGCAGCTTCTTATATTCAAATGCCTAACAGGAAGAACAGGGGAATAAAGGCCACTTAAGTGAGTGATAACTAGCAATTATGCAACCCAAACCATGAAAAAAAGATTAAAAGTATAGTAAGACTCCGTAGTTTCAACAACCCAACTCTCTGACGGATGCACCTAACCTCTCATGAACATATAATATGAGTGAGCATAAGTTTTTTGATAACCACTATACAAGAGATCCAATTTTCAAATTCAAGTTGTATTCATCTGAAATAGAAATTTAAAATGATTTTTGAACTTAATTCGTCTGATCCTTTTTTTCATTTTTTGGATAAGGTAAATAATTTTATTCACATATTGGGAAAAACTTTTGTATACAAAAAGCAGAGAATCTACATCATAATTGATTCTCTACAAAATAGACTCAATTATCTAGAAGTCACAAGGGTGCACAAAAAAGCAATCAAAGACAAAAGTCTATCTCATGTATAAAATCATTTTCAGTCCCCTCAAATGTTCTACTAGTTTTCTCCCTCAATACGACCCACATGAGCTAGCAAGCAACCTCCAATTGCCTGTCTTCCATGCAACACATCTCTGACAATACCTGACATCACCCACTGTTGACCTACAGTTCAAGACCACCCTCCACAAAACCGACTCCATCTCACAACGCAACAAAAGATGATCACAACGCAACAAAAGATGATCTCCTTCTTAGCTGGCACATAGAATCATAAGTAATATTCTCTTCGTAAGATTCTTAGCCGTCAGAATCACTCCCCTCGTTACCATTCATTCAAAAAAAAACTTCTTCCTCGGAACCCAAACCATAACTGCAACTACTTCTGGTAAAATGATTTAACTGTGAATGTTATCACTCCTCATCACCGGCACCCATCTCCTTGAACCCTCATTAGAGGGAACTATGATATGTTTGTATAGTACCTCCTGCAAACTTTGAAACTCCTTGACTCCCAATCTTGTAGTTTTCTACTAAACCTGAGATTGTGGATTCCCACTTGTTGAAGAGAGGCATGAAATTTGTGGGTCGATTGCAAGTAAGTTTGATGTTTCCTCCTCTCTTACTCCAGTGTTGAATGAGTTCTCAGATGATAATATGCTAGAATATAAATTTTGTTGTGTAAAGTAATGTAATAATCCTTCAAGTCTTGGTGATTAAGAGGTTGAAAAGGTGTTTGTTACTAGTGAAGAGGAGATACATGTCCTAACTTTTTAGATATAGCCATATTTCAGGACAAAAACGGATGGATTCTTCAAAATTTTGGAAGGACTCAGTGATAAATCTTACCAATTGAAATTTAACATTCCATCATTCAGTTTTAAAAGGTAAAATTTCTTCGTATGAGTTGCTTAAAAGTTGAAGGGAACAAGCATGAAACCCAAATATCGCAATGTTATACCATAGGGCACGTTTTTTAAAAGGAGCACCAAATGTGCAAATTCTGTAATATAAGATATAGCATGGCCAATAGCCTAGAGATTTTCTTATTTGGGTATTGACTAGCATCAAGGAAAGAGGAGTGAGCATACCCATTGTGGGGTTATCGGTATTATCTCCTTTGCAGTCTTTTGTTGGAATAATTGAGATAGTGATGTCAATGCTTTTAGCTGTTAGAAAAAAAAAAGAATTTTAATGAGCCTTGTCAAATAAAAAAAATAAAGCTAAAATGAAACATTGGAAGCAGTTCAAGGAAATTATGGCAGCCATATGTGGAGCAATCTTATATCATACTTGGAGGGCAAGAAATTGGAAGAAGTTCAAAGGAAAAATTGTTTAAATTGAAGAGGCAGTTAGGCAGATAAAGAAGAAGATTATAGAAAGAATATCTTTGCTAAATAATTCAAGTAAGCTCATAATTGTAGAGATTTTATTCAGCATTTAATATGTATTTAGTTTTTCTGTTATTGGAGGCCTATAACTGTTCCAGGAATAGGTGCTCTTTAAGATGTAAATGTTTTGTGGTAGTATGGTAATGTTTACATTTGTTACCAAAAAAAAAAATAAAGCATCAGTGGCATATGGGCAGTTGAGCATATACAAAAATAAGTTGATACTTAAGACCAGCTCTCCCTAGTTGCTTCTAATTGATATCTCTCTTAAGTAGACATTATATCCATTCTATCCAAACAATGAATAATGAAATTACTTTAGTAGTAGGGTCCTTTCTGGAAAGCCTCTTGAGGTGTTGAGCCACTTCACTGTCAATATCCTGACAAAGAAAGTAATTAGGTCAAAATTCAAACACATAATTCTATGGTTGCCACATGAATAGTAGTACCAAGAAAGGGGGAGAATCTTCAGTTGAGTCAACACGGGAACAACCCATATAGCCTCCAAATCCAACAGGCGTAGAACCTTGGGGCAGCAAAGAAGCAGCAAGACTGCAATACCAATATCACAAAAATTACAAAAAAAAAAAAAAGAAACGATAACTACAAGAAAGAATCAAAAAAACAAAGAAAATACACCTGCTGCTAGAGGGACGAGACTTGCTTCTAGCTCCATCTCCTTTCGGTCTCCCCATTATTCAAGAAAAAGTTGATTACAAAGCGAACACCCCAACTACAATTTATATGTTTGCCAAATTCACGGTTTTGCCTCTTCCAAATTTCAATCATAAACTTTTTTTTCTTTCTATTTACATTTATATTTTCACAACAAAAACCCTAATATATTTGTTATTACACATAAAAAGTCGAATAATGATACAATTTTCGTAAAATATAAGCAATATAGTGAGTGGATAAAAAATCATATTTATAGGTTGAAAAATCTGTAATCATTTAACATTTTTTAAAATAAATTTATTAAATGATTTGAATTATATTAAATTAGGTAAATTATTCGTGCTTCGCACGGGATTGAACTATGTTATTAAGCTCACATTGATCATTCGGTAATGTTCGGATTTTCGATATATACACTACATTATCAAGATCATATTATCTTACGCAATTCAAAATCTTAAAAGTTCTATATTTTTTTATTTTTTTATTTTTTATATGCAAAAATTATGAGTGATAGAAATATTGTAAGTATAAGAAAGTAGTCTAGGAAATCTTCATAGAAATAGTTGGTCAGAAGTAATGAAATTTTATAAATTCCACCAACTTATAAATAACAATATCATGTGTTATAGAAGAGATCAAAAAGCCTTGAACAACAACACCACGTTCATACAAGAACATAATTAACTAATTCAAATGGAGGACCTTAGGCTCCTTTTTTATGACCCTAAAATTGTTACTATCATAAATATTTTTCCTCATCGTCTCAAAATAATCATTACTATTGCTTATATTTCATATCACCGGTCCAACTTATTTGAAAATGAACCATAGTTATTGTGATGGCTATATTATGGAGTTACAAGGAATTAATCTAATTATCAACCAAGTAGTAGGCCACATCATTCATAACTTGATATTCTAAACCAAAATTTTTACACATAATATATTAAAATTTCAAAGCATAATTTTTTGAGTGCTTGAACTCACAAATATCCGCAAATAATAATACAGACAACCTTACTTTCCTGACAATCATGAAGTTGCTTAACATATTTCTCAGAAAGATAGTCTATCGATCTGCATCAAAGTTTATAGTGCACAAATTTAATTGAAAGAAGCCAAAAAAAAAAGAGTTATTACCTCTTTATTAAAAAAGCAAAAAAAAAATTATCAAAAGAAAGAGTTCTCACTACGACAAAAATGATCTTCAGCGACAATTATAAGTGTCCCTTGAAAAAGTTCATAGCAATATTGAATCTAATGACAATTAATGAATATAGATAAAGGCTCTAGCACTCTTCGTTACTTTGCATATTCATTGCCGATACAAAATATTTTTATTTTAGTGTATTTTGGACATTTGTTAGTATCAAGAAAACTTGATCGCTTATTATTCCTAAAAAGAAGAGACGAGGAAATATGACAAATTATTTAACTTGCGATAAAAAAAGTGAACTAATTGTCTCTATACTAATATTCTAGGAAGGGTGCAATGATATATAAAATGTTTGTACCTAAGAATAAGCAATCAAAATTATATATTAAGTGTGGCAAAGAAGAGAGCAATTTGTTTGGTTTTTTTTAACAAACTTCATCATTGGTTGCGTATTGAGTAGTTATTACATATTTATTGTTCTATGCTATCAAATATAGCACAAACCACAAGAAATTTTTCAAAAAATATACGAATAAAACTATAGAAAGAGACAGTAAAAGATAAATTTTCAATCATCCTCACTAGATTTTTTAAATGAGTTAACAAAAAAAGACAATAAAATTGAATAAAAAATTGCAATAAATACATGAATTACTATGACTTACAACAAAAGATTAATGTCACGAGGCTATTTTTCAACCTCGTGGGACAGCCTTGAATGCTTGCACAGCCCTTCAAATGCTCAGTCCAAACAACCAAACGATCACCCAAAGGTGTATCAACAATACAGCCAAAACAGTCCACTAAAACAGCCAAGCAAGGATGCTAAATCGGAAAGCAAAGTTGGGATATGTATTTCTTCAAGTTATTACAAGAGTAATCTGCCTAAAAACTCTATACAAGTCCCTCTTTAAATCAGTCAAAAACATTTGAAAGCAAAACCCAAAAAAGAAAAACTACAAAAGGAAATTTTACAAAAAGGCAACAGGCTGCTTTATTGCCAAAAGAGGATATTGCCCCATCAGTTGTTGTCCCATCCTTGGGGGACGTCCTTGTCTTGGAAAGGTAAGCATTAATTGCCCATCTTAGCCTACAAGTAACCCCCAATGGCTGATCTGAAAAGTGGCATGTTTTCTTGACCCTTGGTCTGAAGATTGACATGTGTCCTTGACCCTCTGTATTGCGATTTGCCTCGGCCACATTGACGAAGGTGCTAAAATTTTTGGATTTTAATGTAACACCTTGTGGGGAGGTACACGCTCCCCCACCTGATTTGGCGACGACCCCGACGCCACACAGCTGCAAATAATTGTGGACCTTACGCTCCCCCACCTGATTTGGCGACGACCCCGACGCCACACAGCTGCAAATAATTGTGGACCTTGTCGCGAAATTGTCACAAGTCCTGATACTTCCCCCATATTGCCTCCTCTGGTGCTGTCCCTTTCCAATGAACAAGGAACTGTGAGCTTGAGTTGTTTCAATCTTTGCGAAGAACAAGTTGATGATCAATAATGCTTCGATCTGTTTGTCCACGGTCGACGATGTGATAAAAATTTGAGCTCTATCGTACTAGCCACGCTCCTTGTCTTCCATGTCTTCAAAGTATGGTTTCAGTTGTCTAGCATGGAAGACATGACGGATCTTCAAGTGGTGTGGCATATCAACTCGATATGAAGTCTTGCCTGCCTTGGAAATAATCTCAAAAGGGACCTCATACCTGTGAATCAAACTTTGACTCACATTCTGCAATGATTTGAACTGTCTAGGATTGAGTTTCACCATAACTCGATCCCCAATTCGATAGTCAACTGGGCGCCGCTTCCGATCAGCAAATTTCTTCATTTTCTAGACTGCCTTGTCAAGATATGACCGTGTAAGGTCAACTTGCTCCTCCCAGGATTTTGCCATATGATAGGCACCCAGACTCTTCAAGTCGGTGTCAACGGGCAAAGATTAGGGTGTGTTAGGCTGCTGGCCCGTTGCCAATTAAAAAGGGCTCCTTCCCGTTGCTTCGCTCCGCTGCAAATTGTATGAAAAATGGGCGGTGTCAAGCTGTTTGGCCAAATCCTTTTGGTTTGCATTGACATAGTGTCGTAAGAAGCATTCCAAGAGGGCATTAATACGCTCGGTCTGCCCATCCATCTGTGGATGAAAGCTAGTCGAAAAATGTAACTCCGACCCCAATAGACTGAACAATTCTCTCCAGAACGTGGCGGTGAATCGAGGGTCTCGATCACTGATGATATGCTTGGGTATGCCCCAATATTTGACGACGTCACGCAGGAAGATACGGGCTGCCTCCTTAGCTTTGCAACTAGCCATCGTAGCAATGAGAGTCGCATACTTTGAGAAGCGATCAACCACAACCATGATGGTTCCAAACCCTTCCGAGTTCGGTAAGCACTTAATGAAGTCCATAGTGATGTTGTCCCACGGCTTTTTAGCGATGGGCAACGGCTCAAGCAGTCTATTCGGCACCTTCGTCTCGACTTTGTCTTGTTGACAAATAAGACAAGTCCGCACATACACCTCGATGTCATCTTGCATCCGAGGACAATAATAAGAAGCCAATAACAAAGTCAAGGTCCTCTTTTGCCTAGGATGACCAACTCATACAGTGTCATGTCCCTCTTTGATCAACGTACGCCAAAGATTAGCCCACATCAGGACGTACACACGTCTGCCCGTAGTATAGAGCAAACCAACTTCCTCCCAAAATTTCTTCGTCTTGCCTTGCTGGGCCAAAACGAGGAGTTGTTTTTCCACGGGATCATGTTGCATGCCTTCCCTTATCTCGTCAACAATAGTGCTGAAATTCGAGCTCACGATCGCAGCCTTGCGACTATGCGTATCGGCTACAACATTAGCCTTCCCCGGCTTATAGTCAAAAGTGAAATCAAACTCAGCTAAGAAATCTTGCCAACGTGCTGTTTGGCAGTCAGTTTCTTTTGAGACTAGAGGTATGTTGTCACGACGTTGTCCGTCTTGACAACAAAATGAGCACCCTTTCATGAGCCGAATAATGTCGTTCCGCATCATTCAATTTTCTGCTTTCGAACTCTATCGGGTGGCCCTCTTGTATTAGGACGCCACCAATAGCAAAATCTGAAGCATCTGTATGAACCTCAATGCCTTAGTGAAATCAAGCAGTGTCAAAACCAGCTCTTCCGTAACTGTTGTCTTAAGTTTCTCGAAGGCAGTTTGGCAAGCATCAGTCCATTCCCACTCACGATTCCTTTTCAACAAATCAGTGAGTGGAGCGGCAATAACCGAGTAGCTAAAAATGAAATGTCGATAATAGTTGGCGAGGCCAAGGAAAGACCGCAACTCGGGTACCTTCGTTGGAGCCTCCCAATTTTGAATTGCTTCCACCTTGTCTCCGTCCATCCTTATCTCACCATGACTGATCGTGTGTCCGAGGAATTAGACAGTAGGCTGGGCAAACTGCAGTTCTCTCGCTTCACGCACAAGTCGTTGTCGCGCAAAACTTTGAACACCTTGCACAAGTGTTCTACATGATCCTCCATACTGTTGCTATAGACGACAATGTCGTCCAAGTAGATGACCACAAACTGATCCAAGAAAGGATGGAACAGCTTGTTCATTTACAAAATGTTGTCGGTGTATTTGTCAAGCCAAATGGCATGACCAACCACTCAAAAGCACCATAACGAGTCACACAAGTTGTCTTAGGTTCGTCACCTTTGGCAATCTGAAGTTGGTAATAACCTTTACTCAAGTCCATCTTAGTGAACACCTTGGCCTGTCCCAATGGATCAAACAAGTCAGCAATAAAAGGAATGGGGTATTTGTTCTTCACCGTGACCTTGTTGAGGGCCCGGTAGTCGATACCCAAACGCAACGTCCCTTCTTTCTTATTTTGGAACAAAACAGGCGCACCAAATGGCGCCTTGGATGGCCTGATATATCCCGAATCAAGAAACTCCTTCAGTTGTTTCCTCAGCTCCTCCAATTCCGAGGGTGCCATACGATAAGGCGTCATGGCAGGCAGCTTTGCTCCGGGAATTAGCTCAATTTGATGATCAACTTCCCTTCGGGGTGGCAACTGTTGGGGAATTTCTTTTGGCATCACGTCCTTGTTGTCACTAAGGACCTGCTCAATGCAAGGAGGCAAAGGTACTGCCTCAGAAGAGCCTTCGACGCCTCCAACAAGGGTAGCAAGAAAGGTTGGATCACCTTTCTTAAAACCCTTAACGATTTGCATCGTCGAATAGTGCATCCTGTTTTATGGTACTCGAATAAGTGGGTACCACGCATGAACCTCTAGTGTCGCTGATCTGCATCTGGTTGTGAGGCGGTGAAATAAACGCGTTAACCTCATACCAAAAGTCCAGACCCAAAATAATATCTAACACGTCCATAGGTTCAATGGTAAAGTCGGTCAGCACCATCCAACCTCCTAAATCGATGGGGACTTTAGGAGCGAAGCCATGGACAGAAGTGGGGAGGGCATTGACTGTCTTCAACATCGTGTTGCTGGCAATGTAAGTCAGTCCAAGGTCCTTGGCCTTCTGCTCCGTCACGAAGTTGTGAGTTGCACCCGTGTCCACCATACTTTGCACGTCCTTGCCATTCAACTTGGCATTGAAGAATAATGATTTGCACAACTTTATACTAGTCGGCTGAGCAGATAAAGCAGCAAGTGAAATATGATTGAACAACGCCATGTGATTAAACATACCAACAACAACATTTTTTCCTTTGTCCGTCCCGCTGTTCTGTCCACGTTGCTCCCCGGATGAACCTCCGGTTTTCGTCGCAGCCTTCTCTTGCTGTTTTTCGGCAGCCACCATGGCACTTAGTTTACTAAGGGATGGACAGTAATGAGAAGCATGTGTTGTTTCACCACAAATATAGCAACCTTCATGATGAGGAGTGCCTTTCTTGCGATCCTCATAGTTCTTGCGAAAATTAGAGGGTTGATTACGGGTGTTACCTCTCATGTCGCTGCGTCGGTTTGGTGTTGATCTATCTTTGTTCCTGCTGTTGTCAACCTTGGGAGGAACATTTTTTCTCCGATTGTCCCTCCCCTTTGCTGCATCTGCCTAGAAATCATTGAGCGATTCTGCCACCACTATCACTTCGTCCACGTCATGGACTTGACGCCTTTGGAGTTCTTGTTTGGCCCAGTTTTGGAGACCATCCAAGAATTAAAACAGCAAGTAATCACTTGTCAAGCTCGGAATTTGGAGTGTCAACTCTTTCACGTAGTTCTAAATAAAGGAAGTTTGTTTCAACTCCCTCAACCTCCGACGGGCCTCATGGACAACATTCTGCGGGTAAAATTGACGCTTGAGTTCATCCTTGAACTGTTCCCATTCATCAATAAAACAAACCCCCCTGTCCATGTCCGCTTTCTTCCTCCGCCACCACAACATGGCCGTATCAGTCAAGTATATGGCAGCCGTTCTGATTTTGGCAGCCTCACATTGCATATTCACGTGCTCAAAGTAGGCGTCCATCTGCCACAAGAAGTTTTCAACATCTTGAGCACTCCTTTTCCCATGAAATTCCTAGGGTTTGGGAGCCTCAATGCGTGTCTCACGCACAGTCAGGGAGCAACAACCCCCGTTTAAGCAGCCTCATCAACCTGTTGTTTCAGTGCCTCAAACTCTCTTTGAAGGGAGGAGAGAGCCTTGGTGAGCTTGAGTTTGAGGTTTGTCAAACCCTCCTTGTGAACTTACTCAAGCTCAACCAATTTGTTCTTCACATAATCCAAACCCTCAAGAGCTACAGCTTCAAGAGAAATAAAATTTTTCTCCACAACAACAATACATCTATTTAGGGCTGACAACCCCGCCTCAACTCCGATAATCTTTTCGTCGAGTTGGCTGGTGTCCGACCCTTCCCCCTTTTCCCCTGAAACTCTCCCACTAATAGAAGGGTTACAAGAAGGGTCTCTTACCTTACTCTTGTCACGTTTCTTGGTAGTTTCCCTCTAACTTCCAGCTCCTTCTCTTGGCCAGCCTTCTCGTTCCGTTGAGACTTTGACCTCATGATTCACCAAAGCTCTGATACCACTTGTTACGGGGATGATTTTCAATCTCATGGGATAGCCTTGAATTCTTGAACAACCCTTCAAATGCTCAGTCCAAACAACCAAACGATCACCCAAAGGTGTATCAACAAGACAGCCAAAATAGTGTACTAAAACAACCAAGCAAGGGGGCTAAATCGGAAAGCAAACTTGGGAGGCAAATGCCAATTTTCCAATATGTATTTTTGAAATTTTTTACAAGAGTAATCTGCCTTAAAACTCTATACAAGCCCCTCTTTAAATCAGTCAAAAACGTTGGGAACCAAAACCCAAAAAAGAAAAGCTACAAAAGGAAATTTTACAAAAAGGCAGCAGACTGCTTTATTGCCAAAAGAGGAAACTGCCCCATCAGTTGTTGTCCCATCCTTGGGGGCGTCCTTGTCTTGGCAAGGTGAGCATTAATTGCTCATCTTAGCCTACAAGCAACCCCCAATGGCTGATCTGAAAAGTGGCATGTGTTCTTGACCCTTGGTCTGAACATTGGCGTGTATCCTTAACGCTCCGTATCGCGATTTACCTCGACCATGTTGACGAGGGTGCTTATCTTGACTTCTAGTTCAAGATCAAGCTCGAAGCTCTTGGATTCAACTAGAAGTCAAGATCAAGATAAAGTTCAACATAAAGTTCAAGTCCAAGTCCAAGTTCAAGTTTAAGCCCAAGATCAAGATCAAGAAAGAGATTAAGATCAAGATAAATCACAAGTTCAAGATCAAGATCTAAAGCCCTTGAATTATATTTGAAAAGACGAATTCAGAAGAATCATAGGGATTGTAACACTCACACTTGAAATAATAAATCTATTGTTGCTATAATTTTCCGTTCTTAATTATTGTTTTCTCAACGTGAATTTATTGTCTACAAATTATGGCACGTACAGTGGGACCATATCTACCTCTCATCTCAACTTTTCAAGCGTCAAAGTATATCGAGTTGACTTTAATGAACAACAACTCTCGATCTACTGCCTCTAAGGCTACTAGCTCCAAGTTATCTACTGAGGTTAAAGGCATCCTTGGTGTTACCTTTGGAATTTAGAAGCTGTTACGAGAAGCAAGACTGCTACACTAAGACAACAAACACTTCAAGTGTCCTCCGCATCAACTCCTGTTTTTGGGTCTTCGACTAAAAAAGGAGCAAGTTCCTCCACAAATGCTTTATAAGGAGGAAGTAGTGTTGCTGAAAAGATCAAGAAGACATTGGCTCTACTTGAGAAATACGGTTCCAAGAACTCTACCACAAGGGAGAACTGTGATTCAACTTATGAATCATCTCCATGTGTATCACATAACGTAAGTCCACTGAAAATTAACTTACGCGACAATCCATGCTACTTTCCTGCATCTCCAATGGCCATGCAAACGATGGTGACTGTTGCTTCCTCTCCTGAGAAACAACTCGCAAATCTAACAAAGTTGGTTGAAGGATTGAAAAAACATGTACAACACTAAGAGTCTCGAATTGATGTGAAGAAAGCCCCACTTGTTAAAGAAATGTCAGTTTCTTTTGAATGAATGATCCCACTCGATCGCTTGAAGGAGTTCATTGAAGGCACTATCAAATATAAGTATGAAGTCTCCACCAAGTCCTCTCATATGTATGCCAAGCCATACACTGCGAGAATTGATAGCTTCAAAATATATATGTTGGTTATCAACCTCCCAAGTTTCAACAATTCAAGGGCAAAGGAAATCCAAAGCAACACGGTGCACACTTTGTGGAAACATGTAAATAATGTTGGGACCTATGGAGGCCACCTTGTCAAGCAGTTTGTTCGCTCTTTAAACGGAAATGCCTTTGATTGGTATACAGATCTCGAGCCCAATTCTATCGATAGTTGGGAACAACTAGAGCACGAGTTTGTCAATCACTTCTACAGTAAGGCGTACAGTGATTATGGTAGAGCTCACGAATACTCGTCAAATAAAGGATTAACCAGTCATAGATTTTATGAATCAGTGGAGGAATGCGAGCCTGAATTGCAAGGATAGGCTTAGTGAAGCTTCTGCGATAGAAATGTGTATTCAAGAGATGCATTGGGAGCTTCTTTACATCTTATAATGAATAAAAATGAAAGTCTTTCGAAGATATAGATAATCGTGCCCATGATATGGAGTTGAGCATGTCCTCCGCTTGGAAATATGTGAATTTTGTCCATGATCCTTGCAAAGGAAGAGAAAAGCAGGAGCCCGAGAGATGGATCAAATTTGTCCCAAGAGTGACAACAAAGAATCCGTTAGTGTTAATGTGTCGCCTGCGAAGTTTACTACGAAGGAGGGCAAAAAGCAAAATGTGAGATTGAATCTTCAAGCACGTTCGGACCAAAAGTCGACCCTAAGAGAGATGCAAGAAAAGGAATACCCCTTCTTGGATTCTGACATTTCTGATATTTTGATGAGTTACTCGAGTTAAAGCTCATTGAGTTGTCAGAGATGAAGAGACCTGATGAAGTTGGTAAAGCTGATTACCCAAATTATTCCAAGTATTATAGACTTGTACGTCATCCTCTTGAAAAATGTTTTGTCTTTAAGGATAGAGTGATGCGATTGGTTAGAGAAAAGAAAATTACCCTTGATGATGAGAAAGCTAGTTCTAACCAAATCTATATCACATTCAGCTCACTCGATCCAGTCCAAATATGTGTCTCTAAAAAGCATGAAGGAGATTCATTGGAGAAAGAGAAATCTCAAGCTGATATAGATGCTGATGAAGGTTGGATTCTTCTAATTAAACGAGGACGCAACAAGTCAATCTTACGAAAGGAATCACTAGAGCAACCAATTAGAAGGAAGATGGTGAAGAAACTGGCGAAGCAAAAATCGATCAAGAGTCAATAGAAGGCAAAAGTAGAAGTGTATCACTACCAGAAACCCCGATATCTTGTAACTCTAGAGGAATTTTTACCAAGTTGGTTGCGCAAAAATCTACTCAAGAAAATATTGAGGCATCATGCTTTAATGCTGATAAAGAAGAAATAATGAAGGTGTCTCCAACTGGTCAAGAAGAAGGAACATTGACAAAAGACTCACCAAAAGTGTCTCCTAGTGGCAAAGAAAAGGCAACAAGGGAAATCTTGTCAGTGATGTCTCTGTCATCTTCTGAAAAGCCTATTGAACCTTCTTCTTAAGAAGCACAGGTATGTGACACAAAAATCACATTCACATACGATGATCTTCTATTTGGGGAAACATTACATAATCGTCCTCTGTATATGGTGGGTCACGTGCTAGAGAAGAAGGTAAATAGAATCTTAATAGATGAAGGATCTGGAGTCAACATTCTGCCTATCCACACATTAAAGGAACTCGACATCGCGACTAAAGAACTTAGTGAAAGTCGTTTATTGATACAAGGGTTCAATCAAGTGGGGCAGAGAACCATAGGCTTTATTAAAATAGAAATCCATTTGGAAGAGTTGCGATCAAATACATGGATGCACGTTATCGATGCGAAGACCTCATACAATATATTGCTTGGCAGGCCTTGGGTACATGAGAATAGGATTGTCTCATATTCTTACTATCAATGTTTGAAATATCTTGAAGGCAGAATTGAAAAGAAGATAGTTTGGGATCATAATCCTTTAACCGAAGTTGAGACGCACTTTGTTGATGCAAAATTCTATTTGAAGGACTATGTTGTTAGAGAGGCAAAATCTAATGATGTCAAATCAACAAAGTCTGACAAGATCATGAGCAAAAGAGTTGATGCGGCCGTCAGAAAGGCGAAAGTTGACACTAAAGAACTTTCTACTAATCCTAATCTTACTGAAGGGAAGATCATGTATCTAAAGAATAAATTGACTTCTGGACTTCGCTATGATCCAAAAGTAAAGAAAAAATAAGTCAAATCATCTCACCTTCAAGAAGATACATTAACAGGACTAACTCTTCCTATTAGACAGAGTGATGCAATAACCTTGTCTTCAAAACTGCTAGGAAAGACATCACTCAAAGTTAGGTGCGAGTTATGGCATTACTTGCGAAATACACAAGTGAAGGTTTTGATCCTAATGCTTACAAGTTATTTGCAAAGGCCGGATTCAACCCCAATGAGCCATCAGTGTTAGCGAAACTCCCATCAGAAGATGAAACTAGGCAGGCACGTGAAGGTTTAGGCTATAACTAACCACCAACATCACCATAAGAAGGGAAAGCAATGATCATATAACTTTTGAAGATGATGTCACTACTTCCAATAAAAGAGCCTTCCGTCTTTGATTGACTTGGGGAAGCGACTGCAAGAACTTCTGTGTTTGAGAGGTTAGGTCCATTGAAGAAGAATAACAAAAACCTGAGGAGTTATTTAAAAGTTACAACGACTATTTCACATTTAATTCGAAAGGATTTTTGAAGTTTGATTCCTTCTAGAATGAGACGATGAGTGGAACTTGTGGTTTCATGTAAGGAGGAACTCAAGGCAAAGAATCACACTGTAGCTTAGACTAAGGAGCATGAGGAAGACGAAAAAAGTGTAGGTTCGTCAAATAATGTTACAATCCAAAATGAGCACGGTTCTTTGTCTCAAATGAAGAATAATGAAGAGTTAGAATATATTGTCTCATGTTGTCATGTATGTTTCAATGACAATGATACCTTGGAAAAGGAAGATGCTAGAGATGCTCCACCAGAACTTGAAGAAGGAGTAAAGACCACAATAGATCCTTTGAAGGAAGTTAACCTTGGCACTGATGAAGACCCAAGGCCAACTTACTGGAGTGCACTTCTAGAAGTTGATGAAGAAATCACTTATATAAATATACTCAAAAAGAATACAGGAATATCTTTGCTTGGAGTTACAAAGAAATGTCTAGATTGAATCCTAAAGTAGCGGTTCATCAGTTGGCAGTCAAAAATGGTGCTCGTCCTGTTAAGCTAGCTCAAAGAAATTTTAGGCCAGACTTGGTTCCATTGATAGAAAATGAATTTAACAAACTCATTGAGGCAGTATTTATTCGTGAGGTCAAATATCCTACATGGATTTGAAGTATTGTTCCTGTGAGGAAGAAGATGGTCAAATTCGAGTTTGTGTTGACTTTAGAGATCTCAATAATGCATGCCCTAGAGATGAGTTTCCTCTTCTAATTCCAGAGTTGATGATTGATGCCACCACTGTTTATGAGGCGATGTCGTTCATGGATGGTTCTTGCTGCTATAATCAAATCCACATGGCACCAAAGGATGAAGAACTCACCGCATTTCGCACACCGAACGGTATTTATTACTACAAAATGATGTCATTTGGTTTAAAGAATGTTGGTGACACATATCAAAGGGCTATGCAAAATATCTTTGATGACTTCGTCCATAAAAATGTTGAATGTTATGTTGATGACTTGGTGGTAAAATTGAGAAAAAAGGGTGATAATTTAAAAGACTCTAGAATGGTGTTTGAGCTGCTTCGAAGATATCAACTAAGGATGAAACCATTGAACGTGCCTTCAGAGTTACTTCTGGCAAGTTCCTTGGCTTCATTGTAAGACATATACGAATTGAAATTGATCAAGCCAAAGTTGATGCAATATGAAGATGCCTGAGCCTCGAAATATTCATGAGTTAAAAAGTCTTCAAGGAAAGCTGGCTTACCTGAGGAGGTTTATCTCAAATCTAGAAGTACGATGCCAACCATTACTCATGAAGAAAGGTGCTCCTTTTCATTGGGACGAACCATGTAGTGATGCCTTTGAAAGTATTAAATTGTATCTAGCAAAACCTCCAGTTTTGACAGCCCTTATACATGGAAAGCCATTGATACTCTACATTGCGGTACAAGAAAGGTCTGTAGAAGCCCTGTTAGCTCAAGAGAATAGTGAAGGCAAAGAAAACTTCCTTTTATATTACTTGAGTAGAACGATTACACCAAATGAGCTGAAATATTCACAAATTGAAGAATTGTTCATGGCGCTGGTCTTCTTAATTAAAAAACTGAAGCATTATTTTCAATCTCATGTTGTTCGTGTTATTTCTAGAGAAAATTCCATCAAGTTTGTTATGTCAAAACCTATCATTAGTGACTGACTATCAAGATGGTACCCTAATTCCAACAGTTTGAGATCGTGTACATCCATCAAAAAGTTGTTAAAGGACAAGCATTGGCGGATTTCTTAGCAAACCATCCTATACTGAATGATTGGGAGTTAATTGAGATGTTAATTGAAGTTCAACCTCCTTGGAAAATGTACTTTGAAGGGGCTACACATCGCGGCGGAGCCGGTGCTGGTGCGGTGTTCATCACTTTGCAAGAAAAGATTCTACCATTCTCTTTTACTCTAAAACAATGTTGCTCTAATAATGTCGTTGAATACCAAGCCTTTATACTTGGACTTGAAATGGTCGTTGACATGAAGCAATTACATTTACAAGTCTTTGGTGACTCTCAATTGTTGATTAATTAACTCTTGGGAAGTTTTGAGGTTAAGAAGCCTGAATTTTTCCCTTTGTCATGATTATGCTCAAAACTTTATAGGATGACTTGAAGATGTAATCCTTAAATATGTGCGTAGAACAGAGAATATGAAAGTTGATGCATTGGTGGCTCTAGGTTCAATGCTAACCCTTCCTGATTAAACACAAGTAACTGTCTGTAAAAAAGGAAGTATATATTAAAAATGAGCCTGATCATATCATCGCCACTGCTGAATCCGCATAGGAAGATCGAAGACAATCCATTATTGACTACATGTTTTATGGATACTTCCAGAAAATCAGAGAAGAAGGACTGTCATACGTCGTCGTGCACCTTGCTTCCTTTACTACAATGACACATTATATAGGCGATCATTTGAGGGTGTGCTATTACGATGTTTGGGAGAGAAAGAAGCGATTCAAGCTTTGCAAGAAGCACACTCAGGAGTATGTGGATCACATCAATCTAGGCCAAAACTTCACTTTCACATGAAAAGGATGGGGTATTACTGGCCAACCATGGTGAAGAATTGCTTAGATTATGCCCGGAGGTGCGATGCTTGTTAACTTCATGTGAATTTCTTTTCTAAGCCTCCCAAAGTATTGACCCCAATGATCGCCTCTTGTCAATTTGATGCTTGGGGACTGGATGTTGTAGGACCACTACCAAAGTCTTCTAGTAGACACTTGAATATCCTTGTTGCAATAGATTATTTTTCAAAGTGGATTGAAGTTGTCGCCCTTAAGGAAGTGAAGAACGCGAATGTTGCAAATTTTATCCGAGTGAATATCATCTACGCTTTGGTATCCCTCGCTACATAATAACGGACAACGGCAAGCCATTTGATAACAAGTTAATGAACAAGATTTGTGATATTTTTGACTTCAAACAACGTAAATCTTCTATGTATCATGCTGCCGCCAATTGTCTTGCTGAAGCATTCTATAAGACTCTATGTAACCTACTCAAGAAAGTTGTCTCCAAGTCCAAACGAGATTGGAATGAAACAATGAAAGAAGTTTTGTGGGCATATAGAATGACGTATCTCACTCCAACTCAAGCAACACCATATTCACTTGCTTTTGGAGTTGAAGCAGTCTTGCTACTTCACCGTCAAATACCTTCCTTGATACTGGCTATTCAAGAAAAGCTCACTGAAGAAGCATTGCTCGATTGCGTCTTGTTGAGTTAGAAGCACTTGAAAAAAGAGGCTGGAAGCCCAACAAAACCTTGAATATTATCAAGCTCGTCTATCTCGTGCTTTAAATAAGAAGGTTCGCTTGAGGTGTTTCCAAGTTGGAGACCTAGTTCTCGTAGTAAGAAGACCCATCATTACTTCACACAAGTCTGGGAAAATTTACCTCAAAGTGGCATGGACCATATGTCATACAAAAAATCATATTCGAATGGTGCTTACAAGATTTTTGATGCTGATAACTTAAGTATTGGTCCTATTAACACTAAATTCCTAAAGAGGTACTACCCTTGAAGTAAAATGATGCTCCTTAAGGTACGAGCCTAAAGTGCATGTCAATCCTAACCCGCAAGAGTATAAACTCTGTTTGACACAAAAAAAACACTCAATCCCAGAACTACGTTGTGACTTGATCCTCTTCATTGAGGTATGTAGGCGCTTAAAATATATCCTAAGTTCAGTTGCATGAGTGTCAAAAAAACACATGTTCCCACTTGAAGTCACATGATTATTAAAAAGATAAGTATTTTGTTTTATCTTTTGTCTCATCAAACGTTAGACTTGTACGAAGTATTGATTGGTCAATAGATGGGGGCAAACCCTTATAAAGTATGAGTTTCTTTAGCAACATGCTTGAAGTTTTTTTAAATTAACACAAGTTTGAAAGTTGAAGACTTCAAATCTTCCAAGTTTGAAAGCTGAATTCTTCAAAGTATGCAAATTAAAGCCTTCGAAGTCTCCAAGTTTGGAAGTTGGAATCCTTAAATCTGAAAGTTAAAGTCTTCAAATTATTGTGCAACATTTGCAAGCCATATTTGAATGCAGAAACTTAAAGGAATGAGAAACTTTTATTATTTTTATTCTTATTGGCGTGAACATGGATGGGTCTTGGATTATTCAAATTTGCAACCAAAGAATAAAGATCAAGTTGAAGAATGCGATTAAAGACATGTAGAATGTTGGATATAATATGAAACAAAAGAAAACATTATCCTTAAAAAAAAATTATCTAGCATATCAATCAAACTCTAAAAGAAATAAATAAATAAATAAATAAGATCTAATCCAAGCATAGTTGGTAATTTATCAGATCTTGACGCATAGCCTCTAGATGCTCTTTCTTTGAGCTATATCATTATTCAAATTTGCATCGAAAAATGTATCAAATTCCTGGGTTGAAAATGAGGTTGCTAGCTTTGATTCTTCAACTTTCTCCTCACCAGCTATTAAAAAGACTTGCACAACGCTCTTATTTCCTTCTTTATGTCACCCAACAATTGACGAAGGGAGGACACCTCCTCAACTTTATCTTGCTCCTCAAACATAGCATTTGTAAGATGTTCTCCCGCGGCTACAAACAACTTTTTTTTGGTGCTTTCCACATCCATATCATGAAGGGTTGATGGTTCTTGATCATATGAAGCAACAAAATCAAACGAAGAGTTCAATAAAGTTTTCAAGGGTGAAACATCCACGTCCTTGCAGTCTATCTCTTTGATAATTACTTGAATCTCATCTCTAAGAGAAGAAGCAGAATCTACATCACTTCTTGAAAGATTACCTTTAATGACTTTCCAAAGAGCAGAAATGAAATCATTTTGAGCATCTAGGATGACTTTCTTCCCATCAAATACAGACATAGCAGGTGGTCGATGCTTGCATTCTTTATTCCCCAAATCATTTTCAACCTCATCGCGAGAGACATAAGGTGACCCTTTTTCCATTTGAGTCATAGAATGTGGTTTTATCAAATCTGAACGAGATATGGATTCACCAAAGTTTTGTGACTCCTCTTGTTATGCAGTCGCATTGTCCTCCTACAAAAAAATGGATGAATAAATATTCAAGTAAATAATAATAGTAATACTAATTTATTAGAGCAAGTGTCTTAACCACGCCTTATTGAGAGAGATTGTTATAGTTCTTGAAGCACTACTTGCATTGTCCTAAGACTCAACCACGGGTGGAATAACATCATCTAATATCCTTAGTCTCCTAAAAAAGACTTCGTTGCTACTACTTTCACTCTCACCTTCAAGCAACCTCTTGGAAACATAAGTGGCTTGAGTAGGTATCTTTCTTTTTGGTGCTACCGAAGGCAATTGAGACTTCATTTTACGTTTCTGGGTTCCTTAACACCCAAAGAGGAAGGTATGCCATCATTAAGGACCTCGTTATTTACTTCTCCATAACCCTCTAAATATACGATAGGAATCGGCCCAGCAGCATCCACTAAAGCTTGCAAATGATCATCAAGAAATTTCTCGTGAGTTTTTTCCACCAAGCCTTATAGTTAGATCCAAAAGACTTTCCCACATTACGTGTGATTTAAGGAGAAGTTGCTGGAGATGCAGATTGTCTCATAGCACAAATACGCCTGAACGTAAGACCATTGTCCAAGGAGGCACTACGAATATCATTCTTCATGATACCAAGGATGTTTTGGTAGAATCTGAATTGACGACTGAAGCGATGTGGGCTATATGGTTCAATAATGAATGAATATTTATATCGAAGAGGAAGATAGTTAAAGTGAATACTCATGAAATAACTCGACTCCAACTCTAGTGCACAATCATTATCCGCATGAATGTAAAGGTACGTCTTATCCAACATAGTAGATGTCCAACTCACATTCTCCTACAATGAATGAGTTTTCTCGCATCATTGCTATCAAAATACCTTGCACCACCCTCTACTAAATATACTACCATAGTAGGAACAAAGGGGTCATTGGAAAATGCATAGCGAGTCTTGAAGTAATGAGCAAGACAACCATAAACATAGTGGATAGGGAAGTACACTTTAATTTGATCAAGTTAAGATAAAGACAGGATCTTATTTAAACCATTGTAAATGCTAGCTAATACCGGAATCGCAAGACTAATATTCCTCCCACACGCCATCAGGTGCCATCTTGAAAGTCCCCGGACGTACAAACTCACCCTCTTTATTGGGAAGGACGAAACCATACAACTAACAAGACAAGAAAGCAGTTAGATATGTTTCATCTCTTTTGTCATCTCTCACTCTAAGTCGAGAAAACACCCTTTCTTCATCATGTGACCACCTTGTTGTATCAGGTAAGTTCCCACTAGGATTATGGGTCGATTTGGGGTGAGAAGTTTTCTTTTTCTCCCTCGGTGGAGCAGTTTCATACCTCTGAGGTTTCTTACACAAAAAGCTTATCCACTTGCTAAAAGATACTTCTTGACTAACTCCCCGAAGATGATGAAATGTCGCAAATAAATATTCACAAACCCGAGGAATGTACTTGGTCCTCTTTTCAGCATGACTCACAAGTTCTTTGTCTTCAGGCACTATTTCTTCATAAAGTGAACCCGAATCGGCAAACCCCGAAGAATATGTAAGTCCCATAAAGAAATAGATAATTCTCCGATAGATGTAAGAAGTGTATTGGTTTTTGGACACCAAGCCTCACAAAACGCTTGCAGGATGCCTGATTACGACCATAAGTGAATATAGATGCATAAACAACATCATAAATTTGGGTTGTAACCATTACCTCTTGGCTTCTACCAAGTATATCCTCGGTACATTTCCAATACCTGGAATGTGATGATACTCTTCCTCAACTATCATTGTATTCCCCCATCGTATCTCGCCTTGAATTATGCAACACCCTAAACTTGGAAGAGGAGTTGCAATGTTAGCCTGATGATGATCTGGTGCTTGAAGAGACCACAACTTAGTATATTATTTGAAGTATGAGTTTTCATCGAAGTCCAATTCACCATATGAAACGGGTTTTTCAAAGAAGTCCACTAATTTGCATATCGACCAACTAGTGGAGCATGAGCCAAAAAGTGTGTTTGCTCTCCCCCTCTTTCAATCTCAACTATAAGATGCCTAAATCTGGTGGATGGAGACATGTATTCTCTGAAAGTTGTCATTTCTTCGAACTGCAAGTTAGGAGGCCGTTAGCAACAAACTTGGCCATATAATAGCTACAAAAAGCGGTCATTATCAATAAAGCTCTTTGTTATTCTTAAGGCGGGAATTTTCATATATGTACTTTCGCTTTAAGAATACCGTGAAGTTACCCTTCTTAAGGGGGGATTTACATCTATCCGCTTTCGCCTTGAGAACACCGTGAAGTTACCCTTCTTAAGGCAGAGATTTATATATAACTGCTTTCGCCTCAAGAACACTGTGAAGTTACCCTTCTTAAGACGGGGATTTACATCTATCCGCTTTCTCCTTAAGAACACCGTGAAGTTACCCTTCTTAAGGCGGGGACTTACATATATCCGCTTTAGCCTTAAGAACACCATGAAGTTACCTTTCTTAAGGAGGAGATTTACATCTATCCGCTTTCGCCTTAAGAACACCATGAAGTTACCTTTCTTAAGATGGGGATTTACTCCTATCCGCTTTTTCCTTAAGAACACCATGAAGTTAACTTTCTTAAGATGGGGATTTACTCCTATCCGCTTTTTCCTTAAGAACACCATGAAGTTACCTTTCTTAAGGCGATCCGTTTTTGCCTTAAGAACACAGTGAAGTTACCTTTATTAAGGCGGGGATTTACATCTATCTGCTTTCGCCTTAAGAATACCATGAAGTTACCTTTCTTAAGGCGGAGATTTATATCTATCGCTTTCGCCTTAAGAAAATCAGTTGTACAACAAAATTTAAAGTTAATTTCGAAATATCACCTATAAAGATTCTGAAGGTATTAAATCTTGAGTTTCGGACTTGTTGTGGACCATTGTGTCTAGATTATAAATAATCAAGTGATTTGTGATTTCGTCGTTCCTACATCAAGGCACAAAAGTTTTAGTGAAGACGCACAAATCTGAAATTTCAGCATGACAGAATTTAAAGTTAACTTCAAAAAATCATCTAGAATGATTCTTAAGGTATTTATTTTTTGAATTTTGGACACTTTACAGACCTTTGTGTATAAATTCGAAATAATCAAACGGATCATGATTTCGTCATTACTACATCAAGACACGGGAGTTTTAGTAAAGCCGCACAACTATGAAATTTTCAGCATTACAGAATCTAGAGCTATCTTCAAAAAATCATAAAAAAGATTTGGAAAGCATTAAATTCTGAATTTTGGATATGTTAGAGATGGAGAAGTCTAATTTCAGGAAAATTCAATCGTTCATGATTTCGATTTTTCTACAATGAGATATGAATTTTCCATGATAGACACGCCAAGCTGTAGAGGAAGTGACAAAAATCAAAAAAAAAAAGGAGGAAAATTACATACAATGCGTCTATGTATACATGTCATGTGATGGGAATAAGATTCCTTTCCTAGTCCAATAACAAATCCTTTTTGACTAGGACAATAGAAAAGATATATGAATGTGAAATTGAGTAGGATTACAATTCCTGATTCAACTATAATTTGAATTTAAATTGATTTCAACATAAATCATACAAAACATTCCAAGTTCCAATTGGAGTCAAATTAGAAGTCGTGTAACTAAAGGATTCCTAATAGGATTCGACGTGTATGACTACTGAAAATTGTATGTGACTAAAAAAACTGGTGAATCATTTCATTCCTAGTTGACTTTGGTCATTAAGATTAAAGGACAAAAGTCAAACTTTTGCAGAAATTGAAGCCCAGTCTTAACATTTATAATGTGACAGTTAATGATGGTTCTCTCTAAATGTAGAGATTATTATGATATAATAATAATAATATCATGATATTGAGTCAGTATTTCCTCATAAAATCATGATAATGTTAAGTCAATACTTCAAGTCCTGTCTTTCAAAATAAAGTATCTCGACAAGACTTGAAGCAGCAGGCATTTGTAATCATTTAAAATTTACTTAAAATAAATTTATTAAATGATTTGAATTATATTAAATTAATGAATATATTAGTCCTAATAAATATTATGGATTAATATAATTAATTTAATTATTTAAATTCAGATAAATATGAATTTAATTAAAGTCCGCTCAATAAAGCCCACTTGATATTTAACTTAAATCTGATTGGCCGAAGGGAGTCATGTTCCAATCGCGACTCCTCTATTCTAAAACTATAAATAGGGGTCTCATAATTCAGATTAGAGAACCAAGAATTTTAATAAGAAGCTAGAGAAAGCTCGTGGATTAAAAGCTGCAGATTTCTCTACAAGTTCAAGAATCAAGTATTCAAGTTTCAAGAACGATAAAGATTAAGAACGATCAAGATCAAGACCACCGAATTCAAGATCAAGATTGAAGACCTTGGATTCAACTAGAAGTCAAGATCAAGATAAAGTTCAAGTTCAAGTTCAAGTTCAAGATCAAGATCAAGATAAAGTTCAACATAAAGTTCAAATCCAAGTTCAAGTTCAAGTCCAAGATCAAGATCAAGATAAATCCCAAGTTCAAGACTAAGCTCTAAAGCCTTTGAATTATATTTTAAAAGACGAATTCAGAGGAATCATAGGGACTGTAACACTCGCACTTGAAATAATAAATCGATTGTTGCTATAATTCGCGTTCTTGATTATTGTTTTCTGACATGAATTTTATTGTCTACAAATTCACTTTAAAATTCATTATAGGGTGTGTTTGGTACGAAATAAAATATTTTCCGAAAATATTTTCCAATTTTCTCATATTTGATTGGATTAAATGTTATTCAAATCAACTCATTTTCCTAAAATTTAACGAAAATGACTTCTCTCCAAAACTTAAGAAAACTTTTTTCTAAAATTCTCATACAACTTCAAGTTACATTTTTTTCGACTCTACCCACAAACCATCCCAAAAAAATAAAATCGAAAGCTTGTTTTTAAAAAATGTTTTTAACTTTAAATTTTTTTACCCACCGTCAGCCCTCTACCACTACCTCCCAAAAAAATATTAAAAGTTGTTTTTAAAAGATATTTATTACTAATTTTTTATTTTTTACCCTCCCCACCACCCACCCCCTAACCTCCCCCATCAGTCCCCCACCCACTTAAAAATATCTACTTCAAAAAATTGAGTTTGTTTTTAAAAATATTTTCCTTTTTTTCACTCTTACCCTCGACCCAGTCCCTTACTCACACCCTTACCAACCCCACCACCAACCTACCCCACTCTCCAAAAAAGAATTACGTTTAATTTTAAGAAATATTTTCAACTTTAAAATTCATTTTTTTCACCCCTACCGTCGATTCCCCCCCCCCCCCCCCAAAAAAAAATATTTTCAACTTCAAATTTTCATTTTTTCACCCCTAACCTCGACATCTCTCAGCCAGCCAGCCACCTCCCCCCCAACCCCCCCCCCCCACAAAAAAAAACATAAGTTTATTTTAAAAGATATTTTTAATTTCAAAAATTATTTTCTACTCTAGAAAAATAAAAGATATTTTGCAAAAATAATTTTATTCATAAATCAAGCACTAAAAATCTTTCTCAAAAATATTTTCTACTCACCAACCAAACATGAGGAAATAATTCAAAAATCTACTTGTTTTAACGAAAAAATTTTCCTTCATACCAAACACCCTAAGTATCATAATAAATACAGACATGCTTATCCAAAAAGGTTCATAGAATCTAGGAAAGACACATAGATTTAAGTGTAAGTTTATGGATAAACTCAGTAGATAATTCACTTAATTCAATGAATTTATAACACTCCCCTTGGATGTTCATAGATAATGTATCTGGTTAAAATCTTATTAGGAAAAATCAGTGGAAAAAATGTGTAGTGAAGAAAATCGAGTACACACTTCTCATAATACGTCTTGAGTGCTGCCTCATTAAAATCTTACAAGGTTAACCTAATTGGGGTAAAACCATGGTTCATAAAAAAAGTACAACAAATATTTCACTCTTCCTGATGAAAGTGTTGCCTAATATCTCAGAGATGTCACATTTCAATCTTATATCTCAAATTTTCAAATGTTTATGTTGAACTAATCTTTTAACTTCTTTCTCGCCATTTTGTTAAAAACCATGTTTTAAGAAGAAATTTGGTAATATGTATGTTTTCCTATCTTTTTTGATGTATTATTTCTTCTATTGAGTTATACATATATCATTATCTTCAGACATCATAGCTGGAATATCTCTTTTCAAAGAAAAATCATATAGTTTCCGACATCTACATAATCAATAATTTGTATATGCATCAATTACACTAATACTTGATACTTTTTAATCATTTTTATGAGATCGGAATTGATCTTTCTTTGTATTAAGAAATCTCATAAATGTTGGGGTACTCAATGAAATTGCTTTAAGACCTTTTAAATCCTTCAAGGATATTTCATATAACTTTCATTATTCAGCTAGACATAACAATCATTAATTATAGATATTAAGTATTTCATATATTTCCAGACTAAACAAAGCCTCATTGCATCCAACAAAGGAGAATATATCTCCATTTAATAGTGGCAAGACTTTTGTGAAAAAACCCTTATGCCCCAAAGCACACATCATATTTTATATCTTATGGTATACTTTCACATAATCATTTATTTATACCCCATTGACTATATTCTTGATCCATGGATTGTAAGTCCAAACATCACTTTTCAAAGTGAAACATAATATAATTGAATTGTATATTTCATTTGGCCAATAATTTATTTGTCCGCATTATATGACAGATTTAATTCAAGATCTTCGTCATCATATGTAGAATTAAACACTACTTCATATAAAAAAATATCGTTGATGGTCTTTTGACTCGATTCCAATACGATATAACTTATCGAGATCTCTTCATATTTCATCATTTTAAGTACCTGAAACTTTGCTAAGGAGTAATGAAGTGTTATGTCATCGTGCTTCTTTTAAAACATTTCTCTCATTATCATGACCATCTTGATCGTTTGCTCCTCTCTTTCCTTAAGAAATTTTTCATTTGGAATCGATTGGTCTATCATGCTTCAGGCATATCATACACTCTGTCATTTGAGGACTTCTCATTAGAGCATTTGAGCTAAATTATAACATATGGTCAGCAAATTTATCTGCAATTAGTTTGCAACATCATGCATATAAATTATCTTTTGAACATCAAGTTCACATTTTTAACGAGGATTTAGATAATTCATTTCATTATTTTAAACTGTCAATCATCTCTTTCCTTAATATTAGAAAATTTAACATTCACTCCAACCTCATTTGAGGATCCATCTTTGTGCGTGGTGGAACAATTAAATCAAATGTTGCACATTCAAACATTAGATGTAAATTATTTGGTTCCATACCCTAAACCAATTATGATGGAAAAAAACTTGTTGGCTTGATGCATACATGTGGTGTTACATGTTAAACAAATTCATATCATACCAAATTTTATTTGGGAGTTTTGTTTCCATACCCATGGTTTAGTTAAAATTGGAGGCATGCAATTTCTGCTTAGCCAACCAAGATTATTAATATAATTTTATTATTTGGAATGGTGCTCTTTATTTTAATAATTCGAGCAAACAATCTTACAAAAATCAATTTGTAAGTTGACAACAAAGCACATGCGATCACTCCAAAAGATGCAAGTATCATATAGTTGCAAGCGGTTCACATGACAAGTGAACGGATCCATATTTACCTTTTTATATGTTTCAAAATCTCGGGAAATACAATCTCAACCTTAGCTCGTATAATGATATAACAATCATTTTATAATGAGAATAAGCAAAACAAGACAATTCTTAAAGAATCTTCTATATTTTCATCATATAAGCCACATAAATTTTCAATTACTTTTGAATCACATTGGACTGGACTAGCCAACCGATCATGCCAACTAATCTTTATTTTTCTCAAACCTCCTATAGAGGTGAGTTGTGGAATATGTCATTTCTTTCAAACTTCCCATAGATGTAAGTGGTGGCATATATCCAATCAATAATGATTTTATCACATCTGGAGCATTCACAATGCTTATTACACTGTAACATCCCAAGACCACACCCTAGAAGTTAGGGTACAATCTCGGATTGTAACCGGCGTACTCGATCTCTTGGAGGTCTTATACAAGCCCTTTCATATCATTCATCGTATAAACATAGTGAAAAGTAGTCTTCAAAATCTCTTTCATATAAAAGTAATAGGAAATGCTAAGTCTCAATCTCATCATCTTAAGACACAGGAATACTTGGGACACGACCCATACTTCAAATATGAATATAGAAATACTTAGTCTATTACAATACTTCAAATGGAAAACATAAATATATATGTGCCCTCGAGTCAAGTGAGGACATACTTAAACTTATCTTGAAAGATCTTCTAAGTCCAAGTCTTCTTCCCAAAGCTCTTCACTTACCAAGAACTATATAGATAAATAAAAACATGGAATTAGTACAACCACATGTACTAAGTATGACATTATGCATAAAAATTATGAAAATGGACTTTTATTGGAAATATGCATATTTTCATTCAAAAATCATATTATAATCATAAGAACAACATTAAACAACTTAGAAACACATAGGAAAAAGATCAAACAAAATATCACATTTTTAGGGAACACTTTCCACTGCACTCGAATCACTGTACAGTGAATTCCTTCACTGTTACAGTGAATCACATTACCTTCCATTAAACAACTTCTATGATGTAATTCCCTGACTAAAAGCTATCCTAAGATTCACTTAAGTCACACAAAGAGAGACCGCCCATACACCCTCTCTAGATGTGCCTAAACGACCCTGAAGATTACTTATAATGAGCCACATACACACTTACAAAGTATCATAAATATCAAGGTAAGATTTTTCTACTAAAGGTGACTCTAAGTCTCACTTGAGTGAGTTGTGAAGCGATCGCACATACAATCCCTTACATGCACACTTAAGAGATCCTATAGACTGGCTAGAATAGAATCATTCTCACTTATCACACCAACACATATGACATTCTCCTTCTAAAGGATATCAAAAGACCTACTTAAGTAAATCAATAAGATAACGTCCATATAGGCCTCTTCAAAACTACCTAAATAGTCCTTAAGACTACCTAAGACTTAGATTATGTCCAAAACACCAAACATCTTCCCTAACTAGAGTCATCCTCATGACTTCGAAAGATAAGACATGAAAACATCATCTCTTATGCCCTCTTCACACTTTATCTAAAGAATCCTTAAGTCACTTTAGATTAGCTACTTATTCATTTACATACTTATAAACATAAGTCATTAGTTCATTAGTTCATTAAGACTCGTATATCACATAAAGGACATTCAAATAATGGTCTTGGACAAGACCTATGTACTCCAAGTAACATCTTCAAAGTCTATTATGCAATGTCTAGATAGCGTCTCATACCACCACCTAAATCTCATATTCTCTAATGCTAATAGGTATTCCATATGGTGAGAATAGGCAATAATCGACATAGACCATGATATCAAGACATGGAATCCGGATTTCTATCCTACACCGATGAGGTTGTTCCACTTGCCAAGGGTAGAGCTTAAACACATTCCATGTAGGCACATGGTTAAGGAATATGAAGGGAATACTTTGCAATCTAGTCTCATTCTTTAACTAGAACTACTTCTCCTTACCATACTCACTCGGTGCTAGCCTTCTTTCTCATAGAGTAATTCACACATTAGGTTCACATAAGAGGGTTCCATGACAAGTTCATAACCCAATCACATTTACCCTACCAAAGAAGGTCCACTAGGGCTACCTCACAATGGCGACAAGAAGGTCATGATGACTTTCCTGAGGATTAATATAATGTCGTTCCAGCCAATTAACCTTAGGTCTATCATTCCTTTACTTTGAAGGATACCATTACGGCTTACAACTTCAACAATCTCAACATTATCACTAAGTCAAGGTTTTCACATAAAAGACTCTCTTAAGTTCATTAAAAGTCACATGTCATTCATACATTCAAGACTAACAGTTCTAACACCCTAAATCAAGACATCACATATTCATAATCATACATATATCAAGCAAGGGACACAAGTCAACCACAACAAGACAACACATACTTCACTTTTTACCCATAATGCAAGTCATTCCACAAGCACCTAGAAACAACCCTAACATCTTCAAGTAATCTTATATACTATCATAACATCATCAATGTAATCAATATAGACTTATATATCCAAGTAGGACTAACCAAGACTCAACTCCAACACTACACACATAATGTCAAAGGCATAGTCTAACATGGTCACCTAAGACACCATGAATTGAAGAATACATCTATGACTCCACATGTAGATCGATATTGTCATGCTTAACATAATCAAACTACACAAATAGTCATATTACTTCAAGTAGTTTTCAACAAGGCCAAGATCATCATATTGCATAAAGTAACGCCGACAAGGCCACATCAATTGCAAGTAAAGCACATAACACCGCCACCATAAAATGGACCATACCAATCAGAATAGAATCAAAGTATAAATAGCATCAAATTAAATGAAATAGGTCAGCATACCCCCACATCACCCTCAACACTTCAATCCAAAGTCAACTTACCCAATTCGATAACACAAGAACCTTACTTAAGGCCATAACCAACAATACAACATACAAACTACAATAATCAATGAACTAGGTCAAATCAATGTAAATTCATAAATATAATAAAACCTAGATATCAATTTACTACAATTATTACATCAACGAATAGCCCACATAAAACTACATAAGAATTTATCAATATTAGATCAATATCAAGTAACCCATAACATAGTCAAAATCTAGGGTTCATCCAATTCATGGGTTCATAGGTAATTTAGGTTAAAATCATCAACACAACATAAATTAAGTCATTATTTAATGTTTGTAATTCATTAATGCAAGAACCCATGGTAGAATCATGAAATTGGACAATTCAACTTTAGAAACTTTGAAAACATCTTGAGAATTGGGGCTCCTTGATGATGAGAGTTTCAAGGATCAATATCCATATCTCAATGATAATAATTCTTCACTTTGATAAAGAATTTTCACCCAAAACGTAACCTCCAAGTTGTTGCTTGATTTTGGACTTCAATGGAGATTTTGGGATTTCTTAAGGGATTTTAGGGTTTTGATTTGGAAGAATGAAATCGTCAATGTGTTTAACACTTATATACACATTTAAAATACCTAATACACCCCTTAGGAACCTCTAAAGTCTATTTTTGGAAGTGGGGTGAATTTAAAAATTCACCCCTAGATTGGCAGTGAAACTGCACGCAGGGACACTCACAGACGACTTCCCCATCGGCGGGACATAAGCCCACTTACGGTCCGTGCTGACAACCGTCGACGGGTTCAGAGGCTTGAACAATAATCTATGAGTTTAAAACATATCACATAAATTTCATCTAAAACGAATACATAAAACTCGACGAAACATGTATAGACACACAAGGTCATTTAAAGGCACATCTTTCGAATGTCATGGACGTTCTTGGACGTTTGACCTCCAAACTCCACGAAACTCGACACACTACCTATAAATGGTATAATAACTCATTTATTGAACTTAAAACCTCATGAATCACACAATATAACATAAAACAACATATGAGGCACATAAGTGACTTAGTCGTCGAACGTCTTAGTCGTCCCTTGACGTTTGACTTCCAATGCACCTAATACTTTAGCTACTGCCTCTATGCCATATATTAAACCTATTTAGGACCTTATACCATCAAGACCAACATTTTAGACTCTAGTTCACCTAAGTCATCTTCGGGGTCTTACACACACGTGATATTCTCTTCATGAAATGAACTAATCATTTGTATAAGTTTCATAAATTTGCATTATAATTATATTGTCATGTCTTTAAAATTTATCATTTATGCATGATTCATCTCAACATCAATTTGAAAATTCAAATGTACCTAAACTTTATCTTTCTTTCTTTCTTTTGATGTATGTTTTTTTATATTATTAGGTCGCACAATGCCCACGCGTCCAATGACATTTCATACCATTATGATGAGAAAAATTACTTTTACATTCTGAAGGCTTGTTTGGAGAAACCACAATGTTCTTCCTTTCATAATTATCATAATAATGACTATTATAATTTTGTTCATCTACACTCGTATTCATACATTCAATCACTTGTCATCTTTAAAACTTAGTATTCACCGTTGCCGCATTTATATGATAGAACTGAGCAATTGGGCGGTTTTTGTACTACCACATTTGCTTTTTAAGGAATGAATCAAATTCAATGGGACGAATTTCATTACTTTTCATCAAAGCCTTAGTCATTATTATATCATCACTATGATGCATTGAGACTTAAACTCAATGTCTTACCCATATAAGGCGTGTTAGGCTATAATTCTATGAGAGTCGAACCCAATTCTTATCACCATGGTTCATCAAAACTAAAATTGATGTGTTACTCTCTTGGTTTGATAAAACATGAACCTACAGTCTTACCCTCAAATATTTTTCATTATGATGCATCCAAACTTTAACATGATGTCTTATATTTTAGATGTGATGGCACTTAAATTTGTCACCTTACCCTTAACCAACAGTATAATAGACTGAAGTACAACATGACTCACTTAGAGTCATTCAAAATAATTAAAATAATATTCAAACTCATGCTACTAAAATTTTATACCTTCTACTTTTAAGGAAATTTGTAGAGCATGTCATATTCAACCAGTAGTTGTAAATGTTTTTGGTTCCTAGGCAAAGTTAGTGTTCAAACAATATTGTATTCTAAATCATAAAGATTATAGAAAATGCAAACATGATTTTATGCATATATTACCTTGATTGAAGTAGTTATAATTTTTCCTTCTTGATTCTCATAATGAGATCAACCAGAACATGAGCTAAAGAATAACTAAAACTCAATCTCATTTAGTTAGAGTCTTCGTGCTCGTAACATGTTGTAAAATATAAGCAATATACAACAAGAAATATATACAAGATATATGAGGAGTAGAATGTAGAGATGCTCTTATTCAAATGTCTTCAAGTCTCTTTGGATATCTTACAATTGTAAATGAATAACCTTATTTATAAGTTGCGAAATCACTCCAATAGTCACCATATTAAGTGTTATAATAAATAGATGCATTCTTATTAAACAAAAAAAGGTTCATAGAACCTAGGGAATTCACTAGAATATAAATATAAGTTTATTGACAACTCAATGTACAATCCACCTAATTTAATGGATTTATAACAACAATAATATAAATTAGACTTCCCAAATAACCTAATGTAATAATGAGACAACTTTATGTCACAACATGTTTGACTAAATTGTGTGCTAGCATATTTCAAGATAAATAAATATGTACAAAAAGGACTATATATAACAAAACTATCCTTTGTTTCATTTAAAGGAATTTCAATTTGTGAACTTATTGTAACATTGCTAGTGTTCATAAATATTGATTTTTAAATTGATAAATAAATTTCTTGCTGAAATGTCTTACATGTTTATGAAAAATAATAAAATCTTTAGTTGTGATAAATTTGCATATGTATTTATTTTTATTAGAGTTCTAAAAATTATTAATATTTTAACAAAGATAGTAAAATTAGTTATGTCAAGATATTATTATTATTATTATTATTATTATTATTATTACTAAAAATATTATTATTATTATTATTATTATTATTATCATTATAATTATCATTACAATTATCATTATTATTATTATTATTATTATTACTATTTTTATTATGATTATTATTATTCTTATTATTATTATTGTTATTATTATTGTTATTATTATTGTTATTATAGTTTCTTATTATTCTTGTTGTTACTATTATTAATATTATTATATAATTATTATAAGTATTATATTATTATTATTCTCTAGAATAATAATATCCCTCCTAATAATTCTTCTTTTCTTTCTATTGTTATTCTTCATATTATTGTTGTTGTTGTTTTCTTCTTATCATTATTCTTATTCTTGCTATTCTTGTTTTTATTATTATTATTATTCTTATTCTGATCGTAATAATCCTTTTTATTCTTATTCCTTCCTCATCCTAATCCTATCATCCTTATTAGTCTTCTTCTTATTATTATCTTTTCTTATTCTTCCCATTCATCCTCTTATCATTATCCTTCTCCTTTTCATTTTCCTTCTCATCCTCATTCTTCTTCTTATTATTTCTTATTCTTCTTTTATTCATTCTTATTAATTCTTATTGTTTTATTATTCTCGTAATTATTATTTCCTTATTCTTATTGTTATTGTTATTATTTATAATCCTTCTTCTTATTTATCTATTCTTATTATTAGTATTGTTATTGTTATAATTGTTATTGTTATTGTTATTATTATTATTATTCTTATTATTATTATTATTTTCTTATTTCTCATCATCATCTCATCATCCTCATCATCATCATCCTCATTCTCATCATCATCATCATTATTATTGTTATTATTGTTATTATTGTTGTTGTTATTATTATTCTATTATTATTATCTTATTTAATTATTATTATTGTTATTGTTGTTTTTGTTAATATTATTCTTGTTATTATTATTAGTATTATTATTATTATTCTAATTGATAATTGTTATTATTGTTATATTATTATTATTATTATTACTATTATTCTTATTATAATAATAAAATAATAATAAATAATTATTATTATTTAATATCCTTATTATTTATTGTTTATTCTTCTTCTTATTATTGTTATTTTATTATTCTTCTTAATCTTATTTATTATTCTTGTTCTTGTTCTTATTGTTATTATTGTTATTGTTATTATTTTTTTTTGATTTTTTTCTTCTTTTTCTTCTTGTTATTATTCTTCTTCTTCTTCTAATTATTCTTATAATTATAATCCTCCTCCTCCTCCTCCCTCTTCTTCTTATCCTTCTTCTTCTTATTATTATTCTTCTTCTTCTTCTTACTATTCTGATTCTTATTCTTATGCTTATTTCTTATTTGTTGTTGTTTGTTGTTGTTATATTCTTTTTATTCTTGTTATTGTTGTTGTTCTTCTTATTCTTATTCTTCTTCTTCTTCTTGTTCTTATTGTTCTTCTTGTTATCTCCTTATATAATAATAATTATAAAATAATACTTATTATTATTAATAATAATAATATCATTATTATCATTATTATTATTATTATTATTATTATTTAGGGGGGGGGGGTTACTAACAATTTATTAATTACCATGGAAAACATTACAATTCAAGCAGCTAACACAGCATGCTTTGTTCTCAATCAACACTCCAAACTACCTTCTACACTACTAACTATTGCTCAAAATTTCCATTGACTTACAACATTTGTAATACTAGAAGAAACTCTAGCAATAATTACATAGGCTATCTCTTTAGCTATATTTTCCTCCATTTTGCTCTTGTGCTCAAAGATTCTGTTGTTTCTCTCAATCCACAATCCATAAACACCTTCAGTCAGTACAATCTTGAATAGTTGTGTTGTTGTACTCTTTCCTTTCCCATGTTGAATACACCATTTCAAAAACTGTCCCCGTGACATTGAAAAAGCATTTTTGTTATCTATCCATCCTAGCAGTCTCTCCCAAAGCTTCCTAGCATATTGACATTGTAAAAACAAATGCTTTATACTCTCTTCTATATTCTTGCATAACACACGGTTCTTGTCTAGTACAACTCCCCATTGAACTAGTCTAACAACTGTTGCTAGCTTTTGGTTTAACATAATCCACATTGTGAAGTAAGCTTTAGGCCTTGATGCATTGTTAAACATGAGACAATTCCATGCAGGCCTTTGTTGCTCCCCTTTCATGTAACAATATATTTGCCTGATCATCCGGTTTCCCTTATCTTGTACTTGTTGAACTTGATCAATTATATGCTTTGCATTCATTATTTTCTTTATCATCCAGCTTGCATGGTTTCTCATCTGCCAGTTGTTCTGCCCTTTATAAAATATGCATGTATCTATTTGATCCATAACTTATCTTCTTTATTTGCTAAGTCCCAACACAATTTAGCTACTATAGCTCTATTCCAAACTTTCACATTATTCAATCACATACCACCTTCATATTTAGGACAACACACTTTCTCCCATGCTATTAGAGCCTTTTTAGAAACATAACCAACCCCTGACCAGAAATAACTTCTACAAAGACCTTCAATCAATTTAATTATCTTTGCAGGAATAATGAAAAGTTGTGCCCAGTATGACTGCACTCCAAAAAATACAGTCTTTACTAGTTGAGTTCTTCCTGCATAAGAATTTTTTTTTGCTGTCCATGAGTTGATTCTTGCCATAATTTTTCAATAAGAGGATACCACTGAAGTATAGATAACTTCTTTGAGGAAAGAGGCACCCCCATGTATTTAAAAGGTAGCTCTTCCAATTTATAGTCAAGTTGTCACACAATTTGCTGCCTCTTCTCCAGCTGAACTCCACCACAATATATTGAACTTTTATTAAGGTTTGCCTGCTGTCCAGAAGCTTGAGAGAACTCTACGAAACATCCTTTAAGAGCCTTAATGGAGTTAAGATCACCTCTAGAAAACAGTAACAAATTATCTGCAAAACATAAATGTGTGATATCCATCTTAGAGCATTTAGGATGATATTTAAGTGTTTTCTCTTCTTTAAGTCTCTTGAGAAGTCTACTAAGATATTCCATAACTATAGCAAAAAAAGGTGACATTGGATCCCCTTGCCTGAGTCCTTTAGCTGCATTAAATTTTTTGAGTAGTCTGTCCATTAACCACAATAGTGTAATTAACTGTCTTGACAAAATGCATTACCCATTGAGTAAATATATCAGGAAAACCCAAGCCCACCATCACTTTCTCTAATAATGGCCATTCAACTGAATCATAAACTTTTTGCAGATCAATCTTAAGCATACTTCTAGGGGAAATATTCTTCCTAGTATAAGCCTTGACCAATTCATAAGCCAACAGAATATTATCTGAAATTTTCCTCCTTGGAATGAATCCAGCTTGACTATTACAAATAACAATTATGAATGACATCATGCATTCTGTTTGTTATCACATTTGAAATGATTTTATATAGAACAGTACAACAAGCAATTGGCCTATACTCCTTCACATTTTTGGGACTTTGTACTTTTGGAATTAGAGAAACAAGTGTGCAGTTGAAAGGCTTAAACAACTTCCCTAGCATTAAGAAACTTTGGACAACCTCAATCATATCATTTAAGATGATCTTCCAAGTATAATTAAAGAAAAAAGCATTATAGCCATCTATACCTGGACCCTTATCATTCCCAATAGATTGTAATGCTGCAAAGATCTCCTCTTTTGTTACTGTGGCACATAGTTGAATTCTTTGCTATTTTGACAATACATGCCCTCTTTTCATCACCTGAGCATTTATAGCTGGAAGTTTACCAGCTGAAGTTCCCATAAGACTTTTGTAAAACAAAACAAACTCATCTTGAATCTCTTGAGGTTCATACAACATCCTTCCATCTGTAGATAAAATATTTCTAATATGCTTCTTTTGAGTTCTCTCCTTTATCACTGAACTAAAGTATTTGTTAATTGCATGTCCCAACTGTATCCATTTTGCCCTTGCTTTTTGCCTTAGAGCACTTTCCTCTATCATTGACCACTTTTCCAACTTTATCGGTAACTCTTTTTCTTTTGTAATTAACTTATCATTTTCCTTACTGTATAGATGTTCTTCAATCTCTGCAAGTTCCATTCTAGCCTTCTCAATCTGTTGGCCTATAAATTGAAATTCTCTTCTATTGAGCTGCCATAGTACTGGCTGGAGGGCCTTCAGCTTGTACCAAATCTTCTTCATTACACAATTGTCATAATTCTGTTTCCATACTTTCTCCGCCAATTTCAAAAAAGAAGCATGTTCAATCCAAACATTAAAGAATTTAAAACTTACTCTCATGTGATGTTGAGTTTGTTGTAGTAACAATTGCATAGGGCTATGATCAGAGACACTTGGATTCCCATACTCCAAAGTAACATGACCCCATTTTTCCATCCATGCATCATTCCCAAAGGCTTTGTCAATCCTACATGAAATTCTAGCACTACCAGTCTGTTTGTTGTTCCAAGTATAGTAATTACCTTTCCATTGTATTTCATTGATTCCCATGTCTTTAACATATTATGCAAAATCCCTTTTTCATTCAAAGTAACAGGAGCCTCCGCTAGTCTATCTTTTGGTTACATAAGAGCATTAAAATCTCCTACAATGAGCCATGGTTGAGATATACTTTGTGCCATCAAGTTCAGATCAGTCCATAAACTTTTACTCTGCTCTATAGTATTAAAACCATATACCACTGTAAGATCAAATTGGTGTCCTTTACTTCTTTCAGTTATATGACAATGAACCATTTGAGCTGAGCTATTAACTTAATTTCATACCAATTTTCATCCCAAATTATCCAAATCCTACCATTTGAAGCCTCCCTATAATTATGCATTATCCCCCATCCTGGAGCTATTCTTTGGATTGTAGCTGTAACATTAAACTCTCTAACTCTTTTTTCAATTAACCCTGCCGATGAAACCTTACTATTCTGTAAAAACAATTTTATCTCCTTCTGCTTATACCTTTTATTCATGCCCCTCACATTCCAGAAACTCCACTTATTAGCAAGTTTTTGAAGCTCCACCACTATCAATAGGCAGTGAAGCAAGCTTGTTATGCATGAGACTCTCAAAACCATTTCTAATTGGTATAGCTGACAATATAGGAAAGTTGGAAAAACTAAAATCCAGATGCTTATCTCCAGTATTAGGCCTTAGATTAATTTCTGGTGTTTGTTTGTTTTGTTCCTGTTCTTTTTCTTGCTCTATCCTTTGTTTATCCTCCTGTGCAATAGTATTATTATCCTCTGCTAGTTGTTCTGGCACCTTTTCTTGTTCAGCTTTCCCCCCCTGTTGGATTGGTCCTTTGTATTGCCAAGTCTGTGTTACTTTTTTCCATGGCCTTCTCTTCTTTTGTAGCTCCGCCATTGTTGATGATTGACACTGATGTCCAATCTTCTGACATTTATCACAATATTGAGGCTTCCACTCCATCACAACTTCCTGCATAAAGGTTCTTCCATTTGGATCCATAAATGTTATCTTCTGAGGTATAACTTTAGTAACATTGACTTCAATGAGCATTCTAGCATAGGAAATTCTTGTTTTCTTTGTGGTATATTCATCAGCAAATAAAGGAACTCCAATAGCACTAGCAGTTCTACTCAAAGATCCCACTCCCCAACAATTAAGAGGTAACTTTGGGAAGTTAACCCATAGTGGAATTTCAGCTAAGAACTCATTTCCAAAATCAAACTCAGGACATCATTGTTTTAGAATAATATGTCGATTACTGATAGTATATGGCCCAGAATATAGTATTTCATTCATGTCACTAAGCTTTTTAAACTTAATTATGTAGTACCCTTCTGCATGAAGATATACATCAGGTTTATCCATTTATCTTCTTCATCCTGTACCTCTTTCCCTTCCAGCTGAACCATTGTTTTGTCCATTCACTATTTGTGGAGGAAAATAAGACAAATGCATTCCATTGTTAGCTGCACGGTTATTCTTAAACATATTAACCCAGGGTTCCTTATATTCCTTGCTCTTTTCCTTTCCATTACCTCCATACTACCTGCATCTTCAATATTTTCATCTAACTTCTTGGTTACTGTTCCATTGCCTTCAACTTTGTTCTCAACATCTAAGTTTTCTAGATCTGAGTTCTCATGAACTTCTTCATTCTCCGATGTAGAATTTAAGCTCAATCTTCTAGATACTTTAGAGCTCACTGATACCCTTTTCCCAAAACTTTCCTTCTTATTTTGAGCTTGTTCTTGTTCATTTACCTCTATTGCTTCCACTCCAGTTCCTACTGAGCTACCAACTGTCATTATTGGAGTTTTCCGACCTCTTCCCGTCCTCTTCCTCTTCCCCTCACCATTTTCACCTTCACTGCGCACGTTAACTAACCTAGCCGAGAGCATCTGGAGAGAAGAAGATTATTTATTATTATTATTATTATTATTATTGTTATTGTTATTATTATTATTATATAATTATTATAATTATTATTATTATTATTATTATTATTATTACTATTATTATTATTACTATTATTATTATTATTATTGTTGTTATTATTATTATTATTATTATTATTATTATCATTGTTATCATCATCATTATTATCATCATTATTATTATTATTATTATTATTATTGTTATTATTGTTAGTATTATTATTATTATTATTGTTACTATTATTATTATTACTACTACTACTACTACTACTACTACTACTACTACTACTACTACTACTACTACTACTATTATTACTACTACTACTACTACTATTATTATTATTATTATTTATTATTATTATTATTATTATTATTATTATTATTGTTATCATTGTTATTATTGTTATTGTTATTATTCTTATTGTTATTATCCTTATAATAATAATAATAATAATAATAATAATAATAATAATAATAATAATAATAATAATAATAATAATTATTATTATTATTATTATTATTATTATTATTATTATTTTCGGTAACTAACAATTTATTAATTACCATGGAAAACATTACAATTCAAGCAGCTAACACAACATGCTTTGTTCTCAATCAAAACACCAAACTACCTTCTACACTACTAACTATTACTCAAAATTTCCATTGACTTACAACATTTGCAATACTAGAAGAAACTCTAGCAATAGTTAAATAGGCTATCTCTGTAGCTATATTTTCCTCCATTTTGCTCTTGTGCTCAAAGATTTTGTTGTTTATCTCAATCCACAATCCATAAACACCTTCAGTCAGTACAATCTTGAATAGTTGTGCTGTTGTACTCTTTCCTTTCCCATGTTGAATACACCATTACAGAAACTGTCCCCATGACATTGGAAAAGCATTTTTGTTATCTATCCATCCTAGCAGTCTCTCCCAAAGCATCCTGGCATATTGACATTGTAAAAACAAATGCTCTATACTCTCTTCTGCATTCTTGCATAACACACAGTTCTTGTCTACTACAACTCCCCATTGAACTAGTCTATCAAGTGTTGCTAGCTTTTGGTTCAACATAATCCACATTGTGAAGTAAGCTTTAGGCCTTGCTGCATTGTTAAACATGAGACAATTCCATGCAGGCCTTTGTTGCTCCCCTTTTATGTAACAATATATTTGCCTGATCATCCCTTTTCCCTTATCTTGTACTTGTTGAACTTGATCAATTATATGCTTTGCATTCATTATTTTCTTTATCATCCAGCTTGCATGGTTTCTCATCTGCCAGTTGTTCTGCCCTTTATATAATATGCATGTATCTATTTGATTCATAACTTGTCTTCTTTATTTGCAAAGTCCCAACACAATTTAGCTACTGCAGCTCTATTCCAAACTTTCACATTAGTCAATTCCATACCACCTTCATATTTAGGACATCACACTTTCTCCCATGATATTAGAGCCTTTTTAGTAACATAACCGACCCCTAACCAGAAATAAATTCTACAAACACCTTCAATCAATTTAATTATCTTTGCAGGAATAATGAAAAGTTGTGCCTAGTATGATTGCACTCCAAAAAATACAGTCTTTACTAGTTGAGTTCTTCCTGCATAAGAAATTTTTTTTGCTGTCCATGAGTTGATTCTTGCCATAATTTTTTCAATAAGAGGATACAACTGAAGTATAGACCACTTCTTTGATGAAAGAGGCACCCTTAAGTATTTAAAAGGTAGCTCTTCCATTTTATAGTCAAGTTGTCGTACAATTTACTGCCTCACCTCCACCTGAACTCCACCACAATATATTGAACTTTAATTAACGTTTTCCTGCTGTCCAGAAGCTTGAGAGAACTCTAAGAAACATCCTTCAAGAGCCTTGATGGAGTTAAGATCACCTCTAGAAAACAATAACAAATCATCTGCAAAACATAAATGTGTGATATCCAGCTTAGAGCATTTAGGCTGATACTTAAGTGTTTTCTCTTCTTTAAGTCCATTGAGAAGTCAACTATGATATTCCATAGCAATAGCAAAAAAAAAAGGTGATATTGGATCCCCTTGCCAGAGTCCTTTAGCTGCATCAAATCTTTGAGTAGTCTATCCATTTTAACCACAGTAGTGTAATTCACTGTCTTGACACAATGCATTACCCATTGATTAAACATATCAGGAAAAACCCAAGCCCACCATCACTTGCTTTAAGAATGGACATTCAACTGAATCATAAGCTTTTTGCAGATCAATCTTAAGCATACTTCGAGGAGAAATATTCTTCCTAGTAGAAGCCTTGACTAATTCATGAGCCAATAGAATATTATCTCAAAAGTTTCTCCCTGGAATGAATCCAGCTTGACTATCACAAATAACAATTATGAATGACATCATGCATTCTGTTTGTTATCACCTTTGAAATGATTTTATATAGAACAGTACAATAAGCAATTGGCCTATACTCCTTCACATTTTTGGGACTTTGTACTTTTGGAATTAGAGAAACAAGTGTGCAGTTGAAAGGCTTAAACAACTTCCCTGGCATGAAGATACTTTGGACAGCCTCAATGATATCATTTTAGATGATCTTCCAAGTATACTTAAAGAAAAAAGCATTACGACCATCTATACCTGGAGCCTTATCATTCCCAATAGATTGTAATGCTGCAAAGATCTCCTCTTCTGTTACTGTGGCACATAGTTGAATTCTTTGCTATTTTTACAATATAGGCCCTCTTTTCATCACCTGAGCATTTATAGCTGGAAGTTTACCTGCTGAAGTTCCCATAAGACTTTTGTAAAACAAAACAAACTCATCTTGAATCTCTTAAGGTTCATACAACATCCTTCCATCTATAGAATATTTCTAATATGCTTCTTTTGAGTTCTCTCCTTTATCACTGAACTAAAGTATTTGTTATTTGCATCTCCCAACTGTATCCATTTTGCCCTTGCTTTTTGCCTTAGAGCACTTTACTCTATCATTGACCACTTTTCCAGCTTTATCAGTAAGTCTTTTTCTTTAGTAATTAACTCCTCATTTGCCTGATTGTATAGCTTTTCTTGAATCTCTGCAAGTTCCGTTCTAGCCTTCTCAATCTGTTGGCCTATAAATTGAAATTCTTTTCTATTCAGCTTCCTTAGTACTGGCTGGAGGGCGTTCAGCTTGTACCAAATTATCTTCATTACACAATTGTCATAATTCTGTTTCCAAACTTTCCCCACCAATTCCAAAAAAGAAGCATGTTCAATCTAGGCATTAAATAACTTAAAACTTACTCTCATGTGATGTTTAGTTTGTTATATTAACAGTTGCATAGGGCTATGATCAGAGACACCTGAATTCCCATACTCCAAAATAACATGACCCCATTTTCCATCCATGCATCATTCCCAAAGGCTCTGTCAATCCTACTTGAAATTCTAGCACTACCAGTCTGTTTGTTGTTCCAAGTATAGTAATTACCTTTCCATTGTATTTCATTGATGCCCATGTTTTTAACACATTCTGCAAAATCTCTTATTTCATTCAAAGTAACAAGAGCCCCAGCTAGTCTATCTTTGGGTGATAGAAGAGCATTAAAATCTCCTACAATGAGCCATGGTTGAGATATACTTTGTTCCATTAAGTTCTGATGAGTCCATAAAATTTTCCTCTACTCTATAGTATTAAAACCATATACCACTGTAAGATCAAATTGGTGTCCTTTACTTCCTTTAGTTATATGACAATGAACTATTTGAGCTGAGCTATTAACTTAGTTTCATACACATTTTCATCCCATATTATCCAAATCCTACCATTTAAAGCCTCCATATATTAAGAATTATCCCCCATCCTTGAGCTATCCCTTTGATTGTAGCTTTAACATTAAACTCTCTAACTCTTCTTTCAATTAACCCTGCCAATGAAACCTTATATTCTGTAAAAACAATTTTATCTCCTTCTGCTTATACCTCTTATTCATGCCCCTCACATTCCAGAAACTCCACTGTCACGTCCCATTTTTTTGCAAAATCGGGTTTTGTGCACGACCTAACAACTCCTTTGGGATTTTGAGTTTGGAGTCGCCACCTAACGAATTAAGTCGTGTTAGGGCACCTATCTAAGCTAACTAAGTCTAGCTAACGTCAACGAGCCATAGATCAGCGTAAGGGTTCAAATTACCTCGAGGGGAAGGTGTCAGGCATCCCTCGAGGTCCACAAATGTGGGTCCCGTCCGTATCTCATGCAATCTATGTGGGGGTTACAAGTAGCAATCAAGGTCACTGATATACCGTAGTTTCACGGTATTATTAATACTTTTTCCTTAAGTTTAGTGTGTCCAAAAGCCTTTTTGTGCTAATTTTTATTTAAGTTTCTCTTTATTTGCAGGAAATCTGTCCAAAGATGAATGCGGAGATTTTGAGCGAAGAAATGCAGAAGAGAACACCTACGGAGCTTGTGACGGTCTCTCTTGCTTGTGACGGTCCGTAGGTGGCAGCGTAGTGCAGCTGCTGAAGGAGGATGAGGAAGTCTGACAAAGTGTGGGGTTACGGAGTCCTTGAAGGTCCGTTGTGTCTATGACGGTCCGTCCTGCAGGTTTGTCATGAAGTTTAGAGAAGTAATCAGTACCCATATTCCAAGAGTTTAAGTGTTTTGGAACGAAGACCCTCGACGGACCGTCGTGTCTATGACGGTCCGTCATACTTGCCGTCGAGGGTAATGAAGAGAGCAGTAGAAGAAATTGCACAAGTATGCGACGACGGAGTCCATGACGGTCCGTCGTGACCACGATGATCCCGCGAGGTCCGTCGACCCAGCCACATTTTGCTAGATTTCCAGCAAATAGAGTCCTTGTTTAATTAGGTTTTTATTTTCTATAAATAGTTCAAAAAACCTCATTTTTGAGGTTAAACTCCGTATTGTTAGACACCTTATTACTAGACACTATATTTTTAGACTTTTGATTATCATTTGACTTTTTGTGAGATTCTTGATTACTTTGAGATTCTTGCAAGTGATTATTGGTGATTTTTGGTGATTAATCAAGGCAAACTTTCGGATTTTACTCTTTCTCATTGAAGTAAGTACATAATTCTTGTATAATATATTTGAATATTGTGATTATGACTATGGGTAACTAAACTCCATAACTAGGGTTGTGGGAACCATAGGCAAATAATGATGTAAAACCTAACTAAAATAACAATTCTAGAATAGTGTCTTGCATGTATTAATAATTCTTTCGCATAGAAGACTTTTTAACGGCTGGCCAACGTTAGAACTCTCCTTAGTGCTATTTGCCGGACCAAGAAGGTAGATAATAGGAAAAGAATTATCAACATAGATTTAGTGTATACTATCTAATAGGCTAGTATTGATTGGTACGAGGTAATTACTTAGTCAAATATCGAATATGATGCTTAATATGAGGTGAAGATAAGGGTTAGGATAGCTACACGCGTAGCCGGACCAAGGTACGGAGTGAAATTTTCTAGATGCCGGACCAAGAATTAAGAAATAAATAACTTATCACTTTGCATGCAAGATAATAGGAAAGAATTGTTATAGTTAGAATTATCAAGTTATGAACCTGTGGGGAACACGTAAACCCTAGTTACTTTGATTAGTTGATTAAACTCCAACATTCAAAGCTGTTAAGTGTCTCTTTCAATTTCGTAAGTCATTTTCATTCATTTAGAAATAGAAACCACCCTTTTATTGTTTTTTCTTTCCAAGGAAGTAATTGACAAAACAATAGTAATAATAGGTTAAAAGTAAGTCTAAACTATTTTCCTCGTGGGAACGATCCCAACCTCACTAGTTGGGTTATTTACTTGACACGACCGCTTTACTTCTTATTTGAGAAGTAAGTTTGAGCGTATCAAATTTTGGCACCGCTGCCGGGAAATATAACTTTTAGATTAACTTAAACTTATTACTATAGTTTAGTTGATATTTTCTTGATTTTACATTGTTTTATTGTTTTTGATTTGTGCAGAACCAACCTCCTTGTATGCCAAATACACGGAGAGGAACATAACCCTTGTTTCCCTACGATCACGAATTAGAGCGTACACTACGCAACATGAATCTTAACTTGGGAATCAATGATGATGATCCAAACCAGAACATCCCAGCTCCGGTTGATGTTCATGGTCAGTTGTTACCCGATGCTCCGGGTGAACACCACTAGAGGGGACAACATCCCGTTCCACGGCCCCAAGCATACTACAGAGGCTATGATAACATAGCAGACTCCGATGGGCCACTTGTCTTGCCTCCTCTACCCATAGGCCACACCTTTGTGGTAACTAGTAGCCTGATGCAAATGATCACTGCCAGAGGTTTGTTTTCAGGGCTACCTTCTGAGGATCCACATGCCCATATAGATAAGGTAAGGGCAGTGTATAAAAGCTGTGTAGGGAGGCCTGACTTGGACTTAGATGTAATAGGGCACAGAGTGTTTCCTCTCTCACTAACGGGAGAGGCTGCTATATGGTTCACTGAGCTCCCTTATAACTCATTTTCACTTGGAACCAACTAAGGTATGTCTTCTTAGCACGCTACTATCTGGTCTCCAAGAAACTAAACCACAAAGACAGAGTGAACAACTTTGTGGCACTACCAGGAGAGTCAGTTAGTAGTTCTTGGGATAGATTCACCTCGTTCTTGAGAAGTGTCCCAAATCACCGTATAGATGATGAGTCACTGAAGGAATACTTCTATCGGGGACAGGATGATAATAATAAAGCGGTGTTGGACACAATAGCAGGTGGATCTTATGGGGAGTGTCCTTATGCTGAGATTGCTGAAAAATTAGAGAAAATCTCCCGGAACAATAAAGCTTGGAGTACTAGGAAGTCCGATACTGGGAGAAACACCTTCGCAGTGCAGTCCACTCACAACCCAGCGACAGATGAGATTCGTGAAGAAATGGCTCAGATGAAAACTGAGCTTGGGTTGGTACTAAAACATGTCATTGGGGGTGCAGAAAAGATAAATGCAGTCAACTACTTATCGAAACCACCGTCACAAAATGATGAGTGTTATTATGAGGAGAATTCCTATGCGGTAATGAGCAGACGGGGGGTTTCCAACCGAGTGACCAAGGCTATAATCAAGAGAATTGGCGCCACGGTCAAGGGAACCAAGGTAGGAACTATGGTAAGTACAACCGTGAGTGTCATTATGTCCGAGATGGAAACTATAGACGCGACAACAACTTCAACAGGGGTATCTATGGTAACAGAAATGACAAGAATGTGCCCTATGTTTCTCCTTAAAATCGTGAAGTTACTCCTAGGGATGGTGGAGGTAGTATGGCGCGAGTTGAGGATATGTTGCACAAAATGATGAAGAGGTTTGATGCAGTGATGAGCACAATAAACAGTTGAGGAATGATTTAGCGGGTAGTGGGCAAAAAGTCGATACACGTGCAATATCGATTAAGCAACTTGAGTTACAATTGGCCCAATTATCTGCGACTGTGAACACATGGCAACCGGGCACTCTTCCTAGCAACACTGTCCAAAATATGAAAAATGATAGACATTGTATGGAAATTACTACTCGCGGCGGGAAGCAAACCATTGACCCACCTATGCCGTCTAATGAGAAAATGGTGACAAAAGATACTGATAAAGTGGTAGATGTTGATGGTGAAGTAGAGGATAACACTGTAAAAGATGTTGAAGTGCCTAAAAAGGTAACTCCCATGCCTAGGCCACCACCCACATTTCCTCAAAGATTATTGAAAAAGACCGAGGATGGTAAATATCGGCGTTTTATAACAATGCTGAAGCAAATTTCTATCAATGTCCCTTTGGTAGAAGCTTTAGAGCAAATGCCCGGTTACGCCAAGTTTATGAAAGATTTGGTTACAAAGAAAAGATCAGTCACTTTTAAGGATGATCATAGAATGCAGCATTGTAGTGCTATTGCTACAAGATCTCTGGTACAAAATAAAGAAGATCCGGGTGCGTTCACTATTCCTTGTACAATCGGGCTATTACATTTTGCGAAAGCATTATGTGATCTGGGGGCAAGCATAAATCTCATGCCCCTCTCGATTTACAAGAATTTGGGTTTGGGTGATCCAGAGCCCACTCCGATGCGGCTATTGATGGCTAATCGAATAGTAAAAAGGCCTATAGGGATACTCCATGATGTGCTAGTAAAAGTGGAGTCGTTCATATTTCCGGCAGATTTTGTTATTCTTGATTGTGAAGTCGATTTTGAAGTGCCCATTATTCTTGGGAGGCCATTCCTTGCTATAGGAAGAGCCTTAGTAGACATGGAAAAGGGGCAGATGAAATTTCGATTGAACAATGAGGAAGTGACCGTTAACATTTGTAGATCCATGAGGCAGATTGGTGAGCTCCAATCGGTATCTGCTATATCCTACAACATGGCTGAGACATATGAGATACAAATGGAAGAACGTCTAGGTGTAGAAGCATTAGCGGCAGTAATAATGAATTTGTTAGCGATTGCATTGAAGAGTATGAGTCATTAGTCGCGGCTCTTGACCGAGGTGATGTTCGGTTTAAACCGAAGAAATATGAGCTAGATATGAAGAATCGCGAGCCCCCACCCGCGAAACCATCTATAAAGGAGGCTTCAAAACTAGAATTAAAAGCTCTCCCACCTCATCTCAGGTATGAATTCTTAGGAAATGGTGACACTTTGCCGGTAATCATTGCATCAGACCTGAATGAACAACAAGTTGAGAGTTTGGTGAAGGTGCTAAGAAGGTTCAAAAGAGCTATTGGGTGGACTATTGCGGATATTATTGGGATCCCTCCTGGTATTTGTTCTCATAAAATCAAACTCATGTCTGATCATAATCCAAGTATTGAGCACCAGAGATGCTTAAATACTCCTATGCAAGAGGTCGTGAAGAAGGAAATCATTAAGTGGTTGGACGCCGGAGTAATCTATCCAATCGCCGATAGTAGTTGGGTATGCCCTGTTCAGTGTGTACCTAAGGGGGAATGACTGTGGTCCCCAACGAAAAAGTGAACTTATTCCAAAGAGATCGGTTACTGGATGGAGGGTGTGTATGGATTAGCGCAAATTAAAGTCATGGACTGAAATAGACCACTTTCCTATGCCCTTCATGGATCAGATGTTGGATAGACTTTCCGGAAAAGGGTTGTACTATTGTCTTGATGGATATTCGGGGTATAATAAGATTTCTATTGTACCAGAAGATCAAGATAAAACCACTTTTACTTGTCCATATGGGACCTTTGCGTTCAAAAGAATGCCGTTTGGGTTGTGCAATGCACCCGCCACATTTCAGAGATGTATGATGTCAATATTTTCTGACATGGTGGAGGATACTATAGAAGTTTTTATGGATGATTTTTCTGTGGTTGGTGATTCATTTGAGCGGTGTTTGACCAATTTATCTGAGTTCCTTAAGAGATGTGAAGACTGCAATTATTACTAAATTGGAAAAAAATGTCATTTCATGGTGAAAGAGGGTATTGTTTTGGGTCATCGCATTTCAGTAAAGGGCATAGAGGGTGATCGAGCTAAAGTCGAGGTAGTAGAGAGACTTCCCCTACCGATCTTTGTGAAAGGTGTGAGAAGCTCTCTTGGGCATGCAGGTTTTTACCGGAGATTCATCAAACACTTTTCAAAGATTGCACATCCATTGTGCAAACTGCTGGAGAAAGATTGTAAATTTTGTTTTGATGAATCCTGTCTTAAAGCATTCAGTGATCTAAAAGAAAAATTGGTGTCTGCCCTAACATTATTTCTCCGAATTAGAACAGTTCATTTGAGGTGATGTGCGATGCTAGTGGGGTTGCTCTTGGTGTAGTATTGGGACAGAGAAAGAACAAAATCCTTCACCCCATTTACTATGCTAGTAAAGCCCTAAATGAAGCTCAGAAGAACTACACAGTAGCTGAGCAAGAACTCCTAGCAGTAGTCTTTGCTTTTGAGAAATTTCGCTCCTATTTGCTAGGTACTAGAGTTATAGTGCATACTGACCACTCAGCGTTGAGATATTTGATGACAAAGAAGGATGCAAAACCTAGGCTGATTCGTTTGGTATTACTGCTACAAGAATTTGACTTTGAAGAGATGGATAGAAAAGGAACTGAAAATAAAGTTGCTGATCACTTGTCCCGTCTAGAGGATGAAGCTATGAGAGAGTTAAGGGATAAGATTGACATTGATGATACTTTCCCCGATAAGCATGTATTGGCTGCTTCACTAGACTTGATCCCATGGTTCGCAGATTTTGCGAACTATGTGGCTAGTGATATTGTTCCATCGGACTTGTCCTTTCATCAATGAAAAAAGTTCATGTACGATTTGAAGAAGTTCTTTTGGGATGAACCATACTTATATAGGAGTTGTGCCGACGGGCTTATTCGGCATTGTGTTCTAGAATGTGAAATGTTGAGTGTGTTGGAGGCATGCCATTCCTCACCCGTTGGTGGACATCACAGCGGTATCCGAACCGCTCATAAGATATTACAATGTGGTTACTATTGGCCAACTCTTCATCAAGATGCTCATGAGTTTGCTAAAGCATGTGACAGATGCCAACGAGATGGCGACATTTCAAGAAAGCAAGAGCTCCCTCTAAACCCCATTCTTTTGATTGAGTTATTTCATGTTTGGGGTATTGACTTTATGGGCCCTTTTGTGTACATTCTAGTAGCAGTTGATTATGTATCTAAATGGGTCGAAGCCATCGCCCTCGCAAACAATGTAGGGAAGAGTGTCACTGCATTCTTAAAAAAAATATATTCTCTCGTTTTGGCACCCCAAGGGCAATTATTAGTGATGGGGGCTCCCACTTCTGCAACAGATTGTTCAAGGGGTTATTGGAGAAATATGGGGTTCTCCATAATGTGTCCACTCCTTACCACCCTCAAACTAGTGGGAAAGTTGAAGTGTCGAATCGGGAGATCAAATAGATATTGTCAAACACAGTGAACGCTAGTATAACGGATTGGTAAAGGAGGCTTGATGATGCTCTTTGGGCCTACCGGACAGTGTATAAGACTCCCATAGGTATGTCTCCATACCAACTTGTATATGGGAAAGCTTGTCATCTTTTGGTTGAGTTAGAGCATAAATCCATGTGGGCTATGAAGAAGTTGAAAATGGATTGGAGCGAAGCTGCAGAATAACGGTTAAATGGGTTAAATAAACTCGATGAATTTCGCTTGAAATCTTATGAAAGCTCAGCCCTATACAAAGAAAAGACGAAGAAGTACCATGACAACAAAATTGAAAAACGAGAGTTTATGGTCGGGGATTTGGTGATTTTATTCAATTCTAGGTTGCGCTTGTTTCCGGGCAAGCTCAAGTCCAAATGGACTGGTCCTTACTTGGTTACCCAACTATTCCCTCATGGAGAAGTTGAGTTGGAAACTAAGGAGGGTGTGCGGATCAAGGTGAATGGACAACGCATAAAAATCTATTTTGGGCATGCTGAATCGGCGAATGAAGTGATCGAGGTATACCATCTTGATGAAGTCTGAGTAATCAAGTGTCCCCAGTCGTGCCGCGACATTAAATCAGGCGATTGCTGGGAGGCAACCCAATACTTATAGTCTTTTTAGTAATGGTAACATTTTTCTACTAATGGGTTTTTAAATTTGAAGGCACATCACCAGGAAATTCTGCAGAAAATTACTCTGCAGCAGTCACTGACGGATACAACGACGGACCGTTGCGCCTGCGACGGACCGTCGTATGAATCCGTCGTGCCAGGTACGTCTTTCTGTTATTCAAACTAGGGCACACATGACGGAACAACGATGGATTTTCACAACTGAGACGGACCGTCGTCGAGGAATCGTCGCATCATTAATGAGGTGTACCCGACCCGACCCGACCCAGTTGGAGTTTTCTTTTATAAAATGTCACCATTTAAACTCCCCAACCCCTCATTTCACCCCCATTCCTTCACTATTCCTCCTATTTCCCTCCCTTTTCAACTTCCAAAATCTCTCCTCTACCAACCGATCATTGTTCCCCCAAAATCCTCCAAAGCCCTAAAAGTTATCATCTACTAGTCGGAGTTGCTGCTGTGGGTGTCTTCTCGGTCACCAAATACTTTTTCCATCTTGTTTTTTTCCAATTCTCAGGTATGTGTCTCTAATTTCTACTCATTTATCTTGCATTTTTGTTTATCAATTAGTTTTAGCCTAGTTCTTATTGATATGTTCATTTCTTTTATATAAAATTCTGTCTAACCTAGGTTAAAAATCTTCGAAATTGTCGTGTTTACAACCCTAGACATAGGTGCTTCTGCAATTACTAGTTTATTAGGTATTAAGGTTAGACAAATGTAGGTCCAAAACACCAAAAATTTTATTTGGGTCATGGAGGATGAATGGGCTACCCCCAATTCTGTCACTAATCTACAGAACGAGACCCTGATGACGGACCGTTGTACATACGACGGACCGTCGTAGGGTCCGTTCCAAATGCCCTAACACCCCACTGCCCATTTATATGCAAGTGTCCTCCAACGGACATATGCGACGGACCGTCATACTCACGACGGTCCGTCCTGCACAACCGTTTTGGTTGTCAGAGACCCTATTCTTGAGGGTCTCTCACTTTTTCTAAGTGTCCTCAAACAGACGAGTACGATGGACCATCATACCCATGACGGTCCGTCCTGCATGACTGTTATGATGGCCAGAGAACCTTCTCCTAAGGGTCTCCATATTGTTTTTCAAGTGTCCTTTGACGGACACCTACGATGGACCGTCGTACCTGTGACGGTCCGTCCTGCACATACCGTCATACTTGTCAGAGACTCTCTTTCAGGGTTCTCCATATATACATAGTCTAAGTAAGACACGACGGACCCCATGACGGTCCGTCATAGTCATGACGAGCCGTCACCAGGCCCGCCGTGTGTCTCTGTTACTATAGAAATGTCATTTTATTTTAATGTTTTTGTGTGGTTTTGCTTGTCTTGTTTGTCACTACTCGTACTAATATTGATCCTTTACAGGTACTATCTACTATGGCACCCAAACAAGATCGAATCTATGCACACGGGCGATCGAAGTCTGTCGCCCCGTATGCCCGCATGATCATTGGCTCTGATGATGAGCGTGACCCTGAGTACGTGCCCCCAGGCACTTCCACCCTTTCCCGTGCTTCACGTGCCACAAGAGCCACACCCAAAAAGGTGGCGTCCGGCGTAGTCACTGCCTCTTAGTCTGATGAGGAGCGCACACTAACTGGCACACCTTCTGGGTCAACCACCAATGAAGAAGGAGCGTCTGGCTTCTTAGGAGTTTCGTGGTCGGAGGAAGCCTCAGTCTCTGCTGAGGTTCCCACACCCGCCACCGCTGCAGCGTCGTCCTCATCTGATGAGGCTGACAATTCGGAATCCACATCAGGTTCACCAGCTCAGGCCCTCACCCTGCCTACTGACCAGCCTAACCGGTGGTGTGTCGACGGGCAATTTCAAGTCTACTCCGACGCCAAGTTCCTGACCGAGAAAGGAGTTATGACTCGAACACTCACATTGGAGCGGCAGGTCCTTACAAGGAGTCTCCCGACGATGCCTGAGATCCACAACTCTTCACCAGACATCGCTTGGAGTGGACAAAACATCCGTTGGGATGTTATAGTGAAGAAATGGTCCGAGAGTTCTATGCGTCCTACGTGGTGACTCTCCGATCACATATTGATAGGCGGGTTGCCCCCGCCAAATAGGCCCCACTGGAGCAGGTCCGAGTAAGGGGTGTTCAGGTCAATATTTCCCTGCCTGCCATCCGCCTATTTCTATACGGCGAGGGTGTTGATGCTACTCGGACCCCTCTCACTATCGAGTTTGACTACCGATGGCAGCTTGTTAAAGATGGCCAGTTCCTGCACGAGCCATCGCTGAGAGAGACCACCAAGAGGTGGATGGCCCTGCACTTGTCAGTTGATGGAGAGGGTGCCGACTGGGTGACCGAGCCAAAGGGGGCCATCAAGAAGGCCAACCTAACTTTCACGGCGAATTTCTTGTGGTTGATTGTCCGCCACTGCCTTTCCCCCACAGCCGCTGATAATATTGTTACATGGGATCGAGCATTATTGATGGCGGCGATGATAGCCGAGTTCGAGGTGGATTTTTCGTGGCTTCTACCGGCAGTCATGCACGAGAGGGATTTTAAGGTCACAACTACTTACCCTTTCCCGTGCATGATCTTTTCTCTTTGCAGGTCCGCAGGTGTGCCTATATGGCACGTTGATCAGCTCAAGACCCCTATGGGCACTGTTGATGTCGGCCTCATCAGAGATGAGGCCAATGAGTTGCCCCCACGCAGAGGCCCGCACGGCTATGCATGCGGCGTCCACTGACACTACCCCGGTCGAGTCTATCCCGGTTAGTAGCACTGCCTCGAGCTCCTCTCGCACAGCCCCTCTACCCGCGCTGGTCCCGCTTGCTCGGGTCCAAAAAATAGAGGCGCAAATGGCTACACTTCTGCATCATATCCAGCGCTTGGATGCTTTAGAGTTGCGGGTACTAGCCTGGCCGGCCCCTCCGGCGGATGTGTTCACTCTTTAGGCTGCGCGAAGACTGTCGAGCGCAGATATCGACACGATCTTAGAAGCTAAGGTGCCTGAGTCTGAGGCCCTTTCTGTCGAGCCTGCAGAAGACACAGTGTTGGCGGCCCTATTTTCCACCTCAGAGAATCCACCACCTCCCCTTCGAGAGCATGCCAGGGGTCGAGCAATGGATGAGGCGTGAGCACAAAAGAAGGAGCGCCATGAGATGAAGGCTGCGAGGAGAGCCTCACTTGCTGAAGAGGCGGGGCACCAGATGAGAGCAGGAGAGTTAGCGGCTGGGGCGTCTAGCTCCCGAACTGTGGAGATAGCGGGAGGCACTGCTTATAGTGCGGTTGTTGCTGAGGACACCATTGAGGGTGTCCAGATTTCAGAGGACGTGGGCTCCGGGGAACCGGACCCACCAGCTTGCTGATTGACAGCGCTTTGCCCCACAGGTTTTCTTCACCTACCACTCTAGTATTTAAATTTTTTTATGCATTGGGGCAATTGCATGTTTTTTTGTTGGGGGTGGGGTAAATGGAAAGTGAGTGCTAGGGTGAAGTCAGAGTAGCCCAATTTACAATACTCTTTTGGGGTTTTCTTGCCTATGTTCTTTTTCCTCAAAAGACTGATTACTTTTTCTGTTGAACCGACATGTCTATATCTTTTGTACATAGATTAATTCAGGAGCATGATGGCTAAAATGATATCCTGAAATTGGAAAATGATGCACGACTAGGCATAGTAACTGATAAATGTGTGGCTCTAAGCATGACATAGAGGTACACCATTGCATTACCCTAAGTCTAAAATTCAAACTAGGTGTCTAATAATCTGGTAGAGTGATGAGATGTCAAGTGAGTGTGAGGAAGATTTGAATAGTCCACTATTTGTACTGAGCTAGAACTTGCCTGGTTAGTCCTGCTAAAAGTAAGCTGTAATAGACAATTAGAAAAGGATAATAGGCCCTTATTCAATATAGCCCATTTTTAGCCTACATTAAAGAAAACCAAATGAAATTTATCCTTCTTTGATCCAAATGATCTGAGCATAAATTAGACCTTTCTTTTTCACCCCAACTAATCTTTTCTGGGAATAATGTGTTGACCCTGGTCCCTCCCTGGACATGTGCACCTCAGCTTATGCCAAAAGCATAAGTTGAGGGTGGCTAATGCAGTAAACATCCTTCGTTATGGCCCTGACCCAACTTTGGGTATTGTGTACTTTGACTCATGGCAAAGACATGAGTTGAGGGTGGCTATTATGAGGAATGCTCTGGAAAGTGGGGTTGAAAGAACAAAGAGAGAGAAAGAACAAAAGGAAAGTGAATCAAGAATTAGTTGAAAGAAAAGTAAAGAAAAATAAAAATATACAAGAATATCAGAAACTGGGCGAGATAAAAGGATAGAAAATGGTATGTTTAGCCGATATGTCAAGGATGGCAAAAAGTCACTAAAGTATACCTAAATATACCCTACCTGACCCTTAGCCTATGTTACAAGCTAAGAAAGTCCTATCGTGATCGTAAGGGTTGTATAGTGAACTTAAGGCAGTGAAAATAAGGGCAAGCTTATGGAAATATGTATGAATGAGCGTGAATTTGTTCTGAGAGAGAGTGTTGAAAAGTAATCCTTATACTCAAACTGAAATCATTGTGTGAAAAATGAGGATTTTGTTTCAAAGTGAGGTCACTAGTTGTAGTACCGGAAATATTAGCATCTCAGTGAGAAATTGAAGATGATAGGTGTTAGTGCATGGTGAGTCTGTGTCAGGTTCTGATCCCACATAATTCAAGCCTAATAGTGATAGCATGAATAAATATGATGAGATTAATCAGGATTGATAGCCAAATGATTGCAAAGGATAAAACATGGATACTACTGTACAAAGATTTTGTATTGAGTAATATTGCGTCGCTTGAGGACAAACAACGAATTTAAGTTAAGGGTGTTGATATAACGTGGTTTCACGGTATTATTAATACTTTTTCCTTAAGCTTAGTGTGTCCAAAATCCTTTTTGTGCTAATTTTTAAATAAGTTTCTCTTTATTTGCAGGAAATCTATCAAAAGATTAATGCGGACATTTTGAGTGATGAAATGTAGAAGAGATCACCTATGGAGCTTGTGACAATCCGTCGTGCTTGTGACGGTCTGTAGGTGGTAGCGTAGTGTTGCTGCTGAAGGAGGATGGAGAAGTCTGACCAAGTGTGGTGTTACGAAGTCCATGACGTTCCATACTGCAGGTTCGTCATGAAGTTCAGAGAAGTAATCCAGTACCCATTTTCCAAGAGTTTAAGTGTTTTGGAACGAAGACCCTCGACTGACCATCATGTCTATGACGGTCCGTCATACTTGCTATCGAGGGTAATGAAGAGAGCAGCAGAAGAAATCTCACAAGTATGGGACGACGGAGTTCATGACGGTCCGTCGTGACCACGACGATCCGTCGCGAGGTCCGTCGACCCAACCGCGTTTTGACAGATATCCTACAAATAGAGTCCTTGTTTAATTAGGTTTTTATTTTCTATAAATAGTTCAAAAAATCTCGTTTTTGAGGTTAGACACCGTATTGTTAGACACCTTATTACTAAACAAAGTGTTTGTTGTACTTTTAATTATTATTAGACTTTTTGTGAGATTATTGATTACATTGAGATTCTTGCAAGTGATTATTTGTGATTTTGGGTGATTAATCAAGAAAACTTTCGTATTTTACTCTTTCTCATTGAAGTAAGTACATGAATTCTTATATAATATATTTGAATATTGTGATTATGATTATGGGTAACTAAACTCCATAACTAGGGTTGTGGGAACCATAAGCAAATAATGAGGTAAAACGTATCTAAAAAAACAATTCTAGAATAGTGTCTTGCATGTATTAATAATTCTTTCCCTTAGAAGTCTTTTTAACGGATGGCCAACGTTAGAACTCTCTTTAATGCTACTTGCCGCACCAAAGAGGTAGATAATGGGAAAAGAATTATCAACATAGATTTAGTGTATACTATCTAAAAGGCTAGTATTGATTGGTACGAGGTAATAACTTAGTTAAATATCGTATACGATGCTTAATATTAGGTAAAGATAAGGGTTAGGATAGCAACACACGTAGCCGGACCAAGGTACGGAGTGAAATTTTCTAGATGCCGGACCAAGAATTTAGAAATAAATAACTTATCACTTTGCATGCAAGATAGTAGGAAAGAATTGTTATAGTTAGAATTATCAAGTTATGAACCTGTGGGGAACACGTAAACCCTAGTTACTTTGATTAATTGATTAAACTCCAACATTCAAAGTTGTTAAGTGTCTCTTTCAATTTAGTTCGTTATTTTCATTCATTTAGAAATAGGAACCCCCCTTTTATTGTTTTTGCTTTCCAAGAAAGTAATTGACCAAACAATAGTAATAATAGGTTAAAGTTAAGTCTAAACTATTTTCCTCGTGGGAACGATCCCAACCTCACTAGTTGGGTTATTTACTTGACACGACCGCTTTAATTCTTATTTGAGAAGTAAGTTTGAGAGTATCAAATATTCGTGAATTTGTTCTGAGAGCGAGTGTTGAAATGTAATCCTTATACTCAAACTGAAATCATTATGTGAAAAATGAGGATTTTGTTTCAAAGTGAGGACATTAGTTGCAATACCGGAAATATTAGCATCTCGGTGAGAAATTGAAGATGATAGGTGTTAGTGCATGGTGAGTCTGTGTCATGTTCTGATCCTACATAATTCAAGCCTAATAGTGATAGCATGCATAAATATGATGAGATTAATCGGGATTGATAGCCAAATGATTGCAAAGGATAAAACATGGATACTATAGTACAAAGATTTTGTATTGAGTCATAGTGCGTCGCTTGAGGACAAACAATGAATTTAAGTTGAGGGTGTTGATATACCGTGGTTTCACGGTATTATTAATACTTTTTCCTTAAGTTAAGCGTGTCCAAAAGCCTTTTTGTGCTAATTTTTATATAAGTTTCTCTTTATTTGCAGGAAATCTGTCCAAAGATGAATGTGGAGATTTTGAGCGAAGAAATGCAGAAGAGACCACCTACGGAGCTTGTGACGGTCCGTACGTGGCAGCGTAGTGCAGCTGCTGAAAGAGGATGGGGAAGTCTGACCAAGTTTGGGGTAATGGAGTCCATGACGGTCCGTCCTGCAGTTTCGTCATGAAGTTCAGAGAAGTAATCCCAGTACCCATATTCCAAGAGTTTAAGTGTTTTTGAACGAAGACCCTCGACGAACCGTCGTGTCTATGACGATCCGTCATACTTGCCGTCGAGGGTAATGAAGAGAGTAGCAGAAGAAATTGCACAAGTATGGGAGGACATAGTCCATGAAGGTCCGTCGTGACCACGACGATCCGTCGCGAGGTCCGTCAACCCAGCCGCGTTTTGACAGATTTCCAGCAAATAGAGTCCTTGTTTAATTAGGTTTTTATTTTCTATAAATAGTTAAAAAAAACTCATTTTTGAGGTTAGACTCTGTATTGTTAGACACCTTATTACTAGCCACTGTATTGTTAGACTTTTAATTATTATTAGACTTTTTGTGAGATTATTGATTACTTTGAGATTCTTGCAAGTGACTATTGGTGATTTTTGGTGATTAATCAAGCAAACTTTTGGATTTTACTCTTTCTCATTGAAGTACATGAATTATTATATAACATATTTGAATATTGTGATTATGACTATGGGTAACTAAACTCCATAACTAGGGTTGTGGGAACCATAGGCAAATATGAGGTAAAACCTAACTAAAATAACAATTCTAGAATAGTGTCTTGCATGTATTAATAATTCTTTCTCTTAGAAGTTTTTTTAACGGATGACCAACGTTTGAACTCGCCTTAATTCTACTTGCCGGACCAAAGAGGTAGATAATGGGAAAAGAATTATCAATATAGATTTTGTGTATACTATCTAATAGGCTAGTATTGATTGGTACGAGGTAATAACTTAGTTAAATATTCAATACGATGCTTAATATGAGGTGAAGAATAAGGGTTAGGATAGCAACACACGTAGACGGACCAAGGTACGGAGTGAAATTTTCTAGATGCCGGACCAAGGATTTAGAAATACATAACTTATCACTTTGCATGCAAGATAATAGGAAAGAATTGTTATAGTTAGAATTATCAAGTTATGAACCTGTGGGGAACACGTAAACCCTAGTTACTTTGATTAATTGATTAAACTCCAACATTCAAAGTTGTTAAGTGTCTCTTTCAATTTAGTTAGTTATTTTCATTCATTTAGAAAGAGGAACCCCCTTTTATTGTTTTTGATTTCCAAGGAAGTAATTGACCGAACAATAATAATAATAGGTTAAAGTTAAGTCTAAACTATTTTCCTCGTGGGAACGATCCCAACCTCACAAGTTGGGTTATTTACTTGACACGGCCGCTTTACTTCTTATTTGAGAAGTAAGTTTGAGCGTATCAAATTTTCGTGAATTTGTTCTGAGAGCGAGTGTTGAAAAGTAATCCTTATACTCAAACTTAAATCAATGCGTGAGAAATGAGGATTTTGTTTCAAAGTGAGGACATTTGTTGCAATACTAGAAATATTAGCATCTTAGTGAGAAATTGAAGATGATAGATGTTAGTGCATGGTGAGTCTGTGTCATGTTTGATCCCACATAATTCAAGCCTAATAGTGATAACATGCATAAATATGATGAGATTAATCGGGATTGATAGCCAAATGATTGCAAAGGATAAAACATGGATACTATTGTACAAAGATTTTGTATTGAGTTATAGTGCGTCGCTTGAGGACAAACAACGAATTTAAATTGAGGGTGTTGATATACTGTGGTTTCACGGTATTATTAATACTTTTTCCTTAAGTTTTGTGTGTCCAAAAGTCTTTTTGTGCTAATTTTTATATAAGTTTCTCTTTATTTGCAAGAAATCTGTCCAAAGATGAATGCAGAGATTTTGAGCGAAGAAATGCATAAGAGACCACCTACGGAGCTTGTGACGGTCTGTCGTGCTTGTGACGGTCCGTAGGTGGAAGCGTAGTGTAGCTACTGAAAGAGGATGGGGAAGTCTGACCAAGTGTGGGGTTACGGAGTCCATGACGGTCCGTCCTGCAGTTTCGTCATTAAGTTTAGAGAAGTAATCCCAATACCCATATTCCAAGAGTTTAAGTGTTTTGGAACGAAGACCCTCGACGGACCGTCGTGTCTATGACGATCCGTCATAATTTCCGTCGAGGGTAATGAAGAGAGCAGCAGAAGAAATTGCACAAGTATGGGATGATAGAGTCCATGACGGTCCGTCGTGACCACGACGATCCGTCGCGATGTCCGTAGACCCAGCAGCGTTTTGACAGATTTCCAGCAAATAGAGTCCTTGTTTAATTAGGTTTTTAATTTCTATAAATAGTTTGAAAAAGCTCGTTTATGAGGTTAGACTCTGTATTGTTAGACACCTTATTACTAGGCACTGTATTGTTAGACTTTTGATTATCATTAGACTTTTTGTGAGATTCTTGATTACTTTGAGATTTTTGCAAGTGATTATTGGTGATTTTTGGTGATTAATCAAGCAAACTTTCGGATTTTACTCTTTCTCATTGAAGTAACTACATGAATTCTTATATAATATATTTGAATATTGTGATTATGACTATGGGTAACTAAACTCCATAACTAGGGTTGTGGGAACCATAGGAAAATAATGAGGTAAAACCTAACTAAAATAACAATTCGAGAATAGTGTCTTGCATGTATTAATAATTCTTTCGCTTAGAAGTCTTTTTAACGGATGGCCAACGTTAGAACTCGCCTTAATGCTACTTGCCGGACCAAGGAGGTAGATAATAAGAAAAGAATCATCCACATAGATTTATTATATACTATCTAATAGGCTAGTATTGATTGGTACGAGCTAATAACTTTGTCAAATATCGAATACGATGCTTAATATGAGGTGAAGATTAGGGTTAGGATAGCAACACACGTAGCCGGACCAAGGTACGGAGTGAAATTTTCTAGATGCCGGACCAAGGATTTAGAAATACATAACTTATCACTTTGCATGCAAGATACTAGGAAAGAATTGGTATAATTAGAATTATCAAGTTATAAACCTGTGGGGAACACGTAAACCCTAGTTACTTTGATTAATTGATTAAACTCCAACATTCAAATCTGTTAAGTGTTTCTCAATTTAGTTAGTTATTTTCATTCATTTAGAAATAGAAACCCCCCTTTTATTGTTTTTGCTTTCCAATGAAGTAATTGACCGAACAATAGTAATAATAGGCTAAAGTTAAGTCTAAACTATTTTCCTCGTGGGAACAATCCCAACCTCACTAGTTGGGTTATTTACTTGACACGACCGCTTTACTTCTTATTTGAGAAGTAAGTTTGAGCGTATCAGTCACTTCCTTTATTAGCTAATTAATTAGCATGCTCACTAAGTGATAACAAATATAAAATAATTAAGATTGTTTTATTATTTTTATTAATTTAAACATGCAAGGCTAGGTGATAGCAATAAATAAATGATCAAGCTTATCTTTTTTATTTTAACATACGAGACTATGTGATAAACAAATTGCTCATGTTGTTATTTTAATTAGTATTTAAACATACGAGTCTAAGTGATAAAATATTAAACAATTGAGAAATAAATTTATTATTTGTTAATTAATTATTTAATCTTGCAAAACTAAATGATAACAATAAATAAATATTAAATAAAAAATTTAATGATAAGCGAGGGGATAGAAAAGAGACAAATAAATAAATAAACATTTTTTTTTAATATTCCCCAAATAAATATAATTAAACAAATAAATGAAGAGATAAAGGGAAGGGAGATTCTAAGAGAGACTTTTTGGATCAGCACTCACTTTTCTTTTATTTTCGGATAGGCTGCCATATAGAGATAGACAAAACCAAAGTTTGTCTGTCAAGCCTGAGTCGATGTCATCATCTCCGTAGGTCCAACTACCCCTACCCAACCACCACATGCATAACGTACCTAAAAGGTGCCTAATCATCCCAACTTAATGTTCAAGAGACATTGAACTCTTAATAGGACGAGTTTAGACAAAATAGAATATAAGGCCCTCCTAGACACCAAGTAAAACAAATAAAGCAAAACAAGTCGGCATTTTATCAATACAATTCTCAAGTTGGCTTTTAAAAATCAATTTGACATGCTACAACCAACACATAATTGTGAAAGGTCTTCATGCTAAGTGTGTGAACATACAAAGTTATAATAAACAAAAATAATTATGAGGGGACACAAATATGACATATCTATATATATTTCAGTATTCACTGATTTAAAGTGAGCAGAAATTAATGACATAAAAGATTTTTTTTAATTCCAAGTAGCAAAAAATGATCCAACATGCACAAATTTTAAAATAGTATCAAATTTAGATATTTAGGGCAGAAAATGTTATTTAGAATAATAGACTTTGTTTATTTAAGACAGAAAATTATTTTAAGGATAAATTTAATGCGGAAAATTATTTTAGAAAAAAAAGAAAAAGCAAAATATTATGGGTACGAGAAATTATTTTAAACAATATTTAACATGCAAAAATTAGTTAATTGAGAGCATTTTATAATAACAAATTTATTTATTAATGGAGAATTTATTTTGAAGAGATAGTAAACTTATTAGATACAATAAATAAATAGGAATTGTTTTATTTTTTTTTTAAAATGTCAAAAATCTGCATAACGAATTTTATTTTAGTTATTGATATGCTGAAAATTTACAAGCCTATTGACATGATCTCTAGGTGTTTAACATACTAAAATGACAAAGTAAAGAAGCAAATCAATTAGTTAAACATGATTTCTATGTGATTTAATAATCAACACATTTTAATAATACCAATAGGCATGATCTCTAGCAACAAATGACATATGAATGCATAACACGCAAAATTGGATAAAATTAACTTCAAACATTAATTGGGAAAAATAACGAAATGATTGAGCGAATATGATTTGCTTTATTTTTTTTTATTTTGGTTAGATCTAAATTTATTTTATCACATAAACATTTCTCATACAAATTATGCACTTATAGACATGCGTTTAAACACAAACAAGTTTTCAATAAAAAAATGATTAACACATAATTCCCCTCCCTAGGCGATCCCCCAAGTTGCTTCATATATAAGAGTTGATTTAGAGTATACACATATTGTAACAAAAATAACAGATAAAAATATACACAACATTAAAACAAATAAAGCTTTGTCCGAAATTTTTTCTTAGCCACTCTTCATCATCTTGAACTTTAAATCCAAAACCTACTAGAATAAGTAAGGTAACACATATACAATGGAAGAAAGATTGTGATGTAAAATATTCATAGTAACAAATTACTCTCATATATACATATATAACCAACACACATAAGAAATATAAAGGACAAAACATAGGCATAAACATATCAACACACATAGGGGAAAAGATAAGGAGTGCTTTCCTTTATTTTCAACACACAACAATGAAAATAAATACAAAACAAAATTTAAAGAATAATAGAAGGCTGACCGATAGTAAAATGTTAACAAAGAAAATACTAACCAATTAAGCAAGAAAATGGTAGCACCGAGAACAAGTTGATCCAATCTTTACTCAAACAAAAATAAAGCAGAAAAGTAGCACTTCAAAGTATCAAAAATTTGTTTGTTTAAGAATAGTAATAATATGAATAGTAAGAGAATGAGAGGGTTTACAAGTATAGCTCTTGTTTTAAGAGAGAGTGAATGAATGATGAGAGAACTTGTTATGAAAAAATGTGAGTGGGAGAATATGAGTTCTTCTCAAGATGTGTGTGTTCAAAGAATGAAAAGGGGGTCTCTTTATATAGTAGAAGAGGAGAGCCTAATAAGGGAAATAGAATAAATTAAGGAGTCAATTAAATCATAATTTCCCTATTTTCAAGGAGAGCCAAAATAAAAAAATATTATAAATATTTCAATACAAAAGTAAACTAGTAAAAGTTAGCAAAAATAAGAATATTTTTCCTTAAATAAAAAAGAGACAAAATCAGGTTTTAAAGTATGATGTAACCAAATATAAACAAATAAGAATAAATTAAGAGAGGGCAATATTATTTTCTTTAAATAAAAAGAGACAAAATTGAAACAGTTTTATTCTTCCATATATGAAAACAAGAAAGAGATCTATCAATTTTAATTAAGGGAAGGGGGATCAATTAATATTATTTTTCTTATTTCAAAGGAGCAAAAAATCGGAATTAAAATATATATCATTACCATGTAAGTAAGTTAAAATAAAATTGGGCAGAGTAATATATTTTGTCCTTAAATAAAGAGGAACCAAAAATCAGAAAATTTTAAAAATAACATTACCAAATAAAATGTATTTTTTTTACCTTAAATAAAATATTTTAAATTAATTTCCTACCAAAGTTAAAAAACCCTTAAGTTTTAATTAAAGTAAGCAAAAAGTTTACCATAAATCGGCCACAATTTTACCGAATCATAAAGACTTTACCAGAAATAAATAAGTCAACAACTTATAAATTTACTTAAATATAAATTTGATAAAGAAGTCAATTAAGGCTCTCTAAAAGAAGCAATAGAACTTAAAGACCCAATCGTATATCACTATTCACAAATTAGTCAATTATTATAATCTACCATAACCATTCAAAGGGCGAATAACCAAGAGAATAACTAGTTCAATCATAATTAAAATTAACAATCTACTAAAAATAACAAGTAAGTAGGATGATGATCAAGTCGAAGCTCAACATCGAGGTCATAACAAATTATGACTAGCAACAAGAAATCATGTAAAAATAATTAGGAAAAACAATCAATTTAGAAGAAACCTGCATTAGGAAAATCAAAACGATCATATCCAACAACAATTAGTTCGAGAACCAGCTACACCCATTTACGAAGAAAATAAAAGTATTCAAGCGTATAATAAAGTGATACCAGTCGGAGCTAAAACTCAATTAACTCAAATCTACGAATAAAACTGCAACACGAACAAATATACGAAGGGTCTTAACAATTCATGCTTAGCATAGTATTAACAACTATTATTAATGAGAATATCGCAACATCACATATGAAAAGAAGTTGTTGTTCAGAAGACAACCGATAATTAATCAAAGACAAACCTGGACGGATCTGTTGAGACCTGTCTCGCAAGTTTCAAGAATTTTAAGCCTCGCCGGAGTTGCTCACCTTTGTTGTTGCTTGTTGCTGGAGTTCTCGTCGGGCTGCCGTTCTTGCCAAGTTGCCAATTTTGCTAGAGCTTCTGGCCGGTGGGAAGCACTGGTCGCTGCTGCCGGTGCCTGCCGTTTGTTGCTGGGGCGGAGAAGCTATTGCTGCTGCTTATCTCACCGAGCTGCTGCTGCTGATATCTGAAAAAAAAAAGAAGAAGAGAAAGGAGAAGAGAAAGGGGAAGATAAGAGATGAGAAGAGGAGAGAAAGAGGGAGAAGGGGGACGACAGGAGAGGGGAGAAGAGAAAGACGAAGGAGGAGCGAGAAGGAGCGCTCACCGCCGATAATGGCTTTCACCGGAAAGAATGGGGAGAAAGGGAGATGGAAGCTGGAGATAAGGGAGAGAGGGAGGAGGAGCGATGGGAGAGGGAGAAGGGCGGCTGCCGAAAAAGAGGGTGGGGTGTCGCCACCTCTGGCATTTGCCGGAAAAATTGGAGAGGAGAGGGGGTTCTGGTGGCTGATTTTTTAGGTTTAGTTATTTGATATAATAAAAGAAGGATTTGATCTCAACCATTGATCTAATTTGAAATGAGGGGCAAGGATTAGATCAAGGAATTTTTTAAGATGGATGGATGAGATTAAAAGATGAAAAAGTAAAATCAAATTGGTTGGAGGATTGGAATGGCTAAAATTGCAATTAAATTGGATAAAATTGAAATGAAAGAGTGGCTATGATTGTAATAAAATTTTAATTGGAGTGGCTAGAATTGGAAGAAATTATAATAGAATAGGCTAGAATTTAATAATTTTAAGGAAAGTGTAGGAATTACTATTTAATTATAATACTACATTAATTTTTTTTATGTAATTGAAAATCATATAAAATTTTAAAACATTTGAAATTCATTAATAATTGTAAAATATTTTAGTAACATTTATGATAGTTTTATAAAGTAAAACATATGAAAATTTATAATTTTCAAGAAAAATCGACAAAAATTCTAACTTCAAATAAATTTTAAAATACGTATTTAATCGAATAGTAATCCTAAAAAGGGTCAAAGGTCAGTCAAAATTGGGTGTCAACAGTTGCCCCTTGGTTGATTGAGAATGAAGAATGAATTGTTAGGCAACCAACGTTGACTTAGTAGCTGATTTTGTCCGACCGACGAGAGATGTCAGTTGGATCAATTGAAATGACATAGAGTTGAAAAGGGTACGACCGAGACTTTGGTATTAAGTCACCTACATATCTCTGGTTATACGAGAATCAGGTCGTATGTAGTTCTAGACTCAAGAGCAAATGAAACTCCTAAAAATTGAAAGAGCGCTAGGGTATTTTAAAGGCACAATATCGGCTTGAATGGATAAAAATAGAGTAGTGAGAAAAGAGAGATTGAGAGGCAACAAGAGCATGACAGAGAAGCAGGAAGAGCATGATAGAGTGATGTTATCAGCCTTTGAGAAAGGTTCGGAGTATGAGTAGCAAAGAATTGATAGGGTCTTTGTTGTGATAGATGATAGAATGATAATTGTAATCAAGGGGCAATCGATCATATCTGCAAATTCTAGATAAAATGTTAGCTTATAAATTGATAGAGTATGACCAACAATGATAAAATCTGAGTTCTAAATAAATGACAAGAGGTGATAAGAAGCGTATCTGTTTTGAGACGTAGTCCAAGCTTTGATAGTCTTTGGCCCATCTCTAAAGAAGAACGTCAAACTCCAATAGATGCGATAATATAACAATAATAAAATAGACGGGAATGTATCGTTGTAAGGAGAGTCTAAACGTCATTTTAAGGCGGACGAGTCTGAGTGTCATTTTAAGGTGGACGGCCTAAATATCTTATAAAGAGGACGAACAAAAAATGTCCTGTGAGAGGGACAGGCCTAAATGTCCTTTTAAGGTGGACGACCGAAATATCCTATAAGATGGATGAACAAATGTCCTATGAGGCGGAGGAGCCTAAATGTCGGCCTAAATGTCCTTTTAAGGCGGACGAGCCTAAATGTCCTTTTAAGGCGGACGGGGCTAAATATCCTATAAGGAGGATGAGCCTAAATGTCGCGTTGTAAGGTAGACGAGCCTAGATATCGCATTGTAAGGTGGACGAGCCTAAATGTCGCATTGTAAGTCGGACGAGCCTAAATGTCGCATTGTAAGGAGGAAGATACTAAGTGTCGCATTGTAAGGAGGAAGAGACTAAAATGTCGCATTATAAGGCGGACGAGCCTAGATTTTGCATTATAAGGCAGACGCCTAGATGTCGCATTGTAAGGCGGACGAGCCTAAATGAAAAGACAGTAGGTCACAGTGGCGAGTTGAATTCGAAGATATCTTCATGGTAGCTGAGTAGCCAAAATGACAATGCGAGTAGCCAAGAATTTGTCGGAGCCTTCGTTTGTAAGCAAGGGAACAACCATTCAGAAGGTGACTTTGTCTGTAATCTGCATAACTGTAACTTGTAATAGAGTGATTAGAGAAGAATAAGCGGTAAATGTAAACATGACGCAATTTCCCATATTGACCATGAAGCTTTGCCTTAAGACCATGCAAAATGATGTCTAGGGACATGATACGCAAAATATATCCTCAAGTCATGAAAATGTTGGCTGCAGGCCATGAAAATGACGCCTTTAGACTATGACACCTTAGGATCATGATAGACAGAAATTAAACCCTTAGGCCATTATCATTATTATTATTATTATTATTTTATTATATATTATTATTATTTTTATTATTATTATTATTATTATCATTATTATTATTATTATTATTATTATTATTATTATTATTGTTATTATTATTATTATTATAACTAAAATGAGCAGTTCTATCCAAATAGTCTACACTATAAAGAAGACATAAGAGGATCGGTACATCCGATCCACCACTAGAAATTCATCCATAGATGTAGAAACACACATGCACATATGCAATGTATCATACTCCAAATCATTTCCAAAACAAAATAATTGGTCACATATGAATTAAATAACAACATAGATACTCCTTCCATAGTGCCCACATAAATTGAATATTATTCATCAGTCTCTATCTCTTATTTTTCGCCACTCACAACCAACTTGTCTGATATCCATAAACATATCACAAATGCTCAATTTATCAAACCTAACATACTTCTCACAGTACTCCATTGGAGCCAACACTCTTAGTATCAATAACAATCATAACCACACCAAGCATTTTATCTAACTTTCAATATGTCATTAGTTTTAAAGTCTTCTTAGCAAGCATATTGTATGCTCTGATATTCAAAAATATGACTCCCTCTCTTTCCATTTATGATTCACACCCAAGACGGATAGCACTAATTTCATCTCTAAGAATACTTTCCCATCGAGATAATGCTATTAAATCACCCCAGCATTCAAGTCCACACAAATTTTCACATACTATATTTATACCACCATTCCAAACCATCACATACCTCATGCCAGAATACAAACAAATCCTTTGTAACTCCAATAATTTTATAAACTATAAGCTAATAATCTCTATTCATCATCAAATGTCTATGTTACACATCATAATACTTCGTATAGTCTCATAAAATAGTAGTTTCAATTCCCTCAAAATCCTCAATAACCCCGTATAATTATTGGTCCATAATTTTGCGCATCTATAATTCATATACCATATTTTGAGCAATCTAGCTCAACATAATCACATAAAATCTTGCACACATAGTTGGTTGTCACCAAACCAAAACTCAATCATTAGAGTCGATGGTAACTTACTACTAAGTATGCAACTAGTTCGTATCTCATAGTCATATATAACCTTATAGAAAAATATCAATAAATCCTTTAACTACAAACCAAGGGCTTATATGCGATATCTGATTCCTTCACTGTTCTTAAATTCTTCCCTTGATACAAAATTCTTTATGTCTTAATCCCTTCAATACACCAGACTCTTGTTCCTTTTGTTTACTCGTTCACCAATCATTTTCTTTGGCCAACAACGCCTGACATTTCTACCTTATCCTCAAAATAAACAATTCAAATGAAACCCTTTCTTAGGTCCTTTGAAAATAAAAATAACACACTTTATGAATCAAAACATACACAAGTTCTTCTAAATGCTCAATATTCAATGCGATTGATCATTTCTTACCTTGTCAGTCCACATCTTGACAAAATATACTAACATAAACATAAATTCACCTTCACAAACGTAATTTTTTTTATCCCGACTATGTAACACAATCTCATTATCAATCAAAATTAGCTCATACCTTGAATTCTTTTCATGAATTCACGTATCATAGCTTATTAGTGATCCCCTCTCCATCGACCTTGTAATTTCTTTCGTTCAACTTTTAATCGCACTCATTACTAAATTCACAACGATATCATTACAATCGAGTTGAATGTTTGTACACTCTTTTCTCAAATTTTATCCAATAGGTTTAACCCATGACACTATTACTATGACTACATAATAACGGATTTCCCCACGTGGCTTTAATCTCAAATTTTCCATTCTTTGAAAACAAATATGTGGTCCTTACAATTTAAATAAATATCATTGTTCTTGCCTCTTACTAAAGACTAAACTGCATCTCACTAATTCTTTTCATTTGTGACTTTTGTTCATTTCAATTCTATTTGAGCGGCGTCACACCACTTTCTACAACATTCCATGAAGCCACGCTACTCAACAAATAGAAGCAAACCACAACCCTAGATACTCACAAGTTATCATTACAATACCGAGTCCATATATCCAGAAAAAAATCATTATCATATGCCCACATCCTTGTCATAATTAATCTTGAACTTTTATTACCATTGTTCTTAGTTCCATTGTATCAAATTTAAACCTATTATTGACATGAAATCTTAAAATAAGATATACCAATCAATTTCAAAGGACTCACTCAATTTTATTTGCATTTTTAGTAAAATTCTTAATTACCTTCACACGTGTATACTCGTTAAAACATCTTTTACCTATAATCTTGTTATCCTAATATCTATCCTCTTTCATGAGCTAACGATGAAATTACCCCTCATTTAAAATATTCGAGATACACTTCAGAACATAAACACATTAATATTGTACCAAAGATTCACCAGTAAAAGCTTCCTTGTAAATAATGCTTAACTGAAGCTTCCGCAATAACAAATTATTTTGTTCTCAAACATGAATGCAACATCAAAAATAATTATATGAGCATGTGATACAACTTATACTCTTTAATTATTTAGTATTTAACACTTTACAATCGACATATTCATTTTCATTTACCACTAGCACCACATCGTGAAAATATGTTAGATCAACCACTAGAATACATCATACCTATTGAGAGGATTGTATCCAAATACGCGACACATTTCTACCCATCGAATAGTTGTAGAATATTACCAAATCAGTTCCATATCTAACCCAGGTTATATATATATTCTTTTGTAGGTCGTTTTAATATCAAAAGTAACATACTTCATAACACTAACAAACTAAGATTTGGTAAAATTATAATAGTCGTATCATGATCCTCATTGATATACACTCAATCTATGAAACTTTAATAGAAATTCAGACCTCAATTGGTGCAACATCATTCTGATTATTCACTAAAAAAATCATACATATAATGAAAAATTTACTAAATGTATTTTCTAAAGATCTATGTCCATAATCTATTCATTCCTTTGAATTGTTCAACTTTTAATTATCGAACCACTAGAGATATTATTTATACCACACAACTACTATTTCTTAAGTGGGAAAACTAAGACTAGAAGGATAACTCATTCATGAAGTCCCTACAACAATTATTCAACCTCATTTTTTTGAAATCCAAAAAAAATTTGTCGAGCTCTCACCTAACTCACCCATTCAAATCTAACCACACATCTTTTTGATAAATCTATTAGTTTTACCTTAGTATCAGGTTTATCCTTTAATTCATACATTATACACCAACTTCTAACTTAAGGAACCACACACGACTCATCACTATAAGTGATTGACAATGAAATTAAGCAATAAGAATTAGAACGGACAATGGACGAATGATAGATATTTTTGAAGAAATTTTTTTTCTTAAAAGTCACTATAGCCTCTCGAAGATAAGTATAGACATATTTGTACCAATCCTCGAGACTCCACTTAGACTTGACTTGTACACACGTGAGACCTATGTACCTAAGTTATGATACCTTTTAGTCATGACCCAGAAATGGAGTGATGACACTCATCTTATCCAACTTCGACAAGGTAGCCTAAAACTCTACAATTACAATAATATGTCGAAAATTTACAATCAACTTAAGAATACCCCAAAAACATGGTTGTCACATGTATAAGCCTCTAATGTAAATTCTTGAATGGAATAAAATATGCAAGTCGAAACGAAATTGTTTTAAAGTTAAACAAAATCATAAACAAGAGTAACAATATTCACATAAAGCCGAAAATGAAGCGAATTGTCACGACCCAAAACGAGCCGCGAGTGGCACCCACACTTACCCTCCTATGTGAGCGAACCAACCAATCTAAACCCCAACATTTCAACCACAATAAAAAGAAAATAATGCGGAAGACTTAAAACTCATTACTATAACCAATAAATAACTTCTAAAATTTAATACTTATTATTCCCAAAATCTGGAAGTCATCACCACAAGAACATTCTATCCTCAAATTACTAAATCTAAGAGTGTCTAGGAAGCTAAATTAAGTAACAGATGGTCCATGTCCGAACTTCAAGGACATCAAGACATGAATGAGAGAGAATCCAGTCCGAGCTAGGAACAATAGCTCACCCTGAAATCTGACGCGATGAAGACTGGCTAGAGTTGAGGACGAGTTGTAGTCGATGGCACCTTTGCTGCACTCCACAAATAACAAAGAAGAAAATTACAAGTAGGGGTCAGTACAAGGCACAAGTACTGAGTAGGTATCATCGGCCAACTCAAAATAGAAAGTAATATATATCGAATAATAATATAAAATCAGCCATAGTACTTAACAGGTGACAATCAACAAGTATAAGAACCATTAACAACAACAACAAGCGCATCCATGAGGACTCAAGCCTCCACATCATACTCATTTGGGAAATAGGTTCTTTAAATTGAGTATATTTAAAATAATTCAAGATTCATTCTCTTTATCATCCTGGTGTCGGAACGTGAAACTCCGATCCCCTCAATATTCATTCATCTTACTATCCTGGTGTCAGAACGTGACACTTCGATCCCCTACTATCCTGGTGTCGGAACGTGACACTCCGATCCCCTACTATCCTGGTGTCGGAACGTGACACTTCGATCCCCTACTATCCTAATCTCATTAATTTCCAGTTCATCAACCTTCCTTTATGCCAAGACATCATCATTAACAAAGTGGATTTAAGGTTTAAGATTCACAGCCTCATCTTTCCAATCCATTACCATCACATAATCACATCATACAAGCACACAATTAAGCATATAGAAGACTTTACAATACTACCCAATACATATCATTCGCTATTAAGAGTTTACTATGAAATAGCATAAACCATAACCTACCTCCACCGAAGAATCGTGAATCAAGCAATCTACTTCTCCAATGCTTTTTGCTTTCTCTTCGTTCTTATTCCTCCCTCGCTCGTTCTCTCTTCTTTTCTTTTTAATTTTTCTCCTCTTTCAAATTCCCTTTGTTTTACCCTAATTACCATATAATTAAGTATAAAAGATGATAAAAGTAACCCACTATTTATTTCAAGGTTATCTCCTTTAACCCCCAAGTAATTGAATTATTAACATTAAACCACTAACTTTATAATCATAAGCAGGAATAGTCCAAAACACCCCTTAAAAACTTTTAACAGAAATCCGACCCAGTTAGGGTTACGCAGCCTGTGATGGTCCGTCATGACTAAGACGGTCCGTACTGCAGGCCCGTCACAAAGTTCAGAGAGTTAATTCTGTGGAAAAATTTGTGACGGTCCGTCTTGCAAACGACGGTCAGTCCTGCCATTCCGTCGTGAAGTTCAGAGAGTCGATCTAAGTGTTTTGGAACGAGACCCCCTCGACGGCCCGTCGTACCCATGACGGTCCGTCGTGGGATCCGTTGATCCAGAAAGATATTACCAGAAATAAACTCTACTGCTCAAACGACTAAACAGGTCGTTACAATAGATACCAATTTACCCATCGTTCGTCCTCGAACGATCACAAGAAGAAAAACAAGGACGAAAATGAGTACCTGAATTTGTAAACAGGTGTGGATATCTTTCTTGCATATCAGCCTCCTTCTCCTAAGTGGACTCTTCAACTGGTCAATTCTTCCATTGAACCTTGATGGATGCAATCTCCCTTGATCTCAACTTGCGGACTTCTCTATCTAAAATGGAAACAGGCTCCTCCTCATAAGACAAATTTTCATCAAGAAGAACTGAATCCCAACGAATGATGTAGTTTCCATCCCCATGATATCTTTTCAGCATAGACACATGAAATACCGGGTGCACTCCTGAGAGCCCTGGGGGCAAGGCTAATTTATAAGCTACCTCCCCCACGCGCTTCAGAACTTCAAATGGACCAATGTACCTCGGACTAAGCTTACCTCGCTTACCGAACCGCATCACCCCTTTCATGGGTGAAACCTTCAGCAAGACTTGTTCACCCTCCATAAAATCCAAGTCTCTAACCTTTCGATCTGCATATTCCTTCTGTCTACTTTGAGCCACTAAAAGCTTTTCTTGAATGGCATTTCACTTTATCTAACGATTCCCTCAGAAGGTCAGTACCCCAAGGTCTAACCTCAAATGCATCAAACCACCCAATGGGAGACCTACATCTTCTCCCATACAGTGCCTCAAATGGGGCCATCTCAATACTTGAGTGATAGCTATTATTGTATGAGAACTCTGCTAAGGGTAAGAAGTTATCCCAATGACCACCAAACTCTATCACACATGCACGAAGCATATCTTCCAAAACCTGAATCGTTCGTTCTGACTGACCATCGGTCTGAGAGTGAAATGCAGTACTAAGATCAAACCTAGTACCTAACTCTACATGCAATGTTCTCCAAAACTTAGAAGTAAATTGTGTACCTCTATCTGATATGATGGAAAGTGGAACTCCATGCAACCGAACGACTTCTGAGATATAGAGCCTGGCTAACTTCTCTGCATTGTAAGTCACCTTAACCGGAATGAAGTGAGCATACTTAGTTAACCTATCAACAATTACCCAAATGTAGTCATACTTACCCATTGTCTTTGGAAGACCAACCACGAAGTCCATTGCAATTCTCTCCCACTTCCATTCAGGAATGGGCATTCTCTGAAGTGTCCCTCCAGGCCTCTGGTGTTCATACTTTACCTGCTGACAATTCGGGCATTGAGCAACAAAATCAACAATGTCACGCTTCATCCTACTCCACCAAAAATGTTGCTTTAGGTCACGATACATCTTGGTTGCACCAGGATGTATAGAATACCTTGAACTATGAGCCTCTGTAAGAATAGTGTGAATCAAATCATCGACGCGGGATACACATACCCTTCCCTTAATTCTCAAAACACCTTCTTCATCGATTTTTGCTTCTTTAGTCTCTCCTCTCAATACCTTATCTCGAATCCGGATCAGTTTCTCATCAGTAAACTGCTTTCCCTTAATCTTGTCAAGAAAGGAAGATCTTGCCTCCACACAGGCCAAAAATCCTCCCTTCTCTAGTACTTCTAGCCTCATAAAGTCATTAGCAAGAGTCTGAACCTCTCTAGCCAATGGGTGTCTAGAAACCTGCAAGTGAGCTAGACTTCCCATGCTTCCTGTCTTTCTACTTAAAGCATCCGCCACAACATTAGCTTTTCCCGGATGATACAAGATAGTGATATCGTAGTCCTTCAGTAGTTCCATCCACCTCCTCTGTCTCAAATTCAAATCTTTCTGAGTAAAGACATACTGTAAACTGCGATGATCTGTATAGACTTCACACTTAACCCCATATTGATAATGTCTCCATTGCTTTAATGCGAACACTACGGCAACCAACTCCAAATCATGGGTTGGATAATTACGTTCATGCCCCTTTAGTTGCCTCGAGGCATAAGCAATTACATTCTTCTCTTGCATTAGCACTGCACCCAAATCGGAATAGGATGCATCACAATAAACAATGAAATTCTTACCTTCCACTGGCAGGGCAAGAATTGGTGCAGTAGTCAACAAAGTTTTGAGCTTCTGAAAGCTTTCTTCACACTCGTCCGACCATACAAATGGAACACTCTGCTTAGTCAAGTTTGTCAATTGGGAAGCAACAGAAGAGAATCCCTTGACAAATCGACGGTAGTAGCTAGCTAAACCAGCGAAGCTTCTTACCTCTGTAACATTAGTAGGTCTTACCCAACTCTTCACTGCTTCAATCTTAGAAGGATCCACCATCACTCCATTCTTAGAAACCACATGCCCCAAGAAGGACACTGAATCTAGCCAAAACTCACACTTGGAGAATTTGGCATAAAGCTTTTTCTCCCTCAACATTTCCAATACAATTCTCAAGTGCTCCTCATGTTCTTTCCTGCTCTTTGAGTAAACCAGTATATCATCAATGAATACAATGACAAAGAGATTCAGATATGGCTTAAAAATCCCGTTCATCAAGCTCATGAAAGCAACAGGGGCATTCGTAAGCCCAAAAGACATTACTAAAAACTCATAATGCATATACCTGGTCCGAAAAGCAGTCTTTGGCACATCCGTTGCCCATATTTTCAATTGATGATAACCAGATCTCAAATCAATTTTTGAGAAGGTACAAGCACCTTGTAACTGATCGAAAAAATCATCGATGCGAGGAAGAGGTTACTTGTTCTTAACAGTTACCTTATTCAGTTGCCTGTAGTCTATGCACATCCGAAAACTTCCATCCTTCTTCTTCACAAATAAAACAGGAGCACCCCAAGGGGATGGACTTGGTCTAATGAAACCCTTACCTAACAACTCTTGAAGTTGGGCCTTTAACTCTCTTAACTCAGCGGGAGAGATTCTATAAGGGGGTATGGAAATGGGGCGAGTACCCGACTCCAGATCAATGCAAAAGTCAATATCCCTATCCGGTGGCATACCAGAAAGGTCTGCAGGAAACACATCCAGAAACTCACGGACTATCGAAACTGACTCAATTGAAGGTACTTGGGTAGTATCATCCCTGAGGTGTTCCAAGAAAGCTAAACACCGTTTACTAACCATTCTTTTAGCACGAAGAAAGGAGATGATACGAACTGGAGTGGAAGTGTAGTCACCCTCCCACACTAACGAATCTGTCCCAGGCTTGGCCAACGTTACAGTTTTAGCATTACAATCTAAGATTGCAAAATTTGGAGAAAGCCAAGTCATACCCAGAATTACATCGAAATCAACCATTTCTAAGATAACCAAGTCTACATGAGTATTGCTCCCCACAAAAGTTACAAGAAAAGACCTATACACCTTTTCAACTATCACAGACTCACCCACTGGAGTAGAGACACGTACAGGCATGTCAAGCAAATCACAATGTAAATCAAAACCAGTAGAAAATGAGGAAGATACATATGAAAATGTGGATCCAGGATCAAATAATACAGAAGTCATGCAATCACAAACCAAAAGATTACCTGTGATAACAGCATCAGATGTCTCCGCTTCAGACCTCCCAGGGAAAGCATAACAATGGGTCCTATCACCTGTCTGCTCGTTGCCCCTACCATGTTGCGCTGCAGTAGTTCCAGTTTGCCCGCCACCCCGGTTGATTTGGTGACCTCCATTACCTTGGCCACCCCGTCCTCCAGTGTAGCGTCCTCTTTCATGACCACCTCTACCTCTGACTATTGGGGGTCTGTAACTCTGTTTTGGACAATACCTCCTAATGTCAAGTCTCCCCACATCCATAACACTCTCTGGGTTCAAACATAGGTCTCTATAAGAACGACGGAGTTTGGGGATAACCCCCAAACTCAGAGAAGTGTTGACCGGTCTGCGGTGGACCCCCATCTACAGCCTGCAGTGAAGACTGAATAGGTCGGGCCGGGTAACCTCCTAAAATCTGCCCTCTGGAGTAAGACCCACCAAACTCACCTCCCTTACGAAACTTCTTAGGTGTCGATGCCATGGTGAAGTCGTCTGGCTTCACTCCCTCCACTTCTATCACAAAATCTACCACCTCCTGAAAGGATTTTGCTGCAGTAGCTACCTGTAAGGCTGGAATCTGCAAATCTGACCTCAATCCCTTCACAAAACGGTGAATCCGCTCTTGTGGACTGAAGCAAAGCTGGGTGGCATACCGGGATAATGCACGAAACTTAGCCTCATAAGCAGTAATCGACATCCTACCTTGCTCTAGGATCAGGATCTCATCCCTCCTCCTATCTCTCAAATTACGGGGTATATACTTCTCCATAAACAAGATAGAGAATGATGCCCAAGTCATGGGTGGTGCCTGTACTTGTTGACACTCAACATACGATCGCCACCACATTTTGGCATTTCCCTGAAACTGATAGGTTACAAACTCAACACTGAATCGTTCCACTATGCCCATCTTATGTATCAACTCATGACAATCAACTAGAAAATCATAGGCATTCTCAGATTCAGCACCCTTGAAAACTGGAGGTTTCAACTTCAAGAACTTAGTGAAAAGTTCATGCTGATCACTTGTCATTATAGGCCCTGTAGTTAATCGAGGAAACGTGACTATTTCCAATGAGGCATCCATGCGGGGAGCCACATCAGCTGCATGTTGTACTCCCGGAGCCTGAGGTGCTGGTGCAGAAAACACTGGAGGTGCTTGGCCTTGATCGGATAACCCGCTAAGATACGCACGAACCTGATTAATCATCTCTGGGGTAGGTTGGGGTGGTAATTCCTCATTCTGCACTTGCTCATTCTCCCCTTCCTCACCCTCTTTTACTACTTCCTCAGTCGGTGGAGGAGTCACCGCCCTAGTACTAGCTGGGCCAGGTGCTTGTCCTCTTCCTCTAGAGGACGTCCTCCCGCGACCTCTACCACGGCCTCTTCACACTGCTTCTCTTTGAGCTACAGCCCCAGTGGCTGGCTCAGACGCACCCTGTCTTGCCGGTGTTGGTGTTGGCGCAGTTGTTGCTCTATTTCTAACCATCTCCAAAATAGAGTGAAGATGGCCAGATACAAATTTGTATCACCTAGATAGCAATTGGATTCAAGTAATAGCATGAAAGAAAGAAAGAATGGAATTTTCCTAAAGTCTTATAGCCTCTCAAAGAAAAGTAAAGGCGTCCCCCTACCGTTCCTCAAGACTCTACTAGACTCGTTCTTGTGTGATGAGACCAACGAACCTAATGCTCTGTTACCAGTTTGTCACGACCCAAAACGAGCCGTGAGTGGCACCCACACTTACCCTCCTATGTTAGCGAACCAACCAATCTAAACCCCGACATTTCAACCATAATAAACAGAAAATAATGCGAAAGACTTAAAACTCATTACTATAACCAATAAATAAATTCTAAAATTTAATACTTATTATTCCCAAAATCTGGAAGTCATCACCAGAAGAACATTCTATCCTCAAATTACTAAATCTAAGAGTGTCTAGGAAGCTAAATTAAGTAACAGATGGTCCATGTCCGAACTTCAAGGACATCAAGACATGAATGAGAGAGAATCCTGTCCGAGCTAGGAACAATAGCTCACCCTGAAATCTGACGCGATGAAGACTGGCTAGAGTTGAGGACGAGTTGAAGTCGATGGCACGTTTGCTGCACTCCACAAATAACATAGAAGAAAATTACAAGAAGGGGTCAGTACAAGGCACAAGTACTGAGTAGGTATCATCGGCCAACTCAAAATAGAAAGTAATATATATCGAATAATAATATAAAATCAGCCATAGTACTTACAGGTGACAATCAACAAGTATAAGAACCATTAACAACAACAACAAGCGCATCCATGAGGTCTCAAGCCTCTACATCATACTCATTTGGGAAATAGGTTCTTTAAATTGAGTATATTAACATAATTCAAGATTAATTCTCTTTATCATCCTGGTGTCAGAACGTGACACTCTGATCCCCTACATATTCATTCATCTTACTATCTTGGTGTCGGAACGTGACACTCCGATCCCCTACTATCCTGGTGTCGGAACGTGACACTCTGATCCCCTACTATCCTGGTGTCGGAACGTGACACTCCGATCCCCTACTATCCTGGTGTCGAAACGTGACACTCCGATCCCCTAATCTCATTAATTTCCAGTTCATCAACCTTCATTTATGCCAAGACATTATCATTAACAAAGTGGATTTAAGGTTTAAGATTCACAGCCTCATCTTTCCAATCCATTACCATCACATAATCACATCATGCAAGCACACAATTAAGCATACAGAAGACTTTACAATACTATCCAATACATATCATTCGCTATTAAGAGTTTACTATGAAATAGCATAAACCATAACCTACCTCCACCAAAGAATCGTGAATCAAGCAATCTACTTCTCCAATGCTTTTTGCTTTCTCTTCGTTATTCTTCCTCCCTCGCTCGTTCTCTCTTCTTTTCTTTTTATTTTTTCTCCTCTTTCAAATTCCCTTTGTTTTACCCTAATTACCATATAATTAAGTATAAAAGATGATAAAAGTAACCCATTATTTATTTCAAGGTTATCTCCTTTAGCCCCCAAGTAATTGAATTATTAACATTAAACCACTAACTTTATAATCATAAGCAGGAAAGTCCGAAACACCCCTTAAAAACTTTTAACAGAAATCCGACCCAGTCAGGGTTACGCAGCCTGTGACGGTCCGTACTGCAGGCCCGTCACAAAGTTCAGAAAGTTAATTCTGTGGAAAGATTTGTGACGGTCTGTTGCAAACGACGGTCCGTCCTGCCATTCTGTCGTGAAGTTCAGAGAGTCGATCTCAGTACCCAAATTTCCAGGGTCTAAGTGTTTTGGAACGAGACCCCCTCGACGGCCCGTCGTACCCATGACTTAGGTATACGAAAATTAATATATTAACAAATCCATATGCCCATATAGTAAATTTTAAGTTGAGATAAATTATTATGTGTTTTAAGAGTATCACACTTATTAATACGAATACATGTAGAACACACGTGTTCGAAAAATGTTTTATTACAAAATCAAATTAGTGACCCTTAAAAAATGCAATCAACACCCCTACCCCCCCCCCCCACCAAAAAAAACAAAAAAAAAAGAAATTAGATAGTTAAGATATAAGTTAAATTAAGGATGATTCTATCTTTTTACTTGAGGATACTTTTTACAGTACACCTACTTAGCCTAGAGTCAGTTACTATAATAACAATGCACTAACCATTATCAACAAATAATTTCTTCTTCCTATTTTTACATGTTATGTAGTCGATTTTGTCAATTCGCAATACCAATAAACGGTCATTTAAATAAAACCAAAAGAATGATCAACCCTTTCGATTCAAGGTTTCATTTTAAAATATCTTTTTATTGATCTATCCTTCTTTACTCTACAAAATTAAAATTTTCATAACTCGTAAATCATTATCAAAATCTTTTGCTTGAACTAACTCTAACTCTTTTTGATATTTTTGAAGATATGGCTAGAACTAATTTTTACATGCCTTCTAGTGAGAGATCAAGAGGGACTGTGATAAATAAAGGGGGAGTCAATCCTCCCAACAAGGGGAGGACAAAGCCTTAAAATGGAGGAAAAAGCAAAGGAAAAAGGGCAACATATGAGGTTTTGGAGCATAATTCCGATAATAATGGGTCTCAAGGTACATGATTTGAGTCAGATGACGATCAACTGTTACAGTCTCGGCGGGCTGAGATATTTGATAGGTAGGGCCTCATCTGCACCCAGACGAACAATTGGGGCTACTTTGTAACACTTGAAAAACCCCCAATATTGGAGAGTAAGAAAAGACTAACGACATTAACTAAGGTGCTTCTTTGGAGGGAACCCACAATTTTAAATTCTTTAGTTTACTCTTATAAATAATAGAGTTTTAGTGGGTCTCAAGGTACATGATTTGAGTCAGATTACGATCAACTGTTACAGTCTCAGCGGGCTGAGATATTTGATAGGTACCTTCGTAACTCACCTAGAATCCTAGTTTCCTTATCCCCTACAGATATAATGTAATCTCCCGCACCTCTTGTGTCTTCAGTGACACATATGGTCCCTCTTCATGAATCCTTAATATATCATAAAGTTGATGGGATGCAGACTATTATGGATGAGAAGATACTTTCTACAGAGCACCTTGAGGAATGATATTCCAGGGTGGGGGAAACCTTCCATTTTACTAGGTTTGAGCATTTCACCAGGCCTTTAGCCTCATACTTTCCCATATAGGTCAACAAATTCTATACAACATATAAAGAGCTGGTGCCTGAGGGGAAGAAGAAGTCCAGTGCCTTTGGGATGGTGAGTCGATCATGGTTTGAGGAAAGCAAGTCATATGTAGTGGAGACCATATTAATATTATACTTCGCAGATCTTTAGGTACTGCACTGGCATATGAGGGGTTCCCTACCATTCAGTCCCTAGATGACTTGAAGGGCTGGCTTGCACTTCTGATTTATGATACCATCTAGATTTGGATCGATGCATGGTCCCCATTTGGTAAAACAACATGAGTATTGCTGCTCTTTTCTTATTCGACTTCATCAGATGAACCATCATGCCATCCCAAAAAGAGTTCATTCTCCACAACCCTAAGGAGGTCTACCTTGGAATAATAATGTCAAGGAAGAGCATTGACATGGGGCTATATTGCAGGAGATGACCATGGGACAAAGCAACACCACACCTTCTTATCATTCCCAGTTCCGATCACTATTCTTTCTCGGCGTTCTTGTAACACCTTGAAAATCCAAGACACGTTGTAAAGCCTAACATAGGTGTCATAAGGTATATGTACTGTTTCTAAGTCCATTTTTAATGAATATAGGTTATTTAGGAGGTTTAAGAACCAAAACATCCAAAAACATCCATGAGTCTGCGAAGTTGGTTCAAAGGGATGTTAGTGTACCTTAGCCTATTTGATTAACTTTTAGGGGTCAGAAATGTACGAATATTGGTGGAAAGGTAGATAATAGGTCTTTGAGTTGTTTCATGGTTGAAACATCCTGGTACAACTCCCCAAGGACAAACCAATACCCATTAAGAAGGACCCTTGTAGTTTGATGCAACACTGCATGGTAGTGTGCATTGACGGGACAGAAGACAGACCGTGTGTGGATATACGGGGTTTTGATGACACCTTCGTCCCAAACTTAGGCTAGTGGAGAAGGCCCCTTCACACGAACAACCTCTGAACTCATCAACGGAGTGTAGAGGTGCAGGCTACGGTCCGTGTATGGATCGATGGGGTGTCGATACCACAGTCGTCCCACACTTAGATAATTTGAGTAAGCCCCTCTCCTGCACAGTCTCTGACCAATACTATATAGTGTAGGACAGAGGGGAAGATGTCCGTTGACTCACCGACAACTCGTCGATCGGGGTTTCATTTGTGACGGTCGAGTTTTCTGCCTAATTTAAGTTGGTCTCATTTAATTATTTAGGGGTTAGGTGGTTTAATTAGGGGTTAAGGGAGTATAATTAAGTTTATTTAAGACCTAATATAAATACTCCCAACCCTCATTAATCTAAAGACAACTCTTAAATAAACTCTCTTTCTTCTCTCTTATTTCTCTCTCTACTTGAACTCACCATTGAAGACTAACAAGACTTAGGGTTTGGGGGGATGGAAAGGGATAAATTGTCCATCAAATATTTGACAATCGTTAAGGTATGTGTTCTATTCACCTTTGAGACTCTTTCCTCAAAAGGGTTCCTTCAAAATAAACTTAAAAAGCTGAGTTTTCTTATGGGTTTCATTCGATTACGAAATTGAAGTTATGAATTGAGTTGTTAATGATTTCTTTAGGTCATATTGAATATATTAACATGTAATTCAACTTGTTTATAGTAACTGATGATGGTTTGGTCTAAATTGAAGAATATGATCCTCCATCCCTAACCCTAGGTAGTGATCTTGACCTATATTGTATTGTGATTATTCAATTGAGTTAGTTGTTGATTTGATTAGTAGCCTATGGTGTTATTATGATTGAATTAATATGAATTATGGGCCTATCATGCTAGTTCTTGAGATATGGTTTAGGTTATGAATTGTAAAGGTGAAATTAGCCTATGTATATTGTCTCAAGTTGTGATCTAGTGTTGAATTGTGTTATAAAGATGCGGTTGGCCTTGTTATCTTATTGGTTATATTGTGTGATGATGTTACTCCCCCAATTGGGTTGAGTTATGGGTTGATTGTAAGACCTTGATGATAGACTATGAGGAAGATTTGATAAGTCTTAGAATCTCTATCTTTACTTCCAATTGTGATTAATTGTTGTTAAGTCATGATATTACACTAGAGTATGCCTTATAATTGGATTATAAGGTGGTATGATGTTTAATTTAAATGTCTTGACTATATTGTGAGGTTGATTAGGGTGTATGTGATATAAGGATGGTGAAAACTATCAATGTGCCTTGATATGCTATGAAATGCTAATGTGTTAAACTCCCTTGTATGAATTGTTATGAAAGGAATTATACTAATATAATTATTATTTGGGTATTGATGATGATGATTATACAAGGGGTATACCCTATGGCCTAAATTCAACTATGATTGATAATTAAAGGCTTAAAGACATTTCAAAAAGGGACTCTAGCTTAGCACCGAGTGAAATAGATTGAGGAGTGTCCCTTCCCACATAAGGTAAGGTAGGAATACTATATTACTCTTGAAATTGGAGTCAATAATTCCATAAAGAGTGTCCCAACTATATCTCTTAGTTCTTGAACTATGTTGCCCCCATAGGAATACTAGCTAGTGGATCCACGTAGTTTGTAAATTTCATGTTTTGGTACTACCTTGGCAAGTATTCCACCTTCTTTCGGTGTAGGTTTTTATGTCACCGGATTCCACACTAGCTCATGTGGTCTATGTTGGTTAGGGAAAGATGTTCCCAAAAGGTAAAACGAATTAAAGGACTTGAACTATAACTTGGATAACTTAAGAGGTCTAGCTTGGTCTAGGTAGGGGTATGTGACTCTACCTAAACATTGCACTAATTAGCCTTGAGGGGAGTCTTAGGAGGAGGTTCTTATATATGTTTATGTTATTATAATATATGATGTATATATTTTAACCATGTCACATTGTTGATAATATATGTTGATTAGTTCATTTATGATTATGCCTTGGGTTGTAATGTTAATATATTATCAAATGTGAACCTAAATGCATGATATGTAAAGTTGTACATTGGTCATATTTTCTTGTTAGGGATACTTGATTGATTAAGGTTAAGGGGCTTTTCTTGGTAATTGCACTTGTTGACTTAATAAGGACTTGTGAGTAGTTGTCTTGCTTATTATGATATGTTTGGCTCTTGTTCATTCTCGTGATATTATTCTTTGATGTTATGGTTGTAGTAAATCATGGTTTCAAGTATGTTGGGATAAGTATTACTTGTTGAGATAGTAAGCATGGTTGGTTGGTTGATATGACTTACTTGACTTTGAATTAAGTCCCTAAAGGGGTAATTTGGCATGTTTTGATAAAAAGTCCTTTTTAGCATGTTTTGCTTGTGTATCTGCATAAGATCCCATACTTAGTACATGTGGAGTACTAACCCCATTTTCTTCCCTTTTCCCCAAACATTTTAGGTTCCGATCGTTGAAGTGTTTGGAAGGGGACATTGTTGAAGGCTTGGATTCTTCCTTTCATCCAAGTGGGGTAGGTCCTGATTTTTCAAGGGAAATGCCATTCTCCAGCTTACATATTTTGTTATGAGCTTATTGACTCTTTCATTCCTTTTCTTTTTAATTGAGTATTGTACTTTTGTATGACCTGTACATGTTCTTGTTTGATTGATGTAAGGGCTATGACCATATTGTGATAATCGTTTAGATGGTATGAGATGAGAATCATTGAGACTATTTCTATATTTTACGTATATGTATGTGCAATAAAAGTAGAAGGCTATGTAACCTTCCTATATGAAGGGTCTATGTATACTCAATATGAATATATATTATGTGTATGTAGTGGTCTACATAAACCTCCAAGTAGTGATGACGAAAGTTTCAACATTTTCCGCATTTTTCAACCTATGAATGTAATGACATGAGACTAAGAGGCTAGTCTTACTCCTTAAATAGAACAACGATTCCGATTACGTCTAGGTGGTAACCCCGGATGTGACTGATCTGGAGTTTCTCGAGATGCTAATAGAGACTTTGAGGTTACCACTTCATCCTTTGTTGAAATCTAGATCATTGAGGTTTAGTACAATCAAGAGAAGGTCGGAAGAAAGAGAGCAGCCCCGATGGATACATCTTTAGAGGTAGACATTGATTTTATACTTGTAGTGGCATCTATGCCTACTTTGATCTCTGGGCCTTCAGGTACATCTGCTCCTATTTCTTCTTCAAATGCTTTAGGTTCTTCTTTCTATTTCAAGCGCACCAGGATTACTCAGGATATGATCCTGAAGATGGGGCACCTTGCCCATTTAGCTGATCTGAGGGCCACCCCGACTAGCGGTATTGATTCCATTGATGATTGAGAGTTCCAGTCTTCGTGCATTGCCCCCTCACCGAACATTGATTCATGATTTGATGGTGAGAGTCACTGCTTGTGAGATTAGACTAAGGGAGTCCTTAGAATTTATGTCTGTGAAAGTCGGTGTGACATATATGAGAAAATTTATATACTATCTCAAATCTATAGACTTCATTTCATAATTGGAGGCATCCTATGATGTGGATACCCCAACGATTCCTCTAGCCACAACCATAGATGTACATCAGGATGATACAATAACTGATTTGTCGGAGGCAGAGATAGATGAAGAGCATATTGATTTGTGAGAGGCTGAGGTGTATGATTATCTGGCTAACCTTGAGGATTATATGTTTAAGACTATGCGCCCGACTCTTTTAAAGACACCACCATGGGTGGGTCTCGTGGAGCCTGTCCTTCTGAGGTGACTCAGGGCACTGATGCCCAGGTTCATAGTGTTACTCCGGACATTGATGCCCCAAAAAAAAAGCCAACTCCGTTGATAGGTCTTTCCTTTACCACCTTGTTTGTCTTATTGATTTATTTTGACTTTTTGATATTTTCTTGCATTTGGGTACCAATTTCATTTGTTTTGTGGTAGGGTGTGTCTCATTTTTTTATTATTGTTTCGTTTATATATTGAGTTGTGTGCTATAAATTGTGTTTTAGCATTGTATTTTGTAAATGTTTGAGCTCTAGCTCCCTATTTTAAATGTAAATTATATTTGACCCTTTTGAAAGATTTTGTTCCAACTTTGAAGTGTGTTTGAGTGTGGTTGTTCTTTTGTAAATTTGAGTATTGGTATGATCTATATAGATGACTTGAATGGTTCTCATAATTAAACAAACAAGAATGTGTGGCTACAACGAGGCCTAATTAGGTTGCATAGGAAATATATGAACTCTTTGCATCTTTTTGTGACTAGACGATTGTTGAATTGAGTCTTTTATGATGAACATTGCACACTAAAGAATGTGTGGAGAATTTTTTGACTTCGGTGTCAATGCCTTTAGTGATGAGCTTACTGTGACCATGGGTGATGAGACCTAGAATTTGTAGCATTGGTCCAGTTCACTAACAGATGCAAAATCCTAAAAATGTTCTTAGGCAACAATCTTAAAGAGTAAAACGATTTGACATTGTGTCTCTTTTTTGGACTACCTTGTGAGTGTGTGATCTTTGCTTGAACTCCCTTTGAGACTTATCCTTTTCATACAAGAAACTTGATTAAATTTTGATCTTTCTTTACTCCTTTATCCATAATCCTCATGAAGTGTAGTTTTCTTAAATAACAAACTTAGGCGACATGCCTAAGGGGCGGTTGCGGTGAAAAGAGAAGGTACATCAAGAAATATGAAGGAATTCCCCTATACTTATGATTTAGAAAAATATTGAGCCCCTTCATACAAAAAGAAGAAGAAAAGAAGGAGGAAAAAGTAAAAGAATTCAAAAGTTTTGAAATAAAATTGAAAAAAGAAATGGGATGTCAAATGTTTCATTGAAATTGAATAATGGGGTGAATTTTGAACATGAATGAGAATGAAGAAGAAAAATATATAAAGTGTTTTTCACGCCACATTTCATGGGGATACCAATGACTGAGCCTAATTTACCATACCTTTAGACTTGTTCTGATCACAAGCCTTGAAAAGACCCTTTTTGATCTTGAGAGCTTTAACAAGTGATGGTCGGAAAATAAGGGCAAACCTATGGGTGGAGTCATGCATTTGTGAGTGTGAGTGGTCGTTGTGACTTCAAAGCTATAAATTATTGAATCATTGCCTCTGAATATGAAATCAAGCTTTGTGTGTGGGAATCAAACACGTTTCTTAAGCTTTAAATTGCGTTTAAATAAAGTATTGTGAACATGAGAATCTTTGATAATTGTGAGTCATCACTTGAATTTTTGATTGCACAATTGATCCTAGAATGAGTAATTTGAGTCTTCTTGTGTTCATTAATGATTGATTCTTGTTTACAACAATTTGATACATCCTTTTTGAACTGCTAAACATAAGTTTTACTTGAAGACAAGCGAAAGTAAAAGTCTGGGGTGTTGATGAGTCCTAGATTTGAACTCATTTAGGGCTTTATTTGGATAGATTTTTTGTCCGCAAATGCTTGTTTTGTGCAATTAACTTATGTAAAACCTTTTATTTACAAGTATTTTGATTGAGAAACAAAGCATGGACACTAGTTTTAATAAAATGAACGAAGCAAGCTAAAAAAGTGAAGAGATTAAGGACTGGTGATGACCAAGTCCCTTTGGCGAGTCACCTAATGACCTTCTGACCGCCTAAAATTTTGTGTGCTTAGCTCTGTAGGAGAAAATCATTTTGGCGAGAGAAAGAAGTAGTTGTGATGTTGTTGAATGCTTTCGTAATGTAGTGTTGGACCACCAAATGTAACAAAACTTGAGGATGCTGAAGGCCAAAGCAAAAAGGCGATGGAACAAAATGAATGGCGGATTGCTAAGCTGATTGGCGAGCCTGACTTACTATGTCGAATGTCCCATCAAAACATATTTCTTCCGGTAATAATCACATTATCAAAATTATATTTATTATCAAATTTTATTCTTAAAATTTGTTAGAGTAATTTCTTATTTTGGACTCTGAGTATTGAGGCTAAGTTTTCCTTAGCTTTAAAGATTTATTTTCCATCTTGGAGAAATTGGATTTTGGTCTTTGAGATTCTTCAATCTGGACCTTTGTAAAGACGAAATTAATCTTACTAGGTTGAAATAAACACAATTTGGTACTGATTTCTACATTTTAATGTTGTCTAACTAAAATCTCAATTATTGTGATGTGATTATATCATTATGGGATGATTTGTCTTGTTGTATTGCTACTTGTTAGTTTAAATGTTGTTTAAATGTGATTTCAGTCCATAATTGTGGTTTAATCTAAAGAATTGTCGTTAAAAATGTAGTTCTACCTTTGTGTTTTTGGCTTTCTCGAGAGAGATCTTTTATAACCAATATATTTAATTTATGTCCAGTGGGTATTGTGTTGTCACGTGTTCGGCTCAAGAGAGTGAATCTTAAATCCTTTTCCACACATTCAGTTCAAGAGAGTAAATTGACTAAAGCATAGGTTGTTCTTATTTTCTTGTGTGTTGGTGTTCGAGAAAAACAAACTTGATTCGGGGTAAATTTTTTGAGAGAAAGTTTATCACTGCTAAAGACCATCTTAGTCACTAATTTACAGTTATTTACAAACCGTTGCAATTACCCATTTGTCTATATTAGACTATAATCAAATTATATCCCAAGAGCTCGTCTCAATATTTTAAATTTTGTGTTAGTTTTTGTTGTTGTAGATGATAGTTAAAATCAGAACCATCTTGTAATTTTACTCTAGTGTCTACCCCTCAATTTAAATCCTATTTTTTTCGTAAATGTATATTTCTATGATTGAATTGAACGTATTCATACTCTATTAATTAATCTTAAACACGTACCACTCATTGTGGGATTCTATCCCAACTCATTTAGTTAGGTCATTGTACTGACTAGCGACTACCCTCCAAGTTGTAACACGTTACATTGAGACTTTAATCACATACCCTCATTTTCCCACAACTCCATTTCGCCACAGGTTTGTAATTCCCATTTGTGGGCATCAAATTATAGTAATCACGCAGTCATGCCTTTATACGCCTGGAAGGTATATTAGTTCCCCTTAGTGGGGTGTATACATTGAACTCCATGTTGATATCACGTGGTTTTATGTTAGTTACTAGTAGCTCCTATAATCAAACTCTAGTGCATTTGACTAGGTTCTTAGTTATATTACAGTTTTACATATCAACATGTTATGTACATGGTCATTGTAATACCTCAAAAATGATTTAGGTAAAGATAGAGACTAACATGGTTTTCATGAGGTTATAAGGTCTTAAAATGGTCTATAATATGGTATTGAGGCAGTGTCTAGAGTTTTAGATGATTTGGAAGTGAAACGTCAAGGGACGAATAAGACGTTCGACGACTAAGTCAACTATGTGCCTATATATGTTTATGTGCCTATATGTGTGTTGCATGAGTTAGTAAGGTTGTTATATGAGTTATTATAGTTTATATAGGCAGTGTGAATGTTTTATGAAGTTTATAGGTCAAATGTTTAAGAACCTCCATGACGTTTGAAAGGTATGCCTTCAAACGACCTTGTGTGTGTAAATTTTTTTTCCGAGTTTTACGTGTTCGTTTTGGTTGAAATTGATGTGGGAGGTCCTTAAATTGTATACATACATATTTGAGTTGGAAATTTTGGTTGAAAGTCCCCAAGGACCATCCAGGGTCCTTGAGGAAGGACCTTTTCCTTGAAGCCAAGACAAGCCCAAACGACGGAGGCAGTAGACGACTCGTGGGCCAGTCGACGCCCTGTAGATGGGTGTCATGGGTATAAGGCGTGGTATAAGTATATGCCAAGACCATCCTCATTCCCAAACCATGGACCAACAGAACGGTCCGTTTGTTGGGAGGTGGTCCGTTGGTGGCCATCCGTTTGTGAGACTGTCTCATGTGCGCAGTTCACTGTAATGTTTAGGGTTGAATTGATAAATTCAAACCACTTCAAAATAATACTTTGGGTGGTTCCTAAAGGGTATTTTTGGTATTTTAAACATGTTTATAATCCTTTAACCCTTAGAAGATTCATTCTTCAAAATCAAAACCCAAAATCCCTTAAAAATTCTCTAGAACTCTATTGGAGCCAAACCTCAAGGAAGGGCTTGGATTGGAGATTTGAGTGGTGATTATTTATAAAATTGATGGATTAATATAAATGAGGTATGGTTTTTGATCCTTGACAATCTATTCATCAAGGATCCCAACATTCAAAGAGTTTTTAAAATGTTGTTCGAAGATGAACTTTTCCAATTTCATGATCTATCCATGGGTTCTTGCATTAAAGGTTTTAAAGCATTGCATATCAATTGAATTGTTGTTAATTATATGATTTTAACTCAATTAACCTATGAACCCATGTAATTGATGAACCCTAGTTTTGGATTAATTCATGGGTTAAATGATATTGTCTTAATGCTTATGAATTCTAGTGTAGTTTTCTATGGACTATTGAATGATGTAATAATTGTATTGAATTGATATCTAGGTTGCCTTAGATTTGTGAAGCTATATTGAATTGTCCTAGTTTTATTGAATATCATAGTTTATGTATTGAATTGTTGGTTGTGGCATGTAAGGGCCTTATGGTATTGAATTAGATGATTTAGCTATGGATTGAAGTGGTGAGAATAATTGGTCGTATTCTTCCCTAATTCTCTTTATTTCATGTTAATTAGACTTCAATTATGTTATGGTTGGTATGATCCACTTATGGTGGCGGTGCTATATGCTTTACTTGTAGTTGATGTGGCCTTGTCGGCGTTACTTTATGTATCATGATGATCATGGCCTTGCCGACACTACTTGAATCATTATGATGATTTGTGTAGTTGATTTATGTGGTGTATGAGAATATCTATCTACATGTGATTAAGTGAAAGTATGATTTCTTCTGTTGTTGTTAGGTGATCATGTTAGACTATGACTATGCCTTGTTTGTGTAGTCTTAGAGATGATGCATGATTATTTCTAATTGACTATATGAGTCTATGATGGTTATATTGATGATGTTATAGTAATTTATATAATGAAATCAAGATGATAAGGGTCATTCCTAAGTGATTCAAAGAATGATATTCTATATGTAATAAAGTAAAGTATGTTGCGTCTTGTTTTGGTAAACTTATATCCTTACTTGATATATGTATGAGTAATATGTGGATATGAGATGTATTAGCGAGTTAGGCTTAATTCACCCTTATCATGTATCAATGAATGATATGTGAGACCATAAAAGATGTTATGAATGTTATGTATGTGGAACCTTAAACCTAGTGGTAAGATTATGTTATGAACTTGGATTCGAGAGCCATAATGGTATCCTTCATGTAATGAATGATGAACTTAGGGTTTATTGGCTGGAACAGTATCGTATCATCCTTAGGAATGTCATGATGAGATATGTTAGTCGCCATTGTAAGGTAGCCCTACTGGACCTCTTTGGTAGGGTGAACATGATTTGGTTATGAAATAGATAAGGAACCTCTTCATGTGATCCTTTGATATCAAAGGCTAGCACCGAGTTAGTATGTTATGGAAAGTAGCTCTACTTGAGACGTATACTAGAGTACAATGTATTCTACTTGAGAATGAGACTAGAGTGCATAAAAGCCCTTCGTATTCCTTAACCATGTGCCTACCTGGAATGTGTCCTAGTTATACCCTTAGAAAGTAGAACACCCACATCGGTGTAGGTTAGAACTCCGGATTCCATGTTTACTTATCATTGTCTTTGTCAGTTATTAACTATTATCATCATATAGGATAACTAGTAGCATTTGAGAAGTTCTATGAGCTTTAGGTGGTGGTATGGAATGCTATCTAGACATTGCACAATAGGCTTTGAAGATGTTAGTTAGAGTCCCTAGGTCTTGTCTAAGACCATTACTTGAATGTCCTTATGTGATAAATGAGTCTTAAATGAACTAATTAACGCAATGACTTAAGTTATGCATATTAAATAAATAATTACTTACCTAGAGTAGTTAAGGGTATTCTAATTAGGGTGTGAAGGAGGCAAAGGAACGGTCACTTTGTATCTTACCTAGATAAGTCTTAAGAATGACTCTATTTAGGAAAGATGGTTGATTATGTAGACATGATATAAGCCTTAGGTAGTCCTAAGGATAATTTAGGTAATCTTGAAGAGGTCAATCTTGGACGTTATCTTCTTGATTTACTTATGTAAGTCTTTTGATAGCATTTGGAAGGAGAATGTCATATTATCTACATGTTATGTCTAAGTGAGACTGATTCCATCCTAGGTAGTCTAAGGATCTCTTAAGTGTGTGTGTTAGGGATTGTATGGGCGTTCGCTTCACAACTCACTCAAGTGAGACTTAGAATTATCTTTGGTAGGAGGATCTCATGTTCATATGTATGATGTATTGTAAGTGTTTGTATCTCATTCTAGATGGTCTTAAGGATCATTTAGTTTTTCCTAGAGAGGGTGTATGGCGGTCTCTCTTTGTCTTAGTTAAGTGAGTCTTAGGATAGCTTTTAGTGACAGGATTGCATGCTAGAAGGTGTCTAAGGTAAAGTTAAGAAACTTCACTGTAACAATGAAGAATTTCACTGTATATTGAAGTAGTTCAGTGCCTAAAATTGTCATAAATTTAGTAAATGATTTCTTATGTGTTTCAAAGGTGTTAAATGTTGTTATTATGATAACATTGTGATAGTTAAATGAAAAAGATGCATGTTTCTAATAAATGTATGTTTTCATGATGTTATGCATTATGTCACACTCAATACATATGTTTGTACTAATTTCAAGCTCTTATCTTTCTCTAATGTGATTCACAGGTAAAGGTGCTTTTGGAGAGCTAAGCTTGGATTAGATGATCGTTCAAAAAAGTTGAAGTATGTCTGCATTTGAATAGAGGGTTTAGATGTATCCCAAATTATTCTTCTGTTTAAGATTTGATGAAGTGAGACTTACTATTTCCTATGAGTTTTATTTGTAAGATATTTTAAAGACTTATAGAATGTTTGTGAAAAGTTTTAATTCCGCAATACTTTTCATATGCTTATATGATATGAATGATACATAAGGGCTTGTACAAGACCTCCGAGAGGTCAAGTACGCTGATTGCACTCCGAGAGTGCCATGTGTAGGGTGTGATCTTGGGATGTGACAGTCATTGCATTCAGTTTAGTCAATTTCCATATACTTCAGCATTTTCAACATTTTTAGTTGATGTCATTGCTAAGTATGATTTGTCAAGCTAATTTTTTTAAAAAGTTTTATCCTATCCTACGTTCCAATCATTAACGCATACTCTACTCCACATCTTTTTGTTATATACCTTCAAGTTCTCAGAAATTTAAAACATGCAGAGATTGGTTTCCTATCCACCTTCAACAACTTCGGTAGTGATTCCACATACATCGAGGAAAATTAACATGTTTTCGTATTTTAGTCTTTCATTTCAGTTTTGTCAAAGTTAATTGGGGCATGTACAATCATCTCTAGTCAGTTAATGGGTTTTATTCACACATAATTATATTCAACTTTATTCTGTAGTTATAGTCCAACATCATTAACTCATTTTTCTGTATTTATATATTATGATAAGTGTAGGGTATTCCACATCATTCAATATATCCCATATTTTAAGATTCTACATAGTATCTTGTGTTCAGTTGTTTAAGTATGCCTATGATATGCCAGCTCAAGATTAGCTTGACCTTACTCATGATATCTAGGTCCCGTTCTTACGTCAAGGGTGTAGCCTCGAGGTATGAAAAACTTGATATTAGAGAAGTAGGTTTAAGAGTCTTAGGAAGTCTGAAAATCCGAATTAAGTAGAGTCCTTTTCATTGGTGTGAAGTGCACCAAATCTAATGAGATGGAGGCTGCAAAGTGTTTTAGGAAAATTACATTCTCATTGCTTATTTTATAACACGTGTGGTATGATATCTCATTTCTAATCCATCGTATTTAGTTTCATATCATGCTTTCTGATTAAGCTTATGCAAGGAATGCTAATGCATGCAATCAATATTTTAGCTTAGAGTGTACACAACCAGATCAATTAGCAGGTTCTCGTTCCTAAAATACTAATGGTGGATCAGTGGAAGCTAGTATTTGACATTTTGTTAAGATTAATCCGCATAAACCTTTTGGATCACAAGTTGGTGATGACCCTAAAACTTCATTGATGTGGCCAAGAAACTCTTTGGAGTGATGCAGGTGATTAGAAATGATAGGTCGGAGTTAGCTTCTTACCAACCTAAGGATGTGGGTCATATATGGTGCGTACACTCAAAGAAAAATAGGGGTGCGAATGCATAACCTGTGACTTTGGAGTGTTTTCAAAGATATTTCCTTGATATGTTTTTACCAAGAGAGTTGAGGAATGCTAATGTTTAGGAATTTATGAATTTGAGACAAGGTTCAATCTCAGTCCAAGAATACTTGCTGATGTTTACCAAACACTCTAGGTACACTCCATACATGGTTGCCGATAAAAGGGCACAGATGAGTAAGTTTCTATTTGTGGTATCCTACATGGTGAAGACAGAGTGCAAGAATGTTATGTTGTTCGAGGATACGAGTATCTATAAACTCATGAATCATGCTTGGAAGGTTGAAGGAGATAAGCTTCGGGAAACGTCTAAGGACAACAAGAAGGAAAGAACAGGGAACTATGAATACTCTCAATAGAAATTGGTTAGGTGAAATAACTCACAATTTTAGTAGAGATCTTTAGCCCCAGCACCTTCATCGGTTATGGTCAATACCCCAAGTTTTGACAAGATAAGAAACGTATGTCATCAGGCTCTATGTCTTAAGGGAGTACTTCAAGTAACATGACCTATATTACTTTTCCAAAGTGTGGTAAGATCCAAGTGAGTGTATTGCAGCAAAAAATAAAGGTTTGGGTTTGGTATTTCTCGACACAAGTTGAGAGATTTACCTTTGTCTTAACAAGGACAAGGAAGTACCAATAATAGGGCTCAATATACAGCTCATCAACACCAAAAAGTCGCCCAACTCAATAATTAATTCATCTGGTACAAGTGGCTGTCAATGCTAAAACAGATTGTATGTTGTCCAAGCTTGCCAACACCCAGAAGATTCTGTTGATGTGTACTTACTGGTACGTTACGATTCGTTATGTAAATGTTTATTCTTTGATAGATATAGGGGCTACTCTTTAATTTTAACTCCCTATATGGCACTAAATTTTAGTGTCAGCCAAGAAACTCTCCCTAAACCCTTGTCAGTCTCTACTCTAGTTAGTGACCTAGTTATATCTAGACAGGTACACAAAAATATCCTAGCTATCACAATCTATTAGAAAGTCACCTCAGTAGATCTTTTAGGTTTACAAATCGTAGATTTTGATATTGTAACTACCCGTTAAGATATTTTTGAGTATTAGAATCATTTGTGCTCTTCCATTTAATTTTGAACGAGAATTTTAGACTATTTTTATAATAATATTACTTGGTACAGATTTGTTAAGTATTAGATTTTATTTGTTGGTTGTTCATGGGCCAATATTATAAATAATACCTTATATCACTTGGCCCATGTGTAGGAAGAGATTCATAGAATTTACTATTTAGTTAATTATTTAGTGGTTCATAATAAATTTCCCTAATTAGTTAAACAAATAGAAGTAGCCCCGAAGAGGACTTCAATGACAACTGATCTAGCTACATCAGGTTACTTTGTCCAAACCATTAAATTATATATATGAGTGGATATTGTTTAATTCGTATTACGTTGAGTCTTTGGGTGAAGGAGAAAGAAAAGAGTTGAGTGATAGTTAAATTGAATATTTTAGATGCTATTAGTGTTGTTGGACTTGGGGAACGTGAGAGTTGGTAACTAATGGAGAATAATGATTTTACAATTAAAAGGGTGATGTTGGATTATAATTATAGGTTAATCATTGAGGGTAAAGTCATAGAGTTATTTAATGAAGTATAAGAAAACTTTGTGTAGATGTATAACAGGTAGCCATATTTTAGTTCCAATTGCATAACTATTTTCAGTTTCATTTTTTATATAGTTATTAAATTATGATTGAAGTTTTTGTATATTCAGATAGGTAATTATATAGTAGGTGCATTGTATTGTTTGAATATCATAAAATTTTATTATTCATAGAAAGTAAGACTTAAACTTAGGATTGAACTTTAAGAAATTAATTATTGAGTTATGTGAGTATTTGGGGGTCAAGGATAGATATATATAAGTATATATAAAATCGTTAACTTACAAATTATGCATACAATATGGATTGGAAATGTTTGGAGGCATTAAGGAAAGGAAAGACAATGGAGAACTAGCTTGCCTAAAGTTAGTTCTTCGTAGAGGTGGTTATGGTCTATTATATGTGATAGATAGACTCTTAATAGAGATTGATATTCATCTAATGATATTATGATGTCCTCGATGTACTTGATTGTGTGGTTTGTGAATGTTTGAAATCCTAAGACCGTGACATTAAAAATTTTGAACTCTCGATATCGAAGTTATGCTTTGAATAAAGAATTCTTGAATGACATATTGTTAAGGAAGTGGAAAGTGATGATAAGAATGACAAATGAATTAACTATATATTTTGATCAATGCGATGAGCCGACATGGAATTAATGGATTTGGTGTCACATTCTGACACAATATAATTTGATTGGAGGTGTCAACTTTCAACATAATATTGTTTGATTGAGAGTAATGTTTTGAAACAATATTAATGGATCGGGTGTCACGTTTCGAAACTATATCATTAAAGTAAAATATAGTGAATTAACCTGATGTATTCAATCTCAAAGAATCCATTTCCCAAATAAGTGTGGTGTGGAGGGATGACTCATCGTATGTGTTTGAATTGTGACTGCTTGTGTACTTGTTTTCTTGGCATTTGTTCATGTTTTTTGTTGTTTATCACCTGCTAAGTGCTATAGTTTGTTTTATACTTTTACTTCATGCACATTAGTTACTATTTTGATTCAGCCGATGATATCTACTCAATACATGTTTCTGAGTACTGACCCCTACTTGTAATTTTCTGTGTTTTGCTTTTGTGGAGTTCAGCGCTTGTATCGATGACTTTGACTTTCCCTTAACTCTTGATAGTCTCAAGTAAGTCAGATTCCAAGATTAGCTTTTAATTCCAGATCGTGTTGGATTTTCTTGGTCATGACATTATGTCCTTAGATTTCATAGATAGACTATTCTAATTATTTATTTTGATTTCTTTAGTACTTTTAGAATTGGTATTTTTAGAATAAATGTTCTTCATGTGACGAGTTTCATGTTTTGGGGGTAATATGTAATAGAGTTTAGATATTTATTTTATTGGTTACTTTAATAAGTTTTGAACTATCGCATAATATTGGTTATCCATGGTTGAATAATTGATATAAATTGATGTTGAATTTGTTGGTTCACCAATCTAGGAGATTAAGTATAGGTGCCACTCATGAATCATTTTGGTTTGTGAAAGATATTATGTTACACATGGATTAGTTACGTTTTGGTTATGCCTTAGTTGACGGTAGAACTAGGATCGTTCGATTTTAGATTCCAAGCGAGCTAGTCTAAGAGTGAAAGGGTAGTAGCTTAGATCCTATGGGTCAATTTATCTCTTACCTTACGTCCAAAAAAATCATCTCTAAAGAGCACCTCTATAATTTTAATTGTGTTAAGGTTTCAAGCTCCAAAACCCAAACTCATTAGTTAGTTAGAGTAGTAAATGTGTTTCCAGAAGATCTTAATGGAGTTCCTCCAAAAGGGAGATCAACTTCATAACAAATCTCTTTCCAAATACCCAGCCTATTTCCATTCCTCTTTATATAACGAATCTAGTTGAGATCATGGAATTGAAAGAAAAGATGAAAGAACTTCTAGATAAGGGATTCATAAAACCTATTATATGTCCACGGAGTGCTCTACTGTTATTCGTGAATAATAAAAATGTTTATCTTAGGATGTGCCTTGACTATCGACAATTGAACAAAGTCACAATCAAGAACAAGTACCCCATCCCCAGGATTGGTGGAATGTTGGACCAACTATAGCGTGATAGTAATTTTTCAAAGATGGACCTTAATTCCTATTATCGCAAGCTTAGATTAAAAGATAGTGACATCCCAAAAATATGTTTAGGACTCGGTATGGTCATTATGAGTTTGTAGTTATGTTATTTTTACTATACAATGATTATTCAACTTTTATGGAATAAAATGAATACGATGCTTGAGCAATACTTGACCATGTTCTTAATCGTCTTTTTTCTTATTTAATTTAGGAATGAGGACAAACATGTGACTCATATGAGATTTTTTGTGCAAACTCTCAAAGATCTTCAGTTATTCGTTATTCACTAAGTTTAGAAAATGTGAGTTTTGGTTCTAATCAGTTTGTTTCCTTGGTCATATAGTATTCATCGCAGGAATCCAAGTGCATTCTTTGAACATAAAGGCAATGATGAAATGGCCTAGACAAACCTCTCCAACAGATATCAAAGGTTTCTTGGTTTTGGCTATTTATTAAAAGAGATTCGTTGAAGGATTTTCATCTATAGCTTACCCATTGACAATGTCCTCAGGAAAAGGTTGAGTTTCAGTCGTCGAATGATTGTGAGAAAAACCTCTCAAAACTTAAAACTAGGTTAACTACATCTCCTGTGTTAACTCTACTAGAGGGTTCAAACAGTTATATGATCTCTTGATTAATCCAGAGTGAGCCTAGCTTTTGTGTTGATGAAGCCAATTCATTACCTCAAACTTGAAACCGTAGTATTTTCCCAAAATATTTGCAAACATTATGTGAATTGTATTCACGTATATGTTTACGAAGATCATAATAGACTCTTGTATGTATTCCCCCTGAAAGAGTTCAATATTCGAAAGAGGAGATGTCTTGAATTCCTGAAAAACTATTACATGAATGTGCTTTACCATCCCAGTAAGGACAATGTACTAGTTGATTCTCTTAGTAAACTTCCCATTGGTATTTTAGCACATGTTGATGAAGAAATAAAGGAATTAGAAAAATATGTTCACCGGCTTGCTCAGTTAGGAGTTGGTGGACATGTTAGATAGTGGTGAGATAGTTCAAAACAGATCAAAATGTTCATTGGTAGTAGAGTTTAAGTAAAAACAAGACAATGATCTTATGTTGCTTCAATTGAAAGTTGCATTTCCTCATTAGAAGTTGAGGTTTTCTCCCAAGGGGTATATGGTATGCTTTGTTACTAGAGTAACTTATATGTTCCTATGGTATGTGTAGTTGTTCCCTTTTTATTTAATAGTGGAAGTAACCAAATAGCTAGCTGAGCTATAGAGAGAATCTATTCTATCATGGGTGGAACTCAACGAGGCATTATGTGTGTTGTTATTTCTACCCTCAAAGATGGTCACTATGCGTGATAATACCCATAGCATCAAGCAGGTAGAAGACAAACCAATTCATGAGACTTGGCTAAGGTTTTAGAAGTTGCTATTTCTATGTCCTACTCATGGGCTGCAGGTTGATGTGATACTTCAATATTTTTTACCAGAGTTTAGACTCTATTAACAAAGGAGTGGCCAACCAATTTTCTTTAGGTGGAGTGTAGCAATAATATAAAGTAGCCTCGTCCCTTCTTGATGAAATGACAAAAATAAATTAGGCATAATACACTCAAGAGGACAGAGTTTCCCCTATTTTTTTAGAATGACACCAGAACAAATCAACAAGGAGAAAGAGAGGGACGATAATATTAGAAAAATGTTTTCCCAAATATATTTGTTACAAAAACAAGTGCAATAATATGTGAGTGAACCTAATGTAGTAAGGAGATTGTGGATACACTATGAAGGTTCGAATCCTGGAGGGAATCAAGGTTAAAACTCTCACTGGGTTCAGGAGAGTTCCCACAAGAGTAACTTAAGGATGGGTGGGAATCAAGGTCGGGACTATTACAAGGTAGTAGAGCGGAGTCGATACTATCAAGAGTGGACTGAATAAAATGGCAATTGGAGGAGAGAAGATAATCATGAAGAGGTATACACAGAATCAAGTTACATCCCAACGTTAAGAGGTACCTCAAGTAGCCTACGAGTGGATGATTTGTTGTCACGCATCCTGATGAGTCAACAGATTGGACTCATTTAGGGCTATATTTTTTTTTATAGAAATAGTGTACTTAAATGGTTGTTTTGTCTCAATTAATGATGAAGAACATTGAGTGTCAGGTATTTTGAGTAATGGTTGTTTTCTCAACTATTGATGAATAACATTGAGTGTCAGGTATTTTGAGTTTCAAACAAGCATGGACAATACTTGGAAAAAAAGAGCAAAAAAGGATGAATGTAACGAACAAATAAAGATAGAGGATCGCCGAGTACACTTGGCGAATTGATGATAGGTTCGAAGATTGCCTTTTGTTCCAATATGATGAGACCTGGAGGAAAAAATCAAATCGGCGGTGTAAAGGAGAAGTCGGCGCATCGTTGAGAAATTCCACAAGCATGTACTTTATCACCTAGTGATCCAGAACACGAAGATGCTTCGACTAAGCGCAAGACGATAATGAAGTTACCAAAGGGTGAATCAACAATTCCAACTAACTACACTAAGTGACCCGTTGCAGCACTACTCTTTCAAAACTACAAATACTTGATGAGTGTTTTAGCTTATTATTCATTATTATCAGACTTTTATATAAAATTAGCGAATGGTGTCAAATTTTATAAGTTATTTTTGAGCTCTAACATTGAGAAGTTTTTTTTAGAATAACTTGAAGATTCAATGGGTTTCAACTCTAAGTATTTGGACTTGGGTCTGTTGGATTCTTCATTCTTGGCCTGTAACAAGATTTAAATTTTCGTACCCATTTGAATGCAAGCTCTTTTTTTTATGAATTTCTATCTTTCGTTCATGTCCAGCTAAACCCCCAATTCTTGGGTGTGATTTTGTTAATATCCTATAAATTAGTTGTTTGGTCTTGCTTTTTTGTAGTGTATTCATTATTTGATTCTGATTTAGTTTAATAGTTTTGGATGAATCTAATGATGTTGTGGTTTAGAATATATTCTGATATATGAGTTTCCAACTTACTTGAAAGAGATTTCGTGAAACTAATACTACTAAATTGATGGTCGGTGGGAGTAGGTCGAAAGCAGGTTTAGCTTGAGAGAGTGAACCCTAGTTTCACACAACACACTCAGCTCGAGAGAGTTAGAGGGTTAAGGAGGAGGCTATTTTTCTTGCGGCAAGTGGGTGTCCTTGAAAAATTGATTTGAAATGGGGTAAGTTGCTTGAGAGAGAGATTATCCCAATTAAAGTCTAGCCAAGATATAATTATTCTATGAATTTTCTATAAAAATCATGTATAAAAAGATCTTGTTTATCCCGTATTACTATAGCTTTAAAAGAATCCACCTCTGCTTGATTTAGAACTCTTTGTTAATTTCATTGTTTTTACTTAATCGTGAAAAACCCCCATTTAATAATTTACGCTTGTGTCAACCCTTTTTATTTAATATGTTTTCTACGTAATGTCTTTAGCTATGACTAGTTAGAATGTAATTTTACTTTTCTATTAATTCTCACAACCACTCCCTGTGGAAATGACCCCAACCCTTGGGTGCGTTAATATACTATGGTACGATTGTTTAAACTTGCATTGGAAGTTGTGCCTTTGATTACATCACTTACCAAAATGGATTCGCTATCGGGGGTTGGTGTTTTGTGAACATTTATAGTGAAGTAAGATTTTTTGTTATTTTTAGTTGTAGTTTTACTAATTTTATTTTTAGTTTTGTTTTTCCTTTTAATTATTTTTGAATGCACACACCCAGAGCATGGCTTAAGGAAGTGGTGGAAAGTCCACTTATGCAAATAAAGAAGTCAAGGGTAGGTTAACGTAAGATGCACTAGTAACATAGTTGAACGACATTACCACAATCTTAGAGGTGGAAAACAAATGCAAGACTGAAGGGAGGTACCTACCCCCTTATGAGAAGTAGAGCTCTAGATTCGCTGAGAGCAGTCGTATTGAAAATACACTGTAAATCATTCTCCAAAAAATCTTCAAGCAAGATAGAGAGCCGAAAATGAAGATCATACGGTGTTATTGCACCAGATGATCAACTCTCACTGTAGATCTATCAAGCAAATAACAACGCTCCGGTGCAATGTAGGGCCTCATCTGCACCCAGACGAACAATTGGGGCTACTTTGTAACACTTGAAAAAACCCCAATATTGGAGAGTAAGAAAAGACTAACGACATTAACTAAGGTGCTTCTTTGGAGGGAACCCACAATTTTAAATTCTTTAGTTTACTCTTATAAATAATAGAGTTTTAGTGGGTCTCAAGGTACATGATTTGAGTCAGATTACGATCAACTGTTACAGTCTCAGCGGGCTGAGATATTTGATAGGTACCTTCGTAACTCACCTAGAATCCTAGTTTCCTTATCCCCTACAGATATAATGTAATCTCCCGCACCTCTTGTGTCTTCAGTGACACATATGGTCCCTCTTCATGAATCCTTAATATATCATAAATTTGATGGGATGCAGACTATTATGGATGAGAAGCTACTTTCTACAGAGCACCTTGAGGAATGATATTCCAGGGTGGGGGAAACCTTCCATTTTACTAGGTTTGAGCATTTCACCAGGCCTTTAGCCTCATACTTTTCCATATAGGTCAACGAATTCTATACAACATACAAAGAGCTGGTGCCTGAGGGGAAGAAGAAGTCCAGTGCCTTTGGGATGGTGAGTCGATCATGGTTTGAGGAAAGCAAGTCATATGTAGTGGAGACCATATTAATATTATACTTCGCAGATCTTTAGGTACTACACTGGCATATGAGGGGTTCCCTACCATTCAGTCCCTAGATGACTTGAAGGGCTGGCTTGCACTTCTGATTTATGATACCATCTAGATTTGGATCGATGCATGGTCCCCATTTGGTAAAACAACATGAGTATTGCTGCTCTTTTCTTATTCGACTTCATCAGATGAACCATCATGCCATCCCAAAAAGAGTTCATTCTCCACAACCCTAAGGAGGTCTACCTTGGAATAATAATGTCAAGGAAGAGCATTGACATGGGGCTATATTGCAGGAGATGACCATGGGACAAAGCAACACCACACCTTCTTATCATTCCCAGTTCCGATCACTATTCTTTCTCGGCGTTCTTGTAACACCTTGAAAATCCAAGACACGTTGTAAAGCCTAACATAGGTGTCATAAGGTATATGTACTGTTTCTAAGTCCATTTTTAATGAATATAGGTTATTTAGGAGGTTTAAGAACCAAAACATCCAACAACATCCATGAGTCTGCGAAGTTGGTTCAAAGGGATGTTAGTGTACCTTAGCCTATTTGATTAACTTTTAGGGGTCAGAAATGTACGAATATTGGTGGAAAGGTAGATAATAGGTCTTTGAGTTGTTTCATGGTTGAAACATCCTGGTACAACTCCCCAAGGACAAACCAATACCCATTAAGAAGGACCCTTGTAGTTTGATGCAACACTGTATGGTAGTGTACATTGACGGGACAGAAGACAGACCGTGTGTGGATATACGGGGCTTTGATGACACCTTCGTCCCAAACTAAGGCTAGTGGAGAAGGCCCCTTCACACGAACAACCTCTGAACTCATCAACGGAGTGTAGAGGTGCAGGCTACGGTCCGTGTATGGATCGATGGGGTGTCGATGCCACCGTCGTCCCACACTAAGATAATTCGAGTAAGCCCCTCGCCTTCACAGTCTCTGACCAATACTATATAGTGTAGGACAGAGGGGAAGATGTCCGTTGACTCACCGACAACTCGTCGATCGGGGTTTCATTTGTGACGGTCGAGTTTTCTGCCTAATTTAAGTTGGTCTCATTTAATTATTTAGGGGTTAGGTGGTTTAATTAGGGGTTAAGGGAGTCTAGTTAAGTTTATTTAAGACCTAATATAAATACTCCCAACCCTCATTAATCTAAAGACAACTCTTAAATAAACTCTCTTTCTTCTCTCTTATTTCTCTCTCTACTTGAACTCACCATTGAAGACTAACAAGACTTAGGGTTTGGGGGGATGTAAAGGGATAAATTGTCCATCAAATTTTTGACAATCGTTAAGGTATGTGTTCTATTCACCTTTGAGACTCTTTCCTCAAAAGGGTTCCTTCAAAATAAACTTAAAAAGCTGAGTTTTCTTATGGGTTTCATTCGATTACGAAATTGAAGTTATGAATTGAGTTGTTAATGATTTCTTTAGGTCATATTGAATATATTAACATGTAATTCAACTTGTTTATAGTAACTGATGATGGTTTGGTCTAAATTGAAGAATATGATCCTCCATCCCTAACCCTAGGTAGTGATCTTGACCTATATTGTATTGTGATTATTCAATTGAGTTAGTTGTTGATTTGATTAGTAGCCTATGGTGTTATTATTATTGAATTAATATGAATTATGGGCCTATCATGCTAGTTCTTGAGATATGGTTTAGGTTATGAATTGTAAAGGTGAAATTAGCCTATGTATATTGTCTCAAGTTGTGATCTAGTGTTGAATTGTGTTATAAAGATGCGGTTGGCCTTGTTATCTTATTGGTTATATTGTGTGATGATGTTACTCCCCAAATTGGGTTGAGTTATGGGTTGATTGTAAGACCTTGATGATAGACTATGAGGAAGATTTGATAAGTCTTAGAATCTCTATCTTTACTTCCAATTGTGATTAATTGTTGTTAAGTCATGATATTACATTAGAGTATGCCTTATAATTGGATTATAATTTGTTATGATGTTGAATTTAAATGTCTTGACTATATTGTGAGGTTGATTAGGGTGTATGTGATATAAGGATGGTGAAAACTATCAATGTGCCTTGATATGCTATGAAATGCTAATGTGTTAAACTCCCTTGTATGAATTGTTATGAAAGGAATTATACTCATACAATTATTATTTGGGTATTGATGATGATGATTATACAAGGGGTAGACCCTATGGCCTAAATTCAACTATGATTGATTATTAAAGGCTTAAAGACATTTTAAAAAGGGACTCTAGCTTAGCACCGAGTGAAATAGATTGAGGAGTGTCCCTTCCCACATAAGGTAAGGTAGGAATACTATATTACTCTTGAAATTGGAGTCAATAATTCCATAAAGAGTGTCCCAACTATATCTCTTAGTTCTTGAACTATGTTGCCCCCATAGGAATACTAGCTAGTGGATCCACGTAGTTTGTAAATTTCATGTTTTTGTACTACCTTGGCAAGTATTCCACCTTCTTTCGGTGTAGGTTTTTATGACACCGGATTCCACACTAGCTCATGTGGTCTATGTTGGTTAGGGAAAGATGTTCCCAAAAGGTAAAACGAATTAAAGGACTTGAACTATAACTTGGATAACTTAAGAGGTCTAGCTTGGTCTAGGTAGGGGTATGTGACTCTACCTAAACATTGCACTAATTAGCCTTGAGGGGAGTCTTAGGAGGAGGTTCTTATATATGTTTATGTTATTATAATATATGATGTATATATTTTAACCATGTCACATTGTTGATAATATATGTTGATTAGTTCATTTATGATTATGCCTTGGGTTGTAATGTTAATATATTATCAAATGTGAACCTAAATGCATGATATGTAAAGTTGTACATTGGTCATATTTTCTTGTTAGGGATACTTGATTGATTAAGGTTAAGGGGCTTTTCTTGGTAATTGCACTTGTTGACTTAATAAGGACTTGTGAGTAGTTGTCTTGCTTATTATGATATGTTTGGCTCTTGTTCATTCTCGTGATATTATTCTTTGATGTTATGGTTGTAGTAAATCATGGTTTCAAGTATGTTGGGATAAGTATTACTTGTTGAGATAGTAAGCATGTTTGGTTGGTTGATATGACTTACTTGACTTTGAATTAAGTCCCTAAAGGGGTAATTTTGCATGTTTTGATAAAAAGTCCTTTTTAGCATGTTTTGCTTGTGTATCTGCATAAGATCCCATACTTAGTACATGTGGAGTACTAACCCCATTTTCTTCCCTTTTCCCCAAACATTTTAGGTTCCGATCGTTGAAGAGTTTGGAAGGGGACATTGTTGAAGGCTTGTATTCTTCCTTTCATCCAAGTGGGGTAGGTCCTGATTTTTCAAGGGAAATGCACCTCCAGCTTACATATTTTGTTATGAGCTTATTGACTCTTTCATTCCTTTTCTTTTTAATTGAGTATTGTACTTTTGTATGACCTGTACATGTTCTTGTTTGATTGATGTAAGGGCTATGACCATATTGTGATAATCGTTTAGATGGTATGAGATGAGAATCATTGAGACTATTTCTATATTTTACGTATATGTATGTGCAATAAAAGTAGAAGGCTATGTAACCTTCCTATATGAAGGGTCTATGTATACTCAATATGAATATATATTATGTGTATGTAGTGGTCTACATAAACCTCCAAGTAGTGATGACGAAAGTTTCAACATTTTCCGCATTTTTCAACCTATGAATGTAATGACATGAGACTAAGAGGCTAGTCTTACTCCTTAAATAGGACAACGATTCCGATTACGTCTAGGTGGTAACCCCGGATGTGACTGATCTGGAGTTTCTCGAGATGCTAATAGAGACTTTGAGGTTACCACTTCATCCTTTGTTGAAATCTAGATCATTGAGGTTTAGTACAATCAAGAGAAGGTCGGAAGAAAGAGAGCAGCCCCGATGGATACATCTTTAGAGGTAGACATTGATTTTATACCTGTAGTGGCATCTATGCCTACTTTGATCTCTGGGCCTTCAGGTACATCTGCTCCTATTTCTTCTTCAAATGCTTTAGGTTCTTCTTTCTATTTCAAGCGCACCAGGATTACTCAGGATATGATCCTGAAGATGGGGCACCTTGCCCATTTAGCTGATCTGAGGGCCACCCCGACTAGCGGTATTGATTCCATTGATGATTGAGAGTTCCAGTCTTCGTGCATTGCCCCCTCACCGAACATTGATTCATGATTTGATGGTGAGAGTCACTGCTTGTGAGATTAGACTAAGGGAGTCCTTAGAATTTATGTCTGTGAAAGTCGGTGTGACATATATGAGAAAATTTATATACTATCTCAAATCTATAGACTTCATTTCATAATTGGAGGCATCCTATGATGTGGATACCCCAACGATTCCTCTAGCCACAACCATAGATGTACATCAGGATGATACAATAACTGATTTGTCGGAGGCAGAGATAGATGAAGAGCATATTGATGTGTGAGAGGCTGAGGTGTATGATTATCTGGCTAACCTTGAGGATTATATGTTTAAGACTATGCGCCCGACTCTTTTAAAGACACCACCATGGGTGGGTCTCGTGGAGCCTGTCCTTCTGAGGTGACTCAGGGCACTGATGCCCAGGTTCATAGTGTTACTCCGGACATTGATGCCCCAAAAAAAAAGCCAACTCCGTTGATAGGTCTTTCCTTTACCACCTTGTTTGTCTTATTGATTTATTTTGACTTTTTGATATTTTCTTGCATTTGGGTACCAATTTCATTTGTTTTGTGGTAGGGTGTGTCTCATTTTTTTATTATTGTTTCGTTTATATATTGAGTTGTGTGCTATAAATTGTGTTTTAGCATTGTATTTTGTAAATGTTTGAGCTCTAGCTCCCTATTTTAAATGTAAATTATATTTGACCCTTTTGAAAGATTTTGTTCCAACTCAGAAGTGTGTTTGAGTGTGGTTGTTCTTTTGTAAATTTGAGTATTGGTATGATCTATATAGATGACTTGAATGGTTCTCATAATTAAACAAACAAGAATGTGTGGCTACAACGAGGCCTAATTAGGTTGCATAGGAAATATATGAACTCTTTGCATCTTTTTGTGACTAGACGATTGTTGAATTGAGTCTTTTATGATGAACATTGCACACTAGAGAATGTGTGGAGAATTTTTTGACTTCGGTGTCAATGCCTTTTGTGATGAGCTTACTGTGACCATGGGTGATGAGACCTAGAATTTGTAGCATTGGTCCAGTTCACTAACAGATGCAAAATCCTAAAAATGTTCTTAGGCAACAATCTTAAAGAGTAAAACGATTTGACATTGTGTCTCATTTTTGGACTACCTTGTGAGTGTGTGATCTTTGTTTGAACTCCCTTTGAGACTTATCCTTTTCATACAAGAAACTTGATTAAATTTTAATCTTTCTTTACTCCTTTATCCATAATCCTCATGAAGTGTAGTTTTCTTAAATAACAAACTTAGGCGACATGCCTAAGGGGCGGTTGCGGTGAAAAGAGAAGGTACATCAAGAAATATGAAGGAATTCCCCTATACTTATGATTTAGAAAAATATTGAGCCCCTTCATACAAAAAGAAGAAGAAAAGAAGGAGGAAAAAGTAAAAGAATTCAAAAGTTTTGAAATAAAATTGAAAAAAGAAATGGGATGTCAAATGTTTCATTGAAATTGAATAATGGGGTAAATTTTGAACATGAATGAGAATGAAGAAGAAAAATATATAAAGTGTTTTTCACGCCACATTTCATGGGGATACCAATGACTGAGCCTAATTTACCATACCTTTAGACTTGTTCTGATCACAAGCCTTGAAAAGACCCTTTTTGATCTTGAGAGCTTTAACAAGTGATGGTTGGAAAATAAGGGCAAACCTATGGGTGGAGTCATGCATTTGTGAGTGTGAGTGGTCGTTGTGACTTCAAAGCTATAAATTATTGAATCATTGCCTCTGAATATGAAATCAAGCTTTGTGTGTGGGAATCAAATACGTTTCTTAAGCTTTAAATTGCGTTTAAAGAAAGTATTGTGAACATGAGAATCTTTGATAATTGTGAGTCATCACTTGAATTTTTGATTGCACAATTGATCCTAGAATGAGTAATTTGAGTCTTCTTGTGTTCATTAATGATTGATTCTTGTTTACAACAATTTGATACATCCTTTTTGAACTGCTAAACTTAAGTTTTACTTGAAGACAAGCGAAAGTAAAAGTCTGGGGTGTTGATGGGTCCTAGATTTGAACTCATTTAGGGCTTTATTTGGATAGATTTTTTGTCCGCAAATGCTTGTTTTGTGCAATTAACTTATGTAAAACCTTTTATTCACAAGTATTTTGATTGAGAAACAAAGCATGGACACTAATTTTAATAAAATGAACGAAGCAAGCTAAAAAAGTGAAGAGATTAAGGACTGGTGATGACCAAGTCCCTTTGGCGAGTCACCTAATGACCTTCTGACCGCCTAAAATTTTGTGTGCTTAGCTCTGTAGGAGAAAATCATTTTGGCGAGAGAAAGAAGTAGTTGCGATGTTGTTGAATGCTTTCGTAATGTAGTGTTGGACCACCAAATGTAACAAAACTTGAGGATGCTGAAGGCCAAAGCAAAAAGGCGATGGAACAAAATGAATGGCGGATTGCTAAGCTGATTGGCGAGCCTGACTTACTATGTCGAATGTCCCATCAAAACATATTTCTTCCGGTAATAATCACATTATCAAAATTATATTTATTATCAAATTTTATTCTTAAAATTTGTTAGAGTAATTTCTTATTTTGGACTCTGAGTATTGAGGCTAAGTTTTCCTTAGCTTTAAAGATTTATTTTCCATCTTGGAGAAATTGGATTTTGGTCTTTGAGATTCTTCAATCTGGACCTTTGTAAAGACGAAATTAATCTTACTAGGTTGAAATAAACACAATTTGGTACTGATTTCTACATTTTAATCTTGTCTAACTAAAATCTCAATTATTGTGATGTGATTATGTCATTATGGGATGATTTATCTTGTTGTATTGCTACTTGTTAGTTTAAATGTTATTTAAATGTGATTTCAGTCCATAATTGTGGTTTAATCTAAAGAATTGTCGTTAAAAATGTAGTTCTACCTTTGTGTTTTTGGCTTTCTCGAGAGAGATCTTTTATAACCAATATATTTAATTTATGTCCAGTGGGTATTGTGTTGTCACGTGTTCGGCTCGAGAGAGTGAATCTTAAATCCTTTTCCACACATTCAGTTCAAGAGAGTAAATTGACTAAAGCATAGGTTGTTCTTATTTTCTTGTGTGTTGGTGTTCGAGAAAAACCAACTTGATTCGGGGTAAATTTTTTGAGAGAAAGTTTATCACTGCTAAAGACCATCTTAGTCACTAATTTACAGTTATTTACAAACCGTTGCAATTACCCATTTGTCTATATTAGACTATAATCAAATTACATCCCAAGAGCTCGTCTCAATATTTTAAATTTTGTGTTAGTTTTTGTTGTTGTAGATGATAGTTAAAATCAGAACCATCTTGTAATTTTACTCTAGTGTCAACCCCTCAATTTAAATCCTATTTTTTTCGTAAATGTATATTTCTATGATTGAATTGAACGTATTCATACTCTATTAATTAATCTTAAACACGTACCACTCATCGTGGGATTCTATCCCAACTCATTTAGTTAGGTCATTGTACTGACTAGCGACTACCCTCCAAGTTGTAACACGTTACATTGAGACTTTAATCACATACCCTCATTTTCCCACAACTCCATTTCGCCACAGGTTTGTAATTCCCATTTGTGGGCATCAAATTATAGTAATCACGTAGTCATGCCTTTATACGCCTGGAAGGTATATTAGTTCCCCTTAGTGGGGTGTATACATTGAACTCCATGTTGATATCACGTGGTTTTATGTTAGTTACTAGTAGCTCCTAGAATCAAACTCTAGTGCATTTGACTAGGTTCTTAGTTATATTACAGTTTTACATATCAACATGTTATGTACATGGTCATTGTAATACCTCAAAAATGATTTAGGTAAAGATAGAGACTAACATGGTTTTCATGAGGTTATAAGGTCTTAAAATGGTCTATAATATGGTATTGAGGCAGTGTCTAGAGTTTTAGATGATTTGGAAGTGAAACGTCAAGGGACGAATAAGACGTTCGACGACTAAGTCAACTATGTGCCTATATATGTTTATGTGCCTATATGTGTGTTGCATGAGTTAGTAAGGTTGTTATATGAGTTATTATAGTTTATATAGGCAGTGTGAATGTTTTATGAAGTTTATAGGTCAAATGTTTAAGAACCTCCATGACGTTTGAAAGGTATGCCTTCAAACGACCTTGTGTGTGTAAATTTTTTTTCCGAGTTTTACGTGTTCGTTTTGGTTGAAATTCATGTGGGAGGTCCTTAAATTGTATACATACATATTTGAGTTGGAAATTTTGGTTGAAAGTCCCCAAGGACCATCCAGGGTCCTTGAGGAAGGACCTTATCCTTGAAGCCAAGACAAGCCCAAACGACGGAGGCAGTAGACGACTCGTGGGCCAGTCGGCGCCCTGTAGATGGGTGTCATGGGTATAAGGAGTGGTATAAGTATATGCCAAGACCATCCTCATTCCCAAACCATGGACCAACAGAACGGTCCGTTTGTTGGGAGGTGGTCCGTTTGTGGCCATCCGTTTGTGAGACTGTCTCATGTGCGCAGTTCACTGTAATGTTTAGGGTTGAATTGATAAATTCAACCCACTTCAAAATAATACTTTGGGTGGTTCATAAAGGGTATTTTTGGTATTTTAAACATGTTTATAATCCTTTAACCCTTGGAAGATTCATTCTTCAAAATCAAAACCCAAAATCCCTTAAAAATTCTCTAGAACTCTATTGGAGCCAAACCTCAAGGAAGGGCTTGGATTGGATATTTGAGTGGTTATTATTTATAAAATTGATGGATTAATATAAGTGAGGTATGGTTTTTGATCCTTGACAATCTATTCATCAAGGATCCCAACATTCAAAGAGTTTTTAAAATGTTGTTCGAAGATGAACTTTTCCAATTTCATGATCTATCCATGGGTTCTTGCATTAAAGGTTTTAAAGCATTGCATATTAATTGAATTGTTGTTAATTATATGATTTTAACTCAATTAACCTATGAACCCATGTAATTGATGAACCCTAGTTTTGGATTAATTCATGGGTTAAATGATATTGTCTTAATGCTTATGAATTCTAGTGTAGTTTTCTATGGACTATTGAATGATGTAATAATTGTATTGAATTGATATCTAGGTTGCCTTAGATTTGTGAAGCTATATTGAATTGTCCTAGTTTTATTGAATATCATAGTTTATGTATTGAATTGTTGGTTGTGGCATGTAAGGGCCTTATGGTATTGAATTAGATGATTTAGCTATGGATTGAAGTGGTGAGAATAATTGGTCGTATTCTTCCCTAATTCTCTTTATTTCATGTTAATTAGACTTCAATTATGTTATGGTTGGTATGATCCACTTATGGTGGCGGTGCTATATGCTTTACTTGTAGTTGATGTGGCCTTGTCGGCGTTACTTTATGTATCATGATGATCATGGCCTTGCCGGCACTACTTGAATCATTATGATGATTTTTGTAGTTGATTTATGTGGTGTATGAGAATATCTATCTACATGTGATTAAGTGAAAGTATGAGTTCTTCTATTGTTGTTAGGTGATCATGTTAGACTATGACTATGCCTTGTTTGTGTAGTCTTAGAGATGATGCATGATTATTTCTAATTGACTATATGAGTCTATGATGGTTATATTGATGATGTTATAGTAATTTATATAATGAAATCAAGATGATAAGGGTCATTCCTAAGTGATTCAAAGAATGATATTCTATATGTAATAAAGTAAAGTATGTTGCGTCTTGTTTTGGTAAACTTATATCCTTACTTGATATATGTATGAGTAATATGTGGATATGAGATGTATTAGCGAGTTAGGCTTAATTCACCCTTATCATGTATCAATGAATGATATGTGAGACCATAAAAGATGTTATGAATGTTATGTATGTGGAACCTTAAACCTAGTGGTAAGCTTATGTTATGAACTTGGATTCGAGAGCCATAATGGTATCCTTCATGTAATGAATGATGAACTTAGGGTTTATTGGCTGGAACAGTATCATATCATCCTTAGGAATGTCATGATGAGATATGTTAGTCGCCATTGTAAGGTAGCCCTACTGGACCTCTTTGGTAGGGTGAACATGATTTGGTTATGAAATAGATAAGGAACCTCTTCATGTGATCCTTTGATATCAAAGGCTAGCACCGAGTTAGTATGTTATGGAAAGTAGCTCTACTTGAGACTTAGACTAGAGTACAATGTATTCTACTTGAGAATGAGACTAGAGTGCATAAAAGCCCTTCGTATTCCTTAACCATGTGCCTTCCTGGAATGTGTCCTAGTTATACCCTTAGAAAGTAGAACACCCACATCGGTGTAGGTTAGAACTCCGGATTCCATGTTTACTTATCATTGTCTTTGTCAGTTATTAACTATTATCATCATATAGGATAACTAGTAACATTTGAGAAGTTCTATGAGCTTTAGGTGGTGGTATGGAATGCTATCTAGACATTGCACAATAGGCTTTGAAGATGTTAGTTAGAGTCCCTAGGTCTTGTCTAAGACCATTACTTGAATGTCCTTATGTGATAAATGAGTCTTAAATGAACTAATTAACGCAATGACTTAAGTTATGCATATTAAATAAATAATTACTTACCTAGAGTAGTTAAGGGTAGTCTAATTAGGGTGTGAAGGAGACAAAGGAACGGTCACTTTGTATCTTACCTAGATAAGTCTTAAGAATGACTCTATTTAGGAAAGATGGTTGATTATGTAGACATGATATAAGCCTTAGGTAGTCCTAAGGATAATTTAGGTAATCTTGAAGAGGTCAATCTTGGACGTTATCTTCTTGATTTACTTATGTAAGTCTTTTGATAGCATTTGGAAGGAGAATGTCATATTATCTACATGTTATGTCTAAGTGAGACTGATTCTATCCTAGGTAGTCTAAGGATCTCTTAAGTGTGTGTGTTAGGGATTGTATGGGCGTTCGCTTCACAACTCACTCAAGTGAGACTTAGAATTATCTTTGGTAGGAGGATCTCATGTTCATATGTATGATGTATTGTAAGTGTTTGTATCTCATTCTAGATGGTCTTAAGGATCATTTAGTTTTTCCTAGAGAGGGTGTATGGCGGTCTCTCTTTGTCTTAGTTAAGTGAGTCTTAGGATAGCTTTTAGTGAGAGGATTGCATGCTAGAAGGTGTCTAAGGTAAAGTTAAGAAACTTCACTGTAACAATGAAGAATTTCACTGTATATTGAAGTAGTTCAGTGCCTAAAATTGTCATAAATTTAGTAAATGATTTCTTATGTGTTTCAAAGGTGTTAAATGTTGTTATTATGATAACATTATGATATTTAAATGAAAAAGATGCATGTTTCTAATAAATGTATGTTTTCATGATGTTATGCATTATGTCACACTCAATACATATGTTTGTACTAATTTCAAGCTCTTATCTTTCTCTAATGTGATTCACAGGTAAAGGTGCTTTTGGAGAGCTAAGCTTGGATTAGATGATCGTTCAAAAAAGTTGAAGTATGTCTGCATTTGAATAGAGGGTTTAGATGTATCCAAATTATTCTTCTGTTTAAGATTTGATGAAGTGAGACTTACTATTTCCTATGAGTTTTATTTGTAAGATATTTTAAAGACTTATAGAATGTTTGTGAAAAGTTTTAATTCCGCAATACTTTTCATATGTTTATATGATATGAATGATACATAAGGGCTTGTACAAGACCTCCGAGAGGTCAAGTACGCTGATTGCACTCCGAGAGTGCCATGTGTAGGGTGTGATCTTGGGATGTGACAGTCATTGCATTCAGTTTAGTCAATTTCCATATACTTCAGCATTTTCAACATTTTTAGTTGATATCATTGCTAAGTATGATTTGTCAAGCTAATTTTTTTTAAAAAGTTTTATCCTATCCTACGTTCCAATCACTAACGCATACTCTACTCCACATCTTTTTGTTATATACCTTCAAGTTCTCAGAAATTTAAAACATGCAGAGATTGGTTTCCTATCCACCTTCAACAACTTAGGTAGTGATTCCACATACATCGAGGAAAATTAACATGTTTTCGTATTTTAGTCTTTCATTTCAGTTTTGTCAAAGTTAATTGGAGCATGTACAATCATCTCTAGTCAGTTAATGGGTTTTATTCACACATAATTATATTCAACTTTATTCTGTAGTTATAGTCCAACATCATTAACTCATTTTTCTGTATTTATATATTATGATAAGTGTAGGGTATTCCACATCATTCAATATATCCCATATTTTAAGCTTCTACATAGTATCTTGTGTTCAGTTGTTTAAGTATGCCTATGATATGCCAGCTCAAGATTAGCTTGACCTTACTCATGATATCTAGGTCCCGTTCTTACGTCAAGGGTGTAGCCTCGAGGTATGAAAAACTTGATATTAGAGAAGTAGGTTTAAGAGTCTTAGGAAGTCTGAAAATCCGAATTAAGTAGAGTCCTTTTCATTGGTGTGAAGTGCACCAAATCTAATGAGATGGAGGCTGCAAAGTGTTTTAGGAAAATTACATTCTCATTGCATATTTTATAACACGTGTGGTATGATATGTCATTTCTAATCCATCGTATTTAGTTTCATATCATGCTTTCTCATTAAGCTTACGCAAGGAATGCTAATGCATGCAATCAATATTTTAGCTTAGAGTGTACACAACCAGATCAATTAGCAGGTTCTGGTTCCTAAAATACTAATGGTGGATCAGTGGAAGCTAGTGTTTGACATTTTGTTAAGATTAATCCGCATAAACCTTTTGGATCACAAGTTGGTGATGACCCTAAAACTTCATTGATGTGGCCAAGAAACTCTTTGGAGTGATGCAGGTGATTAGAAATGATAGGTCGGAGTTAGATTCTTACCAACCTAAGGATGTGGGTCATATATGGTGCGTACACTCAAAGAAAAATAGGGGTGCGAATGCATAACCTGTGACTTTGGAGTGTTTTCAAAGATATTTCCTTGATATGTTTTTACCAAGAGAGTTGAGGAATGCTAATGTTTAGGAATTTATGAATTTGAGACAAGGTTCAATCTCAGTCCAAGAATACTTGCTGATGTTTACCAAACACTCTAGGTACACTCCATACATGGTTGCCGATAAAAGGGCACAGATGAGTAAGTTTCTATTTGTGGTATCCTACATGGTGAAGACAGAGTGCAAGAATGTTATGTTGTTCGAGGATACGAGTATCTATAAACTCATGAATCATGCTTGGAAGGTTGAAGGAGATAAGCTTCGGGAAACGTCTAAGGACAACAAGAAGGCAAGAACAGGGAACTATGAATACTCTCAATAGAAATTGGTTAGGTGAAATAACTCACAATTTTAGTAGAGATCTTTAGCCCCAGCACCTTCATCGGTTATGGTCAATACCCCAAGTTTTGACAAGATAAGAAACGTATGTCATCAGGCTCTATGTCTTAAGGGAGTACTTCAAGTAACATGACCTATATTACTTTTCCAAAGTGTGGTAAGATCCAAGTGAGTGTATTGCAGCAAAAAATAAAGGTTTGGGTTTGGTATTTCTCGACACAAGTTGAGAGATTGACCTTTGTCTTAACAAGGACAAGGAAGTAACAATAATAGGGCTCAATATACAGCTCATCAACACCAAAAAGTCGCCCAACTCAATAATTAATTCATCTGGTACAAGTGGCTGTCAATGCTAAAACAGATTGTATGCTGTCCAAGCTTGCCAACACCCAGAAGATTCTGTTGATGTGTACTTACTGGTACGTTACGATTCGTTATGTAAATGTTTATTCTTTGATAGATATAGGGGCTACTCTTTAATTTTAACGCCCTATATGGCACTAAATTTTAGTGTCAGCCAAGAAACTCTCCCTAAACCCTTGTCAGTCTCTACTCTAGTTAGTGACCTAGTTATATCTAGACAGGTACACAAAAATATCCTAGCTATCACAATCTATTAGAAAGTCACCTCAGTAGATCTTTTAGATTTATAAATCGTAGATTTTGATATTGTAACTACCCGTTAAGATATTTTTGAGTATTAGAATCATTTGTGCTCTTCCATTTAATTTTGAACGAGAATTTTAGACTATTTTTATAATAATATTACTTGGTACAGATTTGTTAAGTATTAGATTTTATTTGTTGGTTGTTCATGGGCCAATATTATAATTAATACCTTATATCACTTGGCCCATGTGTAGGAAGAGATTCATAGAATTTACTATTTAGTTAATTATTTAGTGGTTCATAATAAATTTCCCTAATTAGTTAAACAAATAGAAGTAGCCCCGAAGAGGACTTCAATGACAACTGATCTAGCTACATCAGGTTACTTTGTCCAAACCATTAAATTATATATATGAGTGGATATTGTTTAATTCGTATTACGTTGAGTCTTTGGGTGAAGGAGAAAGAAAAGAGTTGAGTGATAGTTAAATTGAATATTTTAGATGCTATTAGTGTTGTTGGACTTGGGGAACGTGAGAGTTGGTAACTAATGGAGAATAATGATTTTACAATTAAAAGGGTGATGTTGGATTATAATTATAGGTTAATCATTGAGGGTAAAGTCATAGAGTTATTTAATGAAGTATAAGAAACTTTGTGTAGATGTATAACAGGTAGCCATATTTTAGTTCCAATTGCATAACTATTATCAGTTTCATTTTTTATATAGTTATTAAATTATGATTCAAGTTTTTGTATATTCAGATAGGTAATTATATAGTAGGTGCATTGTATTGTTTGAATATCATAAAATTTTATTATTCATAGAAAGTAAGACTTAAACTTAGGATTGAACTTTAAGAAATTAATTATTGAGTTATGTGAGTATTTGGGGGTCAAGGATAGATATATATAAGTATATATAGAATCGTTAACTTACAAATTATGCATACAATATGGATTGGAAATGTTTGGAGGCATTAAGGAAAGGAAAGACAATGGAGAACTAGCTTGCCTAAAGTTAGTTCTTCGTAGAGGTGGTTATGGTCTATTATATGTGATAGATAGACTCTTAATAGAGATTGATATTCTTCTAATGATATTATGATGTCCTCGATGTACTTGATTGTGTGGTTTGTGAATGTTTGAAATCCTAAGACCGTGACATTAAAAATTTTGAACTCTCGATATCGAAGTTATGCTTTGAATAAAGAATTCTTGAATGACATATTGTTAAGGAAGTGGAAAGTGATGATAAGAATGACAAATGAATTAATTATATATTTTGATCAATGCGATGAGCCGACATGGAATTAATGGATTTGGTGTCACATTCTGACACAATATAATTTGATTGGAGGTGTCAACTTTCAACATAATATTGTTTGATTGAGTGTAATGTTTTGAAACAATATTAATGGATCGGGTGTCACGTTTCGAAACTATATCATTAAAGTAAAATATAGTGAATTAACCTGATGTATTCAATCTCAAAGAATCCATTTCCCAAATAAGTGTGGTGTGGAGGGATGACTCATCGTATGTGTTTGAGATTGTGACTGCTTGTGTACTTGTTTTCTTGGCATTTGTTCATGTTTTTTGTTGTTTATCACCTTCTAAGTGCTATAGTTTGTTTTATACTTTTACTTCATGCACATTAGTTACTATTTTGATTCAGCCGATGATATCTACTCAATACATGTTTCTGAGTACTGACCCCTACTTGTAATTTTCTGTGTTTTGCTTTTGTGGAGTTCAGCGCTTGTACCGATGACTTTGACTTGCCCTTAACTCTAGATAGTCTCAAGTAAGTCATATTCCAAGATTAGCTTTTAATTCCAGATCGTGTTGGATTTTCTTGGTCATGACATTATGTCCTTAGATTTCATAGATAGACTATTCTAATTATTTATTTTGATTTCTTTAGTACTTTTAGAATTGGTATTTTTAGAATAAATGTTCTTCATGTGACGAGTTTCATGTTTTGGGGGTAATATGTAATAGAGTTTAGATATTTATTTTATTGGTTACTTTAATAAGTTTTGAACTATCGCATAATATTGGTTATCCATGGTTGAATAATTGATATAAATTGATGTTGAATTTGTTGGTTCACCAATCTAGGAGATTAAGTATAAGTGCCACTCATGAATCATTTTGGTTTGTGAAAGATATTATGTTACACATGGATTAGTTACGTTTTGGTTATGCCTTAGTTGACGGTAGAACTAGGATCGTTCGATTTTAGATTCCAAGCGAGCTAGTCTAAGAGTGAAAGGGTAGTAGCTTAGATCCTATGGGTCAATTTATCTCTTACCTTACGTCCAAAAAAATCATCTCTAAAGAGCACCTCTATAATTTTAATTGTGTTAAGGTTTCAAGCTCCAAAACGCAAACTCATTAGTTAGTTAGAGTAGTAAATGTGTTTCCAGAAGATCTTAATGGAGTTCCTCCAAAAGGGAGATCAACTTCATAACAAATCTCTTTCCAAATACCCAGCCTATTTCCATTCCTCTTTATATAACGAATCTAGTTGAGATCATGGAATTGAAAGAAAAGATGAAAGAACTTCTAGATAAGGGATTCATAAAACCTATTATATGTCCACGGAGTGCTCTACTGTTATTCGTGAATAATAAAAATGTTTATCTTAGGATGTGCCTTGACTATCGACAATTGAACAAAGTCACAATCAAGAACAAGTACCCCATCCCCAGGATTGGTGGAATGTTGGACCAACTATAGCGTGATAGTAATTTTTCAAAGATGGACCTTAATTCCTATTATCGCAAGCTTAGATTAAAAGATAGTGACATCCCAAAAATATGTTTAGGACTCGGTATGGTCATTATGAATTTGTAGTTATGTTATTTTTACTATACAATGATTATTCAACTTTTATGGAATAAAATGAATACGATGCTTGAGCAATACTTGACCATGTTCTTAATCGTCTTTTTTCTTATTTAATTTAGGAATGAGGACAAACATGTGACTCATATGAGATTTTTTGTGCAAACTCTCAAAGATCTTCAGTTATTCGTTATTCACTAAGTTTAGAAAATGTGAGTTTTGGTTCTAATCAGTTTGTTTCCTTGGTCATATAGTATTCATCGCAGGAATCCAAGTGCATTCTTTGAACATAAAGGCAATGATGAAATGGCCTAGACAAACCTCTCCAACAGATATCAAAGGTTTCTTGGTTTTGGCTATTTATTAAAAGAGATTCGTTGAAGGATTTTCATCTATAGCTTATCCATTGACAAAGTCCTCAGGAAAAGGTTGAGTTTCAGTCGTCGAATGATTGTGAGAAAAGCCTCTCAAAACTTAAAACTAGGTTAACTACATCTCCTGTGTTAACTCTACTAGAGGGTTCAAACAGTTATATGATCTCTTGATTAATCCAGAGTGAGCCTAGCTTTTGTGTTGATGAAGCCAATTCATTACCTCAAACTTGAAACCGTAGTATTTTCCCAAAATATTTGCAAACATTATGTGAATTGTATTCACGTATATGTTTACGTAGATCATAATAGACTCTTGTATGTATTCCCCCTGAAAGAGTTCAATATTCGAAAGAGGAGATGTCTTGAATTCCTGAAAAACTATTACATGAATGCGCTTTACCATCCCAGTAAGGACAATGTACTAGTTGATGCTCTTAGTAAACTTCCCATTGGTATTTTAGCACATCTTGATGAAGAAATAAAGGAATTAGAAAAATATGTTCACCGGCTTGCTCAGTTAGGAGTTGGTGGACATGTTAGATAGTGGTGAGATAGTTCAAAACAGATCAAAATGTTCATTGGTAGTAGAGTTTAAGTAAAAACAAGACAATGATCTTATGTTGCTTCAATTGAAAGTTGCATTTCCTCATTAGAAGTTGAGGTTTTCTCCCAAGGGGTATATGGTATGCTTTGTTACTAGAGTAACTTATATGTTCCTATGGTATGTGAGTTGAGGTAGTAGTTCCTTACAGAATCTCATAACCAAAGGTATTCTATTCATCCAGGTGCCACCAAGATACACTATTATCTATGGGAAGGATTTTAGTGGAATGCCATGAAGAGGGATATAGGAAATTTTGTGGCTATGTGCCCAAATTGTCAATAGGTGAAAGATGAACACTGGAAACTAGGAGGTGTGAGGACTATGCCAAAGTCTACATTAATGAGATAGTCAGGTTACATGGGGTTCCTTTTCCTATAATATCTAGTTGAAGTCCTTAGTTTACCTCTCATTACTTTCAATTGCTTGAGAAAAGTGATGGTACTCAAGTTAATCTCAGTACAACATTTCCTCCACAGATGAATTGTCAGGAAAAGCGTACCATTCACACCATAGAGGACATGTTCAAAGCTTGCATGATCGATTTTAAGGGCAGTTGAGATTATCACCTACCACTCAAAAGTAAACCTAAAATAACAATTATCATTCTAGTATTCATATGGCCCATTATGTCGCATTAATGGGCATTGTTGTAGATATCTAGTTGGTATGCTTGAAGTAGGTGAAACAGCCTTTATTAGGTAAGACTCAGTTCATGAGGCTATGGTAAAAGTTTAGCTAATCGGAGATAGATATAGATGTGTGGATAAGGGACTTAGAATTTTAAATTAATAAGTTGGTTTACGTGAAGGTCACCTATGAAGAGGATAATAAGGTGTGAAAGAAAAAGAAGCTTAGTCCTAGATTTGTATGTCCTTACAGAACCTTGAAAAGGGTTGGTAAAATGGCTTATGAAGTAGAGTTACTAGTAGAACAAGCAACGATTCATCAGGTCTTTCACATTTTATTGTTGAAAAAGCGTGTGGGTGATCCGACATCAAAAGAACAATCAGAAAGCATGGATTTGAAGGCTAGTATCACTTATTAGGATGTGCCAGTTGAAATTCTTTATCGTTAGGTTCGTAGGTTTAAAAATATGAACTCACTTCAATTATGGTTTTTTAGAGGAGGTACATAATTTTGTGATGTAGGTTCAGGTCCAATAGACATATTTTCTCATTTTAGTCTTTCATTTAATTTTCAGTTTTGCTAGAGTTAGCTGGGCATGTCCTAGCATCTCTAGTAAGTTAGAGACTTTATTATGACATAGAAGATTAAGCTTTAATCTTGAGTTATAGTCCAACATCATCAACTCTTATTCCATATTTATATATTCAGATAAGTATTGGGTATTCCCCATCTTCTGTTCAGCTGTTTGAGTATGATTATGATATGCCAACTCAGGGTTAGCTTCGGATCACTCGTGATCCTAGGTCTCATTTTTATGTCCAGGGTAAAGCTCGGGGCATGACAGAGCTAAAAGGTTCATGAATGGTGTATAAACATTACAAATGCAATTATTTTGAAAAATTGGTTCATTTAAAATTTTAAAATCAAAATTTGTATTATTAATACTTTTTTATGGTTAAATGTACCATTTTTTAAAAATTAAACTACATAATATCTTATATTAGTTTTTGGGTTTAATTTAATGTGAGGTAAATGAAAAAAGCAAGGAGAATATAGATTGAGAGAGAGAATCAACTGAAAAGGAAATTATTTTAACGTTTCAAGCTATCAACTATGGTTGGTGATAACATGAAGAACAACAAGATAGGAAAAATGGAAGTATAATCAAACAATATCATTTATGTTCACTTTTAACGACGTTGTAGACTATTTTTAGAATTAGCTTATTAAATTTAATTAAATAATTGCATTTTTAATATTGCAATTATAAATTCAAGGTAAAATATATTGAATATCCAATTGGTTATCAATTTTTCATTTTTATTTTCTTAGATTTTTAAGTTGCAAGTTTCTAATAAGAATTATTTTTATAAATAATTGATTACTCCAATATTTTGACTCATTTAGATCTTATATGTGATAGTATAAAAGTCCTCAAACAACAAAAATTATTATTTAAGCTGATGTAAAAGATATGATTTGCAGGATTATAGGCTAAAGAGAAAGGCAAGGAACACTAAAGGGAAAAAAGTAACCAACAAGATGAAGAAGTGGAGAAAAACAATTCTTCTGATGGCCAAGACAACTTCATGGTTCTCTGAGTGGTTCCTAGCCATCCAAATTTAACAGAGCACCGCCTTAGAGACAAGAGAAATTTGGGCAAATAATGTTCCTTATTCGAGACTTGCCAAATGGATCGGTGAAGAGGGGTTGTGTCCGCCGAAGTTCCCAAGACTATTGGTGAAGCATCAAGTAGTGTGGTGATAAAAAGGAATAAAGGGCGCATTGGCGAACCACTCGGTGAACTCAGCATAGACCGCATAAAATATATAGTATGAAGGGGATCAAAATGGAGTTAAGAAGCCAATCGATGAGAGTGATTGGTGATTTACCAACTAGTTGGCGAAGCTCGACTTTCTATGCCAATCGGCCCCAAAAGGCCAAAGTTTGGATTAGTATAAATTGATATTTTTTTTGAAAAGAAAGGGCACCAAAACATTGTGAAAGAGAGATATTGATAATAGAAACACCATTTTGTTAGTTTTTTCTTGACATTTCTAGTGGGTGTTGTAATTAAAGCAAGATTTATTTATTTTAAGATTTTGAAAATCAATACACTACTATGGATCGCGTAATAGGTATTGAATTTTCTCCTTTTATGATGAATATCTAGAACACCATTCTTGGGGGTTTGACCGTGTGACTAATGGCTTAACTTAGCTGATTGGGTCTTAGAAATTATTGATTGTAGTTCTAATTCGAAGTGGGATTTATTTATTAGTGTGGTCAATTGTTTTGTTGAATGTTTATATCAATATGATTTAGTATTTTATGCGTTCCTGAGAGAGAGGTATAAAACAAAGTTCATAAATTAGCTTTCTTAGAGATTGGGTCACTGTGGGTTCAACTAAAGAGAGTTAATCTTTAGTCATGTTCTACCTATCTAGGACGAGAGAGTAGATTTTGTGAGGTTTTGGGCTGGTTTTCCTTTTTATGATGTTGAGGTTTGAAAGTACTCAAGTGAAATGTGTTAGTTTTTGGAAAGAAAATTATCTCACCTATGACCATCCTACCTATATAGATTTAGAACATTTTAGTAATTACCTAGCACCCATTGAGCGAGAATTCGCAGTTAGTTGGTCATTTCTCCAAGTAACTCTTTTTCATTTGATTATTCAAGTTAATTATTATAATTGTGAATACTATTTGTTAAAAAAAATTCCTCTGCTAACATTGAAGTCAACCTTTTGATTTAATAAAATATTTTTGATAATTCCTATTCCTACAACCATTTAAATTGTGTTTATAACTTCTTTATTAAATTTGAATTGTTCATCTCTCCGTTGGGTCGACCCAAACTCACTGGTTCGATTTCTACTATATTACAATCATCTACACAAAGTATCAGATGTGGTGTAGCTGAGTGATACTAAAAATGGTGTTGTTATCGGTGAGTGGTGATTAGAATTCATTTATCAAACTTTAGATTGTGAAAAATTTGAGTTCTAGTTGAATCAACCTACCTTTGTGTTCCTATTGTGTTTATCATGTGACATGATGAGTGAGAACGAAAGCAGTGTGAACCAACACTGTCACTAATATGATGGTGACGTCTTATTTCATTCCAATGAAGCTCTATTGGGAGGCATAAGTGCTTCTGGCCTACCTCCGGTTGAAGACCATGCAACATTCCTTGTTACGAATACAATAATGCAACTCTTGCAAGTGAAAGTCATATTTTAAGGGTTAGATCATGATAACCTCCATGAGCATATTCAAAACTTTGTAGGACATGCTATCCGTTCTAATTGAAGTATATTTTGCAAAAAAACACAATTCAGCTGTAGTTGTTCCCTTTTTATTTAATAGTGGAAGTAACCAAATAGCTAGCTGAGCTATAGAGAGAATCTATTCTATCATGGATGGAACTCAACGAGGCATTATGTGTGTTGTTATTTCTACCCTCAAAGATGGTCACTATGCGTGATAATACCCATAGCATCAAGCAGGTAGAAGACAAACCAATTCATGAGACTTGGCTAAGGTTTTAGAAGTTGCTATTTCTATGTCCTACTCATGGGCTGCAGGTTGATGTGATACTTCAATATTTTTTACCAGAGTTTAGACTCTATTAACAAAGGAGTGGCCAACCAATTTTCTTTAGGTGGAGTGTAGCAATAATATAAAGTAGCCTCGTCCCTTCTTGATGAAATGACAAAAATAAATTAGGCATAATACACTCAAGAGGACAGAGTTTCCCCTATTTTTTTAGAATGACACCAGAACAAATCAACAAGGAGAAAGAGAGGGACGATAATATTAGAAAAATGTTTTCCCAAATATATTTGTTACAAAAACAAGTGCAATAATATGTGAGTGAACCTAATGTAGTAAGGAGATTGTGGATACACTATGAAGGTTCGAATCCTGGAGGGAATCAAGGTTAAAACTCTCACTGGGTTCAGGAGGGTTCCCACAAGAGTAACTTAAGGATGGGTGGGAATCAAGGTCGGGACTATTACAAGGTAGTAGAGCGGAGTCGATACTATCAAGAGTGGACTGAATAAAATGGCAATTGGAGGAGAGAAGATAATCATGAAGAGGTATACACAGAATCAAGTTACATCCCAACGTTAAGAGGTACCTCAAGTAGCCTACGAGTGGATGATTTGTTGTCACGCATCCTGATGAGTCAACAGATTGGACTCATTTAGGGCTATATTTTTTTATAGCAATAGTGTACTTAAATGGTTGTTTTGTCTCAATTAATGATGAAGAACATTGAGTGTCAGGTATTTTGAGTAATGGTTGTTTTCTCAATTATTGATGAATAACATTGAGTGTCAGGTATTTTGAGTTTCAAACAAGCATGGACAATACTTGGAAAAAAGGAGCAAAAAAGGATGAATGTAACGAACAAATAAAGATAGAGGATCGCCGAGTCCACTTGGCGAATTGATGATAGGTTCGAAGATTGCCTTTTGTTCCAATATGATGAGACCTGGAGGAAAAAATCAAATCGGCGGTGTAAAGGAGAAGTCGGCGCATCGTTGAGAAATTCCACAAGCATGTACTTTATCACCTAGTGATCCAGAACACGAAGATGCTTCGACTAAGCGCAAGACGATAATGAAGTTACCAAAGGGTGAATCAACAATTCCGACTAACTACACTAAGTGACCCGTTGCGGCACTACTCTTTCAAAACTACAAATACTTGATGAGTGTTTTAGCTTATTATTCATTATTATCAGACTTTTATATAAAATTAGCGAATGGTGTCAAATTTTATAAGTTATTTTTGAGCTCTAACATTGAGAAGTTTTTTTAGAATAACTTGAAGATTCAATGGGTTTCAACTCTAAGTATTTGGACTTGGGTCTCTTGGATTCGTCATTCTTGGCCTGTAACAAGATTTAAATTTTCGTACCCATTTGAATGCAAGCTCTTTTTTTTTATGAATTTCTATCTTTCGTTCATGTCCAGCTAAACCCCCAATTCTTGGGCGTGATTTTGTTAATATCCTATAAATTAGTTGTTTGGTCTTGCTTTTTTGTAGTGTATTCATTATTTGATTCTGATTTAGTTTAATAGTTTTGGATGAATCTAATGATGTTGTGGTTTAGAATATATTCTCATATATGAGTTTCCAGCTTACTTGAAAGAGATTTCGTGAAACTAATACTACTAAATTGATGGTCGGTGGGAGTAGGTCGAAAGCAGGTTTAGCTTGAGAGAGTGAACCCTAGTTTCACACAACACACTCAGCTCGAGAGAGTTAGAGGGTTAAGGAGGAGGCTATTTTTCTTGCGGCAAGTGGGTGTCCTTGAAAAATTGATTTGAAATGGGGTAAGTTGCTTGAGAGAGAGATTATCCCAATTAAAGTCTAGCCAAGATATAATTATTCTATGAATTTTCTATAAAAATCATGTATAAAAAGATCTTGTTTATCCCGTATTACTATAGCTTTAAAAGAATCCACCTCTGCTTGATTTAGAACTCTTTGTTAATTTCATTGTTTTTACTTAATCGTGAAAAACCCCCATTTAATAATTTACGCTTGTGTCAACCCTTTTTATTTAATATGTTTTCTACGTAATGTCTTTAGCTATGACTAGTTAGAATGTAATTTTACTTTTCTATTAATTCTCACAACCACTCCCTGTGGAAATGACCCCAACCCTTGGGTGCGTTAATATACTATGGTACGATTGTTTAAACTTGCATTGGAAGTTGTGCCTTTGATTATATCACTTACCAAAATGGATTCGCTATCGGGGGTTGGTGTTTTGTGAACATTTATAGTGAAGTATGATTTTTTGTTATTTTTAGTTGTAGTTTTACTAATTTTATTTTTAGTTTTGTTTTTCCTTTTAATTATTTTTGAATGCACACACCCAGAGCATGGCTTAAGGAAGTGGTGGAAAGTCCACTTATGCAAATAAAGAAGTCAAGGGTAGGTTAACGTAAGATGCACTAGTAACATAGTTGAACGACTTTACCACAATCTTAGAGGTGGAAAACAAATGCAAGACTGAAGGGAGGTACCTACCCTCTTATGAGAAGTAGAGCTCTAGATTCGCTGAGAGCAGTCGTATTGAAAATACACTGTAAATCATTCTCCAAAAAATCTTCAAGCAAGATAGAGTGCCGAAAATGAAGATCATATGGTGTTATTGCACCAGATGATCAACTCTCACTGTAGATCTATCAAGCAAATAACAACGCTCCGGTGCAATGTAGGGCCTCATCTGCACCCAGACGAACAATTGGGGCTACTTTGTAACACTTGAAAAAACCCCAATATTGGAGATTAAGAAAAGACTAACGACATTAACTAAGGTGCTTCTTTGGAGGGAACCCACAATTTTAAATTCTTTAGTTTACTCCTATAAATAATAGAGTTTTAGTGGGCCATGTTTAAATATAGCGAGAGTTTGGAAATTACAGATTGACAAGTAAAATGTCAGAGAATAGGCAATTTGTTCCGCGTACTCGACTAAGGCATTGTTTGGATCCTCACGTTGATTAAAGGTCAAGAAAAACTCGGCAAGGAAAGTTACCAACTCAGTGAGTCGCCGAGTCGACTAATGTTGCCAATTAAGCGCAAACTAGATTGTTCATAATGGTCAAAACCCCTTAGAATTTGAGCTTCTTCACTTTCCCTCGCTTTAAAACTTCACAACCTATTACCAAGCTAGTAATTTCAATATTCTTGATTTTTTGAAAATTTTTAATAGGTTGATTAGTGCTCGGAGTTGAATTACATTGCACCATAGCTATTCAATCGCATCGTAGTCAGCACAAACAGTTAGTTTCCTGAAACCTTGAGTTTATTTTTTAAAAAATTGTACTCATTTGAAATAATCATATTGTATTGTTGTGTTCATGGCCAATCTGATAGAATAATAATGTTTAAATGCCTATTTTCATCATCAAAAGATTGTTTGTAATGTTTTGATCTTCATATGCCCGTAATTTTTACGTCTTTAAATGAATGTGAATTGTTTTTGGTTGTGCCTGCATGTTGTATAGTAATTTTGGGTGAGTTCGGGTAAATATGATTAAAAATGGCCCAATGATAGAGAGGTTCACACCACTGTTAAAATTAAATATCATCAAATGGAAAAAGTGGGAAGAACGGAGAAAAGTATGAGTATCTCGGGGTGATGGGTAATAGTGGCCTTGTTTGAATTCCATTAGTGAATTCTATGATTTTGTTCTCGGGAAGTGCAGCATCCACTTTGAGAAGATGGATTAAAAGTAGCCACGTTGGGCAATTCGGTGACCTGGGTCAAGCTAGACCAATCGTTTGATGATTCGCCAGATGTCTGTAAGTTTCAACGAGAAGTTTTTGGGTCGCCAAAAGTACTTTTTCTCGCAATTTGTTTGCTCCCCTTAAATCTTACTATAATGTGGCTTTCAGCGAGAAAACTCTTACTCTAAGAAGGAAGTCGGCGATTTTCCAAAATGACCTTCCTCTTGCCTAGTTTTCAAATCAATAAACCTATTGGTTCAACGAGCCCGACTATGCTCGCCAAAGAGATTCAGCGACTCACCAACTTGATCGATGACTCTTCCTGCAATAGAATTCCTGTGATTATGTTCGGTTTTCTCCTAAATTATCTAAATATTTTGCAGGTAAAATGCATACCTATCTAACCATGCCACCCATAACAAAAATACGGTCCATAAAGATAAACGAGGGGAGATTAAATATACCACAAAAGAAAAGGAATGAAATCCCGCATGTAGACAAAGGCAAAAGGAATAAGCACATATCTAGGAAATGAATAACTCTTGTAGATAAATTTTTTGAACTGGAAGATATCCTGCCTCTTATCGATTAAAGGAATGAGATACAGACTACATCACAACCCACATCAGCAAGAAGCCCTCAACTGCCACCACTCTTGAATCAAATTTAGTGCTATCTCAGGCACCTATAGGGGCCCCTTTACCCCCTATTGTTTCTCAACCTACAATGTTGAACAAAATAAAAGGTTATGGGGTTCGGACCATTCTAAAAGAGAACCTGCTATCTATGGAGGGCCTTGAGGGAATATAAATCGATGTTCTGAACACCCTATACTACTATGAGTTCGAGCAATTCCCAAGGCACGAGGCCCTTACATTTCTTTTTGGGTTACACAATTTAAATGTCTTACGAGGTTATGGAGCCCAAAGTAAAAAAGAAATCCAATGCTTTTAGATCGGAAAAGTCGATCATGTTTCGGGGACAAGAAGTTAAGTGCAACAGTTTATACATTAACAATGTAATGGATAAATCGATGCACTCGGCACTTCCTTATGAGGGATTACCTATTGTACAGTCCCTAAGCATCTTGAAGGGGTGGTTGTCCCCTCTTATTTCTAACACTACTCTGGGATGGATGGATGCAGGGGTCTATATTGTATAGAGTGATCTGAAAATTGCCGCTAGATTATTTTTTGGCTTCATCAGAAGCATTATAATGTTATCCCTGAATAAGTCCATTCTGCACCATCAAAAAGATTTTTTCCTTAGTTCGATCATGTCAATGAGACGCATTGATCTTGGATTGCTTATGTAATAGGATATGGCCATGAGGTCCTACAAGAACTGGACTTCTCTACTATTTTCTGTTTTGGTCACGACATTGATTTATTGAGCTAGAGTACTCGAGGAACTGCGAGGGACATCGAGGTCACACATTCATCCTCTACAAGTATTCAGGGTATTGAGGCTAAGTACACAAGAGAAGAGATTGATAGAAGGAGAGAAGCTCCTGCATATATTTTTCCATAACTTCATGTTTAATTTGTTTCAGCAGAGGTATTTTCACCTACTCTTGCCACTCAGACTTTAGGTACAAACGCTCCTTCCTTTTCTTCTGAAGCCCCTGGTTCTTCTTCATCCTATAAGCCTATCAAGAATACTTGGGAAATGATCCTTAAAATTGGGGTTTTGTCCCAATCAGTTGATATGCGGGCATGCCAACATGAGAGATCCAACCCATGGATGATCGACAGTGCAATACTTGCCTCATTCACCCCTCTTCGGACTTCTGTTGATGCATTGATTGTGAGAGTCACAAATTTTGAGAGCATACAGGGCAGATCATCTAAGGGGACATTTTTTTAAAGTTAAATCAGCACCCCCGAGGAAGGACATAGACTATCTTTAGTCTACCAACTTTAGTTTATTCATACGGATTGAGTATGACTCGGTTGCTCATAAGACATTGGGGATTCCTTCACCTACCATAGGATATGTGAAGAGGAATGGCACAAAAAATGAGGTATCGGGGCAAAGACTGATGAGGAGATGACAACAGGACATGAGGAAAAGATGATGGACAATAAAAAAGAGGGCACATTCAGTTATTTGCCAAATCTAGTTGTGAAGGTTGTGCAACAGGTTCTACAGAAATCTCCAGCTAAGACGTCCACAACACCCCATAATGAATTTGGCATTGCTACTAACTCTTAGGAGACTCGAATTACTATGCCCTTGTGTAAGTTATCACATGAGGTGCTGAAGCCTCGATAGATGGGGATACTGCATAGAGATAAATTCTCTTTCATCCCTCTCTCTCTTATTGTATATTTTCTTTTGGATACTTTTATATGCATTTGAGGACAAATGATTTTTATTTTGTGATGGGGTGAGGCCCACCTTTGTTTGGTATTTGTATTTGTGTTAATATTTGGGTTTGTTTGAGCTTATGGCTAAACTTTTTGTTATAATTGAATAATGATTTTGACCCTTCAGAAAAAATTTAAATTTTCAAAAATGTTTTGCAACCTTTAGTAGGCGTTTGAAAATGTGGTTGTTATTAGGCAAACTTAAGTTTCGGTTTTGATCAATACCAATGACTTGAATAGTGCTCACAATCGAACAAACATTAATGTACGGCTACAATGAGTCCAAATGAAGTTGCATTACCAATATGTGATATCTTTGCATCTCGTTGTGATTAGCCAATTGTCAAATCGGTTCTCTTTTAATGTCAGTTGCATACTAGAGAAAGTGTGAACTGTCATTTGACATTATTTTCAAATACCTTGTGTGATAAGCTTACCTTTAGCCATGAATGACAACACCTAGAATTTCCCCCTTTGGTCCACTTGACAAAGTAAGGCTTTCTCTTGATATTATGTTTGGTAACTTTATAGAGTGTGAGCCGATTTGACATATACCTCTTTTGTCACCTACCTTGTGACTGTGTGAACCTCTCATGCACATCCCTTGGGAATTACCTTTATTTGGAAGAAACATGGGAAAAACATATCCTTTCATTAGAAGGAACATGAAAAAACATAACCATTCTCAACCTTTACTGATAATCGTCTTGATTTATGCTAAAAGAATAGAAAATTTAACTTAGCCAAAATCTTAAGTTCGGGTGTGGTGAAAAGTGAATGCAAGGCAAGAAAGTGCAAAAAGGTTCTCGTTTACCCATTATGTTGAGAAAAATTGAACCCCTACATATAAAAAAAGGGGATGTGGAGAAAAGAGAATAAGAAAGAGAATGAAAAAGAGAGTGTTGTGAAATAAATTATAAAATTACAAAAATAAAGAAGTGAGTTTCCCGCACATTATGGAAAAGCGAATAAAGGGATGACTTGTGAGCAATACTGAACTTGAGAAAAGGAAGGAATTGTTGTAAGTAACAAATTTAGTGAGAATCATAGTAACTAAGACTAAATTACCATACCTTTTAAATCAGTTCCATTCCAAGACTTAAAAAGATCTTTTTTTAAATATTGAGAATGATTAAACATATGTTTATAGGAAAATAAGGGTAAGCCTATAGGTGAAAACATGCATTGTGTTCTACTTTGTGAGAGTGGACGTTGTATCTTATTCTCGAACTTTAAATGATTATACATCACGTGCGTGGCATTGGAATCATTATTTATGTGGGGGCATTTGAATAATTTTGTTGAGCTTGAACTTGCATTTGAAGTAAGTATTGTGAGCTTGATAACATTTTGTAGTGGTGTGTCACAACTTGAACCTTTGGGTACACAATTGACCCTTGCATAAGTAAATTGATTTTGTGTACATTCATTATTGAATTTGAGAGTTCCTTTTTGAAGCTTTTGAACATGAGTTTTACTTGAGGACAAGCAAAAGTTTGAGTTGGTGTGTAGATGAGTCCACAGATTTGATTCATTTAGAGATACATTTTGATATATTTGGTGTCCTTAAATGCTCGTTTTGTCTCAATTTATGATGAATAACCTTGGGTTTCACGTATTTTGAGTTTGAGGCAATGCATGGACATAACTTGGAAAATGGATAAAAAGGATGAAAATAACAAAGAATTAAAGGTATGAGGATCGCCGATTCGACTTGGCGAATCGCTGATAGGTCCGAAGATTTTACTTTTTCCAGTGTGATGAGCTCTAAAGAAAGATGAAATCGGCAGTGAAAATAAGCAGATGGTGCATCTCCAAGAATTTGTGCATAGTAGTACCTTATATCCCAGTGATCCAGAACATGAATATGTTTGGACTAAGTGCAAGACGTCAATGAAGTTAAAAAAGGGAGAATCACCGATTTAGTTAGTAATTCTAACTAACATGTGGAGTGATCTGCTGCAACAATAATCATTGAAAACTATATATACTTGTTGAGTGGTTTAGCTTAGTATCAATTATTATTACATTTTTATCGAAAATTAGGGAATGGTATTGAATTTTATCAGTTATTTTTTAGCTCGGTATTTTAGGAGAAGAACTTGAAGATTCTAACGGTTTCATCTCAAAGGATTTGGACATGGGTCTCTTGGATTTTTCATTCTTGGCCTGACAAGACTTAAATATTTTTAAACCCATTTGACGCTTATTTTTGTATAGATTTGAAGCTCTTATTCATGTCCAGCTAAAACCGCAATTCTTGGGGTGTGATTTTGTGAATATGGTGTAAATTAGTTGTTGGGTCTTCCTTCGTAATAGTTTGTTTGTATTTTAATTATAATTTAATTTATTAGTTGTAGATGAATCAAATGGGGTTGTAGTTGAAAATATAATCTAATATATGTGTTTTCAGTTTGCTCGAGAGTGAGGTCATGATTCTAAGACTACTAAATTGATGGCCGGGAGAGATATACCTAGTCTCACATCACACACTCAGCTCGAGAGAATGAACTTGTTAATGTGGAGGTTTTTCTTCTTGCAACTAGTGGATGTCTTATAGGAACCCATTTGAAACGAGTAAGTTCCTCAAGATAGAGAGCTTATTCACCTTAAAATCTAGCCCAGTCACAATTATTCTATGAATTTTCTATCAAAAGTATGTACCCAATAATCACGTTTATCCCGTATTCCTATCAAATCGAAAGAACCCCCTCTTCTTGATTAAGAACTCTTTGTTTTGTTTTTTTACTTACTCGTGACAAACCCCCATTCTATATTTGACGGTTGTGTCACCCCTCATGATTTAATAAGTTTGTATACGATAATGTCTTCAGTTATGAGTAGTTAGAACGCAATTTACTTTTCTATTAATTCTCACAACCACTCCCTGTGGAAATGACCCCGACCATTAGTTGGATTACTATTCTATAGTAAGACCATTGACCCTTTCATTGCAAGTTGTGTCATCAATAATGTCACCGATCACATCCTAGAAAAGATTGAGGGTTCAAATTATACGCTAAAGAGATAAAGCCTAATTTCTCATTATTGAATAATAGACTGAACTCTCACACTGATGGAATCAATTAACTTGATGGTCAGTTAAGTATACTTTTAGCACAATTTGAATCCAATGTATATTAGAGTGGTGAAGGTGTATGCCCAAAAACTTTGAGGGGTGATGATGACAGTAAATTCATTGAGGTGACTCAAAGTTGAAAGAAAGTGGTAGGTAACATGAATAGTAATAATAGCTGAAAGCTCATGAAAAATAGAAAGATATTGCTGAGGAAGAGAATCCCATTTAAGCAACGGAATGTAATATGCTCAAACAGAAGGACAAAATGAATAGCCTAAACCACATCTAAGAGTTCATAAAGGGTTAAGAAAAAGGGCACCTCAACTCTAATAAGTGTGCAACCTCTTCCTGAAATAGCTCATCTGTTTCCTCAATGTCTCAAGAAGAAAAAAGAGGATGAGAAGTTCAAGAAGTTCCTCTCTGTATTCAAGACGCTATCTTTAAATCTACAGTCAGGTGGAAGCATGGACTTTAGGAAATCAAGGTTTCTTATAATTGTAGTGCCATTATCAATGACGACAAAAATAAAACGAAAGAAGATGCAGGGGAATTCATCATTCCATGCACTATCAATATGCTTCAACTTACCAAAGCTCTATCTTATTTGGGGGAAAGTATATATCTAATTGCTTAGGATATCTATAATCAACTTGAGTTGGAAAACAATGATCCACAACAATGCGGCTCTTCAGGCAGACCGATCGATCAAACACCCGATTGTGATACTCTATGATATATTGGTAAAGGTCGATTGCTTCATCTTTATGGATGATAGTGTTATTCTTGATTGTGATATTGATGATGAAATTTACATTATATTGGGAATACCATTTTTAGCAACTTATAGAGCGTTAGTGGATGTTGAAAGAGAGGAATCAAAGTAAAGGGTGAACAAAGAGAACTCACCTTTAATATATGAAATTTAATGAAACATACAAGTGTTATTCATTTTGTTTGAAAAATTGAAGTAATTGATGAAGGGGAGCAGGCATGAGACATTTGATGTGTATGTCTGAAGCTCTAGAATATGTTTTTCCAAATTATGATGATATCAAAATTTTAAAGTTATGATGAAGTACTTTGTCACGATTAGGTGAACACTCAGGCAAAAAATTTAAGATGGATATTTATCTAAAAAATCTAAAAATTCCTCCCACCAAACCATCCACGAAGGACCCAAAAAACCTTGAGTTGAATGTGTTACACACTAATTTTCTATATGCATTCTTCGGGGAAAATAAAACCTTGCATGTAATGATCACAACTGACTTGCTTGAATAAATAGTAAAATTTCTTCTTGAGGTGTTAAGAAGGTACATAAAGGCTATAGGGTTGACTATAATTGACATTGTGGGAATACAACCCAATATTAAGGATAGCAAATCTGTTAGTATGGTGGAACGTGTACCAAAAAAGGGTTACACAGTGGTACTATTAGACTGGTAACCGTATTGAGAGTATACATGGACTACAAGAAGTCAAATTCATGTGAAAAAAGATCAGGTTCCCATTCTTGTTATGGATCAAATGATCGATGATTTTCCAGACAGTAGATAGTATTGCTTCTTGGATGATTATTTAGGGTATAAGGAAATCTCAATTGCATTATAATATCAAGAGAAAATCACTTTCATTTGCCCTTATGGTAATTTTTCTTTCAAAAGGATGCCCTTTGGGTTGTCTAATTCTCTGGGAACGTTTCAATGTTGCATGCTGTCTATTTTTGCTTATATGGTAGAAGATTCAGTAGAAGTCTTTATGTATGACTTCTTAGTTGTGGGTGCTTCTTTTGAAACACGTTTATCATAGTTCGGGAAGGCTTTCAAATATGTATGCAAACCAGTTGGTCTTAAATAGAAAGATAAGTCACTTCACGGTTAAGGGAGGCATTGGTTTGGGTTACAAGGTCTCGCAAAAGGGGTTACACGTTGACAAGGCAAAGAATGAGAAAATTGAGAATCTACCACAACCAATTTTGGTGAACGGCTTTGCTAGTTTCTTGAGGAATGTCGGTTTCTACGATGACTTCATCAAAGAATTATCAAAATTTGAACTCCCATTGTGCATGTTGTTGGAGAAGGAGGCAAAATTTTACTTTGATAATTCACGTGTGGCAATCTTTATGTGTTTGTAAGAGAAATTAATCTCTACCCTAGTGATTATAACCCAGATTGGTTAGAACCGTTGGAAGTGATGTGTCATGCAAGTGGGACTACGTAATATTGAATGGTGCTTAACGTAACTACATTGTTACTGAGAAAGAGTTACTTGTGGTGGTTTATGCATTTGAAGAATTCTGAAAATACTTGTTTGGCACAAAAGTGGTAGTTCGCACTAACCATGAAACCCTCCGGTGGTTAATGGAAAAGAAAGATGGAAAACCACGATTGATAAGATGGGTGTTACTATTGCAAGAAATTGACTTTTAATTTAAATATAGAAGAGATTGTAAATATCAGGTAGTTGATCTCCTATCTAGGTTAGAAAAAAAATAAAAATATAAGCTTATGTTAGGGGGAATGACTCATTCCTAGATGAGTACGGGTTCAGGACCACTGTTATTCAAACTCCTTGCCCTTTGTATGCTGATTTTTCTAACTATGTGGTATGCATGTTCATGCTGAAAGACCAGAAATTCTTGTTCTATGCCCCAAAATACTATTGCGATGAACCATATTTATTCAGACAATTTGCATACCATCTTATAAGGCGGTGTGTGGTGGACGAGGAAGTCAATAGATTTCTCAATGGTTTTCATGCTTTGTGTGTTGGTGGTGATCATAGTAGTTTGAGAAAAGCCGCTAAAATACTTCAAAGTGATTACTATTGTCCAACCTGATACAAATGTGCACATTAATTTTCCATGAAATACATATAATGTGAAAAACAAGGTGAGGGGTCCTGAAGGCATGCACTACCTTGAATCATTTGATAGCCCATAAGAAACTACACTATAATTCATAAGCATTAAGACAATATCACTTAACACATAAAATAGTCAAAAACTAGGGTTCATCAATTAATGATTTTATAGATTATTTAAGTTAAAATCATCTTAATAACAACAATTTAATCACTATTCAACGATTATGGATAGATCATGAAATAGGTACAGTTCATCTTTGAAAACTTTAAAAAACTTCTCTAAATTTGTCCTCCTTGATGAATAGAGTTTCAAGGATAAAGAACCACACCTCAATGACGATAATACTCAAATTTTATGAAAAATTACCACTCAAATCTCTAATCCAAGCTCATCCTTGTGTTTAATTTTTAATGGTGCTTTAAGGAATTTCTAAGGGATTTCGCGGTTTTAATTTAAAATAATGAAATCTTTTAAATGCTAAAGATATATATACGTTTCTAATATACCCAAAATAGCCTTAAGGAAACTCCAATACTCTTATTTGGAAATTGGGTGAATTTACAAGTTCACCCTCAAATTACAGTGAACTCCATGTAGAGACATAACACCATCGACGGCCCTTCCTTTGAACAACGGACCATCCTGCTGGTCTGTGGTCTTTGAATGTGGCTTGTCTGTCGTCCTTCTCCCCCCAAAATATGTCCCGAACGACGATAGACCACCAAAGTGTCATCGACTCAACCATTGGTCGTCAATTGCCTCCATGGTTTGGGCTGTCTTTGCATGTCTTGGCACAAAATTTAGGTCCTTTTGTTAAGAAAACATCCTTGGGGATGTTTACCATGAGATTCCTAACCCAAACATTCCCTGTATAACATTAGTACCTCTATGATGAATTTAACCGAAAACAAACACGTACAACTCAACGAAACATGCCTTAAAAGACAAGGTCATTTAAAGGAACATCTTTCAAAATTGATGGACGTTCTTGGACATTTGACCTCCAAACTTCACGAAACATGAAACACTTCCTACATACACCATAATAAATCGTTTAAGGGTCTTATAACCTAATTAATCACACATAAACACATATCCACATATGATGTAACGACCTATTTAGTCGTTTTGAGCAGCTTATTTTATTTCTGGAAAAACTGGCTGAGACGACAGAACCCACGACGGACCGTCACTTAGAATAATCCGTCGAGTGGGTCTCGTTCCAAAACACTTAGAATTCTGAAATTTGGGTACTGAAATCGACTCTCTAAACTTTGTGACGAAGTGGCAGGACGGACCGTCACAGGCATGACGGACCGTCACAGGCCCTTCAGTAAATTTCAGTCTCTGAACTTTACGACGACTCAGCAGGACGGACCGTCGCAGGCACGACGGCCCGTCACAGGCACGACGGCCCGTCACAGGCTGCGTAATCCCAGGCTGGGTCGGATTTATTTTTATGTTTTAAGGGACGTTTTGGACTTTTCCTGCTATAATTATAAATTTAGTGGGTTAATGTTAATAATTTAACTACTTGAGGGTTAAAAGAGATAACCTTGAATTAATTAATGGGTTAATTCACCATCTTTTATATTTAATTATATGCTAATTAGGGTAAAAGAAAGAGGGTTTGAATAAGAAAAAGAAAAGAACAAAAAGAGAGGGAGAGAACGATCGAAAGAAGAGGGAAACGATCGAAAGAAGAGGAAACGATCGAAAGAACAGAAAGCGAATGATATGTATTGGGTAGTGTTGTAAACCCTTCTATATGCTTAATTGTATGTTTGCATGAATGTGATTATATAATTGTGATGAATAAGCATGATGAGTCTATTGAGCCTCTAATCCTAAATTTACCTTGTTAATGATGATGTCTTGGTATAAGAGAAGGCTTGATGAATTATTGTAATAAGATTGATGATGCCTTGGTATAAAAGAAGGCTTGATGAATTAATAGAATGAGATTAGTGGAGCGGGTGTCACGAACCGACACGTAGAATTAGGGGATCGGGTGTCACGAACCGACAAGTAGAATTAGGGGATCAGGTGTCACGAATCGACACGTAGAATTAGGGGATCGGGTGTCACGAACCGACACGTAGAATTAGGGGATCGGGTGTCACAAATCGACACGTAGGCATGAGTCCTCATTGATGTGCTTGGTGTTGTGACCAAGGGTTATGGTAATTGTAAATGCCGCATGTTGAGTATTGTAGTTGATTTTATGATATTATCTGCTATATACTATTTTCTATTTTGAGTTGGCCGATGATATCTACTCAGTACTTGTGTTTGTACTGACCCCTACTCGTATGTTTTCCATTTGTTCATTGTGGAGTGCAGCAAACGTACCGTCGTCTTCAATTCAACAACAACTCTAGCCAGTCTTCACTATACCGGATTTCAGGGTGAGCTAACGCTTCTAGCTTGGACTTGATCTTCTTCTTCATGTCTTGATGCCTTGAAGTTCCGGCATGGACTAGCTTTTTAGTTATTTTAGCTTTCTAGATACTCTTATAATTAGTAATTTGAGGATAGATGTTCTTGTGATGATGACTTTTAGATTTTGGGGATAATAATATGTGTTTGAGTTTTTGAAGTTGATTATCGATTTTCATTAATGAGTTTAAGTCTTCCGCAATATATTATGTTACTTATGGTTGAAATGTTGGGGTTTAGATTGGTTGGTTCGCTCACATAGGAGGATAAATGTGGGTGCCACTCACGACACGTTTTGGGTCTTGACAAACATGGTATCAGAGCATTAGGTTTGTTGGTCTCATCACACAAGAACGTGTCTAGTAGAGTCTTAAGGAAACGTAGGGGGACGCCTTTACTTTTCTTTGAGAGGCTATAAGACTTTAGGAAAAATCCATTCTTTCTTTCTTTCGTGCTATTACTTGAATCCAATTGGTATCTAGGTGATACAAATTGGTATCTGACAATCTTCACTCTATTTCGCAGATGGTTAGAACTAGAGCACACACCGCGCCAACACCAACATCGGCAAGACAAGAAGCATCTGAGCCAGCCACTGGGGCTGTAGCTCGAAGAGGAGTCGTGACAAGAGGCCGTTGAAGAGGTCGTAGGAGGACGCCCTCTAGAGGAAGAGGACGAGCACCTAGCCCATCTGGTACTAGGGCGGTGACTCCTCCACTAACTGAGGAAGTGGTAAGAGAGGGTGAGGATGGGGAGAATGAACAAGTGCAGAATGAGGAATTGCCACCCCAACCTACCCACGAGATGATCAATCAGGTTCTTGCTTATCTTAGCGGGTTATCTGATCAGGGCCAGACACCTTCAGTGTTTTCTGCACCAACACCTCTGGTTCCGGAGGTACAACATGCAGCTACTGTGGCTCCCCGCATGGATGCCTCATTGGAAATATGCACATTTCCTCGTCTGACTACAGGTCCTATAATGACAAATGATCAGCATGAACTTTTCAGTAAGTTCTTGAAATTGAAACCTCCAGTCTTCTAGGGTGCTGAATCTGAGGATGCCTACGATTTTATGGTTGACTGTCATGAGCTACTACACAAGATGGGTATAGTAGAACGGTTTAGTATTGAGTTTGTGACTTATCAGTTTCAAGGAAACGCCAAAATGTGGTGGCGGTCACATGTTGAGTGTCAACCAACAGAGGCACCACCTATGACTTGGGCATCATTCTCTAGCTTGTTTGGAGAAGTATATTCCCCGAACTTTGAGGGATAGGAAAAGAGATGAGTTCTTAAGCCTAGAGCAAGGTAGGATGTCGGTTACTGCATATGAGGCTAAGTTTCGTGCATTATCCAGGTATGACACCAAACTTTGTTTCAGTCCACAAGAGCGGATTCGCCGTTTTGTGAAGGGGTTGAGGTCAGAATTTCGAATTTCAGCCTTACATGTAGCGTCTACGGCAAAATCCTTTCAAGAAGTGGTAGAATTCGTGATAGAGGTGGAAGGAGTGAAGCCAGATGACTTCACCATGGCATCGACATCTAAAGGGTTTCGAAAGGGAGGTGAGTTTAATGGTTCTTACTCTAGAGGACAGGGTTCAGGAGGTTACTCAGTCCGACCAATTCAGTCTTCACTACAGACTGTAGTTGGGGGTCCACCTCAGACCGGTCAACACTTTTCTGAGAGACCTATGCTTGAATCCAGAGAGTGTTATGGATGTGGGGATACTGGACATATTAGGAGGAACTGTCCAAAACAGAGTTATAGACCCCCAATAGCTAGAGGTAGAGGTGGTCATGGTAGAGGCCGTTATTCTGGAGGACGTGGTGGCCGAGGTAATGGTGGTCACCAAAACGGCCAGGGTGACGGACAAATGGGAACTACTGCAGCGCAACATGGTAGGGGCAACGGGCTAACAGGTGATAGGGCCCGTTGTTACGCTTTTCCTGGGCGGTCGGAAGCGGAGACATCAGATGCTGTTATCACAGGTAATCTTTTGGTTTGTGATTGTATGGCTTCTGTATTATTTGATCCTGGCTCCACATTTTCATATGTATCTTCCTCATTTGCTACTGGTCTTAATTTACATTGTGAATTGCTTGACATACCAATTCGTGTGTCTACTCCGGTGGGTGAGTCTGTGATAGTTGAAAAAGTATAAAGGTCTTGTTTGGTGACTTTTGTGGGGAGCAATACTTATGTAGACTTGGTTATCTTAGAAATGGTTGATTTTGATGTAATTTTGGGTATGACTTGGCTTTCTCCGAATTTTGCGATCTTAGATTGTAATGCTAAGACTGTGACGTTAGCCAAGCCTGGGACAGATCCGTTATTGTGGGAGGGTGACTACACTTCCAATCCGGTTGGTATCGTCTCCTTTCTTCGTGCTAAGAGAATGGTTAGTAAGGGTTGTTTAGCTTTCTTGGCACACCTCAGGGATGATACTACCCTAGTACCTTCTATCGAGTCGGTTGCGATAGTCCGCGAGTTTTTAGATGTGTTTCCTGCAGACCATCCTAGTATGCCACCGGATAGAGATATTGACTTCTGTATCGATCTTGAACCGGGTACTCGCCCCATTTCTATACCCCCTTATAGAATGGCTCCCGCTGAGTTAAGAGAGTTAAAGGCCCAACTTCAAGAGTTGTTGAGCAAAGGCTTCATTAGACCAATTGCATCTCCTTGGGGTGCTCCGGTGTTATTTGTGAAGAAGAAGGATGGGAGTTTTCGGATGTGCATAGACTACTGGCAGTTGAACACGGTAACTATTAAGAACAAGTATCTCATTCCTCGCATTGATGACTTGTTCAATCAGTTACAAGGTGCTTGTGTCGTCTCTAAGATTGACTTGAGATCCGGTTATCATCAATTGAAAATACGGGCAACGGATGTGCCAGAGACTGCTTTTCGGACCAGGTATGGGCATTACGAATTTGTAGTGATGTCTTTTGGTCTTACGAATGCCCCTGCTGCTTTCATGAGCTTGATGAACGGGATTTTTAAGCCATATCTGGATCTCTTTCTGATCGTATTTATTGATGATATATTGATATACTCAAAGAGCAAGAAGGAACATGAGGAGCACTTGAGAATTGTATTGGAAATGTTGAGGGAGAAAAAGCTTTATGCCAAATTCTCCAAGTGTGAGTTTTGGCTAGATGCAGTATCCTTCTTGGGGCATGTGGTTTCTAAGGATGGGGTGATGGTGGATCCTTCTAAGATTGAGACAGTGAAGAATTGGGTAAGACCTACTAATGTGTCAGAAATAAGGAGCTTTGTTGGTTTAGCTAGCTATTACCGTCGATTTGTCAAGGGATTCTCTTCCATTGCTTCCCAATTGACGCACTTGACTAAGCAGAATATTCCATTTGTATGGTCGGACGAATGTGAGGAAAGCTTTCAGAAACTCAAGACCTTGTTGACTACTGCACCAATCCTTACCCTGCCAGTGGAAGGTAAGAATTTCATTGTCTATTGTGATGCATCTTATTCGGGTTTGGGTGCAGTGCTAATGCAAGAGTAGAACGTAATTGCTTATGCTTCAAGGCAATTAAAGGTGCATGAACGTAATTATCCGATCCATGATTTGGATTTTGGCTGCGATAGTGTTTGCATTAAAGCAATGGAGACATTATCGATATGGGGTTAAGTGTGAAGTATACACAGATCATCGTAGCCTACAATATGTCTTTAGTCAAAAAGATTTGAATTTGAGACAGAGGAGATGGATGGAACTACTGAAGGACTACGATATCACTATCTTGTATCATCCGGGAAAGGCTAATGTTGTTACAGACGCCTTAAGTAGAAAGGCAGGGAGCATGGGATGTCTAGCTCACTTGCAAGTTTCTAGACGCCCATTGGCTAGAGAAGTTCAGACTCTGGTTAATAACTTTATGAGGCTAGAAGTAAATGAGAAGGGAGGATTTTTGGCCAGTGTGGAGGCAAGATCTTCTTTTCTTGACAAGATCAAGAAAAAACAGTTTGATGATGAGAAACTAGGCCGAATTCGGAATATGGTGTTGCGAGGAGAAGCTAAAGAAGCAATAATGGATGGGGAAGGTGTTTTGATAATTAAGGGAAGGGTATGTGTGCCCCGTGTTGATGATTTGATCCACACTAATATTACAGAGGCTCATAGTTCCGGATATTCTATACATCCTGGTGCAACCAAGATGTACCGTGACCTAAAGCAACACTTTTGGTGTAGTAGAATGAAGCGCGACATTGTTGATTTTGTTGCCAAATGTCCAAATTGTCAGCAAGTAAAGTATGAACACCAGAGGCCCGGAGGAACACTTCAGAGAATGTCCATTCCTGAATGGAAGTGGGAGAGAATTGCAATGGACTTCGTGGTTGGTCTTCCAAAGACAATGAGTAAGTATGACTCCATTTGGGTAATCGTTGATAGGTTAACTAAGTCTGCTCACTTCATTCCGGTCAAGGTGACCTACAATGCAGAGAAGTTAGCCAAAATCTATATCTCAGAAATCGTTCGATTGCATGGAGTTCCACTCTCCATAATATCAAATAGAGGTACACAGTTTACTTCTAAGTTTTGGAGAACATTGCATGCTGAATTAGGTACTAGGTTGGACCTTAGTACTGCATTTCACCCTCAGATCGATGGTCAGTCTGAGCGAACGATTCAAGTGTTGGAGGATATGCTTCGTCCATGTGTGATAGACTTTGGTGGTCATTGGGATAACTTCTTAACCGTAGCGGAGTTTTCATACAATAATAGCTATCACTCAAGTATTGATATGGCTCCATTCGAAGCATTGTATGGGAGGAGATGTAGGTCTCCCATTGGTTGGTTTGATGCAATTGAGGTTAGACCTTGGGGTACTGACCTTTTGAGGGATTCATTGGAGAAAGTGAAATCTATTCAAGAAAAGCTCTTAGCGGTGCAAAGTAGGAAAAAGGAATATGCAGATAGAAAGGTTAGAGACTTGGAGTTTATGGAGGGTAAGCAAGTCTTGCTGAAGGTTTCGCCCATGAAAGGGGTGATGCGGTTTTGTAAAAGAGGTAAGCTAAGCCCAAGGTATATTGGACCATTTGAAGTACTTAAGCGAGTAGGGGAGGTAGCTTTTGAATTAGCCTTGCCCCCAGCACTGTCCGGAGTGGATCCGGTATTTCATGTGTCTATGTTGAAAAGATACCATGGGGATGGAAACTATATTATCCGTTGGGATTCAGTTTTGCTTGATGAGAATTTGTCTTTTGAGGAGGAACCTATTTCTATTCTAGATAGAGAAGTCCGCAAGTTAAGGTCAAGAGAGATTGCATCCATCAAAGTTCAATGGAAGAATCGACCAGTTGTGGAAGCCACTTGGGAGAAGGAGGCTGATATGCAAGAAAGATACCCACACCTGTTTACAGATTTAGGTACTCATTTTCGCCCTTGTCTTTCTTCTTATGATCATTCGAGGACGAACGATGGGTAAATTGGTATCTATTGTAACGACCTGTTTAGTCGTTTTGAGCAGCAGATTTTATTTCTGGAAAAACTGGCTGAGACGACGGAACACACGACAGACCGTCAAGGGCACGACGGACCGTCGAGGGGGTCTCGTTCCAAAACACTTAGAATTCTGAAATTTGGGTACTGAAATCGACTCTCTGAACTTCGTGACGAAGTGGCAGGACGGACCGTCACAGGCATGACGGACCGTCACAGGCCCTTCAGTAAATTTCAGTCTCTGAACTTTACGACGACTCAGCAGGACGGACCATCGCAGGCACGACGGCCCGTCACAGGCTGCGTAATCCCAGGCTGGGTCGGATTTCTTTAAATGTTTTAAGGGACGTTTTGGACTTTTCCTGCTATAATTATAAATTAGTGGGTTAATGTTAATAATTTAACTACTTGAGGGTTAAAAGAGATAACCTTGAATTAATTAATGGGTTAATTCACCATCTTTTATATTTAATTATATGCTAATTAGGGTAAAAGAAAGAGGGTTTGAATAAGAAAAAGAAAAGAACAGAAAGAGAGGGAGAGAATGATCGAAAGAAGAGGGAAACGAAGAGGAAACAAAGCTTTGGGAAATTACTTGCTTGATCACGAATCTTTGGTGGAGGTAGGTTATGGTTTTTATGCTATTCGTAGTAAATTCTTAATAGCGAATGATATGTATTGGGTAGTGTTGTAAACCCTTCTATATGCTTAATTGTATGCTTGTATGAATGTGATTATATAATTGTGATGAATAAGCATGATGAGTCTATTAAACCTTTAATCCTAAATTTACCTTGTTAATGATGATGCCTTGGTATAAGAGAAGGCTTGATGAATTACAGTAATGAGATTGATGATGCCTTGGTATAAAAGAAGGCTTGATGAATTAATAGAATGAGATTAGTGGAGCGGGTGTCACGAATCGACACGTAGAATTAGGGGATCGGGTGTCACGAACCGACACGTAGAATAAGGGGATTGGGTGTCACGAACTGACACGTAGAATTAAGGGATCGGAGTGTCACGTACCGACACAAGAGGAATAAAGATAATGAATCTTGAAAGATGTTACATACACAATTTTGATGAACCTAATTCCCAAATGAGTATGATGGGGAGGCGTGAGTCCTCATTGATGTGCTTGGTGTTGTGACAAAGGGTTATGGTAATTGTAAATGCCGCATGTTGAGTATTGTAGTTGATTTTATGATATTATCTGCTATATACTGTTTTCTATTTTGAGTTGGCCGATGATATCTACTAAGTACTTGCGTTTGTACTGTCCCCTACTCGTATGTTTTCCTTTTGTTCATTGTGGAGTGCAGCAAACGTACCGTCGTCTTCAATTAAACCGCAACTCTAGCCAGTCTTCATTATACCGGATTTCAGGGTGAGCTAACGCTTCTAGCTTGGACTGGATCTTCTTCTTCATGTCTTGGTGCCTTGAAGTTCCGGCATGGACTAGCTTTTTATTTATTTTAGCTTTCTAGATACTCTTAGAATTAGTAATTTGAGGATAGATGTTCTTGTGATGATGACTTCCAGATTTTGGGGATAATAATAAGTGTTTGAGTTTTAGAAGTTGATTATCGGTTTTCATTAATGAGTTTAAGTCTTCCGCATTATATTATGTTACATATGGTTGAAATGTTGGGGTTTAGATTGGTTGGTTCGCTCATATAGGAGGATAAACGTGGGTGCCACTCACGACACGTTTTGGGTCGTGACAGGCACCTATGTGACTTATTCGTTAAACATCTTAGTCATCCATTGACGTTTGACTTCTAATGCATCTACACTTTTAGACGCTGCCTAAATACAAGATTATAGGCCATTTTATTACCTTAGACCATCATGAGAACTATTTTAGGGGTTAGCTCCACCTAAGTCATTTATGGGATCTCACACACACATCGGTCTGTCGACGTCAAATATTTCCTTGAAACATCGCATGTGGCCAGCACACATCAAACTACCAACATCGAAAGTGCCCACCCACATTATTTGAGGATTACACTTGGTAGAGGAGAAACGTCGCATACAACGACACTGATCAAAGTCTTCTCCAAAAAGTGTGGATATCCATTCAATACAAAAATAAAAAGATAGTGAAATGCCCTTCATGCATAACAACATATACCAATATTTCTCTTCATTTATTTTCAATGTTTCCTTGTCACGTCAATCATTCATATCAATTACCTTTCGTTAATTGTTCATGCAATATTAAAACTTCTTTTATTTCTTCAAATATGTACTCGATCATAACTTTAGTATCTTAAGAAGTATTTTCGAGCATTTTAATATGGTTTCGACTTTAATTCATTTTTAAAATTTTAATTTTAATTTTAGTTTTGTTTTTACGTCATATATTAATAATTAAAAATTATTAAATTGTTGAATTTAATCTTACTATATTTATTTGTAATTTTTTTTCTTTTATTTTATAATTTTATTCACGTTTCCTCTTTTTGATAAATTATTTACCCATTTTAGGATTTACCAAAAAAACAATAAATTAAAAATTATTGTAATTATTAAATTTAAGATTACTACATTTATTTGTGAATTTTGGGCACTAATTTTATATTTTGTCATATTTTTCTTATTTTTTATTCATGAACTATTCATTTTCGAAATTTACTGAATAAAAATAAAAATTTAAACACTTTTTTAGATTGTTGAATAAAAGGTTACTATATGTATAGGTGAATTTTTTGCATTTTTGTTATTTTTCATATGTTTTATTAATTAATTACTTATTTTCTAAATAAGCAAAAATAATACAAAAAAATTATATATATATATATATAATAGTTATTTGTGAAAGCGAATGCTTGCTTATACCTTAATACGTGCATCTTTTGATTTTACATGTCCAATATGAATATCTGCAAATGTACTCCTCTAAGTAAAAATCTATGTTATGCAATCAAGAGCTCAAACAGGACATGTATTTAATGTGGCATGTGGGCATCGAGTAAACAATGTCGGCAAACTACAGGAAACATCAACCAAGTTGGCATGCACGCATCAGACGTGGCTCTTGTGCATCTGGCAAGCAACACTAGTGTCCACCAAATTTACAAAGCATCGTTCGTATCTAATGAGAAACAACGAAGTGACATTAGCCAACGAATGGAAGATTTATCCTAGACCTGCACACATTACCCGTGGTTTGGGCACAAAGATTGGATGATATTATGATTTGGCAATAATAGAGAGAATCAACAAAGACATATGAAATTCAGGAAGGCGACATCATCCAACGAAAAGCGGCATTGGCCAGGAAACATTGGTTGTTGATTTAGCACATCTCTCAACTGACATTGGCCGTGGAATGTCCGCATAGGCCGTAGCTTTTTCACATTTTTCATTCATTATAGTGCGTGGATCTACCCGCATTGCCTTTAAAATGCTCAAAATGGTCAGCCCACATTGAACGTGGGCTACCACCAATGCTTCACAACCTTTATATATTGGTTTGCCTACGTCAAATAGTGTTTGACATTATCTTCCGTAACTTGCACTCATGGGTCTGTCGATATTAAATTTTGTCTCCAAACATCGTACGCAGCTTTTGAAATTTGATATGCCGATGTCGGATGTGTCCTGCCAGCATCGTTAGTAGACTACACACATTGGTTTGCTGATGTTAGCCAATGTCATGTTACATTAGGCAAGTCCTTCATTTATCTGACGTGACCTGTGGGCAACATGAAAGAGACATTTTCCAATGGCATTCGACTTCAGCCAAGGCTTGAAAACACAAATGTGTAATGGGAGTATCCCACAAGTCAAATCGACCAATGGCATGTGGAATAAGATAAGGCGTCCATGCACGGACATAACATATGCCTTTATGGCAAGTGACATGGGCAAACAATATGCAATATAAGCCAAGGCCTCCATGCATCAATCATGTCGTGTACATATCAACTGGGTGACTTCAACCATGGTGTCTGCGCATCGTCAAGGCTATACGGTTGTGTCCTACACACACTAGGAAAGCGATATGAATTAACAGTAAGAAGCAATAACACATTTCTGCATGCATAACCTATCATGTGTGGGCATCGACTTCGTGACATTGTTCGTGACCTGCACATATCAGCTAGGAGACATCGATCAATGGCAGGCAACATCAACCAAGGCTTTCTCTCATTAGCCATTCCGTGGGCACATAGATTGGGTAACATCATTGTAAGCCTTCATGCACCGTTAAGGTGGCGTTGGCCAACAATAGGCAACATCTGTGAAGCCCTTCAAGCATCTAATGTTGTCTGTGTTCATCTAGTAAGTGACATTACAAAACTCCATGTAGCATTTTCCAAGGCATGCACGTATAACCCGTTGCATGGATGCATCATCAGGATGACTTTGATGTCAGCCAATGGGAGGAACCATAAGTCAAGGCTACTGCGCTTCATGCAAGAAACATTGACCAATGGCAAGCAGCATCTGCCAAGGCATACAAACATGTGACATGGCTTGTGCGCATCGGGAAAGTAAAGTTTGACAATGAAATGCAACGTCTACAAGGTACTGCACACGTCGCTCATGGTGTGTTTGCATTGTTTGGGAGAAATTTGCATCGTCCATCGTCACCTAGCGTTAGACATGGCCTATGTTCTTTGAGAAAGCGATGTTGGCCAATAGGAGAAAATATCAGCCTATGCATGCACACATAAACCATGACGTATGAACATCTGTAGGGCAACATCAATGTTGACTAACGAAAGGCAAAATAAGGCAAATGTAGTGTGCTTTAGGAAAGTGGCATCAACCAACGTCAAGCGGCATCGTCAAGGAGACATTTGTCGTGCACAACCGCATCAACATTGGCATTTGCACATCACACAGCGATCATCAAATTATCCTTCTAACATTGCCTTTGGCCCATTTCTTCTGTTGTAGCCTACACATTGCTAAACCGACTTGGTAGTGCATTGCCCAAATATGTTGTGGCTTTTGCACATCACTTAACTATCATCAGGTGTGGACTTCCCATATCTCCCTTGGCTCGCAAACAAAGGTTTGGAAACATTGGATGTTTCCTACGCCCATTGTATTTTTGCCTGAAAAATGGTCAGCATCTGGCTTGTCTTTCTCGCTTCTCCTTAGGCCTACACACACAATTTTTTTGACATCAGATGTTCCCTTCCCAAATTGTCTTTGTCCTGCAAACAATTGTCAGCCAAAGTTAGACATGGCTTGACCGCATCCCTTTAGCATGCAAACAAGAGCCAGTCGACATAGGATGTGGTCTACACCTATTATCTTTAGCATGCACACATCACCCATTCAATGTTGGACGTGTCCACTAGTATCGTCCGTAGCCTGCACACATCAATTTGTTAATGTTGGACGTGGCCAACCAACATAGTTTCTACCCTACACGCATCAGTATGCAAACGTTAGGTGTGGCCTGGCGCATCCCCTGTGCCCTGCATACTTTGATCAAGCGACGTTGGACTTGCCTGCCAATATAATTTGTGGCTTGCAATTGTTAGACGAGCTACGTCAAAATAACATTTATTTATAAATTTTTGCGTTAATTTTATATTTTTCTATTTTGATTAATGAATTACCCTTTTTTGAGATTTACTAGAAATGAGTAAAAACTAAAATAAATTGTTAAAAGTGTAGAATTTTTGATTACTATATTTAATTTTTAATTTTTTTGTTTAATTTTATATTTTTCTTAAAATTTTTTTTTCTATATTTTTATTCATGAATTACCCATTTTAGGGATTACCGAACTAAAATAAAAAGTAAAAAGAATGTTGAAAGGGCTGGATTCAATGTTGCTATATTTATTTGTTAATTTTTGGCTTTAATGTTTTAATATATTGTAATTTTTTCACATTTTCTATTAATTAATTACCTATTTTCGATATTAACAAACAAAAAATATTTTTAAAAAAAATGTTTAAATATATAAATTTGAGATTACTATATATACTATTGAATTTTCCGAATTAATTTTATATGTTTTCATATTTTTAGTCATAAATTAACCAATTTAAGGAGTTACCAAACCAATATAACAATTAAAAAAATTGTTGAAATTGCTGAATTTAAGGTCACTATATTTATTTGTGAATTTTTGCGGTTAATTTTATATATTTTATTAGTATTCCTCATTCTCAAGATTTATCGAACAAAAATAAATTGTTAAATTGATTACATTTAAGGTTAGTATATTTATTTGTATATTTTTGGTGTTATTTCTATATATTTTTTCATATTTTCCGAATGTTTTATTAATCAATTATTGATTTTTGGATTAACCAAAAAAATATAAATATAAATAAAAGTAACGGTTGAAACTATTTTTTGTTTATAAAAAAGTTATTTTTGGAAGTTAATCTGCGTTTGTAACTTCAAACGTGCATAATTGGGTTTTACATGCTTATTATGATTCTTTGGAAAAAATGATGTCTACTCATCTAAGTGAAAATCCACACATCAGATGTGTCATGTTGATATGAGGCAAGTAACGTCGGATAACGAAAGCTTGCATAAGCCAAGGCCTTCATGCATGTGTCGTGGCTTGTGCACATCAGTTGGGTAACATCGGCAACGGGCTATGACATGCCCCATCAAAAAAGACCATTGTTATTTGGGAAAACGACGTCTGCCAACGGAAAGCAACAATGGTAACACGATATTGCTCGTAGACCACTTGCATTGCTCCTGACCTGTGCACATGACATAGTAGACGTTGGTAGTGGATTGTCCACGTTGTTCATGGTTCGTTCACATTGCTAAGTCATTATTGGGTGTGGAATGCCGAAATATCCCTATCCCTACATACAACATCACTCAAGGCATGCACACATCTATTGTGGCATGTGCACATCTTGGCATAACAAGGCCTGCACACATGGACGTGGAATATGCGTATCAGGCAAGGGACGTCCGCCAATAGCTTGCGGCATCAGCCAAGGCCTGCATGTACAATTGTGGCATGTTCACATTTAGCAAGCTACATTTGCTAAAGAAATACAATATCAACAAAGGATTTTACGCATCAGTTGTGGCCTGTGCACATAACTTAGCCAACGTTGGTTGTGGACTAACCGCATCAGACGTGGTTTAAGAACATTGCTTAGTCATTGTTGAGCGTAGAATGCTTTTATCACCCTTTGTAAAAAAACCCTAAAAACGGATAAGATAGTAAATGCTTAATGAATAAAGAATGCCTACGATTAGACCAGGGTTCACACAGATAGATGCGCTTATAACCAGACCTCGGAACCCTTGTTACAACCAAGACAACTAACTTTGTGAGTTAGTTGAGCTTTGAAATTTTAGGTTCTACCATGTATGGCTCTCTCGAATATGAAGATTTACTTGAAGGAGTCTTTAACGGATTTAAAAAGATTAAATCTTAGGTTTGAAGGGTGTAGAGGTAAAATTGTCATTTTCCTGTCTAAGGGTAGCATCATAATTATCCTTAATATGTAAACAATTATTTAATTAATAAGGTGGAGGGGAAATTTGAGGAGAGAGGGCCGAAATTGGGCTCTTGAAGTGAAGTCTTGTTGTACCCAGGTTTGAACCAAGGTGGAAGGAATGAATTAATGTGATTTTTATTTATAAAATTGAATTAATGTAATTAATTAATAATTATTATTCATTAGTTGATTTAATATAAAATCATAATCAGATTGTTTTTAAATAAACAAAACCTTATTGACTAAGTCCTAAAACTAGACTCGTAATCCTCCTACAACTCCCACTCTCTCACGTTTATCTCTCCACTCTAACGCTCATTCTCTCTTGTTATTTCTCATGTACTCTCTCTTAAAAAATAAGAGTCAAGAGAAGAAAAATAAAGAAAGTTTTGCACACTTAAAGAACTCACACGAAATCACAAGAAAACATATGTTAATCGCACACTAAGCAGAGGGAGGTTGTCATTCGAGTGGAGTTGACTTTGAGGAGACATAGACGTGATCTTGGCTTGATTTTTTGGGCATAAAGTCGAGCGTTTAAAGTCAAAAAGGTATGGGTTCTCTTCTCTCTTGGTCCCTTTACCAGGAAACCCCTTAAGGTTAAAAATATCCATTCCAAAAACAAGGATTGTTCCCTCATGCATGTCCCTGTCACTAACTCCCATTGAATTATACGTTGGTTATGTTTTCTTGTAGAAAAATAGGGATGAAACATGTTTTTGTGATGATTATTTGTTTATATGTATGTTTAGAATTATGTGACTTATGTTGATGTCTCCAAAAATGTAACTACGTGTGTATGTGTGTGTTGTCGTGGCTATTGTTCATGGTTTAGGACTTGAAATGGCATGATAGTTATTTATATTTCCTGTACACTTGATGTAAATGTGATGTTCATTTTAGTTGAAATATTGCTTATTTGAGGGATAATGTCTTGGCTAATTGAATACATGAGGACGCATCTAAAACATTCTAAATGCACTATAAAATTCCCCTAAGAACTAAAGTGTAACTTGATGAAAGGATGCTGAAAAATTAAAATAAAATTTCCAATTTCTACTGATGAATTTTGGTCAGCAAAAGGGTTCACAATGCTGAAAAAATGAATTAAAAAAACTGAGGTCATGGAGGATTAAACCCGTGACCTCACCATGTAAAAAACCATTAAAAATAAAGTAGTAAAAAGAAATTTTGTCAAGGGGATTCGAACCATGGTATTGGCTGGAAAATGTAACTTAAAAGAAAAAAAATGAGAGGAATGGTATTTGAACCCACCACCTATCAATCAGATTTAAGGATGAGTAAAAGAAAAAAAATGTGAGGTGAGGGAATCGATCCCACGAACTCTATGTAGTGAAGGAGAGTGAAGAAAATGAAAGAAAAGAAATGTGAGGCGTGGGAATCAAATCCACGACCTCTAGGCAGTAAAGGAAAGTCAAAGTAAATGAAAGAAAAGACATGTGAGGCATGGGAATCGAACCCACGACCTCCTACGCAGATTTAAAAATAAAAACTAAAAGAAATTAAAAAGGGGTTGTGGGTGTTCGAATTAGAACCCCTCGGCCAAAGGAGAGTGATTTAAAGGCAATGAAAATAAAATGTAAATGAGGTTGTGAGGGTTCATTCTCACATCCTCTTAGTTCCATTAAGCAAAAAAATTAAAATAGAAATTAAGGGATATATAAAATGAAGGCATAGGGGCTCACACTTGGGTCCCCAAGCCGTATGGATCAAATCAAAATGAATTAACAAATGTAATAGTTGTTCGAGGGATTTGAAAACCGGGTTCCCTTGCCCAATTTCCGTATTGATACATAAGTCATACGTGAATTAAATGTTCAAGAATAATACAACCTACATAAATTGAAATTGAGATCTTCTCATACATACAATATGCATAAGTGTTGTACCACATAATCTTAGGAATATAAGAATCACATAAACGAACTATGAATGAAGCCTCATGGCTTGTATGTATAGATCCATAAGTCTAACATACGTTTAAAAAAAATAAAAAGTGAACCTAAGATGTATTTAATGAAATGATGTAACCCTAGATTATTTAAGTAAGAGTGTAAAACACAAGAAATAGCAAAGTGCATTGGCATATGATGAATTGAACATTCACATAAAAAGGGTGAGTAATTATTAAGAACAAATGAGCTAATGTTAATGAATGTGATGACAACATGATATGAGGTTAATGCAAAAGATAAAAGCAATCTCAAATGAGCCTAAGTAAATGTTACCAAAACGTACTCACCTGTGAGAGTGTAAAGTCAATGAAGAGACCAGTCTCTATTAACACTCTAATAAATGTATTGATTTTAACATATGTAATTCTAGAAATGAGATGAGAAATCATCTTTTGGGCTATGATGTTCTCATACTAGAAGCCAGCTTCCACAACGTATGAGTTGAATGTAACGGAACTTTATACTAAGCCCCGATAGACTAGCTATGAGCGGTGATTCCTTCTATCGGTAAGGGTGGAGGTGCACGTAACTCTCATGAGATGAGATTGGCTGGCATGCCGTGTATGGGTCTCCTTATATCTCTATGTCTTCAAACCTATACGGAAATTATAGGGATCTAGATGGGTTTAATTCCCATGTACGCTAGCATGTTCATGGTAACTTTAGCCAATTAATCCACCTCTTTTTCAGTTTGGGGGAGACACTGGATTTCATGATGCTCACATGATCTATGTCGGTTAAAGTTAATGTTCCCAAAGTATGAATGAGGCCAGCCTCAAATGATGGACATAGTGAAATGAATGATACCAAAGGTGTAAGGGTAGGATAATCAAGAGGTGTGCTAGGCTGAAGTAATGACGCTAGGTATTTCTTTTTCATTGCACAAAAACTTGATGAGAGTCTTAAACTACATCCTAGGTATGACTGGTGATTCCACTAGTATATGAAAAAATGAAAAATATAGTACGTATGAATGACTGAAGCAGACTCTGTTTGCTTATGAAGGCTCCCTAGTTGAGGTCCCATTTCTTGAGCCCTCATTTTGGGATGTCAAAAACGTCAAGTCCATGATCCTATGGTCTCATGGCATATGAAAGAATGATATGATACGTGAAATAGTCATTTGCTATTTTCAAAATTATTAGTCTGATGATGCATGTTACACTCATGGCATGACTTTCCAAATCCAATTTTTTCTGGTCCATTAACTTTCCTAATACAAATTTGGCAAGTCAACTGATTTGACTTTCCATAAATCATGTTGTTAGGAAAGAGCAATTCTTTCACATGCATGTACTGTGTGGTCTTGCATATACCCATATTTAGTACAAGTGTGTACTAATTCCACACAATTATCTAAGTTTAGATGCAGACACAGGTTGACGTTGCATCGTACGATACAACGTTACAACAATCCGGAGGGGGAGCTTTCATCTCGACTTGGTAGGCCCTCATGTTTTTGAGGCTGTCTACTGTTATTATCTAACATAGATGTAGTCTTTAGCTAGTAAAGCATATTCCACTAGTGTTCCATTTCCCACTTCATTTTAGTTTTTGTATTAGTGCCATTTTGGCAAGTACACATTTAATGTAGCTATGAACTATTTCTTTCATTTGATGATCTAAATGTTAGATGGTTGATTGTGAACATTAATGAGTTTAAGTAGAATGTTATATACGAATGTAAATAACAAAAATTTAAAATTTTCCGCAAAAAAATTAATGTAGATAAAATTAAGATGACATATGCAGTCTTGTCTACGACCTCTGAGAGGTCAACGACGCCGGTGTCATCTGGTGTCGAGATTCCTTTCGTTAAACTCTCGTTCTACAAACAACCATATGTGAAAATTAGTCATTCCATGCCCGCATAGCTTTAGTTTGCACACAATGGTCAGCCGATGTTAGACATAGTCTGCTCGAATCATTTTTATGATGCACAAAATGGTAAATTGACGTTGGACATTGGATGCCAACCTCGTTCGAAGCCTGCAGACATCTGTCTGCCTATGTCAAACATGGCATGACAACATCTTCTGTATCCATCACATATCGCACTACCAACATCAAATGTGTCCTACCCGCATTGTCTGTAGACTATAAAAATTTGCGTGCCAACATGAGATGTTGCCTGCAAGCATCATCCGTAGCCTGCGCACATCGGTGTATGCATGTCGTCCAGCGAAAAGAAAATCAGCAAAGGCGTGCACACATCAAACGTGACATATGGTCATTATAACATTCTGGAAAATCTTATGTCTAATAAAGAGCTTAGTAAGACATTAGGATAGCCTATTAATGGTACATAGGAACCTCAATGCCCAATATTGAGAAATATTGGGCATAGTCTAGAAAAATTGGCTATGAGATATTAGCCAATTTTCTATATACAAATATGAGATATACTTTTTGAGTGATATACCCCAATCCAAGATTGATGCTTAAGAAATGTACCTGCAATGAAGACCCGAAGCGAATAAAATAAATTTCGTCCAACTCACAAATGGTATGAGTCATAAAAGTGTCAAACATAGATATCATGGTGCATTATCAATTAAAATGATCATGTAGATTAAAAAGTACCCAAGGACATGGTGGGACAATAATAAAACATTCCCAAATGAGCCAAGAACATAAATAATATAGGAAAGTGCAACAAATTCATGTGCAAGAACATGGGCTAACCGACCGAGAAGGAGGGCCACGCGACATGCTAACCGAATTTGTTTAGGCAGTAAGGGGCATGTGCGCGGACGGGTCCAGCTAGGTAGGGCCGGGATTCCTAACCAACTCAACACCCTATAAAACTTAAACAACTAGCTCAATAACCTAGGATAAATAAATAAGGACCATCCAAGGGACTCAACAACCAATGACCTAGTAGGCTGACACCTAACTAACCTAACTAACTTAGGGACAACCTAGTACCTAAGCTAGGATGGTCTAGAGTTATTAGTTGTGGTACTAGTTACTTAGTGTATTTTGGTAATTTTTTTGAGTCACATATATAATTAATTAATTAATTAATCGAACTAATTAAACTAAGCATTGGTCAGCCGAGACAATTAGTCAAAAATGCAATAAGCTAAGTCAATGGTCCTCCTATGTTTAGTCAATTTAGGAGGTGTATTTTTGTAATAAACTAATTCATTCCTTAATTAAGTTAATTAATATAAAATTGAAGAATTCAACATCAGTTCCAAAAACCTAGTAATCACGTCTATTCAAAAAATACTCACGACTAAGGCAGTAAACAACAAACCCCAAGAACGTAAGAACGTTAAAGGCTTTTCTTAGGCGACTTCAAGGATGTAAAGGATTTTGTTAGGGTGATCGTCATAGATTTGAATCTACTTAAGGTATTGTTTTATATACTGTATTTCTTTCTCCAAGAGAACATTCTTTCCATCATTTCAAAGATCTTGAAAACTAGGGTTGTCCCCGTGTTCTCGTCGAGCTCCCTTTTCCCTTGTATCATTTTCGAATCAATATTTATTACTTTAGAGATCATGTTGTTTGTATATGGTGTTGTCTGATCTTATTTTTACTGTTCTTGAATTATGAATGTCGAACTAACTATTAATTGAACACCTTTGTCGCTAAGGGTTCCCTACATGAATTATAGAATGATGTATTACTAAGATAAGTTTCGAAAACGTTAAATGTGATGTGTGACGTATTAATGCATATTTAATCTAAATTTATAAAAATTTTATATTCATCAAATGTTACTATGATGCTGTTCAAAATGCTTATAAAGGTTATGCCTACTGACATGAATTAAGATTGGCTTGAAAGTTCACTATGAAATCACATCTTGAATGAATTGACTATTTGGTTCCAATAAAATTGGCTAAAACTACTTTGTCAATATGCTAATGTCTATGAGCTTATGTAATGGCTAAAGGATTTTTCATATTCAATTTAAATATGAACATAGTAAAATCGGCTTATACCAACAAAAATGGTTATGTAGTTAGATATCCAAATGTTGAGCCAACACTTATTATATGTCAATCTTGTGCAGTTAGAATATCAAATGTATTATATGCACTTCTAAAGTAACATTAATAAATCCATAACCACGTTCATGACATTCATTAAGATAACTCCCAACATGCTCTACAAGAATGAACCATGAACATATGTAACTCATTGAAAGAAGTGCTCATCGTCCATAAACGATGAAATGAAGCTAATACACTAAAGTAAAGGTGTAACGTGAGTTATAACATAATAAAAGGTGTCTAATTTAAGTAAGTGGATAGAATGAAGTGTTAATGGAAGTGAGACAAGTATTAAATACACCTAAGCTACTATAATAAAAGAATACTCACAAATGAAGGTGTTAGACTGTACTATACTAGTATGATTAACAAATAAGGATTATATGTAAGGACAATTCACATTCATCAATGTAATGTAAGGATGATATGTAAGGATGATTTAGATTTAATCAATATAAAGTAAGGATGATATCTAAGAACAATTCACATTTAATCAATGTAAAGTAAGGATGGCATGTCATTAAAAGAGTAAGTAAATCTCAATCAAGAAACAAGCTTCCATAATGCTTGAGCACCAGTAAAAGATAAAGAAGATAAATAAAGTAAGCACAACATCGATAGACAAGTTATGAACATGTTCTTACACGTGTGATTCTCATGAGACGAGGCTTCCACCGATGTGGATAAGTAGTATCATTATTGTCCCTAGTCTTCGAACTATGTCTAGCAAACATAGGAAGTAGCCAATGGTTTCAACCAAAGCGAGCTAGGCATGTTCGGCTTAACTTTGGCCGGTGATTCCACCCCTTTTTCAGTTTGGGTTAGACACTACATTTCATGTTTAGCTCACATGATCTATGTTGGTTAATGATCACGATACGTTCTTGGTTCATTATAGCATGATCACTCTTTTTTGACGTAGAGTAATCACTTGAGATGGATTCCACTTAGCCAGGGACCACCCTTTTTCAATGGGGGACAAATACTGGATTCCATGAGTAGCTCACTTTGTCTAGATTCATTTTAACCGATGAATCAACTTTTTTTGGTGTGGGGAATACACTGGTTTTCATGTTAGCTCGCATGATCTTATTCCATATGATGTATCTATCAAAGTTAGAATAAATTATGATGATGGGACAAATGTTCAAAGTGAGAAATAAAGAAGATAATAAGAATGTAAATTGCCAATGTAACAGTAATCAAGTTTCAGCAAATAATAGAAAAAACCAATTAAGATTGGCTTATAATGACTTCTTATATGATGCCAATAAAGGGAAGTAGAAACATAATATTAAATAAATAAATTATAACTTCCCCAATATGAAAGTAATGAAATATGTGACATAGCCAATAGAGACTTGCTCATGAGATGTTAATGAATATATAAAGTAATGAAAGATTCATTTTAAGATAGTGAAATCAATCCTCAGTCCTTGAATTACTTAGATCGATTTATTGTGAGTATGAGACTACAATGAATCATTCAACATGTAAGTAAAACATAGGACTAAAGGAATGATTGAAATACACTACAACAAGAAGAACAAGACTTCAAATAAAACTAAATATGAGGATGTGAGCTCTCGGGTTGGGGTTGATTTAATGTTCAAATCTTTGCCTGAGTTATTCTAAGACCATGTTGATGAACAAGTGTCTTATAAAAATATAAAAAATAAGTTGTGTGCTTTGAATTCATTCAAATACATCACATTCATACAACAATTCACAAATAACGAATTAGGAAAGTCTATTGATGTTGCTTAGGAAGAGCTTTCATTAATCAGGCATAGTTTTATGTGTATGTGTGTATACACCCATACTTATTATAAGTGGTGTACTAAACCCCTACAATTTACAATTTTTATAGGTGCAGGTCAGAGGGCAGATTGTCGTCACTTGTAGCGGTTTGGATTTCAGTGTTTTCTTTAGACCATTTGGTAGGTCCTCTTGATTTCAAGGATGACACATGCATTAGTCTACCTTATTTTTAGACTCCATAACTAGGGTTGTTGGAACCATGGGTGAATAATGAGGTAAAATCTAACTAAAATAACAATTGTAGAAAAGTGTGTTGCATGTATTGATAATTCTTTTGCTTAGAAATCTTTTTAACGGATGGCCAATGTTAGTTTCGCCTTAATGCTACTTGACGGACCAAGGAGGTAGATAATAGTAAAAGAATTATCAACATAGATTTAGTGTATACTAGCTAATAGGCTAGTATTTATTGGTACAAGGTAATAACTTAGACAAATATCGAATACAATACTTAATATGAGGTAAAGGTTAGGGTTAGTACAACAACACACATAGCCTGACCAAGGTGCGGAGTGAAATTTTCTTGATGCCGGACAAGGGATTTAAAAATACATAACTTATCACTTTGCATGCAAGATACTAGGAAAGAATTGTTATAGTTAGAATTCTAAAAGTAGGAACCTGTGGGGAACACTTATACCCTAGTTACTTTTATTAATTGATTAAACTCCAGCATTTGAATCTTTTAGTTGTCTACTTTAATTTAGCTATCTATTTTCATTCATTTAGAAATAAAACCCCCCCTTATATTACCTTTGTTTTCTAAGAAAATAATTGACTAAATAATGGTAATAATAGATTGAAGTTAAGTCTGAACTATTTTTCTCGTGGGAACGATGCTATCCTCATTAGTTGGGTTCTTTACTTGATACGACCGCTTTACTTGTTATTTGAGAAGTATGTTTGAGCGTATTAGCACTCAGGTAACTCTGCTCATTTTGGTAATTCAAGTGCCAAGGTGAATAACTCTTGCCCCAAAAAGGGCATTGATGGTAATGTCCAACGAACCAACACGCCTTGTGGTAATTCTAGGTGTTGACATGGAGGTGAATACTTGGTAGGTACTAACATATGCTTCTGGTGGGGCAAAAGTGGGAACATGGTCCTAGATTATCCACAAGTGAGTAATAAAGCAAAGGTAAATGCTCAGCCTCGCTCAAATGCAAATGTTTTAGTAGAACCTTCAAGGAGGAACATGTTCTATGCGCTTAAAGATAGAGATGAGCTAGAGAAGTTAGCTAATGTAGTCACGTGTACGTTACATCTCTTTACTTTCCCTATGTACGCATTATTAGATCTAGAATCTACTCTATCATTTGTCACTCCATTGATAGCTAGTAGAATTGATGTGCTGCTTGAACTCTTGCATGATCAAATTTTAGTAAATACTCCCATAGGGGATGACATTAGAGCTGAAAAAGTATACAAAAATTTCCCAATTCATGTCATTGATATAGTCACTCACGCTGATCTAGTGGAGTTAGCCATGCTCGATTTTGTCCCTGTCATGAGTTTGGATTTGCATCACAAGTGTTAACCCACAATAGACAGTCGAAACAGGGTAGTGAGGTTTACTTTCCAAATAAGTTAGAACTGCCATGGGAAGGGCGTGGTTCAATACTAGTCCCACTACTTGTTTCAAACATAGAGTCCAATAATATGATAGCTATGTGTTACTTATACAACATAGTTAAAGTGAATAACATAGATCATGAAGTCCCTTCAATAAATTTTATGTCAATAGTGATTAAGTTCCCAGATCTCTTTTGTGAGTATTTACCAAGAGTCCCTCCGTAACGTGAGATTGAATTTGGTGTTGATTTATATCCCAACAGCAAGACAATTTTTATTCCCCCGTGTAAGATTGCACCTGCTTAATTCAAAGAGTTGAAGTTGAAGTTAAAAAGATCTACTTGATAAGGGCTTCAGCCGGCCGAGCATATCCCCACGGGGTTCTCCTGTATTCTTCATAAAGGAAAAGGATGGAAACCTTAGAATGTTATCCATGATTGGAAACTCAACAATGTCACAATAAAGAATTAGTACCCTCTTCCAAAAATTGACGATCTGCTTGACCAACTCCAAGGTTAAAGTTTTTTTTCAAAGATAGACCTTCGGTAAGGCTACCATCACCTTAGAGTTAGGTGAGAACACGTCCCTAAGACAACTTTTCGTACTAGATATGTGCACTATTAGTTTCTGGTCAAGTCATTCACTCTCACTAATGCACCAGCCATGTTTATGGACCTTATGAATCGGGTGTTCCGTGAGTACCTTGATTCCATTGTCATGGTATTCATAGATGACATTCTCATATACTCTAAGTTTAAAGAAGATCATGAGATACACTTAAGAAAGACATTGTAAGTACTGATATAACCTAAGTTGTATGCAAAGTTCACCAAAATGATAATTCTAGCTAAGATAATTGACCTTACTTGGTCATATGGTTACCGACAAAGGTATTAAAGTTGATCCTAAGAAGGTTGAGGCGGTGAAGAATTTGCCGAGACCCCTTACTGCTACAGATATTCGGAGCTTTTTTAGTTTAGCCAATTATTATCGCAGGTTTGTGAAAGGGTTTTCCACTATTGTTGCGCCATTGACTACAGTGACAAAGAATAAGGCAAAGTTTGAGTGGTTAGAGAAATATGGAAATAGTTTTCAAGAACTCAAGGACTGCCTCACTTCAGCCTCAGTGTTATCGTTGCAGAGAAGTTGTAAAGGGTACGTGGTATATTTTGATGCTTTTTGAGTAGGTTTGGGATGTGTTAACATGAAGAATGGTAAGGTCATTTCATACATATCAAGGACATTGATAATCCACGAAAATAACTACCCTGCCAACGATCTAGAAGTACTCACGGTTTCCTTTGTGTTGTAGATGTGGAGACATTATATACATTGTGTACGTGTTGACGTTTATATTGACTGTAAGAGTCTTCAGTATGTATTCACATAGAGGGAGTTTAATCTTCGTTAGAGGAGATGGCTAGAACTTCTCAAGGATTATGCATGAGTGTGTACTATTACCCCGGAAAGGCAATGTGGTAGCCGATGCATTGAGAAGACTTAGCATGGGCATCGTTTCACATATTAATGATGAGTCTAAGGAGCTAGTCAAAGAGGTGCACCAGTTGGCAAGATTGGGTGTGCGGCTAATAGATTCACTATGTGGGGGGTTTTTTGATTCACTCAAATTCGGAACCCTCATTAGTTGTAGATGCTAAAGCCAATCAAGACCTTGACCTATTACTCATGGATTTGAATGTCTCAGTATTGATTAAGTTGAATGAGTCATTCTCATTAGGTAGAGATGACATACTTTGATATCAAAAATGATTATGTGTGCCCAATGTGAATTATTTGAGGTCAAGTATTTCGTAGAAGCTCATGGTTCACGATATTTCACCCATCCAGGTGCCACAAAAATGTACCAACACCTTAAAGAGGTCTATTTGTGGGAAGGCAAGAAGAGAGATATCTCTATGTTCGGGCAGGAGCGTCTGAATTGCCAACATGATAAGGACGAAGACCTTAAGCTTGGAGGTCTAACTATGACCATTGAGATCCCAATGTGGAAGAGGGAGGCTATTAATATGGATTTTGTGGTTGGTCTTCAAAAGACTAGGAAAATTCATGATTCCATTTGGGTTATCATTGACAGAATGACCACTTACGCTCACTTCATACCTTTGAAGTTTACTTTTAAGGCTGAAGAATATGCAAAGGTGTATATAGATTATATAGTTTGATGACATGTGATTCTTCTATCTATTATTTCGTACAGATAGGCTCAATTCACTTCTCATTTTCGGAAATCTTTCCACAAAATTTTGGGTACACAGGTGAAACATAATACTTCTTTCCAACCAAAGATAGATTGGCAAGCAGAGCGTTCCATCCAGACCCTTGAAGACATGTTGAGAGTATGTGTTATTCACTTCAAGGGCATTTGGGATGATCACTTTCCACTGATAGATTTCTCTTACAATAATAGCTACCATTCCTATATTGGAATGGAACATTTCGAGGAATTTATGGCCAAAAATGTAGATTTGTGAATGGCTGGTTCAAAGTAGGAGAATCGGCCATCCTTTGTCCCTAGATTGTGTATGAGGCGGTGGAAAAGGTAAATATGATTAGGGATCGATAGTCTACTACTTACAGTCATCACAAATCCTATCTAGATAACCAAAAGATAGATCTTGAATTTGAGGTAGGTTATCAAGTCTACATAAAGATATCACACATGGAAGGGGTTATGAGGTTTGGGAACGAAGGCAAGTTGAGTCCAATGTATATAGGTCCTTATGAGATCTTGCAAGTGAGAAACGTTGCATATGAGCTAAAATTACCTCAAGACTTCGCTTCTGTTCATCCAATGCCTCAATTTTCTATTCTAAAGAAATGTCTAGGTGATCCAGCATCTCTCCTGCCTATTGAGCGGTTAGCAGTTGATGAGAACCTTTCTTATAGAGAGGTTACAATCAATATTTTAGATCACCAAGTGAAGCGGCGAGGAACAAGGAGGTTGCCAACGTGAAGGTCTTATGGCAGAACCATCTTGTTAAGGGAGCAACATGAGAGGCCGATGCAAATATGAGATCCCGCCACCCTCATTTGTTCTGTTCTTAAGGTTAGATATTCTCTTCCTAAGTCTGGTTTTATTTACAGAAACTCAAAGTTCAAGTTCTTTAGTCGATTTGGTGTGATAGGTCATGAATCGTATGTCCTATAATAGCACTATGTGAGTTAAACTTAAGTCATGTTTGCATTTCATGTTGCTATTTTTGTGTAGCTTAGACCTTTTTTTGTATTGCATGAGTTTTGATGTTTATTAAGTTAAGTGTGATGTGAGAAAATTCCTCAATATCAAATATGAAGCATCAGATAATCTTGAATTTTATGCATCATCTAAATAAGTGTGAATCAGAAATTCACAAAACAGAAAAGTTTAAGCATGATAAAGTAACTTCCAAAAGTCACCCTCTTTGATTATATGATGTGTAAGTCCCATTCGGTGATGAATGTTTCTAAGGGGGGGATAATGTAACATTCTGGGAAATCATATGTCTAATGAATAGCCTAGTATACCTTTAGAAAATCCCATTTGTGGTACGTTGGTAGATCAATGCCCAATATTGAGCAGTATTGGACATAGTGTCAAAAAATTGGCTAAGAGATATAAGCCAAATTGCTAAATAAAAATATGATATATTCTTTTTGGGTTGTCATACGCCAATCCAAGATTGATGTTTACAAAAATGTACCTGCCATATAGACCCTAAGCTAATAAAATATATTACGTCTATCTCACAAAAGGGATGAGATATCCAAGTGTCAAGCGTACCATGGTACATGATCAATTAAAATGATAATGTAGATAAAGCAGTACCCAAGGACATGGTGAGGGTCCTTGGGAAAATAAGTAAACATTACCAAATGAGCCATTAATATAAATTATTTAGGAATGTCCAACAAACCCAAGTGCAAACACATGGGCTAACCGGTCGAGAGGGGGACCACGCGACATGCTAACTAAATTAGGTTAGGCGTTTATGGGCATGTGCCCGGACGGGTCCGGCAAGGTGGGGTAGGGATTCATAACTTAATCAACACCCTAAATAACTTAACAAACTATCTAACTAACATAGGATCAATCAAAACTGACCAGCCAAGGGACCTGACAACCTAAGGCCTAGTCGGGTGACACCTAACTAACCCAACTAACATAGGGACAACCTAGTACCTAACCTAGGATGGTCCTAAGTGTTTAGTTGTGGTCCTAGATTTAGGGATTTTTTGGTAATTTCCTTAAGTCCCATATGTAATTATTTAAGCCATGAAATAAATTAAATATTGCATTGGTTAGCCGAGACAAAGATTCAAAATTGCAATTAGCTAAGTCAATGGTCCTCCTATGTCTAGTCAACTTAGGAGGGGTATTTTAGTAATAAACTAATTAATATATGAATTAAGTTATTTAATATTAAATTAAATAATTGAACATCAGTTCCAAAAACATAGAAATCACGCCCATTGACAAGATACTCACGACTAAGGCAGTAAACAGCAAACCGCAAGAATGGTAGATGATTTTCTTGGGAGATTTCAAGGGTTTTAAGTATTTTTTTAGGGTGATGGTAGTAGATTCGAATCTACATAAGGTATGAGTATCTCTCCTGGACATCTTTCTCCAAGATAACTTTCTTTGTAACAATTCAAAGATCTTGAAAACTAGAGTTTTCCCCGTTTGTCGTCTAACTCTCTTGTCCCTAGTATCCTTTTCGATTCAATGATGAATAGGTTATAGATCATGTTGGTTGTATGTGGTTTTTTATGATCATATGTGTAATGTTCTTGAATTATGATTGTCGAATGAACTATGAATTGAACTAGTTTTCTGCTAAGGGTTCCATACGTGAATTAAATATTAATGTAATATTAACATAAGTTTTGAAAATGTTAAGTGTGATGTGTATCTTTATAATGCATATTTACTGAGAATTTATGAAGATGTTATATTCATTAAATCTTAATATTATGTTGTCCGAAATTCTTAAAAACGTTATGCCTAAATTCATGAATTTAGAAAGGCTTGAAAAATCACTATGAAATTACATATTTAATGAATTGACAATATTAATGCATTCTATTGTCTAGGAGCTTATGTAAATGATTGAAAGATTGTCTAAAGGTTCATACATATTCAATTTAAATATGAACATATGTAAAATTAGCTTATACCAATAAAAATGGTTATGTAGTTTAATATCAAAATGTTGAGCCAATACTAATTATATGCTAATATTGTGTTGTTAAAATATCAAATATATTAAAAAGCAATTCTAAGTTAAAATCAATAAATCCCTAACAAAGGGAATGTCATTAATTGGTACAACACTCAATATGCTTAACAAGAATGAACCATGAACATATGTACCTCATTAAAAGAAGTGTACATCTTCAAGAAACGATGAAATGAAACTACTACACTAAAGAAAAAAAGTAACGTGAGATATAGAATAATCAAATTGGTTTAATTTAAGTAAGTGACCATAATGGGGTGTTTTATTAACAGGGGCAAGTCTTAATTATACCTAACCTACTATGTTAAAAGAATACTCACGAATGAAAGTTTTAGAATGTGAGAGACTATTCTCATTAACACCTAAGGATGATAAATAAGGACAATTAACATTCATCAATATAAAGTAAGGATGATATGAAAGGATAATTCACATTTCATCCATGAAAAGTAAGGATAATATCTAAGGACAATTCACATTTCATCAATCTAAAGTATGGATAATAAGTCAGCAAAAGATTAAGTAAATCTCAATCTAGAAGAAAGCTTGCATAAAGCATGAGTCAACTATAAAAGATAAAGAAGATAATGGAAGTGAGCACAACACCGATAGACTAGTTATGCGCATGTGCTTGCTCATATAAGTCTTATGAGACGAGGCTACCACCGAGGTTAATAAGTAGTCTCATTATGTCCCTAGTCTTCTAACTATGCGTAGATAACATAGGAACTAGCAACTGGTTTCCAACTAAGCGAGCTAGGAATGTTCGGTTTCACTTTGGCCATTGATTCCACCCCTTTTCGGTGTAAGGAATAGAATGGTTTTTATTTTTAGATCACATGATCTATATTAGTTAATGCTCATGATATGTTATTGGTCCATTGTAACCGTGACACACTCCCTTTCATTGTGGAATGAACACTTGACATGGATTCACCCTTAGCAAAGGATCACCACTTTTCGGTGTGGGACAGTCACTGGATTCCATGAGTAGATCACATGGCCTAGATTAATTTTAACAGGTGAATCACCTCTTTTCAGTGTGCGGAACACACTCGATTTCATGTTAACTTGCATGATACTATTCCCTATGATGTCTCTATGAAAATGAGAATGAATTATTATGATGGAACTTTTATTACAAGTGAGCAACGAATAGGATCTTAGGAATGTCAATTTCAAATATCACTCTCATAAAGTTTCAGCAAATAATAGGCAAAGCCAAATACGATTATCTTATAATGACTTCTTATATGATGCAAATAAAGCGAAGTAGAAACATAATGTCAACTAAATACTTTATAACATCCCTAACATGAATGTAATAATATATGTGGCATAGCCAATAGATACTGGCTCATGAGATGTTAATGAATATATAATGTAATGAATGACTCATTGTATAATAGTGAAACCATTCCTTAGTCCTTGGATTACTTACATCGATTCATTGTGAGTATGAGACTGAAATAAAATATTGCACTTGTAATTAAAAAATAGGACTAAAGGAACTATTGAACTGCACTAGAAGAAGAAGAAGAAGACTTAAAATAAAACTAAGTATAAGAACGTGAGCTCATGGGTTTGGGTTTATATATATTTCATATCTTTGCACAAGTTGTTCTAAAATTATGTTTATGATACTAATGTCTTGTTATCATATATAAAATGTGTTGTGTGCTTTGAATGCATCAAAATACAACATATTCATAATATAATTCACAAATAACGATTTTGTAAAGTTTAGTGATGACACTTTCAAGAAATGGTATGTTACTTAGGAAGACCTTTCATTGATCATGCATAGTATTATGTGTATGTGTAATACACCTATTAATAGTAAAAATGGTGTACTAACCCCCTACTATTTAATAATTTTATAGGTGCAGGTTAGAGGGAAGATTGACGACACTTGCAGCGGTTTGGACTTCAACATTTTCTCCAGACCATTTGGTAGGTCCTCTTGATTTCGAGGATGCTACACGTATTTGTGTAGCCTTAGTTTTAGACATAGGTGTTGATGTTTCCCCTAGCATTTCATTCATACTTTCATTTCGAAGCTTTGTTATAATGCCGTGTTTGGCATACTATTTACGATATATTCATCTTGGGCTTAAAAGTGATTCTTCATTATGATGTCTAATTAAAATTCATACATAAAAGAACTGTTAAAATTTCAAAAAATTTAACTAGATGAATGTGATAAATGTAAGATGAGATTTGGCTGCAACATTTGGGTTGGGACACTCATATAGAAATTGACGTTAGCCAATGGCATGGAACTTTAGACAAAGCATGCACGCACCGACATGGCATGTGCACATTAGTGAAGAGACATCGTCTAATAGAATGAAACATCAGCAAAGGAGTGGATATATCAGCCATATCGTGTGCACATCAGTTGGGCTACTATAGCCATTGTCCATGCTTATTGGCTAGGTGTCATCAGTTGTAGGTGGAGTGCATCAACCAAGAGATGTCCCCCAACGATAGGGAACAGTAGTGAATGCTTCCATTGTCACATCACAAGACAATACTCTAGAAGATATGTTAATCTTGGATATAAACGTACCTACTTTACCAGTCGGAGGTCTTATACAAGCCCTTACGTATTGTTCATCACATATTAATAGTGAAAAGTAGTGCGGAATTTAGAATTTTCATGATAAATGTCATAGTCTTTAACAACTTTTTCTAAGAAAATCATGGGAAATACTAAGTCTTAAATTTGACAAAGCATATATTTAAGAATATTTGAGAGACGGACCATCCGAAATAGAAATATAGTACTACTAAGTCTAATAAAATATTTCAATAAGAACAACAAAAGACATTTATGCCCTTCAGTCAAATGAGGACATACTTCAACTTCAGTTGAATGGTGCTACGATCCAAGTCTTGATTCTCATATGCTTCTCGCCTATGAACCACTATAGAGATAAATAAAAGCATGGAAGTAGTACAACCACATGTACTATGTATGGCATAATGCATCAAAATCATGAAACTGGGTGTTTATAGGAAATAAGAATTTTTTATTTAAATATCATGATATAGTCATAAGAATAACATTTATCAACTTAGAAACACATAAGAATTCACTTAGTCAATTTATAGTATTTTTAGAAAAAATTTACAATAACCTCACTTCAAAAGATATCCTACTTTTTTGAAAAGTATTTTTAACTTTGAGTATAAGGATGATTTTTTAACACTCACGCTCAAAACAATTTCACAACTAGTTTGTACTTGTCACCGTAGGCTTGCACTTCTTTTCACTTGTTAACTTCACCATATTAGACTCTTAGGATCTCGATTGGAATTTCTTAACTTGCGAAGTGAGATCATGGTGAGGTATTGTACCTATGTTACATTTTAGTGACTTGTTTTGCTTCTTCACATTACGGAGCGTCCTACCTCTTTCATTATCTATTACGCCCTACTTTTTCATTTCTTGTCGTCTTTGCCTTGCTTTCTCCTATGTTCTTTGTGGAAGTGACTTTTGCTTCGTTTTGTTCAAAACAATTTTTCTATTTCTTTTTTTATTTTTCATTCAATTCATCAAATTTTGTTGAGTTACTTCATTCATTACTCTTTATTTTATTTTCCACATTTCCATTTCCTTATCGACTTTTTGGTTCATCACTCATAATAGCCACCCTCAACTTATGGATTTTCCATGAGTCGAAGTACACATTATTCAAGGTTGGGTCAAAGCCAAGACGAGGTTCGTTTCTGCATTATGCTCCCACAACTTATACTTTTGGCCTAAGTTGAAGTATTCATGTCCAAGGCCAGACCAGAGCCAAGAGATTATACCCGAGGAAGATGAGTTGGTGAAGAAAACAAAGGTCTATTGGAGGCTCAAAATATTTAGATAAAAAAGGATCACAATTTCATTTGGTTCTCCTTACTTTAGGCTAGATGTTTGCTAATTTTAACAAGGGCCTATTATCCTTTCCTAATTCTCTAACACAAATTCCTTTTAGAGGACCAACTGGGCAAGTTCTAGCTAGGTACGAATAGTGGAACAATCAAATTTCCTCACACTTTCTTCACACCTCGTTATCCTATCAGATTATTGAGCACCTAGTTTAAGTGTTAGATTGAGGGTTATGCACTGGGTGCATCTCTATGTCATGATTAGAGACAACACGTTCACCATTCAAGTATCTGGAAGAAACATGGTTACAAAGTTTAGGTTGACCTTCTTGATAAGTCCTCTGGTTCTAACACAGATGCTCAAGCCACCTCTTAGTGGACTCTCTCTGCTCTCTGGTCCACTGATATATGAAACTCTTGATCAAACAACAGCTATAATCAAGCTCTTGAGTTAAGGGAACCCAAGAGGTACAAGTGGGAACTCCAACAGAATATGGCGTACGGTAGTGGGATAAATATCCACCCTGTATCCTCTAAACAAAACCTCTTTGAGTGGGTCATGTTTAGAAGGTTTCGCCCACCAGTCCAAAGCATCTTTGAGAGTCACCATGTATGATGCATAGAACTCTCGCATAATCTCCTCTCTGTATGAACCCACACTCTTTGTCATCAACTTGATCCTATGGCAAGTAAACAAGACATGCCCATCAGGAACTGTGTGCAGGATTCATATTATTAATCTCTGCTCGACTGTCACCGATCAAGTCATCACCCTCTTATCATGTAGCATTTTCAAATCCCTGTATATTTTATACTGCCCAACTATGCACCACGGATTTGGCTCATCATAAACTAGTACAGGGACCTCATGATAGGGAGCCGGAGTAGACTCCGAACTCTTGGCCTTATTAGACGAGGCATGGTAAGCAAGCATATCTTGTAGAATAGCTGCAAGTGATCCATAACCGGAGGCAATAGTCACATTTTACCCCGTAGAATGGGACGACTCTAAAGATGAAGCCTCTTCGGAGACAGACTCAATCTTAAAACCCAAGGCAGACAAAGAAGGTGTGCCGGTCAGTGTGCGCTCCTCATCATACTGGTAGGTAGTGACTACACCAGACCCCAACTTCTTGGAGGTTCCCCGAGTGGCTCTAGCATCTGGTATAGGGGTATGTGTTCCTGGGGATACATACTCAGGATCATTCTCATCATCAGACGTGTCAATCATCCCCCGGGATGGATCCACATACTTGTACGTGCCCATGAAATAGACGATGTCCGCTTTGGGGGCCACATGTAGTTGAAAAACAAATTGTTAGTCTCATACCAATCATTCTTCAAAAACAAAAACATCAAAACAGAAAGCTTAAACACACAACACAATGTAGTGCAGAATTGCAGTACTAGTTGACGGGCATTACAGACTGCCCGTCGATGAATCGACAGTCCGTTGATAGTGTCCGTCATTGGACACATTGAAAAAAATTTTAGTCTTTATTACACAAACATCTATGTTGGAAATGAAGGACAGGAAGAATGGCTCGTTCATCAATCGAAGAACTGTAGTACACTTCCATCGTCTAACACTTAAAAATATTTTTAATCTCTCACAAATCAGGGTTTCAGATTGAAAAGATAGACGTTGAGATCGGTCTATAGATCAATAGACGGACTGTAGTCTACTTATGTCGTCTTATAGTTAAGCATTTTTAAGTTTAGCCATTAATGCAACCAATCTACGATCCATCATTCAACTTATGGTCCATAGACGGTGTCTCATGTTGTTGGTCTGAGAGAGGTTTGAAACCTTCTTTTAAAAACACATTGTGATAATTTTAAGAAAATCTTATGTTCACCCAATAAAAAACGACAAGTATAAGACTAATTCTTCGTCCTTAGGATTTCAATTTTGCAAATTTCATTCACGTGTTCCAAGAGGCTATCAAACCCTAAGATAGAAAGTCAACAATCATATTGTTTTTACATAGATTCCACCCCAAACCCATTCACTTTCAATCATTATAAAGTGAATAGTATTCATAATTAAACAATTTTAAAATGCAAATTTGTCCATAATTCAATACCCACATACAATTTATTCGTTTCAAAAGCTAAAGAATTATAATTCATTAAGCAAACGGATATTAAATACCTGAAGACTATAGTGGAGTGAATGACTAGTTGATATTCTCAACAATCAACCTATGTGCCTGCCTTTGAACACCGAATGGAGAAAACAATGGAGATGGAGTAGAATTTAGGGAGAGTGAGGTTTTGGGATTTAAGCGGGAGTTGGGAGTTCTTGGAATTATGAATAAAATTGAACAAAATATATGAGGAGTTAATGGGAAAGTAATAATATAAGGGGAGGGAAATGGTTGGGGATAATTTGAAAAGATCTTTAGAGGGTAACTAAATAGTTTTATTTTAATACAGCCGGTCGTGTAACTTGTATTTAGGAACTGACGATAAACCGTGATAGTCCAAAAGTTAGTCGATGGACCGTCGATTGCACACAGATGTAGAAAAAATTTCAAGACTTGCTTGGGATCTACGGACACCATTGACGGTCCGTCAATTGAATTATGTCTCGTCGATAAGTCCGTAGATCTTTGCAATAGACCAATTTCTGCAAAATTCTTGTGTTTGTTCTGTGCACATTAAACACCCATTAATATAGTCTTTTTTGTTTTATTTTGGAATGTTTTGATACATGGACCCTAAAAAACTCTCTAGCCAACATACTAAAAAAATAATGCATCAATATAAGTAGATAAAAAAAAGAAACAAGAGAATGCAACTATTCATACAAAGAAAAGAAAAACCTATTGTTGGCTGGAGTATACTCCTTGGTTTCCTCCCATGAAGCGCTTAATATAATATCATGGAAGGACGAAATATTCATGATTACTTAGACTTCATTAAGGCGATATGCTTCAACCACTTTATTGACACTCTCCGCATGCCCTAGCAAGATTTTGATTCTTTGACAATCAATTGTGAACTTTGCACCTTTTATTCCAACTCAACCGCTCGATGTGGGAAAACTTTAGTGATAAGGAATGCCCAGTCTATTTGGACATGATTTTTCCCTGAAACAAGCGTAGCCTAGAGTTGGGTAAAAGCACCTTGTCCTTAACCGCAAATTCTCAGTTTCAATCATTTGGTCATGCTACTTCTTCATATTCTCTTTGTATATGGATGAAATTTCATATTTTTTTCTTCAAAACACATGAAGCTAATTCAACCCATTATGTGTATGTTCCACTTTTTCATTCCAATCCATCTTCAGTTTCTTTATCACCTACATGGTTGTAAGATCTCAAAAATGACTATGGTGAAATAGAGACTAATGTTTCTGTCATGGTTGTAAAATGTCCTATATTAGTCTATAATGTTGTATTGAGGCACTGTCTTAGGGTTTAGGTGCATTAGAATTGAAACTTCAAGGGACGACCAAGACGTTAAATGACTAAGTCACCTATCTGTCTCATATGTTGTTTTATGTGTTCATATGTGATTTACCAAGTTATAAGGTCATTATATAAGTTATTATGGTGCTTATAGGTCGTGTGTCAAGTTTCGTGAAGTTTGGAGGTCAAACGTCCATGACGTTTGAAAGGTTTGCCTTGATATTAAATTGGGTGTCTATGCATGTTTTATCGAATTTTACGTGTTTTTTGGTTGAAATTGAACTTGTAGATCCTAAAATCGTATATGAACATATTTTGGTTGGTAACATCAGGGTAAGAAATCATGTAGGACCGACAAGGGGACCTAAAGGAGGACCCAAACATGGAGCTCAACAGTGGTAGGTGGTGGTAATCGACTTACCTAATGACGGCGGTCAACAAAGATATGGCCCATCGTTGGGTTTCGTCGATCGAGCCATGTTTCCTTATCTTTTGAGAGTTATTGAAGAAAACCATGAGACTAAATCGATGGAGTGTGGTCTTACACACGGACCGTCGATGGTAGGGCGATGGTGTTGTGAGTTTATACAAGTTTTTCTGTTAAGGCTTGGGGTTTTTGGGAAATTCACCCCAAGAAATATATACTAGGAGGATGTTTGTTTTTAATGTCAAGGGGCATTTTAAAAGTATATAAGTGATTAAACTTTCATCTTAACCATGACACCTAGAGCAAAACACATTCTCTCCCAAAGTTTCTTCAAAAACCTCAAAGAGAGTTCAAGGTGAAGATGGAGATTTATGATGGTTCTTCAATAGAGATTATCCTTCAATTAGCATTGGGTTCTTCTAATAAGGTATGGGATTTGTTCATATAAGCATTTAAATTACGTTAGAGACAATTTCAATGATGATTTTCAAAGATGAAAACGGATGAAAAAGTCTAATTTATACTCTTAGTCTTGGTCTCTTGCATGAAACGTTTTCAAAGCTTATGATATTTTGTTATTGATGTATAATTGATGTGTTCTAACGAAATTATCCATGAACCGTTGACCTTCACAAATTTCTCAATTTGAAAAATATGGGTTATGTATCATGCTTTGATATTGATGAATTCATGTAAGGATTGTTATGGGTTTTAGATTCATATATAGATTATGATTGTATGGATTATAGGCTGTTTTAATTTGATCAGTTGAGTGTTGTACATTTGTATCTATTAAATAATAACGTTATTGAATTGATGTTGACTGGTGTCTTATGAATTATAATGTAGTTCTCTATGGCTTATCTAATGATGTTATATTTATATTAAAATGATATCTAGGTTGTCTTCAATTGATAAATCTATATTTTACGAAATTAGATTCATTTAGTATTATATTTTTATTATTGAATTGATGTTCATGGAAATGTGTAAGTGTATTATGGTATCGAATTGGATGATTTAGCTTTGGAATTAAAGTGGTAAGATGGAGTGTGGTATGCTGCCCTAGTTCCCTTTATTTCATGTTAATTGGACTTCAAATATGTTATGACTGGTATTGTCCACTTATGGTGGAGGTGCTATCATAATTGGTGTGGCCTTGTCGGCGTTAAATTATGCAATTTGATGATCATGAACTTGTCGGAACTACTTGAAGTATTATGATGATTTGTGTATTTGATTTATCTTATGGATGAGCATATCTATGTATATGTGAAATAATGTTAAAGTATGTGCTCTTTCTATATATGTTAGGAGATCATGTATACTATCGATATGTGTTTATATGTGTAGTCTTAGGGTTGATGCATGGTTGTCCCCACGTCACTATCTGAATCTATAATTGTAATGTTGATCATGATATGGTAATGTATAGGATTACATAAATAAAATAATGGTTATCCCTTAGTTACTTGAACAATGATATATAATATGTGTTAATGTGAAGCATGTGATGTCTTTTCGTAATTGACTTGTGTCTTGTAATATCCCAAAAATAACATACAAGACGTAAGAGACTAAAATTGTTGTAACGATGGTCTAAGGTCCAAAAATAGTCAATAAAAAGGTGTAGAGGAATTATCTAAGAGTTTAGGTGTAGTAGAAGACAAGCGTAGAGGGGCGACCAAGACCATTGAGGACTAAGTCACCTATATGCCTCAGATGTGGTTCTATGTTTTTATATGTGATGCATGATATTGTCAAGTCCTTAAATTAGTTAATATTATGTAAAAAGTCATTGTGTCAAGTTTCGAAAAATTTAGAGGTCAAACATTCAAGAACGTCCAAGATGTTTAAAACATGTGCTTTGAAATGACCTTGTGTTCCTAGTCATACTTCATCGAGTTTTACGTATTCATTTTTTGTTAAATTCATGTGAGAGGTGATAAACTTATCTACGATATTTATTTAGTTAAAACTGTCCAGGAAAACATCCTGAAGGACAATACTACGGTCCTTGAAAAAGGACCCAAAGTTTGTTCAAAAACTAGTCTAAGACATCCAAACCAATGGTTCGCAATCGACAATCAGTGGGTCAGTCGATGACCCTGTGTGGGGTATTGTAGATTAAGACAACAATGTTGGGTATAAGAATACCATGGCTGGTTTAATTGACAGACCACGGACCAGCAAGTGGTCTGTTCGTCAAGGGACGGACCCTCGATGGGCAACCGTTGATAGTGTCTTCTCCCTGCGCAGGTTTAATCTTAAGTGAGGGTGAAATGGGAATTTCACCCCACTACCAAATAATGGGTTTGACTGTTTCTTAAGGTTCTTTTGGGTATTTTAAGTGTGTATAGAATTTATGTATATGAGCATGATAATGAATGTAAAAGAATTTCTTACTATTTGGAATGAAGAATGTGACTCTTATGGCATGATAAGTTGCTTCTTGCTTATATTTGTGTTGTGATTATCTTTAATATGTGAAATTCATATTTTCTCTTAGATTGTCTACCGAATAACGTGTTATGTCGTATTATTATGAGTTTATAGTAGAATCCTCACTCTTGGAAATTTTCAGAGAGTGGCAAGTGTCATTCGAACACGAATAATTCCAGGTGTAGGCGTATTGTTATACCGTCAAAACGACATAGGTGAAAGTAGATAATAACATGCTTTTCATTAGGGTATAAGGTTATTAAATTGTTTTTAGCGTGGTAATGAAGCAATGTCTAATGATTTAGGTCAATTAGAATTCAAATGCCAAGGGACAACCAAGACGTTAAAACACTAAGTCACCTATATGCCTTATGTGTTTTTATGTGTTTTTGAATGTTTCATGAGCTTATAAAGCCTTATATTTTTATTAATAGTGTTTATATGCAGTGTTAGTTTCATGATGTTTTGAGATCAAACGTCCAGTAACGTCCGAGAACTAGTCGAGTTAAACTTGTGTGTCGTAGTGTATTGTAGTGGAGTTTTGGGTTATTTTTTGAGGGTGAAATTGAGAATTGATTGTTACTATGCATATCCTGACATGTAAAGGGTCCAAACATCCGAGAACAAAGGACCAGCTTATTGGTATTTGAGGAGGACCCAAACATGAGCCATGGAGCTACCAAAGGCAACAGAATTGGTGCATGAAAGGAACATGTCCGCTTCTCGAACTTGTTCCTCCCAAGAAAAAATTCTTCCTACGCGTCGCTGACACATGGATGACTCCACTTTTTCAAGAATTAATTTCAAAAATGATGTGGGAACAGCTCCATGTTGCTGCCTTTTCCCCGACAATGATTCCGGAAATTTAAGTTGAGTTTGAGTTCGTAAAAAGGTCCTATAATTTCAGGGGTCTTTTGGGTATTTTGTGGAGTAAATATTTGCGGTTATTAGACCTTTTTAAACACCAATTCACCCTTCAAATAATAACCCTTAATGCCAAAACAAAAATATCTCCATCTCTTCTCTCCAAAAGCCTCATTCGATGAAATTTTTAAGCTCCAATAAAGAAGATAGATTTTCCATGTTTTTTAACATCAATCTTGTGGTATTTTCATCACAACTATTGTAAGGTTCTTCATCCTTGAAATCTATTTCTTCAATGAAAAAATTCAAATGGATTTCAAATATGATCTAAACCATGAAAACTTCTATATTAAGTTCTAGACATGTGTCTCTGCATAAAATGATCTAGATAATATATTTATGTTTGAATTGATGTTAATTAGGTTATTTTAAACTAAAATCATCACCCATGAAAAACGTGATTTCTTCAAATTGACAATATATTGGATGTGATGATCTTGATCCAATACATATAAATTCTAGTGTAGTTTTCGAAGGGGTATTGAATGATGTAAGAATTCTATACAATGGATGTATAAGTTATCTTAGAGTTATAAATATATATTGAATTGACCTAGTTTCATTGAGTATTATGGTTTTTGTATTGAATTGGTGATTATGCGCATGGATAAAGGTTTTTGGTATTGAATTGGATGATTGAGCTTCGAATTGAAGTGGTGAGAATGGATTGGTGGTACGCTGCCCTATTACTTCTCATTTTATGTTATGTAGATAGTGAATTACTTGGTGATTAGTATGTTCCACTTATGGTGGCGGTACTATGTGAATGATGTGGCCTTGTCGGTGTTACTTTATGTACTATGAAGATCGTGTCCTTGTTGGCACTACTTGAAGTATTATGATGATTTCTGTTATTGATTACGTTAATTATGATCAAATCCACTTAATTGTAAATCAATGTTTAAGTATGTGTTTTTTTCTATTGATATTAGATGATCAAGTTAGACTATGACTATGTCCTTATGTGTGTAGTCATAGAGTTGATGCATGATTATTCCTACTTTACTATCTAAGTCTATGATAGTTGCATTGATTATATTATAGTAGTGTATAAGGTGACTATTATATATAATGTTTATTCCTTTGTGTTTCAATAATGTTATGTTATATGTGATAAAGTGAAGTCCTGCTGTGTCATTATGTGGTAGAATTTTGTCCCTTACTTGATATATTCATTAATATAAATATGAGATGTATTGACTTAGGTTGTTAAATCGTCTTATTATGGTATGTATGAATGACATGAGCCTTCAATGATGCTAACAAGGTGCTTTATGTTGAACCTTCAACCTAGTGGTAGGGTTATGAACCTTAAAGTCGAAAGTCGTAATGGTATACTTCTTGTTATGAATGGTGGACTTAAGGTTTGATTTCTGAAATTGCATGATATCATCCTTACAGTAGTCATTAAAATATCCTCTTCTCCATTGTAACGTAGCCTTAGGGGACTTTTTTTGTAGGGTGAATGTGATTGGGTTATGAACTAGATATGGAACCTATTCATGTGATCCTTAATGTGAAGTACTCTATGATAACAAAGGATAGTACAGGTGAGTTTGGTAAGGGATGTAGATCTAGGTAAAGAAAGAGGCTAGAGTGTGAATAAGAACTTTATATTCCTTAACAATGTTCCTACAGGGGATGTGTAAAAATTCTACCATTCGGCAAGTTGAACACCCTCAATCGCAGTAGGTTACAACTGGGGATTCCATGTTGAGCTACCATGGTTTGTGGCGGTTATTGCCTATAATGATCATATTAGATACCTACTAGTATTGTAGAAGTTCTACGAAGTTTAGGTGGTGATATGAGACACTATCAAGACATTGCACAGTAGGACTTGAAGATGTTAGTGAGAGTCCCTAGGTCTTTTTAAAGACCATTACTTGAATGTCCTTTATGTGATGAATGCCTCTTAATATACTAATGAAGTAATGACTTGTCATAGAAAGCATGTGAAAGACTTAATGCCTAATATAAAGTAACTGTAAGGATTTCCTAGGTATATTCTTAATTGTGCATAATGGATGATCTATTTATGGCTTCTCTAGGGAAGTCTTGAGAATGACTGTAGTTAGAGAAGTTGCTTTATCCCTTAGACATGATCTAATCTTAGGTAGTCTTCAAGAATTACTTAAGTAAGTATTTGATAACCTTGGTGATATGATTGTGATGTTATACATATTATGTGTGTGGTGTATTGTAAGCGTGTGAATGTCATTATAGGTGGTCTGAATAACCATGTAGGTGTGATTAGAGAGGGTTATGGGCAGTCTCTCTCTGTCTTAATTAAGTGAGTTTTAGGATAGCTTTTACTGAAAAGATTGCATGCTAAGAAGTGCTCAATGTGAAGTGGAATAAATTCATTGTAACAGTGAGTTAGCTTACGGTAAAGTTTTCCTTAAAATATGAATACTTTTTTAATTGTTATCTTATGTGTTTCTAAGGTAATAAATGTTGTTCGTATGCTTATGCTATGTTGTTTCAATCAGAGAGAGCATATTTCTATTAAATGTCCTTTATCATGGTTTTTATGCATTATGTCATACATAGTACATGTGTTTGTACTAATTCTATGCTTTTATCTATCTTTAAAGTGATTCGTAGGAGAAGGTGATTTTTGGATCTATGCTTGGATTTTATGATCTTTCAAGAAAGATGAAGTATGTCCTCATTTGACTCGAGGGCATAGGTCTCTTTTATTTCTTTTATTGAAGCACTATAATAGACTGAGTAGTACTATATTTTTGATTGTATGGGGCGTGTCCTATGTACTCTTTTGTCTTAGATTTAATGAAATGAGACTTTGCGATTCCTAAGAGTTTTTGAAAGACAATTCGCATGTTGTGAAATGTTTTAATTTTGCGCCACTTTGCATATGTATAAATGCGATAAACAAAATGAAATGGTTTGTACAAGACTTCTGAGAGGTCAAGTACGCCTGTTGTTTTTTGATATTGTCATATATTTGAGTGTGTACTATTGGTTTGCAAAATGTGGTTTGCTTGAATCACCTTTGGGATGCATAAAATGATTGCTCGACGTTGGACACGGGTTGCCAACCTTGTCTGAAGCATGCAGACATCGTTCTGCAGACGTTTTTGGTAGAATGACAACGTTTTCCGTAGCCTTCACTCGTCGCTCTACAAACGTTAAACATGATCTGCCAGCATCGTCTATAGTCTATACAAATTAGTGTGCGGACATCATATGTGTCCTACCAGAATAAATTGTAGCCTGCACACATCGATGTAAAAACGTCGTCCAAAGACAAGAAAATCAGCAATGCCCAGCACACATCAAACATGGGATGTGTTGATATATGTAGATTCGTCAATCAATGGCATGGAATTTCAACCAAGGCTTGCACACACTGATGTGGCATACACGCATGTGGGAAAAGACATTGTCTAAAGGAATGCAACATTAGCAAATGAGTGCATACATCACCCATGTTTTGTGCACATCTGTTTAGCGAATATTGTCGTGGTCTAAGCGCATCGGCTAGGCGTCATCAGTTTTAGCCTGCGCATCAACCAAGTGATATCAGCCTATGTCATGCAAGAATAGCGAAGGCGTGCATCCATTAGTCAAGGAATGTGAACAATAACTATGAGACATTAGTCGTGGCCTGCATGCATCGTCCAAGTGACATCGACTAATTGCATACAACATCATCAAAGGCTTGTACTCATAAGCTATGGAATATGTGCATACATTGGGATAAATTCTACACGAGACGTTATCCAATAACAGGAAACATAACTTAAGAACTTTATGCATGTGACGTTTGTTCTGCACATCTGGCAAGTGTCGTCAGACAATCATATAAAACATCATTCAAGACATGTACACATAACCCGTGGCATGTATGCATCGGCTTGGGGAAATTGACATTTGACATAGGAAGCAACATTAGCCATGTCTTGTGTGCTTTGGGCAATATACGTTAGACAATTGTAGACAACATCTGCAAAGGCTTGAAAATATCTACCATTGCATGTACGCATCCGGTAAGATACGTTACTTGCCAAAATTCCGTATTGATACATAAGTCATATGTGAATAAATGTTAAAAAATATGTTTCCTATATAGATCGAAATTGAGATTATGGAACACTTACAAGATGCATAAGTCTTGTACCACATAATCTTAGAGAGATATAAATCACTTAAACGGACTATGAATGAAGCCTTATGGCTTGTATGTATTGACCCATAAGTCTAGCATACGTTTAACATAAGTGAACCTAAGATGTATGTAACAAAATGTTGAAACCCTATAAGGGTCAAGTAAGAGTGTGAAATACACTAAATGGCCAAGGGCATTGGCATACGATGAAATGATCATTCTCCTATTGGAGTGATTAATTATGAAAAGCAAATGTGTTAACGTTAATGAATGAGTTGACAATATGATAAGAGGCTAATGTTAAAGATGAGAGCAATATCAAATGAGTCTAAGTAAATGTTACCAAAACGTACCACCTATGAGAGTGTATAGTTAATTAAAAGATCAGTCTCAATGAATATTCTAATGAAAGTATTGAAGTTAATGCATAATTATTACTAATCTAGAATGCCTATGATTAGACCGGATTCACACAGATTGATGCGCATAGAACAAGAAATTTGAACCTTTGATACAGCCAAACCAACGAACTTGCGAGTTAGTTGAGATATGAAAGGTTGGGGCCATCTATGTAGGGCTCCAAAATATGAAGATTTACTCGTATGAGTCTTTACCGAATTTAAAAGGCGAAATCTTATGTTTGGAGGTCTACGTGTAAAATGGTATTTTCCCAGGACAAGGGTAGTATTTTAATTATCCTAAATATGTAACTAATTATTTCTTTTATAGGGTGGAGGGGTATTTTGGGTAGAAAGGGACAAAATTGCTCATTGAGCAAAATCTTGCTCCACCAGGGTTCGAACCTTGGTGCGAGCAATTATTTAACTTGATTATTTATATTGGTGAATTAATTTAAGTAATTAATATTTAAATAATCAGCATCAATGATGTATGAGTTGAATGTAATGGAACTTTATACTGAGCACCGATAGGCTAGCTATGAGCGGTGTTGCCTTCCTTCAGAAAGGGCGGAGGTTCACGTAAGTCTCATAACATGAGACTGTCTGACATGACGTTTATGGGTCTCATTATATCTCGTTGTCTTTGAACCTTTACTGCCAATCTAGGGATATAGAAGAGTTTGATTCCCTATATACGCTGGAATGTTCTGGTTCACTTTTGCCAATGATTCCACTTCTTTTCGGTTTGGGGATCACACACTGGATTTCATGTTGCTCACATGATCTATGTTGTTTATTGTTAAAGTTCCCAAAGAAAGAATGAGGCCATCCAAAACTAATTCACATAATGAAATGAACGATACCAAGGTATTAGGATAGGGGAATCCAAAGGTGAGCTAGAGTCAATTAATCACACTAGGTTATTCTTTGTCATTTCACAGCAAACCGGATGTGAGTTTTACACTACATCCTAGGTATGACTAGTGATTGCACTAGTATATGAATGAATGAAAATAAAGTATGTACGAATGAATTATGTAGACTCTGTGTTTGCTACAGAAGGCTCCCTAGTTGAGGTTCCATATGTTGAGCTCTCATTTTGGGAAGTCCTAATGTCAAGTCATTGTTCCAAGGTCTCATGGAATTTGAGATGATGATGTGAACTACGTAATATGATATGTTCAATATGTTATGTGCTGCTTTCAAAACAATAAGTATGATGATGCGTGTTACTCTCATGACATGAGTTTCCTAATTATAATTTAACAAGTTCACTGAGTTGCCTAATCCAGAATTGGCAATTCCACTGACATTAATTTGCATAAATCATGTTGTTAGGAATGAACTATTTTTACTCATTCATGTCCTTGGTGTATGCTTGCATATACCTATACTTACAACAAGTGTGTACTAATCCCATACAATATCTACTTCTAGGTGCAGGCACAGGTGGACGTTAGAGCATACACTACGATGTTGTAGGTATCCGGACATGTAGAATTCATCCGGATTTGGTAGTCCCTCATGATTTCGAGGACACTTGACCATTATATTCTAGCATAGATATAGGTTTGAGTTAGTGGAGTATGTTCCACTAGCATTTTTTTCTCATCCTATTTCAGACATTGTATTGGTGCCCTTTATGCAAGTATATACTTAATGCTGTATGAAATTATTTCTTTCATTTGATTATCTTATGTAATATGGTTAATTGTTAACATATATGAGTTTTAGTAAAATATCTTATATGAATGTTAGTAACAAAAAGTTCAAATTTTAAGCTAAAATAAACCTAGATGCAGTAACGATGACATATGTAGGGTTATCTGGGAGCTTTGAGAGGTCAACCATGTCGATCTCTTAAGGGTTCTAGAATTCGGTCGTGACATATGTGCTCATACGCCATGGCATTTGTGCATGGGCTAACACATATAAACGTCGGAGAACGGAAGGCACCATCAGCCAAGGCTAGTGGTCTTCAAGTAAATGGCGGCTCCTAATGGCACACAACATAAGCCAAGGCATGCACACATATTAATAGACAAGAGCACATCTAAAAAGCGACAATGGCTGATGAAATGCATCACCATCCAAGGCCTACACGCATCGAACATGGAGGGTATGCATCGACTGGGTGATATTTGCATTGGCTAACATAATGAAGACCCAACCTAGTCATGTCTACTTTAGGCACATGACGTTGGCAAACGGAAGATAGAATAAACAAAGACCTTCATGTCGGCCAACGATATACACAACTAGAAAACTAATGTATGTTTAAGGAAAGCTTTATTGTGCAATGGAAAGTGGCATTCCCAATACGACATTTGTCGTGGACTACCACATCATATGAGGCTTGTGCACATCGCTCTGCCGACGTAGGGCGTGGATCGGTCGAATCATCCTTAGCATGTGCACATTACTCAGCGGTACTCATTGTTGGCCTTTCTACATCACCCTTGCCCTGCACACAATGGCCAGCCAACGTCATATGTGCGTTGTCCCCATCGTCCATAGCACACACATTTCTCAGCTGATGTTGCTCGTGGACTAACTACATCAGTGTTGGATTGTGCATAACACTAAGACAGAGCCGGCCAACAAAAGACATCATCACATATTTCTAATATGCATTGGGCAAGTGTCGTTGGCCAATGGAATGTAGCAATAGCCAAGGCCTTACACATCACTCGTGGTGTGCCCGCATCGGTTGGGCGACATAAGCGTCAAGCAACAACAGACAACTTCTTCTAGGGCATGTGTGCTTCAGGCAAGCGACGTCGGCAAATAAGAAGCGGCATCGTCTAGGTGACATTAGACTTTGGACGCCTCCATCGATCATGGCTTGTGCACATTTATTTGTAATATTGACGTTGTACTAGAAAAAAAAGTTGTGGCTTGTGCGCATCACTTTTACCCTACAAGAATCTGCAAAATGACAGAAACACCATTAATGACCTATACACATTAATATTGGCATGTGGGAGTTGACTCGGCAACATCAATCATTGTCGGCACATTAACAAGGCAATATTAGCAAATGGCACGTTGATTCAGCCAATCATGGATCACTCCTAATGTGTGCGCAATGACTTGGTGACATTGTTCTTGGCCTACGTGTATCATCCAGGCGACATCAGCATATGATAGGCAGAATCAACGAAGGTCTTCATGTGCAGATATGTTTTCTCGGCATCTAAAAAGCGGCATCAGACAATGGCATACAACATCATCAAAGTCATGGAAATATCACATGTGGCATGTGTGCATAGGCTGAGAGATATCAACTTTTTCCAACATTATTCACCATCAGCTGAGACTTTTTTTCTTTGGGTAAACAATGTTGGCCAACGGTAGGAAGCATTAGTCAAGTCATGGAAGTATCTGACATGACTAGTACAACTGTAAAAAAGTGACATTGGCTAATGGAATGAAACATTATCAAAGTCATGAACACATCGGTCGTGACATGTGGTCCTTAGTTGGGCTACATTTTGAACGGACAACGTCAGATAGCGTCAGCTATGTAATGTGCACTTTGGGAAAGTATCGTTGGATAATGGTAAGAAGAAACATTATAGGATTGCACACCTATCCTGTGGTATGTGCACATTATCATGGCTACGTCGACATATTCCAATGACATACACCTTAAGCGAAGGACTGTGTGATTCTTGCAAGCGTCGTCGGCTAATGGCAAGCGTCATCGGCTAATGGCAAGCGACATCGGCAAGATGACATTGTTCATGGACATCGGCATCAATCGTTGACTACCTCATTTTTCGTGGACTACTTACATAGCTCAGTCGACGTCGGGCGTTGACTTTTTGCAACAGCTATAGTCGTGCACATCACTAAGTGTCCATTGAGCTTGGCATTCTTGAATAACCATTTTCCTGCACACAATGTCCAGTCGACGTCAGACGTAGGCTTCCCGTATCGCCTGTACCCTAAACTATTCGCAGCTCACTTATGTCATGGACTACCTACATCGGTTTTCTTTGTGCAAATTGTGAATCTGTAATGATCCAACAGAAGAAATCATCGTCCGTCGCTTGTTCCAATTGGTCAAGGGATGTCCACTAATGACAAGAAGTGTCAACCCAGGACTATATGCATGAGCCATGGTGTATGCGCACCGACTAGATTAAATTGGTGTTCTATCACAATAGAAACTATCTGTCAGGAAATGTGCACTTGGGCAAGAGACATCGGCCAATGGCATGAAACATCATCAAGGAGACATAAGTTATTCGATACCTGGATAGGCCGAGGCTTGTGAATGTCGCTCTGTGTATATTGACTTTGGACTATCCGCATCGGCTGTGGCATGTGCACATCACTAAATCATTGTCCGGCATCGACTACTTGTATCACTCTTTGCGTGCACTCAATGGTAAGCTAAGATTGTGAGTTGCTTTATTTTATCACCATTGGACTGCACACAATGGTCAGTTACCGTTGAACATGGCATGCCTGAATCACCTTTGTCCTGCCCGCAATGGTCATCCGACGTCGGATGTGGGCTATAAGCATTCCCTTCGAAATGCACACAATGGTCATCTGACATCGAATGTGGGCTGCCACCATCTCCTCGTAGCCTGCTTATACTGGTCTAGCTACTTCAAATAGTGCTTGAGAGCATCGGCCGTATCATTCACTCATCGGTCTATCTATGTTGAATGTGTCCATTAAACTATCATTTGTAGTTTTCGCACTCTGGTATGACGACGTCAAATATGGATTAGCCGCATAATTTGTAGCCTACACTCATTGGTGTGCTAATTTAAGCCAATGTCATCTTATATCAGCTAATTCCTACATGTATCTGCCATGATGTGTGGGAAACTTGCAAGAGATGTTGGATAATGGCATGCTACTTCAGCTATGGCCTGTAAGCACAAACGTGTAATACGTGTATCCAGCAAGAGAAATCTTCCAATGGAATGTGGAATTACCAGGGCATCCTGAATAGACGTGGAATATGCGTATATGGAATGTGGCGTAGGCCAATGGCGTGAAACATTATCCAAGGCATCCATGCATCGATCATATCGTGTGCACATAAACTGGGTGACTTCAACCATGGTGTGATTGCATCATCCAGGTGACATCGGTTTTGTCCTATATGCATCATTAAAGAGACATAAACTAATTCCAATAAGTAATAGCACAAGTCTTCATGCATCACCTATTGTTTTTAGGCATTGACTTGGTAACATTGTTCTTTACCTACAAAAATACCCCGGGAGACATTGATCAATGGTAGGCAACATCATCCAAGGCTTTTACGTATTAGAAGTGGCGTTGGCGCATCAACTGGTCCACATTTTTTAAGCATTCATGCATCGACAAGGTGACATTGGTAATAAACAAGCAACATCAGTGAATGTCTTCAAGCATCCAACGTGGTTTGAGCATATCTAGCAAGTGTCGCTAGACAATCTCATGTCACATTTTCCAAGCATGAACACATAAGCCGTGGCGTGTGTGCATAAACTGGGTTACATCGATGTCGTTCAATAGCAGAAGACATAAGACATGGCTTCTGCACTTCTAGCAATCAACATTGGCAAGTTGCAACAAGTATCAGCCAAGGCCTACATACATCTTACATGGCTTGTACGCATTTGGAAAGTAAAGATTGGCAATCAAATGCAAGATCTACAAGGTACAAAACGGTCGTTCATGGCGTGTTTGAATTAGTTAGGACAAATTTTCATCGTCCATCTTCAAGCGATGTAAGGCATGACTTGTGCTCTTCGGTCAAATTATTTTGGCCAATGAGAGATAATATCAGTGTATTCATGCACGCATCAACCATGACGTGTGCACATCCGCAGGGTGACATCTATGTCAACCAACAGAAGGAAGGATCTGCCAAGCCTAGTATGCTTCAGGAAACCTACATGACACAACATCAATCGGCATCATCTAGGAGACATCTGTCGTGGACAGCCAAATCGGCTGCGGCATTTGCACATCACTCAATGATCGTCAAATTTCCTTCCAACATTGCCTTTGGCCTGCACACAACGACCAAATGTTGTCGGACTAGGGCAACTTGCATCGGTCGTAGCCTACACATTTCTCAACCAACATTGGTCTTGGACTGCACAAATATGTCATGTCTTTTTCACATTACTGAACTATCTCAAGGGTGGACTGCCCGCATCTCCCTTGTCCCGCAAACAACGGTTAGGCGACATCGGGTGTTGCCTGTGTCCATGTGTTTTTGCAAGAAAAATGGTTAGCCGATGTCGGGCTTGCCCTTCCCACTTTCCTTAGGACTTCACACAACATTTTTACAATGTCATACATTGCCTTCCCATATTGCGTTGGGCATTAATGTTTAGTTATGCATTTTTTTCATATTTTCTATTAATGAATTACCTATTTTAAGGATTGCAAAAAAAATGTTGAAATAGATTTATTTGAGTTTACTAGATTTATTTTTTAATTTTGGGAATTAATTTGATATTTTTTAAATTTTTTATTCATTAATTACCCAATTTAGAGATTACCAAACAAAAATAACAATTATAAAATTGTTGAAATTGTTGAATTTAAGGTTACTATATTAATAATTGAATTTTCGGGGTTAAATTTATATTACTTTTCATTGTTTTCCTAGTTTATTATTAAAAAATTACTCATTTTGTAGTTTTCCTATGTTTTATTAATCAATTACTCATTTTGGGATTAATAAAAAAATACAAATAAAAGAAATGGTTCAAAAATATATTTTATATCTACAGAAGTTATTTTTTGAAGTTAAAGTGTGTTTGTAGCTTCGAACGTGCATATTTTTGGGTTTTGCATGTTAATTATGGATCTTTGGAATAAATGATATTAGTCCGGTAAGTTAAATCCACGCATGACCGCATCGTTGGTAGCCTACACACATCAATTTGTTAACGTCCAACATGGATTTCCACAATCATTCGTAGACTACAAAAATAAGTCTACGATATCAGATATGACCTGTAAGTTCATGTACAGCCTTGACACATCGGTGTGCAGATATCGACCAATGACAGCAAACATCAACAAAGGCCTACATGCATATGTCGGGGCATGTGTGCATCTGGCAAAAGACGTCATCCAATGGCATGTGGCTTCATCCAAGGCTGGTACCCATGGATAAGGAATGTGTGTATCCTACAAGCAACGTTGGCCAAAGGTATGCGACATCACCCAAGGACTACATGCACGGACATTGCATGTGTGCATCGGGAAAGCGACGTTGAAGAACTACATGCAACATTAGCTGAGGACTACAAGCATCATAGGTGTCATGTGTACATCATCTAGACAACTTAAGCCATTGTCTAAGCGCACTGACTAGGAAACATTGGTTGTGGCCTATGCACACTGACAAAGACAGATCAGTTAATTAAAAGATGCACCGTCCAGGAGACACTAGTCGAGGACTATCGCATTGGTCCAAGCCTGTACTCATTTCTTGGTGACATCGGGCGTGCACTAACCAAAACACCCAGCGGTCACCACGCTTTTACTTTCATCATTTCCCTTGTCCTACACATAATGTCCAACCAATGTCGGATGTGGGATGCTAGCATCGTTTGTAGCCTTCACATTGCTCAATGTTCATCGCCCGTTGACTGCATACATCGACTGTGGCTTGTGCAAATTACTCAATCGTAGTAGAGTATTGATTGGTTGACTCACCCTTTCCTACAAACAATGGTCAGGGGACTTCAAGTATTTTCTGCCTCGATCGCCTTTGTCTGACGTATAATACTCAGACAACGTCAAATGTGGTCTAACAACATCTTCTAGAGATACTACATATTGGTCTTTTAACATCACACATTGCTTGCAAACGTCATCTATAGCTTTCACACATTGGTCTGCAGACATCAAATGTGACTTTCTATCATTGTCCATAGACTGCACACGTCGGTCTACTAAAAACAGATGTAGCCTTCCAGCATCATGAGTAGCCTACACATATCAGTAGGCAAATGTCGACCAATGGCTGACAGAATAAGCAAAGTCATGCATGCTTCTGGTGTGCCATGTGTGCATCTGTCAAGTAACATCATCCGGAAGCATACTACTTAAGCCAAATCTTGCATGGACGTGGAATGCGAGTATCTGGCATAAGACGTTAGCCAATGGTTTGAGGCATCATCCAAAGCATGTATGTGCAAACGTCGTATGTGTGCATCTTGTAAGCGACATCACCTAACAGAATGCACCCTCATCCAAGTCCTACGCACGTCAATCTTTTTGTGTGCACATCGATTGGGCCACTTCAGCTGTTGTCTGAGCACATATACCAGGAAACATTGACATTGGCATGCGCGCATCGGCCAAGAGACATCGTCCTATGGATACAACAACACACAAGACCTGCATGCATCAGTTGAGTGTGTACGCATTCACTCAGCAACATAAGTCGTGGCCTGCGTGCATGAGCAAGGTGACACCGACCCGTTACTGCCAACATCATACAAGGCTTGCACACATTGAACGTGGCATATGAATATTAATTAGGCCACTTGAGCTGTTGGTTGTATGCATCGTCTAGGCGATGTTGCCCAATTATAGGCAGCATCAACCAAGGTATACACACATATAATGTGGTTTGCGCACATCAGGATGGAGACATCTGACGACGACATGCATCATCATCACAGCCATGCATGCATTACATATGGTATGTGTGCATGGGCTGAGCAACATCGACGTCGCCCAACGGTATGCACCTTTATCAAAGGGTTGTGTACTTTGGGAAAGAGACATTAACCAACATCAGGCACAATCAGCCAACGCTTGGAAGAATCTTACACATAATGTGTACATCAAGCAAGTGACATTCACTACTTTAATGCACCATAAGTCAAATCATGCATGCATCAGTCGTGGCATGTGTGCATCGCCTAGGCGACATTTGCATTGACCAATGTCAGACAGTACAAGGCAATTCTTGTGCGCTTTGGGAAAGCGATATTTGGCAATAGCACGCAACAACAAGCAAGGCCTACATACATCTATCGAGGCATATGCGCATCGACTCTACGACAACAACCAATGCTAGGCTGCATAAACTAAGGCTTGCACGCATCAGTCGTGCTGTTTATGCATCGACGGGGTGATATAGAATGTAACCTCAAGCTTCGGCCAGAAAATATCAATAAATTACATGAAACATCAACCATGGTTTTCACACATCTAGAAAGCGACGTAAGACAACGTCAGGTTGCATCATCCAAGGCATGGACTCATAACCTGTGGCATATGTGCATTGGCAGAGAGATATCAACATCGATCAACAGAAGGAACCATCATCTAAGGCTTATGATCTTTAGATAAATGACGTAATAAAATATCAACAACATCATACAAGCCATGCACGCATCTGACAAGACATGAGAACATTTGGAAAGCGACTTTGGCAATCTGGATGCTACACCATCCAAGAACTACACACTTCGATCATGGAAGGCGTGCATAGATTGGGTGATATGTACTTTGGATAAAGTCATAAATCATCACCCATGTCTCTGTGCTTCGAGCAAGTAACGTTGGCCAATGGAAAATAGATCATTAAAGGTCTTCATGCAATAGTTGTGGCTTGTGTAAATCACCAAGTTACATTGGCGACAGCCAATGACAGCAACCATTAACCAAGCCTATATGTTTCACTCAAGCTACATTGGTCAACGGTATCAAGTAAAAAAGCAAAATATTATTTTCGAATCTATCCCAGAAGAAAAATGGTTTCAACATAACTTCAACGTAAAATTACTTCTATTTAGTCAAGTTCATTCTTTAAATAGGTAATTAAAAGGGGGTTTTCTGAAATAAATTTCTTTAATATCGCTATTTAAAACAAGTAACATGAGCAAAGATTTATTTTTTTATGATGTTGTGAGAGAAACTTTGGCGTATGGTTCCCCATAGGTTCATAACGTCGTATTCCTAGCTGTTACAGTTCTTCTTTAGTTTTTTGCAAGCAAAGTGTTAAGTTATGTATCTCTAAGTCCTTGGTGCATCATCTAGTGAATTTCACCCCGTACGTTTGTGTGGCTACGTCTGTATATGATACTAACCCTAACATTTACTTCATGTTAAGCATTATATTATATGTATTACTTAGTTATTACCTTGCACTAACTGATACTAGCGTATTAGATAGTATCCCACTAAATTGATGTTGATAATTCTTTTCTTATTACTACCTCCTTGTTTTGGCAAGTAGCACAAATGCTAGTTCTAATGCATGCATTTATTAATAAGATTTCTAAATGAAAGAATTATTAATACATGCAATGTCACGACCATCATTTAACCCCCTAGAAGTTAGATACAAACCTTGGGTCATGAACGGGCGTACTTGATCCTTAGGTGTCTTGTACAAGCAATTTAACTATCATGTATTACAAAACACATGAAAAGTAGTGGAAAATTTAAAAAATTTCAGGAAAAAATAAATTTAAAGGAAATCTTTCATAAATACATAGAGAATCTATTCGTCACAAGCAAAAATTAATGACATGAAATAATAACTTAGATACACAACACTTTTATATTTAAAAGGCATAAATAATAAGTCTTTAAATAAATAAAATAAGAAAAGGACTATGACCTCAAATATATGAGGACATACTTTGTCCTGAGAGAAACTTTCTGAAGATTTGCCTTCTAGCCTTCAACCTTGCTACCAAAAACCTGTATTTATAGAGTACAAAAAAGTATGGGGTTAGTAGGAAAAAATTTACTAAGAATGACATATGCAAAATTATGTAAAAAGGGACATTTCAGTAAAATAATATTTCATGCCAAAGATGTATAACATTTGTGAATTTAGAAGCAAAACATCATAAGAAACATCATTTATTACTTAAAGAATGATCTTTACAATTTTAGTAACTGAAAGCATTTTAGTAAAGATGGCAAATTCTAAAGTGAACTAGTTTATCATTATTGTGAACTAATTTGACTCCCAAAGTAGTGAACTTCAAAGGTATTTCTAATGAGGAAGTGAATTCAGTTCCCTAAGTTTTCATAACCGAGGTTATTGTAACACTCTCCAAGGTAAGACATGAAGCAAAACATCTAAACACATCTTTCAATATACACCAAGGAGATCCTGAAGACTACCTATGTCCGTCCTGGGACATAGATATTCTAGATACCCCCTTCTATTATGAATCGCCAAAGTCTTCCTACTTCTCCATTTTTACAATCAGATCCGAAAAATGAGAAATCAATCAAGATGGACCTGAATTGAATCATGACTTTATAAGCTATTATGATATTAAGAGATTAAATATAGATGAAATTCGTGGAAGCGGACCTTTTATTTCCTGGAGAACAAGTCACAACTCAACCACAACACATTTGAAAAACAATCAAAAACACAGCAAGACTTCCCTTTCGAAATGCTTACTTAGTGCAATAAGTAGATAGCGTTCCATACCACTACCTTTTCCAAGTAGTACACTCTTTTAGAAGGTTTTGCACCAAGTTTCCCCTTTTGGAAGTTCCTACTTTGTGGAATGGATATATAGCGTCTATCAAACTTGGAATCTAGACACCAAATGATACCGACTTCATTAACCTCTAAGAGGTCGCAGACAAAACTCTTTCTTATCTTTCATAACTATCATACAGTTAAAGTTTCGGAAAATTTAAAACTTTTATATACTAATTTAAGAATATGTAGACTTCTTATAATATTGCGTAAGAGTGATGTTCTAAAACTTGTCTCAAATATATAAAACCATCTAAGAGTGCAAAGACAATAATAATAAATATTCCATGTAGGCCTTATTACAAAAGAATCGAAAAGACATAATGGAATATCACATTCTAAAAACAACTAAGTCTTTATAAGACTTTTAATTGAAAGGATAGTGTCCTGAACATGAGGACTTAACACAACTTGGAGAAAGAGTTCTAACCTTCTTCAAATCGACCTGCCTAACTTCAATGGCTGGAACCTACAGTTGTAGTAAAAGAAATTAATGTGGTTAGTACGCCGCGTGTACTAGGTATGGTTATATGCACATAACACATAACACATAGTGACATGCATGAAAAAGTTTCATTTATCATCTCTTTATAAAATATGCAAAATCATATAAAAATCTTGAATGCACATACCATATAACACATATAATTTAAACATTCCATCTGTTAAAGCATGATCATAATTGAAGGCATATTATCATGAAGTTACGTGAACAATTATAATTAATAAACCATACAAACATATCATACAAAACTTTTACCAATGACCTCGTCCCAAACCTACAAGTTCAATGGTCATGTGAATTCCCATAACCTCACATGACCGAGTAGAAAAGATAGGATACCATAAGAAAAGTTTTGCTTCGTATCACTTGTAACATAGTTAGTTATCATTAACATTAGCAATATAGACAAATAACATATCCATCATAATAGACAACATTCATATAAAAGTAACATCAGATATTCAAAAAATATATCTTTAATATCATGATATTACTTATGAACAATCACCTAGGACTTCCCTTAAAGTCAACTTACTTGCGTCCTTTAACTATATTATAACTCAAGATGATGATGCAATTTCTAGCTTTATGAAGTCAAGCAAGCAAATCAATTATTTTAGTCCATTTTCTGAATATTACTTCCTTTTCCTTCAAATTAGAACATAACTTTCTACTTTAAGCTCAATTACCACCTTACTATATCTACTTTAAATACTTCCATCATATTCAACTTACGCTAAACACGCTGATATGTGCAAGGCATTATATCACTTTCCGGTTATTTTAACAAACACTAATAATATAAGGATCATGATCCGTCACCTACACAATAAGTCTATGTCAAATATAACATGAATAGAACTAGCATATACATAATACTTGCTGTTACACTTGCTTTCACTTAGGCTTATATATATTGAGCCTTGGAATATTTTGATGCTAGGCTTTAATTTCATTTTCAATTTTTTTAAAAAGTTTTGGCCTCTATTGAGTCCATTATCATAGGCCGAATTCTGATCCATATAGCTCAAGTAGGCGATGCACCTACTTGGTCCTTTGCACTGGTCAATATGTCAAAGTAGGTGATGCACGTACTTGTCACCTACTAGCTAAGTTAAGTAAAGCAAGCAACTAACTAATTTTATTCCATTTTCTAAATATTAATTTGTTTCCTATAACTTAGTACATAACATTCAACTATATGTTTAATTACCACCTTGTAGTCTTGATTTTAAATACTTTTATACATCGATTATGATGTCTAATATGAGGAAATGGTAATGTATATAAAATTATATGCACGTAGCCAAATCATGGTACATGGTGAAATTCTCTACATTCCTGACTAAGGATTTATTTATACTTAACTTATAACTTTTTTATGTAATACACTATGAAAGGATTGCTATTTCTAGGAATATCGAGTTAAGAACCTATAGGGAACACATATACCCTAATTACTCTATCATCTTTATAACACCAACTTTTATTTTGTTCAACAGCTTAATACATTGTTAAAGAAATTTATTGCACAAAAACTCCCCCTTTACTTACTTTCTTTGGAAATACATTTACTAAATACATCTAACCGTGAGTTAAAGTTAAAGGCGACCACTTCTTCTAACTTTCACTCTCAAGGAGCCACCATATCTTGGGATGCTGAACATCAAGCCTCGTCTGATAAGGGGTCTATTTTAGAGTCTTCATTCACACCCCAAATGGATGACCCTACTCTAGTTGCAGATGCAAAAATTGGTGGTGCGTAGAGGGACAATTGCAGGTGTATAGAGATGCAAGGATATGGAATAAGAAGAGGGTGATGACCCGGTTAGTTATTGAGGAGCGTCAAGACATCAATGAGTGTTTTTCCATAGTCCTCGAGGTGCATAAACTATTTAATATCCATAAATTTGCGTGTATGGATTGGGACTTGGAAACTTATAGCGGGAGATTATCCGGGATTTCTTTCTATCATGCGTTGCTATCCTCTGACGGTCCATTGATAGTGCGGCAAAACCTGCCAAACAGGCCCCTTTCAACTCTATAGTAGATCGGGGCTACCGAGTTGACATATGTGAAGCCACCATCCATATCTTCCTATACAACCCAACTAGCGGTTAACAATGAACCCAGAATACTTCATAGTTTTACATCAGGTGGGAGATTGTTCAAAGTAGTGAGTTTCAGCAAAGTGCGAAGAAGCGTGAGGCATTTAATAATGGATTTCCCAATATCTTGTGACATATGGTCAGAGGGAAGATTGGGTGATACATCCTCAAAGGATGTTGAAGAAGGATACCCTCACTTTTATGGACATGTTTTTCTTGATATTGGTTCGACACTTATTATCGCCCACGAAAGTTAACAATGTAATTATATGGGACAAGGCAGTGATGATTGTAGCAAAGGTAGAAGGATTAGATATTGAATTTTCTAGGCCAATGTTGGAGGTGATACATAAGAGAGAATTTATGACCTCCACCACTTACCCCTTTCCATGGTTAATCTTTCTACTGTGTAGGGACGCGAGAGTGCCAATTTGGAACTGTGATTGACTCCGTCGACCAGATGGGACATTGGATAAACGATTCATTAAGAATGAGGTGAATGTATCTGGACCACACAAAGTACTTTAATGTGATGCTCCAAAGGTATTCTTCACCTACCACCCCGTGTGTTTGATTTCTTATTGTTGTGGGGATAATTGTGATTATTTTGTTGGTGGTGGGGTAAATGGAAATTGAGTGGTATGGTGAAGTCTGAGTAACCCAACTCACAAACCTCTCCTGGGTTTTTCTTGAATGTGTTCTTTTCCCTAAGCGACTGCTCAATTTTTTATTGAATCGGCATGTCTTAGCAAGTACAAGTATAGAAGCATGAAAACCAAGCATGATGGAATATAAAAATTATACCGTGTCTATTTTTGTTATTGCATGTATAGGTTTACATAACTTGAATGTGTTTTCATTTAACATGACATATATATAGGCACCCGCTGCATGATCTTCAACTAATACATGCTCGGTTAGTCCTATGAAGGGAATCAACTCTAGAAATTAGAAAGTAATCACAGGTCCTTATTTGTAATAGCAAATATCTAGCCCAAAATAAGTTGACCAAATTAAATAATTATCCGGTTTTTTTATAAATATGCTTAGCATGTAGTAGATATTTTTTTTGATTCACCAACTCACCTTCCCATGGTGTAATTTTTAGGCCTAAGTCCCTACTTTTGCACATGTGCACCTCAATGAAGAAAGTGACCTCGTCTTGTCCTTGACCCGACTTTGGGTATTTTGTACCTGAACCAATGGAAAATCAATGAGTTAAGGGTGCTTATATGAGTGAGGAACCAAAAATGGGTATCAAAAAAGTTGGATGTTAAAAAGAAAAGCTTAATTGAGTGAATAATGTGACTTGTCGAACAATGAAATAACATGTGGAAAAGAATAAATATAATAAAAGAGAAAAGCGTTTTCTGAGAAAAAGAATCAAGATAAGAGTGAAAGTCACATTCAAAGAAAAACAGAAACAAGGCAATTAAGAGAAGTGAAGAACAATAGGGGGTCAAAAGCAATGAAATGAGATAGGAATCTTATCGATAACGTCAAGGAGGGCAAAAAGTCACTAAAAATGTACCTAAATGTATCATACCAGACCATAAGACTACGTTTTAAGTTAAAAAAGTCCCACCGTGATCCTAGAGTCTTGTGTTTTGATCCTATGAAATTAAAATAAGGACAATGTAATGGCGTAGAGTACTTAATATATTTGAACTTTTTCGTGAGTGCGAGAGTTGAAAGAAAGATATTGTACACAAAACGCATAATCACTGTCTGAAAAAAAGTATTTCTTTTGATATGGGGGCACTAGTTGCGTTATGAGAAAGTAGGTACCTTTGTGAATGGAAAATAGTAGAAGAGTATGTTGCATGGTGAATTTTTTCATGATGTGATCTGCATGGTAAGCATGTCGAGCATGAGAGTGTAAGCCTTCACTCTACAAAGAAAGAGTCGATATAGATTGTCGTTTGATTGCTCCAGTTTAAAAATGTATTCTTCTATACAAGTATCGTTTAGGGTCAGTGTGTGTTGCTTGAGGACAAATAACGAATTTAAATTGAAAGCTTTGATGTGTCGTGATTTCACGACATTTGTAATTCATTTCACTTAAGAGTTCTGTATGTATACAACCTTTTTACTGTGGTTTTAACTAGTTTTAGGTATTTTTTTGTAGAAAAGATGTTCTAGTGGTAATAAAAGAAAATCACAAAAAATAGTGCAAAACCAAGCCTTACGGAGGCATTCGATGGTTTGTCGTTCAATCAACGGACCGTAGGTTTTGACGGTAGATAAGAAGCTAAAGAAACTGAAGGGAAATCATGGAAATCTGACAAAGTGTGGAACCACGAGAGACAATAATAGTCCATCGGTTGATCAACAGACCGTACTGGTAAACCGTCGTTTTGTGAGAAGAATGTTCTAGTACCTTATTTTGGAAAATTCTAAGTATGTAGTTACGAAGGAGCATCGACGGCCCATAGGTGGATCGACGGACCATGTTGTTGGTTTGTTGTTTAATTCAAAGAGGGTGAAATTCAAGGAGTAAAAATATTCTAAGTGTGGATTGACGAAAGTAGTCTATATATGATCGATCAATAGATGGTCCGTCAATTGGTCCGTCGATTAATGTAGTGTTCCCCGTACAAACTTTCCTTCTTTTAGTTCGTATTTGATTAGGTCCTTGTTTTCTATATAGGGTATAAAAACTCAATTTGGGGGTTAGATACTACTACTTTTGTTTTACTTTGTGATTAGAAGATTGGTTTTCGCAACTTTACCAATTTATTATTTTCTAGATTAGGTTTGAAGGATTTTTCTTGCAATTTCAAGTCAAATATCTAGGGATTTTTCTTCTCATCCAATAAATTGATGATGTCTGCATCTAAAATTATAAATTATAATCTTGATAGCATTGGTAACAAAATCCACATCTAGGGTTTTTGGAACAATGGGTAATCAAAAGAGTATTCCTAGTAATTAGGTAATTCTTTAATAGTGTTGTTGCATGAATTGATAAGGGAAGTATCGGGATTTCATGTTTAGCTCTCATGGTCTATGTAGGCTAAGCTAACCCTGACAAAAGTAACGAAAGTGATAGGTCTTCTAACTAGTGTTCTACTTAGGTAAGTAGTGGAATGGGATACTATGTATCCGTTTCAATACGTAAGCATTCAGAAATGGGAGTCTTATATGAATTGAATAAACTAAATCTAATAAAAGAAAGTACTACTTAGGATAGGTTGTGGTATGGGACTCTATGTAATCATTGCACTAAGTAGACCTTCCGAAAGGGAAGACTTAGTGTAAAGCCTTCTAAAAGAGTGTACTACATAAGGTAGGTGGTGGAATGGGACACCATGTACTCATTATACTAAGTAGAAATTTTAAAAGGGAAATCTTGGTGTGCTTTGTGAGTGTTCTTGTGCTGTTTCGTTATTCACTGGTGACTTTTACAAGTGACTCCATAGGTAGTCTTAGGAAGGTGTTCTAATGCATGTCACTATGAATGTGTCCTTTATGCATGATATAGTAGTATTTCTCTACTTGTTATGAAGATGTACATGAGTTAAATTAGTATTTACTTTACAAGTTCCTAAAATATTTACACTTTGGTCCACTTTCTAAAAAATTCTACTCTACTTTGTGACCTTCTCTAGACTTCTTGAGAGATCTAAAATGTTCTAGAGTTCTCCGCACAACTCTAGAACAATCGGCCCTTTTCCAGATATGAAATAAGGCTGGAATTGTGGCGGGACGTTGCACACTCCACAACCTATGATGCGACGACCTCGGCGCGTTGCTGCAAAAACTCCTAGACTTTGTCTCTGAATTGCCACAAATCTTCATATTTCTTCAATGTGGCCTACTCTAGAGTTTTTCCCTTCGAATGTACTAGAAACAAGGCACTGGCATGTTTACCTCGCTTCCATTTGGATTGACAATAATGTTAGCTTTAATCACCCGGTCATGCGAGGCGGAGACATTTGTGTGTTCTGTTATGATCTTTTCCCACTAGGATTCTCCTTGTCCTCGTGATACACTTGAGAACGCTCAAATGAAACACCGGATGGATCTTTAATTGTGGACGTAACTCAAACTTTTACATGTTTTTTCCTACCATGGAAACAATCTTGAACGGACCCTCATATTTGCTCAATAAGTTTTGATGAACGCCCCTTAGTGCCTTGAACTGTCTTGGATTGAATTTCACCAACATCATGACGTGTTCTTTATTGTCCGTGGGACGACGCTTGGGGTCAGCTAATTTATTGATTGTGTCGGCTGCCTTGTCCAAGTAGGAATTAGCAGTGTGAAGTTTCTCCTCCCATCCTTTGGGGTTGTTGGCCTATCGCTAACTCAAATAATGTGCGGCCGGTGGACTCTGCAAATTGTAGGAAAAATTGCGCCATATCTAGGAGTCTAGCCCAATACTTATGATGCGCAATGAGATTGTGCCATGAATAGCACTCTATTAGGGAGTAGACGCGTTTTTTCTAGTCATCCATCTGCGGGTGGAAACTTGTGGAGAAGTGAAGTTCTATGCCAAGTATTTCTATCAACTCTCTCAAAAAAATCCTGGCAAAGCGAGGATCTCGGTAGCTAATGATAGGTTTCGGCAGCCTCAATATTTTACCACATTCTTAAAGAACAATCGAGCGGTCTCTTTTATGGTGCAACCAGCTGTGGCGCACATGAAAGTTGAATACTTAGAAAATATTTCCACCACGACCATGATAGTACCAAACTCGTTGTACTTTGGTAACGAAGTGATGAATCCCATGGTAAAGCTCTCCCATGAGCATTCTGCTACAGTTAGTTGATCTATTAACCCTTCCGGTTGCCTTTTTTCACCTTGTCTTGTTGTCACACAAGGCAAGTCTGCACATAACACTCGATGTCGTCCTGCATTCATGTCTAGAAATAAATAGCCTTGATTAGAGCCCTCGTACGACACTGTCCCGAATGCCCAACCCACGGTGTATCACAGTTTTCCTTTATGATGTGCCGCGTTATATAAACTAACATGGGTACATAGAACCTCTGACCGGTAGTGAGCAAGAAGCCATTTTCTATCCTAAAGCACTTGGTTTTTCCTTGGGCACCAACTCCATCAGCTTCTTGGCCGTTGTATCGTATTGCAAACAATCCTTGGTTGCATTTTTAATGTCACAATGATCTATACTGATTGAAGAAAACTTATCCTTCCTACTATGTGTGTCATACATGATGTTGCCCCTTCCTAGCTCTTACTCCAGGTTATTGTAAAATTCAGCCAAGAGTCTTGCCATCTAGCTTGCTTCGGTGTGAGCTTCTTTTGTTAATGGAATTATCTAATTGCCACGTTGTCTGCATTGAACACAAATTAAAGCCTAGGAAGTAGTATCTCCACGTGCGTAGGCAATGTACAATGTGCGTCATCTCTTTTACCTAGACTGTGTAATGTCGTTCAGTCTCCTTAATCTTGCAGCTTTCGAATGCGATTGGGTGTCTGTCCTGCATTAAGGCATACCTAATGGAAAAATTTGAGGCATTTATATGTATTTTGAAGGTCATGGAGAAGGTGGGAAGTTTCAAGACCTACTCTTATACCACTATGACCTTGAGACCTTCAAATGCCTTTTGGCACTCCTCCCTCCAAACCCACGGCTTATTCTACTTAAATAACTCGGTTAGTGGAGTAGTTTAGCGAGCAGACACTAATGAACCTAATATAGTAGTTAACAAGTCCAACGAATGATCGTAGCTCATTCAACTTTGTGGGCACCTCCAACTCATAGATCACCCGAATCATTGCCTCATCCATCCGTCGTTTGCCTTGGCTGATCACCTAGACTAAGAAATGCACCTCGTGCTGGGCAAACTTGCACTTCTTTCGCTTGACAAAAAGCATGTTCTCCCGTATGACTGGAAGACTTACATCAAGTGCTCCATGTGCTCCTCTAAAGTGTTTCCTTAGATGACTATGTCATCAAAGTTAATCACCACGAACTTGTCAAAGTAGAGATGAAAAATTTTATGCATCAGCTTGCAAAAGGTGTCTGGTGTGCTTATAAAGCCAAACGGAATCACCAACCACTCGTATGATCCATATCTATTCACGTACGTTGTCTTTAGCTCATCCCTCACTACGAAGTGCACTGGTTGTAGCATTTCCGGAGATCCATCATGGTGAAGGACTTGGCTTGCCCAAGTCTATAGAAAAAATATGCAATTAGCGGGATCAGATATTTATTCTTATGTGTGAATTTATTGAGTGACCGATAGTCGATGTATAAGTGCAACGACCCATTTTTCTCTTTTTGGAATAGCACGGCGCGCCATAAGGTTTCTTGGATGGACGGATGTGACCGGCCTCGAGGAGATCCTTCAACTTAATTCATAGATCCTCTAATCGGGTGGATCCATACGGTAAGGTGCATGTGAGGGTCGCTTGGCTCCGACCTCTAACTCGATCTTCTAATCTACCTCGCTTCTCGAAGGTAGAGTCTTTTGAAGCTTATCAAGAATCACGTCCTTGTTTTCTTGAAGGTCCTTCCCTTTGAGCGGTGTCAAGAACTCCATACTACCAATGTCTTCTACCAAACTTGCAATGGCTGCTACGAACGTCAGTTCTCCTTTGCTTAGGCCCTTCACAATTTGCATGGTCGATAAGTGGGCATGCATTTAATTTTTTCGCACCTTGTCTAGAGGTACCAGGCATGATGCTTCCCGCTCCATTACCATGAGTCGTTGGAAGCAGAGGTCGCTCATCGTGTTGCAAGGCTAGAAGAATTCTTGCCCGAGAATGATTTCGAATATCTCTAGAGGAGAGAGAGCTAAGATAGTCATTTCTTTCCACTTTCATATTGTGATGCATAATCTTTGGGCGACCCCCGCATGCGGGAGTCGGTGGGGCATTAACAGTCTTGAGGCAGGTGTAGCTTGGCACAAATTTAAGACCTAACCTCTTTTTTGTCGTCTTGGTAATAATGTTGGCTTCTTCCCCGGAGTCTACCATGGGACAAGATTGTCGTCCATTTATGGATATGTCTACATAGTGTGTGCTGAACTATCCTGGCTTCTCGGTCTTCTTGGCTATCGCACCGCACAATCCACCCATGCCTAAGTTCGTTGTGTCCACATCCTAACCTTATTCTTGCGCGTCTTTCTCCTTTCGTTCATGTAGGATGGCACCAAGGTTCTTGATCTAACAGCACCTGGCAAAGCCATCCGATCTACCGCATATGTAGCAACCATCTCCTTTGTTGACCTACTCCCGCTTCTACGTGTAATTTTTTAGCCTGAACTGCTTGATGTTCGGTTTGTGGGGTTTTGTTTCCTGGGGTGTTCCTCCAGCTCCTTGCCTAGGCCACGGTCTCCCCCACTTTTGGCATGACTACTTCTTGCATACCTGACCTTTGCCTTGTCCTACCATTAATGCTTGAATTCCTTCAAGTACTCATCTTGTGTGATGGCTTCGTCTATGGTCTTGACCTATCACCATTCTAACTCCATCATGGCCCAATTCTGTAGTCCGTACATGAAGTGTAACAGCATGTCCTCGTTTGTGAGGTTGGGAATTTGAAGCGTTACAGTGGTGAACTCTTTCACATATGCCCAAATGTTTCCCATTTTCTTGAATTCCTGGAAGTTTTGCTTAACCTTGTACATGACGTTGTTAGAGAAAAAGGCTTTCTTGAATTATTTGTGGAATTTATCCAACGTGTTCATGGTGCACGTCCACTTTCCAATCTCGATCTCTGTGCGCCTCAATCATAACATGTCCATCTAGGACAGATACATCACCGAAGTGTTGATCTTATTCTTATCGCTTCTCACACGACTACACTTGAAGTAATTCTTCATGCTCCATAGAATGTTTTTCAACTCCTGAGTATCACGGACGCCCTTGAATATGGGTAGCTTAGGATGCTCGACCCTAGCCTCCCTATCACGGTCCGGTGATGCAAATCCTCTAACCTCCGTGCCTTTCTTGGGTGTTTTAACTTCGGACTTCAGCGTCTAGATTGTGCAGAGCGCGTCCATAAGCCGATACTCTATGGAATGTATGGACTCCTTCATCTCGACCTTGTCCCGCTTGATACCCTTTTACTTATTATGGACTTTCTCGTTCTCTTCAAGGGTGATGTCCTGAAGGTTCTTGAACTTACTGTCGACCATATTAATGTGCCGACCTAATACTTCCATGACCTACATTGCCACTTCAACCCTTTTGACCGCTTCTTCTCTATTGGTGACATATATGGTTTCTTCGCTCAATTAATCGTCACTTGCTTTGGAAGTCAAAGGAGGATGAGATGTTAGCGCTAAGCTAGGTGTTGGATCCTGCAGCACCTACAAATTACCCTTTTGGTGTTTTTTCACCTTTCGATTCTACTTTCAACCATCCATATGGACATTGCTTGTGCTATCTGTGTTCACTTCTCCTTCGGTAGCCATTCCCTTAGAATCAACCTCTCTGATACAACGTTGTCACGGACATAAAGTATTTGCTAAGACTCCATGCGGCGCTCTATGACTTACTCACTAATATTTCAGGATCTTTTAAGTTCAAGGATGATTTTAATACTTGGAATGCAAAGTGAATTCTTTGAAATACTTACAGAGAACAAGAAATAAAGCTTTTGAAGAAGTCTTTGTTTTAACTTAGAGAATGCTTTACAACTTTGCTTGGTGCGTTTTGCAAATGAGGTGCACCACTATTTATACTACTTCCTATGGACAAAAATTCAATTAATATTTCCTTTACACGTCCCTAAAATAATTAAACTTTGGTCTCTTTTATGGAGAATTTTACAGTACTTTGGGGACTTCTTTAGCCTTCTTGAGTGTTCTAAGAGGTTCTATAGTTCTCTGCACAACTCTAGAATAATCTGTCCCTTTCCGGATGCGGAATCAGGCAGGAATTGTGGCTGGACTTCACATAAAGTTATGTTTTATGTGTGTAGTCTTAGAGTTGATACATGGTTGTTCATGACTTAGCTATATGAGTCTATAATGGTTATGTATATTATGGAAAGGAAATGAATATTGTGACTTAATGATGGTAAGGGTCATTATTAAGTGTCTAAAGAATGTATGTTATATGTGCTAAGGTGAAGTATGTGGTGTGTTGTTTAGGTACACTTGTGTCCCTTACTTAATATTTGTATTAATATGAATATGTGATATATTTACTTAGGAAGCTAAAAAGTCTTAGTCTTGAATGAATGAATGTTAGGTGAGACCTTAAATTATGATAAGAGGGTCCTTTACGTGAAGCCTTGAACCAAGTGGTTTGGTTATGAAACTTGAAGTCGTAAGCCTTAATAGTATCCTTAATGTAATAAGTGATGGATTTAATGTTGATTGGCTGGAAAGGCATCATATAAAACCTTAAGAAATTTATGATGAGTTTCTTGTCGCAATAGTGAGATAGCCCTAGTGGACTTTCTTTGGTAGGGTAAATGTAATTGGGTCATGAACATGATATGGGACCCATTTGTATAAACTTTATGTGACTTAATCTATGAGAACAAAGTCTATCACCGAGTGAGTATGGTAAGGTATGTACCTAGATTACAAAGCATGCCCTTCATATTTCCTTAATCATATGCCTACATGTGATGTGTTTATGTTCTATCATTTGCAAGTAGAACAACCTCATTGGAGTGGGATAGAACTCTGGATTCCATGATTTTCTACCATAATTATAACATTGTGGAAAATTGTATGCCTAGTGAAGAGCACAAGAGGTCTTCAAGAATGTGTATTGGGGCTACATAGGCATCCCGATGCCGAATATTAAATAATATTGGGCATAGTGTAGAAAATTTTCTAACAGGTGCCAGCCAATTTTTATAGTAATAACAAGTAACCGAAACATATTCCAAGCTTCTTTAGAAGTTGTAGCTGCAAAGAAGACCCTACGTTAAACTAGCATTCATCACCAAATAGATATTATGTTCTAGGAATCCAAGAGTCAAGCCTAGTACCATAGCACATAACCATTTTAAATGATCATGTAGAGTAAGTAGTGCCTAAGGACATAGTAAGGATCCTTGGGACTATATATAAATATTCCAAATTAGCCTTCCAAATACTTAGTTAGGAAAAATGCAAGAAGCACATGGTCTAGCACATGGGAAAACCGGCCTAGGGGTATCACCCTAATCGATTCGGTTAGGGCAGTTTGGGGGACCATTGCACATGCAGGTCCAACCGCGTGGTACCTTGTAACCTAGACTAGACTGTATAATAAAACCTAACTAACTAACCAATCCAAATACGTACCAAGCACGAACATCCAAGATACCCGACAACCTAGGACCTTGCTAGGTGACACCTAACTAACATAACTAACTTAGAGACAACCTAGTACCTAACCTATCATGGTCCAAAAGGTTTACTATGGTCCTAATAACTTAGGTGTATTTTAGTTATTACCCTAGAAATCTTAGTTAATTAATTTAAGAACATAATTAATTAAAATAATTAGACAAAACCTAAATCCCAAATAAAAGACCAAAACTCGGATAGGTCAAAGTAGTTCTCTAATTTTAGTCAATCTAAGAATGGCGTTTTGGTAATTAACCACTTAAGATATTTTAGTTAAGTATATAATATAAATTTAGTTAGTTAATTATTAGTTCTTAAAATAATTATACCTAAATTTTTTCACCATTAACGCTGAAAATTTGAGCAACGACAATAGTGGCCGAACCCTAAACGACTAGTAATAACGTTCAAAGGTTTTTCCTGCAAAGTTCATAGTGATCTTGTTAGATTTAATTCTACAGAATGGTATGGGTTTTATGTCATTGAATTATTTCTCCAAGAGTATTTCCAAATGTTTTTTTAAAATATCGAAATTAGGGTTGTTCCCATTGAAATGTATGTTCATCTCCGTAGTTCTCCCAATTACCGATTCTTGTAGTATTGTAGTATTATTCTGGATTACTTGTTGATTTTATGTGGTGTCAACTGATAATAAATTTGTGTTTAATTTATTTATACGCCAAGTGAAATATATATGTTAGATCAACATACATAGGGTGTCATTTACGTGAACGTTCAATATTGTAATGCCTATTTGTGCTTAGAGAATGTGTGATCATTATGAGTATTCATTGAATTCGTTTAATGTTTATTAGAGGTTATAATATGACTTATTTTATATAATATAGCTCTACATTGTATTTATGAATAAGTTAATTGGCTTGTTATAATATAATAGTTTGATTTTGTGGCACCAAATTGGCTAGTACCAATAGATTCAAAATCTAATTATCAATTCAATAAATTCATAACATAGGGTATGGAAATCAATGGGATTAAGTCCAAACATGATCTATGTCGGTTATAGGTCAGTACAAGTATCTGGTTCATTACTACCATGAACCGCTCTTATGGTGTTGGGAAGACATTAAACGGTTCACCTTAGACGGTGAACCCCCCTTTTTAGTGTGGGGAAGACACAGAGGTTGATTCACATTAATCGGTTAATCACCCCTTTTATTTGTTGGGGAGACAGTGGATTTCATGTAGCTCGCATGATCTACTTCCATCAACATTAAGAGAATTCAATAATATAGTAAGAAATAATAAATATCATGTTCAAAGTGAAAGATCGAACAAGGGAGTAGAATTGTAAGTTCTTAGTGAAAATAGTAGAACCTTAATCACTAGTGTTTTATGGACTTAACAAGTTTGGGTAAACAATAATGGAGCATGGATTATGTCCCAAGAATTACATACTATGAAATAAAAAAACAAGGGTCACATCCAATAAAGATTGTGCTAGTTAATATAATCATACCCAATAAGAAGAAGATGAAAAATCTAACTCATGAGTAGGGTAGCAAATCGTTTGATTATTCTTGCAATTTTTTTACTCTATTCAATGTAGGTATGGAACTACTATGAATCAATGCACTTGTAAGTGAAACATAAAATCAAAGAAGATCATTGAATTACACAATAAGATGATAAAAGAGACTGAAAAATAAACTAAGTATAGATAGGGCACTTGGGTCTTAGAACAGAAATTATTGTGCTAAAGTTGTTCTAAAATTATGTTCATGATTCCAAGGTCTTATATTCATATAAAAAAAATTTGTATGCCTTAATTGCATCAGAACGTATCAAATTTACATCATTAATAAAGATTAATCTTTGTTGTTTAGGAAAGATCATTCTTTGTGCATTTATCACCCTTATTTGGTATGTGCATACATACGTACTTAGTAAAAGTGTGTACTAACCACATCTGTATTTATTATTTTTATAGGAGAAGGTTCTTTAGAAGGTTGAAGTCTGTCGAAGCAGTTTGGAATAATGATCTCCAGACATTAGTAGGTCCTCTTGAGTTAGAAGATGCTAGGTTTTATTATTCTAGATTAGTACATTAGATTGAGCTAGTAACTACTCTACCTAGTATTTCCTTTCAAGTATTTTATTCAAAGCATTGTAATAAGGCCAATTGGCGAACTATTATTATTGTTATTACGATTATTTATTTCATTAGTTTAATCTATAGACATATGGTTGTTAAGTTTGTGCTAGTAGAATATCACTCTTATACAAAACAGTATGAAGTCTATGTACACTTCGTTAAGTAATTAAAAGTTTTAAATTTTTTGCAAATTTAATTGTATGATTTTGATAAAAGATATGAAGAGGCTTGTCTACGACATGTAAGAGGTTAACGACGCCGGTCGCGGTTCAGATTCTATAATTTAGGTCGTGACAAAGTTGGTATCAGATAATAAGGTTTATTACCTAGGAACTAAATCTCAACACAACTAAGTTGCGTAATTTCTAACTTATGGTTGTGAAGTGAACCACAATCATTATTTAGAGACTCTGTGATGATAGGAATTCTCTGTTCTTCCACTCTTTATTATGCTTTTTAGATCATTGACATTTTGTGTCATTCTAGTAACTAACTTCCTTCTTATGTATACGTGTAGACAATGAACACAAGAAGAAACACCAAAAAAAGGGTCAAAGAAGTAGTTGATGGAGGCAATCAAGCTCCTCTTCAAGCCCCAGTCAATGAAGCGCAAGTGCCCACAACTTAGTTGAGATGACATATGAAGAAGTTAGGGTGGCACTACTTCACTCAAGCCATCACTGTGGAAGCACAAGCTATCACAACTCAAGCCACTAGAGAAGTTGCTTCTTGAGAAGATACGTAAGTTAGCACTATGGCTTGTAGGTTGATGGATATTAGTAGGTTGAATCCTCCAGTCTACTATGGGTCCTAAACCAATGAGGATCATCAAGAGTTTATGCATGAGTTTTAAAATATTTTATGTGCTATGGGGGTTATTGAAAACGAAAAGGCTTTGTTGGCTGCTTATCAACTCACAGATGTAGATAATGTGTGGGACAGGATGTGGGGAGATAGTCGAACACCTAGGGATGTTCCAGTCACTTGGGACATTTTTAAAAAATACATTCCAGGAGAAATTCATTTTAATAGAACAGAGAGAGGCTAAAGTCGAGGAATTCATCAACTTACAACAAGGAGGTATGTCGATTAGGGAATACTCTTTGAAGTTTGTTAAGCTTTCCAAGTATGCTTCTTCTCTTGTGGCCAGTAGTAGGGATTAGTTGAGTAGGTTTGTGATTGGTGTGTCGGAGGATTTAGAAGAGAAGTGTCGGGCAGATATATTTCACGATAACATGGAACATGGAAGGTTGATGGTCCACGCACACCAAGTCGAGGAAGGTCTTTATAGAAAAGAAATAGAGAGAGTAAAAATTCACGACCCTCTTATAAGTCCGATTCAAACAATGGTAAGAATTTGTTTGGAGTTTGGGATAAGTCCAAGTTCAAGAAGTGGCACAAACTCCAAGTAACTATACCCTTCGAAAAGTACTTATGCTTATAAGGGAAATGAAGAGAATAACTAGGTTGACCGACGGGAGTGTGGTAAGTGCGGCCGTGTACATAAGGGTGAGTGTATGGTAGGTTTTAATGGATGTTACGGATGTGGTAAGAGTGAGAACGTGGTATGGACTGCCTCAAAGTGAAACCATCCATCCAAGGAACATGCTCAACCTCGGCAAAACCTTAATGCATCAGGCAAACCTACTAAGAGGAACCGATTCAATGCGTTGAAAGGAAGAGTCGAAAAAGAGAAGTCCATGGAAGGGGTTACTGGTAACTTGCTTGAATTTTCTTTTCCTGTTTATGCATTATTAGCTCAACGATCTACCTCATCTTTTGTTTATACTTTAGTAGCTAGTAAATTTGATTTGCTTCCTGAGATTCTCTATGAGCCATTTTTAGTGAGTACTCATATAGAAGATAGTGTTAGGGCCGAGAGAGTCGATAAAAATTGCCCAATAATTGTTCTTAATATAGTTACTCATGCTGACCTAATAGAATTAACCATGCTTTATTTTGATATAATTTTTTGTATAAATTTGCTTCGTAAATGTTATGCTACTATAGATTGTAAAAATAGAGTAGTAAGTTTTCGGTTTCCCAATGAATTAGAGTTAAATTTTAAAGGGCGTGGTTCAAATCAAACAAGCCAAATAATTTCCAATCATAAAGCTAATAAAATGTTATCTAAAGGATACTTGTAACACTTAGTTAGAGTCAAAGACTTAAAATAAGAAGTCCCTTCCATAGACTCTGACTCCGTAATTAATGATTTTCAACATGTTTTTCCGATGGTTTTACTACAGTTCCCTCCCGAACGTGAGATCAATTTTTGTGCTGACTTAGATCCCAATACCAAAATGATTTCATCCCGTCGTATAGAATGGCCCCAACAGAAATTCAAGAGTTGAAGTTGCAGTTAAATGATTTAGTTGATAAGGGGTTCATTCAACCAAGCATATTTCCATAGGGCGCTCCAGTGTTGTTCGTAAATAAAAATGATGGAACTCTTAGAATGTGTATCGATTATCGAAAACTCAACAATGTCACTATAAAGAAAAAATATCCTCTTCCCCGTATCGATGATCTTTTTGATCAAATTCAAGGTTCAAGTTTCTTTTCTAAGATAGATCTCTCGTCGGGTTATCACCAATTAAATGTAAGACAAGAGGACATTCCTAAGAATGCTTTTCAAACTATTTATGGCCATTAAGAGTTTCTTTTCATGTCATTCGATCTCACTAATGAACCAGCAACATTTATTGACCTAATAAATAGAGTCTTTCGTGAGAATCTTGATTCTTTCGTCATAGTATTCACAGATAACATCCTCATATACTCTAAGTCTAGAGAAGAGAAAGAACAACATTTAAGAATGACATTGCAGGTACTCAGAGAACATCAGTTGTATGCGAAGACTAGTAAATGTGAGTTTTTGCTGAGAACGTGACTTTCCTTGGTCATCTGGTGACCGATCAAGGTGTTGAAATGGATATGAAAAAACATAGAAGCAATCAAGGATTGGCCGAGACCCGTTACACCTATCGATATTCGAAGTTTCTTAGGTTTGGCCAAAATTATCGATGGTTTGTGAAGGATTTTTTTGTGATTTTTCTCCATTGACCGCGTAATCAAAAACGATAGCGAAGTTCGAGTGGTCTGAAAAAATGTGAAAAGAGTTTTCAAGAACTTAAGGACTGACTCTCTTCGGCCCCGGTCCTCACGTTGTCGAGAAGTTGTGAAGGGTACGTGGTTTATTGGGATGTATCCCAAGTAGGTTTGATATGTGTTCATATGCAAGATGGTAAGATGATGGTATACGCGTCAAGAAAGTTGAAAGTCCACGAGAATAACTACCCTACGTAAGATCTCAGACTAGTTGTGGTTGTCTTTGCGTTGATGTTTTCGAAACACTTCTTATATTGTGTACATATTTATTTATTTAACGACCACAGAAGTCGTCATTACGTTTTATGCAAAGAGAATTAAACCTTCGTCAGAGAAGAAGGCTAGAGTTGCTAAAAGTCAATGACATGAGTGTTTACTCTCATCCGGGTAAGGCCAACATATTGGTGGATTCATTAAGTCGATTGAGCATGGAAAGTGTGTCTCACATCAATGATAAGAAGAAAGAGTTGGTTAAGGACACACACCGATTAGAAAGGTTAGGTGTACGGCTCGTGGATGCACCCGATGGGGGTGTTACAGTCCATTCGAGTTCAAAATCCTTATTTGTTGTAGACATTAATTCCAAGCAACATCTCCATCCAGTACTCATGGATTTGAAATATTCCGAGTTTGTAAGATTAATGAATCATTCTCTTTAGGGGGATACAGTGTACTTAAGTACCAAGAAAGATTGTGCGTATGAAATGTTGATACTTTGACGCCAAATATTTTTGCAGAGGCTCATGGATCAAAGTATTCAATTCACCCAGGTTCCACCATGATTTATCTTGATATGAAGAAAATTTATGGTAGCAAGGTATGAAGCGAGACATCTAAAAGTTTGTAGAAGAGTTTCTTAATTGCCAATAAGTCAAGGCCGAAAACCTTAAGCTTGGGGTCTTAATAAATCGAGATTCCAACGTGGAAGAGGAAGGCCTTTAACATGGATTTCGTGGTTGGTTTGCCGAGGACAAGAATGACACACGATTCTATTTGGGTCATTGTTGAACGAATGACCAAGTCTGCACACTTCATTCCCATGAAGTGCACATACAGAGCCTAAGACTTTGTCAAACTTTACAATGATTAGATCGTGAGGTGTCATGGGATTCCTTTGTACATCATATATGATATAGGATCCCAATTCACTTTGAATTTGTAGAGATCTTTTCAAAATAGTTTTTGTACATAAGTAAATCTTAGTACAACATTCAACCCTCAAACGGATGGACAAGAAGAACGCACCATCCAAACAATTGAAGACATGTTGAGAGCATGTGATATGGACTTCAAGGGGAGTTGGTATGGTCACTTGCCCCTAATAGAGTTCTCTTATAATAATAACAACCATTGAAGTATTGTGACGGCACCTTTCAAAGCATTGTATTGTTGAAGATTTAGATCCCTTGTTGGATGGTTTGAAATGGGAGACACGGCCATCCTTTCCCACAAAATCGTACATGAGGCTTTGGAAAAGGTGACAGTGATTCAAGATATGTTGGCTACTGCATATAGTCGTCAAAAATCGTATGCAGATAATCAAAATAGAGCAGTTGAATTCTAAGTTGGTGATCAGGTATACCTCAAGATATCACCCATGGAAGGGGTGATGCGTTTCTGCAAGAAAGAGAAATTGAGTCCGAAGGTACATTTGTCCATATGAGATCTTGCAATGTGTAGGAAACGTTTCATATAAACTAAAATTACCAAATGACTTAGCTTATGTTCATCCAACGCGTCACGTTTCGATTCTTAAGAAGTGTCTAGGAAATCCCGCATCCATTCTACCTATCGTAAGGTTAGGAGTCGATGAGAATCTTTCTTACGAAGATGTTCCCGTTGCAACCTTAGTTCTTCAAGTGAAGCGTTTGAGGAACAAGGAGGTTCTCATCGTGAAAGTGTTATGGAGGAACCATGTGGTTGAGGGAGCGACATGGGAGGCCGAGGCCGATATGAGATCACGTTACCCTCACTTACTCGGTTCTTACGGTTAGCTAAAAGTTTTGTAAGTCTGATTTTGTAACGACAACCCTAAATCTTAGTGCATTAAGCGGTTTTTGGTTTTCTAAGTCCATAAATGTGTCTTATACTTGTAGTATATGAGTTCATATATCTTCATGCTTTCTTTAATGTTGCTGTTTTAGAATAGCTTATTACGTGATTTTGTGTTACATGAGTGTGATGTAGATTAAGTTAAAGTAGAAATGAGAAGTATGTTCCTGGATCTTAAATAAGAAGCTTCTGATAGTCTTAGAGTATGTGCATCATTCAAAGTAAGTTGTGAATAATATATTTACGAAAATAAAGATCTATTATACTAATATGATATCCAAAAATTGCCCTCTTTGTTTTATAATGATAAGTAGTGTCATTCGGGGACGAATGTTCCTAAGGGAGGGATAATGTAAAATTTCAGAAAATTGTATGTCTAGTGAAGAACCCAATACGTATTTAAGAATGCGTAGGTGGGATACATAGGCAACCTAATGCCCAATATTGAAGACTATTGGGCATCGTATAGAAAATTGGCTAAGGGGTGTTGGCCAATTTCAATAATATTACAAAGTAAGCGAATCATATTCCACGCTTTCTTAGAAATGGTACCTGCAAAAAAGACCCTAAGATAAAATTTTATTCATCGCACAATAAATATAATCTACTAGGCATTTAAGTATAAAGCCTAGTATCATAGCACATAACAATTTTGAATGATAATATAGAGTAAGCAGTGCCCAAGGACATAGTGAGGATCCTTGGGACAATATTATATATTCCAAATTAACTTTTCCAAATATTTAGTTATCAAAAATGCAAGAAGTCCATGGGTAAACAGGTCGAAAAAAACACCCTAACCGATTTTGTTAGGGTGGTTGGGGGGACCACCGCACATGCGGGTCCAACCATGTGGGACCAGACCCTCTAACTTACTCTAGACCATAACCAACTAACTTAAATAACTAACCAACCCAATACATACAAAGAACAACAAGCCAAGACACCCGATAACCTAATTGAGTTCACTAACTTAGGAACAACCTAGTGCCTAACCTAGGATGGTCCAAATATTTGACAATGTTCCTAATATCTTATGGGTATTTTATAATTACCCTATAAAACATAATTAATTAATTTAGAAACATAATTAAGATAATTTGACAAAACCTAAATCCTTAGGAGAAGGCCCAAAATCGATTAGGTCAAATTGATTATCTAATTCTAGTCAATCTAGGAAGGGAGTTTAACTAATTAACTTCCTAAGATATTCTAGTTAAGTATATAATATGAATTGAATTACATAATCATCACTTATTAAAAGAATTAGACCTAAAATTGTTCACCATTAATGCCCAAAAAAAGAGCAATGAAGACCGTGAACGAACCTAGACGACTAGTAAGAACGTTCCACGGTTTTTCGTGCAAAGTTCGTAGTGATATTTGTAGAATTAATTCTACATAAAGGTTTGGGTTTTATATCATGGGATTATTTCTTCAAGACTCTTTTCAAACGTTTTTACTTAAATAATATTGAATCTTGGATTTTTCCCATTGAATTACATTTTCATCACCCTAGTTCTCCTGATTTAAGATTCTTGTAGTATAGTAGTATTATTCTCGACGTATTGTTGATTGTATGTGTTTTTTACTGATATTATATGTATGTGTAAGTGATTTATACTTCAAGTGAAATATACATGTTAGATACGCATACTAAGGGTGTTATTCACGTGAACGTTGAATGTTGTAATGCCTATTTATGCTTCCAGAATGTGTGATCATTTTGAGTATTTGTTTAATTGGTTAAACTTTTATTAAAGGTTATAAGTTGACTTATTTAACATGTTAGATCTCTATATTGTATTTATGAATTACTGAATTGTCTTGTGATAGTATCATAGTTTGATTTATTGACAACAAATTGGCTAGTAATAATAGATTCAAAAGATATAAAGTGATCTCATTATCAAATCCATAAATTCGTAACTTAAGGTATTGCAATAAATGGAAGAAGTCCCAACATACCCTATCCACACAACTTGTAACACCAAAAAATCTTACAAAGAATCAATAACCATTATAAAGAATGATATAAGGATAACAAGTGACGTAAAAAATTCAAGGTGAGTAAAGAGATAACTAAGAGTTAAGTTATGAAATTGACCTAATATAGAGAGTTATAAAGAAGTAACACGAGTCTCTGGAACATTTAATCATTACGTCAATAATACTCACATAAGAGGGTCCCAGACTATATGAGACGAGTCTCACTCACACCAAGATGATAATGTAAAGTCATAAGATCATAATCATCAAGTAAATATAGGTATGAACGGTCATGTGCTTACTATGCATATAACTCTTACAATCGTTAAAAGTTCAAATAGGATGCATCAACATGAACCAAAATATGTAAACCCAAAACTTATATACAAGACTTTGTTGTTGAGGCCACAACTGAACCAAATACATACATCTACATAGCCTCTAAAATATAGAAAAACTTGAGTAGGTCGGGACAGAACCCACCTTACCCTTAACTATGATACAATACAAAAATGAATTTACCAAGTACTCAATAAAGCTTTGAATCAACCCGAAATTCACCAAAAGTAGTAGAGTGTCGTGTGCTCATGCTATGAAGATCTACTCGCTGGAGTACTAGTGCTGCAGCATTAAATGCACCATCCCCAGCAAGGGACTTCAGTACGAAGAATGTACTTTATATGTAAAGCAATAACATAAGTAACAGGAGGGCTCAAATGAATGCAAGTATCAACATGTCAGTGCATAGATCAAGAGAGAAGACCACCTTTGTTTACTCTTGTGAGATCATGTAAGTTACATTTTTTTCTTTAATTTTATGTAGTTTATTATCTTTGTAGGGTATGCGATACAAATGATAAGCTAATCAGTGGTAGAAGAGGCTGACCCATGCTAGGCATCTTAACCATTGGGATGCGGTATACATAATTACAACAATTGTGATCCGCTCATGCTAGACTTTCGGCCCCAGCTGCCGCCTTATGTACTATTTGGGATTGACCCATGCTACGTATTTTCCCTTGGTGTTTCACCCGTAATTATATATATTTATTCACTTAGATTTTTAAATATGTGAAATTTTTGTGTATTAGTTCATAACTCTTTTGTGATTTTTTTGAATAATCATAACTCTTTTGAGATGTTGTTTTGGTGGTCAAAATCATTTTGGAGATATTGAAATACGGACCACTAGTAGAAGGCATGAATATAATAGTTCAAGGCAGTAACAATGACATAAGTAGCTAGGCAACATAAACATATTACTATAAGAGCTTAATTACACAATTTACTTCAAATAACTAAGAGGAGGATTCAGTAGATTTGCTTTTGCAAATACCATTTTTGTAACAGCACATGGGGGGGGGGGGGATAATACACAAGTATAGAATTGTGAAACATATAATGAAGTAGTTCTATGCACTAAGCAAAATATTATTCGCTTTTTGGAGATAGTACGGTGTCACTATGTTTCCTTTACTAGGAAATAATAGGAGATTCAATTATTGATATTAATCGCAGGCATCCGATTCTATGCCATGGAGTATGGAATCAAATAGCTTTACATACCGTATCCTCTTACCGATATAACTACCACGGTTCAGCCTCCCCTTTTAAATTTTAAACTACAATTTAAGTCATGGTAAACTAATCTTAGCAGCTATCACACCGTGTGCCGAGAACAATAGCTAACTTTGACAGATAATGATCCCATACATCCTTTAAAATTATTCTATCACCAAACCCTCATTCTCTTTCCAATATATACATTATATATCCTTTTCTAATACTAACCAAATCGCACAAACAATAATACACATAAAACAGCCCCAAATATTCTTCATCACACAACTAAATATTGAAGTCTTTACCCCTTGAAATCTTCATGACAGCACACCCCTAAATCCTCACAAAAACTCATACATAAGGAGGTAAAAAATTGAGCAGTCACCTTTACTCAATTTCTATAACTTCTCGTGATAACATGAATTCTTCTAGAACTTCAACTTCCCGTCTCACATAAAACAACGAAGAGCAAAAAGGTATTTTAACAAATAATGAAGTGAGCAATTGCTTATGGAAATTTTTTCCTTTTGTTTTCATACTGGAGCATGAAAAAGATATTTTCCTAATTATCCATGGGATAATAAAGTGAAATCCAAGTGTTTTCACTTACCTTAGTTTTCGTATGTCAGATTTCATCAAGAACCCTAGAACAAGTTAAGGTTGGAGTTTTTATCTTGATGAGAGAAGAGAGAGAGAGAGAAAGAGAGAGAGAGAGAGAGAGCTCGAGTTAATTTTCAATATTATATGATAAAATAGATGAATGTATCAGTTCATCTTTGATTTAAAATGATCTTTATTGACCACAAAAATATCCTCTAGAACCTCCCTTTTTGGTATATTTTCATCAACTAATTGGTCAAGTAGGTGTCCACTAGCTTATTAACATCAAGCAACTCAAAACGTCAAACTAAGTGATGCACCTACTGTCTTTTACGTGGGCTTTAACTATGTTGGGCGTTGGCAAATTTGGCTACTGGGATTTCATTCATATTTACTTTCATTTAATATATTTGGGCCTCAAGTAAGCCCATTAATATAAGTCTACATCTGATTCATCAAACTTTTGCGCTTTAACTATATCCATATAGATAGAGTAGGTGATGCAATTTGTCGCTTAATTAAGACAAAAAACCAGCTCAATTATTTTATTCTATTTTTGAATATTAGTCCATTTTTCTTCAAGTTAGTACTTCATTTATACTTTAATCTCAATTACCACCTTACTAAATCTATTTTAAACACTTTCCGTCGGAGTTAACTTGCAATGCACATGCTTAAATGTGCAAGGCGTTACATAATCTTTTGAGCTAGTTTAAACCAACACTAATCATAAAATATATATGATACCTCACATATGCTATAAGTCCATGATAAGTATCGCATGAATAGAATTCTCATATACATAATACATGCTTTTATAGTGTCGCCCTTCTCTTGCACACAACGGAGAGCCGACATTGGATGTACGCTATTGTCATCATTAATAGCATGCAGATTGCTCAGGTGAAGTCGCCCGTAGATTACACTCATTGACGATAGCTTGATCACATCTCTCAGCCATCATCGGGTGTCAAACTCCAGCATCACCAATTGCCTTCAAAAAATTGTGAGGCAACATCGGGCGTTGCCTCTCCTCATAGGATTTGGCCTGCACACAATAGTCACTCGTCATGAGATGCGAATTTCAAGCATCATTCGCAGCCTGCACATATTGGTCTGTTGATGTCGAACATTACTTGATAGTGTTCCGTATCCTACATACATTGGTCTGCCTACATCGAACATGGCCTCCCAGCATTGTGCGTAGCCTGCATACATTGTTCTACCAAAATCAAATATTGGCTGCCAGTGTCGTACATAGCCACCAAACATTAGTATGTAGATGTCGACAACAAAAGAACACATCACAAAGTCCTAAAAGAATTTGTTATTGTATGTGCACATGTAGAATTTTATAATGGCCAATGGTATACACATTTACCCAAGGCCTGCACGCATGGACGTGGAGTGTAAGTATCTGGCAAGTGACATTGACAAATGGTATGTTGTATCAGCCAAGGCCTGCGTGTACGAATGTGGCATGTGTGCATCTCGCAAGCAACGTCGGCTAACTGCATGAAGCATCAACCTAGGTCTGCATGCATTAGTCGTGTCGTGTAAACAACGACTAGGCAGCATCAATTGTTTCATAATTTCATCAACAAGGCAACATTGTATGTTGTCTATGTGCATTAGCCAAGCTACATCCGCCAATGGGAGGAAGTAAGACCTAATGTCTATACGCATCATCCATGGTGTGCACGCATTGACTCAATGACATTGGTCTTGGATTAGCGCAATGGAAATGCGACATCAACCAATTACAGGAACCATTAGCAAAGGACTGCACACAACGGTCGTAGTGTGTCCGCATTTGACTGAGCGACATTGGTTGTGGCCTTTCGTGCATTGGCAAGGCGACGTTGTCCAATTACAGGAAAAACCATCCAAGGTCTTCATACATCTGAGACATTAATATGTATTATAATCCAAGTCATGCACACTTGTTTTTTGCTTGTCAGCATCTATTAAGTGAAATCAACATCAGCCAATGGCATGCATCATCAGCTAAAGTTTACACGCTTTGGGTTAGGGACGTCAACCAACGCAAGCAACAACAACCGTGGAGATGACGCATTTTAAATGGAAAGTTTTAATCTAGCTTGCGAAATTTCCTAATGGAATGCAACATCTGCAAATGACTGCAAGTATCAGTCGTGGAGTGTGTGTGTCAACTCATAGATCTTTGAATAGGCTAATATCAAAAAGCATCATCTAGTCTTGTGCACAATAGGCAAGCAACGTTGGCCAAAGAAAACATCTTCCACGGCCTGCACACATAACCAATGGTATGTATGTATCGACATGGTGATATTGATGTTGGCAAACAAAAGTCAACATCAGCAAAGGCCTCTTTGCTCCATGCATGGAACATCTTCAAATTACAAGTGACATCGATCAGATGACATTAGTCGTGAACTGTTGCATGGGCTGCAGAATGTGCATATCGCTCAGTCGAAGTCGGATACTGACCCACTGCATTGGTCATGGGCTGTGGATATAACTTAGTGATTTTCTGGGTTGACCATCTCGCATCGCCCTTATCCTGCACACTATGGTAAGATGATGTCGGACGTGGGATGCTAGCACTGGCTATAGCCTGCATCTTGCTTAGTTGACGTTGGTCGTAGACTACTCACATCAGTCATCACATCTACACATTGCACAACTATTGTTAAGTGTGGACTGCCCGCATCGCCTTTTGAATGCGAACAACGGTTAGTCAACATTGGAAGTGGGCTGCAATTATCATCCGTGGCCTACCCACATTATTCAGTCGTTGTCGTATATGGACTACAAACATCATCCATAGCCTGCACACTTTGGTCTATCGATGACGAATGTGGCCTGCCCATATCTTCTGTAGCCTACACAAATTAATCTGCAGACATCGGATGTGGCCTAGCTGTATCACCTATTTTGACCTCACTTCGATCAATCCACATTGGACATGCCTACCCGCATGGTTTATGGCTTGCAGTTGTTTGATGAGTCATGTTGCATATGGAGACATTCATCAAGGTATGGCCGATAACATGCGAAAGTCCATGTCGTACAAAATCAAAAGTGTGGGAAAATTCTTTCCAGCATAACAATATATACATCTATTTACCATCATCCATTCTCAACGTTTTGGACTCACGTTGTTCAATCATACAAACATCATTATTTTTACGATTTGTATTATATTGAAACATCTTTTAGTTGTAAAAATATGTATTCATTAATAATTTTTCACATCTTAAGAAGTAGTTTCTAGCATTTTCATTAGTAAGTAAATAGGGTGAACTCTTAGCATTTTCTATCCATGTTTGATTTTTATCATTTGGTATCAAGAGTGTAGGTTTTGATTTGTTCTTACAAATCTAGTCATTGATTTTAAAAACAAAAACAAAATGTCCAAAATTTAGCCCAAAAAAATCTGAAAGGTTTTTGTTTTGATTTGTTGCTTTTGACACTAGATCCTTGTTCTCTAGTGTTTGTTGAGTCTAGGTTTAAAATTTTTGTTCAATTTAGAGTTTTAGAAGTGAAGTTACCATTGATGGGTTTCATGATTTTCAAACTTTTTAAATTTTTAAAGTTGGTCTCTTATAGAGGAGAATTGGAGGTTAATAATTAGTTGTCTTTATTCGCTTAGTTGAAGGAAAGAAAATCTTAAATTTTGAGCAAATTTAAAGTTGATTCCACTGTATTGGGGTTTAGGGTGTATTCTTGATGTTCTATATGTTCTTTGTGTCTTCAAGTTGTTCTTGAAGAAAAAGAAAGAAGAAAGTATATTTTATCCAACTTTTCAAGTCAAAGTTGGTCAAAGGTTCTTTTTGGGTCCATTATTTTAATTTTTAAAAAAGTAAAATTAAAAAAATTAAATCTAAGAAGAAAAAAGCTCAAAATCTGAAAAAAAATATAAAAAAAATTGAAATCCGAAAAAAGTAAAATAAAAATTATTTTCATGTGGACCGACATTAAGCAGATATATCAAACACCATCTACAAAGCCAGCGCCACTCAAAATTGAATTAGCAGCAAGCGCAGCAGACAAAGTGTCAGGTTTTCTACACCAAAAATATTATAAGTATTGGATGTTTTTTTGACCTAGAATTTTTTTCGAAGTGTACAAACTTTGTTATTGTTTTTGTACCATTTTCTTCCTTCTATTCCTTACAATTTAACATTTTGAATGGCTTCTTAACTAGTTCTAATAATCCAATCAAAGTCTTACATATGATGAATTTTTTTGAGGCTTAAAATTTATTCAACTGTCCATATTCACTTCTTCTTCTAAACTCATTTTCATCTATTGTAAACTATTTAATAATTAATTGACATCTTTGAATACTTGTTAAGTAGTTTTTAATCATCAAATAACTTCTTGTAGCCTTAAAATTACGTAACACGAAGTACGACTACTACTTTTGTTACTTGGTTTATTTTGAGTCCGAATCATTTGGTACTTCATTATCTACTTTTCTCATCTTAATTTGATCATAACCATCTTTATTAAAGTTCACTAGTTTTATTGGGTTGTTCTTCTTTCAAACATTCATAAGAATCCATTCCATCACAAAGAATAATTGATCTTAAGTTGATTGCATGGAGCTAGTTCACTATAAATTTTGAGACGAGGCCATAGAAGGATAGTTACATACAAGTGATGTGAGGATTTTGCTACTAATCTCATTTGTTGAGGTTTTTTGGTATCATTCGTAATACAAGTCGAATTTGGCAGAGCTCGGAGAACATCATAGAGGTTCTCACCAAAATTTCTAAGCAAGTAGCAGAAATGAATTGAAGGATGGGAGTTGTGGAGGAAAGTTTGGTACGGGTAGAAAATGATAACAGAAGGAAAGCAATTCAACCTGAATATGAGGAGATGGGGAGGACCTCGGTGCATTCCACTACCCTTAATCAAGATCAAGCTCATAATCTATGTTCTCCTCCACAAAGCATTACCTAGAAATACAATTGCCCCACTTTAAAAAACTCCCAACCCTCCAAAAAACCTAAGACAGCCTACACCACATCGAAATAAAAATCCCTCTCACTCGCCACAAGAGAATCTTCCTTTTGTGGCCAACCAAGTCCAATATATAACTCCAATTCTAAATGTTTCAATTGCATCTTTTCATGAAACCTACAAATCACATCGAGAAAATTCACCACAAATGCCCTACCAAGGCTACCAATTAAAAAATCCTCTCTATGATGAAATTCATTATGTGTTTAATAATGATTAGTTTTGGGAGCATGGAGGTAGGTATGGAAATATTGTACAAAGGTAAGGAGTAACACCTCGGGACTTCGGGTGGGACAAATACAATGGAGATCAATAATATGAGAATAGAGGAGATAGTATGGGATATATATGATATATGATGGGATATAGAGGAGATAGGATAGTACATAGAGGAAATATGTTTAGGGAGAGGAATGATCAAGATAGGGGATTGAGAACTATCAAGGTCATACTTCAAAGGATTAAAGAAAGTAGTGACCTAGATAAGTTCATGGAATGGAAAATTCAAAGAGAGTGTATCTTTCTCAAAAATAATATCATGGAAACATAAAAGGTAAAGTATGAGTATCACACAATTGGAGGGGTACGCAACAACTTCGTGGGAGTCCAAAATGAGGGAAATGGAGAGCAATCATAACTATAAGTTATCTACTTGACAAGAGTTAATTACACTTATGAAGTTGAGATACTTCAATCCAAACTACTACCAAGAGGTGCTCAAAAGGTTCGCATTTTATGGCAAAGTAAAAAATGTGTGGAAGAATATTATGATGAGTTCGGGAACTTGCGGATGAAGTCTAAAATAGAAGAGAATATGAAATGTACAGTAATACAGTCCCTCACAAAGTCAGTATGATTTCTTGATGCCCTTGAAGCTTAATAATTATGACACTCTTCAAGAGACTTTCCATGATGCCTCAAAGGTATAATCAAATTTGAAAGAAGAAAGCTCATACGAGGACAAAAGTTTTTTAACTTCCAGATGTAGCAAAGGTCGAGATAAACAAAGACAACATTCATAGAATAACATAGAGTTCTAGTCAATCTAACCAAGTCAATCTTGATTATAATTCCAAGGAAAGTGAGCAACCACAGGGAGGTAACTATGTTAAACCTAACTTTGCTCGAGCCTCTACAATTTAATTCTTCAGATGTCAAGGGAGAGATATGTTGCTAGTGAATGTCCAAATAGGATAACAATCGTGTCTCTTCGTGATGTATGTAATACTGAATATGAACATGAGGGAGAGGAAAGAATGATAGAGAGGGAGAGAGGGGTGAAGGATAGGAAAGTGGTTTGGGGAATGAAGAAGAAAGGTTGTATGAAAGGGTGAATTTTTCTTGCTTCATGGATAAGGGATAGTCTTTGTTTCATGATGATGAAGTCATGAACATGAAATCCAATATTTCTTGTGTTGTGAGAGGAATTGTGGGAGCCCTGCAAAAGAAAAACTTGAACAAAGGAAGAATGTATTTCATGCTAGATGCAAGATAAAATGTTCTCCTTAATTATTGATAGGGGAAATTGTACCAATGTGGTGAATAGTTACTTGGTGAAGCATATAAAAATATAAACCAGCAAGCGTATTAATCCTTATAAGCTACAATGACTCAAAGAGAGTGAAGAGATGAAGGTCCTCAAACAAGCAAGTATTCGGTTTAGTGTGAGAATATACAATGAGAAATTGATTTGTGATGCATTTTCCATATTGCCATGATACCTCAAGTTGGGGAGGCGTTTGTAGTTTTATAGATGTGTTGTGCACCAAGGGAGATACAACATATGCTCTTTCGTGATTTAAGTTAGAAAGTATGTGCTTGCACCTTTCACTCCATATCAATATAGAGTGGAATATAGGGCTATGAAATAGCTTTGAGAGAAAATAAGATCCGGGGAGGCGAAATTTCCACCATCTTTCCAAAGGAGGGGAGTAACTTGGCTAAAAATAAGAACATGTGCATGATGGCGAAGCCAAACAATAGTTTAAAGGGTATGGATAAGGGATGCTTTCTTGTGCCTTGTCATACGAACCTTTTGTTACATGCTAATTTAGATGCTAGTACTTGGCCTAGCATTATTTCTTCTGTTTTGATGGACTATGATGAGCCATTTCCAGATGAGATGCCCGTTGGATTACCACCCTTGAGGGAAATCGAGCACCAAATAGGTTTTATACCGGGTTCACAAATCCCCTATCCTCCATTATACGAGTAAACGTCATATGCCAAAGAGTTATCAAGGAGAGTCGAAGAGCTTCTTGAGATGGTCTTGATCAAAGAAAACCTAAGTCCTTGTACCATACTAGTAGTTGTTGCTTTAAAAAAATATGGCCCTTGGAAAATGTGTTCTGATTGTGGAGTCATAATTAAGATCACAGTAAAGTATCGACATACCATTCCTCGACTTAATGATATGCTTGAAGATATATGTTGATATATTGTTTTCTCCAAGATTGACCTTCAAAGTGTGTATCATCAAATTCTTATGAAATTGGCTGATAGGTCGAACATTACCTTCAAGAGAACTTTTGGGTTAGTGAATGGTTGATAAATTCCCAAAGCACTTTCATCAGATTGATGAATCATGCTCTCAAACCTTTCATTAAAAATTTTGTTGGTATATTTTGATGACATACTTTTGTATAGTAAGACAATGGAGAAACATGTATACCATTTCAAACAAGTGTTTGATGTTCGACTATGTGAGCGTCTCTTTGCTAACTTCAAGAAATATTCCTTTGGTGTTGATAAAGTTGTGTTTTTGGGTTTTGTATTTAGTGTAAATATTATTGAGGTCTATGAGAGAAGGTGGAGTCAATCAAAACTTGTCCATCCCAAAACAGTGAAACCGAGTTAAGAAGTTTTAATGGGTTACAATGTTTTTATCGATGATTTATGAAGGGATTTAGTTATATTTCTTCTCCTTTAAATGAACTGATAAAAAAAGATGTAACTTTTTCATGGGATGAGGAACATGATAAGTCATGTCAATCCTTGAAATTATTATTGAATTCTGCATCTTTTCTCCAACTACCCAACTTTAATGAGGCTTTTGAAATTGAATATTATGCTTCAGGTGTTTGTATAGGTTTTTTGTTGATGCAATAACTTTATTATGAAAAAATATAACTAGAGCTACACATAAGTACTCAACTTATGACAAGCAACTGTATGCACTTGTGTGACTGTTGGCTTATTAGCTGCATTACTTGTGGGAGAAAGAATTCGTCAAAAGGATCAATAATGAGTCCTTGAAGTATCTTAATGAGCAATCCAAGTTGAACCAGCTACATGCTAAGTGGGTTGAATAAATTTAAACCTTTCAATATGTGATAAACCACAATCAAGGCAAGGAATATTTGGTAGGGGATGCTCTATTAAGAAGGTTTGTATTGGTCAATACATTGGTTTCTATAATGATAGGGTTTGAAAGCTTAAAGGTATTATATTCTATAGATTCTCACTTCAAAGATACCTTCGAAAATCTTACATAAGGGAAGCAAGTTGATAGGTACTAATTGGTAGATGGTTTTTTGTTCAAAGATGGTCAAGAATGTGTACCCATGACCTCATGGAAAGAGTTATTTTTCAAGGAGGCTCACAGTGGTGGATTTATCAGACACTTTTGGGTACCAGAAACACTTGATATTCTTATGGAGCAATTCTTTTGGCGTAAGATGAAGCGTTATGAAGAGAGTATTTGTGGACAATGTCTACAATGTAAGAAACACAAATCCACGACTAGGACATAACGTAAGTATACTCCTCTTCTTACTCCTAACGGTCCGTTGATAAATATTTGTAAGGACTTTCTTTTGGGACTTCATAGAAATAAAATAGAACCTGATAGTACATTTGTGGTAATGGATAGATTTTATAAAAAGGCACATTTTATTCCATGCTATTAATGTGATAATGCATCCCATGTAACATCTTTCATTGTTATGAATGTGCATAAATTTCGCAGAGTCCCTAAAACCCTTGTTAATGATAGGGATTCCAAGTTTCTTAGTCATTTATGGAAGAGTGTATGCGGTATAGTTTGCACCAAACTTATGTTCTCTTCTTATTTCTATCCTAAAACAAATGGACGAATCGAAGTAGCCAACGGGACTCTTGAAACCATTATTTGCTGCATAATTAGAGGAACCTCAACTACTTGGAAAAACCATTTACCCTTTATTTAATTTTATTATATTCGGTCTTTCCACTCCTATATTGGAATGTATACATTTGAGGCATGCTATGGCTTTAAACCTTTTTTTCCATTAACCATGATTCCATTGTCTAGCGATGTTGGTGTGACCCTAGATGGAAGGAAAGGGAAAAAGAGATGATGAACATTCATGCTTGGTCAAAGAGGCCATTGAAAAGAACAATTCAAAGGTGGCCATTAAAAAGAATAGAGGAAGGAAGGAAGTTATCTTCAAACATGATTGTGTGCAGGTGAATTTCCAAAAAGAGAGGTTTCCACAAGTACGAAAAAGGAATTTAATCCAACAGGAGGTGGACCCTTCAAAGTAGTCAAGAGATCAATGACAATGGTTACCTTATTGAAATACCAAGTGAATATAATGTTCATAATGGTTTCATTGTTAGAGATTTATCTCCTTGTGTTGCAGGTGATTCATTCGATTCGAGGACGAATAATTTCTTGTAAGGGAGGATTATAACATGGTCAGCATGGACGAAACTTACAGGAATGGCATAGACCCCTAAAGACCATTCAGACAAAAAAAAGCAAAGGATCTCCAAGGCCTACAAGAAATGGTCATGAAAAGGGAAGCATTACAGGAGCTTGAAGATTACCAAAGAAGGACATACAATGTGTTTACGATACATAAAAATGAGAAGGATGAAAGAAAGAGGTCATCTGTGCTAATGGTCGTTTCAAGAATTCAGGAAGTCAAAAAAGAAGACAACCAAACAAGTCCCTTACATTATTAAGGGAAGAATTGTCCAGAAAGTATCTATGAATTCAAGAAATCGCAAAAGAAGGAGTGAAAATAAGGTTGTTAACCCATTAAGGGTAAAGCGTCAAAGAAGTGTTTTCTTTATTTCCTTAGTATAAATATTAGTCTTTCATCATTTTCAAGACTTACACTAAGTTGAATATTGACTCTAAAATTGTAATATCTTATTAGTGAGTTATTAGTAATTAATAAGGGTGAAATCTTTGGATTGTTATGTAACTTTTGATTTTGATTAATCAAAGTATCACCCCTTTTGTGATTCTTGGTTTTATTTGATTATTCTTCCCTGGGTTAAATTTAGGTTGTTGCAGTCAATTGGGAGGTGAGGTTTTTATTCTTGTTCCCCATAATTTTAACAACTTGAGTATTAATCCACATATCCTTCATTTCATTGTTTCTTTCCTTTTTTGAATTATCATTATTCTCCATTTTAAACTTAAATTTTCATATTACGTAAGTTTCTCTATTGGTATTAATTGGATTCAAGAATCATCCCTAAAACACCTAAGGGTTGTTTAATATGGTCCCCTTTCTAGTAAAACTTTAAAGGAGAGTTTCAATTCTTGACGCAAGTTTAGAGGACATATTTAAAGAAACTAAGGTAAGACTATTGGCTTGTCATATCCCAACCGTAGGTGAGGCGGACAAGTACTATATGAACACATGTTTTACAAGTGACCTCTGATGAGAAGTAAACTATGATTAGATATATATACTAATGAGAAGCTTCATATGCAACACATGTGGACTAGCTTAACAAATAAGTGTGACAAGTGAAACTATGAATATAGATTATAGGTTTACTATGTCTCCAAAGCCTCTATTGAAACCCATGAAGGTACCACTATGAAAATATGCATAGTAAAGACTTGGAAAAACCTTGATTCAATTTAGAGCTCACAAAAAACCATCGACTAGAATGTACTTATATTGGGAAGATATACTAGTTGAGTACTTGTACATGCTATACGAAATGAAGACTCGCCTATAAGGGGCGTCCGTAAGAGAGAATGTACTTAATATGTACGGCATAATACAACTATAAGTAAAATTAGAGCTGAAGTGAAACCAAATACCAATAGATAAGGATTACAGACCACCTTTGCTTATACTTGTGGAATTGCGTATATTACATTCCTTTCTTTACTTTTCTGTGCATTATAATATTTTTATGACATATGATACAAATGAGTAGTTTATCAGTGGTACGAGATAATAGGGATTTTAACCCCTTAGATAATGTCCTCATAATTCCAAAAATTAGGATCGACCCATGCTAGGCTTTTTAACTTGAGCTTTCACCCTTTCATACAAATAGGAATCATCCCATACTAGGCTTTCGCCCCTGAGCTTCATTCCTTATACACCAATTGGGATCGATCCATGCAAGGCATTTTCCTCTGGGATGCCACCCATAATTATACAAATTGTTTAACTTAGATTCATTAATCTTAGAGATTGTTATTTTGATGTTCATAACTCCTTTGAGATTGTTTGTTAGATAATCATATATCTTTTGAGATTGTTCTTATGTTGATAATAACTCATTTGGCATTGTTGTTTGATGATTATAAACATTGTTGAGATTTGAACTATGGACCAGTAGTAGACAAAATATGAATGTGGTCATACGATGATAAAGGTTACATGAGAAGAAAATGTAACACCAAAGTAATAATTGGGAGCTTATATGACTCGGTAAGAATTTTGACATCTCATATTGAAGGACCTTAAGTGAAGACAATTAACATTCAACTAAGAGTTTTCAACTCTATATAATACTCACTAACTAATATCAAATACAAGGTGTTCATGAATGTGCAACAAAAGGGGAACCCGGGAAGATTCAACATACGAACGGATACATATTCCAAGAAAGTAAATATAAAATTGTACAATAGAGCAAGAAGGGATCTCATGATGTAACATTATAGTCTAAAAATAGGTGTAATATCGAATAATGGAAACACATGAACATGTTAAAAGTTGACATATACGATGGAATTTTTAATTGAAGCAAGTTGGAAAGGAATGGCCAGATCGTATATACAACATATAAACATATGTACCATGTTTAAAATTGGATCACTTTTACTCATATGACAGAAATTTGTGGCAGGGTTACCGTGACGATTATACAAGTTTAAACCTTGCACGCTAACACTTGGTAGGCTAAACACGTACATTTTCTAACAAACTCATATTTGAGTTCTCACTTTAATGCTCTAGGGTGTAGGAATTGTAACAATGGATCATTCAATACCAAGTACAATTAGAAAGCTTACTTTTTTTAATACCAGTTTTGGATTTATGCCAAAGAATTAGGAAATCGAATAGCCTTACATACCTTATCCTCTAGCCAATAAAACTATCACGATTTAGCCTCCCCATTTACATGTCAATCTAAAATATAAGTCATGTTAAACTAAAATTAGAATCTATCACACCGTGAACCTCGTATGAATCCTAGTTGACTTTGACAGATAATAAGCCCATTTAACCCTTATTAAAGTTAGTTGAATCGTAAAAAGTAGCTCATGGAGGACTTGTACAAGCTTCTTAGCTGTCATTCATTACATAAGATATGCAAAGTAGTGTGAAATTACAAATTTTCACAACAATAAAAATAAGAAACATCTTTATAAAATATTAAGGAATAAGTCCCTTTGTAACAAGCCAATATAAAGATACAACTAAAATATCATAGGGCCAGAACTCTTTATATTGAAATAAAAATATATAATAAGTCTTATACAAGTCTTAAAGTATAACTAAGAAAACATAGAGTATGTCCTCAAATATGTGAGGACATACAAAGTCTTGAGAGAGCCAACTTCCCATGTTTTGTCTTCTAGGAATCTCTACTTGCGTTCAACCTATAGTTCTAGAGTATAGAAAAGTATGGGGTTAGTACAAACATTGTACTAAGTATGGCATTATGTAAAAACACATATAAAAAGGATATTTTAGTTGAAATCAGACTTTCATTCTAGATAAGTAAAACCTTCATTAATATATTATTAAAACATCATATAATCATCATTTATTTCATTACGTAAAAATCCCATAATTTAGACTGAAGACCACGCTTTATAGTGACTCATAAAACCATATAGTGAACTATTTCCATAACAACTTATGATGAACTCATTTCCCTTTAAGTTTGCCTATCAAAAGTTATCCTAACACATACTAAGGTAACAAATGAAAAATCGCCTATACAATCCCTCCAATACGTGTAAGTGATCCACAAGACTACCGACGATAAGCTTACTTAAAAAGGATACCAAGACCACACTCAACATCAAAAAACTAGAGGAACATACTTTCATTCATATACTTCACATAAGAACCCTTAACAAAGACAACCCTCAAGTCACAAAAAGTGCAATGACAAAGTAGCATCCCATACTACTACTCCCACCAAGTTCTCTTTGACGAATCCCATAGATTAAGCACACCACATTCATAATTCATAAGCTTCAACATACAAGACCTAACCTTAAAATGCTTTCTTACCATTATACATTAAGTCACATAACTCTATTGACATAACATAATGATGCATTTATACATTTTAGTTAAGGACACACCAAGACTTCCTCTAAATGCCTACTTGTAAAAATTAGATAGCGTCCCATACCATCACAACCCTTAGAAGTACACCTTTTGGAAGACTTAGTTCATTACATTATTTTATGGGGTCTAGCTGTAACAAATATAGACCAGCAGCTAGACATTGAATCCGGGTATTAACCTATACAAGAGGAGGGATCCCCACTTGCCTAAGGTTTGTTCATTCTTGAGCCTTAATATGGATTTTCCATTCGCTACTCCTATGCGGGCGCATAGTTAAGGGATGAGGAGATTGCTTATAACTAACTCATTCCCTACTAATGAGGAGTACTCATCTCAAGAGGTACATTGCATACAACATCTCAATTAACTTATTGTAACCACCCTTTCTTCAAATCCTTTTGGTGATAAGCATAACTCCCCCACAGCGTCTTAAACATTCATTACTATATGTTAAGGAATAACTATTGGACACCATATCTCAACTCACGAAGGGTAGCCATCCCCAACATAATTTTAAAAATTTCTTGGGAATAGTGAGGTTGCTACTAAACACTTCATGTCAACACAAGAAGAGTGTTCACACCATAACTTCCCTTTTTCATACTATATGATAAGTAGAGATGGTATAGACGCTTCATATGTACTCACGAGTAGTGTCCACCCTACCATTCCCCATTCACATTCATTAACTTCATTCATTCATTCATAGTTTGTGTGAACACACCTTTCACATAATCACAATTTTTGTAACCTAGACTCTTAAACATGCTCATACCCTCATTCATCATATTTCACACATTAGTGTGCTTCACAGAAACATATTCTTCATATAAACATAACATTATCAAGATACATATTTCAATCTTCTAAAACATATCATGAATAAACACCACAATCAATATTTCACTTCACATTCTATGCCTTCAAGGCCATAAACACAATACACAAAATTTATAAAATATAATCATGTACTTCAAGTAAACACCGCCACAAAAGGTGGACCATACCACTCAAGAGCATTTCACAATAATAGCTAAACAATATATCAAACTTACCATTCATTAAAGATTTAACCACCTTTTCTTAATTTTTACAATAACTCATCATAAATTAACATTTAAGGCAGTAACTAATCATAATATAACATAAACATATTCAACTCTAACAATTTAAATTTTATCTAGATATACACACTAAACCCCCTTCATAACCTAATAATTAGAAATATTAATGAGCAAGGCTTTATTGGGATATTGAAATAAAAATGATCAAATAACACTAAATATAACTTATTTCAATAATTAAAATGTTTTCATCCAAAGACACATGCTTAGATTAAAATACAGAAGAAGATGGAGCTTGAAAAGCTTTTTTGAAATATCTTTGAAGTAGCTCCTTGAATGAAAAAAATTTCAAGGATGAACTACCATACAATAATATGAAAAAACCACGAGATTTTTGTGAAGAAAACGTCCAAAACATTCAACCCTAGCTCCACATTGGGTTCTAGCTTTAATGGACTTTAAGAGAACTTTTGGGAGAGAAGAACTTTTGAGGGTTTTTAACATGTGATTTCTAATTAAATGTTTGGGGTTTCTGGTTGGGGAATGTGTGTAAAATGACCTAAAATAAGCAAAAAAAAACATCCAGGATACCCAAAACACCCCTACCTTAAAAGGACCTTTTTAGACAACTCAAACTTCACTTAAACTTTTGGAATTATCGTTTGGAAACATGACCGCGACGCGAAGCTTTCCTACAAGATTTTTGAAAATAAATTTTGAGACAAGGGATTCCGCGTCGTGTACGTGAATATGACCAAAACCTTTGTCCTAATATGGACCAAGTTTGCGATGCCGACTAGTTTTACCTAGGAACAAAATCTTGCTGCCTTGGGCAGCTTGTTTGGTTAAAGGCTACGTCCCTTCGTGCACCCCTAGGGCTATCCTTGGGGGCAGGACATGGAAGTTTCTACCCACTATAATTCATTTTACCTAGCCAAAGTTTATTTTACAAGTTTTAGACTTCATACAACACATAAAAATACATAAGACACACAGGGACATACTTGCACACTCACGAGGCTAGTTTCTGATGCCTTGGTCGTCCCTTGACGTTTTACTTCCAAACTTCACCAACTGACTTCTAATGTTGAACTATATGATTTTAGAACATTACTAACTTATGAAACATATGTGGAGCTCTAGTTTGACCTATTTCATTTTGAGGGTCGTAACAGTCTCCCCCACATAGAAAAACATTCATCATCTAATGAAACTAAACACTTTCAAGGACTTCAAGGACATAAATAGTAGCATACCACACGTATCATAAAAGTCAAAAAATTTGTAGTCAATGCATCAAACTCACAAGAAACACCCACTCTACATTATTGAGCATTTTCAAGAAACTCAAGTAAATTTGAAACTATATTTACAATTCAAAGCATACTCTTACTTCATCATCTTAGTTTCATTTATGCATGAACCGCCTTCTCCAACATTAGTCATGCTCATAAAATACAATTTAGCCAAATATTCACTTTCTTTTTTAAAATGAGCAACAAATCGTCACAGTGAATCATGCCTAATAATTCAATAATACATCTTTTAAGAAGTTTATAATGTAAGGAATGACCATATGAGATACAAGATCATATAAATTCATCTTACAAAATTAACATAATCTCATGGAATGAACAATGCAAGGAGAACAATGAAATTCATTTTCAGGTAGACTCCTAAATATAATTCAACATGCTAGTATGACATTCATTCCCTCAAGCTTGTATAAGAATAGAAGGGAAAGATAAAGGTATCAACTACCTTGCTAGTAAACTCATACTCCCCCACTTAGAGTAAACCCATCTAAGACAAAAAAAAACATAAAGGATTAAGACTGACCAGGGATTTCATTCCGGATTAGTCTTCTCCTTTAGATCCGAGTGAATAGAAATTATTCTTTTTTGGAGAATTAGGATACGTACCGCCATGAGGAGCTTGGTTGACCTCAATCCTTTTTTCCTTGATTGTAGGTCAACCTCTCATCTTATGACAATTATTATCACACCCAAATCAACCACCTCTTCTGGCAATACACTTACTCAAGTGTTGCTTCCCACAAATAGCACACCTAGAACTCTCAAAAGCATGGACGCCTCCTTGGGAATTTTTGTTGGAAACCCTATCTTTCCCCGTAAATGACTCTTCATTGTAGAACCTCTTCTTAGGTTTGGGTTGACTTGTTTTATCCACCCTAGGACTCATACCATCCCTATTCCTCTCCCTATGCTTGGACTCCTCAAGTTGTTGAGCATAGACCATGATCCTAGAGATTTCCATATCATTATGGAGCATTGTGGTATGACACTCTTTATCCATAATGTTGACACTGCCATCCAAAACTTATTCATTTTATCCCTAGAGATTCCTACCAAGGTTGATTCATACTTACATTGTTGGGTTAATTTGACAAAATACTCTTTCTTAATCATTACCCCTTGACTAAGGTTCATGAATTCCACCAACTATGACTCCCTCAACTCTATGAGGACAAAATATCAAGAAAAGACTCTTTGAAAAATCTCGAATCTATCTAACCTTCCCTTAAGGGTCTGTCTCAAACCACACTTAAGCCACATCTTTGAGTAGTTCAGCATCTAGCTTTGATTTGTCTCTTGGAGTCATACCATATAATCCTACACTCTGAACACCTCATTTATTGAGCCTTGTGGATCTTCATCCACCTTGGAGCCATGGAAAGTAGAATGGTTTATCCTCATAAAATATCGGATTATAGAAGTGGGAGTACTAACATTGCATTGAGGTCAAACTCCTTGGTTAGCTTGCGCAACCACATCATTAGTGATGACTTGATCTTGAGTTGTCATGAATTGAGTCAAAGCCTTAAGGTCAACCCTTTATCTGTACATTAGACATATCCCCTTGAACATAGGGAGGTTGAGGTTCTTGGGGCATTGAATGCATTAGGGCATTTGAGGTCCTTGAGGGGGAACCTCCTCATTCACATCCTCTTGGTCAATTATAGGGACTTTTAAACCATGGTGAGGGATCCTCTCATTAGCTAATAATTCCTCCACCCTTCTAGAGGGTGTCCTCCTCGTATACATGTCCTATAAACACAAAAAAAGGTGGAGAAATACATCTTATAGAACACAATTCTATGGCACGACACTATAGTATGAAGAAAGTGAAACTTTTATCGCCTTATAGCCTCCCGTTCATGGATGTGTCGCTACTCACTCTGATGAACAAGACTCTACTAGACATAGCTTATGAGACATTGGACCCTAAACAATCTCCCAATACATTATACTCTGATAATAATTTTGTTATGACCCATAAGTATAACTTAGGAGAAGAAAGCACTAAAAGTCATCACACGGTATAGTTGACCACATGGAGATCTTGCATAAGACTCTTACCTATCATTTATTACATATGATATAATTAAGTCAGCACCACATACCAACAACATGATCTCTAACCTATTCAACATTGAAATCTTACAAGGATACTAGGGAAAGGAAGTTGGATGAGAACGATGGGGACAACCCTAGAGTTCAAAATTTCATGCATCGTCTGAAGGAAAGTTATCTTTCATAAAGAATTAAAGGAGAGAAACCCATACCTTATGTAGAACTTAACCTATGAAGACCACCTTCAACGAAACCTCGAAATTACCCTAGAGAAATAGTTAGAATTTCTTTCTTTTTCTCTCGTTCGTTGTTTTCTGATTTTCATTAGGAAACTCTTAGTGTTTGAATATTAGTATAAGTCTTATTACGTATCCTAGTCTGCAAACTATGTCTAGACAACATATGAACTAGCCTGTGGTTTCCACCTAAGAGAGCTAGGTATGTTTTGGTTTCACCTTAGTCGGTGATTCCACCTCTTTTCGTTGTGGGGAAGACACTGGATTTTATGTTTAGATCACATGATCTATGTGGGTTAATTCTCAAATGAATGTTCTTTGTTTACTATAGCCGTGAGAAACCTTTTTAGGTATGTGGTAACAAATAGCATTGATTCACCTTACCTAGGAATAACCCCTTTTTGTTGTTGGATAGATACATGATTTAATGTTAGCTCACATGATCTAGATTTATTCTAATCGGTGAATGACCTCTTTTCGGTGTGGGAAAGACACAGGATTTCATGTTAGCTGGCATGATATTACTTCTAAAGATGTCTCTTAGAAAGCAAAAAACAAAAATGATGAAACATACGTTCAAAGTGAGCTATGAAAGTAAGATTTTAAGTATGTCAATTACCAATATTAATAAAAATGAAATTTTAGTAAATAATGGGCAAAGCCAAATAAAATTGGCTTATAATAACTTCTTATATGATGCAAATTAAGGGGAGTAGAAATATAATAGCAAATTAAAGCTTCATAACTTCACCAACATGAAAATGAAGAAATATGTGGGTATGTGACCACAATGAATCTTTGCACTTGTAAGTAAAACATAGGACAAAAAGGAATTATTGAACTACAAAATCAGAAGAAGAAAAAGATTAAAAAATAATTTGTGTCAAAAATAGGGTTCTCGGGTTTGGTCACATCAAAATCTCAAATCTATGCCCGAGTTGCTCTAATAATATGCTGATGATATGAATGTCTTTTAATAAAATAGAAAATGATTTGTGTGCTTTGAATGAATTAAAATACAGCATATTCATTCCACAACTGACAGCTAACGAATTAGGAAGGTCTAGTGAATACGCTTTCCAAAAATAACATGTTGTTTTGGAAGAGTTTTCCTTGATCATGCATTGCCTTCTGTGTATATATGCATACACCCACCCTTAGTACCAGTAGTGTACTAACCCTATACTATTTATTATTTGTATAGGTTCAGGTCAGGGAGCTAATTGAAGACTCATCGCAACGGTTTGGACTCAGCTTATCCAGACCATTTGGTTGGTTCTCTTGATTTTGAGGATGCTACAGTTTTAGTCTAGCATTTGTATTTTGACATAGCTTGTGAATGTTTTCCCTAGTGTTTCTTTCATACATATTTCAAGCTTCGTAATATGGCCACTTTGGCAAACTACTATGATATGTTACTCTTTGATTGAAATTGATTCCGCAATTGATTGATGGTTGTTTTTTAACTTTTATCTTAGTATGTGACGTAATTTGTTAATAATTATATGAAGTCTATGTATGCTTCATACGTCTAAAAAGTTTTAAATTTTCTACAAATTTAACTATATGAATGTGAAAATGCAAGAAGAGGCTTGTCTGCGACCTCTAAGAGGTAAACGATGCCGGTTGCGGTTCGAGTTCAATAATTCAGGTCGTAAGAATCTTGGTATCATAGCATGAGGTTAAATTACATATGAACTAAAGCTCAAGATAACCACGTTACATAGTTTCTAACTAATGATTATGAAGCGCGCCAAAATCATGACTTAGAGACTATGAAATGATAGGAAATCGTCCCTTCTTCTACTCTTTATCGTGCTTAGTAGAGCTCTGACATCTTATGCAATTTTAAGGATCTAACTCCCTTATTGTATATACGTGTAGAAAATGAACACGAGGAGGAATGTCGCAAAATGAGTTAAGGAAGAAGATGTTGGAGCAAACTAAGCGCCTCCTCAAGCCCTGGTGTTGGAGTATAAGTTCCTAACAACCCAGCTGGGCTGACAGATGGTGAAGTAAGGAATGTGTTGTTGCAGATAACACAATCCATCACTACTCAGGCCCAGGACATCATGGCTCAAGACATAATAGAGGGTGCTCTCAAGGAGAACCCGCATGCTAGCGCCATGGCTAGCAAACTGAGGGACATTAAAAGAATGACTCCTCTAGTATACTTATCACTCAAAGACTAAAGAGGATCTCCATTCCTAATATTTTGCTACAATAGATTGTTGAAGCAGGGTAGTGAGGTTTAAGTTTCCAAAAGAGTTAGAGTTGGAATGGGAAGGGTGTTGTTCAAATCCAATAGGACAAATCGTTCCCATTTAATAGCCAATAAGATGATATCTAAGGGGTATTCATCCCACTTTGTTAGAGTCAATGACTTGGAGCAAGAAGTCCCTTTCATAGACTCTGTGTCAATAGTGAATGAGTTTCAAGATGTCATACCGAAGGACTTACCTGGAGTCCCTCTTGAACGTGAGATTAATTTTATTGTGTACATAGCTCCCAACACTAATCCGATTTCTATTCCCCCGTATAAGATGGCACTATCCGAACTTAAAGAATTAAAGTTCTAGTTAAAAAATTTACTTGATAAGGGCTTCATCTAGCCGAGCATATCCCCATGGGATGCTCTAGTGTTATTCATAACAAAAAAGAATGGAACACTTAGAATGTGTATTGATTATCGCCAACTCAACAAACTAACTATAAAGAACAAGTAACCTCCTCCCATAATCGATGACCTATTTGACCAACTCCAAGGTTCAAGTTTCTTTTCAAACGTAGACCTCCGGTAAACGTATCATCGTCATAGAGTGAGGCAAGAAGACGTCCCTAAAACTACTTTTCGTACTAGATATTGGCATTATGAATTTTTAGTCATGTCATTTGGTCTCACTAATGCACTAGCCGGATTTATGGACCTTATGAATATAGTATTCCTTGAATACATTTATTTTTTTCATCATGGTATTCATAGATGACATCCTCATATACTCCAAGTCTAGAAAAGAGCATAAAGTACACTTAAGAAAGACATTTCAAGTACTCAGAAAACATCAGTTGTATGCAAAGTTTAGTAAATGTGAATTCTAATTGAGATCACTAACCTTCCTTGGTCATGTAATGACCTACCAAGGTGTTTAAATTGATCCGAAAAAGGTTGAAGTTGTGAAGAAGTGTCCTAGACCCGTCACTCGTAAAGACATTCGGAGTTTCTTGGGTTTGATTAACTAGTATCGCAAGTTTGTGGAAGTTTTGTCTGTTATTGCTACTCCATCGATATTCTTAACAAAGAAGAATGCAATGTTTTAGTGGTCTGAAAAGTGTGAGAAGTGCTTTCAAGTGCTCAAGGACAGACTCACTTCGGCTAAGTTCTCACATTGCCGAGAAGTGGTGTGGGGTATGTGGTATACTGTGATGTTTCCCGAGTAGGTTTTGGATGTGTTCTCATGCAAGAAGGCAAGGTTATAGTATATGCATCTATTTAGTTGAATGTCCACGATAATAATTACCCTACTAATGTTCTTGAGTTAGTTGTGGCTGTCTTTGCGTTAAAGTTGTGGGTACACTATTTATATGGTTTACATGTTGATGTATATACTGACCATAAAAGTCTTCATTATGTTTTTACGTAGAGAGAAATGAACCTTCGTCACACAAAATTAACCCTTTTTTTTATTTTTCCTTTTATGTGATGAAATGAGTTTATGTTGTTTTATAGTTTAAATTATCATGTCATTATTACGAATTGCTCAAAGAATGAATTTTTGAAAAAAAAAAGTTGGGTAGTTTGCAGTGATGCTCACTATAAGATTTCTTATTTTAGAGAAATATAAGTTTTCCTTGAATTGAAGTTTAAATTTGTTCAAAAGTGTTGTATATGAGCATGTTTAATGTTGGAGAAGGTAGTTCCTCCATAAGAGAAGGTTAAGAATGAGTTTTGAAACTTGTTAAGTTTGGTAAAATTTGCTTTTGTTGCTATGTGTTTGAAAGTGTGAAATGATGCTACTTATTAGTGATGCAATGAATTTTAATGTTTAGAGCATGATTGCAGTGTGTTACGTGTGTCTAAGCGAGTCCTTGTTATTTTTTAAGTTTCAGTGTAATTCGAGGACGAATGTTATTCCAAGTGGGGGAGAATGTAACGCCCTAAAATGAACTACGGTGAACTAGATCTTTGTCAGTGTTGATTGTGTGAATTTTTTGTTAAAATAATTTTGTTTGGTATTCCTAAGGTTTTTCTGAAGTTTGGTTGAGTTTGGAGGTCAATCGACCAAAAATGTTTTGACTTTTTAAAAGTGCGAGCTACAATGTACTAGTGTGTCTTGTTGTGTTTTGATAAGTTTTACGTGTTTGTTTTACGTGAAACCTGATGGGATGTTCCTATGACCTAGACGACTTTGATTAGGGGTCTAAAGTCCAGGAACGACCCCACCTAGAACCCACAAGGGGCCCTAGTTGAAGGGCCCAAGACTTAGGCAAAATTGCCAAAAAGCACTGACCAACAACAACCCTAAGGACGGTTTGTTTGTCCATCAACAGACCGTCAACCTACGGCATCGATTGTCCTAGAGAATCAAGGTGGACGGAATCCATTTGGATCTATGTCCCAAACCACGATACCCTACCAACGGTCTGTTATGTACAGACGGTCAGTTGGTTAAGGTCTCATCTGTGAGGCCTTTAAATCTGTGAAGTGACTATAAAACTTGGGGTGTTTTATGTGAATACAACCAATGTGTTTTATGACCCTAGGCAGATTTTTTTAGTGTTTTTAGGTTATATCAAGTTAGTTTGATCTTTACTAGTATGGTCCACCTTCTTGGTTGTAGTATTGGCAGTGTTTATTATGTATTGTGAATGTGACCTTGAAGTTCTAAATTGTAGAATGAATAGAAATGGTAAATGGGTCTTGTTTTGTGATTCTAAAGATTAAATGATATGTTTGACCTAGATTTTTGTCTATTTAAAGACTATTGTAATGTATATGAAATAAATATTATATGCAAGTGTGCTTACATGTACACACACACTTTAAGTGAATGAACAAAGCTATGTTTAGATAGAAGGGGAGTCTTGGGGTGGGTACTCTTCGTGAGTTGAAAAGAAGTGTCTAGTAGAAACCTCACTATTCCGAATGAGATTTCCTAAATAGTTTTGAGGAAGAATGGACTTCGTGAGTTGAGATGTGGGATGCTCTAGTTATCCTAAACCAATAGCCTATAATATGAGAATTCGTGGGGAGTTAAGCCTAGCACCGAGAGGATAAGAAGAAGAGGTGGAATATGCTCTGTGAGTTGAGATGTCGTTTTTCCTTATACATTTTGAGATAAGTACTCCTCGTTAGAAGAGAATGAGTCACTTAGCGGCAATTTTCCTATCCCTTAACTATGTGCCAATATAGGTATAGCTATAGGAAAAACCATGCAAAAGCTAAGAAGTATGACCTTACTCTAAGAATGAAAGGATACCTCATCTAATAGGGGTTAATATTGAGATTCCATGCTTAGCTCTCATGGTATTTGTCGTTAAAGCTCACCCCCCACAAAATTATTTAAAATGATAATTTGTCTAATTAATGTGTTACCTATGTGATTTGATTAAATTATGTCTTGTAAAACAACGTGCTACTAAGGGTAGGTGGTGGTATGGGACGCTACCTTTCCATTGCACTAACTAGGACCTTCCAAAAAGGGAAGACATGGTGTCAAACCTTCTAAAAGAATGTACTACTTAGGGTAGGTGGTGGTATAGGATGCCATCCTAATCTTTGCACTATGTAGGCATTCCGAAAGGGAAGCCTTTGGTGTTTTTGTTGGGTATTCTTCTATTGTATTGACATTGAGTGGATGCTTGTTACCCCAAGGTGAGTATATCGAAAGGAAGGAAGTCTTGAAGATCGCTTTGGTGTGTATTGATTAAGGTATATGTGTACTTTTTTCATGTCTTACCTTAGTGAGTGTTACGATTACCTTTGAAGGGAAACTCCTATGGGAATGATGCTTCTTACTCATTGGCAATGCTTTGGAAGTTTCACCATTTTGGAATCTAGGTACTTCATTGTTAAGTGTATCTTTTGGTCAACTTATCATAATGTGCTCAATTCCGTGGGAATCTTTTAGGAGCGCTAGTGAGAGTGGTAGTATGGGATGCTACTCTGACATTGAACTTAGTGTGACCTAAGAGTCCTATTAGAGGACAGTACTTATGTTAAATTGTATGTTCTAGTCGGTTTACTTTATGTTTTGGTGTACTTACTAAAAAGTGTATTGTTGAGGTAAAATTATGGAAATTTTTCTTTAAGTGTTTGATGATGATTCTTATGTTGTTTTGTTCATCAGTTTAATATGTAGGGTTCTTTAATTATGAATGTTGAATGAACCTATGAAATTGTAATCGTATAAAGTTAAATGTTTACCACATGAATTAAGAATCGATGATGTGCTAGTTACGTCAATAAATGTGTAAGTGTTGATGTTTCTCTAGGAATGTTGACTTGCTGTTATTGTGACATTATGATGATGTTATATTCATCAAATGTAAATATGATTCTACCAATGATGTTTAATAACGTTATCCCTAAATTCATGAGCTAAGATTGGTTAAAAGGACATCCATGAAATCACATCTTGAGTATATTGCTTATCTTATGCCAATAAATTGGCTAACTGTACATTGTCCCAAAAAGAGATTCATGCAAATTGATATAAAGTTATGTTAAATGATTAAGGTATTGGATAATGGTTCATACATATTAAGGTTAAATATGAACACATGTAAAATTAGCCTATGCTAACAAAAATGGTTATGTAGTTTAATATTCAAGTGTTTATGCCAATACCAATCATATCCCAATGTTGTGTAGTTAGAGTAAAGAAATGACAACTTAAGCACTTCTAAACTAATTAAATGAACCCATATCCAATAGCATGTCATTCATTTGTACAACTCCCAACATGTTCTACAAGAATGATATAATGAACTTATGAAACTCATTGAATGAAGTGCTTATCATCCATAATCGATGATATGAGCTATTACACTAAAGTGAGTAACTAAAGTGAGCAATAACATGAGGTCTAAGTTAAAGAAATGACCAGAATGAGGTGTTAAAGAAAGTGAGACAAGCCTCACTTACACCTGAGCTACTATGTTAAAAAAACTCACGAAGTAAGTTGTTAGAATGTGTGATACTAGTCTCATTAACACCAAAGGATGATATGTAAGGATAATTCACATTTCATCAATGTAAAGTAAGAATGACAAGTCATCAATATTTTAAGTAAATCTCAATCTAGAAGCAAGCTTCCATTATGTGTGAGTCAACTATAAAATATAAAGAAGATAATAAAAGTGAGCAAAGCACCGATTGAGAAGTGATGACATGTGTAGACAAGGTCAATTATGTGTGACTATATACTGCAATAATTTTCCTAAATGATGCATGTTTGTGGAAGATAGTGTCATGCTAGAAAATTGAAATTGTATGAAATAACTTACTATTATTGTGATGTGTGTTGTGTGAGCTGCCATTTTGACTTCATAAGGAAGAGAGTATGAGCATAATTTTGTTTGGATTAAAATAATCCTCCTTAAAATGAATTGACCCTTGTATATTACTTTAATGGGAACTCTATGATGTCTAGTGTGTATGTTGTGCCTAGGAGAAGGTAGTTCCTCCTTGAATAACAACTTAAAAATTGTAATATCATATATGACCTTGAAGGTGTTACGTTTAAGTTATAAGAATGTAGTTCACCTATATGATTCATGATTTTTGTGCAACTAAGTGAATTTCCTAATTTCTCATAAGGTGAATTATGCCTATGTGTGCATTTGAAATCCATTGTATGTGTAACCCTATGATGAAATATTGTGCATACCTAATGTTGGAGAAGGTTGTTCCTTCAAATGGCCATGAGTATTAAGAAGCATGTAAGCATGAAAATAATTGTAAGAGTAGTCCATGTTTTATTATGTTGGTCTGATTGCATAATAGTATGAAGTTGGTGTTCCTTTTAAGTTTGCTGCATTGAATACTATGATTTGATAATATTCTGCATGTTGTGGGCTTCTATATGGGTAATTGAGTCCTTAAAAATGTTTTTAAACTTCCAAGTGTCTTTTGAGGACAAATGTTCCCGAGTGGAGGATTTTGTCAAGACACTCAAAATTAATTAAGGTGTCTAGAGACTCATATGTGCCTAAAAAGGTTAATAACATGTTAATATAGTGTTTTAAAGCTCGTATAGCTGATTTTAAGTTGTTTGGAGGTCAAACATCCTAGAACGACCAAGACGTTCGAAAGTTTATCTTTAGACATGCTTGTGTGGCCTTGTATGTTTGCTTTGTTTTTATCTATTATTTGGAATATAAAGTCAGTGGGAATGATCCTAACACCTATAGGAACATGTTTAGGATCTAAAAGTCAAGTTACTACACTTAAAGGGCAAACCTAAGGGTCCTTGGGTAGTATTTAACCATTGGCCAACAAGCTACGCAAGGGAGCAGAATTTTTACATGAAAGGAACATGTCGGCGTCGCGGAATTGTTCCTAAATTCTGTCATCGCGTCGCGGACATGACACATACTCTACTTTCTCAAAATTTACTTCCAAAAATCATGTGGGAAAGGATCCGCGACGGGGACTTGTTTCCTTATAAAGATTCCGAAAATGAAAGTTAAGTTTGACATGTCTAAAATTTTAATTGATTATGGGGGTATTTTTGGAAATTTTGGTGTCCGGCATGAACTTTTTTTGATACATATTTAACTCCTTTCCCAATTCAAAACCCAAATACCCAATAAGAAATTCAAAAATCCCAAAACTCTTTTCGCTTCAAATTTCTCTCAAACATCCGTTACAGACCAAAACTCAAGTTCAAGCTAGGGGCTGGATTTTTATGGTTTCTTATTCAATTTTTCGTAGGATTATCATATAATAAGGAAGGATAACTCTTCATCCTTAGATATTCATTTATTTAGGAGTCCTTTCAAAGCTTTTTCAAAATGATTCTATGTCAAAATTCCTAATTTTCAATCTAGCTACAAGTTCATCGTCAAATTGATTATAAAAGCATTATAAAGATGACTTTATGATTAAATACTATTTTAATTATGAATTTCAATCAAATTTCATGATGAACTCATGATCCTCCTAATTTCTCAATTTTGCCTATAATGTTGGTCTAGTGATCATTATTCGATTTTGATTCAATAATCATTCGAGTATGTTCAATTTCCTATTACTATTTTTATCTATGTAAATTGAATATTAATTGTGGAGGATTTATCTAAGGTGATTATAGATTGCAAAATTGGTGAGTTGACCTAGATCTCTCTATCTAGTATGGAATTGACCTTCAATTGCATTGTGTGATATGATCCACTTATGGTGGCAATGTTTTCATTATTGTTTATCCTTATATGCAATGATCATGGCCTTGAAGGCATTATATCCAAGATGAATTGATGTGATGATGTCGTGTTTATGAGGTTGATGGGTGTAACTCTTGATTCTAGTATCATGTTCAATGTGAACTTATGTTATGTGAAGATATATGTAAAGTCCTTCATAGTAGTTGCATGATTTAGGTTTGGATAATATTGTATATATGTGGATGATCATGTTAGGGTTTTGTGTGGTCTATATGGATAATGATAATAAATAATCTTCTAGTATGACCCCTACCTTTTAAATCCCTATATGAATATGCTATCAAAATATGCTAGGAGTCTTCTATTATAATGATGAACATGCTCTTGTCTCCTGCGATATATTGTGAGTGTGGGTAGTGTATAATCCATAATTCTTTATATGTGTATGACTTATAACATGAGTAATATTGTACGTGTTGTGTGATCTTTAGAGGCTAGCTCCATCATTGTTATATTATAACCATTGTGTAATCATGTTGACCAATGTACACACACACTTCATGCATGATTATGAGTAGGATAGATTTATGATGATTAAGGAAGCGATAGTTCTTATATGCATCATTTCCTATTACTACGTATGTAAAGTACATGATTAATGAATTATGATCATGTGTTGTCTAGAAGTGTTTATGTGAAGGTAGATCTCACATATGTATGCACACACATGATTGTATGAAAGGTAGATTTATGTGAAAGAGCTTTCTCACATCAAGTAGGTTTTATGATGAAAGGACATTCTCATCTAGAATCCTTTCAACTAGATGATGTACGAAGGAGCAAGCTCCTAAAGTCTTCTTTACGAACTGATATCTAAAAAAAGGCTTAAATATATTCAAAGGGAGTTTAATATTAGCACCGAGTGGATATTTAGAATGAGGAAAAGACCCCTCCCGTAATGCAATAGGTTGGGTCATCCAAGTTAGTCTTATGAGTTTGAAGCCTCTCCGCTAATGCAATAGGTCAGGTTTCTAGAAGCGAAATCACTATCCCTTAACTACGTTCCTCTATAGGATATATCTAGTTGATCCAGGTAGATAGCTATTATGTAGGCTCTACTTTGAAAAGTAGAACAACCCTTTTCGGTGTTGGGTTCTACGACATTGGATTCCATGTAGCTCACAAGATCTATGTAGGTTACTCCTAACATCCCTAAAGTTCAGAAATGAATTAAGATAAGTATCACGACCGGGGATCACCACAAGAGGTAACTGGCGTCCTCCTCCTCATAGAGGACTAAGACTAGCCTTTTAGTATTCATCATTATATTTCATAGGTTACTAGAAGTGCAAAAAATTAAAACTTTTCATATATAACTATATAGTAAGGTTTACATAGACCTCTCACACATTACATGTTGAGTTTACTTAGACTCCTTGCATATGAAACATACATAGGCTTCTCACTTCTACAACATAAGATACATAGGAATTAGTCTAATACTTCGTCTCATATTGAACAATCTAAATAAGTACAAATATTGGTCATAGACAATATAATGTCAACATGCCAATGTAGGATTACATCATTATCCAAATGATAAAGGATTGAACAATGTCTTTAAGTCAATACAACTTCAAATCTAGAATGTAGAAATAGGTAACATCCCCGAACATGAGGACCTACCAAAACTTGCAGAAGAGAATCCAAGTCTTCCTCAATTGGCCTTCTAGGAGCTTAATGGTAAGAACCTACAATGTTGTCGAAAAGCGAGAAATATGGGTTAGTAGAAACCATATGTACTAAGTATGGTTCATATGCATAAAAATAATCAATGCCGGAGAAAATGCAAAATTTAGTCAAAACTATGCTTTATGTCCAATAACTCAATCATACATGTATACAGAACACTATAACTCAACCCAACTTAATATTAACCAAACACATAAGCAAACTAAAGCAATACTTGTGCAATACCAAGAATAGAACCCCATAACCCCATCAAAAGCTAAGAATCACACTAAGTCACTTATTACATGCATACACATAATCTCATAATTAATCATATCATGTTTGATTCATAAGGTCATATAAATCTCAACATGCTAACATATAAAAAACTTGATCATACAGCTCAATACTAGAATCATTCTTCAGCAGTCCACATATACAATTAGTAAGATAAGTATGATACCCTCTCTTACCCTATATGGTAACCGTCAAGAAAACCCTACTAATAGTTTGCATACTTTACTTATTCATTTACCTTATTATATTAGGGAAAAAAGTTAAATACCGACATGAGACCATGTGAGATATATGGAATCCAGTGTTTTCTTCCCACACTGAAAAAAGAGAGGGTTAACATTTGCTTTAGGTGTAACCAATTTACATAATTATCTTTGTAGATCCACTAAGTTATAGTCCTCTGTTGGCACATAGTTAAGGTTCAACGACATTGTTACTAGAAACCTTGATTTACTAATGTGGAGGTTTCCATCTCATGAGAGAACATATATCATGGGAATCCGGTCTTGCTAAATGTAAAGAAACCAATGTGGGAGGTCAGACATGCTAAACGTGTGACCTCCATGTCATTTCATTACCTTTTGATGCTTATAGTTTATTCCCTTTGTAATCATCAAACTCATCATTTAAGATCACGTTAGTCTCTTCTAGACCCCTACGTGGTCATCTTATCATAATAACTCATAGGTATTAATAAGTCAGAACTACTATTTTACTTTAGAAACAACATACAAGTGGTAAACCTCTCACCCAACACTTTATTATAGTCATTAGAAACTACTTTCAATCATATAATAAACATACCATAACATACTTGCATACTTTATAATTCATTCAATAGTCAAGATTTAAGTATGAGTAATACTTGCTATCAACCTCACAACCAAACATTAGTCATAGCAACATTACAATCTAAGTAACTCATACTTCATAATGAATTCCAGAACAATCAATCTCCATAAATTTTTGCCCTCTAATTTCCTTCATACTTTAATTACAAAGAATTTCATAACAAATGTTTAAACATGGTAAATTAATGAAGTTATACATAGCATTTACTATTTTACACTTTCCTATGATCATCATCTTTCACAATAACTGTAGAACTACAAGACATAACGAATGTAGGGAAGAACAATGTTTCAAAGGATCAATCATTATGTATTAACAATAATTGTCCATTAATATTTAATTAAACAATGATAAAATACTACATTTCATCAAAATTTATTAACAAATTAGTTTTGAAAAGAGAACCCATGCCTAGATTGAAACCCTAGTTTTAAGGAAATTTAAAATTATCTTTTGAAGGGCCTCTTGGGGAAAGGAATCCAAAGAGTGAAAGAAACCATACCTTGTGATGATCTTGCTATGAATGTGCGATTAAAACCGTGGTGAATTATTTCTTTAATTGGAACCTTAGTGTTCTTCAATGGAGGTTGAAGTTTAGGGAAGAGAGGGACTGACGATATGTTAGAGAGATGTGAATTTATGAATTGTGGTGTGTTCATTTAGTTTAATGAGGGTTCGGTGTTATATGGTCCCTTAATTAAGTTAATTAGAATTCACTTAAACCCTAGTTATCAAACTAACCAACTAATTAATTAAATGCACCCTCTTAAAATCACTAGAGAAAAGAAGACCTTACATATGAGACCCCAACCTACGGTCCTTACATCAGTCGACGCCCCCTTGCACCTATCGTTCTGCACATCTTTCATGGTGTCAAAGACTGGTCTTTTGGTCCAATATTGTATTTTTCCTAAGTGTGGGACTATTGAGACATCGATGTCATGTCTCCTTGGAGAAGCCCGTCGATTGGATTCATAGGTAGCCACTGCTTACACTGCCTTTTTGGAATCGAATTGAAGTGTCCCCTCCAAGGACCCATGGGGCAGGACGTTTCGACCCCAATCATACTCTAATAGTGGTTTGACACATTTCCACCAAATTTCATCAAATTCTGATACCTAAAACCCCTTGAAATAGTCTAAGGCACACTAGCAACAATTTCACTAGTCTCTGGATGTCATGGACGTTTTTAGACGTCTTTACTCTAAACTTCCTAATTGGTTTAGAGACATTATTTTAAGCCTTTAAACAGTAGTACAAGTTCTAATTCATTATGTGAGTCTCAATAATTAGTCATAGACTTCCAGAGTGTACATTATCCCCCCTTTAGGAACATATGTCCTCGAATGACACTAAACTATTTTGTAGAGAAAGCATGGACTCAACACTATCAACCTAACCAACAATAACATATAATAACATGAGTTACAAATAAAATCAACATAACAACATGACATGTACACATATCAACTAAGTTACACTTTACCAATTATATGAGTTAAACATCACATTATAAGGAATTTCCTTCTCAACTTCAACGTTAGCTCAACATGATCATCACGTCATTTCTGCCAAGACTTCTTAAAACTCATTAGCATGTTCTATATTTCTTAAAGGAAACAATAAACCAAAACACATTTAGGAGCAATTTAAAACCAAAGAGTATTTTCACAAGAAAACTCATTTTAGTACAAACTTTTTACTTCAAAATATGCATATTTCTGAAAAATAAGATAAACCAAATTTATTCATTATTTTAATTATTGTTTGAAATAACTAACCGTAGTTATGAAATAGATGAGGATAACGGGACTTCATGTCGGCCTTAGCCTCAAATGTCGCTCCCTCAACTAGGTGGTTTCTCCATAGGTCTTTTACGGAGGCCACCTGTTTGTTCCTCAACTTCTTGACTTGTCTATAAAGGATCTCCACTAGAACCTTTTCGTAGGAAAGTCTCTCATCCACACCTAACACAAAAATAGGAAGAATTAATACGGGATCTCCAATACACTTCATTCTCATGGAAACATGAAAGACTAAATGAACCAAAGATAGGTCACTAGGTAGTCTCAACTCATATGCAACCTTTCCAACTCGTTGAAAACCCTCATAGGGACACAAATACCTGGGACATAACTTCCCGTTTTCACCGAATCTTATCACCCCTTTAATAGGTGATATCTTCAAATACACCATATCACCTACTTCGAATTCAAGATCCCTTCTACTATTGTCGGCATAGGACTTTTGCCGACTATAGGCTATTTTCAATCTATCCCTTATCACATAAACCTTATACAAAGCATCATAGATAATCTAAGGGCCAAGGAAGGAGTACTCACCAACCTCAAACAACCGACCAGATACCTACATCACCTATCATATGGTGATTAAAATGGAGACATTGAAAGATTTCAATGATAACTATTATTATATGAGAACTCAATCAACGGCAAGTGATCGTCCCGATTCCCTAAAAAGTCAATCACACATTCTCTTAACATATCTTTAAGGGTTTGAATAGTATGTTATGTTCAACCATCAATTTGGGGATGAAAAACAGTGCTAAGCTTCACTTGTGTACCCAACCCTTTTGTAAAGATCTCCAAAATCGAGATGTGAATTGAGCACCTCCATCAAATATGATGGACAAAGGGATCACATGTAGACTCACATTATCATCAATGTATCTTTTGGTATAATCCTCCGTTGAATAAGTAGACTTGACGGGGATACAATGAGTGGTTTTAATTAATTTATCAATACTTACCCAAATTGAGTCATTTTGCTTTTGGGTCAGAGGCGACCTAAAGTCCATATTAATTTCTTCCCTTTTCAAAGTAGGAACACATATTTATTTGAAATAAACCACTAGGCTTCGATGCTCGAATTTCACTTGTTGGCAATTCGGACACATGGATACAAACTCTTATATGTCCCTGTTTAGGCCATCCCACAAATATACCTCTCTAAGATCACGATACATTTTGGTGGAACCTGGATGAATCGAATATCGAGAACCATGAGCTTCCTCTAAGAACCTATTCCTAAAATTATCAACATCCAATATGCATAATCTATTTTGATAACTTAGAACACCATCCCCCTAGGAGAATGACTCACTATAGTTACTAAGTGCCTATTTTTTCAATTCCATCAATAGCGGATCAAGATGTTTTTTAGACTTCACCTCAACTACCAAAGACAATTGAGAGTAATGATTGACTACAAAACCACCAGTTGGAGAATCATCCAACTGAACACCCAATCTAGCCAATCTATGAACATCTTTCACTAGGTCTTTATTTCCTTCTTAAATATGAGAAACACTACCCATTGTCATACAACTCAAAGCATTCACATGAACATTGGCCTTGCTGGGGAGGTAGAGAACACTTATGTCGTAATCTTTCAACAATTCCAACCATTTTTTGTCGGAGATTTAACTCTTTTTGAGTAAACACATACTTAAGACTTTTATGGTTGATATATACAACTACACAAACACCATAAGAGTAATGCCTCCATATTTTTTAACCAAACACTATGGTCGCTAATTTAAGATAATGAGTTGTATAATTATTCTCATGTACCTTCGGTTGCCTAGAGACATATGCTATTACCTTCCCATGTTATATAAGAGCACACCCTAAACCCACCCAAGATGCATCACAATATACCACAAAACCCTCGATACCCTCCGATAATGTCAACATTAGAGCAGAGGTAAGCCTATCTTTTAAAATTTTGAAGCTCTTCTCATATGCCTCCGACCACTCAAATTTTACTCTCTTCTAGGTCAATGTTGTCAAATGAGAAACAATAAATAGAAAAATCATCCCCAAACCTCCTATAGTACCCAGCTAAACCCAAGAAACTTCTAATATCAGTAGGAGTCAATAGCCTAGGCTAATTCATAACCACTTTCGTTTTCTTTGTATTGACCTCTATACCCTCACATGAGATAACATGACCAAGAAACACCAACGATCTCAACAATATTTCGCACTTACTATGCTTTGCAAATTGTTGGTGTTCATTTAGGGTTTGTAATACCACTCTCAAATAATCCATGTGTTCAGCCTCATTCTCCGAAAATACTAAGATATTGTCAATGAATATAATGATAAAGAAATCTAGGTAATTTTAAAATATTGTATTCATGAGGTCCATATAAGTCGCAGGGCAGTAGTGAGACCAAAGGACATTACAAGGAACTCATAATGAACACACCTAGTTGGAAATGCCATTTTATGTACATCCTCACCCCTCACACTAAGTTTGTGATGCCCTGATGTCAAGTCAATTTTAAAAAAGTAGCTTGCCCATTGGAGTTGATCAAACAAGTCGTCAATCGGAGGGAGAGGATACTTGTTATTAATAGTGACTTCATTAACTTGTCGATGATTGATGAAAATCCTAAGGGATACATAATTCTTATTAACAAACAATAATGGAACTCCCCATGGTGAAATACTAGGTTGAATAAACCCCTTATCAAACAAATCTCAGAGTTGAAGATTTAACTCTTTCAATTCAACTAGAGCCATTCGATAAGGAGGGATTGAAATGAGATTCATATCCGGTAATAACTGAATACCAAATTCTTTTTTAGCTCGAGAGCAATTCTAGGTAAGTCATTGAGAAAGACTTCCATAAAGTGTTTCCCTACGGGGACCAACTCAATAGGAGGGTTGTCGGACTCAATATTTTTGACACTTATGATATGGTAGAGACACGCTTTAGAGATCATTTTAGAAGCTTTTAAACAAGAGATGATACGATCTCTAGGAATTTAATTACCCCCCTTCCACTCTAATACTGGTTCATTAAAAAAATTGAACTTAACTACTCCTGTTCGACAAACAATGGAAGAAAAACAAGCAATTAACCAATCCCACTCCCAAAATGAAATGAAAATCAACCATATCAAGTACTACAAAATCCACCAAAGTAGCTCTATTGAAAAAAGATATGGGACCACTTTTAAAGGTTCTTTTATCCACAATGGAGTCACCCATCGAGGTTGTAACTGAAATGGTTCATTCGAAATATCGTCCAGAATCATCAAACTTTCTAGCTACTAGAGAAGTTACAAATTACAATGTTGCACAAGGATCAAGTAAAGCATAAATACTAATAGAGAATACTTGTAACATAGCAGTGACCACATCAGGAGACTCCGCTTGCTCACCCCTTGGGAGGAGAGCGGAGAAACAGTTCTTTTTAGGAGCATCAGGATTGGGAGCACTTGTTTGTGCTTGAGCATTTTCTCTCCCTAGAGCCTTAATCATAGGACAATCCCTTTTCCTCTTGAAACTCATTCCACAATCATAATGTATTCTCGCACCAGCTAGACACTTGCCTTCAAGTTTTCTTCCTTATTTCGCACAATTATAATTGTCAACACCCCTAGACATAATAGTTGTCTTCATCCTCAAAGACAACTAAGACTTGCCTCTAAGAATTCATAATTACATTTCATAGGTTCAGAAAAGTACAAAAATTAAAACGTTTCTTATCTAACTACTATATATAGTGAGCTTTATATAGACCTCTCTCATACTACACGTGGAGTTTACTTATACTTCTCAAATGTGAAGCTTACATAGACTTCACATTTATACAACATTAGATAAATAGGATTTAGTCTAATACATAATCTCATATTGAACAATCTAAATGAGTACAAAATATTGGACATTGCAAAAACAAAGTCAACATGCTAATATAGGTTTACATAAATATCGAAATGATAATGCAATGAACAATGTCTTTTAGACAATTCAATTTAATGCTAGAATGTAGAAATAGGTAACATCTCTGAATATGACGACCTACAAACACTTGGAGAAGAGAATCCAATTCTTGCTCAATAGGCCTTCTAGGAACTCAATCGGGGGAACCTACAATATTAGGTAAAAGGGAAAAATATGAGTTAGTACAAACCACATGTACTAAGTATGGTTCCTATTCCTACAAATCATTAATGCATGAGAAAATGCTCAATTTAGTCAAAATTATGCTTTATGATAAATAACTATCTCATAAATGTATATAGAACACTACAAGGCAAACCAATAAGATATTAACCTAACACATAAGCAACCTAAGCAATACTTTTGCAAAGCAAAGAATAGAAACCCAAAACCCCATCCGATGTTAAGAATCATACACTAAGTCACTTACCACATAGATACACATAATTTCATAAATGATCATAACATGGTTGATTCATAAGGTCATATAAATATAAACATACATAATTTATAAACAACTTTATCATACAACCTACTACTAGAAATATTTTTTAGGATACCACATCTGCAATGAGTAAGAGAAGTCTCATACTTTCCCTTACCCTATGCAGTAACCATCAAGACAACACTAATACTAGTTTACATACTTTAATTATTCTTTACCTTATTACATTAGGGAAAATAGTGCAATAACGGACATGATACCATGTGAGCTACAGTGATACAGTTTTCTCATCCCACATCACAAGAGAGGGTTAACAGTTGCTTAAGGTGTGACCAATTTACATAGCTATTTAGGTTGATTCACTAATCTATAGTCCTACGTGGGAACATAGTTAAGGGTCAATTAGATTGTTATTAGAAAACTGGGCTTACTAACGTGGAGGTTCCATCTCATAAGAAAACACATATCATGAGAATCTAGTCTTGGTAAACGTAAAGAAACCCATGGGGGAGGACGGAATTTCTAAACGTGAGACCTCCATCTCATTTACATGCCCTTTTGTTTCTAATAATGTATTCCCTTTAGAGATCATCATACAATATCATATTTGTCTCTTCAGGACCCCTATATGGGCATCTTATCATAATAACTCATAGGTATTCATTAGATAAAACTACACTTTCACTTCAGAAAAAACATACAAGTGAGTAAACCTTTTAGTCAAAACTTCATATTTATCATTAGAATCTATTTCAAATCATATAATAATAAAATCATAACATACATGCATACTTCATAAACTATTCAATAATCAAGGGTTAAGGATGAGTAATACTTGCTGCAAACATCACAACCACACATTAGAAATAGAAGCATTACAATCAAAGTAAATCAAAATTCATGATCGAATTCAAGAAGAATCAATCTTCATACCTTATAGCCCTCTCAGTGCCATCATACTTCAATTACCAAGAATTTCATAAACAATGCATAAACAAGGTAAATCCAAGAAGTAATACATAGCAATTACTATTCTACACCTTCATGTAATCATCATCTTTCACAATTACTATAGAATTACAAGACATAATGAATGTAAGGAAGAACAAGGTTTTAAAGGTGTAATATTGATTAATTAACAATAATTGAACAATAATACTTAGTTAAACAATTAAAAAATACAATAATTCATCACAATTTATTAACAATTTTGTTTTGAAAACAGAACCCATGTAAAGATTGAAACCCTAGTTTTAGAGAAGTTGAAAATCATCTTCAGGAAGCGCCTCTTGGGGAAATGAGTCCTAAGAGTGAAAGAAACCGTACCTTGCTTATGATCATTCCACAAATGTTACGTGAAAACCATGGCAAATTTTTTCTTGAATTCGATCCCTAGTGCTTTTCAATGGAGGTTTATGTTTAGGGAAGAGGGAGACTAGAGAGATATTAGAGATATGTGAGTTTTGGAATAGTGGGGTGTTGGTTTAGTTGAATGAGGGTTAGTTTTATACAGTCCCTTAATAAACTAATTTAGACCTTCCTTAACCCTTAATTAACCATCTAAACACCTAACTAAATAAATGAACCCACTTGAAATTCACAAGCTAAAACCCATACCTGACCTATGAGACCCCGACCAACGGTCCACATGTCAATCGACGCCCCCTTGCACCCACTATCCTACGCATCCATTGATGGTGTCAGAGACTAATCTTTTGGACCAGTATTGTATTTTTGCTAAGATTGGTACTATGGAGCAATCGATGACCCATCATCCAAGAGACGCCTTGTATATTGGCTACGTATGTAGCCACTACCAACACTGCCTTTTTGGGATTGTCTAAAAGGGTCCCTTAGGGTGGTCCTTGGGGAGTCTTACCGGGACGTTTAGACCCGAAGAATACTCTAACACAGGTATGACCCCTTTCCACCAAATTTCTTGAAATTCAGACTCCTAAAACCCTGTGATATAGGCTAAGGCACACTAGAACCTATTTCACTAGACTCTGGATGTGATGTACACTTCTTGATGTCTTGACTTTAAAACATTCTAAATGGTTTATAAACATTATTTTAGATCTTAAAACAGTAGTACAAGGTCTAATTCATCATGCGAGGCTCTAGGTGAGGTCTTAGACTTCCGGACTATTACAATAAGATTATACATAATTGTCATAATTCCTTGAAAGTCTGCTTAGTGTAGGTAGGACTATGCACCCTCCTTATACATTATACAAATGGAGTCTATGGGAAGTTATGCTGAGGTTAATTTATTAATATTGATTATCTATAGGTATTATTATCATGAATGCATTTCAAAGTTGAATTTAATTATGTCAACACATGAATTATGATTATGCACGTGAATTACACTTGTGGATATTATATTGGTTTTGTTGGTACATGTGGAGATATGGGACTGCATGTGTACATTGCACAAGCAAGCTTGTGAAGGGGCTGCGAAGATGGTTTACGTATGATATTAACTAAATGAGTTATGAATAAGATGTAATAAACAAAAGAGTACTCATCAGACCATTAATAAAGTATGTTGGTCGTATCTCCAAGATCAAGTTCATGTGTGGTATGTTATGAAATGTGATGTTCCTAAGTCTAGGGTGACTTCCTCGCATCTAAGTAGTTGTATGGTGTACTAGTTCTACCTTGTGCTAGTGAGATTGGGAGGTTGTCTTAGGTGATGGGTCTAATGTGTGAAGTTTCCCTTAATAAATTATCCTTAAGTGTGATGAAATGGCCTTAAGTGTTTTTAAGAATGGTATCCATATCTATATAAAATTATTGAACTATATTGGTCTTATTATACTAATGATCATGAAGTTTTACTATAAACATATGATGCATTATTTCCAACAAAATGTCCTCTTTAAGTCATGTTTTTTCCTAGTTGTCATACTTAATTAATTCTTATACTAATACCATTCTACTTCATCTTTTTACACAAAGTTTAGGTGGTGACAGTTACAGGATGTCTCCTAACAGAAGGGCTTGCATAGATCTCCCAAGTTCAAAGAAAGGGATTCTTTTAATTTAAGGATTGCCTATGTCAAGATGATATTTATGTTATATGTAATAATTTTGATAATTATTTTATGTTGTTAAGGGTCTTGTTCCTATTCTACACTATTGATATTGAGTCTAGTATGGCAAAAGAGACTTAGAGTGTGTGTATATATATATATATATATATGATTCCATCATATTATGTGCTATGAAATGATTAAATTTATTGCTTAATTTCTATTACTATGCAATGAATAATTGCTAAGAGGCCTGCCCAAGACCTCCGGGAGATCGACGACGCCGATAACTTCTACGGCGTATTTCCCGGTCATTAAAGTTGAAGAGTTTGTTGTCCTTCTAACCCAAAACTACTCCTACTTCAATACCACTCACATCACATATTACTTCTAATGATTTATTCCAATTCGGGCTAACGATAATCAATATGGATATAAATATTTCCCTCAGACACTCAAAGGTTGTTACACAATCTTCGTTTAAATGGAACTTCAATTCTTACTCTAATAGTTTGCATAGTGGAAGTGTGATCTGTGAGAAATCTTTGATGGATCTTTTTTAGAATAAGACACGAAATATAAAATTGCGGTCACCCTTAACTTAGATAGGTTGGGGTATCATTTCAATAACTTCAATATTTGACTTATCTACATCCAACTGTCTTTGTCAAAACATTGAGACCAAGATCATTGCCTTGCTTTACCATGACATATCATTTCTGCCAATTAAGGAAAAGGTGAGTGTCCACACATCTTCGGAGCACTTGCTCTAAATGTATCAGACAATATTTAAGTGTATCTATCTCAAATGAAAAGAACATACATACAAACCTCCACGAAATCTTCAACCATGTATGCGAAGATAGATAAAATGCACCTTTGAAAAGTTTCTAGTGCATTACAGAGCCCAAATGACATCCTTTTGAATGCAAATGTCCCATAAGGGCAAGTGAAAGTGTTTTTTTTATCTTCTTTAGTGATTGTGTAAGACCCCAAAAATAAGTTAAGATATGTAGAGCATCAAATGTTCCTTATAAGATTAGAAAGTGTTTATTAAGATTTTTAAAGCATGTATGATTGATTTTAAGTCATTTGAAGGTCATACGTTCAAGAAAGTCCAAGGCGTTTAAAAGTTAGCCCTTGAGATGTGCATGTGCGACTTGAGTGTGCCTAGTATGTTTGGATGTGTTGCAAGTGTTTTTTGATGCTCAAACTTGTATGGAAGGTCCTTTACATTTAAATGTGTGTATTTACATCGGAAATGAACTGGTACGACTCCAAAAGGCCCTGCAAGAGGCCCTCAAGAAGGACCCAAGGTCTGCGTAGACACTGTCTACCTAAAAATTTCAAACGCCAGCCAGTAGGTGAACCTACACCCAGTTGATGGGGCGTCTCCATTCAAAACATAGCCTGGTGAAGGATCAACACAATTTACAAGCCTTAGACCCAAACAATGGCCAACAGTGCGGTCCGTTGTTTGACCTATGGGGCATTGATGACTGTTCGTTGTTTGAATCTACAATCTGCACATTGTTTCATTAAGGGGTGCATAGGAAATTCGCCCCACGTCTAAACCTAACCCTAATATGTTATTTTACCTATTTTTGTACACTAGGTTAGTTAAAACGATCTAAACCCCCAAACCGAATACATATTACAAAATTTGAGTTCCCTCTAAATAATAACCTCTCGAGAAACCTCCATTGGAGGTGAAGATAAAGAACAACTTGTATATTGGATTGTGATGGTTTCATCATCTAATGAGGTAGGGTGATCCTTCATCCTTATTCAACCTTTCTTCTAAGGAGTTCCTTCCAATGTTAAAATGAAAATTTATGATCAAACCTCCAATCTTCCAATCTACCCATGAGTTCTTTCTCAAACGTTTTATAAAGATTTCTCACGATGAATTAATGATATTGTACCGATTGTAAAGTAAATTTCAATCCAATTGCAATATTGACCCATGTTTCATATTAATTATCAATTTAGCCAATTTTTGCGAATTTTGATGTTGATTCTTGTTAAGTGAATTTTGATTCTAGCATGCTTAATTTCTTATATATATGCTTCCTATTATGTATATTGAAGGTGAATTGTTGATGAGAGATCCATGTGGATCAAGGTATGAAGATTTGAATGAAATTGACTTGTCTTCTTTTATCTTCTAATGATTGTTAATGTAGAGCAGTTGTATGATCGCAATTCTGGATTATTTTAAAGCGAGAATTTTTTTAGGTTATGATATATTTAGATACTTCCATATACTTGTATTGTTATTAAATTGTGAGTATTTATCATTGTGGTCAAGCATGGGAGATTGGTAAGTGATTTATTCCTCTTTACACTCTATCAAATTTGTGATGTTGTCTACATGTTTGTGTCAAGATATTGTTTTGGTTTATGAAATGATTTCGTCCATGTTAATGTAGATTTATCTACTTCCCTTTACTTTAATTATTGATGAAATATATATATTTGTCAATGATGATCAAAGGCTAATGGATTGGCAAGAATTTCTCTCCTACTCCACTTTTCTATGTCATTGCTAGTTGAATTAGCCTTGTATGGCATTGTGTGGTATATCCCACTTATGCTGGAGGTATGTACTTCTTCTCAGTCTATATATGTGTTGATTATGTCCTTGAAAGCAACGTGATGTTACTTGAGTGTGTGGTTATGATGATCACATTATGTGAAGCCTATGCTAGGTTCTTCTCTACTCATAATCTAGGTTGTGTTTGTAAGGTTACAATCATGTCAATGACTATTTTAGGGTTGGATTAGGTGCTTCCATTTATGATTCATAATACTTAATTAAACCCGGCCTATTTGACCCTATATGAATGTTTGATTAAATAAAGTTAGGAGTCTTGAATGCAAATGTTGTAGTTATCTTGTCTCCCATGCTATTATGTGTTGTATGGCTAATGCTTGAATGTGATTTGTGCTCCTAAGAGGGTGGCTGCCTCGATGTTTTGTCGATATTGATTAGGTGATTATGTATTCCAATGTACACACTCACACTTCATGCATGCTTATAAGTGGTATAGGTTCATGGTGTCTAATGAAAGGTTATTCTCATATGAAATAATGTGTACTACTATGCATGTTAAGTATATGTCTATTAAGTTAGTATTGTAATTCATAAACTAGTACGACATGGTAGGTATACTAGTATGGATGAAGGTATAGGACCTTGTCCATGCATTGCACGTGTGTGCCTTGATAGAATAGTTCTTAGGTGGTTATCCATGTTTATGATATGAATGTATTCTTAAGTGATGAACATGTCTTATATGCGTGAATGAAATAAAGTACAAATATATGTGGTCTATAGGTGTTATGTGAAATGCTTTCTCACATGTATGTACGCATACACACATGTTTGATGATCTAGTCAATAGAGGGGCTCTTGGAAGGTGTTAACAAGTGTACCCTAAACTAGATGGTGCTTCACAAATACTATGTTCGTGTGAAACGACTTCTCACATTAATTAGGTTGACGAACTCTTATCTAAGACCTATGATCTAAGCATATGAGGGGTTAACTAAACTAAGCTTACATTTTATATAGTAATGATAATAATGGATTTTCAATAAAGAGAACTTAGCTTATCCCCGAGTGAACTTAGATGAGGGGTGGCCCTTCCAAATGTTGGAAGGCTTGTTCACCATTGTCCTCACAAGGTGGATAACTACAATGCTTCAATAGGAATAAAGAGGATTTCCATATATACCTCCAAGTTCCTTAAACTATGCTTTCCTTATAGGATCTAGTAAAGTATATCACCTAATATACTAGAATGTGTTAATGGTCTAGTTCGGCAAGGTAGAGCACCTTTCCTTGGTTTAAGACTCTACAATAACAAATTCCATGTAGCACCCATGGTCATAGTGTCAGTTCAGGCTATAGTTTTCCTAACTGAAAAGTGGACAATAGAAGTAAACAATGGACCCTAACTAGGATAACATACTAAATATTGTTAGTGAAGGTCAGTATATTTGGCATTTACCTATGCTTTGGAAAATTAGCTCTTGAAGGGAGTTCTAGGAAGGTGTCAAATGTATATGATCAGGTTTATGTTTCTTAAACATGACATTGTAGTGTCCTCTACTTGTTGTGATAATATGTATGGTGTGAGTCGTAATATGTTTATGTAATGAGGTCTCTTTTTATGCGCGTAATGTTAGTATTGGTATCCATATTAAGAATGCATTACTTTGTGCGAATGAAGTGTTGATACTTTCCACGTTAATGTATGAAGTGAAATTTGTGCTTATGGTGTCATGATAGGTTTACTAACTATGTGTGAAGTTATAAGGCTTCACATGTACATGCACTAGTAGACTTAGATTAGGATTGGGATTAAGGTCCTACAATGGTGTATGCAAGTTCAAGTTAGCATATGTGCAAATATTCTATTGTTTACTATAATTGGGAATCTTGGCTTAAATGTGTTTTCTGAGGTGCTATACTTCTATGAATGTATGTGTTGAGTTAGGAAGGTTATATGCATGAGTACTTTGTGGCCTTAAGGTGATGCATTCCACCAAGTATTACTAGTTGGTTACTTGGGAAGTTCAGAAAATAAAGAAAAACGGAACTGTAAGATTTTATGTGGTGTGGCGCCTATTGAATATGCCTATATGATGGATGTGAATTGCATGATTCTTATTTTATCTAGGTTTGATAAATTTTCAAAAAAATAGGCATGACTTATGATTTCAAGAAAAATTTCCCTTTTAAATGCATGTTTTTGCATGGTTGTCATGCTTAGTGCATTCTAATACTAACAAAAATTTTCTTTAAAAATTATTACACAAAGTGTAGGTTATGGATGCTTAAGGGATGTCTCTATGGTGAAGATCTTGATATGTGTTTCACAAGATCAAGGAAAGGAATTCATAATATTCAAGGATGTCCTATGTCAAGTTATGTTTAGAGTCATGTAATAGTTTGGTTATGTTTGATGTTTTGAGGGTTGTCCCTAATGTACTCTTATGATGTTGAGTCTAAGTTGTCAAAGAGACTTATATTCTTTAACTATATATTACGATATTTTTTATATATATTTTGAAGTGATGTTCCAGCATATGATGTGCTAAGAAAGTTATAAATTTTCTGGAAATTTACCTATGAAAATGCGATGAATGATAACTATGGGCTTGTATCCGACACCCAAAAGGCTAAGTACGCCATGTTACTTCTAGTGGGCGCTCCCCGGTAGTGACATATGTTGTATCAGAGCATGAGGTTTATGAAAGTTGTTTTAGGGTCCAAATGCTCATATTGCAATGTCTAGTAGAGCCTCGATCATCGTTGGTGAGTGGTAACACATCTACGAGCGAGAGGCTATTGGACGATAGATTTTCCCATATTAACTATTCTCATGTTGTTCCATAGAACTTTACTCTATATGAACTCTCTCTTATGTTTTTTTGTCTGGTGATCTTTTAGATGTGATTGCTTAGTTGAGATTATATCTTTATACTTGAGGGAGAAAAGGTGAGTTTTGATGCTTATCTTGGTTTTATGGTCTAATGAGCATGTGTGAAGGTGAATTTTAATATATATGTGTATATGTGATGCCATTTATGGCTAAATATGAGAATATTGTGAAATGACATGTTATGTGTAGATTAATGTTATGTATGGTTATAACTTTTTAAAGAAGTTGTTATAGTTGAATTGTGCATTCTTTTTGGATTGGTCTATTGTTATGTGATTTTGCATGATGTTAGTCTAATGTTATGGTTTTAGGTTAAAATGCTTTGAAGAAGTGTTATAGATAGCTAAAGAATGCATGTTTTCTTTATATGTTAAGTGTTCAATGTTGCCCTTTGTATATGTGTAATGGCTCATGTGTTGACTTGTATGTGTAAACCTTCATTGTTTCCTCGATTGGGTTTAAGTATTTTGTGTAGGATTAATCATAGAAGTGAAGGTAGTATGCCTAAGTCGTAAGATTTTATGTGCCCTTAATGCCCCTATGCTGAGTTACTATAATCCCTTTTAGATTGGAAATCACTTTTAACTGATGATGAGGGAGGTTGATAAGCTAATATTCTTTTGAGGTTGGTTTAAGTTTATCTAAAATAGGCTTACCTAAGTGGGGGATGATTATTTGAGTGTTAATGTTGTAGATATTTGTATCTTGTCCTTCTATGCTTACTTGAGCTTGAAACTAAAGAGCTCCTAGTAGCTTGTTCATGATGTAAGACTTAAATAAAAGTATGAGTTGCATGTTCTCCATATGTTTTGTAAATCTTATTCGAGACCATGTTACCCTTTTTTTGAAGATTACAAAGTGCATGAAAAGGGATTATGATGAAATTCATGTTTCCTCATGTTTATTGTACATCATGATATGGTAGTTGTGCATTTAACTCTATGAGAAAAATAAGAAGTATGATTGAATCCATTGTTAAGGTGGGGTGCTTTAAGCCATCACGGTTAAATTGAGTCTCCTTAAAAATGAAAATGATGAGTCTCTTGAACATTATGTGACTTTTATGATTTCAAAGCATGATTGTAAGCTCACTCTTGAAAGATGAAGGCATGTCTAACTAGTGTCCTTGTTTGAGCCTATAAATTGAGAAATTTTCCCAAAATGATGCTTGCTTATGAATCCTTTTTCCATACTACAAATGTAAGTGATATGAATTCCTATTGTTGTAATGTGTATGGTGTGAAATAAAATTTTGACTTCACTAAGAAGGAAATATGGGCATGCTTTGGTTTAAAAGGTTGAGAATTCCTCATCTAAAATGAATTGACCTTTGTGCATTGCTTGTATGAGAACTCATTTGACATAAAAGTGTGTTGAGTAGGACATTCCTCCTTAAACATAACTAAGCATTGTATGGTTGAGTAAGACCCTCATAGAATTATGCCTAACTAAAAAGAATCCATTGTTGATCTACTTGACTAAAGTCTATGCGCATTGAAGTATGAGTGCTTATTAGTTTTTTTAGTGTTGTTGACTCTTCCTAAGTGTGACTTAAATGTTGTTGAATAATTATATATTAAATAATTGAAATGTAAATACCATGTTATGATTAAGATAAGGAATGTTTCTCCTATGTATTTGATGCATTTAGAAAGTAAGTGAATAAAGGTTTTGCTTGCTTTTATTTCATTGAGTGCTCAATGATTTGAAGTTGTGTTCCTTGTATGTTTTTTACTTTGACTTCTATGAGATGATTTTATGAATATTGTGATATTCTCTATGATTCATTGAAGTCCTTGTTGTGATTAAAGTGTTCCAAATGTCATTCGAAAATGAATGTTCCCATGTGGTGGATATTGTAAGACCCCAAAAGTGAACCTCACATATGATTTATAAGATCTTTAACATGTTTATTAAGTTTTTTAAATAATTTATGATTGATTTGATGTCATGTGGAGGTCAAACATTCTAGAACGATCAAGACATTCGAAAGATAGCCCTTGATAAGTGCATGTGTCACTTGAGTGTGCCTGGTATGTTTGGATGTGTTTCGAGTATTGTTTTATGCTAAAAATTGTATGGAAGTTCATTGACATATAATTGTGTGTATTTACATTGCAAACGTGTGGGTAAGACTCCCCAAGGTCCATGCAAAAGGCCCTCAAGGAGGACCCAAAGTATGCCTAGACATTGCCTTGGCAGTGTCTACCTACGACTTGCAAACGATGGCCATTAGGTGCACCTACACCACATCTATAGGGAGGATCTATTCAATACTTAGCGTGGTTAAGACTCAAGACACTTTACAAGACTCAGACCCAAACATTGGTCAACATTACGGTCCATCGTTAGACCTACTGGGCGTCGATGGTTGTCCATCGTTTGAAACTGTAATCTCTAACTTGTGCACTGTTTTATTAAGGTGTGAATAGGAAATTCACCCATATTCTTAATCTTAAACTATGTTGTTATTTTACCTATTTTTGGGTATATTAAGTTAGTTAAAAAAAATTAAAACCCAATCTATATTTCAAAAGTAGACTTCCCTCTAAAAAAACCTTCCCTAAAACCTCCAATGGAGATGCAGCTCAAGAACACCTTGCAAATTGTATTGTGATGGTTTCTTCATCATGTTTTTATGATTTCTTGATCTAATGAGGTATGTTGATCCTCCATCCTTATTCAACCTTTCTTCTAAGAAGTTCCTTCCAATATTTTCAATGAAAATTCATGATCAAACCTCCAATCTTCCAATCTAGCCATGTATTCTTTTTCAAAACGTTTTCTAATGCTTTCTCATGATGAATTCATGATAATTTACTGATTTTGAAGTGATTTCAATCCCATTGCATGATGAACCCATGTTCCATCTAAAATCTTCATTTAGCCTATTTGTGGGTATTGAGATCTTTATTCTATATTTAGTGAATTATGATTCTACCATATTGAATTGCTTATATCTACTGCATATTATGTATATTTATGGTGAATTTTTGATGAGTAATTCTTGTGGATCAAGGTCTGAAGATTTTAATGAAATTGACTTATGATCTTCTATCTTTTATTGATCATTAATGTAGAGCAGTTGTATTATCTTGATTCTAGGGTATTTGAAGCATTACTCTGTTTATTTTATTATCGATTTTACTCTAGATCTATATACTTATTATTGTTGAATTGTGAGTATTAATCATTGATAATCAATCATGGGAGATTGATAAGTGATCTATGCCTCTTTACTCTCTATCGAATTGGTGATGTATTATACATTTTTGTATCATGATCTTGTTGTAATTTATGCATGATTTCGTCCAAGTTAATGTAAATCTACCTACTTCCCTAAACTTGAATTGTTGTTGAAACATGAATATTGGTCAATGATTTTCAAAGGTTAATGGATTGATAACAATTTATCTATTCCTATATATTTCTATGTATTTGCTAGTAAATTGTCCTTGTATGTCATTATGTAGTATGGTCCTTTTATGGTGGAGGTGTTTACTTCTTGTCAGTATATATGTGTTGACTATGGACTTGAAGGCAACTTGATTTTAGATGAGTGTGTGGCTATGATGATAAAAATATGTGAAGCTTATGTGTAGTTTCTACTCTAGTTATGATCTAGGTTTTGTTGCTAAGGTTACAACCATGTGAATGTCTATGTTATGGTTGGCTTAGGTGCTTCCATTGATGATTCATAATGGTGAATGAAATCTTACCTATGTACCCCTATATGAATATGTGATTAGGTATGATTAGGAGTCTTGAATGTATGTGTTGTAGTTATCTTTGTAATGTGTTCTTGATAGCCATAGGATGACTTCATAGGTGTACTAGTATGGATAGGGGTATGGGACCTTTTAATTGCATTTCACATGTGTGACTTGATAGGATAATTCCTAGGAGGTGATCGATGTTTATGAATATGAATGTATGGTTAAGTAATGAACATTTCTTATATGTATGAATGAAGTAAATTATGAATATGTGTGGTCTAATGGTGTTATGTAAAAGTTTTGCTAACATGTATGTACACACACACATGTACGATGATGTAGTCAATCTAGGGTCTCTTGAAAGGTGTTCTCAAGTGTACCCTAAACTAGATTGTGCTTTGCATATACTATGTCCATTTGAATGGATTTCCCACATAAATTAAGTTGATGAACTCTTATCTATGACATATGAGCTAAGCATAGGAGGGTTACTCTCCTAAGACTACATTTTATAAAGTATTGATAATGATGGCTTTTACATAAAATGGAACTTATCTTAGCCTTGAGTGGACTTAGATGAGGGGTCCTTCCCAATGTGGGAAGTTTAGTTCACTATTTTCCTCATGAGGTGGATAATGAAAATGCCTCAATAGTAATAAATAGGGTTCTCATATATACCTCGAAGTTCCATAAAATATGCTTTCCCATAGATTCTAGCAAGGTATCTCACCTAATATGCTAGAATGTATTAATGTTCTACTTGGGCAAAGTAGAACAGTTTCCTTTGTGTAAGGCTCTACAACAACAAATTCCATGTGGCACCCATGATCTTAGTATAAGTTAAGGCTATAGTTTCCCTAAATAAAAGTAGAAAATAGAAGTAAAGAATGGACCTAACTGATATAAAGTAAGGGAATATTATTAGTGTAGGTAAAGGTATGGGAATTTACCAATGCATTGCACAAGTAGCTATTGAATAGAGCTCTAGGAAGGTGGTCGAATGTATACGATCATGTTTATGTTTCTTATGCATGACATTTTGGTATCCTCTACTTGTTGTGATGATATGCAATGTATGAGTCCTAAATATGTCTATATCATGAGGTCTCTTCTAATGTGCAGAATATTAGTATTGGTGGCTATATGAATAATGTATTACTTGGTGTGAATGAAGTGATAATACTTGCCTTGTTGACGTATGAAGTGAATTATGTGCTTATGGTCTCATGATATGTTTACTAACTATGTATGAGGTTATGGGGCTTTACATGTATATACAACTAGTAGACTTAGATTAGGATTGTGAGTAAGGTCCTATAATGGTCTAAGTAAGGGGAATTTATCATATGCTCAAATAGACTATGATTTACTGTAATTGGGTGTCATGACTTAAATGTGTCTTATGATGTAATATACTTCTATGAATGTATCTGTTGAGTTACAAAGGTTATATGCATGAGTACTTTGTGTCCTTAAGATGATTCATTGCACCACGTATCACTAGAGGGTTACTTGGGAAGTGAAGGAAATATAGAAAAGGGGAACTCAGCGTAAAAAAGAAGTGCTTACTATAATTTGACTAAGCTTACTATAAAGGTAATGTCCAATATGCCTTAAATAAAAAGTATTATGTTATGTGATGATATGCCTATTGGATATGCCTATATGAAGTATGTGAAATGTGTGATGCATATTGCATTAAAGTTTTATAATGTTTTCACAAAAAAGGCATTATGCATGGTTCCAAGAAAAATGTCCCTTTTAAACGCATGTTGTTCATGGTTATACTTAGTTCATTCTTGTTCTAAAACCTTCTTCTTTAGATTTTTACACAAAGTGATGGTTATTCACCAATTGTTTTGACAAAGGATTTTCTACACCTAAATCTCCATACTTTTGTTTTAACTCTTTTTCAAGGTTATTTTGATATGGAAAGACCCAAAGTATCTAGAATAATTATGCCATCCCGCTAATGAGAGCAAAGAAACTCGAGAGAAGTCAAAAAACATAAAATCCTCCAAAAATGTATAGTGAGGGCCAAAAGCCGAGTTCTAGTAAGGGGAAAATGTGTTGGACCCTGCTATTTCCTCGTGGAGATGTGGCTTCTTCAAGGTAATAGACTCCTTCATGGAAGCTCATGGCATGGATGATTCAAGCTAGGCACTTGTCTATAAATCTTCTGAAGTGACTCTGGGAGGCATCGTCTTATAATAGGGCGACACATCGTGTACTAAAGCACAAACATATAAAACTACTGAATAGACAGAATCCCTCTCTACCTTTTTTATCTCTAATATCTAATTTTGAATGCTTTTATTTATCCTTGCGGACAAATATTTTTTATTGTGTTGGGGTGAGGCTCACCTTGCTTGCTTGTTACAGATATTTGTGTTTTCTAAATACAATTGGGTTGTATATCTTAATTGTGTTTTAAAAGCTCATTGGAATTTTTTAAGCTTATGGATTCTTCATGTTGTTTTAATTGCAAACAATTTTGACCCTTCCAAAATACTTTAATTTTAAAAAAAAATTCCACCTCTTGTGTTGAAAGTGATTGTTCTCGTACAAAGTTAATTCTTTATTTCGATTAATACAAATGCCTTGAATAGTGCTCTCAAGCAAATACACATGAACGTACGGCTAAAACGAGACCAAATGAAGTTACATAGGTAATATGTGTACTCTTTGCATCTAATCATGATTAGCCATGTATCAAATTGTTTTTCTTATGATGATCATTGCATACTGCCGAAACTGTGTAGTCCTTTGTTTCTTTAGTATTGATGCCTTGTGTGATGAGCTTACTTTTAACCATGCATGAATAAACCTACAATTTTCCCAATTACTCTTATTGATTTAGAAAGGTGTCCTCTTGAAATGATTTTAGCCAATTTTAAAGAGCGTGAGCCTAATTTAAAATACACCTCTTGTGTGACCTACATATGAGTGTGTTAAACTCTTTTTAACATCCCGTGAGACTTTTACTTATTTGGAAGAAAACTTGATCAAACCTATACCTTACTCTATCAAGTATGTATAATCCGCATAACATGTGATTTATTGAATAGCCAACTTAAACAAAGAGTTTGAGTTAGGGGTGTGGTGAAAAGAAAAAGGATAATCCAAGAAGTGCAAGAAAAATCTCTTCAAATCATTGTCTTGCAAAGAAAATGGAAACCCTCCATATAAAAAAAGAGAAGACATAAAAAAGGAAATGAAAAAATAATGACTATGTAATAAAGGTCAAAAAGAAAATTGGGTTCCCAAGTGATTGATGGAGTTAAATAATAGTATGACTTAAAAGCACCAAAAGAAATTGGTATAAGAAGGGGGAGGAAAGGAAGTATTTGTGAGCTCCACAATTCATGAGGATTTTTGGTTCGTAAGCCTAAATTACCATACCTTTCAATTTAGCCCCATTACAAGCCTTAGAAAGACCTTTTATTGTCTTGAGTAAGCCTAACAAAAGTTTATCGGAAAATAAGGGAAAACCTATTAGGAAAAACATTGATGGTGTTCCTGTTTTTGAGTTTGAGCACTGCATCAAATTAGTAATCTTAAAATGATTAACTTCTATATGTGAATATGGATCATTGTTTATGTGAAGGCAATTGGATTTTGTTGTTTAACTTTGACTTGGATGAATCGCAAGTGTTCTGAGCATGACAATCGTAGGTAATAGTGTGTCACAACGTTAATCTTTGAGTACACAATTAATTTTGCATTACTAGTTTGAGTCTTGTTGTGTATGTTCTTGATTGAGTATTTTGTAGAACTATTTTAGACATCCTATTTGAACTATTGAACTTGAGTTTTACTTGAGGAAAAAAAATTAAATTGGGGGTGTTGATGAGTCCACCAATTGGATTCATTTAGGGCTTTGTTTTGATAAAAATAATGTCATCAAATGATTATTTAGTATCAATATCTGATAAAAACTCTTAAGTTTCAGGTATTTGATGTTTTAGTGGAAGCATGGACATATACACGCGAAAAGGAATAAAAAGGCTGAAAATAACGTAAAAGCTGAATCCTGAGCTTTGCCAATTATACTTGGCGAATCGCTGAAGGGAAGCAGTCCGTCTATTGCTCCAGCATGCGAAGCCCTAAATGATGTTAATCAAAGAAGCAATAGGGGTGTTACTGATTAGTTCTAGAAAATAGAGATATACTACCCAATGATCCAAGATACAAACATGCTAAAGGAAAATCACAAAAGATGATGAACCAAAGTAAGCGCAAATCATCGAGTCATCCGGAAATCGCGACTAACCTCACCAAATAGTTTGCTGCAACACTTAATGTAAAATCTATAAATACTAGTTGTAGGTATTACTTTTAAGAAACCGAAAATTATTATTAATTCTTTACATTGAGAATTATACTTTTTGTATTTTCTCTCAAGATTGGAGGGGGTTTTACGGGACTCATAGAGAAGGAAGGGTTAATCTTCCCCATCTTGAAAGTACGTCTTCTCTATTATTCTTCCTTTGATCATATTAAGATTTAATTTCTTTTACCCATGTGAATTCATTAATATTGTAGGTGTAATTTGTTGTTTGTTAATATGTTGCTAAAAACCCAATTCTTGTTGTGTGATTTAGAATATATAAGTTGATAATCTTGTTGGGTCTTTGCTTTCTTATAGTTTAGATGTATTTTAATGGATTTCACCTAGTTGTTGCGGTTTAATTTAATGTGTTTGTAATTGCAAATAGAAACTCACCCATATGTTTTTAGCTTGCCCGAGAGGGAGGATGTGAAACTAAGACCACTAAATTGATGGCCTTAGAAGTTGGTCGACATGAGCTTCAGATCGAGAGGTGAGACCTTGTCCCAATCCAAACACTATGGTCGAGAGAGTGAGTGGGTAAGGCGTACGGTATTCTTCACACTAAAAATTGGTGTGCTAGAGGAACACATCTGAAACAGAATAAGTTTCTCGAGAGGGAATTTATTACTATCTAAAGCTTATCCTACTCACCATTATGTTTCAAATTTCCTATCAAAAGCATGTACCCAACAACCTATCTCAACTTGTATTGCGGTCACAGCCCAAGAACTTATACCCATACTTGATTTTCTTTTTAATTTTGTTGTTTTTATTATATTTTTTGACAAAACCTCCTTTCGATATGTGACGCTTGGTGTCACTCCTTTGATTTACAATGTTTTTATTCGTTAAAATCTCTCGATACGAATAATTAGAAATAAATTCTAATTGACTACATCTTCTAAAAACCACTCCTTTGGGATACGATAACCCTTGTTTGGGTTACTAAACTATTTACAATTGTTGACATTCATATAGTAGGTTAGTATCACTTATCACAATAAGCATAAAAATGGAACAAGTATTTTATTTGACATGTTTGGACTCCTAATTAATGGGTTTGGTTCATTAAACTATATACCAATTTACCCTCATTTGTCCCCGATGACTTGTAACACCTCTAAAATGACTTAGGTTAAACTAGAGCCTGACACCTGTGTTGTAAGGTTTTAAAGTTCTAGAATGGTTTATAATGGTATTTAGAGGCATTGTATAATGTTTGGAAGTTTTTATAGGTCAAACGTCCATGATTTTTGTAAACTAGTTTGAGTTGAACTAGTGTGTCCTGTTGTTTTGAAGTAGACTTTTGGGGTATTGTTTGAGGTTGAAATTGAGTATCATGCTTCCTACACGTAGACAGTCCCATAAATGGTCGGAACATCCAAGAATGATTCCCCGACCCAAGCATGGGACAGAAAAGCTGCCACGCCAGCCGAGATCGGGATGTGAATGTGCATTGCACAGCTGGAACTGAAGTGGGCAAAAGTTTTACCTATGATGGTGGAACTTCACAAACATTTGTCTCGAAATTTTCCAAAACCAAGATTCAAAATTATTTTAGGAACGCGCAATAAACACCGAGTTTTGATCGCGTCATTTTTATGACAAATTTGAATTGGTTACAATATCTAATAAGTGTAGTGGTCTATTGTGTGATTTGAGAATGATTTATTGATGGCTATTGAGACTTTTTATGACCCTAAATTCACCAATCAAAGATAAATCCTAACTCAAAACAAAACCTCTCCATTCTTCTCTCCCAAACCTCCATTGATGAAGGTTTGAAACTCCAAGGACGAAGACTAATTTTCTAAGTATTTCTCCAAATATATTGTGGGATTCTCATCAAAATTAAGGTATGATTTTTCATCCTTAAATCCTCTTTATTCAAGGAGTAAATTCCAATGATTTTTCAAAGTTGATCAAAAAACATGAATTCTCCTATTTTAAATTCTAGCAATCGGTTCTTGCATAAAAGGCTTTGAATCATTGTATTATGATTTAATTGATATTAATTTATTTATTTTAACCTAAAAACTCTATGAAATATGCAAACCATGCAATCTTTGTTTTGGCTATTTCATGGGTGAAGTGATCATCTCTCTATACTATTGAATTTCTGTGTAGTTTTATTTGGGCTATTGAATTATAAAAGAATTACGTTAGCATCATCAGTAGGGTGTCATAATTTTATTAATTCATACTGATTCATACATTATAATTATTTTATGTAATTGGTGATCATGACCATTGGTGCGGCCTTTGAGTATTGTAGGGTGATTCGGCTACGGATTGAAGTTCCGAGATTGGATTGATGGGATTCTGATAAAATACTTTCTATATAGTGTATTATATACCTTAATTATGATGATAATTTTATGGGACACTAATGGTGGCAGTGCTTATGTGGTATACTTGTACATATTGTGACCTCGTCGGTATTACTTTATGAATTTTGAAACAATGTGGCCTCATCGGCATTACTTTATGTATTATGATATTAACATGTTATAAATTGATTATATGAGTAATATGAAGGTCTTGATGACTTATGTTCTATGTGAAGTCTACAAATGAGTTCCCCTAGTTGATGATAGGTGTCACTAGTAGACTATAGTTACGTCTTTATGTGAATGACTTGATATTGAAGTATGATGCTTCTTGAAGACTTATATGAGCCTTGTGATGGTTTATATTGATGATTCTATAGAAGTGTGTAGAATGACTTGGAAGTATGTCTAGTTGTCTCTATGTGCTTCTTGAATAAGATGTTATATGTGATAATGTCAAGTGAAGTGTGTCTTGTCTAGGTAGACCTATGTCTCTTGCTTGATACATAAATGAATATAAATCCTTGGTTTAGGAGGTTACAACACCCTATGTCATGAATGTATATTTATTAACTGAATATGATCTTGAATATATCCAAGAAGTTCATTTCTATGGAACCTTTGAGAGAGATGGTTAGGATATCCTTGAATTCAAAAGTCGTAATGGTATCCTTATTGTGTGAATGATGGACTTAGGGTTAGTTTGCTTGAATTACATGAAATCATCCTCAGGAAAGTCATTGAGTTATCCTCTTAACCATTGTAAGGCAACCCTAGGGGAACACTTTGGTAACGTGAAATGTGATTTGTTTGTGAACTAGATATGGAACCTTTCATATATTCCTTGATTGAAATACTCTATGAGAACAAAGGTTGCACAAACTGAGTATGGTTTGGGGAGTAGCTCTAGTTAAATAAGAGGCTAGAGTACAAAAAACTCTTCATATTCCTTAACCATGTGTCTACATATGGGATGTGTATTAGTTCTACCATTGGCAAGTAGAACACCCTCCATCCTAGCAGGTTTATGACTCCGGATTCCATACCTAGATAGGATGGTCTATGTTGGTTATTGCCTATTCTCATCTAGTGGGATACATCCTAATGTTGGAGAAGTACTATCATGTTTAGGTAGTGGACTAGGACTCTATCTAAAAATTGCATGATTAGGCTTTGAAGAAGTTACAGAGCGAGTCCCTAGGACATTGATGTACCGTGGATTCACGGTACTTTCAATGCTTTTTCCTTAGGTTTAGTGTGTGTCTAAGTCCATTTTGTATTGGTTTTAATGCTGTTTTCTCGTTGTTTGCAGCAAATCTGTCCAGAACGAGAACGTGGGAGAATTGTGCTGAAAATTGCAGAACTGACGGCCAACGGAGCCATCGAAGGTCCGTCATGACCTCGACGGTCCGTAGGTTGCCATCATTGTACGAAGAAAAAGGCTGATAAAGTAGGTTAGGAAATTTTGACCAAGTGTTGGGTTACGGAGACTCTTGATTGAACGTCATAGCCACGATGGACCGCCGTGCACATCTATCTATGTTAACAGAAAGTAGCCTAGTACCATATCCAATAGATTCTAACTATGGAAGAACTGAAGACATCGACGGACCGTCGTACACTCAATAAATCGTCATCCATGTCCGTAGATGGGAACACAAAGTTGGTTAAGAAAGTAGTAGAAAAAAGAGTTAAGTATGGAACGACAGAGGGCGTTGAGGGTACGTCATGACCTCAAAGGTCCGTCACTCCAATCATTGACTCATATGCGTTTTTGGGTAGATTTTCCTTAAATAGATTTCCATTTTTTGTTAGGATTCTATTATTATAAATACATGCAAAAACCTCATTTTTTGTGTTAGACTATTGGATATTTTCTAGTTTTATTGTTTTAAGTGTTGAATTTTGTGATTTTGTGAAAAATACTTTATTTTCCGGAATCATTTGTTGTAAGTTTTTGATTAATTAAAGTAATCTTCTGTATTTTCTTCAATCTCATCAAAGTAAGTGCATGAATTCTTATCTAATTAATATGAATTTTGTGATTATTAACATGGGTAACGAAACTCCAAAACTAGGGTAGTGGGTTCCATGGGTAAATAACAAGGTAAAACCTAGCTAACATAACAATTCTGGAATAGTTTCTTGCATGTATTAATAACTCTTTCGTTTAGAAGTACTTTAAATGAATGCATGCATCAGAACTCACCTTGTTGCTACTTGCCGGATCAAGACAAGTAGATAATACTAAAAGACTTATCAACACAGATTTAGTATACAATATCTAATAGGCTAGTGTCAGTTGGTGCGAAGTAACAACTAAGCCAAACATGAATTATGATGACTAATATGCGGTAAAGGTAAGGTTTAGTAAAGCATACACACATATCTGGACCAAGGTGCGGAGTGAAATTTCGTAGTTATCGAACCAAGAAATTAGGGATACAACTTACCACTTTGCATGAAAGATACTAGGAAAGAATTGTTATAGCTAGATTTACCGTGTTATGAACCTTTGGGGAACGCTTAAGCCCTATTTACTCTCATTACTTGATAAAAATTAAATCTTTGAACCTGTTACTTATTTACTTAGAAGTAGCTAATTAAAGTTATAGCTTAAAACCTCCCTTTTTGCTACTTGTTTCTTGGAAAAGACTTGACTAAATAGAAGTAATAATACGTTAAAGTTAAGCTAAATCATTTTCCTCGTGGGATCGCCCTCAGCGTTATAGTTGGGTTCCTTACTTGATACAAACGCTTATTCTTTTTTTTTAGAAGTAAATTTGACCGTATCTAATTTTGGCATCGCTGCCGGGGAAAGTTACTCTTAGCTTCACTTTAAGCTTATTACAAAAGATTAGTTAACATTTTTCTGATTTTACTCTTTTTTGTCTCCTGCGGATCTAACTTCCGTGTATGACAAGTACGCTAAGTAGAAGAGAACACATACTCTCACCCGACCCAAACTAGAGTGTACACTGCGAAGAATCAAAATTTAGGTATTCTTGATGAAGATCACAAACTGGATGCTCATGACCAACTATTACCTAATAATCGTGGGGAAAGTGATATACGAAGGCAACCTCCCGCTCCACGCCCTCAAGTGTATTATAAGGGATATGATATTATTATTGACTCTGACGGGCCACTTTTCTTGCCTCCCCTACCACATGGACATACATTTGTGGTAACAGGTTTTCTGATGCAACTGCTCACCGCTAGAGGTTTGTTTTTTGGGGATACCTTCGGAAGATCCACATGCTCACATCACAAAGGTGAGGTAAGTGTGTACGAGTTATGTAGGGAAGCCTAATTTGAATATGGATGTAATTGGGTTGAGAGTGTTTCCTCTCTCACTGACGGGAGAGTCCGTTATATGGTTTACCGAACTCCCCTATAACTCAATCTACACTTTGAATTAACTAAGTGATATGTTCTTAGCACGTCATTACCCGGTGTCTAAGAAGCTAAACTAGAAAAATTGGGTGAACAACTTTGTAGCACTACCGAGAGAATCACACAGTAGTTCTTTGGATAGGTTTACCTCGTTCTTGAGAAGTGTTCTCAATCACCCCATTATTTATAAGTCACTGAAAAAATACTTATATCGGGGACAGGATTATAATAATAAAGTAGTACTGGATACGATAGCGGGTGGTTCTTATGGGGAGTGTCCTTATGCTGAGATTGCTGAGAAGTTTGAGAAAATGTCCAAAAATAATAAAGATTAGAGAACTAAGAAGACCGATATAGGGAGAAACACTTTTGTAGTGCAATCTGCACACAACCCACCCAAAGAAGAGATTCGTGAAATAATGGCCTAAATTAGAACTGAGCCTGGGTTGGTGTTGAAACATGTTACTGGGGTGAAGAAAAGGTAAATGTGGTGAACTACTTGTCTAAACTACCACCGCCAACTAATGAGTACTATGCGGTAAATGATCAGACGGGATTTTCATCAAACTGCCCAAGCCTCCAATTAGGAAAATTGGCGCCAAGGTCAAGGAAAACATGGTCGAAAATATGGTAATTACAATCGAAAGGGTCATTATGTCCATGATGGGAATTACAACCGCGATAACAAGTTCAACCGAGGTAACTATTGTAATAGAAATGATAAGAGTGGGCTCTATATTCAACCTTAAAATCATGAAGTTGCTCCAAGGGATGGTTGAGGTAGTATGGTGCGAGTTGAAGATATTGTGCAGAAAATTATGAGGAACATGATGCTAGTGATGAGCACACTAAAAATTTGAGGAGTGACTTAGCAAGTATTGGGCAAAACGTTGATGCACATGCATTCTCAATCAAGCATCTTGAATTGCAAATGGCCTGTCTTTGACTGTGAACCCACGCTAATCGGGCACTCTTTCTAGCAATACTGTGCAAAATGCTAAAAATGATGGGCATTGTATGGCAGTAACGACTCGAGATAGTAACAAACCATTGACCCACCTAGGCCGTCTGGTGTAGAAAATGTGATAAGAGGCGATGATATGGTAGTGGAGTTTAATGGTGATTTAGAAGACAAAACGGGGAAAGAAGTTGAGGTACAACAAAATGTGACCCCCATGACTACACCACCACCTCCATTGCCACAGAGGTTACTGAAAAAGACCAAGGAAGGTAAATACTGGCATTTTATTACTATGTTGAAACAGCTTTCCACCAATGTCCCTTTGATCGAAGCTCTTGAACAAATGCCTGGTTATGCCAAGTTCATGAAGGATATGGTTACTAATAAAAGATCTGTCAGTTTTATGGATGATGATAGAATGCAACATTGTAGTGCTATTTCTATGAGGTCTCTAGTGCAAAAGAAAGAAGATTCGGGTGCCTTCACTATTCCATGTACAATCGGGTTATTACACATTGCAAAAGCATTATGTGAACTTGGGGCAACCATAAATCTCATGTCTTTGTCTATTTATAAGACGATGTGTTTGGGTGACCCAAAGTCCATTGCGATGCTGCTACTGATGGCCAATCGAATGATATATAGGCCTATTGGATACTTCATGATGTGTTAGTAAAGGTGGAGTCATTTATATCTCCAACCGATTTTGCAATTCTTGAATGTGAGGTTGATTTTGAGGTGCCTATTATACTTGGGAGGCCATTACTTGCTACGGGTAGATCCTTAGTTGATATGGATAAAGGGAAAATAAAATTTCGGTTCAACAATGAAGAAATGACTTTCAAAGTTTGTAGGTCCATGAGGCGGAGTGGTGAGATCCAATCGGTGTTTGCCATATCTTACTGAGTTGAAAATTCATCTAAGGTACTTAAAAGATGTGAAGATTGCAACCTTGTGGTAAATTGGGAAAAATTTCACTTCATGGTAAAGAAGGTATTGTATTGGGTCATCGCATTTCAGAGAAGGGTATAGAGGTTGATCGAGCTAATGTTGAGGTTATAGAGTGACTTCCTCCACCTCTCTTTGTAAAAGGTGTTAGAAGTTTTCATAACCATGTAGGCTTTCATTGGAGGTTCATAGAGTATTTTTTAAAGATTGCACATGCATTGTGAATGTTTCTTCAAAAATATTGTGGGTTTCATTTTGATGAATCTTGTGTTGAGACATTTGGTGAGTTGAAGGAAAATTTGGTGTGTGCACCTATCATCATTTCTCTAGATTGGATCAAGCCCTTTAAGGTGAGGTGTGATACGAGTGGGGATGCTTTTAGTGTGGTATTGGAACAAAGAAGGAACAAAATCTTTCATCCCATTTACTTTGCTAGTAAATCCCTTAATGATGCCCAAAAGAACAACACTGTGACTGAACAAGATCTCCTTGCAGTGGTCTTTGCTTTCAAAAAATTATGCTCATATTTGCTTGGCACTAGAGTTATAATGCATACTGATCATTTTTCTTTGAGATATTTTATGGCAAAGAAGGATGCGAAACTGAGGTTGATTCGTTGGGTATTACTATTGCAAGAATTCGACTTTGATGTAAAACATAGAATAGGGACCGAAAATCAAGTTGCTGATCACTTGTCCCGATTAGAAGATGAAGCAATGAGTGAGTTGGGTTAAAAATTATGAGATTGATGATACTTACCCTGATGAGCATGTATTGGCTGCCTCCCAAGAATTGATCCCATGGTTCGCAGATTTTGTGAATTCTCTGGCTATTGATATCGTCCCACCAGACTTATGCTTTCATCAAAGGAAAAAGTTCATGCATGTTGTTCAAAAGCTCTTTTGGAATGTCCCATACTTATATAGGAGTTGTGCTGATGGGCTTATTCGGAGTTGTGTGTTGGGAGTTGAGATGTTGAGTGTTTTTGGAGGCATGAAATTCTTTGTCTGTAGGTGGGAATCATAGTGGTATTCGAACATCTCACAAGATCTTGAAATGTGGATACTATTGAACAACCATCCACTAAGATGCTCATGAGTTCGCCAAGGCATTTCACGAAAGCAAGAGCTCACTCTAAATCCCAATTTAGTGATTGAGTTGTTTAATATGTGGGACATTCACTTTATGTGAGTTCTAATTGGCTGAAGTACATTCTTGTGGTAGTCAATTATTTGTTTTAATGGGTGGAAACTATTGCACTCGCAAATAATGAAAGGAAGAGTGTCACAACGTTCTTGAAAAAGAACATATTTTCCAGATTTGGCACCCCAAGGGCTATTATTAGTTATGGGGGATCTCACTTTTGCAACAAGTTGTTTAAGGTATTATTGGAAAAGTATGGGGTTCGCCATAATGTGGCCACTCCTTACCATCCTCAAACTAGTGGGCAAGTTGACGTGTCAAACAGGGAGATTAAGCAAATTTTGGAAGAAACACTGAATGCTAGTAGAACGGATTGGTCAAGGAGGTTTGATGATTCTCTTTGGGCCTACCAAAAAGCATACAAGACTCCAATAGGTATGTCCCCTACCAACATGTACATGGGAAGGCTTGTCACTTACATGTTTTATTGGACCATAAGGCCATGTGGGAAATGAAGAAGTTGGAAATGGATTGGAATGAGGCTGCGGAATAGAGGTTAAACAGGTTGAATTATCTTGATGAATTTCGCTTGAAGGCATATGAAAGTTCATCCCTCTACAAAAAAAAGATGAAGAAGTACCATTACCAACAGATTGAGAAGCGCAATTTTTTGGTCAAGGATTAGGTGCTTTTGTTCAATTCTAGGTTGTATTTCTTTCCGGGCAAACTTTGTCAAAGTGGACTGGTCTCTATTCGATCACCCAACTATTCCCTCATGGTGAGATTGAGTTGGAGAACAAGGAGGGTGTGAGGTTCAAGGTGAACGAGCAGAGAATCAAAATATATCTAGGGCATGCTGAAACGGCGAAGGAAGTGATCGAGGCATACCATCTTTATGAAGTCTGAGTACTAAAGATCTCCCCGTCGTGCCGTGATGTTAAATCAAGCACTGATTTGAAGTCATCCCAATATGTATCCTCTATCCAACTATAGGTTTTTATGATTCTTTAAGGATAATTGCATTATTTTTACTTTTATTTATTTAAATTTCCATCTGACTGATCTATTATTTTTCATTAATAGTGCTGGCTAGAGAAAATATTAGGGCCCGTGTCCAACAAGTTTCAAGAAAATACAAAAAAAATTATCTTAATGGGTGTTCAATGTGCAAGTATCAAATCCCTAGAAATCTGCAGAAATATTTGTCTGATGTCCCCATTGATGGACCATCGTGTCGTCGATGCACCTTCGATGGGATACGTCATGCCCAGGTATGTTTTAAAATTTTCAAAGTTAGAGAACCCTCGACAGACCCCCATGACGGACCATCGACCCTGTTACGGTCCATCGACGGGGAATCATTCAGTCATTACCCACTTACCCTACCTGACCCGTCCAGTTGAATATTAAAAGTTTTAACCTTTTAAAATTCCCACCTCTTCACAAAGCCGCTGATAACCGTTTCTCTCCTCATTTCCTACAATTTCTCCCCACTTCATCACCAACTCCCATTCCCTCTTCATCTTCTGCTTTCCCACATTTGCCCCAAATTCCGACAGTCCCTTTCTCTGCTAAATTCTCCTAGTTTCTTCAGTCCATTGCCGGTCGGTGTTCGTGGTGGTTGTTGCCGCTGTTTAATTCCTAGATTTTGTACTCTTATTCCTCTACTACATATGTAATGTGTGATGTTATGATCCGCTTAGATTAGCTTTTGTTTATATTCCTGATTACTGTGATGTCTAAATTGTTTGGGTATTTAATTTTGGACCTTGATGCATGCTAAAACTTCCACACAAAGGTCCTCAGTCCCTTAGAACACTGAAATTAAAAAGGATGGGGGTGTATTGAAAAAAAGAGAGTGTGTTTTTATGATTGTGTTCCTGACCTAGGGTTTGATAGGTTTTCGAAAATGCATGTTAAAACTAGGAAAATTCATGCCCTACGGATAATGGCATTCTAGGTAATGTTTAGTAAACTTAGGCTTCTAAGAATACTTCAAATTAGTATGATAGGGTATCAAAGTTTGGCTGAAAAATTCTGTTACCTGAAGGTGAGCACGAGACCCCATCCATGGACCATCGTTAGGGTCTGCATCCCTACCTTTCCTATTTTAATATAAGTTTACCTTGACGGACCACTTTGATGAAGCATCGTTCCTTCGACGATCCGTCCTTCACATCCGTCGACAATGTAGAACCTTTGTTTCTGACGTTTTTAAAATTTATTCTAAGTGTCTCTCGACAGACCCTTATGACAGACCGTCGTCCCTTCAACGGTCCGTCCTGCACTACCGTCGACACTATCACAACATTTATTTGTGATGTTTTTAAAATTTATTCTAAGTGTCTCTTGATGGACCCTTATGAAGGAACATCGTCCCTTCGACGGTCCCTTCTGAACAACTATCGACACTTTCAGATCTTCGTTTCGCATGTTTTTAAATTAATTCTAAGTGTTTCTCCATGGTACCCCATGACGGACCATCGTGCCTACGATGGATCGTTGATCCGTCCGTCCTGCTCACTGTATTTCTACACTGTCATTTCTTTTCTATGATTTGTTGCTTACTCTGGTACTAACTACTTTTCTCTACACATACAAATGGCACCTAAGCAGGAGTGTCTACTCACGAGGGCGTTCCAAGTCAGTCGTCCCATCAAACCGACTTATCATAGGCTAAGAAGATGAGCATGACCTAGAGTACGTGCCACCAGGCACCCGCACCATTACCTCTGCTACCCGTTCTACTACAACCACACCCACAAGGGTGGTGCCCGTCATAGTCACTGCCTCCAAGTTTGAAGAGGAGCGTATACTGACCGGCACACCTTCTGGGTCTTCAACAGAATCTTAGAGAGAATCAGGCTCTGAGGATTCTTCCGATTTTGAGGAAGTGTCCAGTTCTGAGGAGGTCTTTGTGTATGAGAAGGCCTCTGTTCCCGCCATCGCATCCCAGTATGCCTCGTTTGATGAGGCTGATAGTGCTTATTCTAAAACAGCACCGAAGACAATTGACCCCGCCTCAATTTCTAATCAGCTCAATCGGTGGAGTGTTGAGGGAAATATCAGGTATACACTAACACCAAGCTGTCGATTGACAAGGGGGTCATGATCTGTACCGTAACACCAGAGCAGTGGGTCCATACGGGGATTCTCCTCACCATGCCGGCTATTCATGAATTATTTATCAGGCATTGGCTTGAGTGAACAGATCGGGATGTAGGCCTCTACACTGAGAAGATGGTCCGAGAATTTTACACCTTATATGTGGAGACTCTCCTATCTTATCTAGAAAGGCGGGCATCCCCCGCTAAACATGCTACTTTGGATTACGTCCGAGTCCACGACAAGCGGGTTGACATTTCCTGACCGGCCATTCGCTGGTATCTCTATGGCGTAGATGTTTATGCCACTAGGAAATCTCTCACCACCGAGTTTGACTATCGGTTGAAGTTGATTAAAGATGGTTGGTTTCAGCTAGAGCCAGAGTTGAGTGAGACAACCAAGTGGTGGATTGCACAGTACCATTATTTCGATGGTGAGGCTGCCGATTGGGTGATGGATCCCAAGGGAACTATCAGGAAGGCTAACCTTACCTTCACAGCCATGTTTTTGTGGATACTAGTCCGACACCCTTTTCCCCACTGCTGCTGATAATATAGTCAGCAGTGATTATGCAGTGGTAATGGCGGCGATGATTGTGGGGTTCGAGGTGGACTTCACATGAATACTATAGGCGGTGATGCACGAGAGGGACATATAGGTCACTACTACTTACCCTTTCCCATGCATGGTTTTTTCTCTATGCAGGTTAGTAGGAGTTCGCGTGTGGCACATTCATGTGCTCAAGACCCTGTCAAGCAAAGTAGATAATGGCCTAATTCGGGATGAGGCCAATGAGTTGACTCCCAAAAGAGTGCCCCATAGAGAAGGCCCAAGGGGATAATCTGGTTACATCTTAGCCTACTGACATCACTCTGGTCAAGTCTATCCCGAGTGGCAGCACTGCTCCGAGCTCCTACCACTCTATCCCATCTACTATTGTAATCCTGCTAGCTAGGGTCCAGAAACATGAGGCCCAAATGTCCACACTTCTGCACCAAATCCAGCCTTGGATGACAAGGTCTACTCCTGAAGCAGAGGAGCACTTAGAGAGGAAGATGGCCCACCACACTGAGAAGAAGGTCATGGAGGTCCACCAGCACTTAGAAGCTTTTGAGTTACGTGTTATAGCCCGACCATCCCCTAGAGTGGATGTGACGGCTCTCCAGGCTTGTGTGAAGTGTCTTAGAGTAGAATTAGATACTATACTGAAGGCCTGGGAACCATAGTCTAAGGCCCCTACTGCAGAACCCGCTAAGGACACACTGTTGGGTGCCGCAGTGCCACCACCTCCACCATGAGAGCATGCCAAGAGGCATCGTACTAGAGATGAGGAGGATTCCCGGGCTCGGAAGAAGGAGCACCTTGATTGGAAGCTGCGAGGAGAGCCTCACTGATTGATGAGGAGGCCCTCCTGTTGAGGGCTATAAAGTTGGTTGTTGGGGTGTCTAGCTCCATTATTTATGAGGCTTAGAGGAGCACTAGTGCTGGTGCTGTTGTTGCTGAGGACACTACAGAGGGTGTCCCGACTACCGAGGGAGTGGGTTCGGGGCAACCAAACCCGCCAGCTTGTTGATCGTCGGCACTTTGCGCCTCATGTTTGTTTCACTTACCACGTTATTTTATATACTTTTGTGCATTGGGGATAATTGCATGTCTTTTTGTTGGGGGTAGTGTAAATGGAAAGTGAGTTCTAGGGTGATGTCTGAGTAGCCCAACTCACGATTCAGTCTTGGGGTTTTCTTGCCTGTCTTCTATTTCCCCAAGAGCATGGTTATTTTCATTGTTCAATCGGCATGTTTGTATCTTTTGTACATAGTATATAAATGGAATCTTAAGCATGATGGCTAAAAAAAATTATATCCTAATCTAATGGAAATGTTGCATGACTAGGCAGAGTAACTGATAAATGTGTTGTTCTAAGCATGACATAAAGATACACCACTTCATCACCCTAAATATAAGACTCGAACGACATGTCATATAATCTGGTAGAGTAATTAGATGTCAAGGTACTGTGAGGAAAATTTGAATAGTCCACTATTTGTAATGAGCTAGAACTTGCCTGGTTAGTCTTGCTAAATGTAAGCCATAATACACAATTAGGAAAGGATCATAGGCCCTTGTTCAATATAGCCAATCTTTAGCATAAATAGAAGAAAAAAAACAAATGAGATTAATCCCTTCTTGATCCAAACGATTTGAGCTTAAAATAGACCTTCTTTTTTACCCAACTGATCTATTCTGGGAACAATGTGTTGGCCCTGGTCCCTCATTGGACATAAGCATAATTTGAGGGTGGCTAATGGAGAAAACAACTTTGTTGTGGCCCTGACCCAACTTTGGGTATTGTGTACTTTGCTCATGGCAAAGCGATGAGTTGAGGGTGGCTATTATGAGGAGTACTCCGGAAAATGGGGTTGAAAGAATAAAGTAAGAGAAAGAAGAAGAGAAAAGTAACTCAAGAAAAGTTGAAATCAAGGTTAAAAAAATTGAAAATTAAAAAAAATACAAGAAAAGAGAAGAGTCACTTATATAAATTGAAAAAGAAGGGAGAATAGCAAGGTTAAGGAAAATTTAGAAAAAAGGCGGAATAAAACCATTAAAATGTAAGACACTTTGCCATTATGTGAAGCAGGTTATGAAGTCACTAAAATATATCAAAATGTACCCTGCCTTACTTTGAGCCTAAGTTACAAGATAAGAAAGTTCTATCATGATCCTAAGAATACATTATGGTAAAATTAAACTAGTAAAGATAAGGGCAAGCCTATGGCAACAAGTATAAATGAGGTGAGAAGTTTTTATGAGAGTGAGTGTTGAAAAATAATCCTTATACTCAAACTAAAATCATTATGTGAAAAATGAGCATGTTGTTTTGAAGTGAGGACACTAGTTGCAATACCGGAAAAATTAGTACGTTAGTGAGAGATCATAGAGGATAGGTGTCGGTTTGTGGTGAGTTTGTGTCATAGTCTTATCCACATAAACAAGCCTAATAGTGATAGCATGCATCAATCAACTTTAAAATAATCAAGATTGATAGACAGATGATTGCAAAAAGATAAAATAAGGATACTTTTCTATAAACATTTTGTGGTGAGTTATAGTGCGTCGCTTGAGGACAAACAACGAATTTAAGTTGAGGGTGTTGATGTACCGTGGTTTCACGGTACTTTCAATGCATTTTCCTTAAGTTTAGTGTGTGTCTAAGGCCGTTTTGTATTGGTTTTGATGAAGTTTTCTCTTTGTTTGCAGGAAATCTATCTTGAAGGAGAACGTGGGAGAATTGTCTTGAAAATTACAAAAGGGGCGACCTACGGAGCCATCGATGATCCGTCGTGACCTTGACGATCCATAGGTTGCCACCATTGTAGGAAGAAAAAGTATGCTAAAGGAGGTTAGGAAATTCAGACCAAGTGTGGGGCTACAGAGGCTCTCGAAGGACCTTCATATCCACGAAAGACAGTCCTGCACATCCGTCAATGTTAACATAAAGTAGCTCTAGTACACTTCTCTAGAAGATTCTAAGTATGGAAGAACGGAAGACATCGACGGACCGTCGTGCTCGCAACGGATTGTCATCCATGTACTTCTATGGTAATATAAAGTTGGTGAAGAAAGTAGAAGAAAAAGGAATTAAGTGTGAAACAGCGGAGGGCCTCGATGGTTCGTCGTGACCTCGACGGTCCGTTGCTCCAGTTATCGACTCAGATGTGTTTTGGGACAGATTTTCATTAAATAGATTTCCCTCTTTTGTTAGGACACTATTATTATAAATACTTGTAAAAACCTCATTTTTGGGATAGACTCTTGGATATTTACTAGTTTTATTGTTCTTAATGTTGAATTTTGGATTTTGTGAAAATACTTTGTTTTTCTAAATCGTTTCTTGCAAGTTTTTGATTAATTCAAGTAATCATCTGGATTCTCTGTAATCTCATTAAAATAAGTGCATGAATTCTTATCTAATTAATATAAATTTTCTTATTATTAAGATGGGTAACTGAACTCGATAACTAGGGTTGTGGGTACCATGGGTAATTAACAAGGTAAAACCTTGCTAAAATAATAATTCTCGAATAGTGTCTTGCATGTATTGATAATTCTTTTGTTTAGAATTCTTTTTAATGAGTGCACACATTAGAATTCACCTTCTTGCTACTTGCGGACTAAGGAGGTAGATAATACGATAAGAATTATCAATGTAGATTCAGTATACACTTTCTATAGGGTAGTGTCAGTTGGTGCGAAGTAACAACTAACACAATCATCGATTATGATTCTTAATATGAGGTAAAGTTAAGGTTTAGTAGAGTACACACACGTAGGAAGACCAAGGTGCGGAGTGAAATTCTCTTGTTGTCCGACTATGGAATTAGGGATAGATAACTTACCACTTTGCATGCAAGATACTAGAAAAGGATTGTTATAGCTAGAATTACTGTGTTATGAACCTTTGGGTAACACTTAATCCCTACTTACTCTCTTTACTTGATAAAAATCAAATCATTGAACCTGTTACTTATATACTTAGAAATAGCTAATTACAGTTATTTCTTAAAACCCCCATTTTTGTTACTGATTTAATGGAAAGGAATTATTTAAATAGAAGTAATATTAGGTTAAAGTGATGTTTAAATCATTTTCCTCATTAGATTAACCTCAACCTCATAGTTGGGTTCTTTACTTGATACGACCGCTTATACTTCTTTCTGAGAAGTAAATTTGAGCGTATCAGCCTTATTCAAGACATTTTTGTGAAAGTCCTTGTTTAATGAATGTCTCTTAAAAGTTCTAATGGTGATAATGACTTATCTAAAGGCATGTTAAAAAAATACTTATTTGGAGTAGCCTTCAAGATTACTTATGTACGCTTGAAGAGGGTGTATAAGTGGCCTCTTTATGTTTTACTTAGGTGAGTCTTAAAGTAATTCTACGTAGGGAATAATCTTATTTTAGGTAGTCTAAAGGATATTTTTGGTGTCTGTGAAGGGATTGTATAGTGGTCGTTTCATAACTCACTCAAGTGATCTTCCGAATCACCTTTGGAAGGAAGATGTCATGTTTATATGTTCTAAAGTGATCTTGTGCAATATATGTGGAGTTGGTGTTATATGTGATTCTTATTCTTATGATATGAAGTTTTACTCAAAATATTATGTTCTATACCAATGTCCTTTTCTCTTGATATTATGCATTACACCATACTTAGTACATGAAATGTAGTAATTTCATATATTTTATCTATCTCTAAAGGTGTAAGTGGAATTTGAGAGGAGTCTCGAACTAAAGCCTTGATTAGTGTTCATTCAAGAATGATTTAGTATGTCCTCACTATATAATAGAACATTGTGATGTTTAGATTTCCTTATTGAAAGTGTTGTAATAGAATTAGTTTTTTTATATATGTAAAAGTATGGGTCGTGTCCCAAGTATTTATGTATCTAAGATGGTGACTTCAAACTTAGTTATATTCCTTATGTTTTTAACAAAAACTATTTGAAGTACTAATTCATGTGAAAAACTTTTAATTCCACTCTACTTTTCATACATGTATGAAATCAATGATATCATAGGTCTTGTACAAGAATTCAAAGAGGTCAAGTACAACATGTTGCGATTCGAGACCACCATAATTTCTAAGGTATTATCTCGGTTCCTGACACGATAAGTGAAGGGATAACCCTGAAACTTTTTTCAGTATTTCTGGACTAAATAATTAGGCCACTACGAAATATAGTGACCCTTCAACATATTACAAGGAAAATGTCTATATGCACGGGACCAATTAGGAAAATAAGGAACCACAAGGAGGAAAGAAAAGAGTCCCAAAATATACTCTAGCCTTCCAAAATGGTAGGATTCTCACTCACACGAGGCCACTGTGACAACAAACCTCTCGTTGCAGCAAGAGAACGTAAACTATAAAGGAGTAAATAAGGAATAGTTTCCTCAATTTTAACCCTCTCTCACTCAAAACATTCTAAATCCTCTCTATCACCCTTCTATGAACGTCAAAATCAAGGTAAGTTATTTTTCCTTACACTCTTTACTTCAATATTTAATATTATAAATTCCAATGGGGAAAGTTTTGGGTCGGACATTGTTTTTGTAGTAATTAGATTTTTCCTAACCAAGTAATGTTTTGGAGGAAATCGGAGTCATTAAAGTTTAGAGAAATCTTGTAGAAATCCGGTGAACCATTTATGATTTTGATAACATTATTAGTGAGATAACTCGTTAAGATTCCCGTACGACTTTATGGAATTGAGTTTGATTGAGTAGATATCCAGGAATCAAACTTAGTGTAAATGATATTTTCTTAATGCCTTGGGTAAGAGGTGTGCTTTGAATTGGAGTTTTGGAAATTCTTGAGACAGCTCAGTGGTTCAATAACCCCGCCTTGGTAGGGGATTCTGCTGCTTTGGTGTTGCTGTTGTGGCAGGATGGGTGCCAATGTGGAAGTTATGATGTGACTTAAAGTTATTAATAAGCCTTAAACAAACTAATTATGCAGTTTCTTACTTATTGAAATAAGTAACAAACCCCAGGCAACTCCTACTCATTTTTACCATTCTTGTGCCTAAAGGTATGTTGTTCACTCCTCGAATCTATTTTTCGATCCGAAGAACAAATACAATGGGTTATTTATGATGGGGAAGGGTTTTTATGTAGATTCTATTGATGAAACAACCTTTATTTGGATGATCGGGATCATGTGTTTGATCTAGCGTTCATACGTTTGTCAGTAATCTGGGTAATCACATGGGTTATATGTATATTCGTAGGGTTTCAAGCTTATTTCGAGGTATATAATGGTTGTGATTTTATGTTTATGCTATTTATGCATGCTCTTCCTTCATTGTGATACTTACATATGTATGAGTGTTGCAATCTCTATCACACTTGTTGTAAAATAGAGAGATTAAGATGTATGCCATGAAATCATGATGTAAATGTATGATATTTATTATTTACTTTTGATCGTGATTGTAGTTTGTGTCTTGGATCGTTTTTCACAATCCAGATAACTCTCTTGGGTCGGTTTCAATGTTCCAGCATAACTTACTTCGATCAGTTTCCGTGTTCCAAAAAAACTTTAGGATCGTATTGCCACATTTCAGAAAGGTAACTTATTGGGTTTGGTTTTCATAAGAGGACCAATGATATGATAATAATAATGTATGTGTTTTTTATTCTACATGTTATATATATGTTGATATATATATGCATGTGATTATAATATTTTTTGACTTGTTTATGTTACACTAGTTGAATAGCCGCATGATCCTAATAGTACACTGTGGTTGTGTATTGTTACTACACTTGATCTGATTTTTGTTAAGTACATGGTATCTTCATGCTACTATTTTCAAACATCACTTTGAATATTAGCGATCATAACTTCGAATTCAAGGGTGAGCAAATTGTCCCGGGCTTCCATGGGATTTTCTGTAGTCTATATCCATTATTTTCGGAGTAAGAAATTTGCTTTTGCTACTTGTTTAAATCACTAGACTAGGGTTGCATCTCTTCTTGTTTTATACTTGGTTGAGATTTCGACATTTTCGTACCTTATATATTCTAGGTATATAAATTACGCATGTTTAGCTTATTAACATGCTTCTGTAACTTAATTGTCATAGTTTGTTTAGTTATTTCGGTTAGGGTTGTAGTAGTAGTTATTGGAGTGTTAGTGTGGGTGTGAATCACAACGGTTTGGGTTGTGAAAAAGTTGATATAAAAGACAATTTTTGTTGATCTTAATGTACCGAAACAAGTCAAATACAATCTCACGGGATAGTATAGGGACAAATTGAGTTTTTTTCAAGAGGCTATACGACTTTAGGAAATAACTATATTTTTCTCTTTTCTCTTTTGTGGTATTAATTGGGTACAATTAGTATCTAGGCGATTAAAATTAGTATCTAACCTCCTTCATTCTTCTCTCCACTGATGGATAATGTAAGGTTTAACAGTGTTTATCCAGTAGCTCCTGTTACTTCTCCAACTAAGAAACCTGCTATGAGATTCGTGGTCGAGGTAGGGGTAGAGGAAGAGGTAGGGGTATAGGTCATGGGATAGTAGTGTCTTCTAGTAATGAGACACCAATTGACAAATTGTCCTATGAATGAGATCCAACTCATCCATAATGAGGAGATGTAAGAGGTTATCGAGGTTGTAGATCTTCAGGAGAATCTTCAAGAGGAAGAGGTGTTGGTTGATACTAAGGTTTTTCCCTATTCGATCTAATATTAGCTCAACAGATCATAGTATTCTTAAAATGGTTTGCTTGACCTGCAGTGCTTCTGCCTACTCAAATTCAAGATAATCCCCTTTTTTCTAGACCTTCGCCCAAAATGGGTAAAAATATAGGTTTGGATGATTTCTTCCATCCTTTTTTGGTTTCTATTATTACTGGTAATGAGCATGTCATGTTGGCTATGTTCTTGAAGTTTATGCCTCTAGTGTTTTGGGTTTTAAAATTTAATACACTTATGAGTTTATCTTAGCATGTTATGAGAGGCTTCGTAAATTTGATATTGTTCACCAACATGGGGTTGAGTGCGTGTCCTTCAAACTTTAAGGTAAGGCCAAATATTGGTGGAAATCTTACACGGAGCATAAATCTTCTACATTACCCCATCTCACATGACCTAGTTTCATGTTCTTTTCTTTCAAAAATATGTCCGTAGAACCTTGAGACAATGCAAGAAGGATTTATTTATGGCCTTTTAGAAAGGTGGGACGTTTGTCGATTCTTTTGATGCCAAGTTCAATTATTTATCAAGATATGCTACGTAGTTTGTTCCTACAAAGAAGGAGAGGATATGGTTATTTATTGGAGGACTTAATTTTGATTTGCAAGTTTTATATGTTCACATGACTTTTGTAGAAAGTAACTTCAATAAAGTGACAGACTACGTGAAGAAATAGGAGGGGGTGAGGGGATATGGTAGAGCTAAGGTGTTTACTAAGAAAGCCAAAAATTCTTGAATTTTTCATGGATGATAGTGGAAGGGATTCGGTAGGCCAACGCTTGAAGCCAAGCCAATTCAGTCTACTATGCCTACTTCTACAATTCACGCTTTTGACGTGAAGTAGACCATCCACTTATTATATTTTCTATAATTATGGAGAAATCAGATATATGTTGAGATATAGCCCCTACCCACATGTGCTAGACTCTGTACAATAGCCATCTAGAGGAGTGGTACCCATAAGTAATAGTAATAACAGTAGAGGACGCCCACAAGGTGGCCAAGAACTTTATCAGCGAGGTTGTGGAGGTAGCGGTAGAGGTAATGCGCCACCAGGAAGGGTAGTGGCTTGTCATAATTAGAGAGTGCAATATTATACTTTTTATGGTAGGAATAGTATAGAGGCATTTGACGCGGTGATCACATGTACTATTCCTGTCTGTGACCGGACGACTACTAATTGTTTAATCTAAGTTCTATTTGTTCTTATATGTTAGTGAGATTTGCTTCCAAGTTTAATATGATATGTGATGCACTTTATGCCCCCTATTTATGATTCTACCCTAGTTGGAGAGTCACACATAGCTACCCATGTCTATCCTACTTGCCCTATTTTGTTTATGAGATATCAGACATTAGCATATTTAGTGATTTTGAATATACTGACTTTGATATTATCTTGGGCATGTCATAGTTTTCCAACTATTATAATCTGTAGAATTGTGATATAATGTTTGTGACTTTAGATCGGGAAAGAGAAAAATTTATAGTGGGAAGTTTGTGTACAAGCCTAAGCAAGCTAATATTATATCCTCCATTTGGGCTAGTAAATTAGTAGACCAAGGTTGTTTGGCTTGTTTTGCCCATATTAGGGATGTTGAAATTGAAGATCTTTCGAACATATGATCTTTTTGACCAATTGCAAGGTCCAAAAATTTTCTCGTAGATTAAGCTAAGATCTGGTTACCATGAATAGAATATTAGACCTAAGGATGTAAGAATTTTTTGTTATGTATTTTGGCTTTATCAATGTTCTTACATCTTTCATGAATATGATAAATGGGGTTTTCAAACCATTTCTTCAATCATTTAATATAGTATTTATTGATGTTATTTTGTGGTATTTGAAAAGTCTAAAAGAGCATGTCAACCATCTTCGAAGTGTTTTGGGTGTTCTTGGAATGCAAAAATTGTATGCTAAATTTTCTAACTGTGAATATTTGTTGAATTCAATGGAATTTGGCATGTAGTTTCCAAATAAGGGATAATCGTACATCCTCAAAAAATTGAGGCGGTTAAGAGTTCTGTTATTTCTAGTTTGGTGACGGAAGTTGGGTATTTTGTGGGACTCACTAGCTATTATCGTAAATTTTTTATGAATTTTTTCTGTATTGCTACTTACTTGACTAATTTGACTAAAAAGGTGAGGAGAGATTTCAAAATTTCAAGACGCTCTTCACCTCCGCATCCATCATAGCATTACCGATTCAAGGTATATATTTTATTTTTTATTGTGATGCTTCACGTTCTTGTTTAGATTTTATGTCGATGCAGAATAAGAATGTTATAGCATATGCCTCACGTCAATTAAAGGTGCATGAGAAGTATTATCCAATGAATGATTTAGAGTTTGAAACACTAGTGTTTGTTCTAAAAAATTTGCAACATTACTTATATGGTGTTGATTGTGAAGTGTTTGCCGTTCATCGTAGTTTGCAACAGGTGTTCACTCAGAACGATCTAATCTTTAGACTACAAAGATCGATGGTGTTACTAAAGGATTATTATATTACCATTGAATACAATCAAGGGAAGGCTAATGTTGTGGCAGATGTTGGAGTTGAAAAGCGGAAAGTATGGGTACCTTATTTAACTTCACTATAACCAAGTGCCCTTTGTCCAAAGAAATTCAAACCTTAATAGTCCAAGTTCATGTAGTTGGGTATCTCTTGAAGAGGTGGATGTTAGATAATATTGAAATTAAGGCCACATTAATTAAGGAGATCAAATCCAAACAATTTGAGGATGAAAATTTTAACGAACTCAAGGCAAAGACATTGAAAAGTAAGGCATAAGAGTCCAATCTTTATGCAGAGGGTGTGCTATGTGTTTAAGGGAGAATTTGTGTTACTTGAGTTGATGAATCTATTCATAAATCGTTGACAGGTTTTCATGGTTAACGATATTCTATAAATCTGGGTGTGACAAAGATCTACAGATATCTGAAACAAATTATATTTTATTAATGGCGAGGGTTGAATAAATACATAGAGGAGTATGCAGTGAAGTGTCATAATTTCAAACAAGTTAAATAACATAATCAAAGGCCGAAAGGTTTGCTTCAAAGGATGATAATTCTTGAATAGAAGTGTGGTTAGTCATCCCAAGACATTGTGTAAGTTTGATTCTTTTTGGGAAATGGTTCATAGATGACTTAGTCAGCGAATTTTATTCAGTGTAAGGATAGACTATAATGCACCATAATTGGTTAAGGTGTATGTGGAAGAGATAATGAAGCTACATGGAGTGTCGCTTCCTATATTCTTATATTGTAGTACCCAATTTACATCCATATTTTGGAACAAACTTCATGATGAATTGGGCACTCAATTCACTTTTATTACAACCTTTCATCCACATAATGATTCACAATAAGAGAGGACAATACAATTATTGGAAGACATGTTGAGAGCACGTTTGATTGAGTTTGGAGGGCATTGGAATAAAATCTTACCTTTCTGAAAATTTTCTTATATTAATAGGTACAACTCAAACATTTATATTGCACTATTTGACGAATTAAATGGGAGGGGATGTAGATTACCCATAGGTTGGTTTGTGGCAGGAGGTGTGAAACCTTTGGGTTTTCATTTAGTGAATGTTACTCAAGATAATGTTAGCGATATTCAAGCAAAGCTATAAGGAGCCAAGAGTAAACAAAAAAACTACGAAGATCATAAGGTAAGAGACACAAAATTTCATACCAGACTGAATATTCTTCTTAAGGTATCACCCATGATAGGGGTGATGAGATTCCGTAAGAAGGGTAAGTTAAGTCCGTGAGATATTAGTCAAATTGAGGTTCTTAAATATGTACTGACAGTGACATATAGATTGTATCTAACCCATAATCAATAAAGTTTCCAACTGATATTTCATGTCTCTATGATGAATAGTAATCATAGTGAAAGTGATCATATCATTAAGTGGGACGAAATTCTACTAGACACGGTCCTTAAATATGAGAAGGAACCTATTGCTATTCTTATTCTTCATGTGCGTAAGTTTATGACCAAGGAGATTAAGTCCGTGAAAGATTAATGGAAGCATCAATAAATTTAAGAAGACACTTGGGAAGCTGAGAATGACATGTGAGACAAGGATCCCCAATTGTTCATCGAATCAAGTACAACATCATTCCTTCGTGATCATATTTTCCTAAGTTCTGTCACTCTAGAATGAGTGATAGGTAAATTGGTATCTACTATAACGACATGTTCCCATCATTAAACTAATGCTAACTCGAGAAAAATGTTGGTCGGAGAACTTTTACATAGTATTGGGATTTTTCCAAACCTATCACGATTTAGAGGAAATTATAATCACTAAAGAGTAGAGAAAACTAGTAGCAATTAGGTTAAAAATTTATAATATTGATAACATGAGTACTAAGATTACTCGTTAATGAACCCGTATGACTTCATAGAATTTAATTTGAGCATGTATATCTCCGGGATCAAACATATCATAAATGTTTTTTTTGTAATTCTCATGGAGTAGAGGTGTGTTAGAAATTTGGGTTTTTTAAATTCTTGAGATATCTCATTTGTTCGACAATGCCGTCCTGGCGAGGGATTCTGCCACTTTGACACTGCTGCTATGGTGGGATGGGTGTCATTATGAAAGGTAGGATGTGAATTAATGTCGTTAATAAACCCCTAAACGACCTCATTATCTACTTTGTGTCTTTTTTAGTTCAGTAATGAACCCCGTGCGACTTCAACTCGTTTTCCACCATTGTTACGGTTAAAGGTAAGTTTTTCACTCCCCAAATCGATTTTTTGATTTGATGAACATAGTAGAATAGGTTATTAATGATGGAGAAAAGTTTTGATGTAGATTATATGGTGGAAGCAACCCTAATTTAGATTATTGGAGTCATGGGTTTGATCTAGGGTTCTTACAGTTATTAGTAATACGGGTAATTAATAATATTTTATTGATTCCTGTAATATATCAATTGTTTAAGAACAAGAAAAGCGAAATGAATCTTTAAATGAAGGATCAATTTTTTTAGTGTTTTATGCTTCTTTCGAGGTAGATGATGATTGTGATTCTTTGTTTGTGTGATATATTCATGTTCTTGCTTCATTTTGATACTTTGATATATATGAATATTGCAATATTGATAACACTTGTTGTAAATGAGATGGATGAATGATGTATGCCATGAAATCATAATATAAATGAATGATCTTGTTGATATACTTCTGATTGTGATTTTTATTGTGATTGTAGTGTGTCCTTGGGATATTTTGCCACGTTCCAACAGAAATAACTTTGATTGTTTGCCACATTCTGTCATAAATAACTTGAATATGTTGACACGTTGCGACAAAACTAACTTGGTCGGTTTCCACATTTCAGGATAACATTAAGATTGTATTTCCACATTTTGGTATAATTTTGTATCAGCTGTCACATTTCGGCAAAAGTTTAGAATCAGATTGCCAAATTCTAGAAGGCTAACTGTTTGGGTTTCGGTTAGGGTTCTGTGAGAGGACCAATGATGAGATGATAATTTTAAATGCATCGTTGATTCATCATGTTACTAATATTATCTATGTTGATATATATGAACGTGATTATATTCTTGCTTTTTGTTACAATAGTAGTAAAGTCGTGTGATCCTACCTATGCATTATGGTTATGTATTGATAGTGAACTTGCTCTTATTTTTGTTGAATACATGGAATCTTCATACGACTATTGTCAGACCTCGCATAGAAGATCGGTGATCAGTATATATAATTCAAGGGTGAGAAAATTCTTTAGGCTTCCATGGGATTCTCTTTAGTTTATGTCCACCATTTTTAGGCTTAGACATTTGTTTAAATAGTTGTTTAGTTCATAATAAAGGGATTGCTTCCCTTCTTGTTTTAGACGTTATTGAGCTTTAGATGTTCTGTACATTGACTTTCATATTTTAGGTATTTAAATTCCGCATTTGTTTAGTTAATTGACTTGCTTTCATAACTTAATTGTCTTAGAATGTTTAGTTGCTTTGTTTGCGGTTGCAGGGGTGGTTCTCCCACTTGAGGGTTAGTGTAGGTACTAATCGTGACAGTTTGGGTCGTGACAGATTGCATGATTATTAACACATTGAATATAAATGATTTTTGGTAGTTATTCAAAAATTATCATAGGTTGCTAGTTTCATAGAAAACCGCAACATGGATTCTTCCCTTATATCCTGTGCATAAATATTTCATAAAAATACAGTCGAATCAATACAAACATGGGTGGGGGAAGTTTGAGGGTTTGTTGATAGAAATCATAGGTTTCAACACTATTTCAGGGTTATATTGCAAAAATGATTCTCTAGTTAGGTTCTAAGATACATAATAAACTAGGATCTACTTAAATTCTATCAATGTAAGAATTTTCGGATGATGGGCAACCATGATTGTTTCTTGTGTTTGTCCCAGACAAAACACGCTTAAGCAACCTTCATCTCACTGAAGTGGCCTCCCTCATCACACTCTAGCGGGATTTTCGCGGCTGTTGTAGGACTCAATGGGGCAATAGCCCCTTTCCACAAATGAGAAATTTTTCTCCTCCTTTTTACCATGTATTGGTTAATACTATCACTCTATAATGTATACCTTCAAACCCTTGCAGGATTCTCTTAATAGCTAGAATGAACGAGGAAAATCTTCATTTTTTATGGTTCCTTGATGCTTCTAGTTAGGAATGGTACCATGACAACTGGAAAGTTACGTTATGCTGTGAGAGGGGTTTTATTTGCTGAATCTAGTGGAAAAGGTGCCCGTCTTTTACGCTCGACTAATGTAGTTTAGATGAAGTCTCCTGAGAGCATCTCCAGCCACAGCCCGCTCCACATGGGTGAAGGAGCTCAATGCCATCTTACTAACCATTCTGTGAGCTAATCCTAACCAAATGATCTGCATTTGAGAAGTGGACATTCACCTCAACACTTCCTCTAATAATAATGCTCTCAAGGCGCCTGATGTCCTAAACATAGAGTAAGGGGTCAAACTATGTGAGATGTAGTTGGGTTAGTTGAGAGTGACAGTAGTTGATCCTATGCACCAGGACAAGGCTTATTGTTCTAAAACGTAGGGCATCACCGGCATAACGTGGTCACTAGATTTTAAGAAATAGACGCACTTTGTTACCAGGAGGATCCTCTAATCGAGGTAACCTTTCCACGGGCTCTGTTTGTGGCTTGTGCTATATAGGGGATTAAGTTGAACATAGGTGCACAGATTATTATGAGTTTTAAGTTATCAATTTGGGAAACAAGAATGCTTTCTTCCTTCCAGGGTTTGTGATAACTATGCAAAATGGGGAGGGGTAGTGCTACTCTTGGACAAATATGAGATACTTCCTATGGATCCCCCGTTTACTCTCTTTTAGTTAGGTAGGGTTATAGGAGGAGAAGGATAAATAGGGCGAGCCACAGTCAGACAGCTTAATATGCAGATTCTGATGGAGGCAACAAAACTCATCCAACACGTTCTCACGTGCTCATGTAGAAGAGGATTCGGGGGTTGTCCAGAGTGGGTAAAGAGCCCCAAGACCTTCTTATGAGGTCTACCAGATCATGTATACTATGAGAATGAGTTCAAACGAGAAGGACGATTTAGTATCGTATCAACTCAAGTATATGGCTCAAACTTGGTATACTCAATTTAGGTACAATAGGCATTTGAGAGAGGATGTTATAAGATAGGTAGTCTTTAAAAGGATATTTCTTGATATTTTCTTTCCAAGGGAGAAAACAGAGCCAGAAGTTGAAGAGTTCATAAACCTTTGTCAAGGAGGTATGAGTGTGTTTTAATACTCCTTTAAATTCACTAAGTTGTCCAAATATGCTCCTTCATTGGTGTCCAATCATAGAGGTTAAATGATTAATTTTGTGATGGGTTTGACTGATGATCTTGTGGTAAAGTGTCGTTTGGGGATGCTTCATGACAACATGGACAGATCTCGTTTGGTTGTGCATGCTAAACAAGTTGAGGAGATTAGGCTTAAAAGGAAGAATAGGTAGTTCAAGAGTGTAAGGCCTTACGAAGGAGGTAATTCTAAGGGAAGTTGGACATTCTAGACAAAATTAAGTTCAACAAGATATTCTCCAACCAAGCTCCTACTAAATTTCCTAATGCTAGCAACGATTGGATTTTTAACCCTAGGTCCCAAAGGGGAATAACTGGAAATTCACCTAATGATAAACATACTTGCACCAAATGTGGTAAGAAACATATGGGTTAATGCTTTGTGGGAACGGATAATTTCTTTGGTTGTGGAATGGGTGGACATAATGTTATAATTGTCCTATTTTCAAGCCTAGATGAAAGGAGAGTAACAAATCTCATGAAAGTTGTCCTAGTTCTGATTCTCCTAAGAAGAGTTTCTTATATGCTCTCCGCTCTAGGGGTGAACAAGAGGATTCTCCTCATGGTTTCACCGGTATATAACAAGTATTTTTCATTAATGTCTATGAATTACTAGATCCCGGTACTACTTCATTTGTAACCCCATTAGTATCGAAAATTTTTTATATTCTACCCGATGTTTTTATTGAGGCTTTTTCATTTACTACCCAAGTGCATGACTCCATTATGACTACAAGAGTCTTTCGGAGTTGTCTTATATCATAGCCCAATAGAGTTACATTGGTTGTTTTTGTATAATTTTATATGGTTGATTTTAATATCTTTTATGGAATAGATTTATTTCATGCTTGTTTTGATTTTACTAATCATAGAACAAGGCTTGTTAAGTTCCAATTTCCTAATGAATTCATCATAGAATGGAAAGGGGATAAATCAATCCCTATAGGTCAAATCATTGTGTCCAAAAGTTTCTAATATGATCTCTTAGGGGTGTCTCTACGATATTGTGAAGGTTAAGGATATTGAGTCCAAGATTACTCCATTAGAGTCGGAACCCGTAGTGAAGGACTTTGCAGAAGTATTTCCCAATGATTTGCCCAGAATTCCTCCTGCACGGGAGATAGACTTCGACATAGACTTGTTACCGGATACAGATCCTATTTCAATCCCTCCTTACTAGATGGCTCTGGATTAATTGAACGAACTTAAGATCCAACTCGAAGACTTATTAGAAAAAAGTGTCATAAAACCTATTATTTCCCCATGGGGCGCTCCTGTGTTATTTGGGAAAAAGAAGGACGTGTCACTTTGGATGTCAATTTATTACCGTCGACTAAATAAGGTCACCATAAAGAACATGTATCCTATCCCTAAACTGAAAATTTGTTTGATCAACTCCAATATGAGAGCTACTTTTATAAAATTGATTTGAGGTCCAGGTATCAGAGACTTAGGGTGAGTGATGAAGATATACACAAAACGTCATTCCGAACTAGGTATGGTCATGATGAATTCTTAATTATGTCCTTTGGTCTAACTAATACCTTGATGTGTTTCATGGACTTTATGAATAGAGTGTTCCAAAATCACCTTGACTACTTTTTAATTGTCTTCATTGATGATATCTTGGTGTATTCCAAGAGACACGATGAGTATATTAGCCATTTCAGGGTTGTATTTCAAGTCATCAACAAACATCAACTCTTTGCTAAATATAGTAAATGTGAATTTTGGTTGAGATTGGTTGCCTTTCTTGGTCACATTATCTCAAGTGATGCTATTGAGGTTTATTCGAAGAAAACAAAAGAGGTTAAGAATTGGCCTAGAATGTTGAATCCAACCAATGTTAGAAGTTTCTTGGGTTTAACCTGGTATTATACAAGATTTGTTGATGGGTTTGCATCCATTTCTTATTCTTTGACAACCTTAACCCAAAAGAAAGTGAAGTTTGAGTTGTTGGAATCTTGTGAAATAAGGTTCCAAGAGGTGAAATATAAGATAACCTCAGCACTACTATCGACCTTACCAGAGGGTACCAACGGTATTGTGGTGTATTATGATGCTTCTCGAGTAGGTTTGGGTTGTGTCCTTATGTAACATGGTAAGGTGATAGCATATGCCTTTAGACAACTCATGATGCATGAGAAGAACTATAAAACTCATGATATCAAATTAGTGGCTATTGTATATCCCTTTAAAATATGGAGACATTACCTCTATGGTGGCCATGTGGATGTGTTCACAGACCACAAAAGTTTTCACATGATTAACCTTTATCACCCTGACAAAGAAAATTCTGTTGTGGATGACTTGAATAGAATAACCATGGGTAGTGTAGTACAGTTCCTGATAACAAAACAGAGCTAGTGAAAGAGGTTAGTAGATTGGCTCAGTTGTGTGTTCGGTTTGAAGATTCTCCAAATGGAGGTTATGTTGCTCATCATAAATCCGAATCATCTTTTGTGGTTGAGGTGAAGTCTAAGCAACACCTTTATCCTCTATAAATGGACTTGAAGGATTCGGTTCTTAGTAAGCTCAATTGGTCAGTCTCCAAATAGGGGAGAAGGCATACATAGGTACCAAGGTAGAGTATATGTACCGGATGCTGATGATATGAGAAAACAAACTGTTTGAAGAAGCTCATGGTTCCCGATATTCTATTTATATGGGTGCCAAAAAAACTGATCTTAGAGAGGTTTGTTGGTGGGATGGTTTGAGAAGGGACATAGACGAATTTGTGGTTATGTGTCCAAATTGCCAACAAGTTAATATCTGGCATCAATGGCCGGGAGGTCTAACCCAAGTAATGAATGTTCCTTCTTGGAAGTGGGAAGATATTAATATGGACTTCATTGTTGGGTTGCCTCAAACCCAAGGCAAAATGACTCAATACAGGTTATTGTAGATAGATTGACAAAATCCTTTCACTTTATCCCCATCAAGTCTACTTATTTCGCGAAGGAATAAGCTAGAATATACACTAATAAGATTGTGAGCATGAGTGGGAACCCTATTTCCATCATATTGGATAGAGGAGGACAATTCACTTCTCATTTTTGGAGGTCTTTTCAAAAGGGTTAGGTACACAAGCGGAACATACCATTCAAAGCCTAGAAGATATATTAATAGCTTGTGTTATTGATTTTAAGGGAAATTGGGATGATCACCTACCGTTGATTAAGTTCTCTTACAATAATAACTACCATTCGAAATTTTCGATTGCACCTTCTTAATCAATCTATGGTAGGAGATGTAGATCTTTGATTGGGTGGTTTGAGTCTTCACACTTTTTCCCCAATATATCTATGAGGCTATAGAGAAATTTTGAATAATAAGACATAGGTAGAAAACATCTTATATTCAGGAAAAATCATTGTCTACAGTAGGAGAAGATACCTTAAGTTTGAAATAGGTGACCGGGTCTACATGAAGATGTCACTCATGAAAGGAGTGATGAGATTTGGTAAGAAGGGAAAGCAAAGTCCCCGTATGTGGGTCCTTATGAGATATTTCAAAGGGACAGAAAGGTTGCTTATGATTTGAAACTACCAAGTGAACTAGCTTTGGTTCATCCAGTATTTCATGTCTCTATTGTCAACAAATGCTTAAGCGACCCGGTTTCTTTTTTCCATATTCAAGGATGATAAGTAAATTAGAACCTTTCTTATGAAGAGGTTCTGGTTGAGATCCTAGATCGTCAAGTCAAAAGGTTGAGGAATAGAGAGGTGGCCTCCGTAAAATTTTTTTGGAGAAACCATCTAGTTGAGGGTGTAACATGGGAGGTCGAGGCTGACATGAAATCCCGCTATCCTTATCATTGTCATTTTTGAGGTTAGTAGTTCCTATTAAAATAAAATGACGAGTAATGTGAATTTCACTTGTTTTTATGTATATGAATGTTTTGGTAAAGGTTTTTATTAGAAGGAGTTTTCTTGCAAAACAAAATGCTTTTATGATCTACTTGCACTTATATGATTGGTGTATATTTTCCTTCCTAAGATTGTAGTGTTTTGGCATTTTCTTGACAAGAAGACTAGCATGTTTACTCTTTAATGTTTTTGTTGAATTCATGTTGACATTGATAAGGTAGTTCCTCATTATATGATGTGAAATGTTGAGCTCTTATATGTGATATATTGTGAATTGAGTTGTCTTGAGAAGTGCGTTGATTTTGTGTTGAAGAGGGTTGTGAACTACTCCTATGAGCTATGACTCATGAAGTATATGAGTTTTGTTGTTGATTTGTTGGGCTGCTAGTAATTGAGTCTTTCTTCTCCTAATAAAACAATTTTAGTGTCATTCAGGGACGAATGTTCCTAGGGGGGGGGGGGATGTAACTCTTTAGAAGTTCCATGACATAGATAAAGCCATACCTGATGGACTAAGACTTAAAACAGTGTTTCTAAACCAAAAATAATGTATTCAACCTAATTATGAAGTGTTAGAATCAAAACGTCATGAAATGACCAAGACATCCAGAAACTAGTGAAATTGAGCTAGAGTGCATTGGTGTGTTTGGGAAAAAAGTGTTATACACATATTAAAGTGTGTTTAGGGTCGAAACATCTGAGTACGACTCCCCAAGGACCAATCTAAGGGTCCTTGAAGAGGACCCTTACATTTGACCCTAAAGGTGTCAATTCACAATGGCAATCTACGAACCAAACAACGTGTCGTCGATTGGTCAATGACTCGTCGATGATTCTCATGGTTAGGGACTTAGAAAATTCCAAAAATGGCTCTAGAAAGGAGTTTGTGACCAAAATCACGGACTGACAGTATGGTCCATGTTCTGGTCGACGACTCGTAAGTGAGATTTTGTGGTTTAGCAATCGAATTCACAGTTACATTTTTAATTAAGTTAGGGAAATTATTTAATTATTTAATTACTTAATTACGGGTTAAGGGGTGCTTAATTAATATAGTACAGGACTATAAAGAGTTAACCCTCATTAAATCCAACTCAATACCTCAATATTCCAAAACCCAATTCTCTGAAACTTCTCTCTACTTTCTCTCTCTATTCAAAAGACCCCATTTAAGACCAAACTTAAAGGTTCACTAGAGTTTCAAGATTCAAGTTTTTCTCCATAATTCTTGAAGGAATCTTAATATATGTAACTTATTCACTCTTGGAATCTCTTTCCCCAAGAGTCTTTCAAAAAATTGGGTTCCAATGATGTCTAAAACATGGGTATTCTTCAAATTTCGTGAATGATCTTTCAAATTGATTTGATGTTGAATTTCTTTGGTTTATATTTATATATTATGATTTTATATTTATTAATTTTTGTAGTTCTTTGTCTTTGACCTAGTTTCCATGAAAGATCCATGATTGAACCCTTTTTCCCTAATCCTTACTTTGTATGAATTGGACTTGTAGATGATTAGGATGGTTAGAATTAATAATTTTATTGTTTAATTAACTATACTATTATGATGGTGATTAGATTATTAGATAATTGTGATGAATTGAGGGTATTATCTTGAAGGAGTGTTTGGAAGCTAATAGTAAAATATCTTGTGACTTTTGAGTTCTATACATCAATAATGATGGTTCATATTTGATTATGTTCAATTAAAGTATGATTATGTGAATATAATAGTAATATGATGATATGATAATTGTGATGGCATGTTATGGATATATTGAATTGTGATATCTTGATATGGGTATGATCTTGCAAGGTTGAATATCAATCACTTGTGTGAATTATTATGATATAACTATGATGTAATGATCTAACTACATGATGGGTTGTAATCAAATGAAATTATCATGCAATACCTAATAATATAATGGCATGATTATACAAGAGGGTAGTCTCTTATTGCCTATATTAAGATTTGATGATAAAGAAAGGCTTTAAGACATTTCAAAAAGAGGCATTAGCTTAGCATCGAGAGAACTAGATATGAGAGGTGTCCCTTCTCAATGTGAGAAGGTAGGTTCATATTGATTATCATGAGATGGAGAATATAATGCAATTGTACATAAAGAGGGTTTCCAATATATTAGCTCCTTAACTATGTTGCCCCCTTAGGAAAACTATCTAGTCGATCGACCTATAATGCTTTCTTCATGGCTTGGTTCTACCTTGGCAAATAGAGAACCTTCTTTTAGTGTAGCATTTCATGGCACCAGATTCCATGTTTAGCTCACATTGTCTATTTCCGGTTAAGATTATTGTTCCCGAAAGAAGAATGAATTAATGAAATTAATAAAGTGAACACTAAGTAGGGTGACTTAAGGGGCTCTACTTAGTGTAGGTAAGGTTATGGGACTTTACCTACACATTGAACAAGTTGATGTTGAAGTGAGTCCAAGGAGGTTGTTCTTATGTTTACTTTATATGATGTTAACTTTATTTCATGAACATGATATTCATATAAGTTACTATAATGATTATTAATACGTATGATATGAATATATTTGAAATGTAGACATTGCTTATGGTCTCTTGCCTAGTTTAAATGATAATGTAGAGTTATGGGGCTTCACATAAGCATGGCACTTATACGCTTTGGAGGGGACTGTGAGTAAGGTTCTTATATGCTTTGATGTTATGAACTCTAGTACATGTATTGTTGTTATGACTTTATGTTGAACCTACTCATGTTGATATGACCATATACTGATGTTATTCATGTTTATATGACCGTGTGACGATGTTATTCATGTTGATTTGACCTTATTATGATGATGGTCTTATTTTGGATATGAACTTGTCTTAAGTTATATTACGATCATTGACTAGTATATGCTCTTGTATGTGCATAAACGCTTTCAAAAGTGGTTTAGCATTGTTTTGAACAGAATGTCCTTTTTAGCATGATTTAAATGGCTTCCATACTTCGTACATGTGATTTTTAAAAACCCATATTCTTTCCCTTTTCCCAATCAAAGTAGGTTTAGGCGATTGAGGTCTCAATTTCATTTTGAAGGAAGACTTGGACATATTTCCAAAGTTGTTGGTGAGTGCTCAAAGTTTGAGGATGTTGCTATTCTTCTACTCTAGCTATGAGATTGACTATGTCTATATCAGACGTGTTATTTAAATTTTTATTTGAAACTATCATTTTAATCTTAAATGTGGCATATCATATCAGTGTAAGGGTTACGCCCAACATTGTAATTCTCTATTAGATGGTATAATCTGAGATAATTGTTAGACTGTCTTATGAATTATCTATATTGCATAGATAAGAAGTCTATTACACTTAATAAGCGATAGTCTATGTAAACTCCATCTATGATAAGTGAGAAGCCTAAGTATATTTCACTATGTAAAAGTTTTAATTTTATGCACTTCTCTCGGCCAATGATATGCAATGACGAATGTTAAGAGCTACTCTAAGTCCTCTTCGAGGATAGAGAAGGCACTTACTTCTAGGGGGTGCTCACCCGTCGTGACATCCCCTGAGTTGAGAGAGAAGATTTCCAGCATTTTACTTTCATAGATGAGGTCATGAAAGGATGGTACCCCAATAGGATATAGATTTTAATAATGACACGTCTTATTCCTAGGGGTCCTGATTTGGTTTTCTCATTGCCTGGCATGTAAAAAACTACACTCTATTTTATATTTCCTCTTTTCTTATACTTTATATACGCACATGGATGCTAATTTTTGTTGTCTATCACAACCAATATTTAAATGTTAAGGTTTATAGCCTATATACGATTTTTGAGCAGTGAATAATATTTTAAGGATGACATGATACACGATTCAAGGTCTATAAATGACTTATGAAATAACAGAAGGGAAAGGTCTGAGATTCTGTTTCTCCCTATCCTTCTTTGGTGGCGGAAATTTTTACTCTAGTTGGAATAATTCGACCCCAACTGCTGAGATTTAAATGGTACCCATACAAAAGATTTTCTACGACTTTTATAGTGTCAAAACTTTTTCCCATTTAACCCCATGATTTATCTAGGAAGTTAAGGAAATCGACTTTGTTAGGATTGCCAATGTATACCATGAGTAAACCCAACGACACACACTCGAAGACCATTCTAAATAATTCAATATACAACCATGCACAACCCTACGATATATCCACATAGTGACAATGTTATAGTTTATCACAACACACATCTAGATTTCATTTTATCCATCACATCATGGATTATCTAGACCCTTCCACCGAACTTAATTATGACTTTTATTCAGAACAACAAGTTCACGAAGCTAAAACAATCAAATAGCACTATTTATAATACTAAATCTAGCATTCTACATATATTTATTAAGGTTTAGACAAACACATATTGCGTATGTAACCATCTCATCACATTAAAGAAAACACATTCTTTACACTAGCAATTAATTTCGACAATAAGAAGCAAACATTCATAGTCTGAAGTTACAACTCAAAGACAAGTCCAAACTATTAGTTAGTTCCTCCCATCTTTTACCATTGTTTATTATCCATGTATTTAATTGGAACCTTCTCAGTTCCCATTTTCCTTGCTTTGTTTCACGACAGGGGTCTACGACTTTTGATTTCCTTTGTTGTGATACCACTGGAATTGGGATATATCTATTTAATTAAACTCATAATAAAAGCGACAACTCTCACGAAAAGAGAGTAAAAGGTGGAACAACTTCATATAATTCTTCCTAGCTTCCTGAAGTAAGATAGGGACGCTAAGACACAACTCTGCATGATTCTATTCCACATTTTCTCTTGTATGGAAAGACCAGTAATTTGTCCTCTGATACAAATTTTGGAAGACCCAACCTAACAGGCTATTCGGGCACCTACTCTAACTCCTAATCAGGAGAAAACTTGAATCCTAACCATTTTTAAAACATATCGAATATTCAAGAAAAATAAGATGAAAAAACAAATTCACGAATATTTTTACAAATTAAGATTTTTAACTTCAAAGTTAAGATTGACAAATCTTGTCAAAATGGGCAAGAGACACTTCGAGCACAAAGTAAAAACATTTAAACGATAAGACACAGCTCAAACCATATGGAAGGAAAATAGAAGTTGTTGGAGAATTGCCTTTGTCTTTACCGATAAAACATCATTGATCCTCTAACCAGATTATGTCAAAAGGTATAGCAAGAGTAGTATCAGTAAAACCACGAGTACTAGTAGGCATCATTACTAAATCTAAATACCCAGCACATAATATGAGAACTAAACTGCCGAAACATGCAATAAGATTTTCATTCATCCACCTTTATATTTTCCCAGCCCTTACCATTCCCAATATTATTATCATAAAAGCATACTTGCATATAACCCCTTAATTCATGTCTTTTCCACTTCTCTTATAATTTCCACATGTTTATAGAAGCTCACCATCGATTTTATAGTACTACTCCCTCATAGGGAAACCCCATCTATAAATACTTTCACTAAAAACCACCCGAACCTCAACATAACTAAACCAAGACACATTCTACACAATAAGAAAAGCACTGAAACCCCTTGTTTCTCTTTACAATGCAACCCGATTTGGGACTCTACCATTCACATTTCATTGGGCAAAGATATCTCCAATTAGCTTACCAAATCGCAATCACATATATGCTAATATTAACGCTCCACCCTATTATCATGCAAGGATTCAGTGCACCATTCAACATTCTCAACAATACATATATATGTCTAGTGAATGGTCTTCTCATGGAACCCACACCTAAACTGTTCGTATACCATTACGTGGTACCTGATCAGAGTTAGTTTGTCATACATAACACCTGCCAAGTTAGAGTACCGAAACACAACATCCGAACCAATGCAAGTTAGTTTGTTAATAAGTGACACCTGATCCAATGGATGATATCACAAGCACAATCACATTTTTAACGTACAATACTCGCATCAGATAGTCAATTACTCAAGTTACTCGCCTACATTATTTATAACAAATTCATTAGGTTCGTTACTACTATTACACTTTGCTTATATATATACATATCATACATCAACGTATGAACATACATCGCACAAAATCAAAAATAACAACCATGCCCAAACCCAAGTTCACGAGATAGGGCTTTCTCCTACGGTGTGCTTTGCACGTAACACTTAGAAATATGTGCATAATACTCTTTTTATTTTTATTAGTGTATGAAAACCGACATATGAATTCTATTTTCAAATTCCAAAATATTACTTAATGAATAATATATTTATAACTAGTCAATTGATAGAGCCTAGCCTACCTGGGTGCGAAGCAATTGCATATAATTTATAGCCCCAATTCGGGTTATCCTAGATGGCAAGAAGGTGAATTTGGCCATGTATCAACAAGTTATTGATCTCCTTATGCTAGAAAGCTCTTCCTCTATCTAACCTAAGCCTGGAGCAGCTTTTGGAAAAATCTATGGTTATTTTTATCTAATTTAGGTGTTTTGAGAAAAAAGAAGTACATCAAATTTCATGTTATTTACATTTTGTCTTGCCCATCCCGCTTTTGTCACTACTTATCGCTCTAGAACACTGCAGCGCGAGCAGAATCTTTCCGGATCTAGCAGGATAGTGGCCCCAATATTTTCTATTTTTTTCATAATTAACGAAAGTTCAGGTTGTTACAATCTAGTAGCCAAATAGATTTTCAACGAGATCGATTGCAAAATTTTGTTTCTTTTCATTAAAATTTGAAATAAACTTAAACGTAATTTTACAATACAAACTAAATAATGAATTTTAAAACATTGCTGCTAAAAGAGAATAAAAAAAACCTCGTGTCACGACCCAAAATACGCCATGAGTGGCACCCACACTTAACCCCCTAAGTGGGCTAACGAAGGAATCTAAACCCCTAACATATATCAAGAAAATGCAGAAGCTCAAAAGTTATTAAGTAACCAATTAAATATGATTTTAATGTTTAACATTTATTATTCCCAAAATTTGAAAGTCATCACATCAAGGACATCTATTTTTGAATTACCAAGTCTAAGAGTGTTTAAGAAACCAAAATAAGAAAGAAAGATGGTCCATGTATGAAATTCAAAGACATCATGACGTTAATGAGAGAATCCAGCACAAGCTAGAAATAATAGCTCACCCTGAACCTTGATGTGCAGGAGATTGGCTAGAGCTAAGGGAAAGTTGAAGTCGATGGTACACTTGATGCACTCCACAAAGAACAAGAAGAAAATACAAGTAGGGGTCAGTACAAAGAACACGTACTGAGTAGGTATCATCGGCCAACTCAAAATAAAAATCAATATATATTGATTGATGATATAAAATAAACTACAATACTTAGCAGGTGGAAAGCAACGAACTCATGAACCAGTGACAACAAGACCAAAGTAGGTACACAAACAAATACAACATCAAGCACACCTATGAGGACTCATGCCTCCACACCATACTCATTCGGAAAAAGGGTTCTTTGAGATTGAGTATATTATGTTAATTCAAGATTCCTTTCCTTTAATGTAATTGTGTCGGAACATGACACTCTGATCCCATATACCATGTCAGAACGTGACACTCTTATCCCATAATATCATACAAAAATGTGACACTCCGATCACATAATACCGTGTCGGAACGTGACACTCCGATCCAATTATCTCATCATTTTATTTCATCAAGCCTTCATTATACAAGGCGTCATTTTAATAGAGAGGGTTCAAGCTTAGAAATTTAACAGTCTCAAAATTTTAGTCCAACCACAAACCACATAATCAAGACATTCAACCAACACAATTAAGTAAATACGAGACTTTTCAATATCATTCAATACATATCAATCGCTATTGAGAGTTTATCTATCAAATAGAAATTAACCATAACCTACCTCCACCGAACAATCGAAGTCAAGCAACTACTTCTCCAATGAATTTCCTTTCCTTATTGCCTCTGAACTCTTTTAAACTATCAAGTTTATATATGCATAAGGTTTAAGTTAACAAGCTTGTAAACACTCTTATTAAATGTCTAGCCTAGACCTAATTCCCATAATCTATTTTCTAATGTTTAAACCGATGGGTAGGTCCTATTTCCTCCCATTAGCACAACTTTAATGTATTTAATATAATATACTACATCCTATATTCAATTACTTATCTCAATCAGTTAAACTTCAATTATGATGTGATATTTAAATAACTTTCCGATTCTGAAAATTAAAGGTGTACCTTCAACAAGTAATCGACTAACTATTTATAATGTTTACTGTAGCTATTATTCCACTCAGGTTTGTTCCAAAAATCACTGGCCAATGACAGGGAAATCATTGCCCTATGATTAACATGAGAGTAATCCCTATTTTTCCATATTCCAGAACATATAATTCATATAACAACTATTTTTATTTTATTTTATTTTTTCAATTTAGTGACCAATCACTTCTCTTGTTTTTCAATATTATTCATATTCTCCACTAACCCTTATTCCCGAATACTTTCAACTAGAACGTTATACCTTAAAATTATTATCTAACTGTACAAGATTCAAATATAATATCAACCCATACATATTAACTAACCAACAGAAAACACTTGAATAATTCAATTCATAAGTCACAAACAGTAAGACGAAACGGAAAACAAAAATAGATTATATCATCATCTTTCCACACCCTAAAACTATATCTTATAAATTACTAATGGATTTCCCTTAATCATTAATTACTATCCATGTATACAAACATAAAAACAATTAAGAACTTCTCTGTACCTGAACGCTTTTGTTCCATCCCTCTTCGCTCACAGATGCCTCCATTATTTCTCAACCATTGTGCAACCCTTTTGTTTTTATTTCTCGTTTTCTACAGATCAGTTATTACCCTAATTGTATATATAACTAATTATAAAAATAGAGAAAGTTACCCACTACAAATTTTAATATTACCTTCTTTAACCACCAACTCTATAATTTATTAAAATTACCCGACTAATTTCGTAATTATAATTATTAATAGTCCAATCCCAATAGAACCCATCAAAAAATATTTTATGAAACATAAGGCTTAGCACTGAAATGAGCAAAAAGGGTAATTACAATAGATACCAATTTACTTATCATTCGTCCTCGAATGATCAAAGGAAGACAAGCGTAAGAAAAAGTACCTGAATCAGCAAAAAGATGTGGATATTTTTTTCATGAATATCAGCTTCACTCTCCCAAGTGGACTCTTCAACTTGTCGATTCTTTCATTGAACCTTGATAGATGCAATCTCTTTTGACCTCAACTTGTAGTCCTCCCTATGTAAAATAGCTACAGGCTCCATCTCATAAGACAAATTCTCATCAAGCAAAACTGAATACCAACGAATAATGTAGTTTCCATCACCATAATATTTTTTTTTGCATAGACACGTGAAATATCAGGTGCAATTCTTACAACCCTAGAGGTAAGGCCAATTCATAAGCCACCACTCCCAAGCGCTTCAGATCTTCAAATGGACAAATATACCTTGGACTTAGCTTATCTCTCTTAACAAACCTCAGCACACCTTTCTTGGGTGAAACCTTCAGCAAGACTTGTTCACCCTCTATAAACTCCAATTCTCTAACCTTTCGATCTGCATACTCCTTCTTCCTACTCTGAGATGCTAAAAGCTTCTCCTTAATGAATTTCACCTGCTCTAACGATTCCCTCAGAAGATCAGTACCCCAAGGTCTAACCGCAAATGCATCAAACCAACCAATAGGGTACCTACATCTCCTCCCATACAATGCCTCAAATGGCACCATATCAATACTTGAGTGATAGCTATTGTTGTATAAACACTCTGCTAATGGAAAAAATTGATCCCAATGACCACCAAAATCTATCACACACGCACAAAGCATATCCTCCAACACTTGAATTATTCGCTCAGACTGCCCATCGTTCTGAGGATGAAATGAAGTACTAAGATCAAGTCTAGTACCTAATTCGGCATGTAAGGTCCTCCAAAACATAGAAGTAAATTGTGTACCTCTATCTGATATGATGGAAAGTGGAACTCCATGCATTCGAACAATCTCTGAGATATAGAGTTTGAGTAACTTCTCTGCATTGTAAGTCATCTTGACCGGAATGAAGTGAGCAGACTGAGTTAACCTGTAAACAATTACCGAAATAGAATCAAAATTACTCAAGTCTTTGGAAGACCAACAACGAAATCTATTGCAATTGTTTCCCACTTCCATTCAGGAATGGGCATTCTCTGAAGTGTCCCTCTAGGACTATGGTGTTCATACTTTAACAGCTGACAATTTAGACATTGGGCAACTAAATCAACAATGACACGCTTCATTCTACTCCACCAATAGTGTTGCCTTAAATCACGATACATCTTGGTTGCACCAAGATGTATTGAATACATCGAACTATGAGCCTCTGTAAGAATAATGTGAATCAAATAATCAACACGGGGCATACATACCCTTCCTTTAATTATCAAGTTGTCTATTTCATCAATTAATGCCTCTTTAGCCTCTCTTCGCAATATTATATCTCGAATTCGGCTCAGCTTCTCATCAGCAAGTTGTTTTCCCTTAATCTTGTCAAGAAAAGAAGATCTTGCCTCCACACAGGCTAAAAATCCTCCTTTCTCTAGTACTTCAAGCCTAATAAAGTCAGTATCCAGAGTCTGAACCTTTCTACCAAATGGGCGTCTAGAAACCTGTAAGTGGGTCAAACTACCTATGCTCCCTGCTTTTCTACTTAAGGCATATGCCAAAACATTAGCTTTTCCTAGGTAATTTAAAATAGTAATATCAATCTTTCAATATCTCCATCCACATTCTCTGCCTCAAATTCAATTCTTTCGGAGTAAAGACATATTTTAAACTATGATGATCTGTACAAACTTCACACTTGATCCCATATAGATAATGCCTCCAGTGCTTTAATGCAAATACAACTGCAACCAACTCCAAATCATGGTTTGGATAGTTATGTTCATAAACTTTAAATTGTCTCGAAGCATAAGCAATTACATTTCTCTCCTGCATTAGAACTGCACCTAAACATGAATAAGATGCATCACAATAAAAAATAAAATTCTTGGCTTCCACTGGCAAGGCAAGAAACGGTGCAGTAGTCAACAAGGTCTTCAGTTTCTAGAAGCTTTCTTTACACTCGTCCGACCATACAAATGGAACATTCTGCTTAGTCAAATTTGTCAGCTGGGAAGCAATAGAAGGAAACCCCTTGATGAATCGACGGTAGTAACTAGCTAAACCAAGAAAGCTCCTTATCTTTGAAAAATTAGTAGGTCTTACCCAACTCTTCACTACTTCAACCTTAGAACGATCCACCATTACAGCAACCTTAGAAACCACAAGCCCCAAGAAGGACACTGAATGGAGCCAAAACTCACACTTGGAGAATTCGGCGTAAAGACTTTTCTCCTTTAACAAATCCAATACAATTCTCAAATGCTCCTCATGTTATTTCCTGCTCTTTGAGTATATCAGTATATCATCAATAAATATAATAACAAAGAGGTCCAGATACGGCTTAAAAACCCCGTTCACTGGCTCATGAAAGCAGCAGGGAAATTTGTAAGCCTAAAAGACATTACTTAGAATTCATAATGCACATACCTATTTCGAAAAGCAGTCTTTGGCACGTCTGTTTCCCGTATTTTCAATTGATGATAACCGGATCTCAAATAAAATTTAGAGAGGACACAAGTACTTTATAACAGATCGAACAAATAATCAATGCAAGGAATGAGATATTTGTTCTTAATAGTTACCTTATTCAGCTACCTATAGTCTATACACGTCCGGAAACTCCCATAATTTTTCTTCACAAATAATATTGGAGCACCCTAGGGAGATGCACTAGATCTAATAAAACAATTACCTAACAACTCCTGAAGTTGAGCCTTTAACTCTCTTAACTCAACTAGGGCCTTTCTATAAGGTGGAATGGAAATGGGGTGAGTCCCCGGCTCTAGGTCAATACAAAAATCAATATCCCTATCTGGTGGTATACAAGGCAGGTCTGCAGGAAAAACATCAGCAAACTGACGGACTATCAAAATAGACTCGATTGAAGGAACTTTGGAAGTTTCATCCCTGAGATGTGCCAAGGAAGCTAAACAACATTTACTCACAAACCTCTTAGCACGAAGAAAAGAGATGATATGAATTGGAGTGGAAATATAGTCACCCTCCCACACTAGAGGACCTGTCCCAGGCTTGGCCAAGGTCACTGCCTTAGCATTACAATCTAAGATAGAAAAATTTGGAGAAAGCCAAGTCATACCAAGAATTACATAAGAATCAACCATCTCTAAAAGAATCAAATATACATAAGTATTGCTCCCCACAAAAGATACCACACAAGACCTATACACCTTCTCAACTATCACAGACTCACCAATAGGAGTAGAGACACGAATAGGCATGTCAAGAAAATCACAAATGTAAATCGAGACCAGTGGTGAATGAGAAATATAGATATGAAAATGTGCATCCAAGATCAAACAATATAGAAGCCATGCAATAACATATATGATTAGTACCTGTGGTAACAACATCAGATGTCTCTACCTCAAATTTCCCAGGGAAAGCATAACAATGGGCTCTATAAGCTGTTTATCCATTGCCCCTACCAGGTTGCGCTACAGTAATTCCAACCTGCCCTCCACACCGACTAAACGTGTGGCGACCATGTCCTCAAGAATTATAGCCTCTATTATGACCACCTCTTCCTCTAACTACTAATTATCTATAACTTTGTCTTGGGCAATATTTCCTAATATGTCCAGTCTATCCACATCCATAACAAGTCCTAGAGACAATGATAGGTCTCTGTGAAGATGACGAAGGCTGGAGATAACCTCCAATCTCAGAAAAAAGGCTGACTTGTCTGCAACGGACCCCCAGCTGAAGACTGCAATGAAGACTGAATACAACCGTTTGGATAACCTCCTAAACTCTGCCCTCTGGAGTAAGAACCACTATCTCACCTCTCTTACGAAACTTCTTTAATGTCGACGCCTTGGTGAAGTCGTCTGTCTTTACCCCCTCTACCTCAATCACAAAATCAACAACTTCTTGAAAGAATTTTGCTGCTGCAGCTACCTGTAAGGCTGGAATCTGCAAATCTGACCTTAATACTTTCACAAAGTGGCGAATCCGCTCTTGTGGACTGAAGCAAAGTTGAGTTGCATACCTGGATAGTGCACGAAATTTGGCCTCATAAGTGGCAACACATCCTTCCTTGCTCTAGGCGCATTAACTCATCTCTCCTCCTGTCCCTCAAAGTCCGGGGTACATACTTCTCCATGAATAATCTAGAAAATGATGCCCAAGTCATAGGTGGTGTCGTTGCTGGTCAACACTCCACATAAGACAGCCACCACATTTTGGCATCCTCTTGAAACTGATAGTTAAAAAACTCAACACCGAATAGCTCCACCATGTCCATCTTATGTTGCAGCTCATGACAATCAACTAGGAAATTATAGGCATTTACAGATATGACACCCTTGAGAATTGGAGGTTTCAACTTTAACAACTTAATGAAGCGGTCATGTTGGTCACCATTCATTATAGACCCTGTCGTCAATCGAGGAAACGTGCCTGTTTCCAATGATGCATCCATACGGGGTCTCACAACAGCTGCATGTTGTACTCCATGAACCTAAGGTGCTGGTGCAAAAAACACTGGGGTGTCAGCCCCTTATCAGATAACCCAGTTAGATAAATGAGAACTTTATTAATCATCTCTAGGGTATGCTGGGGTGGTATTTCCTTCTCTTGAATCTGCTAATCTTCCCTTTGTTCACCCTCTCTCACTACCTCATCAGTCTGTGTAGGAGTCACTTCTCTATCCCTAGCTAGACCAGGTGTTTTTCCTCTGCCTCTAGTGGGCGTCCTCCAGCGACCTCTACCACGACCTCTTGCCACTGCTCCTCCTCTGTTTACAACCCAAATGGTTGGCTCAGGCGCACCCTGTCTTGCCGGTGTTGGTGTTGACACAGTTGTTTCTCTAGTTCTAACCATCTGCGAAAAAGAGTTAGAAGGTCAGATACCAATTTGTATCACCTAAATACTAATTAGATTCAAGTAATAGCACAAAAGAAAGAAAATATGAGTTTCCCTGAATTCATATAGCCTGCCGAAAAAAGTAAAGGTGTCCCCGTAACATAACTAGACATATCCTTGTGTGATCATATCATCTGACCAAATGCTCTAATAAAAAGTTTTTAACGACCCAAAATACGCCGTGAGTGGCACCCACACTTAATTTCCTAAGTGGGCGAACCAAGGAATCTAAAACCCCAACATATATCAATAAAATGCGGAAGCTTAAAACTTATTAAGTAACCAATTAAATAAGCTTCTAAAGTTTAGCATTTATTATTCCCAAAATCTGAAAGTCATCACATCAAGGACATCTATTTTTTAATTACCAAGTTTAAGAAACCAAAACAAGAAAAAAGATGGTCTATGTCCGAAATTAGAAGATATGAAGACGTGAATGAGAGAATCCAGCACAAGCTAGAAATAATAGTTCACCTTGAACTCTGATGCGCTGGAGATTGGCTAGAGCTTAGGGCGAGTCGAAGTCGATGGTACACTTGTTTCACTCCACAGAAAAACAAGAAGAAAATACAAGAAGGGGTTAGTACAAGGAACACGTACTAAGTAGGTATCATCGGTCAACTCAAAATAGAAACCAATATATATTGAAAAATAATATAAAACCAATTCCAATATTTAACAAGTTGCAAGCAACAAACTCATGAACCAGTGACAACAACACCATAGTAGGTACACCATCAATCACAACATCAAGCACACTTATGAGAAATCATGCCTCCACACCATATTAATTTAGAAAATGGGTTCTTTGAGATTGAATATATTAAGTTAATTCAAGATTCATTTCCTTTAATGTTATTGTGTCGTCACGTGACACTCCGATCCTATATACCTTGTCGGAACGTGACACTCCGATTCCATAATATCGTGTCAGAACCTTACACTTCGATCCAATAATACCGTGTTGAAAGGTGACACTACGATTCAATTGTCTCATTATTTTATTTCATAAGGCCTTCTTTATTCAAGGCGTCATTTTAATAAAGAGGGTTCAAGATTAGAAATTCAACAGTCTCATAATTTTAGGTCAACCACAAACCACACAATAAAGACATACAACCAATACAATCAAGTACATAAGAGACTTTACAATATCACTCAATACATATCAATCGGTATTGAGAGTTTATCTATCAAATAGAAATAAACATAACCTACCTCCACCGAAGAATCGAAGTCAAGCAACTACTTCTCTAATGTCTTTCCATTCCTTACTGCCTCTGAACCCTTGCTATCAATCAAGTATATGTATACATAAGGTGTAAGTTAACAAGTTCGTAAACACTCTTATTTTATGTCTAGCCTAGACCCAAAACTCACCTAATTCTTATAATCAATTTCCTAAAGTTTAAACCTATGGGTAGGTCCTATTTCCTCCCATTAGCACAATTTTAATGTAATTAATATAATATACTACATTTCATATTAATTACGTATATCAATCAGTTAAACTTAAATTATAATGTGATATTTAAATAACTATCCAATTCTGAAAATTGAAGATGTACCATGAACAAGTAATCGTCTAACTATTTCAAATATTCACTATAGCTATTATTTCACTCACGTTTGTGCCAAAAATCACTGGCAAATGATAGGGCAATTATTGCACCATGATTAACATGAGAGTAATCCCTAATTTTCCATATTCCAAAACATATCATTCGTATAACAACTATTTTTATTTTTTATTTACTGACCAATCACTTTTCTTGTTTTTCGATATTATTAAATTTCTCCACTAACCCTTGTTCTTGAATTCTTTCAACTAGAACGTTATACCTTAAAATTATTATCTAATTATACAAGATTTAAATATAATATAAACCCATACATATTAACTATCCAACAGAAAACCCTTGAATAATTCATAAGTTACAAACAGTAACACAAAAAGGAAAACAAAATCGATTACATCATCATCTATCCACACCTTAAAACTATATCTTATAAACTACTAATGAATTTCCCTTAATCATTAATTACTATCCATGTATACAAACATAAAAAAAATTAAGAACTTCTCTATACCTGAACGCCTTTGTTTTGTTTCTCTTCGCTCACAAATACATTCAATATTTCTCAACCATCGTGCAACCCTTTTTTTTTCTCCTTTTCTACAAATCAGTTGTCACCCTAATTGTTTTATAACTAAATATAAAAATAGAGAAAGTGACCCACTACCAATTTTAATATTATCTTCTTTAACCACCAACTCTACAAATTATTAAAACTATTCCACTACTTTCATAATTATAATTATAAATACTCTAAACCAAATTAAAACCCATCCAAAAATATTTTATAAAACATAAGGCTTTATCAGTTGAAACGAACAAAAAGAATCGTTTGACCTTGGTTGATTCTGCTCTCAATCTTCTCGTCTTATTCCTGTTGTTGTCGACTTGTCGTAACCATAGGTCGATGAGAGTTTGAAACGTAAAAATAATATTAAATTAAGCTAAATCTCTCTCTCTCTCTCTTACTTTTTCATTCACTTAATGGTTGATGTAATACATACATTAAAGTAAGCTGACACCTCTCTATGTCTAAAATGAGTATTTATCCTTTTTGGGACATTTTTTTTTCATATTTTTCTAATTAAAAATCTATACATTCATGGAAGTATTAAAAAAATATTTGTTGAAATTAAATGATCAATTTGAAAATTATATGTTTTCCAAAAAATTTTAGACTTTTCTTACATTTTATGTTTTATTCTTTCCTGCACAAAAATTGTATCAATTGAATGAATAAAAAATAAGAATATAATAATAATAATAATAATAATATTAATAATAATAATAATAATAATAATAATAATAATAATAATTTTAAAAAATTGCAATTAAAATAATTAAAAGTTTTGAAATAAAAACAAACGTTTCAAATAATGAAGAGGCGTGTGGTAATAAAAAATTACGAGGGCAACAAAGAATTACAATGATTCTATAAAATGACTAAAATTTTGTCTTTAAAACTGTTTTCGTTTAACTTATTATTTATTCTTATGTAAAAGCAAATATTACTTTTATAATATAAATTTAGATTACTTGGAAAAGTGATATAATTTTTTGGCGATTCTCTTATGTCTAACCTCAATAAAATATTAAATTTGGCTATATTAGATTAAGTGGCATGTTATATAACATTTCTTTTTATGACGTCTAAATTTCTATTTCTACTAATATTTCATGTTTTTTTTTATTTATGTTTCTTATGAAGCTATATTACTAAATGTGTTATGTTTCTTTTTAGATATTGATTTGTTGACTATTCTTTCTATTATAATTTCCAAATATTCTGAATAAGATTTTCTCTAGAATTTTATTTACATATTAATATTTTATTTTTTATGATTTTTGTTATTTCTCCATTATAATCGTAAAATAATAAGTATCTCAATTAATCATTCATTAATATTCTTTAATAATTTATAACTTAATGGTCTATATTTACATCACTCTCATAATTTTTTATAACCATAATTCCTGAAATAATGAATAGTCATTTTATTATTTCGGAGTTCATAGTATAGTTCTATGAATAAAAGCATGGTAACACGTTCTGGAAATAATCACATTAGTTTCTTATGTTATTATATTTTTTATACGTAATTCTTATATTGATGTGTTAGTTTGACTTGAATAGTAAAATGAAATTATTATATTTTATACGTAACTCTTAAGTTATTATTGAATGATGATTACTTATCATAATAAATGCTGACAAGAGTTAGGAAAAATGTACATTGATTTCATATTTTTTTTTATGTTTTTAAATAATTAAGATAACAATAATGATGTACATTATCTATTATTTAAAGTATGCTCTGAACATAAGTTTTTTGTTTCATATTTTATTATTGTAAGTTTTATTTTTTGGGGTCAAATAAGCAACTGATGACTTTGTTTGGAGTTACCTGACTACGAATCAAACATTTTTCTTTATGATATCAACTAGGTAAATTATCCGTGTCGCACAGGATTGAACTATGTTATTAAGCTTATATTGATCATTCGGTAATATTTAAATTTTCAATATGTATACACTAGATTGTGAAGATTATTTTATCCAAATCTCAAGATGACGGAACCACATGCAACACACGAGCTATGAATCTAGTCACCTATATATGTTTGGAAGAGTCTAGCCTAGTTTCCTCTGTTGCTTTGGATATATATCATTTATATGTTTTGTTTGGAGCTTGGGACTTTTGCACCCAGGCTAAGATACAATCCTCTTGATTTTATTAATTAATGGGCTATTGCCCGATAGAAGCAAAAAAAGAATAAGCATCTAGAAATTAATTTCTTTATTTATGTTTTTAATTAGACGATATGGTATGAATTCGACTCTCCTTACAAGAGTTTTAGTGGTAATGTGAAATGGAGTTGTCAGGAATTATAAATTATTTTTTTAAGAATGCAATTCACTTATGAAATTGTAATACTTTTAAAGAAAAAATATTCATATGTATATAAGTTGAACAAGTTATGTCAAGTAAAAGGGAACAATATAAGTATTTTTTGTTACCTGTTGATACCCAAAATGTAGTCATGTTTAGTTAATTTAATCTAAGTAATTAAAATTAAAACTTATATACATTGGACAAGTGTGACTCATATAAGTGTGCATAGAGAGAAGAAATTGGGAGATATATGGTTGTGCCCTTCTGTTGAATGATTCCTTAACAAGAGAGAGAATGTTTACACATAGAAAGAAGCAAAAAAGATGTATCAATAAGCCAACCAACCCTCATTATTAAGAATAACCAAAAAAGAAAAAAAGTAAAATTCCATAACCAAGAGTGATTTGTTGTTTTGGTAATTGCATCACTGCATGCATATATAATACAAGTTTAAACATATATTTAGTCATGTCCGATCCAGTGAAAGAAATTGTTCCTGAATCATCAGCGAAAGATCAACATGATTATTCTTCTTCATCATCCACCGATGGCGATGACTTTCGACAACCCACAAATGACAAGTCTCACCTCTTTGGCCGCCAGAAACCTGTCCATGCAGCTCTAGGCGGTGGCAAACGTACGAAAATCTCGATTTTGTTTGACTCTTCATATATAAAATCTTTCTACATCATCTTTAAATTATTTATTTTTACCCTTAGCGGGAGGGCGTATTTTAAACAACAACTATAATATATATATATATATATATATATTTTATATATATATATATATGTATATATATATATATATATATATATATATATGTATACACGCTAGTTGGTCATGTGTATTGAGGATTAGTTTTTTTGTCAGCTGCTGATATTTTGCTGTGGAGGAACAAGCAGATTTCAGCTGGGATGCTTGCTGCTGCTACTGTCATTTGGCTTCTATTTGAATGGATTGGTTATCATTTGCTCACTTTCATTTGTCATTCCCTCATACTTACATTGGCCATCTTGTTCTTTTGGTCTAATATCTCCCACTTCGTCAACAAGTGAGTTTTGGACTTGAAACTTGCAGTACAATTACGCTTCAACTATATTCATTTGTACTTTTGACATATATCCATCAATGTCAGGAATCCTATGGAATTTCCAAAAATTATATTGCCGGAGAAGTTGTGGACACAAGTTGCTTTACTTTTGAGGGACAGATTCAACTGGGCATTTGCTCTTTTCTGGGAAGTTGCTTCTGGAAAAGATTTGAAGAAGTTTCTCTATGTATATACCGGCCTTTCTCCCACGTTATATCTCTCTTATTTTTATAATAATAATTTCATGTTAATTATGTCAATATGCAGACTATTTTAGCTTTGTGGATTGTATCGATTGTTGGCAGCTGGTTCGATTTTCTCACCATTGTTTACATCTGTAAGTTCTATTCTTTCCATATATACCTCCCTTATATTCTAAGTGAATATTTTAAAACTGTAACTCTCGTGAAAATGCAATAGACACTCATGGATCTCTATTTGGATCAACAAACTCTATTTCTTGATTAGCATATCTAGTGACCAGGGACAAAGCTAGGTGGGGTTTTTTGTTAGAACTGAAAACAATTTGGTATAAAGCAAAAACTAGGAAGCAAACCTTGAAAGATCATGAGTAATAAGACAAACGGGAAATATACCAAAACACACAAAGATTTAATGTGGTAAGGTCAATCGACCTACGTTCACAAATAAGATCAACTATCCACTATAAATATAGGAATACAAATTATAGAGAAAAACAATTTTAACCAACTCACTCAGAATACAAGGAGATACACAAAATTGGACCCAAAACAACAACTCTAAAAACCCCAGGGCTATATTGTAAATACTGATTAAATTAGAAGGAACAAACCTATATTGATAGAGTCATATAACCTTTACTACAAGAAAAGGACTACTCAAAATAATAACAGTTTTTTCTAAAAAGAAAACCTATTTATTGTAAGAAATCAGGGAAAATAAACCACAACAGTTCGTTGGTTCGGATGAACCCAGTAGCCTCTCCGTAGACCTTATATGTGTACTAAAAAAGTAAGTAATAATTTGTGAAGAGATAACAAAACTTATTGACAACTCAATGGTAAGGAAGGGGAAGGAAATTTAGAACTACCAACCTCCTACTAGCTTCGCCTCTCAAGTCGTGACAGAATAACAGATTTTCATTGTTTAAATGAGGAAGAGATTAGGAAATTTAAGATAAGTTCTTGTCACCAGTTATTCACTATAATAACTAACTAGGAAAATTATTTTTTTGGACAGTATTTGTTATGATGTTGACAGTACCATGTTTCTACGAGAAACATGAAGATCAAGTAGATACCTATGCACAGAAGGCCAAAAAAGAACTCAAGAGACAGTACAGTCATTTGGATGAGAAGGTTCTTCAGAAACTACCAAAAGTTCCTTTCGTTAAAGACAGTAAGCAGCAGTGATGGCAATCTATTTCCAGGCGGTTAACGGCATCACAGTAGGAGTCTCCTAATTTTTCATTTTACAAGCAATACTACCCAAAGAATTCTTACGCTTCAGGATGTTTATAGAAAAGAGTTTGTATGATTCTCCGCAATTCTTAGAGCATTCCTCCGTCAATCCCTATCTATTATTTCCGTTGTTGTTGGTTATTAGTCATACATAGGAGTGAATCTATACATTATTAAGTCGCTTTCACTATTTGAATCAGAATTAAAGATGATATACAAGCAATTATGAGATTTTTATGTCACTATTTGTTTCGGATATAGTACTTCATTTGTTACCTTTTATTACCGCAGAGTAAGATTCACATGTCAGAAAGATTGCTCTAAAGTAAACTTTAGTTCACTAGAAAACAAAGTTAATGTCATAAACTAAATGCGTTTGTAGGTTGTAACACCTCGTTCTTTTAAAAAGGTCAAAGTGAGCAAACATTAAAGTCCAAAATCCTAAAGCAGGCTGCGGGCCCTTTACGAGATCCTAAACGGTTCGTTTAGGGCCCTACAGGCCGTTTAAGTCAAATAGATTGGCCGTCCAGGGTTTCTCTCTAGAGATAAGGAAGAAGAAGTTAGGGTTTGTTTTCAAGATCTTCAATTCACCATAGTTTTTGGGTGCTTGATCACTAAGGAATGTTGGTATTCTCCAATATTGTCCTCCGTTGGGCTCTCCAAATCATACAATTGTACAAGTTCAATTTCCAATTCAAAGTTTGGTTTTATTCAATCTTCATGGTTTCTTTTTAATTCTGGTTCAATTGGTATTTTTCTATCTTTTACTGGATGAATTGAAGTAATTACATGTGTCTAAGTTAATTCATATGAATCCATACATGATCTTTTTTTTTTACAATGAACATATGATGAAACTTATGAAAATAAAATTATGAAGCTCTATGTATGCTTTTATGAAATTGATGTAAATTATTTGAGAATGCCTTTTCATTAAAGTGTCAATGAGATTGTGAAAGATTTTCTCACATGTACTATGATCATGATTGTGAAATGTTATCTCATATAAGGATTCATAAGGTCGAAATGTTTTCTTACTTAAGATGAATCAAGATTCAAGGAGCTATTATAAATGACTTTAGATTGGATTGGTAGCTTAATTGTTCCCTTCCTTGGATGTTGAAATGAATATGATTAATGACTATTTTGTAGAATTTACATAGAACCGAGAGGGTATTGTGATGGTGGCTCTCTCGTTTGTAGAGGTTGGTGTTGTAGTAGCAACTTTTTTTTCCCTAACTATGTGCATCATAGGATGTCTTAGCTAGTTACATAAACTAGATCCACATAAATTAGAAGTTTATGATCCTTACCTTGGAAAGTAGAACATCTCTTTGCGATGTGGGATAGACATTAGCTAATTTTCATGTTTTAGCTCACATGGTCTTTGTCGCTTGATGATAAAAAATTCCTCATTAATGAACTAGGTTAATTTTAACGTATCTCACAAAGTGTTTTAAATATGTTAAGATTGCATTGACCTTGATTGCAACTTGTGTTTTCTAAAATAGTGTTTTATGCTTTAGCTTGGTCATTGCATGTAATGTACTTTTAGCATAATTTGATATCGTTTATATATTAATATGATACTTACTACGCTATATGTACTAACGTGAACAGTTGCTCCTACAGTGTTTCAGTAATCGAGAGTCTGATGGTTCTACCTCGCATACTCGTAGCTAGTTTATCTCACATGTCATTTTTATATTGGTGAGTCCTTGTTTTTCGAGAACAAATACACTTATACAATATTTATTTATTTCAGTTTAAGACATGAGATGTAGTGTGTGGGTTACGTCACAATCATTTTTCATATATAAGTGGCTTGTCGAGACTATGTTAGACATCTACTTTGTCAAACTCTATTATGATATAAATTACTTCTTATGAACTCACTACTAAAAAAATAATGAATACCGACCTACAAATACCAACTTTCAGAGGTTAATATTCCCTGAAATACCGACCAAGTACCGACTTTCCAGCTTAGGTTAGAATAAGCTTCATCGCTACTCAATACTGACCTCCAGAGGTCGATATTTATTGGCCTCTAGAGGTCTATTTTAATTTTAAGTAGAAAAATTATTATTTTATTTTTCGACTTCTTGAGGTAACTTTTATATATTTATTTTTATTAACTTTTTATTTCCGTGTTCTGGATTCATAATATTGGTGGCTCCTATTTTAAAATAGCGGCATCCGTAGTTTGGTATTTGTTAATTTGATAATTTTTAATATTTCCGACCTCTGGAAGTCCGTATATTTTAATTTTAATTTTACTTAATTTTTAAATTCTGACCTCTAGAGGTCGGTATTATTTATTTTTTATATCCTGACCTCTGAATGTTGGTATTGTTTATTTTTGTTATTCCAATCTCTAGAGGTCAATTTTTTTCGAGATTCTCACTTTAAGAGGTCGGTATTTTTATTTTTTAATTTTGAGATTCTGACCTCCGGAGGGTTCGGTATTTTTATTTTTATTTTTGAGATTCTGACCTCCAGAGGTCAGTTTTTTGCTATAAAATCTGGTAGCAAATTGTTATAATTTTGGTTGCCCACATGCATATTTATACCAAAACAACCCAAAGAGTTGTCAACCCAATAATTTCAAAATTTACATGAAACTACGTCAAAATAAACTAAAATACAATGAAACAAATCTCGCACCCTCTTGCTGCAAGTTTAGTTATTGACCTGCATATTCATAAACAAAAAAACAAAAAGCGGCCAACACAATATTTCAATATATACATTAAACTACTTCTACGATCAAACAATTACAAAAATATAGAAGTCTAAAATATTAAAGAGATACAACTACTCCTCATCAGCCTCACTCTCCTTATTAGACTTATCATTCTCATCACCCTCACTCTCTTTATAAGACTTATGATTCCATCACTATTAGCCGGACATGGAGGAATAATTTTTTCTGAATCAATAAGAAAATTAAGTTAGGCCTAAAGCGCTGCATACCTCTTGTTATCTGCCTCCTTAACTAACGCAATCTCCTCCTCTCTCTTCTTCTCTCTCTCTTCTCTCTTCTTCTCTCTGTCGACTACGACAACAAGATAGACATTAAGATAATATATTATCTTGTGTGTATAGCCACTGTGAGATAAACATATACACAAAATGCTCATCTAAATTAGGCATCCCACGATGCTCTACTAACAAGGAAAAGATAAAAAACCAGTTAAAATCCTTAAATATCGTAGGAATATCGTAGAAATCTGCTAAGCTCTTCACAATCTTCTGAACTTACATCTTTTGGATCAAAGGATGGATGATCTGAAAGTGATAAACCTTGTTTAATGTGACCTAGTCCCTTTGAATACAGAACCTGCTTTGTAGTTACTGGCAGCCTAATAAACGTACTTTCTTCAAGGAATCTTTGAGATTTTCCACTTCCCACTAATCTAAGCATTTTTCTAAAACAACATCATCCAGTATCGACATGTTTGCATTTCTAAAACCATGAGGGGTAGTAGGATGACCTAAATCTCCAATCAACACCACATTGTCCCAAAAAATTCTTCTCCAGAGGATACAATCGTATGTCACATTTAAGAAAGGCCCCTTAATTTTCTTAATTACCCTAACCAATTCAGTAACCCAAGTCTTGTCAGTTTCTTCATGCATCTTTTGAACCACGTTTTCACTTATGTTCATTGTCGCAGAATTCCCCTGATTTCATAACAAACCATTGGTTTTCATAATTACTACATTCAATGTGAACAAACAATAATCTTGCCGATACTAATCTGGAAAAATAAGCATAAAGTAATGGTACGAAAGATCCCATGTCTTCTCCTCTAGGAAACACTAGAACGGTCACTACTAAAAATCTTCCAAAAAGAGAAAGACAAAAGAGACGCAGTCTATTGCTTTTTTTGGCAAGAAGAGACAAACATGCGACAGAATTATGTTTGTCAATTTTTAGCTTGATGTTTTTTCAAACGCGACGGACAGCGTCACTATTAAGCAATGGACCGCGTCACATTTTGATTATTTCTTTTGTTAAAAAGTGATGGACTTCGTTAATATGTTTTAATTTTCATTTTTTTGAATTTCTAGAATGCGACGCGGTCCGTCGCTTTTATTGAAATTTGATTTATCAAAATCCCAAAAAAGCTACGGATAATAGGACCCTGTTTGTCGCTTTCCTTGAAATTATATTTTCTAAAAATCAAGAATAGATGGACTAAACCATGATATCTGTCACTTTTCTAGGTTTTAAAAAAAAATTCCAAAAAGTGAGGGACAAAACCACACTGTCTGTTGCTTTTTCTGCAATTTTTTTGACAACAGAAAACTGCAAGTTCCTACCCACCTGTAAAAGTTCATTTCAATCTAATTGATATACACTATTCAACCAAATCAAACACATAATTATATAACCATTTTTCACAGCATAAAACAAGAAACTTAAAATAAACATTTGGGATTATCTAAATCAAAATATAAAAACTTATAAATGCTTTTAAATTTTGGAAGTCTTTCAAATTTTGGTTCAAAATATATTCAAATTTTTTTAAAAAATCACAAATGGTCACAAATGTAGACGAGCTAGGGAGTGGATCCTACCCAATCATCGTCATCATCAAAACTATTCTTGTAGGTGTCATCGGGAGCAGATTTAGTAGGTCTATGAGAGAGGTTCGACAATTTTAATGTTCGCACTTATTCTTTGTTGTTCAACTACTCTTTTCTGTTCGAACTCTGCCAGTGACACTATAAGTTTAGCTATTTGATCTGACATAGCAGCAGTCTGAACACCGTGGAAGGCCTCGACTGACTAGACGATCCAATTCCTTCAAAATTTGACTAGAGTCATTTTACATCGTTCCAAGAGCCTTGTCACAACCCGAGAGTACATCCTAGATATTAGGGCACTCTTGGAGTGCGACATGTTGTAGTTGACCTCTCTGAGGTATTGTACAAGCCCTATGACATCATCCATTACATAGATGTATTAAAAGTATTGCAGAATTTAAACTTTTCACACGAATAATCTTAAAACATCTTTCACATTAAAATCATAGGAAATACGAAGTCTCAACATATGCCACTCTTAGACCCAAGAATACTTGGGAGATGGCCCATACGATACGAATATAGAAATAATTAGTCTATTATAATACTTTGAATAAAAAAAGTCTAAAGATAGTTATGTCCTCGAGTCAAGTGAGGACATGCTTCAACTTGCTTGAAAGAATCCTAGTTTCCAATCTTTGCGTCAAGACGCTTCTCACCTTCCACCTACACCATTAGATATAACAAAATGTATGGAATTAATACAATGCATTTACTAAGTATGGCATAATGCTTAAAATAATAAGAAACTGTCACATCTGGGAAGTACCCCCTAGACCTAAGCGACATCGTCGTCCTAGGAGAGGACTAGGACTAGACTCTTACCATTCATCTTCACATTCACAGGTTAAAAGTGTGGACAATTTAAAACTTTTCATGTACATCTACTTTATGATATTTACTTAGACCTCTTGCGTAAATATAATATATTCGTAGCGAGTATACATAGACACCTCATATAAGAAGATTACATAGTCTTCTACTTTAATGCCACATAGTAAGTAAATTCTAGTAACCTTTTTGGAGAATATATTGCTAGCCAATTTGTGGGCATAAATCAAACTATGATATTCTCACTAGACAAGTCAATTAACTTCATGAATATACTATAGTGATTTCATCATTCTAAGCAAGTCGACATTTAACAATGAACTAAACTTCATGAACGATTTATACAACTTCATCTTCTCCAAGACAATTAGGCATTACAACATTCTTTAACTCATGTAACTAATACCCTAATCATACAAATCCAATCTATAGGTCTCATTAGACATTAACAGTTGAAGAATCCTACATATAATGATCAATTAGCACCACATATCAACAACATGTTCTAGATTACATGTACATACTATTAGAATAAAAAACAAGGATAATTAGGGAGATGGACGTTCAACTATGTCAATGTGAACAATCCTAGTTTTGATATTCTTTAATTCATAAAACATTTGAAAAGCCTATGGGAGAAAATAATTCAACAGAAAAACACATACCTTATGTAGAATTGAATCTACGACGATCACCTTGCACGAAAACCTTGAAGAATATTTTGAAATCGCCTAAAAGAAATTTTCTATTTTTTTACGTTTTGCTTACTGTTTTTCTCACGATTTCGAACTGTTTAGAGTCGTGAGTTTTCTAGTATTTTAATGTGATTCTAAGTCTTAGTAACTGATATTGACTAATTCAACTTAGACTAATTAAGTTAATTAAATAAATTGTTAATTACTAAAACACCCCTCCTAAATTTACTAAAAATAGGAGTGCATTTCACTTACTCAAATCCAAAATTTCCTAAGTGTTTCAACCAAAAATAAAGATTTTAATTAATTAATTAAATTTCTAATTTAATTAATTAAGGTAAGTATGGTAATTACTTAAGTATCCCTAAGTCATTAGGACCATAACTAACCCTTTTTGACCATCCTAGGTTAGTTACTAGGTTTTCTCTTAGTTAGTTACTTGTCTAGTGTAAGGATTACGGTTTGACCATTTTCAATTAATTTATTAAGTTGATAATTTAATTAATTACGTTAAATATGGTAATTACTTTAGTACCCCTAATTCACTAGGACCATGACCAACCTTTTTTGGACCATCCTATGTTAGGCACTAGGATGTTTCTTGAGTTAGTTACTAGGTTAATGTCACCCGGTTAGATCTTAGGTTGTTCGGTGCACTAGTTAGTTTATTTCGATTAATCCTATGTTACTTATCTAGTTCATTAAGTTAGTTAGAGCCAAAAGTTTGTTAGGAATCTAAGTCCCACATGGCTTGACCCCCACTCGTGCGCCTGCACCTAACCGTCCTAACCACCCTAAAATAATTCTTGCACATGTGCTTGCACATGTGTTGCTACTCATTTGTTGTTGTTGTCCCAAGGATACTCACTATATCCTTGGGTACTTGTTACTCTACATGATCATTTTAATATATTATGTTCTATGGTACCTAGGCTTGACGCTTGGATGCCTAGTAACTAATGTGTGTGAGCAATGAACTCAAAATCTTTAGCTGAGGGTCTTCATTGCAGGTAAAATTCTCAAGCAAACATGGATTATATTTTAAATACTTGTGTATACATAGAAATTGGCTAACACCCTTAACCAAATTATTCTATAATGCCCAATATTTATCAATATTGGGCATTAGGACGCCTATTTACCCCAATACGCATTTTTAAAACTTATAGGCTCTTTACTTAGGCAGGTACATATTTCTGGAATGTTTCACAAGAACTCACATTCACATTATACATGTAAACAAATTTACAAAAACAAGACACACACTTCACCGTATCACATGTAGCATATTATTCAAGAAGCACGTAGGAGTAATTAATGTCAACGATAGGTTACCCTATTAACTACTATAATATCATCAATATAAGTATCATAACTATAGTATAATCTATCAAGACCTCATACTTCAATCATCAAGTAATGCACATAATGACTATACTATAGATTACTAGACACACACATCATCAACTAGAAAGACTCATGCTTTGGATCCACATAGACACATAAGTCATATATACTCTCACAATAACCACATATTAAATTTCTCACATAACAATATCGTAATAGATCAAGTAATGTCGAAGAGGCCACACTATTCACAAGTATATCACATAAGAACCGCCACCATAATTGTACTATATAAAACATCAGCATCATCTAAGAACTACACTATGCAATATTGAGAAATTTAGGTCAACATACCATTATTCCAATCTCACAACTCCAATCCATAGTCACCTCAATCAACACAATACTCAAAGACCCTTACCAATGGACATGACCTCCAATTCAATCGAATAATTACAATATACAATGAATCTAAGAAAATACAACATGAACTTATATATTTAGCGCATCCTACTAGCAATTCTAGGATGATTCATTCATAATTAAATAGCCCTAATCAAACTACATAAGAATTCGAAAGCATAATGACATAATCAAAGCACCCACAAAGTAGTCAAATATACGGTTAAATGGATTACATGGGTTCATAGAGTTTTTAGGTCAAAATCATCAATTTAATATCTACTTAATCAATATGAAATGATTCAAAACATTTATGCAAGAAAATATGGCTTGATTATAAAATAGCTTATATTTATCTTTGAAAGACTTTGAAAATCACTTTGAAGATTGGTAGTTTGAAGAAAAGTGATTCAAGTACTAATACCATAACATAATTGATTATACACCACAAATTTAATGAAGAAAATTGATGAAGAATAACAAAAGAATCTTCAATCCAAGCTCTATCTTGATTTTTCTCTCTAATCGAGTTCTTGAGAGTTCTTTAAGGAATTTGAGTTTTGATTTAGAATAATTATTTCATATAACTGTTTCAGACTTAAAAAATTATTTATAATACACAAAAAAACCTTACGAAACTTCCCTTTTATTAATTTTTATGTGGGGTGAATTTACCAATTCACCCCTACACTTTACAGTGAATCAGCAAGCAGTTGCAGCCACCATCGGCGTTGCCCATCGACGGGACGTAGGTTAAAAAAATGGACGTCCTAGCGGGCGATTGATAGGTTCTGAGACTTAACTTTTGGTGATTAATATCCCTAGGCTAATTCCTGACCTATGCCTCCCAGATACGGGGCGTCATTCGATCTACTATGTCGATGCCCTCCGTTGTTGAGGCTAGTCTTGACAGCTTTGGCCTAAAAGATGGGTCCTTGCTTGGTTGGTCCTTGGGGAATTTTTTCCCGGACTTTTCCACCTCGAATATGTTTGTATACGATTTTAGATCCTCTAACATCAATTTCATCCAAAACGCGCACATAAAACTCGACAAAACATGCTAAGTCATACAAGGAAGTTTTAAGCAAACCTTTCAAACGTCATGGATGTTCTTAGATGTTCTACCTCCAAACTTCATGAAATTTTTTACAATGCCTCCTATTATCATTATAACTCATTCTAAGACTTCAAAACACCAAGACATATGTATTAGGCTCTAGTTACACCTTAGTCGTTTTAGAGGTGTTACAATCTCCCCCACTTGGACAACATTTGTCCTCGAATTATATTTGGTTCATTTTAAATTCTTTAAATAGATAAGAAACTAAAGACTAGCATCAAATAACCATACCACACCATACAAAATACAAAATTTAGGAACACCAGTTTCACATACTTTTAGAGACTCAAAACACAAACAAGAGGATAAAAACTAATCTACTACTTATTTTACAAATAAGACTCACATGCTTCGTTTCAAATAGGAGGAACACCTTCTCCACACATTATCATCCTTATATACATCACCCATATATACATCACCCATATACACATTACAACGATTTTTAACAAAAGAACATTTAGTAAAAAATTGAAATTCTTTATAGTGAACTATGCTCAAAATTCAAAAAATGCAACTCTTAAGCACTTTATGATGAAAGCATGACATATATGAAATATAAAATCATACAAACACATTTTACAACATAACTATAACTTCATAAAATGGACAATGCAAGGAATCAAATTCAATTCCAACAAGACTTCTAAACACCATTCAACATGCAACATGCTACATGCTACTATGACATTCTAATTCTCAAGCTTGAGTAGAATAGAAGAGAGGTGAGACTATCAATTAAAACTCCACTACTCACCATACTCCCCCACTTAGAAGGAACTCATAACAACTAAAGGGAGAAACTATAATTTACCAACATCATCTTCATCATCCAGCTTCGATCCTCTAGCCCAGAGTGCATATAATCGATTCTTCCTTTGAAGATCATCACCTGGAATACTTGGAGGAACTTGTTTACATTCCTTTCTTCTAGCCATAATAGGAGAACAATCCCTCACCTTATGTCCATCCTTACCATAATTAAAGCAATTCCCAGTACCAACTACACATTTCCCATAGTGTTTCTTCCCACAAGTAGAAGAAGTAGTCTAACCATTTTGAGAACCACTACCCTTATCAAGTTTGACCTTAGGATCCTAGGTTCATATGTAATTGGATACCTCTTCTTAAACCTAGGTTGGATTTTCTCACTTGGTCCACTCCTCTCCAAGTTTCTTGAAATCCTACTAAGCTTTGACTACTTAATGGATTGAGCATACACCATGATCCTAGACAAGTTCATATCATCATGGAGCATGGTCGTACGACACTCTTATTTAACAAGGTCGGCAACAACAGTCACAAAACTACTCATCTAATCCCTAAAGTTAAACACCAAGGATGAAACACACCTAGACAATATATTGAACTACAAAGAATACTCCTCAACACTCATATTGTCTTTCTTGAGATTAATGAATTCTTCGACCTTCACCTCCCTCATCTCACGGGGAAAATACTTTCTTAAGAAAGCCTCTTTGAACTCTTCCTACTCTATAGGACCCGACTAAACATGCCTATTATCTTTCCACTGCGTGTACCACACTTGACCAACCTCTCACGATTGGTACGGAGGTAACTATCCCTAGAAGTCACCCCCTTGGCAGTCAACACCTTGTACATACAATCTAGAAACTCTTGGGATCCTCTTAAACCATAAAAAAAAAAGATAGGAGGATTCTTCCTCACAATGTCCATAAATCTAGAGGTCATAGTACTCTCCACAACATTCACTCTAGGTTCAACACCCCTATTCACATAAGTAGTCATTGCTCGGGCTAAAGCAAGTATAGCCTCTATAATGTCGCACATAGTCATGTCCGGGGGAATCACATGAACATCATTACCTTGACATCCAATACGAACTTGAAAACCTTGGGGAGGCATTTGAGCATTGTGAGGAACTTGAACTCCCTGTTGGGCTAGTCCACCTTAAGGAACTTCCTCTTGCACTCCTCCTTCTTCAAACCTTCTAGTATTCATCTCCTACAAACACAGGAGAGAGATTAGGAATAGAAACTTGTAACCTCAACTCTATAGGCACAACACTGGATTGATGAAGAAAAAGGATAATCTATCTTCCTATAGCCTCTCACCCATAGACGTGTCGCTGCCCACACCGATGAACAAGACTCCACTAGACGTGGGTTTATGAGACTTTTTGATTCCAAAGAGAACTTTCATAACCTATGTTCCAATAATAAGTTTTTCACCACCCGAGAATACATCCTAGAAAATATAGCACTCTCGGAGTGCGACATGGCTTACTTGACCTCTCGGAGGTCTTGTACATGCCCTATCAAATCATTCATTGCTTACATGTATGAAATGATGTGTGAAATTAAAACATTTCACACGAAATATATTAAAATATTTTTCATACTAATATCATAGGAAAATACTAAGTCTCAAGATATGACAATCTTAGACTCAAAAATACTTGGGACACGACCCATCTAATATGAATATAGAAATACTTAGTCTATTACAATACTTTGGATAAAAGAAGTCTTAAGATAGTTATGTCTTCGAGTCAAATAAGGACATACTTCAACTTACTTGAAAGTATCCTAGTTTTAAATCATTGATTCAAGACGCACCCAGCTTCTACAGACATTTTTAGATACAACAAAAATGTATGGAATTAGTAAAATGTATGTACTAAGTATTGCATAATGCATAAAATCATGAGAAACAGACATTTATGAGAAACATGCCCTTTTTATTAAGCTTCAAATTATAAGCATAGGATCACATTTAAACACAAAGCAACACATTTAGAACACAATAAAAGTCATATACAACTTATATCAAATTATAAAACCTCAGTTTGACGTTACAGGAAGCTAGTAGTGAACTTCACTTTTAATTCCAATAAAATTTACAGCTTTTAATATATTATCAATAAAACCTACAAAACACCTAAACATGAGTTCCTCCCATCATAGGTGATTCCAAGGCTCACTTGAGTGAGTTATGAAGAGACCGCCAATACAATCCCTTCACACACACCTATGAGATCCTTTTGACTACTTAAGATAAGATTATTCTCACTTCCTATCATAGTATACATATAATATGACATTTTCCTCCTAAATGTTGTCAAAAGACTATCTTAAGTAAATCAAGAAGATAACGCCAATACCCCCTCTCCAAGATTACCAAAATAATCCTTAAGACTACCTAAATTTAGATAATGTCGACTATATCAATTTACTTTCCCTATCTAGAGTTGTTCTTTAGACATCCCTAGGTAAGACATGAAGTGGCCATTCCTATGCCCCCTTCATACCTTTTCTAAGCAACCCTTAAACTACTCTAGATATTCATTAACATACTTTCCAACTTAAGTCAATATCTTTACTAGTTATTAAGAGATATCCAACACATAAGAACATTTAAGTAATGGTCTTGGGGAAGACCTAGGAACTCACTAACTAACATCTTCAAAGCCTAATCGTGTAATGAATAGATAGTCCCATACCACAACCTAAACCTTATAGAACTTCTAAAACACTAGTAGATATCCCATATGATGAGAATAGGCAATAACTGACATAGACCATACTAGCTATGCAAGGAATTTGGAGTCATGAACTTACTCCGATGGAGGGTGTTGTATTTGTCAATGGTAGAACTAGGACACATCCCAAGTAAGTATATGGTTAAGGATTAGGAAGGGTTTCTTTGTATTCTATCCTAATCCTTAACTATATATACTTCCCAAACCATGCTCCCTCAGCACAATCCTATATTCTCATAGAGTAAGTCAATAAAATAGTACATGAAGAGGTTCCATATCTAGTTCACAACCCAATCACATTAAACCTTACCAAATAGGGTCCCATAAGGCTACCAACAATGGTCAAGAGGATATCTCAATGACTTTTCTAAGGATTATTTATATCATTCCAGCGAATCAACCCAAAGTAAACCATTCATACAAGAAGAATATCATTACCGCTTTCAACTTCAAGGATATCATAACCTTCTAACTAGGTTGAAGGTTCCACATAAAGGACCTTCTAAACTAGGTTCAATGTCTCGTCTCAATCACATATACAAGACTAATAAGCTTTAACATACTAACTAAAGCACTCATATTTAAATTATACATGTATCAAGAAAGGGCCACAAGTATACCAAAACAATACACACACACTTCACCAATACCACATATAACATATAATTCAAGAAGCACATAAGAGTAACCAATGTCTTTTATAGGTCATCCTATCCACTACTATAGTATTATCAATCTAAGTATTATCAATCTAAGTATCAAAATAATCATATAATCTATCAAGAAACCTCATACTTCAATTATCAAGTAATGCACGTAATGACTATAATATAGCCTACTCGACACACACATCACCAACTAGAAGGACTCGTGCTTTGACTCCACATAGACACATAAGTCATATAGAGTCTCACAATAATCACATTCAATTTATCACAAAACAATATCATAATAAATAAAGTAATGCCGACGAGACTTCATTGATTAATAATTCATAAAGTAAGGTCGATAAGGCAACATTATTCAAAAGTATATAACACAAGCACCACCACAATAAGTGACGATAACAAACATCATCATCATCTAAGAACTATACAATATAGATAAATTTAGGTCAACATACCATTATTCAAATCTCAAAACTCCAGTCCATAGTCACTTCAATCAACACAATATTAAAAGGCCCTTACCAATGCCCATGTTCACCAATTAAATCCAATAATTACAATATACAACGAATTAAAGACAATACAATGTGAATTTAAAGATTTAGGGAAGACTTCTAGAAATTCTATCATGATTCATTCATAATTCAACAGCTCTAATCAAACTACACATGAATTCAATAGCATAACGACATAATAAAATTACCCGCAAAGTAGAAAAATCTAGGGTTGCAAGAGTTACATGGGTTCATATAATTTTATGTTAAAATCATCAAATTAACATCAATTCAGTCAATATAAATTGATTCAAGTCGTTTTATATAAATACCCATGGCTAGATTATAAAATAGGACAATTTACTTTGAAAGACTTTGAAAATCACTTTGAAGATTGTCTCCTTGAAGAAAAATCGATTCAAGGATGAAGAACATACCTTTTTTTGATGCTATTTCGCTAATTTGATGAATAATTGATGAATAATAACCAAATAATATTAAATCCAAGATCTATCTTGAGTTTTGGCTCCGATGGAGTTCTAGAAAGTTATTTTGGGAATTTAGATTTTTATTTAGAATAATGAATTCATCTAAGTTCTTAAGACTTATAAAACTATTTAAAATTCCCAAAATAACCTTAGGAAAGTGGACATTTATTTATTTGGACGTCGGATAATATCCCCATTCACCCCTACACTTTACAGTTAATTAGCGAGCAGTTGAAGCCACCATCGACGGTTGCCCATTCACAGGACATAGGTCCCAGACGGGACGTTCTGGCTTACCGTTGATGTGTTCAAAGACTTTCCTTTTGGATATTAATCTCCCTAGTATTATTCCTTACCTATGCCTCCCACCTACGGGTGTCATTCCACCTATTGGGCATCGATGCCCTCCGTACGTGAGGATGGTCTAGACAGCCTTGGCCCAAAAGATGGTTCCTCCCTCAAGGACCCTTGGTTTGTCCTTGGGGAATTTTTCTTGGACGTTTCAAACATAGATTTGTTCGAATAGGAGTTTAGGAACTCTCACATCAATTTTAATTAAAACAAACACGTAAAACTGGATGAAACACACTAAGGCACACAAGGACGTTTCAAGGCAATCCTTTCGAACATCATGGATGTTCAGCGTCCAAACACATTAAACTTTTTACACAACATCCTAACCTCATTATAACCCCTTTTAGTACACCAAGATACAAGTATTACGCTCTCTGTCTCCAAACCTCATTATGACCTATTTTAGGATATCAAAACACCAAGACACAAGTATTAGGCTCAACTTACACCTAAGTCATTTTAGAGGTGTTACAATACCATAGACTCTATCCTAGTGTGTCCCTCTACCACTTCTTCTGTCTAAATTTGGGTGGAAAGTTGTTATGTCAACCAGATCGAACTATCTAAATTCTGAGCAACGTAATGCTAAAACTGATTTTGCATATTAAATATAAAAATTTCCATCAATATGTATACATCTCATAAATATATTTACTATAAATACATATTCTTCATAATAAATAACTTATAAAAGTTTTTTTCAATCATTTATCCACAAAGATATCAAGATCCGACTTGTTTTTTTTCTTCATGACATAAGTCTTCTTGAAAATCTCTAGTGCAATGGGAGTGCGTCCCAATACTTTGTCTTATAAATAAAAAATTGAAGCTTATAACCATAAATATATGAATCAACTAACTATTTATTAAAAAGTTTGAATAATTAGAACTTACCATATCTTTTTAAATTATTCCAATAATGTTTGCATCTCCGGTGTGCAACGAGCCACCCTTAAGACATCCTCTAGCTTTTTTTCTTGGTTTGATATTTCCTTAGACTTGTTTGTTTTCCGATACTGACCCAGCACATCATGAACACAGACAACATAAAATCAGAACGTTCACCATCATCCCAAACTTTCTGTAGCAAGGCAGATAATCTAGCGAATTCCTTCCTCTCAAATTTGGTTGAAATGACTATATTGTGTCTTGTCTCCCAAGTACACCTAGTGTGAATTAAAAATTAAATAACGTTATTAGGTAGTTAAAAAAATCAAAATTTGGTTAAATTATCAAAAAATTGTATACCTTAAAGTTATTATACATCTCCTGATGTATACTGTTTGGAATATCACCCCAGGAGTGAAAAACATGTGTATAGAGTCTCCTCACACTTTCATTTAAGGCCCCGACAACATTCTTTGTTAGATGCCACCTGTAAAAAAAATAATAAATGTGTTTGTTCATAGATAATAAATTAATTATAAGAAGTAAAACAAATAAACTAACAAATAGATAACAAACCAAACTTACAATGATCCATCCGGGTCAATCATGAATCAAGCAAGTTTGTCCTTCTATCGAGGAACGATAGGAGGCATCTCATCATCTTGAGTAGCACTAGGTGTAGTTGTAGATGTAGTTGTTACTGAGTCTTATACATGAGGAAGCTCATAACAATTAGTCGATCGAGGTGTACTAACCAGAGTATCTGACTGCCTATACTAGAATCTCATACTCATGATAGATAACTCAGAAGATGTACCTAAGAGAGATGGAGTTCCAGCTAATAAGGGTCTTCATCAAAGAATAACATGCAAAAGTATGTCCTCGTAGAATACTGTAGTCAATGAATGTGAAGTAGAGGAAGCACCGACTCGTTGACAAAAATTAGGATGATATTTGTAAGGATCCACCGTACAAACCGAAACAAAAATATATGTGTATCATGGATGATGCACTCTAGCGTCGAAGAAATGATCTTAAAAATATCATCACGGTCTATGGATATTGTAGACTTGTTCTTTTTAAGCCAATTTAAGTGGGATAACTCTAAGATGTTCGCGATGTCTGTTAATTTAACCGTCTGATGACATCTGCATGCCAATTTCTTGTGTAATATACATTATTATCATAAATTCAATAAAGTTAGAAAAATACATTAACATACACATATATGTAACTTTATTCTACACTATTCCACTTCGATTTTTCCAAACACATCATTCTCCCATTGTTCCTCCTCAGTTGTTTCGTTTACATTATTGTCCCATTCTTCATCATAAAATTATTCATTTTGTTCCTCAACATTCAGTATCTCATAGTCGAATACTTCTTCTTATATGTCATGAGGATTTTGTAATGTGGTCTCTAATTCAACATTAACTTGTTATTGAATTATTTTAACATCATTTTATTAGGCCATATCTAAGACATTTTCAATTTCAATTCTTCAACTTCTTATAAGTACTGTTTCTAAGTCAAATTAAATGAATTTAGTTCAGTTACAGTATCTAGGAATCAAAACATTCAAGAACGTCCATGACGTCCGAAAAGTTGGCTCACAGGAGTACTAGGGTGTCTTAGTCATTTCACTAGTTTTTAAGAGTCAGAATTGAACGAAATTTGGTGAAAATAAGTGTGACACGTGTTAGGAATGTTTCATGGTCGAAACGTCCAGGTAAAAATCCCCGAGGACCAACCAAGGGCCCTTGAGAAGGACCCTCATGTTAGACCCTCATGTTAGACCCTCACAAAGCCCCTCGCCTGCACAGTCTCTGTTAGCAACGGTGGAGTGCAAGAAAAGAGGGGTAGTGCCAATTGACTCATAGACAGCCGTCATTCCGAGTCTTGTCAGTGAGTGTTGAATTTTCTGCCAACTTTTAAATGATTTAATTCAACAAATTATGTGGTTGGGTGGTTAGTTAGGGGCTTAGGTATGCATAATTAATCAATTTAACCCCTCATATAAATACCCCAACCCTCATTAGTCTAAGAACAACTCACAAAATAAACTCTCTTCCTTCTTTGTACTTTCTCTCTCCATTGAAATACACCATTGAAGACTTAGCAAAGGAAGGGATTTGGGGGCTGGAAAGGGACGAATTAACCATCAAATTTTCATCAAACCTTAAGGTATGAGATCTAATTCACTTTTGATACTTCTTTCCTCCAAGGGCTCCTTCAAAGATCTTCCAAAAAGTTGAGCTTTCATATTGGTTTCATTCAATACGAAATTGATGCTATGAATTGCATTTTTTCTACTTTCTTTAGGATATAATGAGTAGATTATCATGTATTGTAAATTAAGTTGGATGAATTCAGATGGTTTGGTCTATATTGTAGATTATGACCCTTAACCTTTAACCATAGGTTTGATCTTGATATGAATTTTGATGGGTTTGATTCAATTGACTTTGTTGGTTAAATCATCCTTAATTGTTGTTATTAGATTGATCATAAACCTATTGTGATGAATTCTAGTCTTTCAAGCTAGTTCTTGAGTATTGATCTAGGTTAAGAAGATAGACTTAGATATCATATTTTCAAGATTTGATTTAGTATTGAATTATGGTACAGTGGTTCTTCTAATTCCATTATCATGTTGGTTATTTCATTACATTGGTGTGATGACCCAAATTGGGTGGAGTTATGGGTTGATGGTAAGGCCTTTATGATGAATTATTGAGGAGTGCTGGTAAGTCTTGACTATAATATTTCTTACTCCTATTGTAGTAAATTGTGATCAAGTCATGATGGTGTGTTAAAATGTACCTTGTTTAGGGTGATAAGATGGTATGATATTAAATTAAGATGTCTTATGCTTTGGTTGTGATATTAATCTATTGAAACCTCTAATTTACCTGATAACAAAAACACTACTTGATCTACATGATTATTGGTTGGTTTAACTAAAGGTGTGTCAATTTGATTTTCACCTGCATTTTAAGATGCATGACTTGTAAGGGAGAATGGATATGTCATAACTCAACCCCCAGAAGGAAAAAATTAGCTCATGATGTAAAGAATGTCTCAAGATCATTGAAGAAGACAATAACCCATTCCTTGGTCCAATATTTGATGCTAATACCTTCCCCACACGCCAAAATTTCTAGAGTGTGTATAACAGAACATTGGGGCCAACACTGGAAAACACAACTAGGTAGATGGCTATTAGACCATGTACTTTACTAAATCTGAGTGCTCTTTCACTAGATGAGGCTTCTCTACCACCGCATTAGGAGACAATAACCCATTCCCTCATTGGCATAAGACCAGATTACATAGACTTTTTCTATGCAACAAGGTTAATATGTTAATATTGCACAACATTGAATCACTACCCGGAGAAGTGTCTAAGGCTCGTAAGTTGTGGAATTCGACATTACGATGTAACTACTGAAATCAGTTTTACAGATTAAAAGAGGAAAAAAACACTACTGAAATCAAGTCTTTCATAGGTATAATTTCTACTGTTCCAATTAACCTGTTTGTCTCAGTTCTTTGCCGAAGAAACTTTATAAAGTATCTGGTTTTACTTAGATCCAATGGAAGATTGTAACTGTAATATCATGTTTCTACAGCTGGGCAGGAGAGGTTCAGGACACTGACAAGCTCCTACTGCAAGGGTGCTCAAGGGATCATTCTTGGTAAGTAATCAGTTAATTTATACATTTTCATACCTTACAAGTGGGACTTTTGACTTCTGTCATTACATCATTCATCTTCACTGCTGTTTAACGCCATTCTGCCCTTTTCCACCATGATTGAACTAAGCATAATTCAGTGGTCATTTGGCCATGAATATTTTTTACTTTATTCTGGAAATCATGTTTGGCCATAATTTGAAATTAAGTTGAATTCCATAATTTGAAAAACCCCTTAAGTTTTCTTTTTTCATGAAGAACATCAAAAGATGTTCACTTTCAAATCACTCACAAAAATTCAAACACAACTCCAATTAGTAATCATGGACAAACACAATCATCTGCAATTTTATTTTTGAAAGTTTTAATTCTTCCGTATAATTTAACCAATGATTGTTATGATGAATGCTAAGAGGCTAGTTTTTGTCCTCAAAGAGGACGACGATGATGGTTACGTTAAGGGGGTGCTCCCCTGATGTGACAAACTTTGTATCAGAGCATGAGGTTCAATATCCTTGATATTGACATCTCTCTCAACAACGTTTGTGTAGGTTTGTATTCATAATGGTGAAGCGCGCCACAATTATGAATAGGAACTTATTTGATTCTTAGGAATAACTCTTATTTTAGTAAATCCATTATCGTGCATCTAGAGTGTACTTCTTATATGATTTCAGCTAAACCTTGTATTTTTTATAGTAGATGAATACTCGGAGGAATGCGACTAGAAGACTTGAGGAGGAGATTGATAATGCAGGAGTTCCTCCCCGTGGTGATCATGTTCCTCCTCTTAAGGAGGTTGTTGTTGATGATTCGACTCCGCCAAATCCTCCACCTATGACAGTGGTTCAAATGAGGGCTATTCTTTCTCAAATGACCCAAAGAATGGTTCAATCTCAAGCTATGATTGCCCAAGCCAATCGAGATGTTGCTCCTAGAGTTCGTGAGCAAACTATGGTTTCCCAACTTGGGGACTTCACTCGAATGAATCCTCCTATCCTCTATGGATCTAAGGTTGATGTAGACCCTCAAGAATTTATTGATGAGTTTTACATGATACTATGTTCTATGGGGTTGTCTACAAATTATAATTACGAGTTGGCCTCATAACAACCCAAGGATGTGGCTCAAACATGGCATATGCAATGGAAAGATAATAGGCCTCTTCAAGGTGGGCCGGTGACTTGGGAGATCTTCAAGAGGGTTTTCCTTGATTGGTTTTATCCAAGATATATGTGAGAATCAAAGGTTGTGGAATTCATCAAACTCCGCCAAGGAGATATGAGTGTTCATGATTATTCTTGGAAATTTATTCAATTGGACAAATATGCTACTTCCTTGGTCTCCGATCCTTGAGAGGATATGAGTCGCTTTGTAACGGGTGTATTGGATGACTTGCAAGAAGAATGTCATTAGGCTATTCTATATGATAATATGAATATTGCCCGTCGTATGGTTCATGCTAGAAGGTTTGAGGAGGTTAGAGCAAAAAGGAAGGATATGGATTCAAAAAGGGCAAGGTCTTTTGATGGTGGAGCTACAAAATATAGGCTTGGGATTCAAGACAAGCCTAAATACAAGAAGAGGTTATAGAATCATGTTCCATCTAAATTTCACAAAGGGTAGATATTGTAGGGTTTCTAACCGTAAGTTTCAGAAGGGAGGAAATGCAAGTTCACCAACTACAAAAATCGACTTGTGGAAAGTGTGGTAAAAAACATTATTGTTATAGCCTTATGGGGACGGAAAATTGTTTCGGTTGTGTAAAAAGTAGACACAAAGTCAAAGATTGTCCTAGAATTAATTGGCAAGAGAAGAGTGCCCAACCAAGTGGTTCTAGTGATTCTCCAAAGAAGAACCACTTTTATTCTCTTCGTACTAGGGGTGAGCAAGAGATCTTCCGATGTGGTGATCGTTATGGTAATAATGTTTTTAATCTAAAATAATCAAATTGACATCATTTCAATCAATATACAATGATTCAAAAAGTTTTATGCAAGAACCCATGGCTAAATTACAATTTAGAAAATTCATCTTTTGAGAACCTGTAGAAAATCACTTCGAAGGTTGGCTCCTTGAAGAAAAGAGATTCAAGGATGAAAGCCATACCTCAATTGATTAAAATCTATGAAAATTGAGAATATTTAATGGTTAAACCACCAAATAATCTTCAATCCATTCTCTATATTGAAGTTGAAGTAGGCTACAAGCAGCATGACTTGCCATCACTTCATATGAACTGTCGGCTGTGGCAATGAAGGGATTGTAACGCTTGGCAATGGTGTCAATGTGATTGTTGTTGGCATGTATGGTATAGTGGGCAATTTTTGAACTGTCGGCTGAGGCAATGAAGGGATTGTAGGCAAGTTAGGAAGTTGCAGTAGGATACGAGCATCATGACTTGTAGTGATGCTTGATATGGCCAATAATGCCATCATCGACAAGAGGATTGAGCAGTTGCTGGAAGTAGCCATTGTTATATAATTTGTTAGATTGTTTTGATAAAAGGAAGTTAAAGTGTGTTTTGATATTATTTGATTTTATGAAATTGTCTATATATATATATCCTACAAACACACACACACACACACACACATATATATCTATATCTATATATATATATATAGAGAGAGAGAGAGAGAGATAGAGAGAGAGAGAGAGAGAGGGAAAGTTCTTGAGGGGTACTAGGATTTGGTGAGCTGTTGGTGAGAAAGCTTAGACTTGTAATTCTAATTACTGTGTTGATAGTTGACCTTCCTAAATGTAGTTTTTAGGAACATTCATTTGATCTTTATTGATAGAGATGTTTTCTGAAAGTAGTTATGAACAGATGAAGTTTGGATCAACCATATTTGGTGGATAATTCACTCAAATTGATTAAATCATTTCTTTTTTGAAAAAACTAATACCATTCTCTGTCAGTGACATCAATTCTAGCGAAGACAAAAATATTAGGAAATTCTTTCCATCTGTTCTAGCATTGATGGACTGTGTTACTTGGTATTTGTTGTTGTTGGGGGTGATACGTGAAAACTAGTCCAGACATCATGATATAGAAAAATATCTAGGAAGTTGAGATTACAATTAAGTATCTTATATAATAAGAAATAGTCTATCAATAACATTCTCTATATATAGCCATTTTCTAAATGATCAATCTCCAACTCAAATTAAAACACAACATAAATTTCTTCATTTGCTCGAAGCAAACTAATATTTGTCAAATTGACACGATGGCTGCTCTCAACAATGGATCAATCCTCTTATTGATCATAGAATTTTTGTTCATATCAAGTGACGACAAGTCATGTTGCTCGTAGCCTACTTCAACTTAAATAAACACCCCTAATCTCTAATTATACCCCTAACTAACTAACCTAATTAAATGAACCCGTTAAAATTTTAACAGAAAAAATACAGGCTTGACCTACAAAACCCCAACCTACGGGCCATATGTAATTCGACGCCCACACCCCCAACTGTCCTACACATCCATAGTTTGGACCAGATAGTTGTCATTTTGAAATTTTTTTAAAAATGGATAAGTTTCCATTGACGGAGGTATGGATGCCTGTCATTAAGAATATGACTCATCACATACAACCGTAGGTAGTTTCTGCCCAGTGAAAACTTTTTGTCCAAAATTGAAGGGTCCTCCTCAAGGACCGTTAGGGTTGTCCTTAGGGATTCGTACCCAGAATTTTCAACCCTAAATATACTCTAACATTAGTTGGAATCCTTCTCACAATTTTTCATCAATTTTTGACTCTTCCTAAATGACTTATAAACACTATTTTGACCTTAAAACACTGTTACAAGCCTTATAAAGTCATGTGAGGCTCTAGATTAGATTTTGGACATTCAGAGTGTTACATTATCCCCCTTAGAAACATTCATCCCTGAATGACACAAAAATCTTTTGAAGGAAAAGCATAGACTCAATACAAGCATCCCAACAAACAACATACATAATCAGAAAGAATTTAAAATCAAATCAACATAAAAACAAGGAATTTACATATATCAATTCAAAACATCAATTACTACAGATAAGATCTCAAAATCACAACTTGAGGAATTTCCTTCTCACAACAACATGGGCTCAATATACCATCAAAGAGTTAATTATGCCAAAATTCCTTTCACAACCTATAAACATGCTCAATATTGTTTCATAAAGGAAACAACATACCAAATACACAAAATAAGTCTAAGTAAAAACCTGTACCATAATTATGCATATCTTTTGAAACTAGTCAAATTCAAGTTAAGTTATTATTGCCATTATTAAAAGGAAAAACTAACCTTAATTATAAAAGACATGAGGGTAACGGGACTTCATATCGACCTCGGCCTACCATGTTGCTCCCTCAACTAGGTGGTTTCTCCATAGAACTTTTACGGAGGGCACCTGTTTGTTCCTTAATTTCTTCACTTGAAATTCATGGATTTTCACCGAAACCTCTTCATAGGAGAGGTTTTCATCCACACCTAGACCCTCAAAACAAAGAATGGACTAAGGAGCACCGATTTACATTTTAAGCATGGAGACATGGAACACGAATGAATCGAAAGTAGTTACTAGGTATCTCAACTCGTATGCCACCTGGCAAACCCTTTGCAACATTTCTTAGGACCCACATAACGAGGACTCAACTTCTCTTTCATGCCAAACCTCATCACCCATTTCATAGGTAACATTTTCAAATACTCTTTATCACCTTCTTCAAATTCAAGCTCTCTTATCCTATTGTTGACATAATACTTTTGATGAATATAGGACGCCTTCAATCTATCCCTTATAACACGAACTTCTCCAAAGATTCATATACCAATTCGGGACTAAGTAGTGAAGACTCACCAACTTCAAACCATCAAAGGGGATATCTACATATTCTACCATACAAAGCTTCAAAAGAAGCCATGTATATAATCCAATAGTAACTATTGTTATAAGAGAACTTAATCAAAGAAAAATGTTCATCCCGATTTCCCTTGAAGTCGATCTCACAAGCTCTAAGCATATCCTCAAGGGTTATAATTGTACACACTGCTTGAGCATACGTTTGGGGATGCAAAGCGGTGCTTAACTTTACCTTCGTACCCAACCCTTTTTGGAACGACCTCCAAAACCTATATGTAAATTATGCACTTCTATAAGATATGATGGAAAACGGAATACCATGAAGAAACACAATATTATCTATGAAGATCCTTTCATAATCCCCTGCCAAGTAAGTGGACTTGAAGAGAATAAAATAAGTAGACTTTGTTAATCTATCCACAACCACCCATATAGAGTTATTCTACATTCTAGTTCGAGGAAATCCCACTTTGAAGTCCATATTTATATCTTCCCACTTCCAAGTGGGAACTTGCATTTCTTGGAGCAAGCCACCCAATTTTTGGTGCTCGACTTTAACTTTATTGAAATTTTGACACTTTGCAACAAATTTTTCTATGTCCTTTTTAAGCCATCCTAGAAAAACCCTTCTCTAAGGTCATCATATATCATAGTAGAGCCCAAATGAAGAGATAACGGAAAGCATGAGCTTCCTCAAGAATGTGGTTTCAAAAATTATCAACATTGACCTATCATGATACCTCAAAACACCATTCCCCCTAAGGTGAATTACTCCTGAAGTTTACCAAGAACCGATTCCTAAAATCCATCAATGACTTATCAAGGTGTTGCTTAGACTTCACCTCAACCACAAAAGATGATTCGGAGTTATGATGGACCATAAAACCACTATTTGGAGACTCTTATAATTTAACACTAAAATAATCCAACCTATGAACATCTTTCACTAGATCTTTCTTGGCTTCTTCAAAATGATACACACTACCCATTGTCGTACGACCTCGAGCATCTGCAACTGCATTTGCCTTGTCAAGGTGGTAAAGAACACCCATGTCATAATCTTTCAACTATTCCAACCATCTTCACTTTAGAGATTTAACTCTTTTTGAGTACCACATATTTAAGACTCTTATGGTAGGCATATACATAAACATGAACACCATACAAGTAGTGCCTCTATATTTCTAAAGCAAACACCACGACCGCTAATTCAAGATCACGGGTTGGATATTTCTTCTCATGCACCTTAAATTTTGTAGAGATATAGGCTAATTCTTTCCCATTATTCATAAAAATGCACCCCAAGTCACACAGGATGCATCACAATATACTACACGCGTTTGATACCCTCCGGTAAATTCAATATCAGAGCAAAGGTAAGCCTATCTTTCAACATTTGGAATATTCTTTCACATGCCTCCAAACACTCAAATTTCAAAATCTTTTGGGTCAAAGTAGTCAAACGAAAAGCAATGGAAACAAAATCATCCACAGACCTCCGAAAGTATCCCGCTAGACCAAAGAAACTCCTAATGATGGTTGGAGTCAATTGTCTAGGCCAATTTTTCACCACCTCTCTTTTCCTTGGAACCTCAATTCCCTCACTAAAGATGATATGATCAAGAAACACCATTTACCTCAACCAAAACTCATACTTCCTACACTCGGAAAATAGTTGGTGTTCTTAAAGTACTTGTAAAACCACTCTCAAATGGTCATTGTTCTCACCCTCTTTTTTCGAGTGTACCAAGATGTAGTCAATGATGACAATGACAAATGAATCTAGGTAACTTATAAACAACCTATTCATTAGGTAGATAAACCCGTTGGGGAATTAGTGAGACAAAAAATCATTACTAAGAACTCATAGTGACCATATTTCGTTTGCAATGCCAATTTTCGTATATCCTCACCTCTGACCCTAAGTTGGTGATACCCCAATCTCAAGTCAACCTTAGAAAAGTTTCTATCCCTTTGGAGTTGATCATTGAAGTCATCAATCCGAAGGAGAGGTTACTTGTTCTTAATAGTGACTTCATTGAGTTGGCAATAATCAATAAACATTCTAAGGGAACCATTTTTCCCCCCAAAAAATACAGGTGCACACCATGTAGAAATACTAGGTCTAGTAAAGCCTTTGTCTAGTAATTCCTTAATCTTAGCCTTCAAATCTTTCAATTTGGCCGGAGCCATCATTTAAGGAGTAAATTAAATATGGTTGGTATCTGGTAGCTAGTCAATACTTAAATAAATTTCCCATTAGGGAGGGATTCTGGGAATATTACTAGGAAAGACCTCTGTAAATTAACTCACTAAAGGTACTAACTCAATGGGAGGGTTTTTGGAGTATAAATCTTTAACTCATACAATATGGTATAAATACCCTTCAGAGATCATTTTAAAAGCCTTTAAACAAAATATAATATGACCTGTAGGAATCACCTCTTCCACTCTAAGACGAGATCATTACGAAAATTGAACTTGACAACTCTTGTTCTTCAATCAATTGAAGCAAAACTATCAGGAAACCAATCGATCCCCAAAATAACATCAAAGTCAACCATATCATGTTTTACTTGTTCAACATGAGAAGCTATAATGGGAAACATTAAATGACATTTTCTATATAATCTTTTTGCAATCGCCGCATCACCTACCGGGGTAGTTACCATAAAAGGTTCATTTAAGCTATTAGCCAAAATATCAAACTTTATAGGTACCAAGGGATTAAAAAACAGATAATGTAGTATCCAAATCAAGTAAATCATAAACATCAATGAAGAAGACTTGTAACATATCGGTCACCACAATAGGAGAACTCTGTTGTTCACCAATAGAGCAAATAGTATAAAAGTGATTCTTTCTTTGAGCATCAACATTATGACCACTAGCTTGATCTTGCCCACTCCCCCTTATCATGCCCATTCAAATTAGAGAAATCTGTAACCTTGTGGCAAGTCTTGCCACATCCAATGCAATTCTCCGTCCAAACAAGGCACTCACCATAATGCTTCTTACCTCGCTTTCCAGATTTTGGGTTCTTACTTGGTGAACTATTACATTTTCTCTTTTGAGACATAGGTTTAGAAATCCTATCATCATGAGCCTTGGGATATTTTTAAGGAACTTGATTGGATAACTTCTTCTTGAATCTAAGTTTGTCTTGAATTTCCAACCTTCCCTTTGAAGAACAACCTTCGTAAGACCTAGCCTTCTTGGCCTCCCTATTCTTCCTCTTTAGTCTACATTCTTCCAACTGTTGATCATGAACCATTAGACGATCGATATTCATATTATCATGAAGCATAGCCAAACTACATTCTTCTACAAGGTCTTCCTACACTCCTATAAGAAAATGATTCATCTCTTTCCTTGGGTTTGATACTGAGGATGGACCATAAATGGAAAATTTAATAAACTTCAAGGAATAGCTAAGTACACTCATACTTCCTTGAAGAATGTTGATGAATTCTTCCACCTTAGCTTCCCTTTAACTCTGTTGGAAAGAATCTATCAAGGAAGACCTTCTTGAAAACCTCTTAAGTCACCGGACCACCTTTTAGCGCCCTATTATCCCTCCATAATATATAACGTGTTTTGGACATATCTTTGATTGGATAGGCCGCCAACTTGTCCTTATTGATTGATGAAACACTCATAGAAAACATAATTTTATAGACCTCATCAAGGAAATATTAAGAGTCTTCATCCTCTTTTTAACCAAACAACATATGTGGGTTGATTCTAGTAAAGTCACTAAAACGAGAATCCTTAGAGTTAGCATGTTCAGGCACTCGGGAACATCCCGATTCACTTTGGCCGTCATAGCTTGCACTTGATAAGTGTGAATGAGAGGTCATTGCTTGGGCCAACATAATATAACCCGCCCTTATCTCTCAATCTGTCATAGGTGGAGGAATAACCGTTACTTGATCACCTAGTGGGACTTGCTCAAGTGGAGGCACTTGGTTGTCTTGTGGAGGAGCTTTGTTGTCATAAGCTCCCACATTAGCAATGCTTGTTTTGGCCCTTCTCGTGGCTGCCCTTCGAGTATTCATACATATTACAACAATACAAGCTTTAGGTGAACGAACATATAGAAAGACTCTAGAGGCACGCCAGAGGAATAGATAGATGATGAGAATTTCATAAGCATCACAACAGTCTCTCATTCATATGTGTGGCTCTCTTCACAAAAATATTCTACATAGACGTGGTTTAATGAGACATTAATTGTAGGTATATTCAAGCTAATGCTCTGATACAAAGTTTGTCACAATCGGGGAGCACCCTATAGACGTAACCGGGGTTGTTGTCCTCAGAGAGATTTATATATATATATATATATATATATATATATAACATGCACAATATAGTATTAGTAGGGATTTATGATATAAAACCATCTAAACAGAATAAAACAATATGGGCATAGCACTTACACAAATGTATAAATGACATTTATGGCCTACAACAATGTCTTAAACAATAAGAGTGAAACGAATGTCATTAGACTATATTAAGTGCATAGGAAGAATAACGAAAATGCATCATCCTCGGATGTTGAGGAGATACTCACACTAAGAAAAATTGATACAAGCCTTCCTGCAAATAATTCACAAATGCTTCAATGACCGGAACCTTAAATGTTGGGGAAAATGAAGAAATAGGGGTTAGCACATCACTTCTACTAAAGTATGGAAACATATGCACAAACAACAGACAAATCATGCCAAAAAGGGGACATTCGATAAAACCCTGCCAAGTTACTTCGGAAAGCTTTATGTATAATCAAGAACACATATAAGACCATATTCATGTATTTCTTAAGGAAATAAAATATTCAACACAAGAACAACATCATCAAGTTAAGTCAAGTCTATATATGTATAGCATGTAAGAACTCATAACCAAAGAAACCTCAACATCATGTTAACACAACAAAACATGCTCAAGAGTTCATATCATTACAACACAAGCCAAACCTTTACTCCTAACCCCTTACCAAGCTTACTAGTGCAATAGCCAAGTGAAGCCCTAAAACCCCATTCAACCAAGCAAACAACCCAATGGACAATAGATAATGTCTAACTCCACATCATATATCATCATAAGTATTCAACATCATATTTAGCAATATAGACCAACAACATGTTCATGAGTGAAACTAACATCATATAGTATCAGTAACAGGTAAAGTCATCACATTAATATCATTAAATTTATAAGAATATATGAACATAAGAACATCCTTCAAGGACAACTAGTGCAATGTATAGGTAGTGTCCCATACCTCTACCTAGATTAAGTCATTCCCATAAGTCCTCATAGTTAGAGTTGACTTTATTACTTCATTTTACTTTCGGGAACATCTTGCGTTAACCGATAAAGACCACATGAGCTAATGTGGAATCCTGTGTTATGGAACCCTACATAAAAAAAGGGTGGAATGCTTGCCAAGGTAGTACAAAACCATAAACATAACATCTGGGTGGATCCACTATATATTATTCCCATGGGGGAAACATGGTTCAAGATCTAGGAGATGTACTTGGGAGCCTTTTTATGCACCATGCATTATAGTTTTCAATATCATGAGTGAAATAGTGAACCTATCTTCCCGACAAGGAAATGGACACTCCTCAATACAAGTTCACTCGGTGGTAAGCTAGAGTCCCTTTTGTAATGTCTTTCTTTAACAATCATAACTTAGTTTAGGTAATAGGAAAATAACTCCTTGTATAGTCATAGTCATTAGATCAATAGGAATTTCATGAGAACATACTTTCAATAAAACCCTCACATGTGAGATTAGTAAACTAACATCATCATATTATATTAAGGCACATAGGTACTTCATAACAAACCTTATACCATTAAATCATAAACATAATCTCACAATCCACCAATTAAGAAATTTCAATTTCATCATCATACCATCACCTACAGAATTCAATAACAAGATACACTAGAATTAAACTTCATTACCATGTAGAAGCATCATAATTGAAGTAAAGATTTAAGATCACAAAGACATATCCAATCACCTTCAATTGACATCATCCATGGTCTTACTATTAACCGACCAATTTCATCCAATAACAGGTGTAATAACATCACTCTATATTAATTAATACAATATTGAAGTCAATTGCATTATTATAAATCAATACAACACTAGTTCTTAACCCAGGGTTAGGGAATTAGGGTCAATTCATGTTCTATTCCTCAAACAAGGTTAAATCATTGAGAAATAGAATAATAACAGAATAATACATCATAATATTCAAAGGAAACCATAAAAAATTAAATTTAGAAGATCAAATTCGTATTAGGAAGAAACCCATATGAAATTATCTTTTTGAAAACTAATTTTTGGAAGAACCCATTGGGGAAAGGAATCCCAAAGGTGAAGAGTTACCATACCTTAATATTTGTTGAATATTGATGGATAAAAGTTATCTTCTTGAAGACATAGAACCCTAAGACCTTTGTCATCTATGGAGTATTCCTTGTGAGTGAGAAAGTAGAGAGATGGAAGAGCAATTTGTATTTGGGAATCGGTAGGGGTTAAGTTGGGTTTAGGCTTAGGGTAGTCTATAAAGTCACATAACTAACTTAATTAACCACCCCTAATTCCTAATTAAACCCCTAACTAACTAACATAATTAAATGAAACCTTTCAAAACTTAACAAAAAATATGTAGGCCTGACTCACGAGACTCTGACCTACGGGCGGTAGGTCAATCGACGCCCAATTCCCCCGAGTGTCCTACACATTCGTAGTTTTGATTATAGAGTTGTCATTAAGTCCATTTTGAAAAAAAAGGCTAAGTTTCCATTGACAAAGGCATCGATGCTTGGTCATTGGGACAATGCCTTGTTGCTTGTAAATACAGCTACACACTTCATAGTGTAGCTTTTTGTCTAGAATGGAAGGGTCTTCCTCAAGGATCATTAAGGTGGTCCTTGGTGAGTTTTACCCGGATGTTTCAACCCTAACCATAATCTAACACTAGTTTGAACCCTTGTCACAAATTTTCATAAATTTTTGAATCTTAAAACCCTGTGTTATAGGATAAGGTACACTAGCACCTCTTTCACAATTCACCAATCGTCATGGACGTTCTTTGACGTCTTGACTCTATAACTTCCTAAATGACTTATAAAAAATTTTGGAACTTAAAAAATTGTTACAAACCTTAGAAACTCATATGAGTCTCTCGATTAGGTTGTGGACTTTAGTAGAGTTACATTGACCTTTCTTTAATCTCTTTCTTCTTCTTCCACCTTCAAGAGAGAGAATATTTGAGAGAGGATTTATTTTTTTTAATTGAGAAAATGAATTAATTGAGTGAGTGTGGGTCTAAAATTTTTATATAGGTGGTCTACGATTAGGAAAAATGAAAAAACAGTTTAATTCAAACTAGAAAAGACCCTTTAGTTTCTAAAATAACTGTCACATCCCCACCCATGAAACAACGATCGATGGACCATTGATGAACCTATGGTCCATCCTGGTCAGACATCATTTGGTCAGAGACTTTTTTCCATTTGATGTTTGTTGGGACCATGGGTCATGGACCCACCTATGGGGCATAAGTCTCACCGTGGTCCATGGCTTTGATGATTTTTTAAGGTTGTGTACCCACGACCCCACCTACAGTTGGTGGATCAACCAATGGTCTGTGGTTGTCTCTCATAGATAGCAGTGTCAACTTCCCTATTGCATCTATGCATCATTTCCAATCGAGGGTGCTATAATTATAAAACAATATAATGCGAAGTATATGTTGTAAAGTACTTTGAATATATTGAGTATGTAGAATATGGATATAAATCTAACAACCTTAATATGATAAATTTTTTTTTATGTATAACCGAATTATGCAAACTGCTGTAGTGATCAAATAAGAACATGCACTGGTAATATGAAAATGAAGTAACTGACTACAAGTCCATGTAATAATTTGAATTTAACCGTGGGAGGTACTAATAATCGAGCCAACAAGGAGTTAGATGTATCCTCTCCATAACAAGGGCCTAATATACCTTATAAAGGTATGTAGGTTGATTGAAGCTAATGTGGTACCACTAAGATAATGTCTATAGAGGACTAAGGAGTAAGTTCTGGTCTTGCAGCTTACCCATAAAATTCCTAGGGTGGAACATAGTTCTAGAACTACCACCTAGACGCAATATAACGCTTAGAACCACAAGTAACCCTAATCAAACCTCATGGCAGGGAATGACACTAATATTTTCATATATCAATAGAAAACTGGCAAGTAAACATGGATGAAAATTTGAAATATCTTAATAAGGCCCATGATATTGAGATTGTTTAACATCTGAAACAAGCTAATTCTATATCCGACTATCTCAAAATCCTATACTAATATGAGTGGATAAGAATAAAACTTATTTAACTCTAACTATATGATACAAAAAATGATATACTGAAGATATATAATATCATTCTCAAGGAATGAGGACTCAACAAGGTACTATTGTGCAGAATAGAACTCGTACTAATATCAATACGAATCTTGATTTTATGAACCTATCTTGTCAATAATATAGATAGAAATTATGTAGTTGGTATTATGAATGTACCCTGTATGAGGAATCTACGTAATAAATATGATATTTGAACATTCTTAATCTGTATAATATGTTTATGCAATGACCAAGTAAAATAACATGAAATTGAGATATATTGATTAAAAATACACGGCTACAAGTTCATGCGATAATTGAAATATGATTGTGGGAGATACTAATAATCAACATTAATTATATGAGTTATAATTTGTAGTTATAAGCATTTCTCCCGCATCCAATACATGCCATTGTACGGGATTCATATATGAGGTAAGGGGATCCACTAACTAATGTCTATTTTGATAAAAACCTAATAGTGGCATGTAGTTCTAGGACTTAGGGATTCTACTAAAGACCAATGAAAGCTAACTAAAAACCTTCATCCAATATGGTCACTCGATACTAACTGTACTCTTAACGAAAACATGCATAATTCAGAAACAACGATAATCCGATAGAACCGAATCGTACTAATAATTGATACATATTGAGTCGATCCTAAATAATGAAAACTAAAATCATACTGAGAAATACTTTATCTAATACTATCATATATCAAGATAATCTGAATATACTAGGGAAGATACTTTATATTAAAGAATCTAATTCATTAAAACATGATGTACAATATATGCATTATAAAGTAGCATAATTCTGAGTTATAGAAATACTTCCATGACATAGTGCATGAAGTTATACCTGGAAACATGCAATTACAATTGAAATCATGCAACTCATGAGTAAAACATGTAATAAGGGATTGAATATGAACAAAAACTAATTTAAACTAAAACCACATAATGATTATAGAAAACTATAGCTTCCAGGAATCATAAACTTAAAATTTCAGGTTTCTCTAGGTTTGAGTGGGTGAACTGATACCCATCAATAAATTTCAACCTACCTGGAGTAGAAACCTTGAATTGATTTATGGAATAGATTTTTGAAGCTTGGAACCCTTATTTTTCCTTGGGAGAAAAAAATATCGATTTTTGGTTAAATTATGAGAGAATGGGAGGCTAGGTTCTTAACAAACACTTAATTTAACATAAAATAGGTCAAAATGACCTAGTATAGAAATGGAAAGAGTGGGAAAAAATAACTTTTGTCACAATCGGAGAGCACCCTTAGAAGTAACATGGCGGACAGGATCTCTCCGAGGTCTTTTACAAGCCCATAGTTATAATTCATCGCATTATCATAGGTAAATCTAGCGGAAAATTTAAAACTTTTTATACCACATCATATGCGTAAAACATCACTTTATTAATATAAAATAACATAAGTACATAATTAATCTCTAAGTCTCTTTTCCATCTTAGACTAGACAAACATGAGAGTACATTAGGGACACGTCCTATACAACATAAAACATAACTAAACTATTACATTACTTTAACATTAACATGACATGGGAATCCTTGAACTTAAGGATTCCTTTCTTGAGCTTGGGAAACACATATCAAGACCTTCATGTTAGAGACATCTTTTAAGCATCCATAACCTAAAATTTGTGTAAAAAAGTGAAGAAGAATGATGTTAGTACAATAATGCACTAAGTATGAAAACCATAAAAAACATTCATTTAGAAGGGACCTTTTTCTTTGAAAACATGCATCATGGCTTTTTGTGAAAATTTGACAATAAGCATTATACGATTCCCATACTTAATTTAAGCATATACAATAGTCATAAAATCATATAAAACTACACATTGCATTTAAGGCATAATTGGCATCATTGTACAGTAAGCACAATTCTTGTTACAATAAACTTATCCCTTTTTTACAGTTAACTCTTTTTCTTCTTAACTCTTTTAATTATCAAGTAACCCGTCTAGTGACACTTAGTGAAACGTGTATATAGTTTCCATTACACTATCAATACTCAAGCATCACCTTAAGGCCACTAGGTAGTCATACATACAACTGTCATTAAGCAATAGATACATTCATAGAACCATTTCATATAATAAGACATAAACTTCACATTTTACCCAACATACTTTAAGAACAACGTAGAAGAATTCATTACAAGAAATCATACAAGTCAAGACCTACCACTATCATCAAAAGAGACATTAGTGAATTAATAGCATATTGAGACTTCACATCACTTAAACATCACAAGAATTTACTCATAATCCCATTCTAACCCTACTAATGCAATTTACATGTGAAGTCCTATCACCTCACACATACATAGAAAACTCATCAAGAGACTACAAGCATATCATTTAGTTCACACCTAAACAATACAAGTATAGACAACTTGATACCTTCCAAGCAAGACTTCACCATGTAGTCAAATAAGTCCAACATAGTGCATATAAGGTAAGACCACATGATATCGACTCATACCACTAATATAATCACAACAAGTAGAGAACACTATTATGCCATGCATAAGGAACATAAAAAAACCATGTACATTATAATACATTCCTAGAACTCCCTTCAAGACCTACTTGTGCAATACATAAGTGAAGTCCTATACCCTCACGTACACTAAGCAACTCCCTTAGGTTATCCTAGTTAGGGTCTTTAGTTTACTTCCATTATCCATTTTAATTTCGGAATAGTATAGCCTTAAACGACATTAAGACAATGGGTGCTAAACATGGAATTTTGTGTTGTAGAGACTTACACCAAGGAAGGTGCTCTACCTTACCAAAATAGATCATTAACATCACGCTAACATATTAGGTGATATCACTTGGAAAATCCTATGGGGCAAATATATTTTAGGGAACTTGGACGCGTATATGTAAACTCTCTTTATGCCTACTGAGGCATTGTAGTTATCCATATCGTGAGAATTATGGTGAACCTACCTTCCCACATTGGGAAGTGACACCCCTCAACTTCAAGTTCACTCAGTGCTAAGCTATGTTCCCTTTACTAAAATACCTCTACCTATTGAAGCATTGTAGTTATTCATCTCGTGAGAATTATGGTGAACCTATCTCACCACATTGGGAATAGACAACCTTGAACTTCAAGTTCACTCCATGCAAAGCTAAATTCCCTTTATTAAAAAGCCTTTATTATTATTATTTTATTAAACATAGGGTTTAGGAGAGTTAACCCATCATATGCTTAGTTCAAAGGCTATAGATGAGAAAGTCCTTTTATCAACCTGTATCATGTGAGAAAACCTTTCACAGGGACATAAGATATTCAAGCACATATCTAGTTTAGGATACCCTTGAGAACACCGTTCAAGATCCCCTCTATTGACTAGATCATCATACATGCATAATGGACATGTTTAGATTTGTGTGTACATATATGTTAGCAAATCTTTCACATAAACACCCTTTCACAACACATGTTCATACTTGTACTTCATTCATGCATAACGGTATAGGTGTAACTATATGAGCAATCGTTTCATATAAATACATTTAGATACCATGCATATTCATGCTCCATCATATCACATACTTGACATCATACCATACAATTTATATTCATAACATACTCATGCATTCATGTTCATGTATATAGATCACAAACTTAGGAACTATCCTATCAAGGTACACATGTGCAATGCATAGACAAGGTTCCATACCCTTGTCCATAATAATAAACCTATCAAGTCATCCTATTTAAGTGATACTTAAAATACTACATGAACATATATTCTACATGCATAGTAGTAGCCAAAAGTGCATATGAGAATACTGTTTCATTAGACACCATGAACCTATTCTACTTTTAAAGATCCATGAGGTTAGAGTGTGTGAACATTGGTCAACAAAATCACATAATGTCCATAAACATCACAATGAGGCAGCCACCCTCTTAAGAGCACAAGGCACATCAAAGCATAGACCACACATCACACTTTAGCATGGGAGACAATATAACTTCATTTTATATCAAAGACTCCAAACATTAGTTAATCAAACATTCACATAGAGGTACATAGGTAAGGGGACATTAACCAATATAACTCATCAATGGAAGCACCTAAACAAAACCCTAACATAGTCATTCACATGTTTATAACCTTAGAAACATAACCTAGATCATAAACTAGAAGGGAATCTAGGTATGAGCTTCACATAGTGTGTTCGTCATAACCATAAACTCATATTACATAAATGTTCCTGCAAGGGCATGATCAACACATATAATATATAGATTAACAAGAAGTAAACACCATCATTATAAGTGGACCATATCACCAAAAGCCATACAAGGCCAATTCAACTAGCAATTACATGGAAATGTCAAGAAAGTAGGCGATCTTACCATTCATTAACCTTTGATCATCATTGATCAATACTCGTCTTTCATCAAAAAGGAAATTATAGGGAAGTATCTAAATGTGTCTTAAAATAAACGAACCATGCTTGATTTATCCTTGTATTAATATCTTATTATGTACATTGCATTACTAATCTATAGAGGATAGAAGAACATAGGTCAATCTTACCAAATCTTCAAACCTTGATCCACATGGATCACTCATTAATAATTCACCATACATTTGAATATAAAACAGTAGAAATAGCTAATTCACCATACTATATTCATTTAACATATACTCAAGATAACAAAGTCCATAACATAGGCTAATTTGTGAATTGGAAGCAACATGAGTTCATCGTCAAATCAGATTGAAATTCACTTTAAAATCAGTACATTAATTTTTTTTATCATAACCAGGCTTTTGAAATCATTTTGATAAAGAACTTATGGCTAGATTGGAAGATAGATAGTTTGATCATAAATTCTCCCTAAAAGCTTGAAGGAACTCTTTAGATGGAAGGTTTTTTAAAGATATAGGATCACCATATCTTATTGTAGGATAGAACAAAGAAATCTTCATGAAGTATCCATGGGAATCAAATCTCCAAGTTGTCTCCAGATTCATCTCCGATGGAGGTTTCTAGAGAGGTTTCTTCCGGAGAGGGAAATATAATTTTTAAATATGAATTGGGTTTGTTGTTTTGACATTTTTATTTAACTTACTATACCAAATAAATTTTAAAATAACCACCTATGGTCATTAGCACGTGGGGTGAATTTCCCATCCTCCCCTTTCACTTAAAAGTGCGCTTGGTAGTTGACACGTGCTATATCGATGGACAACCATCGATGCCCAATAGTCCCAACGACATGCCATAGGTGGAAACCGTAATTTCGGTATAAGGGTTGTCCTTTTGATGAGATTTTCCCATATAGTGTTGGAAGACTCCCACCCATGGATGGGGCATTACCATACCTACTGGCCGTCGTTTGTAAGTCATAGGTAGACATTGAGGGCCTTTTGTGGGGCTCTCGAGGAGTCGTTCCCAGATATTTCCAACGTAAATACACTCATTAACATGATAAGGATCTTACATGACAGTTTGAGCACAAAAACACTCGCAATACATCAAAACGTTCTAGGCACACTCAAGTATGTTTAAGGGCTAATTTTTGAACATCTTGGATGTTCTTGGACGTTTGAGTTCCAAATGACTTCAAATAAATCATACATTCTTTAAAAACCTTAATTAACATGTTAAAAAGCTTATATGACACTTGCGAGGCTCTAGAAAATTTAATTCATTTTGATGGAATTACAATATCCCCTACATAGGAACATTAGTCCTCAAAATGAAACTTGGAACACTTTAAACAAAAGAAGGACTTGAATGACCATAGAGAAGCTCATAACATCATCACATATATGTAAATTCACCAAACTTACAAGGAAAACCATGTTTCATACCATTTAGCAGTTAATGCAACACAACCAAGCAAAACCAAAATTCACTCACTCTTTAATGCATCAAACACATAGACTCTTGTCATGTTCGTAGGAGGAACATCCTTCCCATAATCATAACATGGTATTTATGTTTCATTTAATTAATAGTCATTATGCAACAACCTTTAAGTCACACAAAATCAAGTTCAACGTCATTCAAGAATCAAATAAGCACTCTAACTTCAATGCACATAGGCTTGAGTCAAGTAGATCTACAAAGATCCTTATCATATAGACATAATGCCATTAAGGTCATAATCAACCATACCATGCTTTTTTATGTTTAATGAGGAATATCCTTATGCTCAAAAGACTTACATGTCTCATGAGTTCATACCCAAGTAATGCACAAAGTTCAATTCATTTCAAATGAGGATTCTCAACTTTATAACTAAAGAATGCTCCCATTTCATTCCTAGTAAAGTCAAAATGGTAAATCACACCACACACATTACAACAATAGGATATCATTTCACATAGTTTCAATTCCTTGAATAGCACTACCTTTCATAAATATGTATTATTTATGGAAATTCTTAGAATTTATAGGCACACACAAAGACACTAGCTAGACATGCCTTCATTTTTCAAGAGTGAGCCTACATTCATACTTCACAAATCATAAAACTCACATAATTTTTGAAGAGACTAATCATTTTTCATTTTAAGGAGACTCCATTTCACATTGATGGCTTAAAACACCACAAATTAAAACAGACATCAAATATGATCCTTACCTTATCTCATGAAGTTAATTGCACAACTAACATATAAAGATGCATAATCAACATGAGAAAACAAGAATTTGATTTAAAAAATCCTTTTTCATGCAACTAGGAATCTTAGAAACATGCATGACATAGCTTTATTTAACAAATACATAGCATATGAAGAACATGCAACTCATGCTTTTATGCAAGACTCCTATCATGAACAAGATTCATGGAACTCTTTAGTTTCAAGCTCAAGTAAGAATAGAAGGACAAGATAGAAATATCAACAACCTCACTACTTATCATCATCCCCCCACTTAGGGTAAACCCATTTAAGAGCAACTTAACTCCACCTTAGGAGAACTTTAGCACACCAACTTTAACAACTAAGAACATAACCCAACTATTGTGATCTATGGTTAAGCACACCCTCCATCAATGTTACAAAAAAAGTGATTTCCAACATAAAGAGGTTCAAAGGAACTCAACATAGGAACATCAAGGAACTCTAAGCATTACTATCTAGGCACTTTATCCTCCACTAGAGTAAGCCTAATTACATCATTCCCTTAAACACCAAGGCCAAGGGAAGTCAAAACTAACCTATAACTCTTTACACAAGAAGATTTAACTTCATTGAGGATTATCACTTCTAATCTCAAATTAAATTGTGTACTAACTCAACCATCGTCATTTTCTAGGTCTAACACCCAAACGAAATCAATAATCATCAATTTCGGTCATACTACTCAACCACATAAGGTCTCAACTATACCAAGGGTCATAAAACCTTAGGGGAAAACAATAGAGGAGACTTAGCCATAAAGCCCTTGTCTTTTCTTTCAATACTAAGGTAAGGTAACTTAAAGGTTATTCCAATCCACATCACCACCCTACAAAATAAGCACAATACCATCACTTTTAGGATTAAGCCTACACAAAATACTTTAATCCATGCGAGGCAAGCATGAATGTTTTGCACATATTAAGGCAACATTTACAATTATACACATATAAGAGCTACAAGCTTGTTTAGCTATTAAACATATTCCTTTCAAAGGATTTCAAAATCAAACAATAATATTATACTACCATCATGCATACCCATAAAGCAACTCATTATTCCAAAAGGAAGCTCAATTAAACTATGACAACTTCTTTAAGAAGCTTTAACCATATCATATCATAAATCTTCACATAACATGTCATTTCACCTAAAAGACACATTTAGCCATAAATGACATCACATAAACTTATATCAAAGTTCACATTCACACATACTCTTCAAACAATTAAACATAGATAAGCGTTAAACTCACCTTTTCTCCCTCACGCAGAGAGATACCATCTCATCCAAGCAATCTCATTTAAAAGACCACAGGACAATAAAACATAAGAGAGAGATCTTATAGAGGTAATTTCTATGGAACGACAAGATAAATATGATGAAGGGAAACTCTATATTCCTATAACGTTATGGTGAAGAATGGAAACTCTATTTTCCTATAGCGTCTCACTGATAGATGTGTTGCGACTCACCCTGATGCATGAGACTCTACTAAATGTTCCAGTATGATACTTTGGACCCTAAAACCACTTTCCTATCCTCATGCTCTGATACCAAGTTTCTCGTAAACCGGGGGCTAGAAATAGCATGGCGTACTTGACCTCTCGGAGGTCTTTAAAAAGACCATAGTAATCATTGATGGCATTATCATAGAAAAATTTAACAAAAAAATTAAATTTTTTATAGCACATCTTATGCTAGACACTTCATTTCCATTAATATAAAATAACATAAGTACATAGTTAGACTCTAAATCTCTTTTCCATCTTAGACTCAACAAACATTAGAGTATATTAGGGACACGACCCGTACAACATAAAATATAAGTAAACTATTGCATGACTTTAACGTAACATGACATAGGAAATCCTTAAAATTAAGTATTCCTTTCCTTGTGCTTGGGAAACACATATCAAGCCCTTCACCTTAGAGACATCCTTTAAGTATTCATAACATACAATTTGTGTAAAAAGGAGAAGAAGAACGATATCATGCCTTTGTGTGAATAAGTCTATAATCATTTACTTCACACCTCAACAAGACAAGTAAACACAACTTCATAATTGACAAGCAAGAGTTCATCATATACTCAATAAGTCCAACATAGTGCACATAAGGTAGGACCACATCACATAGACTCATACCATGCATATTATCACAAAAAGTAGACAACTCTAAAATTTCATGAATAAGGAATATAAACATAATCATATACATTATAGCACCTTCCTAGAATTCCTTTCAAGAGGTACTTGTGCAATGTATAGGTAAAGTCCTCTACCCTCACCTACACTATGCAAATTCCCTTAGGTTATCCTAGTTAGGGTTCTTAGTTCTTCTATTGTCCATTATGATTTAAGAAAACCATAGCCTTAACAACCACTAAGACCATGGGTTCTAAGCATGTAATTTGGTGTTGTATCGCCTTACACCAAGGGAAGGTGGTCAACCTTGCTAACGTAGAACATTAACATAATGATAGCAAATTAGTTTATATCGATTGCTAGATTCTATGGGGTTAACATAGTTTATGGAACGTGGAGGAATATATGGAAACCTCTTTATGCCTGTTGAGGCATTCGAGTTATCCAACTCGTGACAATTATGGTGAACCTACCTTCCCATATTGGGAAGGGACACCCTTCAACTTCAAGTTCACTTAGTGCTAAGCTAAGTTCCCTTTATTGAAAATCCTTTATTATTATTACTTTATAAAACATTGTCTTTAGGAGAGTTAACCCCTCATATGATTAGCTAATCGTCTATAGATCAGAACGTCCTTGAGAACACATCTCGTGATCCCCTATATTTACTAGATCATCATACATGCATGATGGACATGTTTAGATGTGTGTGTACATATATGTGAGCAAATCTTTCACATAAACACACTTTGACCACACATGTTCATACTTGTACTTCATTCATGCATAAGTGTATAAGTGTAACTATATGAGCAATCCTTTCATATAAACACATTTAGAAACTACGCATATTCATACTTCATCATATCACACTTGACATTATAGAATACAAGTCATATTCATAACATACTCATGCATTCATGTTTATGTATATATATCACAAACCTAGGAACTATCCTATCAAGGCACACATGTGCAATGCATAGACAAGGTCCCATACCTTTGTACATAGTAGTACACCTATAGTTCTCCTAGTTAAGTATTGCATAGCATAGTTCATGGTTATATATTGTATATGCATAAGTAGACACAAGTACATATGAGAATACATTTTTATTAGACACTATGAATATATACTACTTTTAACCAAGAATGAGGTGTGACTGTGTTTACATTGGTTAACATGATCACATAATGGCTATCAACATCACATTAAGGCATCCACCCTCTTAGGACCACAATGCACATCCAAGCATAGACCACCCATCACAATTTAGCATAGGAGACAAGATAACTTCACATTACATCAAATACTCCTAAAATTAGCTAATTACACATTCACATAGGGGTAAATATGTAAGGGAACAGTAAAAATTATAACCCTTCAATGGAAGCACCTAAACCAAACCCTAACATAGTCATTCACATGTTTATAACCTTAGCAACACAACTAGATTATGAACTAGAAGGGAAACTAAGCTTGAGCTTCAGATAGTGTGATCATTATAACCACAAACTCATATTACATAAATTTGCCTTCAAGGGCATGATCATAACATGTACATATTGACAAAAAGTAAACACCACCACCATAAGTGGACAATAACACCCAAAGCCATACAAGGCCAATTTAACTAGCAATTTCATAGAAAAGTAAAGAAACTAAGCGATCTTATTAATTTATCAACCTTTGATAATAATTGATCAAAACACATATTTTATCAACAATTAATGTATATGGAATTATCTAAATGTATCTTAACATAACCTTAATCATGCTTCATCTATCGTAGAATTAAGATCACATTATCTACATTGCATTATTAATCAATAGATGATAAAAGAACATAGGTCAATCTTAGAAAATCATAAAATCTTTATACACTTGGATCACACATAAACAATTCACCATCCATTTGACTATAAAACAGTAGAGATAGCTTATTCAACATAATAGAATCACAATTTTATTAACATATACTCAATATCACAATGCCCATAGGCTAATTTGAGAATTGGAAGGAACACCGGTTTATCATGAAATTGGATTGAAATTCACATTTGAAACGTTCCAAAAAATCATATGTCTAAAGAAGATCCCAATATGTCCTTAAGAAAGACTATTAGGGATACGTAGGCACCGCAATACCCAATATTGAGAAATATTAGGCATAGTATAGAAAAATTGACTAAGAGATATTAGAGAATTTTCTATACGAATATGAAATATACTTTTTAGGTCAACATACCCTAATCCAAGGTTGACGTTTAAAAAACGTACTTGCAATGAATACCCTAAGCTTATAAAATATATTTCGCAAAACTAACAAAAGCTTTGAGGCATCCAACTGTCAAGCCTAGATACCATAGCACATGATAAATTAAAACGATCATGTATATTAAGCGGTGCAAAAGGCCATGCTGATGGTCCTTGGAACAATGAGTAAACATTCCCAAATGAGCCATCAAGATAACTTAGTTAGGAAATTGCAAAAAATACATGTACAAACACATGGGCTAACCGTACGAGAGGGGGACCACGCGATAGCCAACCACTTTCAGTTAGGCAGTTAGGAATATGCGTTCACGAGTCCGTATGTGATAGGTCCACTCCCCTAAAAAAACTATACATCCTAACTAACCTGACCAACTAGCTATCTAACCTAGGATCAATAAAAAATAACCAGCCAATGGACCTGAGAACCTAAGGCCTAGTCGAGTGACACCTAGCTAACATAACTAACTTAGGGACAACCTAGTACCTAACCTAGGATGGTCCAAAAGTATTAGTGTTGTCCTATTGACTTAGGGATGTTTTGGTAATTTCCATAGGTCCCATTTTTAATTAGTTAAGCATTCTAATTAAGTAACTTAGAGCCTTGGTCAAGCCGTGATACTTAGCAAATTTTCATAATTGGGTAAGTCAATGGTTCTCCTATATCTAGTCAACTTAGGAGCTGCGTTTTAGTTATAAACTAATTAGTTATTGAATTAAGTTAATTAAGTATTATGTTTTATAATTAAAGATCAGTTCCTAAACCTAGAATTCATGATCAAATCTTGAGATCTCACGACGCTAAGGCAGTTGAACGCAAATAGAAAAACGTAAGAATGCTGGATGCTTTTCTTGGGAGATGTCAAGTGTTTTCAAGGATTTTATTAGGCTGATAGTCGTAGATTCGAATATACATAAGGTATGGGTTTCTCTCCTGGACTTCCTTCATCAAGAGAAGTTTTTTTTCAAACTATTCAAACATCTAGAAAACTAGGGTTGTTTCCATATTCTCATCTAACTCCTTCTACCTAGTATCCTTCTCGATTCCATGTTGAATACGTTAGAGATCATGTTGTTTGTATGTGGTGCTGGCTGATTTTATGCGTAATGTTCTTGAATTATGAATGTCGAATGGACTATGAATCAAACTCTTTGGATGTCAAACGTTCCTTACGTGACTTAAAGAATGATATATTACTCAGATATGACGGAAGAGGTTAAGTGTGATGTGTGATGTCTAAATGCATACTTACTGTGATTTTATGAAGCTGTTATATTCATCAAATGTTAATATAATGCTGTCCAAAATGCTTAAAAATGTTATGCCTAAATCTATGAACAAAGATTGGCTTAAAAGATCTCTATGCAATCACATTTTGTATGAATTGAGTCTCTGATGCAAATAAAATTGTCTAACACTATTTGGTCATAACAAATGCATAATAATGGCTACGATCTTATGTAAATGATTGAAAGATTGGATAAAGGTTCATACCTATGCAATTGAAATATGAACATACTAAAATTGGCTTACGCCAATAAAAGAAACGCTTTGCTAGTTAACATCCTAAATGTTGAGTGAAAACCAATCATATGACAATCTTGTGTAGTAAGAGTATCAAATATATTGTAAGCACTTCTAATGTAATTCAATGAATCCATAAGCAAAGGGTATGGCATTCATTGGGACAACTCCTAATATTCTCTACAAGAATGAACCATGAACATATGTAACTCATTGAAAGAAGTGCTCATCATCCATAAATGATGATATGAACTACTACACTAAAGTAAAGAAGTAAAGTTAGTTATAACAACATTACCGGATTCAAGAATTTGAGTCTTGACAAAGATGGTATAAAAGCATGAGGTTAAATTACGTAGGATCTAAAGCTCAACATAACCACGTTATGTAGTTTCTAGCTTATGGTTTTGAAGCTCTCCATATTCATTACTTAGAGACTACGCGATGATAGGAAATTCTCTCTTCTGCTACTCTTTATCGTGCCATATAGAGTTGTGACATTTTATGTCATTTTGAGGATCTAACTCTCTTCTTGTGTATATGTGTAGATAATGAACACAAAGAGAAATGCCGCGTGGAGAGTTGATAAAGCAGACGCGGAAGATCTACTGCTAAACTAGTGCCTGTAAACTCGGATGGGTTAACGAATGGTGAAGTGAGGAATGCTTTGCTGCAGATGGCACAGGACCTCACGACTCAGTCTCAAGCAATCATGGGTCAAGCTGCGAGAGAGGGTGCTCCCATAGAGAACCCGCATGCTAGTACCATGGCTAGTAGGCTAAGATACTTCATCAGGATGAATCCCCTGTGTACTACGGGTCCAAGGCCAGCGAGGATCCTCAGGAGTTCGTAGATGAGGTCAATATGATGTTATGTGCCGTAGGAGTTGATAAGGAGGCAAAGCTTGAGTTGACTGCATATCAACTCAAGGATGTGGCACATGTTTGGTACCGGACGTGGGCTGATGGCCGAGGTAGAGAAGGTATTCCGATCACTTTGGATGTTCTCAAGACTGCCTTTCTGGAGAGGTTCTTCCCAACGGAGTAGAGAGAATCCAAGGTTGAAGAGTTTATCAACCTAAGACAAGGAGGTATGTTTTTCAAGGAGTATTACTTGAAATTTGTGAAATTGTCAAAGTATGCTTCTTCTCCGGTGGAAAATAGCAAGGATGAGATAAGAACATTCGTTATTGGCGTATCTGAGGATCTGGTAGAAGATTGTCAGGAAGCCATGCTGCATGACAATATGGATCTGGGCAGGTTGATGGTCAGCAAGTAGAGGAGTGCCGCTGCAAGAGGTGAATTGACAAAGGAAAGAAGCCTAAGGATGCGGATCAGCCTAGTTCAAGCATGGGTAGGGGCTCATTTAGAGTCCAAAATAGGCCTAAGTTCAAGAGTCACTCATATAACTTTGCGCCTTCAGGAAATTCAACAGCTAAGGTGAGTAAGTCTTGCCCCAGAAAGGGAAATGATCGTAGCGTCCATTGAACCAACAGGGATTGTGGTAAGTGTGGGCGTTCGAATGAAGGTGAATGTTCTGTAGGTACTAACACTTGTTTCGGGTGCGGAAAAAGTGGACACATGGTCCAAGTCTGTCATCAAGTGAGTAATCAAGCAAAGGTAAATGCTCAACCTCGGCAGAATGAAATGCTGCAGCCAAACCTCCCAGGAGGAACATGTTCTATGTTCTAATAGGTAGAGAAGAGCAAGAGAAGTCAGCTGACGTAGTCACGGGTTTGTTGCATGTCTTTACTTTCCCTGTGTATGCATTATTAGATCAAGGATCCACTCTATCATTTGTCACTCCATTAATAGTTAGTAGATTTGATGTGCTTCCTTAATCATGCATAACCCAAGTTTAGTAAGTACTCCCACAGGGGACGACATTACAGTTGAGAAACTGTAAAAAAATTGCCCAATTCACGACCTTGATATAGTCATTAAAGCTAATCTAGTGGAGTTAGCCATGCTCAATTTTGACATAATTTTTTGTATGGATTGACTTCACAAGTGTTATGAAACCATAGACTATAGAAACAAGGTAGTGAGGTTTCAGTTTCCAAATGATTTAGAAGTGGAATGGAAAGGGTGTGGTTCAAGTCCTGTTGGCCAAATTATTTCACACTTAGAGACCAATAAGATGATAGCTAAGGGGTATTTATACAACTTAGTTTGATTCAATGTCTTAGATCAAGAAGTACATTCCATCGATTCCGTGCAAATAGTTAATGTGTTCCGAGATGTCTTTCTGGAGGATTTACCAGGAGTCCCTACTAAACGTGAGATTGACTTTGGTTTTGATTTAGATCCCAACACCGTGACAATTTCTATTCCCCAGTATAGGATGGTACCAGATGACCTCAAAGAGTTGAAGTTGCAGTCAAAAGATCTACTTGATGAGGGCTTCATGCAACCGAGCATGTCCCTTTGAATGTTCAAACTTTATCGTCAACTCAATAAAGTCACAATAAAGAATAAGTACCCTCTTCCAAGAATCAACGATTTGTTTGAGAAAATCCAAGGTTCAAGTTTATTTTCCAAGATAGACCTTCGGTCAGGCTACCATTAACTTAGAGTGAGGTGAGAAGATATCCCTAAAATAGTTTTTCATACTAGATATGTGAACTATGAGTTTCAGGTCATGTCATTCGGTCACACTAACGCACCACCCTTATTTATGGACCTTATGAATAGGGTCTTCCATAAGTACCATGATTTCTTCGTCATAATATTCATAGATGACATTCTCATATACTCTAAGTCAAAAGAAAAGCAAGAGTACACTTAACAAAGACATTACAAGTACTCAGAAAACATCAGTTGTATGCAAAGTTCAGCAAATGTGAATTTTGGTTGAGATCTAGGACCTTTCTTAGTCATGTTGTGACCGACCAAGGTGTTCAAGTTGATCCTAAGAAGGTTGAGGCGGTGAAGAATTGGCCGAGACCTCTTACTCCTGCATATATTCAGAGTTTTTTTGGGTTTAACCAATTATTATCGTAGGTTTGTGGAAGGGTTTTCCACTATTGCTGAACCATTGACCGCATTGACAAAGAAGAAGGTGAAGTTTGAGTGGTCTAAGAAATGTAAAAAGCGTTTTCAAGAACTCAAGGAACGACTCACTTCGGCCCCAATATTGATGTTGCAGAGAAGTGGTGAGGGGTACATTGTATAATGTGATGCTTCCCGAGTAGGTTTGGGATGTATTTTCATGCGGGATGGTAAGGTGATTGCATACACATCAAGACAAGCAAAAATCCACAAAAAGAACTACCCTACTCACGATCTTGAGCTAGCCGTTGTTGTCTTTGGGTTGAAGATGTGGAGACATTATTTATATGGTGTACATGTTGATGTGTACACTTACCATAAGAGTCTTATGTATGTACTCACGCAGAGGGAGTCTAATCTTCTTCAGAGAAGATAGCTAGACTTCTCAAGGATTATGAAATGAGTGTGTACGATCACACAAGTAAGGCCAATGTGGTGTCCAATGCATTTAGCTGACTGAGAATGTGCAGCGTTTCACATATTGATTGTGACAAGAAGGAGCTGGTTAAAGAGGTGCACTAATTGGCAAGATTGGGTGTACGACTGATAGACTCACCGAGTAGTGATGTTTCAGTTCACTCAAGTTCTGAGTCCTCATTTGTTGTATATGTTAAAGCCAATCAACACCTTGACCCAGTATTCATGGAGTTGAAAGAATTTGTATTGAGTAAGTTGAATGAGTCATTCTCGTTAAGTAGAGATAGCGTACTCAGATATAAGAACAGGTTATGTGTCCCTAATATGAACGACTAGAGGTCAAGTATTTTGGCAGAAAGTCACGGTTACCGATATTCCATCCATTGGGTGGCACCAAAATGTACCAAGACCTTAAAGAGGTCTATTGCTGGTAAGGCATGAAGAGACATATCTCTAAGTTCGTGGAGGAGTGTCCGAACTACCAACAGGTTAAGGCCGAACAACCTAAGCCTGGAGGTCTCTTTAAGATCCCAACATGGAAGTGGGAGGCAATCAATATGGATTTTGTGGTTGTTCTGCCAAAGAATAAGCAACTACATGATTCCATTTGGGTTATTGTTAACAGAATGACAAAGTCCGCTCACTTTATACCTTTGAAGTCTACCTTCAATGCCGAAGACTATGCCATGCTTTATATAGATGAGATAGTGAGATGACATGGGATTCCTCTATCTATTATTTCGGACAGCAGGGATCAATTCACTTCTCAGTTTTGAAATCTTTCCAGAAAATTTTGGGTACACATGTGTAGCATAGTATTGTTTTCCATCCGCAGACATATGGGCAAGTAGAGCGCACCATCCAGATCCTTGAAGACATGTTGAGGGCATGTGTTATTGACTTCAAGAAGAGTTAGGATAACAATTTTCCGCTGATAGAGTTCTCTTACAATAATAGCTACCATACCACTATTGGAATGACACCTTTGAAGCATTATATGGCCAAACATTTAGATCTCCAATTGGCTGGTTTGGAATAGGAGAATCAGCCATCCTTGCTCCCAAGATAGTCCATGATGCTGGTGAGAAGGTGAAGATGATTAGGGATAGATTGGATACAGCTTACAGTCGTCAGAAATCCTATGCAAATAACTGATAGAGAGATCTTGAGTTTGAGGTGGGTGATCAAGTCTACCTAAAGATATTACCCATGATAGGGGTGATGAAGTTTGGTAAGAAAGGTAATTTGAGTCCGAGGTATATAGGTCTTTATGAGATCTTGCAGCAGTGGGAAACATTGCATACGAGCTGAAATTACCTCAAGACTTGGCTTCTGTTCATTCAATGTTTCACGTTTCTATGCTTAAGAAATATCTTGGCGATCCAACATCCATCCTACTTGTAGAGGGGTTAGGAGTTGATGAGAACCTTTCTTATGAAGAGGATTCTGTCGAAATTTTTGATTTCCAAGTGAGGCGGCTGATGAACAAGGAGGTTTCCACCATGAAGGTGTTGTGGAGGAACCATCTTGTTGAGGGAGCAACGTGGGAGGCTGAGGTCGATATGAGATCCCGCTACCCACATTTGTTCAGTTCCTAAGATTAGATATTCTCTTCCTAAGTCTTTTTTATGTTTAAGGAAACTCTAAATTCAAGTGCTTTAGTCGATTTCGTGCGGTAGGTCACTAATCATATGCATTATAATAGCACTATATGTGTTATAATTAAGTCATGTTTGCATTTCATGTAGCTGTTTTTATGTAGCATTGGCATGATTTTTGTATTGCATTAGTTGTGATGTGCATTGATTAAAGTGTGATTGAGAAGGAAATTCCTCAATCTCAAATATGAAGCTTCAGATAAGCTTGAATGTTATGCATCATCCATACAAGTGTGAATGAGGTATTCACAAACGAGAAAAGTTTAATCATGATAAAGTAACTCTCGAAAATCACCTCTTTGTTTAAACGATGTGTAAGTGTCATTCGGGCACAAATGTGCCTAAGGGTGGGGGGATAATGTAAAGTTCCGGAAAATTATATGTTTAAAAAAGATTGGGCATAGTAAAGAAAAAATTGGCTAATAAAATTGGCTAAGAGATATTAGCCAATTTTCTATATACGAATATGAAATATACTTTTTGGGTTTCCATACCCAAATTCAAGGTTGACATTTAAGAAATGTACCTACAATGAAGACCCTAAGATAATAAAATATATTTCGTTCAACTCACAAAAGGTATGAGGCATCCAAGTGTCAAGCCTAGATACCATAAAACATGTTCAATTAAAATTATCATGTAGATTAAGCAGTGCCTAAGGACATGGTGAGGGTCGTTGGGAAAATAAATAAACATTCCCAAATAAACCATCAAGATAAATTAGTTAGGAAAGTAAACAAACCCATGTGCAAACACATGGGCTAACCAGCCGAGGGGGGAGCACACGACAACCAACCAATTTTGGTTAGGCGGTTAGTGACATGCGTGCACAGGTCCGTCCATGTGCGGTCCACTCTCCTAATAAACTCTTCATCCTAATTAACATAACCAACTAGCTATCTAACGTAGAATCAATAAAAAATAACCAACCAATGGACTTGACAATCTACGACCTACTCGGGTGAAACCTAACTAACTTAACTAACTTAGGTACAACCTAGTACCTAACCTAGGATGGTCCAAAGTTGTTAGTTATTGTCCTAGTTTCACGACCGGAATCTAGACCGAAGATGAGACCAGCGTCGTTGACCTCTCAGAGGTGGTAGACAAGCCTACATACATCATTCTTACTTTAACTAGGTTAATTTAAGCAGAAAATTTGAAACTTTTTGTTTCCTAAAATGCTTAGTAAACACTCTATTACAAATATAACTGTTCACCATAAACCATCTAACATAAAAATCATCAAATGAAAGAAGCGATTTATTATAACGATAAAGATGTACTTGCAAAAATGGCACCTATATAATGTATGAACAAAAACGGGAAAGAAATGCTAGTGGAACATACTCCACAAGCTCAATCCTACCAAGTCAGGATGAATAGTAGACGTCTGGATAGCTGCAGCGTTTATCCTGTAGCTGTAGCATCCACCTGCACCTGAACCTAAACGTTTCGAGTTTTATAGGTTTAGTACACATTTGTAATGAGTATGGGTATATGAAAGAACACACCAAGGACATGCATGAGTAAGAATAGCTCTTTCCTTGAACCATGATTATAGCAGGTCAAATTAGTGGAGTTGCCAAATTGACATTAGGAAAGTGAGTGAGCTTTGCAAATTTGGATTAGGAAAGTTTATGATCTTTCCAAATTTGGATTAGGAAAGTTATGACATGAGAGTAGCATGCACCTTCATACATAACATATTCCACACAACACACAAAAACGTTCACATAATACATATCATAATTCATATAACACATAACATTGTTCATATCATTTATTCATATGCCATGAGACCTTGGAATCTTGGACTTGATATTAAGACATCCCAAAAATGATGCTCAACATATGGGACCTCAACTAGGGAGACTTCATTAGTAAATACAGAGTCTGCTTCATCCATTCATATGTACTTCATTTCATTTCGTTCATAGGCTAGTGTGAACACCAACTAGGATGTAGTTTATGACGTTCATTGGGTTCGTTGTGCAATGACAAAGAATGACCTAATGTCATTGCTTGAGTCTAACTCGCCTCTTGAATATCCTATCCTAACACATTTGATACCATTCATTTCATTAGGTGCATCATTTGAGGCAGGCCTCATTTATTCATTCATTGGGAACTTTAACTTTAACCGACATAGATCATGTGAGCATCATGATATCCAGTGTCATGAAATCCCACACTGAAAAGAGGTGGAATAATCGGCCAAAGTGACCCAAAACATGCTAGAGTACTTGGGAATTGAACCCCGCCAAATCCCTATGTTGGCAGTATAGTTTCGAAGACTAGGAGATAAAAGGAGACCCCTACATGGCATGCCGGACAGTCTTATCTCATGAGAGTTACGTGAAACTCCACCGTTTCCCAAAAAAGACATCAACGCTCATAGCTAGTCTATCGGTGCTCAATATAAAGTTCCATTACATTCAACTCATACGTCATGGAAGCTTGCTTCTAGTATGTGGACATCATTACTCTATAGATGATTTCTCATCTCATCATTAGTATTAAGTGTGTTAATCTCAATACTATTATCAGAGTGTTCATAAAGACTGTTGTCTTCATTAACTTTACACTCTCATAGGTGAGTAGGTTTGTGTAACATTTACATAGGCTCATTTGATATTGCTCTCATCTTTTACATTATCCTTATATCATGTTGTCACCACATTAATTAACCTTAAAACATTTGTTCTTCATATTTACTTACCCCTTTTAACGTGAATATTCAATTCATCATATGCCAATGTACTTGGCCATTTGTGTGCTTCACACTCTTACTTAACCCTTCTAGGGTTTCATCATATAATTACATAATATTCGTTTCATCATATGCCAATTCACTTGATCATTTTGTGTGTTTTACACTCATCCTTAACCCTTCTAGGGTTACATTATTTTATTACATACGTCTTAGCTTCACTTATTTTTTTAAACGTATGTTAGACTTAAGGATCTATACATACAAATCATGAGGCTTCATTCTTAGTTCGTTTAAATTATTCATATCTTCCTAAGATTATGTGGTACAAGACTTACGCATCTTGTATGTGCGCCAAGATCTGAATTTCAATCTAAGTAGGCAGCATTATTCTTGAACATTTAATTCACGTATGACTTATGTATCAATAGGGAATTTGGGAAAGGGAACACGGTTTTCAAATCCCTTGAACAACACTTACATTTTTTTATTCATTTTTGTTTGATCCATACGACTTGAGGACCCATGTTTGAGCCCCAATGCCTTCATTTAGTGTTTCCCTTAATTTCTCTCTTTATTTTTTGCTTAATGGAACTAAGAGGATGTTGGATCGAACCCCCACAACCTCATTTACTTTTTATTTTCATTCCCTTTAAATTTCTCTTCTTTGGCAAGGGGTTGTGGTTTCGAATCCCCACAGCCCCTCTTTAATTTCTTTTTATTTTTATCCTTAAAAATCTGCGTAGCAGGTCTTGGGTTCCATTCCCTCACCTCACATCTTTCTTATTTCATTTCCTCTGACTCTTTTTCACTAACTAGAGGTTGTGGGTTCGATTCCCACATCTCACATTTCTTTTCTTTCATCATCTTTTCTCTCATTCATTGCCTAAAGGTCGTGGGTTCGATTCCCAGACATTACATTTTTTTTCTTTTACTCTTCCTTAAATCTGATTGAGATTTGGTGGGTACGAATCCCACTTCTCTCATTTCTTATTTTTTCTTTTAAAAAGTTACCTTTTTCAGCCAATACCATAGTTCGAATCCCCTTTACCACTTTTGTTTTTACTTCTTTATTTTCAAGGTTTTTAACATGGTGAGGTCACGGGCTCAATCATCCATGACTTCACTTGTTTTTAATTCATTTTTTCAACATTTTGAACCCTCTTTACTGACCGAAATTCATAAATAGAAGCTGAAAATTTTCTTTTTATTTTTTAGCATCCTTTCATCAAGTTACACATTAGTTCTTAGGGGAATTTCGTAGTGCATTTAGAATGTTTTAGGTGCGTCTTCATGAATTCGTTTATCCAAGACATTATCCCTCAAATAAACCACAGTTCAACTCATATGAACATAGCATTTACATCAACATGTGTACATGAAATATAAAGAACTATCATGCCTTTTCAAATACTAAACCATGAATAATAGCCACGGAAACACACACATACACACATAGTTACATTTTAGGAAACATCAACATAAGTCACATAATTCCAAATATACATATAAACATATAATGATCACGAAAACACGTTTCAACCCTAGTTTTCTACAAGCAAACATAACCTACCTATGAATCAATGGGAGATAGTGACAGGAACATGAAACGGGAAACAACACTACTTTTCGAAATGAATATTATGAACCTTAATGGGTCTCTTGAAAAAGGGATCAAGAGAGAAGAAAACCCATACCTGTTTTATGTTAAACTCTTTACTTGCTTCTCAAAAATTTAACCTCAGAACAGGTCTAAGCCTCCTCGATATCAACTCCACTCGAATGACAACCTCCCTTAGCTTAGTGTGCAATTAATGTTTATTTTCTTGTGATTTCGTGTGAGTTCTTCAAGTGTGAATAACTTGGTTTATTTTTCTGCTTTAATATCTTATTTTATCAGAGAAAATAAGTGACAATGAATAAGAGAGATTGTGCGTGAGAGTGGAGATATAAACGTGAGACAATAGGAGTTGTAGGAGGCTTAGGAGTCTAGCTTTAGGACTAAGTCAATAAGGTTTTGTTTTTTTAATAAAAAGCTGATTTTTATTTTATTTTTAAATCAGCTAATTAATAGTAATTATTAATTAAAATATATTAATTCAATAGCTTATATAAAAATCACTTTAATTCATTGCTTCCACCTAGGTTCGGACCCCGGTGGAGCAAGCCTTCCCTTTAAGAGCCCAATTTCGGCCCTCTTTCCAAAAAATACCCCTCCACCTTATAAATTAAATAATTAATTATATATTTAGGGTAATTACGATACTACTCTTACCCTAGAAAAAGAACATTCTACCCCTAGACCCTCCAAACCTATGATTTTCCCTTTTTAAGTCCGGTAAAGACTTGTTCAAGTAAGTCTTCTTATTCGAGAGCCCTACATGGTTGGACCCAACCTTTACAAGTTCAAATAATTCCCCAAGTTAGTTGGCTTGGCTGTAGCATGGGTTCCGAGGTCTGGTTCTATGCGCATTAATCCGTGTGATCCCTGGTCTAATCATAGGCCTTGACACATTAAGCATTTCATATCTTACCATTTTTAGGGTTGTTACACCAAGTGACTTAGGGGTGTTTTTGTAATTTCCCTTATGTACCTTATTTAATAGATTAAGCAGACTAATTAAGTAACTTAGATCCTTTGTAAAGCCGTGACACTTAACCAATTTTGAAATTAGATAACTCAATTGTTCTCCTATGTCTAGTAAATTTAATAGGGGCTTTTTAGTAATTAACTAATTCATTATTTAATTAAGTTAATTCAGTCTTAAGTTTTACAGTTCAATATCAGTTCCTAAACCTAGAATTCACGATCAAATGTTGAGAATTCATGACGCTAAGGCAGTAGAATGCAAATCGCAAAACGTAAGAACAGTAGAAGCTTTTCTTTTGCGATTTCAAGTGTTTTCAAGGATTTTGTTAGGGTGATAGTCGTAGATTCAAATCTACATAAGTTAAGGATTTATCTCCTTTACTTCTTTTTCAAAGATAACGTTCTTTCCAATGATTCAAAGATCTTTAAAACTAGGGTGGTTCTCGTGTTCTCATCTAACTCCTTTTCCCTAGTATCCTTTTTGATTCCATTTTGAATAGGTTTGAGATAATGTTTTTGGTATGTGGTGCTGGATGATTTTATGTTTAATTTTCTTGAATAATGAATGTCAAATGAACTATGAATCAAACTCGTTGGATTCTAAGTATTCCTTACGTGAATTAAAGAACGATTTTTTACTAAGATATGATCAAAAATGTTAAGTGTGACGTGTGACGTCTTAATGCATACTTACTGTGACTTTATTAAGATTTTATATTTATCAAATGTTAATATGATGCTGTCCAAAATGCTTAAAAATGTTATGCCTAAAGTTATGGACTAAGATTGGCTTAAAAGATCTCTATGATTTCACATCTTGTATGAATTGACTATATGATGCCAATAAAATTGGCTAACACTATTTGGTCAAAACGAAAGCATGATAATGGATAGGAGCTTATGTAAACGATTGAAATATTGTCTAAAGGTTCATACCAGGCAATTTAAATATGACCAGACGTAAAATTGGTTTATTCAAATAAAAAAATGGCTTGCTAATTTAACATCCCAAATGTTGAGCCAATACTAATCATATGCCAATCTTGTGTAGTAAGAGTATCAAATATATTATATGCACTTCTAAAGTAATTCAATGAATCCATAACCAAGGGCATGACATACATTTGGACAACTCCCAACATGCTCTACAAGAATGAACCATGAACATATGTAACTAACTGAAAGAATTGCTCATCGTCCATAAACAATGATATGAAGCTAATACACTAAAGTAAAGAAGTAACATGAGTTATAACATAATTAAAGGGATCTAAATTAAGTAAGTGACAAGAATAGGGTGTTAAAGTAAGTGACACAAGCCTTACTTACACTTAAGCTACTATGTTAAAAGAATGCTCAAGAATGAAGGTGTTAGAATGTCTGATAATAGCCTCATTGATACGTAAGGATGATATGTAAGGACAATTCACATTTCATAAATGCAATGTAAGGATGATAAGTAACGGCAATTCACATTTCATCAATATAAGTAAGGATTATATGTATGAGCAATTCACATTTCATCAATATAAGTAAGGATGAAAAGTCATCAAAAGAGGAATTAAATCTCAATCTAGAAGTAGGCTTCCATAATGCTTGAGTCAACTCTAAAAGATAAAGAATATAATGAAATTGAGCATAGCACCGATAGACTAGTTATGAGCAAGTTCTTGCACGTGAATGTCTCATGAGGATGAGGCTACAACCGAGGTTGATAAGTAGTCTCCTTATGTATCTAGTCTTCTAACTATGTCTAGCCAATATAGGAACTAGCTAGTGGTTTCCACCTAAGAGAGCTAGGCATGTAAGGTTTCACCTTGGCCGGTGATTCCACCCTTTTTCGTTGTGGGGCTGAAACTGGTTTGCATGTTTAGCTTAGATGATCTATGTCATTTAATTCTCAAGATATGTTCTTGTTTCACTATAGCCTTGAGACACTCCTTTTTGTTGTGGAGTGAACACTCGGGATGGATTCGCCTTAGCTGGGAATCACCCCTTTTCAGTGTGGGACAGACACTAGATTCCATGAGTAGCTCACATGTTCTAGTTTAATTTTAACCTGTGAATCATCTCTTTTCAGTGTGGAGAAGACACTAGATTTCATGTTAGCTCACATAATCTTATTCCCTACGATGTCTCTATGAAAGTGAGAATGAATGATGATGATGGAACTTATGTTCAAAGTGAAGAATGAAGAAGATCTTAAGAATGTCAATTTCCAATATCACACTCATGAAGTTTCAGCAAATAATGGGCAAATACAAATATGATTGGCTTATAATGACTTCTTTTATGATTCCAAGAAGGAAAATAGGAATATCGTGGTAATTTAATAACTCATATTTCCCTAACATGAATTTAATGAAACAGATGGCATAGCCAATAAAATTGGTTTATAAAATGTTAATGAATACAAAAGGTAAAGAATGATTCACTATCAGGTAGGGAAATCATTCTTTAGACCTTGGATTACTTACATCAATTCATTGTGGGTATGGGACTACAAGGAATCATTGAACTTATTAGTAAAACATAGGACTAATGGAATTATTGAAATACGCAACAATAAGAACAAAAAGACTGAAAAATAATCTAAGTGTCAAAAAGGGAGCTCTCAGGTTAGGAAGAAAATTTTTTCAAATCTTCGCTCAAGTTGTTCTAAAATTATGTTGATGTTACTAATGTGTTGTACTCATACAGAAAATGAGTTGTGTGCTTTGAATGCATTAAAATACATCATATTCATACTATAATTCACAACTGACGAATTAGGAATGTCTAATGATGTCACTTTCAAGAAATGGCATGTTGTTTAGGCAGAGCTTTCATTGATCATACAAAACTTTATGAGTATGTGTGCATGCACCCATACTTAGTACAAGTGGTTTACTAACCCCCTACTATTAGCTATTTTATAGGTGCAGGTCAGAGGGAAAATTGACAATACTTGCAGCGGTTTGGACTTCAGCATTTTTCCAAACCATTTGGTATGTCCTCATGATTTAGAGGATGCTAAAGTTTTAGTCTAGCCATATTTTTTGGAATAGATAGTGGATGATGTCCCCAGTGTTTCTTTCGAACATTCTTTTTGAAGGTTTTGTAATAAGGCCGTGTTTAGCAAACTAATTATGATATATTCATCTTCAGTTTTGAATTGATTCTTTATGCTAGATGGTTGCTCTTTATGTTGATGTTAGTATATGTTGTGAATATGTAATGACTATATGAAGTCTAATTAAAATAAGATGAGGCTTGTCTGCAGCCTCTGAGAGGTAAAAAATGCCGATGGCGATTCAATTCAAGAATACTGGTCGTGACAACATTAATATCAGTACATAGAATTATGTTCATAATAAGCATGCTTCTGAAATCAATTTTAGAAAGAACACATGGCTAGATTTGATAATAGACAATTTGATCATAAATTCTCATTGAAAAGCTTGAAGGAACTCTTTAGACGGAAGGTGATCTAAAGATGAAAGATCACAATAACTTATTATAGGAGAGAACAACTAATATTCATAAGGAATACATGTTAATTCAAGCTTTAAGTAGTTCTTGAGCTTCATCTCCAAAGGAGGTTTCTAGAGACGTTTCTTTTAGAGAGAGAAGTCTAATTTTTAAATATGAATTGGCTTTGGGGTTTTAATCTTTTTAAATAACTTAGTATATCCAAAAAAGTTAAATAACCACTTAGAGTCAGGTTAGGACGTAAGGTAAAATTCCCTTTCACCCCTTTTACTTAACAGTGCAACTGACAGTTGACACAAGCTGCATCGACGAACAGCCATCGATGCCTAATAGTCTAAATGACGGGCCGTAGGTAGTATTCATCATTTGGGTCTGAGGGTTTTACATTGGGTCTCAGGGCCATCGTTTGCCAGTGGTAGATAGACATTGCTAAGGAAGTGTCTAGGCATACTTTGTGTCCTCGTTGAGGCCCTTTTGCAGGGCCCTTGGGTAGTTGTGTCTAGACATTTCCAACGTAAATACACTCACTAATATGTCAAGGACCTTCCAGAAAAGTTTGAGCATCAAATAACACTCGCAAAAAATCAAACATGATACGCACACTAAAGTACGTCCAAGGTCTAACTTATGAATGTCTTGGTTGTTTGACTTCCAAATGACTTAAATCAATCATAAATATGTTAAAACACTTAATTAACAAGTTGAAAATATTATAAGGAACATGTGAGGCTCTAGACACCTTAATTCATTTTCCGGGTCATACAACTTTGACTTAAAAACTAACGGAGCTGTCGATGGTTGCCTTTCACAAAATATACAGTACTTCACAATTCGTGAAGGTTCCCATGAAAGGGAATGATATTTGGGTTCTCAAAGTTATTTTACAAAGACCCTTCCAGGATTCGTAGTTGACTCAGCGTCTCGTGATTGTAATTGTAAAAATTGAGATTCTAGGTTTTGGTGCTTTATTTACGGACTAGTGCACAACCCATGAAAGTGTAACACCTCGGACATTGAAAAAGGTTAAAGTGGGTTAATGCTTTGTTCCACAAACCTTTCAATCAACCTTATATGTTTTTATTAGGCTTAATCTAGGGCTTCCAAAAATTTATGTCAGTTGCACAAATCTCTAAGCAACATGTGGTGAATTGTAAAATCTGTTTAAAGACCTTTTTAGGGTCACCTGTTAGATTTTTAGGGTTAGGGTCAATTTGGTAGTTCTCATATGATTTTAACACTTAATATATGACATTTCACCACAATAAAATTGAATTAATTCCAAAAACTAACCATTCTAAATCATTCACCTAAATTCTAAATCCCTCCATGTTCATCTCCAAAATTCTCCGTCTAAAAGCTAAGGGAAAATAAGGATTTCACTTCAATATCCCTAATTAACCATATCTATGGTATGTAATCACTAAAGTATGTCACTACTCACCGATGGAGTCCTTTCCTATCTAGGATTCAATAATCTCCCAATTTTATTAGTTAGATTCCCAATTGAAAAGTTATGATTTTATTCATTACTTACAATTCTCTTCAATTAGGAACTTATTGGTTAATTTATATCTTCTAATGAAAGAATTGAATAAAATACATGACATTGAGTTTAATTTATATGAACCAAGTATAATCTATGATATTAAACTATGAACTAATTAAACATATGAACTATGAACTATGAATTTCGAAGATATGCATGCATTCATAAAATTGATATAAATGTTTTGAGGATGATTTGAGAATAAAGTATTAGTGTTGTTGTAAATGTTTTTCTCGCATATTATTAAGAACCAGATTTTGAAATGTTTTATCACATAACAATTCATCAGGTCGAAAGGTTTTCTCACATAAGTTGAATCTAGTCTTGGGAGATATTATGAATAAACATGAGCTTCGATTTGTCGCTTACTTGTTCCTTTTAATCTATGATATTTGAATATGATTAATTACTATACTTTGAGAGTTTACTTAGAATAGAGTGTAAATTTGGGATGAACTATCCATTGAGCATCCATGGACCTTTAGTAGCAACCCCTAAACTCCCATAACTATGTGTTACTATAGGTTGTTCTCAAATGATGATTTTCTAGTGTATCCTCTTAAGGTCATTCTCTTCGTTCTTACCTTGGAAATTAAAGACAGCTCCTTTTGGTGTGCTCGAGACAACCTATTTCATATACTATCTCACATGGTCAATGTAGATTAATGGTAAACTTCCCACAGTAATGAACTAAGTTACTTTTGAGGTATTTCACAAAATGTTTTAAACATTCAATCATTCAATGACATATTTATGAATCATGTCTTTTAGCCTATTATCTTATGCTTTAGCTTGGTAATAAATGTGACTGAGTTAACTATACAAAGTATACAAGACGAACTTCACTTTGAAATATATGATTTATATGATGATTTAGATATTGGAGACTAAATATGACTGAACATTGGCTAAGGCGATATGGAAGAAATTACAGGTTAAAAAGGATTAAATACCCAGAAAAATTAAGTAAGCTTTTTAAAATATTATATAAAAAGATATAATGAATAAAAATAAAAACACTAAAATAAAAAGGACTAAGACAGATAAAAAGGTAAGAAAAATAGGGTATATGACTAAGAGGGTATATGATAGTTACGAAATTCCAGTGCTGTAATCATTCTAAAGTCATGCTACATAGTGTAACTCTATATGTCTCTATACCAATCCTTCTCTGATGTTTCTCAGGACATGGCCCTTCGAAGTGCATACATTATAAGGAATCCATGTGAGAATGTGGACGACAAAGCTTTGAATGTTTAGGAGGCCCTTTGGCCAGGGAAGTGACTACTTTAGAATTCTTAGCCTCTTTTCATATGTTTGATCAAGCTATGACATCTCAAGTCAATAGAGAGATGAATATTCTCGTGAACACAGATGCGTGTACGAAGACTTGAAGGATAATGGACTTCACAACGATGAATCCTATGGAATTTCATGGTTCTAAGGTTTATGAGGATCTCCAAGAAATTATTGATAAAGTATGAAATATAGTGGGAATTATGGTTGTCTTTAGTTGGAAAGGAAGGGGTGACTACTTATCAACTTAAGGGTGTTTCTCAAGTTCGGTTTGAACAATTTAAGGATGATTGGACAGTTGATGCAATTCCTCTTGATTAGGAGAAGTTTAAGGTCAATTTTCATTTTTGATTATATCCCCTTTAGATGACACAGAATAAAATACTTGAATTCATCAACCTTCATCAAGGAAATTCGAGAGTAAAATAGTATTCCTCAAGTTAACGGAATTCGCTAGGTATGCTCCTACTACGATTGCCCACTCTACGGCAAGAATGAGTCAGTTCATTTTGGGTATGTCTAAAATGGTGGTCAAGAAATATTGTACTGACATGTTAATCAATGAAATGGATATTTTACATATAACGGTATATAGTTAAGAAATTAAAGAGGATAAGCTCAAGGTAAGGTCTAGGTGGAAAAAAGGGAAAAAATTGGTAACATGGACTTTTTATATTTGAGGTCTGATTGACATGGTCATTTTAAGTTTCGGTAACGATTCTCCTATCAAGGTTCCTCTAATAATCATATTATAAAGTTCAACAAATGTAAGGTGTCTAACCCCAAGATACAAGGAAGTAATTGTGGTTGATCTTCTTTGTCTACTTATATTATTTTCACAACCGGGGAGCACCCCCTTGATGTAACCGGCGTCTTTGTCGTCGGAGAGTATTTGGACAAGCCCTTAGCATTCATAATAACATATCATAGGTCAAAATGCGGAAAAATTGAAACTTTTTACATATTGAGGTGTACATAGACCTCAAACATATCATATATAGAATTTACTTAGACTCCTCGCATATGAATCTTACTTAGGCTTCTCGTTTAAAAAATATAACCAATACATATGAATTTAGTCTAATATGTTGTCTCACATTAAACCATATAGAACGAAGTAGAACATTCAGGCATATCCCTTATACAAATTCATATTTTCCACAATGGGATTACAACAATATCTTCAACAATAGGAAAGAAATGAATGTCTTTATATGATACCCAATAATACTAAGGTAGAAAACGTGGCGCCATCCTCAAACGAGAATACCTACCAAAACATGGGGAAAGTCAAAGTCTTCTTGCAAAACAACTTTGATACATCAACGGCCCGAAAATACATTGTTTGTGAAAAAGGGAAAGAATATGGGTTAGTACAACCACATGTACTAAGTATGGAAACATATTAAAGTAATACCGTTAAAACAATGCTTAAACGGAGATTTGGTCAAAACCATTCTAAGTCACATTGAAAAGCCTTTATTCGTAATTAAGAAAATATACAATCCATTACACATAACATCACTTAGGACAAGTCCATATTCAACAGAAGACCAATATCATCATAATGTCAAGTCAACATGAATATTATCAACATAAGCTCATATCAACATTAACAGCATAATATTAAGATTATATAGGCATGAATAGATCCAACATAAAAATATAATAACAATTCATGTACAAGAGTTCATACCATTACCACATATAAGACCCTTACTAATGACTCCTATCCAACCCTACAAGTGCAATGCCCATGTGAAGTCTCAACATTTCATATATCTTCATATCATGCATGTTCTTCATTATATATATCAATTTAGACCAATAGCGATTTCATATATATAACAAGCATATATGAACAAACCCCTAGGAATTCCCTCAAGGTCAACTTGTGCCATGTATAAGTAGAGTCCCATACCTCTATCTACATTAAGTATAACCCCTTAAGTCACCCTATTTACAATGTTCATTTTATTACTTTATTCATTCATTTTGCTGCAGAAATTAATTCCTTAACGGACATAGACAATGTGAGCTAACCATGGAATCCGGTGTCATGAAACCATACACTAAAAAAGGTGGCCAATTTGCCAAGGTAGAACCAAAACATGGGAGTATCATTCTAGATAGATCAACTAGTTAGTATTCCTATGGGGGCAACATAGTTACAGAACTAGGATACATGGTAGAGAGCCTCTTTATGCACCATTGCATTGTAGTCTCCAACTAATGAGAACCATTGTGAACCTAAATTCCAACATTGTGATGGCACATTTCTCAATGATAAGCTAAAGTCTCTTTGTTAAATGTCTTTAATTCATTCTTAATCATCATAACATAATATAGGCCATAGAAGACTAACCCTTCATGTAATTATCTCATTAGGTATTGCAGGAGAATGTCCTTTAATGAAAACCCTTTATTTGTGATATAAAAACATTTAAATCATCATATCATAGTAAGGCACACAAGTTATTCACATTCAACATTGTATCATCATACCCTTAACATGTTATCACAATTCACATAATCAAGACTTTTCATTACATTAATCACATAATCATCATCTTAATCTAATCACACATAATACTTCAATTGAACATCATCACCAAGTATAAGTGATCATTGGAGTAAAAGGATTTAAAATAATTAAGTCTTACAAACATAGCCTTAATAAGCCTCGTGAAGATCTTACCATCAATCCAACCATATTCATCCATAAATTTACGTAGCAAAACCATATTATAGTAATCTCTAAAACAACTAACTAAATTTTATCATCACTACTCATATCAACTTCAATTCACAACCTATTGTAGGGGAAAAAAGGCTTCAATCATGATTTATTCCATAAAAATAGGCCAAATACAAAAAACTACAATAATTTACCCATACACAATCACAATATATCAATTATAATCAAATAAAAACAACATCTAATCCAATTGAAAGATCAATTTGAGAATTAAAAGAGAACCCAAGATTTTGGCAACTTTAGAAATTAACATTGAATAGCCTCTTAAGGAAAGAATTCCCCAAAGTGAATAGCTTCCATACCTTGTTAATTCTTATGAAATTGGATAAGAAATATTGAATCTCTATTCCCTAGTGATTCTTGACCTTGGTCTTTGATGGTGTCTTTGGGAAACAAAGAAATTAGAGAGTTGGAGAGAATTTGGGTTTGGGAAATTTGTGGTAGTACATTAGCTAAAAAAGGTTAATGTTTTATATAATCCTTAGACAAACTTAACTAATATTTGCTTAAACCTTAATTAAAAAATCAACCAACTAACTAATTAAGTCACTTACTAATAAATTATGCAGTGAAATAGACCCTCAAACGACGGCTGCCCGTCGACGGGGCGTCGATCAAATGATGACACCGTATTGGAGTCGTCATTTGATTCAAAGACTATATATTATGGAAATTGTTGAAAATGGATAAGTGTCAACCAACGGATCCATTGATGCAATTTCAATTAATTGACGACTTGTTTATTGGTTCGTGGATGCACACTTTCAAGTTGATAACTTTGGAGTCAAATTGAAAGGTCCTCTCTATGGGCCCTTAGGGTGGTTCTTGGGGAGTCGTACCCTGACGTTTTAAACCTTAACACACTCTTATATATTAATAAAAGATTTTACTAAATTCATTAAATTTTGACTCCTAAAACCCCATGAAGCATGCCAAAGGACACTAACCTCAATTTCACTAGTCTCCGAACGTCATGGACGTTTCTTGACATTTTGCCTCTAACTAACTAGGTTGAATACATTATTTTAGGTATATATAAAGTGTTTCAAGACTTAGTTTATCATGCGAGGCTCTAGACCAAGTCATGAACTTTCATAGTGTTACATTATGTTTAGAATGAACTATGATGGTAAATTCTCTGCTGGCATGGATGCTTGTTTCAATTGTTGTAAGAGTGGTCACCGGATAAGGGATTCTAAATTACATACTATTAAGGGAAGAGAAGGAAAATAAGATGCGCCTAGTCGTAAAGGTTCAATTAATCATAAGAAGAATTGATTACATGCACTTCAAACTTGACTTGATTAAGAGTGTTTTCCCGATGTAATTATAAATATGTTGAAAGTATTTCATCTTGATGTTTATGATTTTATTTATAAAGTTGCTACTTTTTCAATTCTGACGTGATATTTAGCTATGAGATTTGATTTTTCTCCGTATTTGTTGTTAGACTGTTTTTATATCTCTACTCTTATTTATGACTATATTGTGGCTAGGAGAGTCCATAGAAATTGTCCCATTTCCTTATACCATTGTGTAAATAATGTTGATTTTGTAGATATAGATATGTTAAATTTTAATGTTATTTTGGGTATGGATCGACTCCATTCTTTATGCATCTGTTGATAGTAAAACCTGAGCTGTAAAGTTTCAACTTCTAAATAAGCCCTTCATACAATGAAAAGGGTGAAATTTTATGCCTAAGGGTCAGTTTATTTCATAACCTAAAGCTATAACAATTTTTTCTAAGGGGTGCATATATCATCTCGTATGGGTTGGGATACGGATTCCAAAACCTTATTCTTGATTCGGTCCTTGTTGTAAATGAGTTTTTGTAAGCATTACACTGTTATCTACCTGTTATTCCTCCTTAAAGGGAAATAAAATTTATTATTGATCTTTTCCTAGATATGCATCCTATATTCATTGATCCTTACCATGTGGATTTGGCAGAACATCAAGAGTGAAAGGAGAATTGAAAGATTTGTTGGATAATGGTTTTATCTAACGATTTTCACTCCATGTGGCTATGTAGTTTTGTTTGTTCATACAAAAATGGTTCACTTTGCATGTGTATAATTACAAACAATTGAATAAGGTTACCATTAAGAAAAAGTATCCTCTTTCAAGGATTGATGATTTGATCGGTCAATTTCAAGTACCGATGAGTTATTTCTCTACAATTGAATATCCTTGATAATTTACAATTGATTATCAAGGTTAACATATTGAACTGTTGAGGATTGAGTTGCAAATTATCAAGGATCATGAATAATATTCTAATTTTAATAAATGTGAGTTTTGATTGAGGTATGTTGCTTTACTTTTCCATATTTACACCTATAAAGGTAGTCAAGACGTTCCTAACAAAACATTAGCAGTTAAGAACTAGCGTAGGCCTTTTTCCACTTTAGATATATAAACTTTTTTGGGTTTGACAAGTTATTATAAAAATATTGTTGAAGGATTACCCTCTATTTCTTTTCCTTCACCACATATACCCAAAATAAGGTGACATTCTTACAGTCTGAAGCCTATGAGAAGATTTCTGAGGATTGAAGGACATTCTCACTTTGGCTTCTACATTAACACTACTTGAAGGATCAGATTATTCTGTGGTTTATTGTTATTCTTCATGGGTTGGTCTTGGTTGTGTTTTTGTAACACTTGGATTCGAAAGGGTAGAATTTTAGTTCTTTGTAGGATCTAGTTCCTGTTCCGACGGAGCCACCCAGTGCTTGAGGACTAAATCATGGACCCTAGGTAATCTCAGTGGATGGACATCCCAACGTTTGAAAAATGTCAAGTTTCAATACTTTTTAAACATTTAACCATAATGATCCTTCATTCAATGTACGAGTTGTAAATAGGTTTCATAGGTGAGTCCCAATGACAACCAGCACGATCAATGCTTAGATTGATTAATCGTAGGTCAAGGTCATTGGCGAGCTCGACATATTATTTCTTAGGAGCTTTAGGGTATTTTCCTAATTATTCTAACCTAATAATATCTTGTATAACCCTTCATCTCAAGTTCTATATAAATTTTTTATTTCTAAATTTTCCCAATTTGAAAACTATTTCCTCAAATTCTAAAAGAAAATAAATCTTCCTCACCAAAATATTTCTCTCTCAAAAAATCTCGAAGAAGAAGGAGTCAACCTAACCTTTCAAGTAAAGTCTCAAATTCCACCATTGAAGAATTTTTTTTCACGTTTAGGTATGATAGTTCTCATCCATGGAACCCCTTCCTTACGGAGATCTTTTATTCTCAAATTTAAAAATCTAAAAATCCTCAATTGAGTTAGCTCTTGTTTGGAAGGATACCTTGATAATTGGATTTGGTGTAATTGATATTTTTACATTGTCTTGTACTATTTTGTAGGACAAGTAATTACTTGGTAGGCATGTAATTGGGGTAATTGGCAGGGTATAATATACTATACAATTCACACGCAGAGGTTGTGAATTGCTGGTAATACATGGCATAAGTACCACTGATTACTTTTAATTTTTTTTTATTTCTATTTTTGTTTTAGTTTTTTTTTATTATTTTATGTTCCTTTTTATTTTTATTATTCTTAAAATTTCTAAAATTTTATATTATTAGATTTCATTTTCTTCTACTTCTCAACCATACTTTACGTGTTTCTATGTAATTTCCTCATATCATCTTTTTATTTATGTCAGTCTTATTTTCTCATTAGCATAATTTTATTATTATTCTAATTTTAAAATTAACATAAAATATATTGTTAAGTAAGATTATAGACTTACATTTTATTTATTAAGAAAAATAAAACATGAATCATATTTATTGCCATGTTGAAATTTGTTATAAGAGTTTTATGTTAAATTCATTGTTTTGAATTCTTAATTTATGTTATATTTTCAGTTCATTTGTATTATTAATATTGAATTTACATTGCTCGTCAATTTTAAATTTGACTTGATACATTATATTTTAGTCAACCATTTAATAATATATGATATTTTATTTATATATTATTCTTTTTATCAAACATGGATTTCACATTGTTTGTAAAAACATTATAATTTTAGTTGTTAAGATAAATTCAATTGAAATATTTTGATTTGACAAACTATAAATCAATTATTCGTAATATTAGTTACAGAAAATGTGTTTATTAATTAATATATCTTTAAAAAATAATATTGATCTTAAATATTTAATTTAATTTAATTTATAAAGTTTCTTATTTGTCTAGTTAGAATTTTAAATAATTAATTTTATAATTTAGGATTGCAATTGTGAATCCAAAGAGAACATGAGTAATTACACTATGGCATCCAAACAGGACATGTTTAAGTACTATACAGTGTAATTGCTGGGTAGGTAATTACTACCCTAATAATTACACCAATTCCAATTATCAAGTGACTTTCCAAATAGACCCTTAGGGTTTTCTTTCATGTCATGGTTCCTTTCAATGTTGATTTACTCAATTGATTTATGAACTTTATGCATGAACTGATATAGTTTTATGATTATAAGATGAATTCCCATGAAGCCATGCCTAGCCCATGTTTACTAGACATTGATTATTAAAAGTGGATTTTGAACTATGAAAGGTGAATTATGGGATTATGTATGTTCTTACGGAACAGATAAGATTTGATGTAGAGTGCTTTGAGATTAAATACATATATGTTGTTGTTGAGGTTAATTATTGTGAATGGATTGCTCACATAACTACCTCATTCATGAATGTGAATGTTTTTTTTACACATATATGAGTATAAGGTTCAAAGGTTTTCTCACCTAAAATGAATCAATGTTAAGGATCTATTCTAACGAAACATTGCTCGGATTTCTTACTTTGTTGTAACTTTCCATGCATGACATATTACTTATCTTGGATTGTAAAGATGATGTGACCTTGCATGAATATGAAACACAAGTTAAAAAAAAGGACTAGTTTATTGGATTAAAACTTAACACTGAGATGATATTGAGTTTGAAGCTCCCGCGTTAGTAGAGTTCGAGCTTCTAGTAGAAATATTCTTATTCATACCTATGTGCCCCAATAGGATGATTGTCATAGATAGGCATTCACTAAGGATCCACATAAGCTAGAAGTTCATGGTCTTACATTGGAAAGTAGGATACCCCATTTTGTGTGGGGAAGACACCAGATTCACTGTTGATAGCTCACATGGTCTTATATTTCAGTTAAAGGCAAGTCTCCCATATTAGTGAACTAAGGTTACTTAAAGAAGTATCTCGTATGTGTTTTACGATGATTTCAATCTGCATTGATCATATTTATGACTTATGTCTCCTATGCCTTTTACATCATGTTTTATATTGGTCATTACATTTAATTATAATATCCCTCTTAAGAATATTTTCATTTTCTTATGCATATTTACTTAACATGGTACAAAATTGCTATAACACATACTCTTTCCTATATTTTTTCCCCAGAAGTAGGGCCTGACCTTACAAATTTATCTTCAAGGGCTAAGGATCTCATATAGAAACTTGAAAATTGGTTATTCATCATATACAAAGGATTGATATTTGGTGTCCCTTTTGTTTGTACTTTTCATTTTTTAGTTTGATGTACGGGCTATGCCCCAATCTATTTTATTTACTATATGGTTTTAAGACAATGTTTATATTTTTGCTTTTCTACATAAAACATCTAGATTTCTAAACTAGATTTTTGATCATTCATATTCTATTAGATTGTATGATGAATTCTAATTGATTTTATGAGGCCTTTTGAGTGTCATATTCCAGAAAAACATATATATCTATAAAGAGCCAAAATAGGTTTCAAGAATGCATTTGGGAAAATGTAGGAATCCCAATGCCTAAAATTGAATAGTATTGGGCATAATTTAAAAATATTGGCTAAGGGTGATAGCAAAAATTCATTCGGGAAAAAGTAGGAATCCCAATGCCCAATATTGTATAGTATTGGGCATAATTAAAAATATTGGCTAAGGGTGTTAGCCAATTTTTATAAGTATGAATAAGCAGTACTTAAATTGTACCTGCAAAGAAGAACCTAAGCTAATATAGTGATGTCTAATGCAATACTCTAGGTATGAGGCATCCTAGTGTAAATTCTAGATACCATAGCACATGATCAATTAAAATGATCATGTAAATTAAGCATGCCCAAGAACATGGTGAGGGCGCTTGGGACAATAATGAAATATTTAAAATAGTACATCAAGAATATATTGTTAGGAATGTACAAAAAACTCATGTGCAAGCACATGGGCAAAGCTTGAGGGAATCGCCAATAAGGACGGGACCATCCTAACCTAATTCAGTTAGGGTAGTTAAGGGGAAGCATGTGCGGACGGGTTCCCACATGTGGGGACTAACTACCTAACTAACTCTAGGCTCTACTAACTGTACTAACTATATAAGTAAGCTAGGACTAACTGAAATGGACCCACTAGGAAACCAGACAACCTAGGACTAAACCGGGATGACACTAACCTAGTACTAGCTGATGAGACAACCTAGTACCTAACCTAGAAAGGTAATAAAGGTTAGTTATGGTCCTAAAAACATAGGTTTACATTATTAATTCCCCTAGGTTACCTGATCAATTAATTTAGCAACTTAATTAATTAATTTAAAAGGTCAAAAAATGATACTACTAAGCAAATTTCTAGATTTCGATTAAGACAAGAAAGGGACAACCTAGTACCTAGCATAGGATGGTCCAAAGAGTTATTTAAGTCCTAAAAACGTAGGGATACTTTTGTAATTACCGTAGTTTACTTAATTAATTAATTTAGCAACTTAAATAATTAATTAATTAAAAGGGGAAAAACTGAAATCACATAGCAATCTCTAGATTTTATGTAACATTCTGGAAAATTACATGCCTATTGAACAAACAATAGGTATTTAAGAATGCGTTTTAGGGGTACATAGGCGTCCCAATTCCCAATATTTAAAATATTAGGCATTGTATTTAAAATTAACTAAGGGGTGTTAGCCAATTTCTATATATACCCAAGTACACATATGATGATCCAAGTTTGTTTAGAATTTTACATGAAATGAAGACCCTAGGATAAAATTATAAATCTTTTTGATTCACAACCCAATTCATTAGGTACTAAGCAACCAAGTGTCAAGCCTAGCAACATAGCACAAAACAATTTAAAATGATCATGTAGATTAAATAGTGCCCAAGGACATAGTGAGGATCCTTGGGACAAATAAGTAAACATTCCCAAATGAACCATAAATAATAGTTAATAATTAGAGGTGTATGCACACATACTCATAAGGCTATGCATGATAAAAAAAAGTTTTTCCTAACTGACATGCTATTTTTTGAAAGTCTAGTCACTAGACTTTCTTTTTTTGTTGGTTATGAATTGTGATATGAATATGATGTATTTTAATGAAATAAAAGTACACAAATCTTTTTATATATGATTACAATATATTAGTATCATCAACATAATTTTAGAACAACTCGGGAAAAGATTTGAGATTTAGATCATCTTAGGCCGTGAGCTCCTCTTTGTACACTTAGATTATTTTTCAGTCTTTTTCTTCTTGTTGTTGTGTAGTTCAATAATTCTTTTGGTCCTATGTTTTACTTACAAGTGCAATGATTCATCGTAGTTTCATACCCACAAGGAATCGATGTAAGTAATCCAAGGACTACGAATGATTTCCCTACCTTATAGTGAGTCATTCTTTAAATTATATATTCATTACCTTTCTTAGACAATTATCTATTGATCATACCTTTTATATCATTACTTTAATATTTTATATATTATACATTTCATATTAACGAGACTTTGGAATCGTTGATGTAGCATAAAGACATATCAAGTGAGGTCCCAACATATGGGACATCAACTCGACGAACTTCTTTAGCAAACACAAAGTCTGCTTCATTCGTTCATTCATACTTCACATTATTGATTTCATTTATTCATAGGGTTATATAAAAACTAGATAAACCTAGGATGAAGTTTTAGACTCTGATCGGGATCACTATGTGCAATGACTAAGAATAACCTAATGTCATTACTTGAATCTGATTTCACCTCCTGATTGTCTTGCACAAACACCTTCGGTATCGTTAATTTCATTATATCTCATACTTTGAGGAACTCCAAACATAACATACATTAATCATGTGAGCATAATGACCTCCAATGTCTACGCCACACAAAAAAGAGGTTGAATCACCGGACAAAGTGAAACCAAAACATGCTAGCGTATATAGGGAATTGAACCCTGCTAGAACTCTCTGTTTGTAGTATAGGTTCAAATACTAGGAGATATAAGGAGTTCCATACCCGCCTAAACAGACAGTCTCATCTCATGAGATTTGCACAAACCTCTGCCTTTCCAAAAGAATGAATCGTGACTCATAGCTAGCCTATCAGTGCTCAGTATAAAGTACCTTTACATTAATCTCTCACATCATAGAAGATGACATTTAGCATGATGGAATCACTGATCATTAGATGATTTATCATATCTTCTTTACTTATTAATTATGAATTGTCCTTAAACTTACATATACAGTTTGACTGATACTTGTCTCTTAATATTCAACTTTCTCTAAGGTGAGTACTTTTTTGTGACCATATATTCGCGTAAGTACAACTTCTCTGACTTGCACATTCCTCAAATTGTGGTACCACCCTGTTCTCTCTTAACATCTTTTCAGGTCAGATTTACTCACCTTTCATTATTTTTTCATTGTATAACATATATATTCTCTCTTGGAATTTTCATCGAGGGACATAGATTCTAGGCATAGATACAACTTGTCTCACTTTCATTTTGTTCTTTATCTTTTAAGGTTGACTCAAGCATTATGGAAGCTTGCTTCTAGATTGATATTATTAACTCTATTGATGACTGGTCATCCTTAATTTAAATGATGAAATGTGAATTGTCCTTACATATCATCCTTCGGTGTTAATGAGACTGGTTTCACACATTCTAACACCTTCATAAGTGAGTATTTTATAACATAGTAGTTTAGGTATAAGTTAGTCTTTAACACCCCATTATTGTCAATAACATAATTAAGACCCCTTTTAATTATGTTAAAACTCACGTTTGTTACTTACTTTAGTGTAGTATCTTCATATAATCATTTATGGACGATGAGAACTTCATTCAATGAGTTTCATGTGTTCATAGTTCATTCGTGTGGAACATTTTGACTTTAAATTAATTAGTTAAACCCGTTATTTAATTAATTTAGGGACCTAGTATAAGAACTAAAGTAACCCTAAGTCATTGGAACTATAATCAACCCTTTAGGACCATCCTATGTTAAGTAGTAGGATGTTTCTCGAATTATACTAGGTTAGTATAAGAATTTTGTTTTGATCATCTTACAAAATAAATTAAATTACTAATTTAATTAATAAAGTACCATTAAGTCTATAGGACCATAACCAATCCTTCGAACAATCCTAGGTTAGGTACTAGGTTGTTTTTTTCTTATTTTTACAGAAATTAGGAAATTGTTTTGTGATTTCAGTTTTGCCCCTTTAAATTATAATAATTAAGTTGATAAATTAATAAATCAAGTATCATAAGGTAATTAATAAAGTACGCATAATTCGTTAGGATCTTAAATAAATCTTTGGACCATCCTCGGTTAGGTACTAGGTTGTTTCTTTTACTAGTACTAGGTTATTGTCAACTTGGAGATTGTCGGGTGCACTAATGGGTCCAATTCTGTTAGTCCTAGGTTATTTAATTATTTAGAACCGTAGGTTAGATTCTAGAATTTTTAGGGAGGTTAGGCCCCACATGGAGTGGTCCCTTGTGCTCGTTTCCCCCCCTAACTACTCTAACCGAATTCGGTTATGGTGCTCCCCTCCTTTGGCAGCGTTTTAACTTGTCTTGCAAATGTGATTGCACATGGGTTGGTTGCACTTTCCTAACTAACTATTATTAATGGTTCATTTCGTAATGTTTACTCATTTTTCCAAGGATCCTCACTATGTCGTTCGACACTTTTTAATCTACGTGATCCTTTTAAATGGTCGTGTGTTATGGTACTAGGATTGACACTTGGATTCCTAGTAGTTCATGTGATTGTAAAGAAGACTTTTTAAATTTTTTTAGGTCTTCATTTCAGGTAAATTTATTACACAAACTAATAGATACTCGAAAATTTGGCTAACACTCTCTAAAACAATATTTTCTACTATGCCCATAATTCTCTAACATGCCTAATATTTATAAATATTGTGCATTGGGATGCATATTTAGCCCATGATACATATTCTTAAGAACCTATTGGGTTTTTTATTAAACGTATGATTTTCCGTAATGTTACATTATCCCCCCCCCCCTTAGGAAACATTCGTCCCCAAATGATATTTACACATCATTTAAACGAAGAGGGTGACTTTCAAAAGTTACTTTGTCATACTTAAATGTTTCTTTTTCTGTGAATATCTTATTCACACTTATTTACATGATGCATATCTTTCAAGCTTGTCTGAAACTTCATATTTGAGATTGAGGAATTTCGTTCTCAATCACACTTCACTTAATGCACATCACAAATCATGCAACACATAAAACATGCCTATAGTACACAAAACAGCAACATAAAATGCAACATAACATTGTCTTAACTCACATAGTGCTATTATAAGACATACAATTAGGGACTTACCACACCAAATCCACTAAATAACTTAAACTTAGAGTTTCTTAACGTAAACAAGACTTAGAAAAATTATATCTAACATCTTATTGGCCTTAAGATTTGAACCTAATGACACCCAAATTAATTTCAAAGGGACATGCCACTATGCCATTTACTTTTCTACATACCCCTTCAACCTTTGCACTTTCTCCTATGGGAATACTAACTAGAAACTGTTCATGTAAGATCTCAGGAAGTAAGTCAAATTAATTAGCCATAATAGGAGTTACCATAGACAAGGTAGATCCTGGATCTAATAATGCAAAAACAATAAAGGAGAAGACAAGCAAGTTATCATTATCCACATCCGTGGACTTCTCTTGTTCCTCTCTTCATTTCAATGCATAGAACCACTTTCTCTTGGAGGTTTCGACTACAACATTTTTCCAAGGGGGAGCATCTACCTTGGCCTGTTGGATTTGAACCACGCCCTTCTTATTTTAGCCCAACTTATTTGTAAGCTTAAGCTTTACTACCCTATTTCTATAGTATATTATACCATAACACATATGAAGCAAATCCATGTCTAGATCCCATTCTTGAGTTTGCATAGAGCCAACTCAGCCTTCTCCTCCTCATAAATATTCCTAGAAGGATTTTAGACATTAGGATGCATTCAAATCCATGCGAACAACCACACTCACCACACATCATTCCTCTACGTTGGGCATTTTCATTATGGCCCCTTCCTGGGAAGGCCAAATCTTTAGTCTGGCGCCTTAGACCACTTGGTCATCCTAATTATTGTGTGTATTAATTCTACGCGTTCACACAATAAGGATGTTACATATTTATATTGACACAAGTAGTCAAAACTCTAGATAGCACGATAAAGAGTAGAAGAAGAAAGAATTTCCTATCATCACATAGTCATTAAGTTATGATTGAGGCGAGCTTCACAACCATAAGTAAGAAAGTATTCAACGTGGTTGTGTTGAGCTTTAGTTCCTACGTACTTTAACCTCATGCTCGGATACCAAGTTTGTCATGACCCGGATTCTGGAATCATGATTGCAACCGGCGTCATTGGCCTCTCAGAGGTCACAGACAAGCCTCATATTTCATTCATCACATTCATATAGTTAATTTTAGAGGAAAATTTAAAGATTTTAAACGTATGAATTATACATAGACTTCATATAATATTTAATGAATTCATCATATACTAATCTCAACATAAATGTAACAACAATCTATCATAAGAATCAATTCAAAACAGAATTAGAACTTGTCATTAATACGTTTTCCAAACATTGCCTTATTACAAAAGCTTCAAATTGAAAGTACGGAAAAACCATAGGGACGAAACCCACTTGCTGTATGTATATATAAAGTGTGACTAATGTGTGTAGCATCCTTGAAATCAAGAGGATCTACCAAATGGTCTGGAGAAACGATGATGTCCAAACGGTTGCAAGAGTCGTCAATTTGTCCCTTAACCAGCATCTACAAAATAGTAAATAGTCGGGATTAGTATACCATTTGTACTAAGTATAGGTGTATGCACACATACACATAAGGTTATGCCTGATCAAAGAAAGTTCTTTCGAAATGACATGCTATTTCTTAAAAGTCTAGTCACTAGACTTTCTTAATTCGTTGGTTGTGAATTCTGGTATGAATATGATGTATTTTAATTCAATTAAAGAAGACAACTTATTTTCTATATTATTACAATATATTAGTATCATCAACTTAATTTTAGAATAACTCGGCAAATATTTGAGATTTTTATCCTCTTAGGCCGAGAGCTCCTCTTTGTACACTTAGATGATTTTTCAGTCTTTTTCTTGTTGTTGTTGTGTATTTAAATAATTCTTTTAATTCTATGTTTTGATTCTTTTGTACCTTATAGTGAGTCATTCTTTAAACTATATATTCATTACCTTTCATAAGAAATTATCTATTGATCATGCCATTAATTTCATTACTTTCATGTTTTATATATTATACGTTTCATATAAACGAGACTTTGGATTCATTGATGTAGAATTAATACATCTCCAGTGAGGGACAACATATGGGACCTCAACCTGAGGGCCTTCTTTAACAAACACATAATCTACTTCATTCGTTCATTCGTACTTCACCATATTCATTTCATTCATTCGTAGGCTGATGTAAACACCAGATATTTCTACGATTAAGTTTAATACTCTCATCTGGATCATGAAGTTCAATGACAAAGAAGGACGTAATGTCATTACCTGCATATGATTTCACCTCCTGATTGTCATGCACAAACACCTAGGTATTGTTCATTTCATTATCTTTCATACTTTGAGGAACTCCAACCTTTAACGGCATATATCATGTGAGCATCATGATCCAATGTGAACCACACATCGAAAAGAGGTGGAATCAACGGCCAAAGTAAAACCAAAACATGCTAGTATATATAGGGAATTGAACCATCCTAGAACCCTATGTTGGCAGCATAGGCTCAAAGAATAGGAGATATCGGGAAACCCATACCCACCTAAGCGGACAGTCTCATCTCATGAGATTTTCTCGAGCCACTGCCTTCCCGAAATAACGAATCTCTACTCATAGATAGCCTATTGGTACTTAGTATAAAGTTCCATTAATTGCATCCCACACATCATATAAGTTGGATTCTAGCATGAGGGCATCTTTGCTCATTAGATGATTTCTCATCTCTTCTTTACGTATTAATTTTGAATTGTCTTTACACTTAGATATATAGTTTAGTTAGGATTTGTATATTAATATTCAACACTCTCTTAGGTGAGTACTTTTTGGTGAACTTATATTGGCGTAAGTACAGTTTGTCTCACTTGCACTAGCCTCATATTGTGGTACCACCATGTTCTTACTTAACATATTTTAATTTGATATTTACTCACCTTTCATTATTTATTCATCGTATAACATATATATTATCTCTTGGAATTTACAATGAGGGAAATTTATTCTAGGCGTAGATTCAATGTATCTCACATTCATTATCTTCTTTATCTTTTAGAGTTGACTCAAGCATTATGAAAGATTTCTTCTAGATTAAGATAACTTACTGTATGTAATCATCCTTACATTACATTGATGAAATGTGAATTGTCCTTACGTATCATCCTTTGGTCTTAATGAGACTGGTCTCACATATTCTAACATCTTCATATGTGAGTATTTTTAACATAGTAGCCTAGGTATAAATAAGTCTTTAACACCCCATTTTGGTCACTTACATAATTTTGACCACCTTTAATTATGTACTAACTCACCTTACTTTCTTACTTTAGTTTAGTAGCTTCATATCATCGCTTATGGATGATGAGCAGTTCATTCACAGAGTTTCATGTGTTCATAGTTCATTCTTGTGAAGCATGTTGGGAGTTGTCCCAATGAATTTCATGGCATTGGTTATGGATTCATTGATATTACTTTAGAAGTTCTTATATTATCATTTGACACTCGAATTACATAAGATTTATCATATGATTGGTATAGGCTTAATATTTGGGATTTTAGACTAGCAAATTCATAGTTATTGGCATAATCAAATATTACGTATGTTCATATTTCATTATCCATATGTATGAACCGTTAGCCAATATAAGTTTCTAGCCCATAACATATATTCATTTTGACAAATAGAATTAGCAATTTTTTTTGGAATCAGATAGCCAATTGATTCAAGATATGATTTCATAGTGGCCTTGTTAAACCAATCTTAGTTCATGACTTTAGAGTAACGCTTTTCAGATGTATTGTACATCATCATATTAAAAAATAATGAATATATCATCTTTATATGGACATATTAACAGCAAGTATGCACAATAGACCGTTACATCTTCATACATAACATTTTTATACATATCTTTAACATAGTATCATCCTTTTAATTCACATAATAACACTTTGCATCAAACAAGTCCAATTAATAGGTTCATTCAATCATTATTTAATCAATAACAAGACACATTAAGATAATCAAGAACCACATACCAACAACATGATTTCTAACCTATTCAATATTCAAATCGTAACAAGGATACTAGCAAAAGGAGTTCGACAAGAACAACGGGAAATAACCCTAGGTTTCAAGATCTTTAAATCATTTGAAAAATGTTATCTTGGATAAAGATGTCTAGAATAGAAACCTATACCTTATTTAGATTTTAATCTACAAATATTACCTTGAACAAAACCTTGAAGAAACATTGAAATCGCCCTAGAGAAATCGATAAATTTTCTACATTTTTCTTTCATTCGTTGCTTAATGTTTTTACATTGCCTGTTCTATGAGTTTGAACGTGATTTTTAGGTTGAATAAATGATTATTTATTATACCACTTAGGTTTAATAAGTTAATTTAATAAACACATTAACCAATTACCAAAACACCCCGCCTAAGATGACTAAACATGGGAGAACATAACACTTAGTCAGATTTGGAAATTGGGGTTGACTATGGTTTTGGTCAACATTTTGAATTTTTATTAAATAATTAAATACTTAATTTAATTAATTTAGTGACCTATTGTATGTACTAAAGTACCCCTAAGTCATTGGAACTATAATCAACCCTTTAGGACAATCCTAGTTTAACTACTAGGATGTTTCTTGAAGTATTATAGGTTAGTGTAACGATTTAATTTCTTTCATTTAAACCAACTAATTAAATTTCTAATTTAATTAATTAGGTGACCTAATGTAATTACTAACGAACCCTTAAGTCGTTAGGATCATAAAAATCCTTTGAACCATCCTATGTTTGGTACTAGGTTCTCTTTTTCTTGTTTAAACCGAAATCTATAAATTGTTTTGTGATTTCAGTTTCTCCCCTTTAAACTAATTAATTATGTTGAAAAATTAATTAATTAAATAGCCTAGATCAATTACTTAAGTACCCTTAATATGTTAGAATCTTAACTAACTCTTTAGACAATCCTTGGTTAGGTACTAGGTTGTCTCTTTAACTATTACTAGGTTAGTGTCAACCCAATTTCAGTCCTAGGTTGTCCGGTTCACTATAGGGTCCAATTTTGTTAGTCCTAGTTTATTTATTTATTTAGGGCAGTAGGTTAGAGTCTATAATTGGTAGGAATGTTGGGCCCTACATGTAGTGGTCCCTTGTGCACGTTTTCTCCCCAACTACCCTAACCAAATTCGGTTAGGGTGGTCCCCTCTTTCACAGATTCTTTACATGTCTTGAACATGTGTTTATTGCACTTTCCTAACTAACTTTTTTATGGTTCATTTGGGATCGTTTAGTTACTGTCCCAAGGATCCTCACTATGTTTTTGGGCACTGTTTAACCGACATAATCTTTATGGTAGTAGGCTTGTCACTTGGATGCCTAGTAGTTCAGGTGATTTGGTGAAAGAAGTACATAGACTGGAAAGACTTGGTGTGCGATTTTTTGACTTTACTTGTAGGGGTGTTTCAGATCACTTCAAATTTATGGAGATCCTTCTAGAAGAATTTGGACACGCAGGTAAAACTTAGTACTTCCTTTAATCCTAAAACTGATAGGAAGGCATAGCGCACCATTCAGACATTGGAGGACAAATAAAGAGTGTGTGATGGACTTCAGAGGAAGTTGGGATGACCATCTGCTTTGATAGAGTTCTTGTTTAATAACAGTTATCACTTAAGCAATAGGATGGCACTGTTTTGAAGAATTGTATGGTATAAGGTGTAGGTCTCCAATTGGGTTGTTTGAGGTTGGAGAGTCATCCACTTTGGGTCTAGAGATCATTCATGAGTCCATAGAGAAGGTCAGGGTATTTAGAGACAGGTTGGCTACTTCATAAAGTCGGCAGAAGTCCTATGCATACAACAGAATACAACCCTTAATGTTTGATGTTGGTGACAAGGTCTATTTGAAGATATCACCTATGAAGGGGATGATGAGGTTTGGCAGGAAGAGGAAGTGGAGTCCGAGGTATGTTGGTCTATATAACATCTTACAGCGTGTGGGTGAGGTGGAGTATGAGTTGGTATTGCTTGTGGAGCTAGATTCTGTTTATCCACTTTTTCATGTGTCCATGTTAAAGAAATTACTAGGTGATCAAACATCGATTCTACCTGTAGAATGTTTAGGGGTTGATGAAGACTTGTCCTAAGAGGAGGTACCAGTTGAGATCTTGGACAAACAGGTCAAGCGGCTGCAAAAGATTGCCACTGTGAAGGTATTATTGAGGAACCATCTTGTTGAGAGTGCTATGTGGGAGGCGGAGGCCGATATGAGATCCCGCTATTCCCATCTTTCCATTCTTTAAGGTTAGATTCCCTACTCTTAAGTCGAAGTTTCCTAATCTCTTCATTCTTTGTTGCTATGGCTTGACTATGAATAGTGATTATGTTTTTTTATGACTGGCATTGTGCTTGATAGTTATTAGTGTCATCCAGGGACGAATGTTCCTAGGGGGGGATAATGTAACAACTCTAAAAAAATGAATATGGTATGTAATATTTAGTGTGTCTAGATGCGTACGATTAGACCGGGTTCACACGGATTAATAGCATAGAACCAGACCTCTGAACCCTTGCAACAACCAAGCCAACTAACTTGGCGAGTTAGTTGATCTAGCAAAGGTTTCGTCAAGAAATGTAGGGCTCCGAATATGAAGATTTACCCGGATGAGTCTTTACCGGAATTAAAAAGGGGAAATCTTAAGTTTGGAGGGTCTATGGGCAAAATGGTCTATTTCAAGGCTAAGGGTAGTACCGTAATTACCCTAAATATGTAATTAATTGTTCAATTAATATGGTTTATTGGCATTTTGGGTACAAAGGGCAGAAATTACCCATTGAGCAAAATCTTGCTCCACCCGGGTTCGAACCTAGGAGGGAGCAACGATTTAACTTGATTATTTATATTGGAGATATAATTTAATTAAATAATATTTAAATACTCATTTAAGAAAAAGGAAAATCAGATTAGTATTATGAATTATTTAATTCATGGGGCGGTTTGGGTCAGGTCGGCCCGAAGGGACCCATTTTCGCGATGGGGACGACAAGGGTTCGATCCTCGACGGAAGCGACACCCAAGTGAATTAAAATGGGGTGAAAATCTGATTTTTTTGTAACGGCAATAAGGTCCTTTCACGTGTGATTTAAGTAAATTAGATTTTAACAATTTAACAAAACCATTATTTTATTAAGTCTAAAACTACAATCCTAATTCTAAGGAACCATTCACTTCTCACGTTTATCCTCTCCCTTTAACGATCAACTCTATCACTTTTGCATTGTATATGCTAAAGAAATACAAGAATAGTAAACACAACCAAAAGTTCTTCATACTTGAACAATTTATACGCCAAAAACCTAGACATAAAGCTAACAAAAAATGTAAAGCAAAAAGAAGGGATTTCTGTCGAGTTTTGTGTTGATGTTTCGGGACTTGGACGTGAATTTGGAGAGGGTTTTGTACATAAGGTCGTGTGTTTAACAGCAATAAAGTCAGGTATGAGTTTCTCTCATGGACTCATTTTCTTAAAAGAATTTCCTTTCTACGAATTCGACAAATTTTAAAACTAGGATTGTTCCCGTTCTTGTCGAACTCCTTGTCCCAAGTATCCTTGTGATTTGAATCTTAAATAGGTTAGAGATAATGTTGTTGGTATATTTGATTGTATTTTAAGTATGTACTGTGATTTTTCGTGATAATGTGTTCATGATTATGTTTTTTGAATTGTAAGAATATTAATTTATGCAAACTGAAATTATGTGAAAAGTGATGTTTGTGCAAATGTTTGTGTAAATCATGATGTGCAAAAGTTGTGTAATGTTGTTGGATTTAAGTGTAATTATTGAATGAATATAACCATGAAAAAATAATATTTAAAGATGCAACATATGATTCATGAAACGTCCTAAGATCTAATGAATAAATGATGATAACAAGAAGCTGGAAAAAACAAATTTCCAGCATTTGGTATGTTCGGTTCAGCCAATTAAAGTGGTATTAAATGCAATGAAAAATGAAAGTAAAATAATTTAAATAAGTAAAGATCGAACCCAACACATCATTACAAGAAACAAGAAAAAAAAATCAACAAACGATTAAAACAAATGGATTGGAGGAGACTAAATTTTCAGCTTGCTAGAAATTGTAGTCTCGACCAACTTTTAAAAAAAATGAACTTTGTTTACTTTTTTTTTAAAAAAATGTGAGGTCATTGAGGATTGAACCCATGACCTCACCAAATGAAAATTTCATAAAAATTTCATGAGAAAAGTGCAAGGAAAAATAGATGCGGTGAGTGAGAATTGAACCCACAACATCTTTAATGTATGAGAGAGTTAGGAGAAAAATAAAGAAGAAAATAAATGTGGAGAGTGAGGATTGAACCCACAACCTCTTGGTTAGGTGATTAAGTTAAGATATATATTAAAAGAAAAATGTGGGGGATCGAACCCACAACCTCCTTAACTTAAATGAAAAAGGAGAGGTGAAACAAAAAGGAAATATCATGGGGTTGATGAGGATCGAACTAGGGTTCCCCCAAATCTGAAAAATATAATTATCAAGGTAAAATAAGATTAAGTGCTGTCCAAGGGATTCGAAATCGGGTTTCCTTTCCCAATTCTGTATTGACACATAAGTCATACGTAGTAAATATTCAATTAATTCTGCCTCTAAAGATCGAAATCAATATCTTGGCATATCTCTAATATACATAAGACTTGTACCACATAATCTTGGGTAAACATGAATCACTTAGACAAACTATGAATGAAGCCTCATTACTTGTATGTGTGGACTTATAAGTCTAGCATACGTTTAAAAGTAAGTAAGCCTAAGATGTATGTGTCAAATGATGTAATCCTAGAAGGGTTAAGTAAGAGTGTGAAACACACTAAATGTCCAAGTGCATTGGCATATGATGAAATGAACATTCACGTGAAGGGGTGTGTAATAAAGAAAAGAAAATGTGTTAAAGTGAATGAATGAGGTGACAATATGATAAGAGTCTAACGTGAAAGATGAGAGCAATCTCAAAAATGAGCCTAAGTAAATGTTACCAAAACGTACTCACCTATGAGAGTGTAATATTAATGAATAGAGCAGTATCTATGAACACTGTAATGAAAGTATTGAAGTTAATTCATAATTAATACTAATGATGAAATGACAAATCATCTAATGAGCTATAATGTCCACATGCTAGAAGCCGACTTCCATGATGTATGAGTTAAATGTAATGAATCTTCATACTAAGCACCGATAGGCTAGCTATGAGTGGTGATGCCTTCCTTTGGGAAGGGCCGAGGTTCACGTAACTCTCGTTAGATGATACTGTCTGGCATGCCGGGTATGGGTCTCGGTATATCTCTTATTCTTTTAACCTATACTGTCAATATAGGGATCTAGAAGGGTTCGACTCCCCATATACGCTAGCATGTTTTGGTCACTTTGGCCGGCGATTCCACCTCTTTTCGGTGTGGGGTTAAAAACTAGATTTCATGATGCTCACATGATCTACGTCGGTTAAGGTTAAAGTTCACAAAGGAAGAATGAGGCCAGCCTCAAATAATACACATAATGAAATGAACGATACCAAAGCTGTTAGGATAGGATAATCAAGAGGTGAGCTAGACTTAACTAATGGCACTAGGTTATTCTTAGTCATTGCACAGTGAACCCGATGAGAGTCTTAAATTACATCCTAGGTATGACTGCTGTTTGCACTAGCATATGAAAGAATGAAAATGAAGTACGTATGAGCGAATGAAGCAGACTATGTGTTTGCTACAGAAGGCTCCCTAATTGAGGTCCCACATGTTGAGACCTCATTCTAGGATGTCCTAATGTCAAGTCCATGATTCCAAGGCCTAGTGGCATATGAACTATGTGATATGATATGTGCAATATGCTATTTATTGTTTGCAAAAATGATAAGTATGATGATTCTTGTTACTCTCATGGCATGACTTTCCTTATCTGAATTCGACAGGTACACTAACTTTACTTTACATAATTCATATCGTTAGTAGAGAGATCTTCTTAATCATGCATTTCCTTCGTGTGTGCTTACTTATACCCATACTTAGTACAAGTGTGTACTAATTCCATTCAGCTCTATACATTTAGGTGCAGGCACAGGCGGACGCTTGAGCTTACAATACGAAACTGCAGCTATCAGGATTAATTAAATTAGAAATTTATATAATTAATTTAAAGGATAAAAATGAAATTCTTACACTAACCTAGTAACTAGTTCAAGAAACATCCTAGTACCTAACCTAGAATTGTCCAAAGGGTTAGTTAAGATTATAATGACTTAAGGGTACTTTGGTAATTACCCTAGATCACTTAATTAATTTAATTAGATATTTTTTATTTAAATTAAAGGGGTCAAAACGAAATTCTTAAACTAACCTAGTATAACTCAAGAAACATCATAGTACTTAACATAGGATAATCCAAAAGAGTTTGTTATGGTTCCAATGACTTAGGGGTACTTTAATAATTACCCTAGGTCCATTAATTAATTAAATTATCCAATTAATTAATTAATTTAAAAGGTCAAAACGAAATTCTTAGGAAAAATTTTAGGTTTGACCAGGTATTGTGTTTTCCTAGTTCTAGTCAATCTATGAGGGTTTTAGTAATTCATTAATCTATTTATATAATTGACTTATTAAACCTTAATTTCAATGAGTCAAGGTAAATTCTTAAGATTTAGAATCATTTTCAAACTCAAACAAATACAGGACGCAAAACTCTAAGCAAGTGAGCGAAAGAAAAATAGAAAATTCCATTGATTCTCCTAGGAGATTTCAAGGTCTCTCCAAGTTTTCTTGCAAGGTGGTCTTAGTATATTAATTTCTACTTAATGTATGGGTTTCTCTCTTGTTATTCTTCCTCCATGAGAATTTTATTTAGAATTATTCATAAGATCTTGAAAACTAGGGTTCTTCCCGTCGTTCTTGTCTAACTTCCCTTTCCTAGTATCCTTTTATGATTTAATGTTGAATAAGTTAGAGATCATATTGTTGGTATCTGGTGCTGGCTGATATAAACGTGTATTGTACTTGAATGATGAATTTCTAATGAACCTATGAACTTATAATCGTATGAAGCTAATGTTTCCATCGTGAATAAAGAACCGATGATATGTTAGTTTCGTTTGTAAATGTCAAGTGTTGATGTTTGTGTTCCAAATGTTGACTTGCTATTTTGTAACGTTATAAAGATGTGAAATTCATCAAATTTTAATATTATTATTCCTAATATGTTTAAAAAAGTTATCACTAAAATCCATAAACTAAGATTTGCTTAAATGACATCTATGAAATCACATCTTGAATGAATTGCCTATATTATGCCAAAAAATAACTGAAACGACTTTGTCAAAAAGGATGCATGAAAATGGATATGAATTTATGTAAATGATTGAAAGATTATCTAATGGTTCACAAATATTCAATTTAAATATGAACATACGTAAAATTGGCTTCTGCGAACAAAAATGGTTATGTAGTTTAATATCCAAATGTTGAAGCCAATACTAATCATATGTCAATCTTGTGTAGTTAGAGTATCAAATGATATTATAAGAACTTCTAAAGTAATTCAATAAATACATAACCAAGGGCATGTCATTCATTGGGATTACACCCAACATGCTCTACAAGAATGAACTAGAAACATATGTAACTCATTGAATGAAGTGCTCATCGTCCATAAACGATTATATAAATCTACTACACTAAAGTAAGTATGTAACCTGGGTTATGACATAACTAAAGGGGTATAAATTAAGTAAATAACTATAACGGGGTTTTAAAGGACTCACTTACACCTAAACTATGTTAAAAAGTGTACTCACGTATGAAGGTGTTAGAAATTGTGAGACTAGTCTCATTAACACCAAATGATGATATTTAAGGACAGTCACATTTCATCAATGTAAAGTAAGGATTACCAGTCATCAATAGAGTAAGTAAATCTCAATCTAGAATCAAGTTTCCATAATGCTTGAGTCAACTCTAAAAGAAAAAGAAGATAATAAAAGCGAGCACATCACCGATATACTAGTTATGAGCATGTACTTGCACGTGTAAGTCTCATGAGAAGACTCTACCACCGAGGTGGACAAGTAGTCTAATTAAGTCCCTAGTCTTTGAACTATGTCTATCCAACATATGTCTCATTAAGTCCCTAGTATTTGAACTATGTCTATCCAACACAGGACTAGCCAGTGGTTTCCACCTAAGCGAGCTAGGTATGTTTCGATTACACCTTGATCAGTGGGATAACTTCTTATCGGTGTGGGGTAAACACTGTATTTCATGTCTATATCTCATAATCTATCTTGGTTAATGCTCAAAACATGATCTTGGTTCGATATATCAGTGAGACGCTACTTTCATGTGGAGTTAAAACTTGAGATTGATTCACCTTAGCCGGGAATTACCCCTTTTCGGTGTGCGGAAGACACTGGATTTCAAGAGTAGTTTGCATGATCTAGATTCATTTTTATCGGTGTATCACCTAGTTTCGGTGTGGGGAAGACACTGGATTTCATGTTATCTCGCATGATCTTATTCCTAAAGATTTCTCTATGAAAGTAAGAGAGGATGATGATAGAACCTATGTTAAAATTTAGCTATGAAGAAGTGCTTAAGAATGTCATTTACCAATACCACACTCATGAAGTTTCAGCAATTAGTGGTCAAGGCAAAATAATATTGGCTTATAATGACTAATTTCATAATGCCAATAAAGGGGAATAAAAACATAATTGTAACTCCAATCTTCATATCTTCCCTAGCATGAGAATGATGAAACAAGTGGCATAGCCAATAGAGACTGGCTTAATGTCATTGCTTGAGTCTAACTCGCCTCTTGAATATCCTACCCTAACACCTTTAATACCATTCATTTCATTATGTGCATCATTTGAGGCTGGCCTCATTTATTCATTCATTGGGAACTTTAACTTTAACCGACATAGATCATGTGAGCATCATGATATCCAGTGTCATGAAATCCCACACTGAAAAGAGGTGGAATAATCGGCCAAAGTGACCCAAAACATACTAGAGTACTTGCGAATTGAACCCCGCCAAATCCCTATGTTGGCAGTATAGTTTCGAAGACTAGGAGATAAAAGGAGACCCCTACATGGCTGCCGGACAGTCTTATCTCATGAGAGTTACGTGAAACTCCACCGTTCCCCAAAAAAGACATCAACGCTCATAGCTAGTCTATCGGTGCTCAATATAATGTTCCATTACATTCAACTCATACGTCATGGAAGCTTGCTTCTAGTATGTGGACATCATTACTCAATAGATGATTTCTCATCTCATCATTAGTATTAAGTGTGTTAATCTCAATACTATTATCAGAGTGTTCATAAAGACTGTTGTCTTCATTAACTTTACACTCTCATAGGTGAGTACGTTTGTGTAACATTTACATAGGCTCATTTGATATTGCTCTCATCTTTTACATTATCCTTATATCATGTTGTCACCACATTAATTAACCTTAAAACATTTGTTCTTCATATTTACTTACCCCTTTTAACGTGAATATTCAATTCATCATATGCGAATGTACTTGGCCATTTGTGTGCTTCACACTCTTACTTAACCCTTCTAGGGTTTCATCATTTAATTACATAATATTTATTTCATCATATGCCAATTCACTTGATCATTTTGTGTGTTTTACACTCATCCTTAACCCTTCTAGGGTTACATTATTTTATTACATACGTCTTAGCTTCACTTATTTTTTTTAAACGTATGTTAGACTTATGGATCTATACATACAAATCATGAGGCTTCATTCTTAGTTCGTTTAAATTATTCATATCTTCCTAAGATTATGTGGTACAAGACTTACGCATCTTGTATGTGCGCCAAGATCTGAATTTAAATCTAAGTAGGCAGCATTATTCTTGAACATTTAATTCACGTGTGACTTATGTATCAATAGGGAATTTGGGAAAGGGAACACGGTTTTCAAATCCCTTGAACAACATTAACATTTTTTTATTCATTTTTTTTTATCCATACGACTTGAGGACCCATGTTCGAGCCCCAATGCCTTCATTTAGTGTTTCCCTTAATTTCTCTCTTTATTTTTTGCTTAATGGAACTAAGAGGATGTTGGATCGAACCCCCACAACCTCATTTACTTTTTATTTTCATTGCCTTTAAATTTCTCTTCTTTGGCAAGGGGTTGTGGTTTTGAATCCCCACAGCCCCTCTTTAATTTCATTTAATTTTTATCCTTAAAAATCTGTGTAGCAGGTCGTGGGTTCCATTCCCTCACCTCACATCTTTCTTATTTCATTTCCTCTGACTCTCCTTCACTAACTAGAGGTTGTGGGTTCGATTCCCACATCTCACATTTCTTTTCTTTCATTATCTTTTCTCTCATTCATTGCCTAAAGGTCGTGGGTTCGATTCCCAGACATTACATTTTTTTTTCTTTTACTCTTCCTTAAATCTGATTGAGATTTGGTGGGTACGAATCCCACTTCTCTCATTTCTTATTTTTTCTTTTAAAAAGTTACCTTTTTCAGCCAATACCATGGTTCGAATCCCCTTTACCACTTTTGTTTTTACTTCTTTATTTTCAAGGTTTTTAACATGGTGAGGTCACGGGTTCAATCATCCATGACTTCACTTGTTTTAATTCATTTTTTAAACATTTTGAACCCTCTTTATTGACCGAAATTCATAAATAGAAGCTGAAAATTTTCTTTTAATTTTTTAGCATCCTTTCATCAAGTTACACATTTGTTCTTAGGGGAATTTCGTAGTGCATTTAGAATGTTTTAGGTGCGTCTTGATGAATTCGTTTATCCAAGACATTATCCCTCAAATAAACCACAGTTTAACTCATATGAACATAACATTTACATCAACATGTGTACATGAAATATAAAGAACTATCATGCCTTTTAAAATCCTAAACCATGAATAATAGCCACGGAAACACACACATACACACATAGTTACATTTTAGGAAACATCAACATAAGTCACATAATTCCAAATATACATATAAACATATAATGATCACGAAAACACGTTTCAACCCTAGTTTTCTACAAGCAAACATAACCTACCTATGAATCAATGGGAGATAGTGACAGGAACATGAAACGGGAAACAACACTACTTTTCGAAATGAATATTATGAACCTTAATGGGTCTCTTGAAAAAGGGATCAAGAGAGAAGAAAACCCATACCTTTTTTATGTTAAACTCTTTACTTTCTTCTCAAAAATTTAACCTCAGAACATGTCTAAGCCTCCTCGATATCAACTCCACTCGAATGACAACCTCCCTAAGCTTAGTGTGCAATTAATGTTTATTTTCTTGTGATTTCGTGTGAGTTCTTCAAGTGTGAATAACTTGGTTTATTTTTTTGCTTTTATATCTTATTTTGTAAGAGAAAATAATTGACAATGAATAAGAGAGATTGTGCGTGAGAGTGGAGATATAAACGTGAGACAATAGGAGTTGTAGGAGGCTTAGGAGTCTAGCTTTAGGACTTAGTCAATAAGGTTTTGTTTTTTTTAATAAAAAGCTGATTTTTATTTTATTTTAAATCAGCTAATTAATAGTAATTATTAATTAGAATATATTAATTCAATAGATTATATAAAAATCACTTTAATTCATTGCTTCCACCTAGGTTCGAACCCCGGTGGAGCAACCTTCACTTTAAGAGCCCAATTTCGGCCCTCTTTCCAAAAAATACCCCTTTACCTTATAAATTAAACAATTAATTATATTTTTAGGGTAATTAAGATACTACTCTTACCCTAGAAAAAGAACATTCTACCCCTAGACCCTCCAAACCTATGATTTTCCCTTTTTAAGTCCGGTAAAGACTTGTTCAAGTAAGTCTTCTCATTCGAGAGCCCTACATGGTTGGACCCAACCTTTACAAGTTCAAATAATTCCCCAAGTTAGTTGGCCGTGCTGTAGCATGGGTTCCGAGGTCTGGTTCTATGCGTATTAATCCGTGTGATCCCTGGTCTAATCATAGGTCTTGACACATTAAGCATTTCATATCTTACCATTTTTAGGGTTGTTACACCAAGTGACTTAGGGGTGTTTTTGTAATTTCCATTATGTACCTTATTTAATAGATTAAGCAGACTAATTAAGTAACTTAGATCCTTTGTAAAGCCGTGACACTTAACCAATTTTGAAATTGGATAACTCAATTGTTCTCCTATGTCTAGTAAATTTAGTAGGGGCTTTTTAGTAATTAACTAATTCGTTATTTAATTAAGTTAATTCAGTCTTAAGTTTTATAGTTCAATATCAGTTCCTAAGCCTAGAATTCACGATCAAATGTTGAGAACTCATGACGCTAAGGCAGTAGAATGCAAATCGCAAAACGTAAGAACGGTAGAAGCTTTTCTTTGGCGATTTCAAGTGTTTTCAAGGATTTTGTTAGGGTGATAGTCGTAGATTCAAATCTACATAAGTTAAGGATTTATCTCCTTTACTTCTTTTTCCAAGATAACGTTCTTTCCAACGATTCAAAGATCTTTAAAACTAGGGTGTTTCTCGTGTTCTCATCTAACTCCTTTTCCCTAGTATCCTTTTTGATTCCATTTTGAATAGGTTTGAGATAATGTTTTTGGTATGTGGTGCTGGATGATTTTATATTTAATTTTCTTGAATAATGAATGTCAAATGAACTATGAATCAAACTCGTTGGATTCTAAGTATTCCTTACGTGAATTAAAGAACGATTTATTACTAAGATATGATCAAAAATGTTAAGTGTGACGTGTGACGTCTTAATGCATACTTACTGTGACTTTATTAAGATGTTATATTTATCAAATGTTAATATGATTCTGTCCAAAATGCTTAAAAATGTTATGCCTAAAGTTATGGACTAAGATTGGCTTAAAAGATCTCTATGATATCACATCTTGTATGAATTGACTATATGATGCCAATAAAATTGGCTAACACTATTTGGTCAAAACGAAAGCATGATAATGGATAGGAGCTTATGTAAACGATTGAAATATTGTCTAAAGGTTCATACCAGGCAATTTAAATATGACCAGACGTAAAATTGGTTTATGCAAATAAAAAAATGGCTTGCTAATTTAACATCCCAAATGTTGAGCCAATACTAATCATATGCCAATCTTGTGTAGTAAGAGTATCAAATATATTATATGCACTTCTAAAGTAATTCAATGAATCCATAACATAGGGCATGACATACATTTGGACAACTCCCAACATGCTCTACAAGAATGAACCATGAACATATGTAACTAACTGAAAGAATTGCTCATCGTCCATAAACAATGATATGAAGCTAATACACTAAAGTAAAGAAGTAACATGAGTTATAACATAATTAAAGGGATCTAAATTAAGTAAGTGACAAGAATAGGGTGTTAAAGTAAGTGACACAAGCCTTACTTACACTTAAGCTACTATGTTAAAACAATGCTCAAGAATGAAGGTGTTAGAATGTCTGAGAATAGCCTCATTGATACGTAAGGATGATATGTAAGGACAATTCACATTTCATAAATGCAAAGTAAGGATGATAAGTAACGGCAATTCACATTTCATCAATATAAGTAAGGATTATATGTATGAGAAATTCACATTTCATCAATATAAGTAAGGATGAAAAGTCATCAAAAGAGGAATTAAATCTCAATCTAGAAGTAGGCTTCCATAATGCTTGAGTCAACTCTAAAAGATAAAGAATATAATGAAATTGAGCATAGCACCGATAGACTAGTTATGAGCAAGTTCTTGCACGTGAATGTCTCATGAAGATGAGGCTACAACCGAGGTTGATAAGTAGTCTCCTTATGTATCTAGTCTTTTAACTATGTCTAGCCAATATAGGAACTAGCTAGTGGTTTCCACCTAAGCAAGCTAGGCATGTAAGGTTTCACCTTGGCCGGTGATTCCACCCTTTTTCGTTGTGGGGCTGACACTGGTTTGCATGTTTAGCTTAGATGATCTATGTCATTTAATTCTCAAGATATGTTCTTGTTTCACTATAGCCTTGAGACACTCCTTTTTGGTGTGGAGTGAACACTCGGGATGGATTCGCCTTAGCTGGGAATCACCACTTTTCAGTGTGGGACAGACACTAGATTCCATGAGTAGCTCACATGTTCTAGTTTAATTTTAACCTGTGAATCATCTCTTTTCAGTGTGGAGAAGACACTAGATTTCATGTTAGCTCACATAATCTTATTCCCTACGATGTCTCTATGAAAGTGAGAATGAATGATGATGATGGAACTTATGTTCAAAGTGAAGAATGAAGAAGATCTTAAGAATGTCAATTTCCAATATCACACTCATGTAGTTTCAGCAAATAATGGGCAAATACAAATACGATTGGCTTATAATGGCTTCTTTTATGATTCCAAGAAGGAAAATAGGAATATCGTGGTAATTTAATAACTTATATTTCCCTAACATGAATGTAATGAAACAGATGGCATAGCCAATAAAATTGGTTTATAAAATGTTAATGAATACATAAGGTAAAGAATGATTCACTATCAGGTAGGGAAATCATTCTTTGGACCTTGGATTACTTACATCAATTCATTGTGGGTATGGGACTACAAGGAATCATTGAACTTATTAGTAAAACATAGGACTAATGGAATTATTGAAATACACAACAATAAGAACAAAAAGACTGAAAAATAATCGAAGTGTCAAAAAGGGAGCTCTCAGGTTAGGAAGAAAAAATTTTCAAATCTTCGCTCAAGTTGTTCTAAAATTATGTTGATGTTACTAATGTGTTGTACTCATACAGAAAATGAGTTGTGTGCTTTGAATGCATTAAAATACATCATATTCATACTATAATTCACAACTGACGAATTAGGAATGTCTAATGATGTCACTTTCAAGAAATGGCATGTTGTTTAGGCAGAGCTTTCATTGATCATACATAACTTTATGAGTATGTGTGCATGCACCCATACTTAGTACAAGTGGTTTACTAACCCCCTACTATTAGCTATTTTATAGGTGCAGGTCAGAGGGAAAATTGACAATACTTGCAGCGGTTTGGACTTCAGCATTTTTCCAAACCATTTGGTAGGTCCTCATGATTTAGAGAATTCTAAAGTTTTAGTCTAGCATTATTTTTTGGAATAGATAGTGGATGATGTCCCCAGTGTTTCTTTCGAACTTTCATTTTGAAGGTTTGTAAGAAGGCCGTGTTTAGCAAACTAATTATGATATATTCATCTTCAGTTTTGAATTGATTCTTTATGCTAGATGGTTTCTCTTTATGTTGATGTTAGTATATGTTGTAAATATGTAATGACTATATGAAGTCTAAGAAAAATAAATAAATATAAATTTTTTTAAATTTTACACTAAATTTAACTAGATTACTGTGATAAATACAAGATGAGGCTTGTCTGCAACCTCTGAGAGGTAAAAGATGCCGATGGCGATTCAATTCAAGAATACTGGTTGTGACAACATTAATATCAGTACATAGAATTATGTTCATAATAAGCATGCTACTGAAATCAATTTTAGAAAGAACACATGGCTAGATTTTATAATAGACAATTTGATCATAAATTCTCATTGAAAAGCTTGAAGGAACTCTTTAGACAGAAGGTGATCTAAAGATGAAAGATCACAATAACTTATTATAGGAGAGAACAACTAATATTCATAAGGAATACATGTTAATTCAAGCTCTAAGTAGTTCTTGAGCTTCATCTCCAATGGAGGTTTCTAGAGACGTTTCTTTTGGAGAGAGAAGTCTAATTTTTAAATATGAATTGGCTTTGGGGTTTTAATCTTTTTAAATAACTTAGTATATCCAAAAACGTTAAATAACCACTTAGAGTCAGGTTAGGACGTAAGGTAAAATTCCCTTTCACCTCTTTTTCTTAACAGTGCAACTGACAGTTGACACAAGTTGCATCGACGAACAGCCATCGATGCCCAATAGTCTAAATGACGGGCCGTAGGTAGTATTCATCATTTGGGTCTGAGGGTTTTACATTGGGTCTCAGGGCCATCGTTTGCCAGTGGTAGGTAGACATCGCTAAGGAAGTGTCTAGGCATACTTTGTGTCCTCGTTGAGGCCCTTTTGCAGGGCCCTTGGGTAGTTGTGTCCAGACATTTCCAACGTAAATACACTCACTAATATGTCAAGGACCTTCCAGAAAAGTTTGAGCATCAAATAACACTCGCAAAAAATCAAACATGATACGCACACTCAAGTACGTCCAAGGTCTAACTTATGAATGTCTTGGATGTTTGACTTCCAAATGGCTTAAATCAATCATAAATATGTTAAAACACTTAATTAACAAGTTGAAAATATTATAAGGAACATGTGAGGCACTAGACACCTTAATTCATTTTCCGGGTCATACAACTTTGACTTCAAAACTAACGGAGCTGTCGATGGTTGCCTTTCACAGACTATACAGTACTTCACAATTCGTGAAGGCTCCCGTGAAAGGGAATGATATTTGGGTTCTCAAGGTTATTTTATAAAGACCCTTCTAGGATTCGTAGTTGACTCAGCGTCTCGTGATTGTAATTGTAAAAATCGAGATTCTAGGTTTTGGTGCTTTATTTACGGACTAGTGCACAACCCATGAAAGTGTAACACCTCGGACTTTGAAAAAGGTTAAAGTGGGTTAATGCGTAATTCCACAAACCTTTCAATCAACCTTATATGGTTTTATTAGGCTTAATCTAGGGCTTCAAAAAATTTATGTCAGTTGCTCAAATCTCTAAGCAACATGTGGTGAATTGTAAAATCTGTTTAAAGACCTTTTTAGGGTCACCTGTTAGATTTTTAGGGTTAGGGTCAATTTGGTAGTTCTCATATGATTTTAACACTTAATTTATGACATTTCACCACAATAAAATTGAATTAATTCCTAAAACTAACCATTCTAAATCATTCACCTAAATTCTAAATCCCTCCATGTTCATCTCCAAAATTCTCCGTCTAAAAGCTAAGGGAAAATAAGGATTTCACTTCAATATCCCTAATTAACCATATCTATGGTATGTAATCACTAAAGTATGTCACTACTCACCGATGGAGTCCTTTCCTATCTAGGATTCAATAATCTCCCAATTTTATTAGTTAGATTCCCAATTGAAAAGTTATGATTTTATTCATTACTTACAATTCTCTTCAATTATGAACTTATTGGTTAATTTATATCTTCTAATGAAAGAATTGAATAAAATACATGACATTGAGTTTAATTTATATGAACCAAGTATAATCTATGATTTTAAACTATGAACTAATTAAACATATGAACTATGAACTATGAATTTTGAAGATATGCATGCATTCATAAAATTGATATAAATGTTTTGAGGATGATTTGAGAATAAAGTATTAGTGTTGTTGTAAATGTTTTTCTCGCATATTATTAAGAACCAGATTTTGAAAAGTTTTATCACATAACAATTCATCAGGTTGAAAGGTTTTCTCACATAAGTTGAATCGAGTCTTGAGAGATACTATGAATAAACATGAGCTTCGATTTGTCGCTTACTTGTTCATTTTAATCTATGATATTTGAATATGATTAATTACTATACTTTGAGAGTTTACTTAGAATAGAGTGGAAATTTGGGATGAACTATCCATTGAGCATCCATGGACCTTTAGTAGCAATCCCTAAACTCCCATAACTATGTGTTACTATAGGTTGTTCTCAAATGATGATTTTCTAGTGTATCCTCTTAAGGTCATTCTCTTCGTTCTTACCTTGGAAAGTAAAGACAGCTCCTTTTGGTGTGCTCTAGACAACCTATTTCATATACTATCTCACATGGTCTATGTAGATTAATGGTAAACTTCCCACAGTAATGAACTAAGTTACTTTTGAGGTATTTCACAAAGTGTTTTAAACATTCAATCATTCAATGATATATTTATGAATCATGTCTTTTAGCCTATTATCTTATGCTTTAGCTTGGTAATAAATGTAAAGTGCTTTTTAGCATGATTTTATATATTTTATGTATTTGTATCATACTTATTACATTCCATATTTTATTCTTACTTGTACCTACATTACTTAACTGATATAGAGTCTGATGCTCCTGCCTCCCACACTCATGTCTAGTTGATCTTTTGACACTCAAGGATTAGCAAGTCCTCTATTTCGAGGATCGAGACACTCTTATTGATTTCTTTATTTTAGTTTTTATACTTTGTATTGTTTAGGCTACGTACCAATAAGTTATTTATAATGTAATATATGACTTGTTGAGACTCTATTAGAGTTTTTATTTGTCAGGCTACTTTATAAAATAGGAATGCTCTTTTGAAATATTTATTTCTTTTACTTGTATAATGTATGCTAAGAGGATTGTATAGGTTCTTTTACGGTTTTATGTTACATGTTATTCCTAGGAAATTGTTTGGGCTGTGAAAAAATTGGTATTTAGATAAAAAGGCTTAGAATGATCCTAGATTGTCTCACAAGACACGTCAAGTAGAGTCTAATGTATGAGTGTGAAACACATCACATTTATGACTAAGAGGGTATATGATAGTTACGAAATTCCAGTGTTGTAATCATTCTAAAGTCATGCTACAGAGTGTAACTCTATATGTCTCTATACCAATCCTTCTCTGATGTTTCTCAGGACATGGCCCTTCGAAGGGCATACATTATAAGGAATCCATGTGAGAATGTGGACGACAAATCTTTGAATGTTTAAGCGGCCCTTTGGCCAGGGAAGTGACTACTTTAGAATTCATAGCCTCTTTTCATATGTTTGATCAAGCTATGACATCTCAAGTCAATAGAGAGATGAATATTCTCGTGAACACAAATGCGTGTACGAAGACTTGAAGGATAATGGACTTCACAACGATGAATCCTATGGAATTTCATGGTTCTAAGGTTTATGAGGATCTCCAAGAAATTATTGATAAGGTATGAAATATAGTGGGAATTATGGTTGTCTTTAGTTGGAAAGGAAGGGGTGACTACTTATCAACTTAAGGGTGTTTCTCAAGTTCGGTTTGAACAATTTAAGGATGATTGGACAGTTGATGCAATTCCTCTTGATTAGGAGAAGTTTAAGGTCAATTTTCACTTTAGATTATATCCCCTTTAGATGACACAAAATAAAATACTTGAATTCATCAACCTTCATCAAGGAAATATGAGAGTAAAATAGTATTCCTCAAGTTAACGGAATTCGCTAGGTATGCTCCTACTACGATTGCCCAGTCTACGGCAAGAATGAGTCAGTTCATTTTGGGTATGTCTAAAATGGTGGTCAAGAAATATTGTACTGACATGTTAATCAATGAAATGGATGTTTTACATATAATGGTATATAGTTAAGAAATTAAATAGGATAAGCTCAAGGAAAGGTCTAGGTGGAAAAAAGGGAAAAAATTGGTAACATGGACTTTTTATATTTGAGGTCTGATTGACATGGTCATTTTAAGTTTCGGTAACGATTCTCCTATCAAGGTTCCTCTAATAATCATATTATAAAGTTCAACAAATGTAAGGTGTCTAACCCCAAGATACAAGGAAGTAATTGTGGTTGATCTTCTTTGTCTACTTATATTATTTTAACAACCGGGGAGCACCCCCTTGATGTAACCGGCGTCTTTGTCGTCGGAGAGTATTTGGACAAGCCCTTAGCATTCATAATAACATATCATAGGTCAAAATGCGGAAAAATTGAAACTTTTTACATATTGAGGTGTACATAGACCTCAAACATATCATATATAGAATTTACTTAGACTCCTCGCATATGAATCTTACTTAGGCTTCTCGTTTAAAAAATATAACCAATACATATGAATTTAGTCTAATATGTTGTATCACATTAAACCATATAGAACGAAGTAGAACATTCAGGCATATCCCTTATACAAATTCATATTTTCCACAATGGGATTACAACAATATCTTCAACAATAGGAAAGAAATGAATGTCTTTATATGATACCTAATACTACTAAGGTAGAAAACGTGGCGCCATCCTCAAACGAGAATACCTACCAAAACTTGGGGAAAGTCAAAGTCTTCTTGCAAAGCAACTTTGATACATCAACGGCCCGAACATACATTGTTTGTGAAAAAGGGAAAGAATATGGGTTAGTACAACCACATGTACTAAGTATGGAAACATATGAAAGTAATATCGTTAAAACAATGCTTAAACGGAGATTTGGTCAAAACCATTCTAAGTAACATTGAAAAGTCTTTATTCGTAATTAAGAAAATATACAATCCATTACACATAACATCACTTAGGATAAGTCCATATTCAACAGAAGACCAACATCATCATAATGTCAAGTCAACATGAATATTATTAACATAAGCTCATATCAACATTAACAACATAATATTAAGATTATATAGGCATGAATAGGTCCAACATTAAAATACTATAACAATTCATGTACAAGAGTTCATACCATTACCACATATAAGACCCTTACTAATGACCCCTATCCAACCCTACTAGTGCAATGCCCATGTGAAGTCTCAACATTTCATATATCTTCATATCATGCATGTTCTTCATTATATATATCAATTTAGACCAATAGCGATTTCATAAATAGAAAAAGCATATATGAACAAACCCCTAGGAATTCCATCAAGGTCAACTTGTGCCATGTATAAGTACAGTCCCATACCTCTATCTACATTAAGTATAACCCCTTAAGTCACCCTATTTACAATGTTCATTTTATTACTTTATTCATTCATTTTGCTGCAGAAATTAATTCCTTAACGGACATAGACAATGTGAGCTAACCATGGAATCTGGTGTCATGAAACCATACACTAAAAAAGGTGGCCAATTTGGCAAGGTACAACCAAAACATGGGAGTATCATTCTAGATAGATCAACTAGTTAGTATTCCTATGGGGGCAACATAGGTACAGAACTAGGATACATGGTAGAGAGCCTCTTTATGCACCATTGCATTGTAGTCTCCAACTAATGAGAACCATTGTGAACCTAAATTCCAACATTGTGATGGCACATTTCTCAATGCTAAGCTAAAGTCTCTTTGTTAAATGTCTTTAATTCAATCTTAATCATCATAACATAATATAGGCCATAGAAGACTAACCCTTCACGTAATTATCTCATTAGGTATTGCAGGAGAATGTCCTTTAATGAAAACCCTTTATTTGTGATATAAACACATTTAAATCATCATATCATAGTAAGGCACACAAGTTATTCACATTCAACATTGTATCATCATACCCTTAACATGTTATCACAATTCACATAATCAAGACTTTTCATTACATTAATCACATAATCATCATCTTAATCTAATCACACATAATACTTCAATTGAACATCATCACCAAGTATAAGTGATCATTGGAGTAAAAGGATTTAAAATTATTAAGTCTTACAAACATAGCCTTAATAAGCCTCGTGAATATCTTACCATCAATCAAACCATATTCATCCATAAATTTACTTAACAAAACCATATTATAGTAATCTTTAAAACAACTAACTAAATTTTATCATCACTACTCATATCAACTTCAATTCACAACCTATTGTAGGGGAAAAAAGGCTTCAATTATGATTTATTCCATAAAAATAGGCCAAATAAAAAAAACTACAATAATTTACCCAAACACAATCACAATATATCAATTATAATCAAATAAAATCAACATCTAATCCAATTGAAAGATCAATTTCAGAATTAAAAGAGAACCCAAGATTTTGGCAACTTTAGAAATTAACATGGAATAGCCTCTTAAGGAAAGAATTCCCCAGAGTGAATAGCTTCCATACCTTGTTAATTCTTATGAAATTGGATAAGAAATGTTGAATCTCTATTCCCTAGTGAATCTTGACCTTGGTCTTTGATGGTGTCTTTGGGAAACAAAGAAAAAGTAGAGAGTTGGAGCGAATTTGGGTTTGGGAAATTTGTGGTAGTACGTTAGCTAAAAAAGGTTAATGTTTTATATAATCCTTAGACAAACTTAACTAATCTTTGCTTAAACCTTAATTAAAAAATCAACCAACTAACTAATTAAGTCACTTACTAATAAATTATGCAGTGAAATAGACCCTCAAACGACGGCTGCCCGTCGACGGGGCGTCGAACAAATGATGACACCATATTGGAGTCGTCGTTTGATTCACATACTATATATTATGGAAATTGTTGAAAATGGATAAGTGTCAACCAACGGATCCATTGATGCAATTTCAATTAATCGACGACTTGTTTATTGGTTCGTGGATGCACACTTTCAAGTTGATAACTTTGGAGTCAAATTGAAGGGTCCTCTCTATGGGCCCTTAGGGTGGTTCTTGGGGAGTCGTACCCTGACGTTTTAAACCTTAACACACTCTTATATATTAATAAAAGATTTTACTAAATTCATTAAATTTTGACTCCTAAAACCCCATGAAGCATGCCAAAGGACACTAACCTCAATTTCACTAGTCTCCGAACGTCATGGACGTTTCTTGACGTTTTGCCTCTAACTAACTAGGTTGAATACATTATTTTAGGCATATGAAAAGTGTTTCAAGACTTAGTTTATCATGCGAGGCTCTAGACCAAGTCATGAACTTTCATAGTGTTACATTATGTTTAGAATGAACTATGATGGTAAATTCTCTGCTGGCATGGATGCTTGTTTCAATTGTTGTAAGAGTGGTCACTGGATAAGGGATTCTCAATTACATACTATTAAGGGAAGAGAAGGAAAATAAGATGCGCCTAGTCGTAAAGGTTCAATTAATCATAAGAAGAATTGATTATATGCACTTCAAAGTTGACTTGGTTAAGAGAGTTTTCCCGGTGTAATTATAAATATGTTGAGAGTATTTCATATTGATGTTTATGCTTTTATTTATAAAGGTGCTACTTTTTCAATTCTGACGTGATATTTAGCTATGAGATTTGATTTTTCTCTGTATTTGTTGTTAGACTGTTTTTATATCTCTACTCTTATTTATGACTATATTGTGGCTATGAGAGTCCATAGAAATTGTCCCATTTCCTTATACCATTGTGTAAATAATGTTGATTTTGTAGATATAGATATGTTAAATTTTAATGTTATTTTGGGTATGGATCGACTCCATTCTGTATGCATCTGTTGATAGTAAAGATTCAACTTCTAAATAAGCCCTTCATACAATGAAAAGGGTGAAATTTTATGCCTAAGGGTCAGTTTATTTCATAACCTAAAGCTATAACAATTTTTTCTAAGGGGTGCATATATCATCTCGTATGGGTTGGGATACGGATTCCAAAACCTTATTCTTGATTTGGTCCTTGTTGTAAATGAGTTTTTGTAAGCATTACATTGTTATCTACCTGTTATTCCTCCTTAAAGGGAAATAAAATTTATTATTGATCTTTTCCTAGATATGCATCCTATATTCATTCCTCCTTACCATGTGGATTTGGCAGAACATCAAGAGTGAAAGGAGAATTGAAAGATTTGTTGGATAATGGTTTTATCTAACGATTTTCACTCCATGTGGCTATGTAGTTTTGTTTGTTCATACAAAAATGGTTCACTTTGCATGTGTATAATTACTAACAATTGAATAAGGTTACCATTAAGAAAAAGTATCCTCTTTCAAGGATTGATGATTTGATCGGTCAAGTTCAAGTACCGATGAGTTATTTCTCTACAATTGAATATCCTTGATAATTTCCAATTGATTATCAAGGTTAACATATTGAACTGTTGAGGATTGAGTTGCAAATTATCAAGGATCATGAATAATATTCTAATCTTAATAAATGTGAGTTTTGATTGAGGTATGTTGCTTTACTTTTCCATATTTACACCTATAAAGGTAGTCAAGACGTTTCTAACAAAACATTAGCAGTTAAGAACTAGTGTAGGCCTTTTTCCACTTTAGATATATAAACTTTTTTGGGTTTGACAAGTTATTATAAAAATATTGTGGAAGGATTACCCTCTATTTCTTTTCCTTCACCACATATACCCAAAATAAGGTGACATTCTTACAGTCTGAAGCCTATGAGAAGATTTCTGAGGATTGAAGGACATTCTCACTTTGGCTTCTACATTAACACTACTTGAAGGATCAGATTGTTCTGTGGTTTATTGTTATTCTTCATGGGTTGGTCTTGGTTGTGTTTTTGTAACACTTGGATTCGAAAGGGTAGAATTTTAGTTCTTTGTAGGATCTAGTTCCTGTTCCGACGGAGCCACCCAGTGCTTGAGGACTAAATCATGGACCCTAGGTAATCTCAGTGGATGGACATCCCAACGTTTGAAAAATGTCATGTTTCAATACTTTTTAAACATTTATCCATAATGATCATTCATTCAATGTACGAGTTGTAAATAGGTTTCATAGGTGAGTCCCAATGACAACCAGCATGATCAATGATTAGATTGATTAATCGTAGGTCAAGGTCATTGGCGAGCTCGACATATTATTTCTTAGGAGGTTTGGGGTATTTTCCTAATTATTCTAACCTAATAATATCTTGTATAACCCTTCATCTCAAGTTCTATATAAATTTTTTATTTCTAAATTTTCCCAATTTTGAAAACCACTTCCTCAAATTCTAAAAGAAAATAAATCTTCCTCACCAAAATATTTCTCTCTCAAAAAATCTCGAAGAAGAAGGAGTCAACCTAAGCTTTCAAGTAAAGTCTCAAATTCCACCATTGAAGAATTTTTTTTGACGTTTAGGTATGATAGTTCTCATCCATGGAACCCCTTCCTTACGGAGATCTTTTATTCTCAAATTTAAAAATCTAAAAATCCTCAATTGAGTTAGCTCTTGTTTGGAAGGATACCTTGATAATTGGATTTGGTGTAATTGATATTTTTACATTGTCTTGTACTATTTTGTTGGACAAGTAATTACTTGGTAGGCATGTAATTGGGGTAATTGGCAGGGTATAATATACTATACAATTCACACGCAGAGGTTGTGAATTGCTGGTAAATACATGGCATAAGTACCACTGATTACTCTTTAATTTTTTTTTATTTCTATTTTTGTTTTAGTTTTTTTTTTATTATTTTATGTTCCTTTTTATTTTTATTATTCTTAAAATTTCTAAAATTTTATATTATTAGATTTCATTTTCTTCTACTTCTCAACCATACTTTACGTGTTTCTATGTAATTTCCTCATATCATCTTTTTATTTATGTCAGTCTTATTTTCTCATTAGCATAATTTTATTATTATTCTAATTTTAAAATTAACATAAAATATATTGTTAAGTAAGATTATAGACTTACATTTTATTTATTAAGAAAAATAAAACATGAATCATATTTATTGCCATGTTGAAATTTGTTATAAGAGTTTTATGTTAAATTCTTTGTTTTGAATTCTTAATTTATGTTATATTTTCAGTTCATTTGTATTATTAATATTGAATTTACATTGCTCGTCAATTTTAAATTTGACTTGATACATTATATTTTTGTCAACCATTTAATAATGTATGATATTTTATTTATATATTATTCTTTTTATCAAACATGGATTTCACATTGTTTGTAAAAACATTATAATTTTTGTTGTTAAGATAAATTCAATTGAAATATTTTGATTTGACAAACTATAAATCAATTATTTCGTAATATTAGTTACAGAAAATGTGTTTATTAATCAATATATCTTTAAAAAATAATATTGATCTTAAATATTTAATTTAATTTAATTTATAAAGTTTCTTATTTGTCTAGTTAGAATTTTAAATAATTAATTTTATAATTTAGGATTGCAATTGTGAATCCAAAGAGAACATGAGTAATTACACTATGGCATCCAAACAGGACATGTTTAAGTACTAGAAAGTGTAATTGCTGGGTAGGTAATTACTACCCTAGTAATTACACCAATTCCAATTATCAAGTGACTTTCCAAATAGACCCTTATGGTTTTCTTTCATGTCATGGTTTCTTTCAATGTTGATTTACTCAATTGATTTATGAACTTTATGCATGAATTGATATAGTTTTATGATTATAAAATGAATTCCCATGAAGCCATGCCTAGCCCATGTTTACTAGACATTGATTATTAAAAGTGGATTTTGAACTATGAAAGGTGAATTATGGGATTATGTATGTTCTTACGGAACAGATAAGATTTGATGTAGAGTACTTTGAGATTAAATACATATATGTTGTTGTTGAGGTTAATTATTGTGAATGGATTGCTCACATAACTACCTCATTCATGATTGTGAATGTTTTTTTACACATATATGAGTATAAGGTTCAAAGGTTTTCTCACCTAAAATGAATCAATGTTAAGGATCTATTCTAATGAAACATTGCTCGGATTTCTTACTTTGTTGTAACTTTCCATGCATGACATATTACTTATCTTGGATTGTAAAGATGATGTGACCTTGCATGAATATGAAACACAAGTTAAAAAAAAGACTAGTTTGTGGGATTAACACTGAGATGATATTGAGTTTGAAGCTCCCGCGTTAGTAGAGTTCGAGCTTCTAGTAGAAATCTTCTTATTCATACCTATGTGCCCCAATAGGATGATTGTCATAGATAGGCATTCACTAAGGATCCACATAAGCTAGAAGTTCATGGTCTTTCATTGGAAAGTAGGATACCCCATTTTGTGTGGGGAAGACACCAGATTCACTGTTGATAGCTCACATGGTCTTATATTTCAGTTAAAGGCAAGTCTCCCATATTAGTGAACTAAGGTTACATAAAGAAGTATCTCGTATGTGTTTTACGATGATTTCAATTTGCATTGATCATATTTATGACTTATGTCTCCTATGCCTTTTATATCATGTTTTATATTGGTCATTACATTTAATTATAATATCCCTCTTAAGAATATTTTCATTTTCTTATGCATATTTACTTAACATGGTACAAAATTTCTATAACACATACTCTTTCCTATATTTTTCCCCCAGAAGTAGGGTCTGACCTTACAAATTTATCTTCAAGGGCTAAGGATCTCATATAGAAACTTGAAGATTGGTGATTCATCATATACCAAGGATTGAGATTTGGTGTCCCTTTTGTTTGTACTTTTCATTTTTTAGTTTGATGTATGGGCTATGCCCTAATCTATTTTATTTACTAGATGGTTTTAAGACAATGCTTAGATTTTTGCTTTTCTATATAAAACATCTAGATTTCTAAACTAGATTTTTGATCATTCATATTCTATTAGATTGTATGATGAATTCTAATTGATTTTATGAGGCCTTTAGAGTGTCATATTCCAGAAAAACATATATATCTATAAAGAGCCAAAATAGGTTTCAAGAATGCATTTGGGAAAATGTAGGCATCCCAATGCCTAAAATTGAATACTATTGGGCATAATTTAAAAATATTGGCTAAGGGTGATAGCAAAAATTCATTCGGGAAAAAGTAGGAATCCCAATGCCCAATATTGTATAGTATTGGGCATAATTAAAAATATTGGCTAAGGGTGTTAGCCAATTTTTATAAGTATGAATAAGCAGTACTTAAACTGTACCTGCAAAGAAGAACCTAAGCTAATATAGTGATGTCTAATGCAATACTCTAGGTATGAGGCATCCTAGTGTAAATTCTAGATACCATAGCTCATGATCATGTAAATTAAGCATGCCCAAGAACATGGTGAGGGCGCTTGGTTCAATAATGAAATATTTAAAATAGTACATCAAGAATATTTTGTTAGGAATGTACAACAAACTCATGTGCAAGCACATGGGCAAAGCTTGAGGGAATCGACAAAAAGGACGGGACCATCCTAACCTAATTCAGTTAGGGTAGTTAAGGGAAAGCATGTGCGGACGGGTTCCCATATGTGGGGACTAACTACCTAACTAAATTTAGGCTCTACTAACTGTACTAACTATATAAGTAAGCTAGGACTAACTGAAATGGACCCACTAGGAAACCAGACAACCTAGGACTAAACCGGGATGACACTAACCTAGTAATAGCCGATGAGACAACCTAGTACCTAACCTAGAAAGGTAATAAAGGTTAGTTATGGTCCTAAAAACATAGGTTTACATTAGTAATTTCCCTAGGTTACCTGATTAATTAATTTAGCAACTTAATTAATTAATTTAAAAGGTCAAAAAATGATACTACTAAGCAAATTTCTAAATTTCGATTAAGACAAGAAAGGGACAACCTAGTACCTAGCATAGGATGGTCCAAAGAGTTATTTAAGTCCTAAAAACGTAGGGATACTTTTGTAATTATCGTAGTTTACTTAATTAATTAATTTAGCAACTTAAATAATTAATTAATTAAAAGGGGAAAAACTGAAATCACATAGCAATCTCTAGATTTTATGTAACATTCCAGAAAATTACATGCCTATTGAACAAACAATAGGTCTTTAAGAATGCGTTTTAGGGGTACAGAGGCGTCCCAATTCCCAATATTGAAAAATATTAGGCATTGTATTTAAAATTAACTAAGGGGTGTTAGCCAATTTCTATATATACCCAAGTACACATATGATGATCCAAGTTTGTTTAGAATTTTACATGAAATGAAGACCCTAGGATAAAATTATAAATCTTTTTGATTCACAACCCAATTCATTAGGTACTACGCAACCAAGTGTCAAGCCTAGCAACATAGCACATAACAATTTAAAATGATCATGTAGATTAAATAGTGCCCAAGGACATAGTGAGGATCCTTGGGACAAATAAGTAAACAGTCCCAAATGAACCATAAATAATAGTTAATAATTAGAGGTGTATGCACACATACTCATAAGGCTATGCATGATCAAAGAAAGCTTTTGCTAACTGACATGCTATTTTTTGAAAGTCTAGTCACTAGACTTTCTTAATTCGTTGGTTATGAATTGTGATATGAATATGATGTATTTTAATGAAATAAAAGTACACAACTCTTTTTATATATGATTACAATTTATTAGTATCATCAACATAATTTTAGAACAACTCGGGAAAAGATTTGAGATTTAGATCATCTTAGGCCGTGAGCTCCTCTTTGTACACATAGATTATTTTTCAGTCTTTTTCTTCTTGTTGTTGTGTAGTTCAATAATTCTTTTGGTCCTATGTTTTGCTTACAAGTGCAATGATTCATCGTAGTTTCATACCCACAAGGAATCGATGTAAGTAATCCAAGGACTACGAATGATTTCCCTACCTTATAGTGAGTCATTCTTTAAATTATATATTCAGTACCTTTCTTAGACAATTATCTATTGATCATACCTTTGATATCATTACTTTAATATTTTATATATTATAGATTTCATATTAACGAGACTTGGGAATCGTTGATGTAGCATAAAGACATATCAAGTGAGGTCCCAACATATAGGACATCAACTCGACGATCTTCTTTAGCAAACACAAAGTCTGCTTCATTCGTTCATTCATACTTCACATTATTGATTTCATTTATTCATAGGGTTATATAAAAACTAGATAAACCTAGGATGAAGTTTTAGACTCTGATCGGGATCACTAAGTGCAATGACTAAGAATAACCTAATGTCATTACTTGAATCTGATTTCACCTCCTGATTGTCTTGCACAAACACCTTCGGTATCGTTAATTTCATTATATCTCATACTTTGAGGAACTCCAAACTTAACATACATTAATCATGTGAGCATAATGACCTCCAATGTCTACGCCACACAGAAAAGAGGTTGAATCACCGACCAAAGTGAAACCAAAACATGCTAGCGTATATAGGGAATTGAACCCTGTTAGAACTCTCTTTTTGTAGTATAGGTTCAAATACTAGGAGATATAAGGAGTTCCATACCCACCTAAACAGACAGTCTCATCTCATAAGATTTGCACGAACCTCTGCCTTTCCAAAAGAATGAATCGTGACTCATAGCTAGCCTATCAGTGCTCAGTATAAAGTACCTTTACATTAATCTCACACATCATAGAAGATGACATTTAGCATGATGGAATCACTGCTCATTAGATGATTTCTCATATCTTCTTTACTTATTAATTATGAATTGTCCTTAAACTTATATATAGAGTTTGACTGATACTTGTCTCTTAATATTCAACTTTCTCTAAGGTGAGTACTTTTTTGTGACCATATATTCGCGTAAGTACAACTTGTCTGACTTGCATATTCCTCAAATTGTGGTACCACCCTGTTCTCTCTTAACATCTTTTCATGTCAGATTTACTCACCTTTCATTATTTTTTCATTGTATAACATATATATTCTCTCTTGGAATTTTCATCGAGGGACATTGATTCTAGGCATAGATACAACTTCTCTCACTTTCATTATGTTCTTTATCTTTTAAGGTTGACTCAAGCATTATGGAAGCTTGCTTCTAGATTGATATTATTAACTCTATTGATGACTGGTCATCCTTAATTTAAATGATGAAATGTGAATTGTCCTTACATATCATCCTTTGGTGTTAATGAGACTGGTTTCACACATTCTAACACCTTCATAAGTGAATATTTTATAACATAGTAGTTTAGGTATAAGTTAGTCTTTAACACCCCATTATTGTCACTAACATAATTAAGACCCCTTTTAAATATGTTAAAACTCACGTTTGTTACTTACTTTAGTGTAGTATCTTCATATAATCATTTATGGACGATGAGAAATTCATTCAATGAGTTTCATGTGTTCATAGTTCATTCATGTGGAACATTTTGACTTTAAATTAATTAGTTAAACCCGTTATTTAATTAATTTAGGGACCTAGTATAAGAACTAAAGTAACCCTAAGTCATTGGAACTATAATCAACCCTTTAGGACCACCCTATGTTAAGTAGTAGGATGTTTCTCGAATTATACTAGGTTAGTATAAGAATTTTGTTTTGATCATCTTAAAAAATAAATTAAATTACTAATTTAATTAATAAATTTACTTGAGGTAATTAATAAAGTACCATTAAGTCTATAGGACCATAACCAATCCTTCGAACAATTCTAGGTTAGGTACTAGGTTGTTTTTTTCTTATTTTTACAGAAATTAGGAAATTGTTTTGTGATTTTGGTTTTGCCCCTTTAAATTAAATAATTAAGTTGATAAATTAATAAATCAAGTATCATAAGGTAATTAATAAAGTACGCATAATTCGTTAGGATCTTAACTAAATCTTTGGACCATCCTCGGTTAGGTACTAGGTTGTTTCTTTTACTAGTACTAGGTTATTGTCAACTTGGTTTTGGTCCTAGATTGTCGGGTGCACTAATGGGTCCAATTCGGTTAGTCCTAGGTTATTTAATTATTTATAACAGTAGGTTAGATTCTAGAATTTTTAGGGAGGTTAGGCCCCACATGGAGTGGTCCCTTGTGCTCGTTTTCCCCCCTAACTACCCTAACCGAATTCGGTTATGGTGCTCCCCTCCTTTGGCAGCGTTTTAACTTGTCTTGCAAATGTGATTGCACATGAGTTGGTTGCACTTTCCTAACTAACTATTATTTATGGTTCATTTCGTAATGTTTACTTATTGTTCCAAGAATCCTCACTATGTCGTTCGACACTTTTTAATCTACATGATCCTTTTAAATGGTCGTGTGTTATGGTACTAGGATTGACACTTGGATTCCTAGTAGTTCATGTGATTGTAAAGACAACTTTTTAAATTTTCTTAGGGTCTTCATTTCAGGTAAATTTATTACACAAACTAATAGATACTCGAAATTTAGCTAACACTCTCTAAAACAATATTTTCTACTATGCCCATAATTTTCTAACATGCCTAATATTTATAAATATTGTGCATTGGGATGCATATTTAGCCCATGATACATATTCTTAAGAACCTATTGGGTTTTTCATTAAACGTATGATTTTCCGTAATGTTACATTATCCCCCCCCCCTTAGGAAACATTCGTCCCCAAATGATATTTACACATCATTTAAACGAAGAGGGTGACTTTCAAAAGTTACTTTGTCATACTTAAATGTTTCTTTTTATGTGAATATCTTATTCACACTTATTTAGATGATGCATATCTTTCAAGCTTGTCTGAAACTTCATATTTGAGATTGAGGAATTTCGTTCTCAATCACACTTCACTTAATGCACATCACAAATCATGCAACACATAAAACATGCCTATAGTACACAAAACAGCAACATAAAATGCAACATAACATTGTCTTAACTCACATAGTGCTATTATAAGACATACAATTAGGGACTTACCACACCAAATCCACTAAATAACTTAAATTTAGAGTTTCTTTACGTAAACAAGACTTAGAAAAATTATATCTAACATCTTATTGGCCTTAAGATTTGAACCTAATGACACCCAAATTAATTTCAAAGGGACATGCCACTATGCCATTTACTTTTCTACATACCCCTTCAACTTTTGCACTTTCTCCTATGGGAATACTAACTAGAAACTGTTCTTGTAAGATCTCAGGAAGTAAGTCAAATTAATTAGCCATAATAGGAGTTACCATAGACAAGGTAGATCCTGGATCTAATAATGCATAAACAAGAAAGGAGAAGACAAGCAAGTTATCATTATCCACATCCGTGGACTTCTCTTGTTCCTCTCTTCATTTCAATGCATAGAACCACTTTCTCTTGGAGGGTTCGACTACAACATTTTTCCAAGGGGGAGCACAATAAGGAAGTTACATATTTATATTGACACAAGTAGTCAAAACTCTAGATAGCACGATAAAGAGTAGAAGAAGAAAGAATTTCCTATCATCACATAGTCATTAAGTCATGATTGAGGCGAGCTTCACAACCATAAGTAAGAAAGTATTCAACGTGGTTGTGTTGAGCTTTAGTTCCTACGTACTTTGACCTCATGCTCGGATACCAAGTTTGTCATGACCCGGATTCTGGAATCCTGATTGCAACCGGCGTCATTGGCCTCTCAGAGGTCACAGACAAGCCTCATATTTCATTCATCACATTCATATAGTTAATTTTAGAGGAAAATTTAAAGCTTTTAAACGTATGAATTATACATAGACTTCATATAATATTTAATGAATTCATCATATACTAATCTCAACATAAATGTAACAACAATCTATCATAAGAATCAATTCAAAACAGAATTAGAATTTATCATTAATACGTTTTCCAAACATGGCCTTATTACAAAAGCTTCAAATTGAAAGTACGGAAAAACCATAGGGATAAAACCCCCTTCCTATATCTATATATAAAGTGTGACTAATGTGTGTAGCATCCTTGAAATCAAGAGGATCTACCAAATGGTCTGGAGAAACGACGATGTCCAAACGGTTGCAAAAGTCGTCAATTTGTCCCTTAACCAGCATCTACAAAATAGTAAATAGTCGGGATTAATATACCATTTGTACTAAGTATGGGTGTATGCACACATACACATAAGGTTATGCCTGATCAAAGAAAGTTCTTTCGAAATGACATGCTATTTCTTGAAAGTCTAGTTACTAGACTTTCTTAATTCGTTGGTTGTGAATTCTGGTATGAATATGATGTATTTTAATTCAATCAAAGAAGACAACTTATTTTCTATATTATTACAATATATTAGTATCATCAACTTAATTTTAGAATAAGTCGGCAAATATTTGAGATTTTTATCCTCTTAGGACGAGAGCTCCTCTTTGTACACTTAGATGATTTTTCAGTCTTTTTCTTGTTGTTGTTGTGTATTTAAATAATTCTTTTAATTCTATGTTTTGATTCTTTTGTACCTTATAGTGAGTCATTCTTTAAACTATATATTCATTACCTTTCATAAGAAATTATCTATTCATCATGCCATTGATTTCATTACTTTCATGTTTTATATATTATACGTTTCATATAAACGAGACTTTGGATTCATTGATGTAGCATTAATACATCTCCAGTGAGGGACAACATATGGGACCTCAACTTGAGGGCCTTCTTTAACAAACACATAATCTACTTCATTCGTTCATTCGTACATCACCATATTCATTTCATTCATTCGTAGGCTGATGTAAACACCAGATATTTCTACGATTAAGTTTAATACTCTCATCTGGATCATGAAGTTCAATGACAAAGAAGGACCTAATGTCATTACCTGCATATGATTTCACCTCCTGATTGTCATACACAAACACCTAGATATTGTTCATTTCATTATCTTTCATACTTTGAGGAACTCCAACCTTTAACGGTATATATCATGTGAGCATCATGATCCAATGTGAACCACACATCGAAAAGAGGTGGAATCAACGGCCAAAGTAAAACCAAAACATGCTAGTATATATAGGGAATTGAACCATCCTAGAACCCTATGTTGGCAGTATAGGCTCAAAGAATAGGAGATATCGGGAGACCCATACCCACCTAAGCGGACAGTCTCATCTCATGAGATTTTCTCGAACCACTGCCTTCCCGAAATAACGAATCTCTGCTCATAGATAGCCTATTGGTACTTAGTATAAAGTTCTATTAATTGCATCCCACACATCATATAAGTTGGCTTCTAGCATGAGGGCATCTTTGCTCATTAGATGATTTCTCATCTCTTCTTTACGTTTTAATTTTGAATTGTCTTTACACTTAGATATATAGTTTAGTTAGGACTTGTATATTAATATTCAACACTCTCTTAGGTGAGTACTTTTTGGTGACCTTATATTGGCGTAAGTACAGCTTGTCTCACTTGCACTAGCCTCATATTGTGGTACCACCATGTTCTTACTTAACATATTTTAATTTGATATTTACTCACCTTTCATTATTTATTGATCGTATAACATATATATTATCTCTTGGAATTTACAATGAGGGAAATTTATTCTAGGCGTAGATTCAATGTATCTCACATTCATTATCTTCTTTATCTTTTAGAGTTGACTCAAGCATTATGAAAGATTTCTTCTAGATTAAGATAACTTACTGTATGTAATCATCCTTACATTACATTGATGAAATGTGAATTGTCCTTACGTATCATCCTTTTGTCTTAATGAGACTGGTCTCACATATTCTAACATCTTCATATGTGAGTATTTTTTAACATAGTAGCTTAGGTATAAATAAGTCTTTAACACCCCATTTTGGGCACTTACATAATTTTGACCACCTTTAATTATGTCCTAACTCACCTTACTTTCTTACTTTAGTTTAGTAGCTTCATATCATCGCTTATGGATGATGAGCAGTTTATTCAAAGAGTTTCATGTGTTCCTAGTTCATTCTTGTGGAGCATGTTGGGAGTTGTCCCAATGAATTTCATGGCATTGGTTATGGATTCATTGATATTACTTTAGAAGTTCTTATATTATCATTTGACACTCGAATTACATAAGATTTATCATATGATTGGTATAGGCTTAAGATTTGGGATTTTAGACTAGCAAATTCATAGTTATTGGCATAAGCAAATATTACGTATGTTCATATTTCATTATCCATATGTATGAACCCTTAGCCAATATAAGTTTCTAGCCCATAACATATATTCATTTTGACAAATAGAATTAGCAATTTTTTTTGGAATCAGATAGCCAATTGATTCAAGATATGATTTCATAGTGGCCTTGTTAAACCAATCTTAGTTCATGACTTTAGAGTAACGCTTTTCAGATGTATTGTACATCATCATATTAAAACATAATGAATATATCATCTTTATAAGGACATATTCACAGCAAGTATGCACAATAGACCTTTACATCTTCATACATAACATTTTTATACATATCTTTAACATAGTATCATCCTTTTAATTCACATAATAACACTTTGCATCAAACAAGTCCAATTAATAGGTTCATTCAATCATTATTTAATCAATAACAAGACACATTAAGATCATCAAGAACCACATACCAACAACATGATTTCTAACCTATTCAATATTCAAATCGTAACAAGGATAGTAGCAAAAGGAGTTCGACAAGAACAACGGGAAATAACCCTAGGTTTCAAGATCATTAAATCATTTGAAAAATGTTATCTTGGATAAAGATGTCTAGGATAGAAACCTATACCTTATTTAGATTTTAATCTACAAATATTACCTTGAACAAAACCTTGAAGAAATATTGAAATCGCCCTAGAGAAATCGATAAATTTTCTACATTTTTCTTTCATTCGTTGCTTAATGTTTTTACATTGCCTGTTCTATGAGTTTGAACGTGATTTTTAGGTTTAATAAATGTTTATTTATTATACCACTTAGGTTTAATAAGTTAATTTAATAAACACATTAACCAATTACCAAAACACCCCTCCTAAGATGACAAAACATGGGAGAACATAACATTTAGTAAGATTTGGAAATTGGGGTTGACTATGGTTTCGGTCAACATTTTGAATTTTTATTAAATAATTAAATAATTAATTTAATTAATTTAGTGACCAAGTGTATGTACTAAAGTACCCCTAAGTCATTGGAACTATAATCAACCCTTTAGGACAATCCTAGTTTAACTACTAGGATGTTTCTTGAAGTATTCTAGGTTAGTGTAACGATTTAATTTTTTTCATTTAAACCAACTAATTAAATTTCTAATTTAATTAATTAGGTGACCTAATGTAATTACTAACGAACCCTTAAGTCGTTAGGATCATAAAAGTCCTTTGAACCATCCTATGTTTGGTACTAGGTTCTCTTTTTCTTGTTTAAACCGAAATCTATAAATTGTTTTGTGATTTTAGTTTCGCCCCTCTAAACTAATTAATTATGTTGAAAAATTAATTAATTAAATAGCCTAGATCAATTACTAAAGTACCCTTAAGACGTTAGGATCTTAACTAACTCTTTGGACAATCCTAGGTTAGGTACTAGGTTGTCTCTTTAACTATTACTAGGTTAGTGTCAACCCAATTTCGGTCCTAGGTTGTCCGGTTCACTATAGGGTCCAATTTTGTTAGTCCTAGTTTATTTATTTATTTAGGGCAGTAGGTTAGAGTCTATAATTGGTAGGAATGTTGGGCCCCACATGTAGTGGTCCCTTATGCACATTTTCTCCCCAACTACCCTAACCAAATTTGGTTAGGGTGGTCCCCTCATTCACAGATTCTTTACATGTCTTGCACATGTGTTTATTGCACTTTCCTAACTAACTTTTTTTATGGTTCATTTGGGAACGTTTACTTATTGTCCCAAGGATCCTCACTATGTTTTTGGGCACTGTTTAACCGACATAATCTTTTTAAATGGTCGTGTGTTATGGTACTAGGCTTGTCATTTGGATGCCTAGTAGTTCAGGTGATTTGGTGAAAGAAGTACATAGACTGGAAAGACTTGGTGTGCGATTTTTTGACTTTACTTGTAGGGGTGTTTCAGATCACTTCAAATTTATGGAGATCCTTCTAGAAGAATTTGGACACGCAGCTAAAACTTAGTACTTCCTTTAATCCTAAAACTGATAGGAAGGCATAGCGCACCATTCAGACATTGGAGGACATATAAAGAGTGTGTGTGATGGACTTCAGAGGAAGTTGGGATGACCATCTGCTTTGATAGAGTTCTTGTTTAATAACAGTTATCACTTAAGCAATAGGATGGCACTGTTTTGAAGAATTGTATGGTATAAGGTGTAGGTCTCCAATTGGGTTGTTTGAGGTTGGAGAGTCATCCACTTTGGGTCTAGAGATCATTCATGAGTCCATAGAGAAGGTCAGGGTATTTAGAGACAGGTTGGCTACTGCATAAAGTCGGCAGAAGTCCTATGCATAAAACAGAATACAACCCTTAATGTTTCATGTTGGTGACAAGGTCTATTTGAAGATATCACCTATGAAGGGGATGATGAGGTTTGGCAGGAAAGGGAAGTGGAGTCCGAGGTATGTTGGTCTATATGACATCCTACAGCGTGTGGGTGAGGTGGAGTATGAGTTGGTATTGCTTGTGGAGCTAGCTTCTGTTTATCCACTTTTTCATGTGTCCATGTTAAAGAAATTACTTGGTGATCCAACATCGATTCTACCAGTGGAATGTTTGGGGGTTGATGAAGACTTGTCCTAAGAGGAGGTACCAGTTGAGATCTTGGACAAACAGGTCAAGCGGCTGAGAAAGATTGCCACAGTGAAGGTATTATTGAGGAACCATCTTGTTGAGAGTGCTATGTGGGAGGCGGAGGCCGATATGAGATCCCGCTATCCCCATCTTTCCATTCTTTAAGGTTAGATTCCCTACTTTTAAGTCGAAGTTTCCTAATCTCTTCATTCTTTGTTGCTATGGCTTGACTATGAATAGTGATTATGTTATTTTATGACTGGCATTGTGCTTGATAGTTATTAGTGTCATCCGGGGACGAATGTTCCTAGGGGGGGATAATGTAACAACTCTAAAAAAATGAATATGGTATGTAATATTTAGTGTGTCTAGATGCCTACGATTAGACCGGGTTCACACGGATTAATAGCATAGAACCATACCTCTGAACCCTTGCAACAACCAATCCAACTAACTTGGCGAGTTATTTGATCTAGCAAAGGTTTCGTCAAGAAATGTAGGGCTCCGAATATGAAGATTTACCCGGATGAGTCTTTACCGGAATTAAAAAGGGGAAATCTTAAGTTTGGAAGGTCTATGGGCAAAATGGTCTGTTTCAAGGCTAAGGGTAGTAACGTAATTACCCTAAATATGTAATTAATTGTTCAATTAATATGGTTGATTGTCATTTTGGGTACAAAGGGCAGAAATTGCCCATTGAGCAAAATCTTGCTCCACCCGGGTTCGAACCTAGGAGGGAGCAATGATTTAACTTGATTATTTATATTGGAGAAATAATTTAATTAATTAATATTTAAATACTCATTTAAGAAAAAGGAAAATTAGATTAGTATTATGAATTATTTAATTCATGGGGCGGTTTGGGTCAGGTCGGCCCGAAGGGACCCATTTTCGCGATGGGGACGACAAGGGTTCGATCCTCGACGAAAGCGACACCCAAGTGAATTAAAATGGGGTTAAAATCTGATTTTTTTTGTAACGGCAATAAGGTCCTTTCACGTGTGATTTAAATAAATCAGATTTTAACAATTTAACAAAACCATTATTTTATTAAGTCTAAAACTACAATCCTAATTCTAAGGAACCATTCACTTCTCACGTTTATCCTCTCCCTTTAACGATCAACTCTATCACTTTTGCATTGTATATGCTAAAGAAATACAAGAATAATAAACACAACCAAAAGTTCTTCATACTTGAACAATTTATACGCCAAAAACCTAGACATAAAGCTAACAAAAAATGTAAAGCAAAAAGAAGGGATTTCTGTCGAGTTTTGTGTTGATGTTTCGGGACTTGGACGTGAATTTGGAGAGGGTTTTGTACAGAAGGTCGTGTGTTTAACAGCAATAAAGTCAGGTATGAGTTTCTCTCATCGACTCATTTTCTTAAAAGAATTTCCTTTCTACGAATTCAACAAATTTTAAAACTAGGATTGTTCCCGTTCTTGTCGAACTCCTTGTCCCAAGTATCCTTGTGATTTGAATCTTAAATAGGTTAGAGATAATGTTGTTGCTATATTTGATTGTATTTTAAGTATGTACTGTGATTTTCGTGATAATGTGTTCATGATTATGTTTTTTGAATTGTAAGAATATTAATTTATGCAAACTGAAATTATGTGAAAAGTGATGTTTGGGCAAATGTTTGTGTAAATCATGATGTGCAAAAGTTGTGTAATGTTGTTGGATTTAAGTGTAATTATTGAATGAATATAACCATGAAAAAATAATATTTAAAGATGCAACATATGATTCATGAAACGTCCTAAGATCTAATGAATAAATGATGATAACTAGAAGCTGGAAAAAACAAATTTCCAGCATTTGGTATGTTCGGTTCAACCAATTAAAGTGGTATTAAATGCAATGAAAAATGAAAGTAAAATAATTTAAATAAGTAAAGATCGAACCCAACACATCATTACAAGAAACAAGTAAAAAAAATCAACAAACGATTAAAATAAATGGATTGGAGGAGACTAAATTTTCAGCTTGCTAGAAATTGTAGTCTCGGCCAACTTTTGAAAAAAATGAACTTTGTTTACTTTTTTTTAAAAAAAACGTGAGGTCATTGTGGATTGAACCCATGACCTCAACAAATGAAAATTTCATAAAAATTTCATGAGAAAAGTGCAAGGAAAATAGATGTGGTGAGTGAGAATTGAACCCACAACATCTTTAATGTATGAGAGAGTTAGGAGAAAAATAAAGAAGAAAATAAATGTGGAGAGTGAGGATTGAACCCACAACCTCTTGGTTAGGTGATTAAGTAAAATATATATTAAAAGAAAAATGTGGGGGATCGAACCCACAGCCTCCTTAACTTAAATGAAAAAGGAGAGGTGAAACAAAAAGGAAATATCATGGGGTTGATGAGGATCGAACTAGGGTTCCCCCAAATCTGAAAGATATAATTATCAAGGTAAAATAAGATTAAGTGCTGTCCAAGGGATTCGAAATCGGGTTCCCTTTCCCAATTCTGTATTGACACATAAGTCATACGTAGTAAATATTCAATTAATTCTGCCTCTAAAGATCGAAATCAATATCTTGGCATATCTCTAATATACATAAGACTTGTACCACATAATCTTGGGTAAACATGAATCACTTAGACAAACTATGAATGAAGCCTCATTACTTGTATGTGTGGACTTATAAGTCTAGCATATGTTTAAAAGTAAGTGAGCCTAAGATGTATGTGTCAAATGATGTAAACCGAGAAGGGTTAAGTAAGAGTGTGAAACACACTAAATGTCCAAGTGCATTGGCATATGATGAAATGAACATTCACGTGAAGGGGTGTGTAAAAAAGAAAAGAAAATGTGTTAAAGTGAATGAATGAGGTGACAATATGATAAGAGTCTAACGTGAAAGATGAGAGCAATCTCAAAAATGAGCCTAAGTAAATGTTACCAAAACGTACTCACCTATGAGAGTGTAATATTAATGAATAGACCAGTATCTATGAACACTGTAATGAAAGTATTGAATTTAATTCATAATTAATACTAATGATGAAATGACAAATCATCTTATGAGCTATGATGTCCTCATGCTAGAAGCCGACTTCCATGATGTATGAGTTAAATGTAATGAATCTTCATACTAAGCACCAATAGGCTAGCTATGAGTGGTGATGCCTTCTTTTGGGAAGGGCCGAGGTTCACGTAACTCTCGTTAGATGAGACTGTCTGGCATGCCGGGTATGGGTCTCGTTATATCTCTTATTCTTTTAACCTATACTGTCATTATAGGGATCTAGAAGGGTTCGACTCCCCATATACGCTAGCATGTTTTGGTCACTTTGGCCGGCGAGTGCACCTCTTTTCGGTGTGGGGTTAAACACTAGATTTCATGATGCTCACATGATCTACGTCGGTTAAGGTTAAAGTTCACAAAGGAAGAATGAGGCCAGCCTCAAATAATACACATAATAAAATGAACGATACCAAAGGTGTTAGGATAGGATAATCAAGAGGTGAGCTAGACTTAAGTAATGGCACTAGGTTATTCTTAGTCATTGCACAGTGAACCCGATGAGAGTCTTAAATTACATCCTAGGTATGACTGTTGTTTGCACTAGTATATGAAAGAATGAAAATGAAGTACGTATGAGCGAATGAAGCAGACTATGTGTTTGCTACAGAAGGCTCCCTAATTGAGGTCCCACATGTTGAGACCTCATTCTAGGATGTCCTAATGTCAAGTCCATGATTCCAAGGTCTAGTGGCATATGAACTATGAGATATGATATGTGCAATATGCTATTTATTGTTTGTAAAAATTATAAGTATGATGATGCTTGTTAATCTCATGGCATGACTTTCCTTATCTGAATTCGACAGGTCCACTAACTTTACTTTACATAATTCATATCGTTAGTAGAGAGATCTTCTTAATCATGCATTTCCTTGGTGTGTGCTTACTTATACCCATACTTAGTACAAGTGTGTACTAATTCCATTCAGCTCTATCCATTTAGGTGCAGGCACAGGCGGACGCTAGAGCTTACAATACGAAACTGCAGCTATCAGGATTAATTAAATTAGCAATTTAGATAATTAATTCAAAGGATAAAAACGAAATTCTTACACTAACCTAGTAACTAGTTCAAGAAACATCCTAGTACCTAACCTAGAATGGTCCAAAGGGTTAGTTAAGATTATAATGACTTAAGGGTACTTTGGTAATTAACCTAGATCACTTAATTAATTTAATTAGACATTTTTTATTTAAATTAAAGGGGTCAAAACGAAATTCTTAAACTAACCTAGTATAACTCAAGAAACATCATAGTACTTAACATAGGATAATCCAAAAGAGTTTGTTACGGTTCCAATGACTTAGGGGTACTTTAATAATTACCCTAGGTCCATTATTATCCAATTAATTAATTAATTTAAAAGGTCAAAACGAAATTCTTAGGAAAAATTTCAGGTTTGACCATGTATTGTGTTTTCCTAGTTCTAGTCAATCTATGAGGGTTTTAGTAATTCATTAATCTATTTATATAATTGACTTATTAAACCTTAATTTCAATTAGTCAAGGTAAATTCTTAAGATTTAGAATCATTTTCAAACTCAAACAGATACAGGACGCAAAACTGTAAGCAAGTGAGCGAAAGAAAAATAGAAAATTCCATTGATTCTCCTAGGAGATTTCAAGGTCTCTCCAAGTTTTCTTGCAAGGTGGTCTTAGTATATTAATTTCTACTTAATGTATGGGTTTCTCTCTTGTAATTCTTCCTCCATGAGAGTTTTATTTAGAATTATTCATAAGATCTTGAAAACTAGGGTTGTTCCCGTCGTTCTTGTCTAACTTCCCTTCCCTAGTATCCTTTTATGATTTAATGTTGAATAAGTTAGAGATCATATTGTTGGTATCTGGTGCTGGCTGATATAAATGTGTATTGTACTTGAATGATGAATTTCTAATGAACCTATGAACTTATAATCGTATGAAGCTAATGTTTCCATCGTGAATAAAGAACCGATGATATGTTAGTTTCGTTTGTAAATGTCAAGTGTTGATGTTTGTGTTCCAAATGTTGACTTGCTATTTTGTAACGTTATGAAGATGCTAAATTCATCAAATTTTAATATGATTATTCCCAATATGTTTAAAAAAGTTAACACTAAAATCCATAAACTAAGATTTGCTTAAATGACATCTATGAAATCACATCTTGAATGAATTGCCTATATTATGCCAAAAAAATAACTGAAACTACTTTGTCAAAAAGGATGCATGAAAATGGCTATGAATTTATGTAAATGATTGAAAGATTATCTAATGGTTCACAAATATTCAATTTAAATATGAACATACGTAAAATTGGCTTCTGCGAACAAAAATGGTTATGTAGTTTAATATCCAAATGTTGAAGCCAATACTAATCATATGTCAATCTTGTGTAGTTAGAGTATCAAATGATATTATAAGAACTTCTAAAGTAATTCAATAAATACATAACCAAGGGCATGTCATTCATTGGGATTACACCCAACCTGCTCTACAAGAATGAACTAGAAACATATGTAAGTCATTGAATGAAGTGTTCATCGTCCATAAACGATTATATAAATCTACTACACTAAAGTAAGTATGTAACCTGGGTTATGACATAACTAAAGGGGTATAAATTACGTAAATAACTATAATGGGGTTTTAAAGGAAGTGAGACAAGTCTCACTTACACCTAAACTACTATGTTAAAAAGTGTACTCACGTATGAAGGTGTTAGAAATTGTGAGACTAGTCTCATTAACACCAAATGATGATATTTAAGGACAGTCACATTTCATCAATGTAAAGTAAGGATTACCAGTCATCAATAGAGTAAGTAAATCTCAATCTAGAATCAAATTTCCATAATGCTTGAGTCAACTCTAAAAGAAAAAGAAGATAATAAAAGCGAGCACATCACCGATGTACTAGTTATGAGCATGTACTTGCACGTGTAAGTCTCATGAGAAGACTCTACCACCGAGGTGGACAAGTAGTCTAATTAATTCCCTAGTCTTTGAACTATGTCTATCCAACATATGTCTCATTAAGTCCCTAGTATTTGAACTATGTCTATCCAACACAGGACTAGCCAGTGGTTTCCACCTAAGCGAGCTAGGTATGTTTCGATTACACCTTGATAAGTGGGATAACCTCTTTTCGGTGTGGGGTAAACACTTTATTTCATGTCTATATCTCATAATCTATCTTGTTTAATGCTCAAAACATGATCTTGATTCGATATATCAGTGAGATGCTACTTTCATGTGGAGTTAAAACTTGAGATTGATTCACCTTAGCCGGGAATCACCCCTTTTCGGTGTGGGGCAGACACTGGATTTCAAGAGTAGTTTGCATGATCTAGATTCATTTTTATCGGTGTATCACCTAGTTTCGGTGTAGGGAAGACACTGGATTTAATGTTATCTCGCATGATCTTATTCCTAAAGATGTCTCTATGAAAGTAAGAGAGGATGATGATAGAACCTATGTTAAAATTGAGCTATGAAGAAGTGCTTAAGAATGTCATTTACCAATACCACACTCACGAAGTTTCAGCAATTAGTGGTCAAGGCAAAATAATATTGGCTTATAATGACTAATTTCATAATGCCAATAAAGGGGAATAAAAACATAATTGTAACTTCAAACTTCATATCTTCCCTAACATGAGAATGATGAAACAAGTGGCATAGCCAATAGAGACTGGCTTATGAAGCATTAAGGAATACATGATGTAGTAAATGACTTGCTATAAGAATAGTCAAATCATGTCCAATGAAATCTACAATAAGTAAAGGGCATAGCTAATAATTATTCTTCATGTCATTAAAATGATCAAAGACAAATAAAATTGGCTTATAATGACTTATATTATTATAAAAATGATCATAGCCATTAATGAATGAAAATATACTTATAAAAAATGATCAACTAATGTATTTATCCAATAAAGATTGGCTTATAAAGAAGGCTTCATTCCCTAATTAAGAAAGATCATAAATTTTAATGATAAGCCCAAGAAATCAAATATGATCAACTTGTGTATTTAGCCAATAAAGATTTGCTTATGAAGACTGCATTCCCAAAGTAAGGAAGATCATAAGTTCTAATGATATGCTCAATATAACTATGCACATTATGCAATCAACTAAAGAATGAGTATAGTCAATAAGTTATGACTTATAAATATATTCATGCCCCCAAATTATAGTTAACTCATTTCCTTAATATATTGAACTACTAACTTTATTCATTGTGGGTATGAGACTACAATAAATCATTGCACCTGTAAGTATAACATAGGACCAAAGGAATTATTGAACTACACAACAACAAGATGAAAATGACTGAAAAATGATCTAAGTGTACAAAGAGGAGCTCTCGGCCTAAATGGAACAAAATCTCAAATCCGCGCCCGAGTGGTTCTAAGATTATATTGATGAAACTAATGGCTGGTAATCATATAGAAAATGTGTTGTGTGTTTTGAATGCATTAAAATACATCATATTCATACCACAATTCACAACTAACTATTAGGAAAGTCTAGTCGCTGCACTTTTCCGAAATGGCATGGTGTTTAGGAAGACCTTTCCTACATAATTCATAGCCTTATGTGTATGTGTGCATACACCCATACTTAGTACAGGCGGTGTACTAACGCTATGCAAATTTACTATTTTTAGGTGCAGGTCAAATAGCAGATTGAAGACTCTTGCAGCGGTTTGGATATAAACGTCCTCCAGATCATTTAGTAGGTCCTCTTGTTTTTGCGGATGCTACAGTTTTAGTCTATCGTTAGTTTTAGACATATCTAGTGGATGTTTTCCCTAGTTTTTCTTTCGTACTTCATATCCAAAGCCTTTTTGTAATAAGGTCGTGTTTGGCAAACTTACTTATAATATTATTTATTCTCCTTTTGAATTAATTCATTATAATTGGTGGTTGTTCCTTTAACTTGTGCTTAGTATATGATGTATCTACATAAGAAGTATACGAAGTCCATGTATACTTTATTATTTTAAATTTTTTAAAATTTTCCGCAAATTTAACTAGATGAATGTGAAGAATGCAAGGAGAGGCTTGTCTGCGACCTCTGAGTGGTCAACGACGCCGGTTGCAATTGGGATTCCAGAATTCGGGTCGTGACAAACTCTGTAACTGAGCGTAATGTTAAATTACCTAGGAACTAAAGATAAAAAGAATCACGGTACGTAGTTTCTAACATATGGTTCTGAAGCGCGCCACAATAATGACTTGAAGACTATATAATGTTAGGAAATTTCCTTTCTTCAACTCTTTATCGTGCTATCTAGAGCTTTGACACTTTCTGTCATTCTAAGTATCTAATTTTCTTCTTGTGTGAACGCGTGGTAGAATACACACAATAATTAGCTTGGCCGAATGATCTAAGGTGCCAGACTCAAAATCCGATCTTCTCAATAAGGGCCATAATGGAAATTCCCGGCATGAGCGAAAGACGTGTGGTGAGTGTGGATGTTCGCATGGAGGTGAATGCATGGTAATTATTAAAAGCCTTTTATGAGTACTAATGAAGGATAAGTTGTCTGCATACCAACTTAAGGATATGGATATGGTATGAATTTGCTTCATAAGTGTTGAGCTACAATAGAATATAGAAACAAGGTACTAATGTTTCAGTTGCCAAATGAGTTAGAGTTGAGATGGAAGTGGTTCAAATCAAACAAGGAAACTAGTTTCAAATCTTAAGGCCAACAAGATGGTATCTAAGTGGTTAGGAGGTGATGAGAACCTTCCATACGAAGAGGTTCCCATTAAAATTTTAGTTTGCTAAGTGAAACGGTTGAGGAAGAACGTGGTTGCCTCCGTAAGAGTATTATTAGGGAAGCACCTTGTTAAGGGATAAACATGGGAGATCGAGGCCGATATGAGATCTTGTTACCCTCACTTGTTCAGTTCATGAGGTTAGATATACTCCTCCTAAGTCTGGTTATATTTAAACAACTCTAAGTTTTAGTGCGATAGTCGACTTGGTGTTGTTAGTCAATAATTGTATGTGTAATAATTGCACTATCTAAGTTAAAATTAATTCATGTTGGTGTTTTTGTTTATTTTATTACGTGATTGTGTGTTGCATGAGTGTGATGTGCATTAAGTTAAAGTAGAATTGTGAAGAAATTTCCTCAATTTTCAGTAAGAAGCTTCAGATAAGCTTAGAGTAGGTGCATCATTAAGAATAAGTCTTATATTAGATATTCAGGAAGATAATGTTCAACCATGCTAAAGACATTTCTGAAAATTTCCCTCTTCAGTTTTAAACGATAAGTAGTGTCATTTGGGGATGAATGTTCCTAAGGGGGGATACTGTAAATTTCTGAAAAATTACATGCCTAGTGAAAAAATAAGAATGCGTAATGGGGGTACATAGGCGCTCCAATGCTCAATATTGAAAGCTATTGGGCATTGTATATAAAATTGGCTAAGGGGTGTTAGACAATTTCTATATATACCCAAGTAAGCATAAGATGATCCAAGCTTGTTTAGAATTGTACCTGCAATGAAGACCCTAGGCTAAAATTATAAATTGTTTTTGTTCACAACCCAATTCATTCGGTACTAGGTATCCAAGTGTAAGGCCTAGCACCATAGCGCATAAACATTTAAAATGATCATGTAAATTAAGCAGTGGCCAAGGACAGAGTGAGGGTCATTGGGACAATAAGTAAACATTAACAAATGAACCATGAATAATAGGTAGTTAGGAAAGTACAACCAACCCATGTGCAAGCACATGTGCAAGAGATGTGAATAAGTAGTCAAAGGAGGGGACCACCCTAACCGAATTTGGTTAGGGTAGTCAGGGGGGAAAACGTGAATAAGGGACAACTCCCTATGGGGCCTAACTTCGTAACAAATTCTAGACTCTAACCTACTTCTCTAACTCTATAACTAACATTGTACAAAACGAAATAAAATAATTAGTGTACCTGTTAACCTATGACTTAACCAGGTGACACTAACCTAGTTACTAGTTAAAGAGACAAGGTAGTAGCTAACCTCGGATGGTCCCAAAGGTTCGTTATGGTCCTAAAAACTTAGGGATAATTTATTAATTACACTAGGTTACTTAATTAATTATTTTAGCAACTTAATTTAACTAATTTAAATGAACAAATCCAAAATCAAAAAGCAATTTTCAGATTTCGATTAAGAAAAGCAAAAGACAACCTAGTACCTAACCTAGAATTATCCAAAAGGTTGGTTAGGGTGCTAACAAATTAAGGTTACTTTATTAATTAACCTAGGTCACCTAATTAATTAAATTATCAATTTTGCTAATTAATGTACAGGTTCAAAACAAAATCCTTACACTAACCTAGTAACTAGTTCAAGAAACATCCTAGTATGTAACCTAGGATTGTCCATAGGGTTAGTTATGTTTGTAATGACTTAAGGGAACTTTGGTAATTACCTAGGTCATTTAATTAATTAAATTAAAGTTTTCAAGACGAAATTCTTACATTAACCTAGTATAACTCATGAAACATCAAAGTTCTTAACCTAGGATTACCCAAAAAAGTTAGTTATGGTTCCAAATACTTAGGGGTATTTTACTAATTACCCTAGGTCCATTAATTAATTAAATTATCCATTTAATTATATAATTTAAAGGGTAAAAATGAAATTCTTAGGGAAAATTGAAAATTTGACTTGGTATTGGGTTTTCCTAATTGTAGTCAATATAGGAGGGGCCTTTTAGTAATTAGTTAATTTATATATTTAATTACCTTATTAAAACCTAAGTTTAATGAGTTAATATCAGTTCCTAAGACTTATACTCACTTTCAAACACAAACAAATACAGGACGCAAAACAGTAAGCATGTGGGCAAAAGAAAAATAAAAAATTCCATTGATTTTCCTAGGTGATTTCAAGGTTTCTCCAAGTTTTCGTTCAAGGTGGTCTTTGTAGATTAAGTTCTAATTAATGTATGGTTTTATCTCCTGTAATTCTTCCTCCAAGATAATTTTCTTTCAATCGATTTATAAGATCTTGAAAACTAGGGTTGTTACCATTGTTCTTGTCGAACTTCTCTTCCTGAGTATCCTTTTACGATTTAATGTTGAATAGGTTAGAGATCATGTTGTTGGTATGTAGTTATGGATGATATTAATGTGTATTGTCCTTTAATGATGAATGTCGAATGAACCTATGAACTAATAATCGTATAAAGCTAATGTTTCCAACGTATTTGAAGAACCGATGATATGATAGTTTCGTCCTTAAATGTCAAGTGTTGATGTGTGTGTTCGAATATTGACTTGCTGCTTTGTAACGTTATGAAGATGCTAAATTAAACAAATGTTAATGTGATTCTGTCCTAGATGTTTCAAAACGTTATCACTAAAATCCATAAAAAAGATTGACTTAAATAACATCTATGAAATTACATCTTGAATGAATTGCCTATATTATGCCAACAAATTAGCTAACACTACTTTGTCAAAAGGGATGCATGAGAATGGCTATGAGTTTATGTAAATGATTGAAAGATTATCTAATGGTTCACACATATTCAATTTAAATATGAACATACGTAAAATTGATTTATGCTAACAAAAACGGTTATGTAATTTAATAGCCAAATGTTGAGGCCAATACTAATGATATGCCAATCTTTTGTAGTTAGAGTATAAAATGATATAATAGGTTATTCTAAAGTAATTCAATGAATCCATAATCAATGCCATGTCATTCATTGGGACAACTCGTAACATGCATTAAAAGAATGAACTATGAACATATGAAACTCATTGAATGAGGTGCTCATCATCCATAAACAATGATACGAATCTACTAAACCAAAGTAAGTAAGTATGTAGCGTGAGTTATAAAATAATTAAAGGGGTATAAATGATGTAAATGTCAAGAACGGGGTGTTAAAGGAAGTGAGACAAGTCTCCCTTATACCTAAGCTACTATGTTAAAAGAATACTCACGTATGAATGTGTTAGAATGTGCGAGACTAGTCTCATTATCACCAAAGGATGATATTTAAGGACAATTCACATTTCATTAATGTAAAGTAAGGAAGACAAGTGATCAGTACAGTAAGTAAATATCAATCTAGAAGCAAGCTTCCATAATGATTGAGTGCACTCTAAAGATAAAGAAGATAATAAAAGTGAACACATCACCGATAGAATAGTTATGAGCTTGTGCTTGCACGTGTAAGTATCATGAGACGAGGCGAACACTGAGGTGGATAAGTAGTATGATTAAGTCCCTAGTCTTCAAACTATGTCTAGCCAACATAGGACTAGCAAGTGGTTTCCACCTAAGCGAGCTAAGTATGTTTCGATTGAACATTGGCAAGTGGGATAACCTCTTTTCGATATCGGGTAGACACTTGATTTCATGTCTAGCTCACATGATCTATGTAGGTTAATGCTCAAAAGATAATCTTGGTTCACCATTTACCTATGAGTCGTTCCTTTCTGAGTGGAGCTAAAACTTTAGATTAATTCACCTTAGCCAGGAATCATCCCTTTTTTGTGTGGGGAATACACTGGATTTGATGAGTAGATCGCATAATCTAGATTCATTTTGATTAATTAATCATCTATTTTTGAAGCGGGGAAGACAATTGATTTCATGTTCGCTCGCATGATCTTATTCCTAAAGATCTCTATATGAATGTAAGAAAGGATGATGATGGAACGTATTTTTAAAGTAAGCTATGAAGAAGATCTTAAAAATGTCAATTGTCATTACCACACTCATGAAGTTTCAGCAAATTGTGGGCAAGGCCAAATAAGATTGGCTTATAATGACTTATTTTATGATTCCAATAAAAAGGAATAGAAACATAATAGTAACTCCAAACTTCATAACTTCCCTAACATGAGAATAATGAAACAGGTGACATAGCCAATAGAGAGTGGCCTATGAAGCATTAAGGAATACTTGATGTAATGAAAGACTTGCTATAATAATAGTCAAATCACGTCCAATGAAGTTTACAATAAGTAAAAGGCATAGCTAATATTGAATCTTCACGTCATGAAAATAAACAAAGCCAAATCAAATTGGTGTATAATGAGTTCTTTTATTATGAAAATGATCATAGCCAATAATGAATTCAAATATGCATATCAAAAATGATCAACGAATGTATTTAGCCAATGAAGATTAACTTATAAAGACTTCATGCCCAAAGTAAGCAAGATCATAAGTTTTAATGATAAGTCCAAAAATCTAAAATGATCAACTTATATATTTAGCCAATAATGATTGGCTTATAAAGACTTCATACCCAAAGTAAGCGAGATCATAAGTTCTAATGATATGCCACAAATGTCTATGCATATTGTGCAATCAACTTAAGAATGAGTATAGTTAATAAGTATTGACTTATAAATATATTCATGCCCCATATTATAGTTAACTCATTCCCTTAATATCTTGAACTTCTTACTTGATTCATTGTGGGTATGGGACTAGAATGTATCATTGCACATGTAAGTAAACATAGGACCAAAGGAATTATTTTACTACACAACAACAAGAAGAAAAAGACTGAAAAATCATATAAGTGTACAAAGAGGAGATCTCGATCTAAGAGGATCAAAATCTCAAATCCTCGCTCGAGTGGTTCTAAAAATATTTTGATGACACTAATGACTGGTAATCATATAGAAAATAAGTTATTTTTTTAATGCATTAAAATACATCAAAGTCATACCACAACTAACAAATAACGATTTAAGAAAGTCTAGTAACTATACTTTTCAAAAATGGCATGTTGTTTAGGAAGAGTAAGTTTGTTAGGGAATTGTCCGAGATGGTATTTAGAAAATGTCGTACCTCTATACATTTAAATGCTATACACGTTTCCTCCTTCATGGTTCATGTTCAACAAATTAAAGAGGAGAAAGTTAAGGAAATATTTATAAAGTAAAAGAAGGTTAAGAATAGTGATGGTAACTACTCATACAGAGGGTATGATGGACATGGTCATTTTATGATTTAACAATGGTTTTCTGGTCGAAGTTCATCCAACTCTGTTCCTAAGTTCAACTAAGATAGGGTATTGAACCCGAATCCCCAAGGATGCAATAGTACTGGATCTTTATTGCCTATGTCTACTTGTGCTAGGTGTGCAAGAAAACAAGAGGGTAAATGCTAGAGGGCAAGAATAGTTTCTTTTGTTGTGAAAAGAGTGGTTATAAAATAAGGTATTTCCTAATGCTTGTGAAAAAATGAGAGAATATAAACAAAGTTTGTCTATAGGTTTCCAAATTTTATGCACTTTAGACTCACGGTGATCAAGAGGGTTCTTTCGATGCGATTATCGGTATGTTGAAATTTTTCCAACTTGTTGTTTATAATATAATTGATACCCATTTACTTTGTGTTTTGTGTTTCTATATGTGACAGTGAGGTTTGATACTATTCCGAATGTGTTTTTAGATAATTTTTTACTCTGTACTCCTATTGGTGACTCTGTTATGACTAAGATTGTTTACATAAAGTGCCTTTTCTCTTTGTCTCATAGAGTGACTCATGTTGACCTTGTAGAGATGGATATGCTGAATTTTGATGATATCCTTGTTATGCATATGCTGCACTTGTATTATGATTTTTTTGATTTTATAACCTGTGTAGTCAAGTTTCAATTCCCAAATGAGACCATACAAGTGTGGAAAGGGGAAATTCTATGCCTAAGGGTTAGTTTGTTTTTTGTCTGTATGCTAAAATTTTGAGCCCTTACGCTTGAGTCGGTCCCCATTGTAAATGAGTTTCCACAAGTTTCTCATGATTATTTACTAAATATTTATCCTCGACGGGAAATAGATTTTTGCATTGTCCTCTCCCCACTATGAAACATATCTTTATTCTTGTAACTTTCTGGAAAATTTTATATCTAGTGAAGAGCCCAATAGGTTTTTAAGAATGCGTATTGGGGATAAATAGACATTCCAATGCTCAATATTGAGAAAAATTGGGCATAATATAGAAAATAGGCTTAGGGGTAATAGCCAATTTCTATATAATAACCAATAATTAAAATATTGGGTATATTAGAAAACTTTGGCTTAAAGGGTGTTAGCCATATATCTATGTATTAATGAGCTTGTTTAGGAAATGTACCTGCAATGAAGACCCTCAGATAATATTCAGAAATTCATCAGTAATAAACACATTAGGTACTAGTCATCCATGTTTCAAGCCTTGTACCCTAAGTACATAACCATTCAAAATGATAATGTAGAGTGAGCCATGCTCAAGATCATAGTGAGGGTCCTTGGGATACTACGTAAACATTCCTAAAAGAACCATAAATAATAGTTAATTTAGAAACTACAACAACCACATGTGCATGTACATGTGCTAGACATGTGAAAAAGCGGCCAAAGGAGGGGTCCACCCTTGCCGAATTTGATTAAGGTAGTTGGGGGGGAAAACGTGCACAAGAGACCACTCCATGCAAGGACTAACTTTCTAACAAACTCTAGGTCCTAAATAACTGTCCCAACAGCCAAAATACCTTAGGAAAAACCGAAATGGACCCATTAGTGCACCCTACAACTTAAAACCAAAACCGGGTTGACACTAACGTAGTACTAGTTAAAGAGACAACCTAGTACCTTACCTAGGATTGTTCAAAAAGTTAGTTATGGTCCTCAAAACATAGGGGTACTATTGTAATTCCCATAGGTTACCTAATTAATTAATTTGGAAAATTAATTAATATAAAAGGTCTAAAATCGAAAGTAAAAAGGAAATTTTAAGATTTTGGTTAAGACAAGGAATGGACAACCTAGTACCCAACCTAGGATGGGCCAAATAGTTAGTTAAGATCCTAACGACTTAAGGATACTTTATGAATTACCATAGGATACTTAATTAATTAATTTAGAAACTGAATTAATTAATTTAAATGGGAATTACCGAAATCACAAAACAATTTCCAGATTTCAGTAAAAATTTGAAAAAGACAACCTAGTACCTAACCTAGGATGGTTCAAAAGATTGGTTATCGTCCTAACAAATTAAGGGTACTTTTGTAATTAACTCAGTTCACCTAATTAAATAAATTATAAATTTTATTATTTGGTTTAAAATATCAAAACAAAATCCTTACACTAACCTAGTATAATTCAAGAGACATTCTAGTAATTAACCTAGGATGGTCCTAAAGGGTTGATTATAGTTCCAATGACTTAGGGTTACTTAGGTACTTACCATAGGTCCAAAAATTAAATAAATTGAGAAATTAATAAATTAATATATAGTCAAAATGTTGACCAAAACTATAGTCAACACTAATTTCCAGATTTGACTAACTGTTATCTTCTCCTATCTTTAGTCAACTTAGGCGGAGCGTTTTGGTAATTGGTTAATTATTTTATTAAATAAACTTATAAAACCTATGTGGCATAATAAAATATCATTATCAAATCTTAAAATCATGTTAAAACTCAAAGAAAAGGCCACGCAAAAACAGTATGCAACGGACGCAAGAAAAAGACAGAAAATTTATCAATTTTCTAGGGTGATTTCAAGGTTTCTTCAAAGTTTTGTTCAAGGTGGTTTTTGTAGATTAAGTTCTGCATAAGGTATGGGTTTGTATCTTTGACTTATTTCTCCCAGAGAACTTTCTTTCGAAATATATAAAGATCTTGAAAACTAGGGTTGTTTTATGTCATTCTTGTTGAACTCTTTTCCCAAGTAACCTTGTAAGGATTTCAATGTTGAATAGGTTAGAAATCATGTTTTTTGTATGTGGTGCTGGCTGATCTTAATATTTATGGTTTTTGATTAAATAATGATTGAATGAACCAATTAATTGGACTCGTTTGATGCTAAGTGTTATTATGTGAATTAAAAGAATGATATTATGTTAATGATATGCCCGAAAATATTATGTATGAAGATGTTACGGTCTGTTGTGCATACTTGCTGTTAATATGGCGTTATAAAGATGATATATTCATCAAAGGATAATATGATGCTTCCCAATATGTTTAAAAAATGTTATGCCAAAGGTTATGCTATAAGGTTAGCTAAAATGATCTTCGTGAAATCATAATTTATGTGAATGTTTGACTTATGTCAACAAAATGGCTAACAAAAACATTCTTCAAAATTTAAATGGGAATTGCTATAATGTTATCTCTAAATAAGTAAAAGATTGGATAATGAATAATGTATCCCAAATGTAGCATGATTAATGAAACTTTTGCTTATGCCAACAAAACAATTGTGAAATCTATAGCCAAATGCTTATGCCAATACTAATTTTATGCCAATAAATTGGCTAACATTACATTGTCAAACACGTTGTAGGGAATTGTCTGTAATATTATGCTAAATAACTAAAAGATATGCTAATTTATAATGTATAAAAACTTAATCATGTTGAACATGAAAATTGGCTTATGCCAACAAATATGGTTATGAAAGCTATGCCCAATTGTTTATATGCCAATAGTAATCGTATGCCAATAAAATGGCTAAGGATACATTGTCTAAAAGTGATTCATGTAAATGGCTATAATATTATGTTAAATAATTAAAAGATTTTCAAATGATTCATACATATTAAATTTAAATATGAACATACCTAAAATTGAAACATGCCAACCAAAATGGTTATGTAGTTGAATATTCAATGGTCGAGGCTAATACTAATAGTATGTAACTTCTGTATAGTTAGATTATCAAATGATAAGATAAGCACTTATAAGCTAATTCAATGAACCCATAATCAAGGGTATGCCACTCATTCGGACAACTCCCAACATGCTCTAAAAGAATGACATATGAAACAGCCAAGATAAAAGTTCCATAAAATCTCCATCAATTAAAAATATAAAAGTATAATTAGCCATGAAAATAAACATTACAACACAATCTAAACTCAATTCTTTTAAAATTATATCATAAGCAATTAACCCATGCATATCAAAAATTTAGAGGTTTTAGAAAATCAAGGGTCATAGAATTTTTTATTTGAAAACATCATATTTACACAAGTAACATCATATCTAATTGTTTGAAAACATTTCATGCAAGAACCCATGACTTATAGTGAAAATTTGACTTTTTCATCAACTTTGAAATCTTTGAAGATCACCTTGAAAATGGTTATATAAAGAACTCTCATACCTTATTAGAAGAATGCCTAAGAGAATCGAAGAAAAATGACATTATTAATGCGCTATCCTAGATCCACCTTGACCTTGAGCTTCCATAGAGGTTTTTGGAGAAACTTGGGCAAGGAAGAGTTTTTATTTAGGTTCTAGGGTCTAAAAGAGGGTTGAATCGCTTTAATACTCTTACAATACCTAAATATACCTTATACAACCGTCCAAACAATTTAAAAGGGCCAGTGTGAATATACCACTTCACCCCTACCTTGGCCGAATTGCACAAAGATTGCATGACCCAAACGATGCCAACAATGATAGAACGTCATTTGGATGATGCCCCATCAAATCTGTTTTGTGGCTTGGTTCAGAGACCATAAATGTTTAGGAATTTTATGCCTTTCATTTTCAATTGAAGCCCAAGGTCGACGGATCACCGTTTGAATGACTTTTCATCCCTTGTGGTCATCGTTTTACAATGCCTAGAACCATCCTGCCTTTGAGATGGGGTCCTCTTCGAGGACCCTCGTGGGTCCTAGGTGGATTCGTACTAGGATGTTAAACCCCTAAAAATGATCATCTAGGTCTTAGGGTCCTCTCCTATCAATTTAGATTCGAAAACAACTCATGAAATATGTGAAGCCACACTAGAACACACATAAGTACATTGGTGAATAGTCGTCAAACGTCTTGGACATTCCTTGACGTTTGACTTAAAAAGCAACTGGACTGACTTAAAAAGTAATTTACACATTATTTAACTAGTTAGTATCCAATAAAACACAAGTGAATCTCTAGTTCAACCTAGTTCATTATGAGGGTTGTAACAATCAGCCACATACATTGGAGAAGATTTAGATCTTTTTGCTTGAATACACATTGTAAAATTCTTTGGTCGATAAGAAAGCAACGTAGACATGATACAAATAAGTCCTCTACATTTCAAAGGAAAATTTAATTGCCGCTATTTTAAAATAATGGGTAGGATATTTTTTCTCATGAATCATGAGTTTCATTAAAAATTAAGAAACGACTTCCCTATGTTGCATCAAAAATCTCATGCCCCAAGGTGGACCCTAGTCGTAACGTGGTGTATGAGTCCCCGAAAGTCCCCATACAAGGAACATAGAAGTCATTATACAAGAAATTAGAATATTAAAGATTTAAAACACAATTTTAACATATAAAATTTCTATAGATAAAAGTGGGAGACTATAAAATCTTTTTAAAGCCATCTAATCCAAAAGATTGATCGGGGCAAAGCCCATACAACAAATTCCTTAATAGAAAGTAATGACAAAAGGGAAACACAAGATGAGTCCTCATAAAATGAGGAATCACCAATCATTAAGTTTCTACATAAGATCCTTATCTATGGAAGTGCAAATTTTATCGTCGGACCCTATATTAGTAGAACATGTTTGAAAGAGTATGTGTTATTAGAACTATGAACCAAGAATGATAGATATACATAAAACATTTAATAAAATGAATAAAAGGGGATATCTTTGTGAGATACAATTACCAAGATAAGACATGATACAAAAAGAATTCGAAGATGTATGTTGTAAACATGGTAAACAAAAATATAAATTATCTTAGAAGATAGGTGATATACGTCTTGAAGTAACCTTAGTTCATTATTGTGGGAGGGTTACCTTTAACCAACATATAAGAACATGAGGTATGAACATGGAATCCAGTGTCTAACCCACACCGAAAAGGGTTGTCCAACAAAAATATATTAGTCCACGACATTCTAGCATTTGTGGATCCATTAGATAATGTATATCTAACACAATCATTCGATTGGGGGCACATAGGTGTGCGATAAGGAGATTTATACTAGTAACCCAACTTATAGTAATGGTAGGCTTACACCTCAATATCCTATTGATGGTAAGTATAAATCCCAAGAAATAGTCATTTAGTTACGTTTTCTTTCATATCAATGGAAAGGAATATTATCTTTCAAAACCATGATAAGTCATATGTCATCCATGGAAAGGTAAATTTAAGTAACCAATACAATATAGGTTTTATTTTAATGTATCCTTAACTTCAATTCATTTTAAGTGAGAAAACCTTACTACAATAAAATCTTTTATTTCTGAAAAGTGTTCATGTTCTTGCATTAAGTAGTTATGTGAGAAACTCTTTCAAAATAATTAACAATAACAACAAAATATATGATATTACTATAAAATAAATCTTTATCATATATCATCAATTCCACAAGAATATGCATTATTTCATAATTCACCTTTTTTAGTTTATCCCACTTATAATCATCCATATTTAAAAAATGGGTTAGAGATGGGTACATGGGGATTCATTTTAAAATCTTGAAAGTATATAAATTCATGCATAAATTTCATACATCAACTAAGTAAATCAATATTGAATGGAACAATGACATAGAAGAAAATTGTAACTTAATTTTGAATTTGTAGTTTTGTAACATTGAGAATTTAAGAACTCCATAGAGGAAAGAGCTCCAAGGATGAAAACTATCATACCTCAGTGCCAAAAGCTTGTCTCCAATGGTGGGATTGAAGACATTACTTGAAACCCTAGATTGACCCATTTTTTTTCATTATTTCTAGAGAGAGATATATTTTGGACGTGAAGACTTTTTCTTATTTTAAGAATTTGAGAGAACGGTTTTCAATTGGGAAAATTTAAGGTTGAAAGAGTTATACATGAAATTAGATGAAGGGTAGAACTACATATTATTAGGCAAGGATAATTAGTAAAAGACCCAAAAAACCCTAAGAAATAATTGAATCACAAATGACCTCAAGCTAGGATCCGTCGATCAACTCATAAATATCCCTAGTTGGTCGTCGATGAATTCAAAGACAAAACGTTTTGGGCTCCAAGAGATTAACCAAACCTTTAATTCATGGGCGCATTGATGGACCATGGACCACGGCCATATGTTCTCTAAGTTAGGGACTCACTGCAGAACCTATTTATGGCTTATTCATTAAATTATAGATCATCCTAGTGGACGGTTTAAAATGTTATGAAACTTAAAATCTTTGGGAACTTAGTATTGTTATCCACAGAGCTTACCTATGGAGCGTGATTCAGTCCATGGATCATGGGTAGATTCCTCGAAACAGGCACTAGATCCTACAAAAAGATGAAATTCTGCAATTTCAAATCTGAGTTGTTACAATGTCTCCCGCTTTGGAACATTCATTTCCAAATGATATTCAAGACATCATAACGAGGGTAGGAACATTAAAGAACAACCAAACATTCGTGCAATTATATAAATGTACATATTCGATGAATAACTATCAATTCCAAGCTAAAGCATTTCAAAAAATCATATCATGAGGTCTATATGCAAGTCATATTCAAATGCGCATAAATATGTTTAAGTCATTCAAGTAAACTCATTTTCTCAATATTTAAGCTTTTCGTGAAACATGATGATGAAATCATGAAAAATATCTAAGACAGAAGACACCAAAAGAGTGAAACATGATGAACTCAATACCTCAAGCTAGAGTTAGATTCGAGGGAAGGAAATTATGATAGAGGGACATACTATCGAGCTCGGTTTCCCAGGTTGAAACCTCAACTAACGGATTCCTCTAATGAACTTTCACAGAAGCAACTTGTGTATTTCATAACCACTGAGCTTTCCGGTCTAAAATCTTAACTAGCACCTTCTCAAAAGAGATATTCTCCAAACGCCCAAACCTTCTAAGAGAAATATATATGTCGCACATCCATAGAACTTTTGAAATAATGAAACATTGAAAAGTTGAGGCACCAATGCTAATTCGTTAGGACAATCAAGTTCACAAGCAACCTTGCCAATATCCCTCAAAATAGTGTAGGAGACCACATCTTAGGGATTACACTTCCCTTTTTTGGAAAACCTCATTACACCTTCATGCCTGAAATATTTTATAAAATCAATCATTAATATCACACTCGAGATCTTCTTTATTTAACATCGGCATATGAATTTTGTCGACTTTTAAACATTTTCGACCTTACTCTAATAAGATCCACTTTATCCATAGACTCATGTACAAATTTAGTACCTAATAGGCCAACGTCAACCACCTTAAACCGACCTATTAAGGATCTACACCTCCTACCGTGCATACCCTAATACTAATTCATGACAACAATTAAATGATAGCTTTTTTTTTTACGCATACTCAATCAAAGTCAAGTAATCATATCAACTAACTTTGATGTAAATTACACATGCTCTCAACATATCTTCGAAAATTTTTATAGTACGCTCCGCTTTCCCATCAGTTTGTGGATCGAAGGTTGTAATAAGCTTAACAAGAGTACCAAGATCCTTTTTGAAGGATTTCTAAAACTAAAAAGTTGATTGTGTACCAGGATCACAGATAATGGATGAGGGAAATCCATGCATCCTGACCATTTCCTTCAAATACAATTTAGTGTAGTCCTCCGTTGAATAAAAAACCTTGACGGGAATAAGATGAGGCAATTTAATTTTTTTTAAGTTGTTGTACATGTACCTCTTTATGATTCCCTCTGATAGGATTGTTTCGTATTGTTTGTTAATTTCGGGAATTCCCGTGGTCACCTAGAAGTTCCTGTAAGTTAGGGTATGATTTCCACAATTGCGTTGGTTAGATTGCATATTACCTCATTTCCTTAACTTTGTTTTGCATGTGAGATTCTCCAGAGTACATCACAAACTCATTTCATTCTTCTTGCATGCAGGGAGAGTCGTAAAGGATCAAATCCTTCTTTTTGATTTGGTCAGCCACAAATTTGACGTACAAGTTGTGGAAGATTTTATATATTAAGTATACAAAATAAAGTCTATCAAATCAATATTTAGAGGGATTGGGTCAAAAAACCCATCATTTATATTTTTCAAAGTTATATTTTCTATTTTAGGCCTAAGCCTTGTAAATTTATTTATTATCATTTTGTTAGTTCTTAGTACAGGTGGAAAAATTGGGCGTTAGGCCCAAAAGAAAGAATTGTTATATTATGTTAGTTTTGAGCATGTGTAACTCGATTGGGCGAATGGTCCCTACTGTTCTAGGTGGACATAAACCAGATTTTTATCCAACTCTCATTCCCTTTTTACTCTATTGTTCTTATTTTGCTTGTTAGTATTTGTCGTTTATCATAGGGTTGAAAATTTTAAATCCCCGGAAGACGCTCATTTTGTTTTAGGAACTTAACTTAAATCGATCATCATTAAATGGACCTAAAAAGTAAGATTTGCAAATATTTCCCTGAGGTAAAATTTCATTGTTTTCCCTTTAAAACGATTCCAAATAATTTTCAATTCAAATTAAGTTAAATTTTTTTAGCCAATTAAATTAATTGATGTATAACCAAATTAGTGGGTATTTTAGGTGCCTTCAAAACCTTCCTAGAATATTAATATGAACCCTCGAACCCTCTTTTAAGTATTTTTTATATTTCATGTTTTAGTTGTTTGAAAATAATGATTTTTTTAATCTTACATAAAATTGAGTGGCGACTCTAAACTAAAACTAAATATATTTTTTTAAATAAAACACAGTGGTGACTCTTCTTGGGATTGAATTGTCCAACCTTAAAATTTTTTTATTTGGCCATGTATGTTAACTGTCTACTTGCTTATTTATCATATATATTGAATTGAGGCATTCATGAAATGGCATATTCTTTCAAATGACAATTATTTTTTTATCACTTAAAGGAAGATTATGGGGGTTCATAGTCTTTTGTTAACCAAATTATTCCCGGGGAACCCAGACAAATGTAGTTGGCTACTTGATAGTAAATGATCTTTAACTTCCCCGGCCAATGTAGTCCTCTTGGGTAACCTATCCATGATAACCAAAGTCCACTCATAGTAAAACTAGGATAGAGAAAAACCAAATCCCCAAAATTTAGCACATTACCCTATGATGAACCAACACCCAAGGCGTGTTTGGCTCATTAGAGAGACCACCTTGAGTCCAAAGGGTCCACGACCCAAATGAATTATTCATACTTACGTGTGTTTGAAGGATGTATGTGTTGTTAGACAAATTATTGTCTTTTTTGTTTGGGGGCATCTAATTCTTAGTATGATTTCGTAGATGACAAAACAAATCTTGAGTTTCGAAATTTTTATTAGAACACAAGACATTCTTCGTATATGGTGGGAAAACTTCAAAGCATGTAAAAAACTATAAATTAATTTGCTCCATCTCCCATCAATAATGAATTTTAATGTTTTGCCCAAACTCATCGAAGTGATCACTCTATTTTAGGATGACAATAAAATGGTTTTTCAATTTTTGAATTCCAAAATAACGCCAAACCTAGAGGAAATAAAAATTGTCTTGACTCTATTGAAATGCTGTGAAAGGGAAAAAACCATCCAGATCATCACATCCTACAACAAGATAAGCCAAACAACTTAGAATTGAATAACATATTGCTATTAGTAAATGCAAACTGGCTACACAGTCAAAGTATACCGTTGTGAAATTCATAGAACGTTTGGGCCATAATAGTTACTTCAGAAATTTTCCAAATGAGTTTTTCGATCATAGTACCTGGAGACAAACTTTGACTCTCGGTTTCTCCGTATCCCTTTTGGGAATGATTGTACTTCCTATGGATTGAGGAAACGATATTGATACTCAGATTGTGATGGTTATTGATGCTTTCTTTAGAGGTATTGATGAAGATGAACAAGTTAAGAAACACTGCAGTCTGTCCCTAACTATTTTAGCCGACATCTATAAGATTTGGGTCTATGGAAAATGGGTTTCCATTCTTCCAAGGGTGTAATATCTTGCTTCAATGGTGGATGTCTCATAACTTGATTTAAACAGACGGTACTCAAAAATAGTATTTGTCCAATACAACACAGGTGAGTCACCTTGATAAATATGAGTTTTGTTTAAGCATTCGCAAATTCCTGATCAACACCACGAGGAAGGTGTGGGATAAAGTGTTTTACGACTTAAAATAGGGAAACACACTATGGATATTTCATGACTTCATGCAAGAGAAAATAGTTGCTCAGTGGCATCAAAAGAGTACTACCCTATAACCCTAGTACGATAATGCAACAATTTGATAGAAGCAATATCTACATGTCCAAGCAGATGCTAGCCACTTTGTCTTTGACTACAATAGGTTTGAGAAGATACCTTTCACCAAGACTATTTGCCAAGAATGGGTTAGGCTGAACAACATGAAATAAAAGCATGGAAAAACATAGGTATGAAGCTATCTATATTGACGAATAAAAAAAGTAGTTATAGGATAATCTTTGTGGTACACTAAACCCGATGCCACACATGGGCCAAAAGAACGAAGACGTCAAAGTAGGGCTCCAAATCGAAACATACCACCTTCAATAAGAATGGGAACGAAAAGAATAAGAGTTTAAGTGAAGAGGTAAAGATTTTTAACAAAAAGAGCAAGAGTTTCAACATAGGGAGGAAGAATACCTACGTAGGGAACAAGATTTCCAGTATAGAGAATTTATAAGCCAAAATGCATTAGCTTTTGTCTCTCAAGAGTTGACCAATGCAAGGGCCCGTTTAAGCTGTCTGCATTCGACCTAAGGCAAGAAACTTAACACTCTCTAGACTGTGCCGATGTATTCCAAACTTGTATTCGCTGAGCTGCAAGTGGTGACAAGCAAGTATCTCATCTGTGAAGAAGTCGAATAATCAAAAGGGGCAGCAGGATCTTCAGATTTTCAGTTATCTTATTACCTTGCATTGGATTGATTATATTCTATTCGCAATTTATTCCCTTTCTCAGAACATGTATCCCTTATGTTAACTTTGTAATGAATTTTATAATGATTTGTTAATCTTATTTTTTTAGGGGGTGCAACAATTTGATTTAAATTACTAAATACATCCTTCAAATCGCTAGGTCCAACCTTGGCACAAAAGGGTCGCATATTTATTTAGGACGTGATATATGTGGTTTAAATATTTATGTTATATGTTTCTTTGAACCAGGACGTTTCTAACCCACTCCTTTTCAAAATTTTCTGCAAAATCTATACAAGTCACTCCTACAAAATATTTCACAAAATTTTTGGAGTCTTGAGGTTTTCAATAAACAAAGTAAATCCTACAACACTAATCCTAAAACATTACTCTATCACCTCAGCAAAGGTAAAATTTCATCTATGGAAAAGGACAAGAATACTGCGATGGAATCGATTAGAGAGGATTTGCAAATGAAACTGCAGATTCTTAAATAAGAGATCTAAGAAACTAGAGAAAAAAAATCAAAAGTAGAGATCGCCATCGTAGTCGTTGAAGTTTCAAGTGAGGCACTAGACAAGGACTCGACAACTAGGATGGTAAGACGTGCTATCTTGGATGATGAGACGATTTCCTTATTAAGGCTGCGTGAAGAATAACCTCTTCAAGATAACATAGTTCATTCCACTGACGATACTAAATTGGAAGTTGTTGGAAATGAATTTGAGGAAGAGACTGTCTATAGACCTCTTTTACAAGGATGTCTAGCACAGGGGGAAATGAAAATAACTCTCAAGGCATATCTACAGGAGTATCATGTGGGAGTAGAAGTTTGTCCTTGTGCTCTCATGTATAAGTGCCTTTCGACTGAACGCATTCTAAAATCAACCAAGAGAATCACTATCAATGTTTGACTGAGGAATGTCTATAAGGCTTGCGCGTATCATCCAAACCTTAAAGGGCACACAATATAATAGTGTGTGAACTTTAAGACCACTGTCCACAACTTGATCAACACTAGTAGAATCGCATATATGTGGGATGTCAACGTTATCCTCGCATATGACCAACCAGATCTCAATATAATAGTTACAAAGAAGATTTTGTTTTACAGTTCATCCTTCACACCTTTTAAGAAAACAATGTTGGAGGTCTACATACAACTGGTTTAAAATGGTGTCTTTCCCCTCTCAATAAGGATATGGAAGCAATATATCCCCTTGGAATAAATTTTTTTAAATGTTTCACCTATAATGACGCCACTGATTATAACTTTTGAAGATGCCTCATGTTTCTCTACGATGTGGTATCCCTCATCAAGATGGGAAAGATTTAGGTTGAATTTATCCCTAGTGACTAATGCAACAATGAGGAGAAGAATGGCTTGGATTGAGTCACTTTTTATCTTTTAAAAGATTTGTTGTCTTTATTACACTTTTTTATTAATTGCAAAAAAAGAATGAATGAAAACAAAAACTTTGTTTTGTATTCAAAAAACGTACGGCCTTAATTCTCCTTGAGAGATACGTATGCAACCTTTCAATGCCCCTATTTTAATAACTCAAAAAGTAATTAGTTGAAGCTATATCCTAGCATGTTTGTTATGATGGTAAAAGGTCCTAAACACGTCTATAATGTGGTATTGAGGCTCTGTCTAAGAGTTTTGGTGAACTGGTAGTCAACGTCAACAGAAAACTAAGAGATTCAACGACTAAGTCATCTATGTGCATCATATGTGAGTCATGAGTATATGATGTCCTTAAATGAGTTATTATAGTTTTTATAGGCAGCGTGTAAAGTTTTGTAAAGTTTGGAGGTCAAACGCAACGTCCATGACGTTTGAAAGGTTTACCTTGAAGCGACCTTGTGTGTCTTTGCATTTTTCGTAGAGTTTTACGTGTTCGTTTTAGATTAAATGTATATGGGAGGTCCTAAAATTGTATACAAGAATTCGGGTTGGAAACGTTTGGAAAACATCCCCAAGCACCAACCAAGTGTCCTTGAGGAAGGTCCTTGCCTTGAGCAAAATGCTGTCTTAGACCAGCCCAATCGGCTGAGGAAATCGACGGCCAGTAGCCCGCTCAGCGCCCCGTCGATTGAGGGCATGGTTCAGGACTTATGCGTGTCAGAAAAGATTCCAACGGCCAGCCTCATTCCCAACCCATGGACTAACATGACAAACGCTGGCAGTGAAATGGCATGTCACTTGCATCTGTCTATGAAATTGTTTTCATGCGCAACTTTACTGTAATTCTAGGGGTGAAGTGGTAAATTCATCCCACGTACAAATAAATAAAAGAGGGCTATTTAAGGGTACTTTGGGTATTTTAAACATGTTTATAATCCTTAAACACATAGGAGAATTCATTCTAAAAATTCAAAACCTAAAATATCTTAGAAATTTACTAGAATTTCATTGGAGCCAAATCTCACGAAAGAGATTGGATTAGAAGTTTGAGCGGTGATTCTTCACTAATTTCGTGGTTTAACACCATTGAGATATGGTTTTTGATCATTGAAATACTATTCATCAAGGATCCAAAAATTCAAAGAATTTTCTAAAGTTCTCAAATATGAACTTGTCCAATTTTATGGTCTATCAATGAGTTCTTGCATTAAAGTTTTTGAATCATAATATATTGATTGAATTTTTTTTAATTAGATGATTTAAACTCAACAAACCTATTAACCAATGTAATTGATGAACCCTAGTTTTTGACTACTTTATGGGTTACTTGATATTGACTTAATGCTTATGAATTCAAGTGTAGTTTTTAATGGACTATTGAATGATGAAATAATTGTATTTGATGATGTATTGTTTGTCTTAGATTTAAAAATGTAAAATGAATTCACCTAGTTTCATTGAGTATTAGGGTTTTTGTATTGAGTCGATGTTCATGGCCATGGGTAAGGGCCTATTGGTATTGAATTGAATGATTTATCTAAGGATTGAAGTGGAGAGAACGGATTGGTGTTATGATGCCATATTTCTCTTTGTTTTATATATTGTAGCGCTTTAATTGTTTTGGGATTGTTATGATCCACTCATGCTAGCGGTGTTATGTAAATGATGTGGCCTTATCGGCGTTACTTTACGTATCATGATAATCATGGTCTTTTCGGCACTACTTGAAGTATATTGATCATTTGTGAAAGTTATTATGTGAAGTATGATCACATTTACCTATATGTTAAGTAATGTGAAATTGTGTGTTTCTTCTATTGATATTAGGTGATCATGTTGGACTATGACTATGTTCTTGTATGTGTAGTCTTAGAGTTGATGCATGATTCTTCCTAATCTGTTATTGAGTCTTGTATTGGTTTTATTTGTGATGTTATAGTAGTGGATACGATGAATCAAAGATGATAATTGTTATTCCTATGTGCTTCTAGAAAGATATTTTATATGTGATAAAGTGAAGTCTTAGTCTGTTTTGTATGGTAGACTTTTGTCTCTTACGTGATGCATGTATGAATGTGAATAATACATGCATTGACCTAGGATTCTAAAGCCTCTTATTCTTGAATGAATGGTAAGATACCTTTAATGATGTTAAGAAGGTCCTATATTTGAAACCTTGAATCTAGTGGTAAGGTTATGAACCTTAAAGTCGAATGCCGTAATAATATCCTTCTTCTAATGAATGGTGGACTTAGGGTTGATTAGATGGAAAAACATAATATAATCCTTAGGAAAGTCATTATGATCTAGTTTGTCGCCATTTTAAGGCAGTCCTAGGGGACCTCTTTCGTAGGATAAATGTAAAATGGGTTATGAACATGATATAGAAACCCTTTGTATGAAACTTTAATATCAATTACTCCATGAGAATAAAGGCTAGAACTGAGTGAGTATGGTGAGGTATGTAACTCTAGTTAAAGGATGAGGCTAGAGTACAAAGTATGCCCTTCATATTCCCCAACCTAGTGCAAACATGCTATGTGTCGAAGTTCTACCATTGGTAAGTAGAACTCCCTCCATTATAGTAGGTTACAACTCTAGATTCCATGTTTGATACAATGTTCTATATCGTCTATTTCCTATGCTCATCATATATGATACCAACAAGTATCGGAGAAGTTCTATGAAGTTTAGATTGTGGTATGGGACGCTACCTAGAAATTGCACCCTTAGACTTTGGAGATGTTATTAAGATTACCTTGGTCTCTTACAAGACCATTAATTGAATGTCCTTAGGTGATTAATATCTTTTTAATGAATTAAGGAATGTAACTACTTAATTTAAGAAAGCATGTGAAATGAAAAAGTACTTGCCTTGAGTAGTTAAGGTGTTAAGGGAGTATAGGAATGGTCACTTCCTATCATACAAACATGAGTCTTAATAATGACTATAGTTAGGGAAGTTGGTTGAATAAGTAGACATGATCCAAACTTAGGTAGTCTCAAGGATTACTTAGGTAATCTTGAAGAGGTAAATCATGGACATTCTCTTCTTCATTTACTTGAGTAAGAATTTTGATAACCTTTATAAAGGAGAATGTCATATTGCATATACTATTGTGTTTAAGTGAGAATGATCTTATCCTAGGTAATCTAAATGATCTCTTGAATGTTTGTGAAAGGGATTGTATGGGCGGTCGCTTCACAACTCACTCAAGTGAAGCTTAAAATCACCTTTGCTAGGAGAATTTCATGTTCATAGTATTGGTGTATTGTAAACGTGTTTATCTCATTAATCGTGGTCTTGCGGAGAATTTAGGTGTGTCTAGAGAAGGTGTATGGTGCTTTTTTCGTACTTAAGTATATCTTGGAATTAGTGAGGGAATTACATGGTATAAAGTGTCTAAAGTGAAATTAAAAAACTTCACTGTAACACTGAAGTACACTGTACAGTGAATTAAGTAGTTCACTGTAAGGTTGTTCCTAAAATGAGATAAATATTTTATGTGATTTATTATGTGTTTCTAAGGTGTTAAATGTTGTTATAATTATTATATGATTATATTTAAACCAAAACATGCATATTTCAAATAAATGTCAATTTTCATGATTTTTTTGCATTATGATATACTTGGTACATGTGATTGTACTAATTCCACGCTTTTATCTATCGCTATAGCTGTTGGTAGGTGAGGATAATTCGAAGCACAAATTGGATCATTAAGTGAAGTTGACGTATGCCCTCATTTTACTCGAGGGCATAGATGTCTTTTATTTCCCTTATTGATGTTTTGTAATGAACTTAGTAGTACTATTTTTCTATTGTGAATGGGATATGTCCCACGTAATCTTGTGTCTATGATTTGATGAAATGAGACTTAGTATTTCCTCTGAGTTTTATATGAAAAAGATTTTACAGACTATGGAAATGTTTGTGAAAAGTTTTAGTTCTGCACTACTAAATGCTATATATATGCGATGAACGATACGAAAGGGCTTGTATAAAACCTCAGAAAGGTCAAGTACGCCGGTTGCATTCGAAGAGTGTCTTATTTTCTTGGGTGTGCTCTGAGGATGTTACAAGCTTTGTATCAGATCATAGGATATGAATGTAGTCTCAGCAATAAAAAATTCTAATCAAGTCACGTCTAGTAGATTATTTACCATCGTGTGACTCGCAACACATCTATGTGTGAGAGGTTATAGGACGATAGAGTTTCCCTTTTTTTCTCCTACAATATCATACTGTAGAGTAAATGTTATGCGTATCCTTTTTAATGTTTTTCCCTGTATTTATCTCTTTAGTTTTATGATTTCCTTCTATGTGGGGGATTTTGGTTAATAGATTTGCTAGAAATATCCTAGAAGCTTGTTGCATGTGCATGGTGTTTAGAAGGCTTGTTGAAATTGAGTTTTATTGATTTCTGGCATTGTGTATTTTATGATGTTAGGATAATGTTTTTAGAGGTGTTTATATTATTTTATCTTTGATATAAGCATGTTTCCTTCATGAAGTACCAAAAGTTGCAATTTTTAAAATTTTGCATAATTCATTAAAGCTTTGACAGTTCTCTATAAGATTTTGCAAAAATTGACTAATTCATTCTTTGGTTGAAAATTGTTGTATTTTGGTTAGTACTGATGTATATGACTATGATAGTGGATATAAAATGAGTTTTGTTTTCTAATTGGAATGAAGGATGTGAGTTTTATAGCATGATGAGTTGAAGAAATTATTCTAGTTTCTTGTTGTGTTATGATTCTGTGATTATGTGAAATTGATGTTTTTTTCTAGATGTTTGTATTGTATCAGGGTGTTTTATGGTATTGTTATGAGCTGATGACTGAATCTCTATTCTTGGAAGTGTTAAGAGAGTGACAAATGTTATTCGAGGAGGAATGTTGTCCAAGTGGGGGAGATTGTAATACCTCAAAAGCAACTTAGGTGAAGATAGAGCCTAACATGGTTTTTATGATGGTCTAAGGTCATAAATTTGTCTATTATGTGGCATTGAGGCAGTTTCTAAGATTTTAAGTGCATTGGAAGTCAACGTCAAGGGATGACTAAGACGTTTCATGACTAAGTCACCTATGTGCCTCATATGTTTTTATGTGTTTATGTTTGATTCATAAGTTTATGAGGTCCTTAAATAATTATTATAGTGTTTGTAAGCAGTGTGTCAAATTTCATGAAGCTTGGAGGTCAAACGTCAAAGAACGTCCATGACGTTTGAAAGCTTAACTTTGAAATCACCTTGTGTGTCTTCTCATGTTTTGCCGAGTTTTACGTGTTTATTTTAGATGAAATTGATGTGGGAGGTCCTAAACTCGTACTCTCAAGATTTGGGTTGGAAACGTCTGGGAAACATCCCCAAGGACCAACCAAGTGTCCTTGAGGAAATACCTTACCTTTGAGCGAAAGACTCTCTTAGACCAGCCCAATCGACAGCCAGTAGTCTGGTCAAAGCCCCAGTTATTGAGGTCGTGGGTCAAGACTTATGCATTTTAAGGAAATCTTCCAACTACCAGCATCAGTCCCAAACCACGAACCAAAAGGATTGTCCGTTGTTTTGGAAACGGCCAGTCGATTGTATCCATCTCTGAAGCTGTTTTCCTGCGTGGCATTACTGTAATTCTAGGGGTGAAGTGATAAATTCACCCCAAGTCCAAATAAGTAATAGGGCGGTTATTCAAGGTTACATTGGGTATTTTTAACATAATTATCAGCCTTAAACGCAATGGAGAATTCATTCTCAAAAATCAAAACCCAAAATATCTTAGAAATTCTCTAGAATTCCAATCGAGCCAAAACTCAAGGAAAACATTTTATTGGAGGCTTAAGTGGTAATTCTTCATCAATTTCATGGATTAACATCATTTAGACATGGTTTTTGATCCTTGAAACTCTATTCATCATGTAGCCCAAAATTCAAAGACTTTTTTAAAGTTTTCAAATATGAATTTGTCCAATTTTATTATCTATCCATGGGTTCTTCCATTAATTGTTTTGCATAATTATATATTGATTAAATTGTGTTTAGTTTTATGATTTTAATTCAATTAAATTCTGAATCCATGTATTTGATGAACCCAAGTTTTTTACTACTTTACGGGTTACTTGACATTGACTTAATGCTTATAAATTCTTTTTTAATTTGCTATGGGCTATTGAATCACGTAGGAATTGTACTGAATTGATGTATGAGTTGTATTATATTGATAAATATATAATGAATTGACCTAGTTCCATTGCGTTATATGGTTTTTGTATTGAATTGATGTTCACGGCCATGGGTGATGGCCTATTGGTATTGAATTGGATCATTTAGCTAAGGATTGACGTGGACAGAATGGTTGGTTTTACAATGCCCTATTTCTCTTTATTTTATATAATATATCTCTTTAATTATGTGGTGATTTTTATGGTCCACTTATGGTGGCGGTGTTATATGAATGATGTGGCCTTTTCGTAGTTACTATATGCATTATAATGATCATGGCCTTGTCGGCACTACTTGAAGTATTATGATGATTTACGTAGTTACTTGTGTGAAGTATGATAATATCCACCTATATCTTAAGTAATGAAAAAGTATGTGCTTCTTATATTGATATTAGGTTATCATGTTAGACTATGATTATTTTCTTGTATGTGTAGTTTTAGGGTTGATGTATGATTCTTCTTAATTGATTATTGAGTCTTATGTTGACTATATTTATCCGTTTAAAGTAGTGGATAGGATGTCTTTAATATAATAATGGTTATTCCTATGTGCTTCATAGCGATATGCTATGTGATATAGTCAATTCTTAGCGTGTCTCGTGTGATAGACTTGTGTCCATTACTTGATGCATATATGAATGTGAATATGATATATATTGACTTAGAATACTAAAGACTCTTATTATTGAATGTTCGAATGATATGAGACCTTGAATGATGTTAAGAGGGTCCTTTGTGTAGTACCTTAAACCTAGTAGTAAGGTTATGAACCTTGAAGTCGAAAGCAGTAATGGTATTTTTCATGTAATGAAAGGTGTACTTAAGGTTGATTGGCTGCAACAAAATCGTATCATCCTTAAGGAAGTCATTAGGAGCTATCTTGTTGTCATTTTAAGGCAGCCTTAGGGGACCTCTTTTGTAGGGTAAATGTAATTGGTTTATGCACTTGATATGGTACCCCTTTGTATAAACCTTTGATGTAAATTACTCAATGAGAACAACGGCTAGCCTCGGTGAGTATGGTAAGGGAAGTATCTCTAGTTAATGTATTAGGCTAGAGTACAAAGTAAGCCCTTCATATTCCCGAACCATATGCCTACATGGGTTGCGTCCATGTTCTAGAGTTGGCAAGTGCAACCCTTGCATCAGAGTAGGTTACAACTCCATATTCCATGTTTTGCTACCATGGTCTATGTTGGTTATTGCCTATTCTCTCAATATGGGATACCTACTAATATTGGGTAAGTCTTATGAAGTTTAGGTGGTGGTATGGGACGCTACCTAGACATTACACCCTTAGGCTTTCACGATGTTAGTGACAGTCCCTAGGTTATCTCCCAGACCATTACTGGAATGTCCTTTTTTGATGAATGTATCTTAAATGAACTAAGGAATGTAATGACTTAAATTTAGAAGGAATGGAAAATGATAAGTACATACTTAGAGTAGTTAAGGGTTGTCTAGTTAAGGTATTGAGTAGTTAAGGGTTGTCAAGTTAAATTGTTAAAGGGGCATAGGAATGGTCACTTTGTATCTTACCTAGATGAGTCTTAATAATGACTGTAGTTATGGAATTTTATTGGTTAAATAGATGTGATCCAAACTTAGGTAGTCTCAAGGATTACTTAGGTAGTCTTGACAAGGTCAATCATGGACATTCTCTTCTTGATTGACTTGTGTAAGTATTTTGATAAACTTTTTAAAGGAAAATGTCATATTACATGTGCTATTGTGTTTAAGTTAGAATGATCTTATCCAAGGTAATTTAAAGGATCTATTGAGTGTGTGTGAAAGGGATTCTATGGGCAGTCGATTCACAACACACTCTTTTGAGGCTTAAAATCACCATTTGTAGGAAAATTTCATATTCATAGTTTTGGTGTATTGTAATTTTGTATATCTTATTATAGGTGGTCTTAAGCGTCATTTGGTGTTCCTACAGATGGTGTATAAGCGGTCTCACTTTTTTGTTCTAAAGTGAGTTTTGGATTAGTGAGGGAATTACATTCTATAAAGTGTCTAAAGTGAAATTAAGAAACTTCACTGTAACAGTGAAGGAGTTCACTTTACAGTGCAATGGTTCAATTTAATGTTGTTCCTAAAAATGTGATAAATGGTTTACATGATTTCTTATGTGTTTATAAGGTGCTAAATGTTTTTATTATGATTATATTATGATATTTAAATCAAAAGATACATATTTCAAACAATTGTCCATTTTCATGATTTTTATGTTTTATGCCATACATAGTACATGAAGTTGTACTAATTCCATGCTTTTTATCTATATCTTTATGGTTTGTAGGTGAGGAGCATTGGGAATCAATACTAGCACCACATCATCATTCAAGTGTAGTTAAAGTATGTCCTCATTTTATTCGAGGGCATAGATGTCTTTTATTTCTCTTATTGAGGTATTGTAATAGACTTAGTAGAACTGTATTTCTTTTGTGAACTGGTCGTGTACAATGTTTTCTTGTTTCTAAGATATGATGAAGTTAAACTTAGTATTCTCTATGAGTTTTATATGAAAGAGATTTTAAAGAATATGAAAATGTTTGTGAAAGTTTTTAATTAAGAACTACTTTTAACTCTGTATATGCGATGAACGATACGAAATGTCTTGTATAAGACCAACGAGAGGTCAAGTATAACGGTTGCACTACGAGAGTGCCATATCCTCTATGGTTTGGTCTTTAGACATGACACCTATCCCTTTGAAATTTTATATTTCCCCTATCATACTACAAGGTAAACATTAATTTCAAAGTAACAGATGCAGAGATGTAGAAAGAAGACCTTAGCTCAACGCAATTGAACCCTTGTAAGATAGTCTCTATGTTAATAAAAGCAAAATCCTTGTTGTCCAAAAATTAGTCCCCATTACTCGTGAGTTAATATGTCATCAAACTAAAAAAGTTGCTTCTATTTTCATTTTCCCTATATGATATTTTGCATTCTTTTACCTAAATTTAAACCAACGAATTTTCCTTTGAGTTCTTTTTTCTTCAACGGGTACTCAAAACTAGTCTGTGTCGATAAACTAGTTGATCATCCATATTTCACAAGATCTAACGGCCCTACAAATTATTTTTGCAGTCAAGGTTCACATAACAGAAAAGCATCAATGAGTGATAACAATGAAGAAATCAACCTTACTGACCTTGTGGTGGCTCAACACGTCATCGCCGATCAAGATAAAACTAATCATATAGTTGATACAACAAATTATCGAGATGAGGGTTGAGAAGAAGAAAAGGCAAGATATTCCTCCTTTGATTTTTATTGTGAATGATCTAACAAAGAGAAGACCTCCACTTCAGTTTCCTCCTTAAAACATGGAAGAAGCTCAAAACCCACCTTCCAGTCCTTCTCATAATCCCTCAATCATCGATCTTACCACCCATAATACTCAATTTTCCTCCGCCTCCTATCAAATCCTACCCTACTTAAAATATCAATCCACAAGTGCCACCTCCCCCCAAAATACCATCCACCAAAATTGTCTACCCCCTCAAAACCAAAATGTATACAACCCCAAAATTTCCCTCAATCACCAAGATAAACATACCAACACCCAAACATTCCCTCAAAACTATCGTATCTCCCAAAATGCCCAATGTCCCTCCATAGATCCACCTCTACCTCGACAATCCATTTACATAATCCCCATACCCAATGAAGAGCGGGAAAGACAGTGGAGGTCAAAAGAATAAGCCGCAAATCTTGATACGAAGGAAGAGATCTAAAAGTAAACAAAAGAGTTGCAGTGTAATCTTCAGGTCGCCGGTTTGGGTTATGATTATTTATACATTCATCAAAATTTGGACCTACCTAAAGGGTTTAAGGTGCCAAATTGTGACATTTTCAAAGGAATAGGGAACCCCTTAGTGCACCTAAGGGACTAATATGACCAACTCATGGCAGTTGGGAGAAATGAAGCTTTACTGCTACGACTTTTTAACCAATATTTCAGTGGATAAGTTCTGGAGTTATTTACATATCATCAAATAAGACAGTTGCCTAGATTGAAAACCCATGCTAGTACTTCATCGAACGGTTCGCTTACAATGTAGAGATAATTCCCGATCATTGCTCATTGGAAAAAATAAAGCAAAAATAGAACAAAAGCTACTGAAAACATGCATATAGGTGGCGAAATTAGGAAGCTAAAGTTCGGCCTTCTATCTATGAGAAGGAAATAATCAAAATATTTGTCAGGGTTCAAGAGCCCAAATATTTGATAGAATGATGATGCATATTGGAGCAAAGTTTTTTGAGATACTAAAATTATGTGAGACTATCGAAGACAGATTGAGAACAAGGAAGATTGCCTTTGATGCTACCTCGCTCGGATCCTTGGGTTTTTTGAAGAAGAAAATAAAAGATGTGTTCTCTATATCTTATCAGGGGAAGAAGACCCCAAGGATATCATTGTCATAACAAGGTCTTTCTTGACCTTCACATAGTTCATACCCAGCTTGCTATGCACAAGGTGATAACGAAACTACCCGGTGCTGCAGTTATTAAAATATCCCTCCTACAAGTTATCAAAATTCTCCACTTCAAGTTGTCAAACACCCTCTTCCACCTAGAAAACATCACCTCCAGTTTACGAAACTCCACAACATTAAGACAGATCACCCAACACCTCCCTCCATGTATCAAACCACAACTCCACTTCACAAAAATAACCCCCCAACCTACCAATCTCTATCACTAGATTACCAAACAAACTCATATATAAGATATCAAGCCCCCCACCCTAATGCTCTTAATTATCGTCAGATGCCTCACACTAAAGAAGGAAACTACAATCCCCCCAATCTCATATTTGAGAAGAAACCCACAAGAATTTTCACTCCACACATCAAAAGTAAAACAAAGTTATTTGAGCGATAAACTACACAAAGTATATTCATACAGGAGGATCCATGCCATGTGACACTAGCTCAAGGTTTTACAGTCCTTATAAGAGGTGAGCATATAACTCCATCAGTATTGGACATGATATTAAGGATTGTATACACCATAATCACATAACAAGGGTATGATTGACCAGAAAGTTGTCTCTCTCCAATTAGTCTAGCCCAATGTCAATAGGAATCCTTTTCCCAAATCAGGGGGTGTCACTATCAATTTGGTAGATAAAGTTGATGATTGGTGCCTGACAAAGGGAAAATTTTTTATCACTCATGATGAACTAGAAAATGTTGTGGCTTCATTGAGAATTAGATAAAAGAAAGATTTTTCCTTCATTTTTACACCCGAGAAGGTTGTTGCCTTGGTGCAGAGATAAAGTTTTGCCTGACCAAAGTTTGTGATTGAAACTTCCTGCACTCAAGGTATGACCAAATCCAGTTGATGCTACACACCGGAAGAGTTGGGTCAAGGGGAGCAGAAAAAGGACCCAATAAAAATATCAATAAGTAAGGCTGAGGCTAAGGAGTTCTGGAGAAAAATACAGGTAAAATATTATTAATTATGAATCATTTGGAGAAAATTCCGTTTAGATTCTATATGGGCCTTGTTTATGAGTTTGTAGATGTATAGGCAAGCCTCAATGAAGGCTTTGGATGACGCATACGTGCATTTAGGCACCAGTATTGACAATGTGCCAACTATGATTTATCAGGTCATCCGAGAACACCACATCTCTTTCATGGACAAAGAGTTGCCCGTTGAGGCAAGATGTGCAACAAATATCTACATGTCGTCATTGCATGTCCAGACAAGGTTATAAAAAGTGTCTTGGTGGATGATGGCTCCTGTCTCAATGTTTGCTCACTGTCTACTTTGAGGCGACTAATATTTGACTTCGGGAAGCCTCACAAAAATAGGTCAATGTGAGAGATTTCAATGTAGTGCAGAGAGACACTTTGGGACACTAAAATTTAATATTTCAAATGGGTTCTGCAGAGTTCAGCGTAGAGTTCCAGGTGTTACACCAGTTGCAACCTCTTTTTGGGAAGGTTTTTCATCTATATGGGTAGGAGTGTGCTATTGACACTTCACCAACTAATGAAATTTATTTGGAAGGAGCAGAAGTTAGTCATTCATGGTGAATGAAGACATTCCAATAGGAATGCGCCGATCATTGTATGAAGTTTCTCGATGCTCTTATTTCTACACGGTGGAGCTCATAAATGTCATTAGATATGATTTGTCTCCACAACCCCCTATGCCTTCTGTATACAAAATGATTTCTCTTTTGATGCTTCAGAGCTGTTTCGAACCAGGTTTTAGATTGGGATAGAATTTCCTAGGAATTGTCAAGCCTATCCAACTTCCCACCTAAAGAGAAAAGTTTTGCATAGGGTATAACCCCTCAAGTAATGAAGCATAGGCGAAGAAAAAGAATGTCGATAAAGCATTGTCTAGGAAACTTCCTCATTTTTACCAATCATTTCAAGATTGACGGTATGCCGACGATCATGTCCTTGAGGAAGAAGTATGAGTCATATTTGAAGAAATCAATTTTGTCATAGAGGAGGAGGTCTAGATATCTGGCATCAACGATGATAAGACAGGGGAACAATTGCAGAACTGGACCTCCACGCCACTTTTTGTCCCACAAACATCTTTGTAGAATAGACATATATTTATACTTATTTTTAGAATCATTGGTAGTCCGTAAGAAGCCTGAGACCCACAAATTTTAAAGTGTTTAATTGTATGAGGTCTGAAATTCCTCTGTGATGTTTAGAAAGGCAAAGTGTACATTTTCCATGGCCAAAGTTTTTTCATATGTTTCAATTTAAATAAAATACCCTTTTAACAAAAAATTGATTATTTGCTTATTTGTTGTATTTTATGTTCCTATGTTTATCTATTTATGATATAAGTAATATTTTTTTAAAAAAATGTCAATGTCATGTCATGTAACGATCCAAAGGAACAAAATGTAATTTGAAGGAGAAAATGAGGTACCAGATAAATTGCTGAAGAGTTTCAATTGTCTTAGAATCCAGATAATCAAAAGAAGTCAGAATCACTATCAATCTAACCGAAGCTAAGAGAAGTGACCTGATTCATTTTATTGGAGAATACATTGATGTATTTGTCTTGGCTTATACGGATATGCTAGGGTTGAGTACGAATATGGTATCCCACAAAATTGTCAATTTATCTGTGATTCAGTCAAGTAAAACAAAAGACTCAAAAGTTCAAGCATGAGTTAAATTTAAAGATCAAAGAATAGATTACCAAAAATATCGAGCATTAAATAGTGGAATTGATGGAGTATCTGACTTGGTTGGCCAATGTTGTCCTAGTTGCAAAGAATGACATGAAGATCAAAATTTGTGTTGTTTAAAGAGATCTCAACAAAGCAAGACCAAAAGATAATTTTCAGTTGTCAAATATCCACATTCTCATTTAATACTGTGTTATACATGAAATACAATCGTTTGTGGACTTTTATGTTGGTTATCAACAGAATCTGATGGATAAAGAGGATGTAGAGAAGACATCCTTCATCACGCCTTGGGGCGTACATCATTATTGAGTGATGTAATTTTGTCTCAAAAGTGTTGGTGCTACTTATATGAGGGCTATGAAAACCATCTTTCATGGATTGATTCACAAAGAGAATGAGGTGTATGTAGATGATGTCATAATCAAGTCCTGCAAGAGTTAAAATCACTTGACTCACATGAGGAAATTCTTTGATAGCCTATGTCGATACAACCTGAAATGAAATACCACAAAATTTGCTTTTTGTGTTCCAGTTCAAAAGTTGTTGGGGTTTATAGTCACAAGAAGGGGAATTGAGCTTGACCCTTCAAAAATCAAAGCAATTCGATAGTTAACTCTTCCAAAGACGAAGAAAGAAGTGATGATTTTGTTGTGAAGGTTGAACTACTTTATTCGGTTAATATCTCAACCAAATGTGGTTTGTGAGCCGATCTTCATGTTATTGACGAAATATTGTTTTGTAAAGTGCACAGGGGAATGTCAAACTTCTTTTGATTCCATCAAGATTTATTTGTCCAATACACTGGTATTGGTTCCTCCGCGGGAAGAGATTTCATTGTTGTTATATTTATCTGTCCCGGATAACGGATTTGGGTGCTTGCTTGGTAAACATGATGAGACAAGGACAAAGGAGTGAGACATTTATCACTTGAGCAAAATAATCACTTCATACAAGGCTCGTTATATTCTTTTGGAGAAAACGTGTTGTGCTTTCATTTTGATTGCTCATAACTTGACACATTATTTGTTTTCTTATACCACATACCTTATTTCCTAGATGGACCCGTTGATGTACATTTTCTAGAAGGCGATGCCAACCAAAAAGTTAGCTAAATTGAAAATTCTTTTTAATGAATTTGATATTGTGTATGTGACAAAAAATGTGATAAAAGCAGAAGTCTTAGTTGATCATCTTGCGGAAAATCCATTCAATGAAGAGTATGAACCGCTCAAGACTAATTTCTCCGATGAAAAGGTATCACTTGTCGGTTAATATATTTCTGAAGCGTACCTTGGTTTGAGATTATTATTTGATGGAGTGACGAATCACCAAGGAAAAAGGTATTAAAGCGGTTTTATTGTCAGAATCTATTCAACACTATTCTATGGCAGGTATACATTGATTTCATTACACGAACAACATGGCTAAATATGAAGCTTGAATTCTTGGCATGAAGATGACCATTGACATGAATTTCCATGAGTTTTTTGTTATTGGAGATTCCAATTTGCTGATTCATCGGTTCAAGGAGAATACTTTGTGAAGAACCTGAAGATTAACACATATGTGCTATATATATAGATTTTGTGTTGAAGATTTCGTAAGATTGAATTCAGACACACTGTGAGTACACCTAGAAGATCCTTTTTACTTTATTGTCAATTAAGATGATATCACCATCCAGAAGGCACCCAGAAGATCACTATGTTGCTCGATGAAGAACTATCTTCATTTGGTACTAGGGATGGCATCAAGAAAGAAATAATGAATAGCTAGAGAAAGATGCCATGCATCACAGAAAAGAGATTCATGCATAGCAAGAAAAGGAAATCTTACATAGCAAGAGAAAGAAGTCATGCATTGCGGGAAAAAATTCATACATTTAAAGAAAAGGACGTCATGCATAGCAATAGAAAGTAGTCATTCATTGCAGGAGATGAAAATTGTACGTAAGAAAGAGAGAGTCATCCATATCAACAGAAACTGTTATGTATTGCAAGAGAAAAAAGTCATGCATCAAAGAAAAGAGGTGATGCATTGCAAAAAAAGGAAAGCATGCATAGTAAGAGAAAGATTTCACGCATTGCAAGAGAATAAAATTGTGCATTGAAAGTGAATAGGTCATCCATCGCAAAAGAATGAAATCATGAAGTGGAAGAGAAAGAAGTCATACATCACAAAGAAGGAGATCTCGAGTCACTAGAAAATCAACATCAACTGGATCTATTTCAATGGCAAGATAAGACATCAAGGGAATCGTCAATGAAAACTCAAGAGAACTATACGCACATTACATCAACCTTTTATTACTTTGACATCAAAGAAAGAGTACATTGTAGATTATATTGCAAATATGAGACACAAACTTTATTTTCATTACGTCAAAATCAATACTGTTGGCATCAAATGATTAAGGACATTTATTGAATTTAAGCACAGTAACAAACAATGTCTCCCGTTTGGATTGAATTTTTTATGCTAATGAGTTTTATCTTAGTTTCTATCACTAGTATCCAAACGGATGAATTCTCCAAAAAAAGGAAAACACATGTGTACACGACATAAAAAAGGATGCAGCAAAAGGTGGAACTTTTTCTTAGCAGTGAACTAGAACATAGTCAAAAGAGGAATGTCAAACTCTTGTGATGCAAGCAGAGGAGAAACTTCCACCATAATCTAACCACACACTTATAAAAAATAACATGGGTTTTTCATAGGTTTGTCAGTGTAAGTTTTACATCCAGAAATTTTTGTATCTACCAGAAGCATCTTTCCCATTGAAGTGACAATGCGATAAGATTTTTGGAAATTATGTCCATGAATGTTCTGAATTATGGGTGTGAAGAATTTTACATTCTTGGATAAGAGGTTTCAAGACTCTTTTTCATACTCGACTTACATGTTGCTTTTCTGGAAGCAAATTGTTATCTTACATAATAGATTTCTTTTTCAATCGATCGAGTAAAACTACAAGAATCCTAATACCCTAAGTTGAGGGATATGTAGGCAAAATCAATGTTAAAACTCGGTTTTATTCAAATATTCGCTCTAAAATCTTATTCTCAAGAATTCTAATCCCTTCATAATTTTGTATTGGAGTGGTATATGAATTCTTTCAAAATAGTACATCTAATCAAGTGTAGCGAACTACTAGTGGCCTTAATTATTATATAGCATGAGATATGTAGGAAGAACGCTTCAGGGGTTCATTCATAATTCTTAAGTCCGTACCAAAATCATTTTTTCAGAAGATGAAGATGTGGTTGGTAAAAATTTGATTGGTCAATTTCATATTTGTCATATTTCTCGCATCAATCCAAGTAAAATGAGGGACAATTGTTGACACCCAATATAGGACCTCCACAATATAAATTAATCATCGAGCTTTTTATATTCAAAAGTAGTTGAAATACTTGACTTTATAAAATTCTATATTTTTCAATTCAATTAAAAGTATTTTTAGTCGCTTCTTGTAATATTTAAGTGATATATATTCATAAGATGTATTTACATAATTCGTTTATTTTATAAATATTGTAAAACCATGTCAAAAATATTTTAGTTTTACTTAGTACATTATAAATTAATTTGTCTAAATTGTCAGATTACATTTTGAATCATTAATTATAATTTATATATTTTAGTATGTTAAAAGTAATAAGCTCGTTAATTATTTAATGTCAATTCATTTAATTTAAATTTTAGTTGAATTTGCTAATCAAACACGTTTTTTTACATTCTAAATTATTTTGGCTATAATAACAATATATTGGCTAATTTATCAATTTAAAACATAGTCACTCCCATTCTACCCTTAAACCAATAAATATACTAGGGCCCTTTTTCCACATTTTAAGGACGCCCAAACTTATCCTCTTTTAATCGGCCCACTCTTAATTCCAATAAAACGTTTCAAGACCCATTAACCTTTTTATTTTCACATTTTAGCAGCCCACAATCCCAACCTACTCCTAAATTGTTACCCAACCTAAATCTTGCACTCAAAAGAGACCAACAACTTCAATACATAGAGCAATAAACGACCTGAACTACATCAACAGCTACAAACGACACATTTTTTGTTAAAATACAGAACAAAATAGATGTGAATAACTTTTCTATATTATCATCTCCTTCGCCAGCTGCGTCCCCCATCCTTGGTCGCATGGATGGGTGCCACGTCAACCACAAGGACAACAGGAATTGTACAAGATGCTTCTATCCAAATCTTATAGTATTTCGGTTGAATTCTTCTACAAAGAAAAACTCTTGGATCTTCCTTAGAGAAAAGGTTTGAATTGAAATTTATAGGGGAATATCTATATAGCCCAATTTCTCATCCAATTTTTCCCTTTTTCCCCAAAATACGAAAACCCTTATCGCCTTATATAAATATTATTCTTCATTTCCGTATTAGAGGTTGGATAAAATTGTTAGAGAAAAATGTTAGGAATTTTTTTTGATGGAGATTTTAGTTTAGATTTTTTTTTTCTTAGAAAGGAAATTCAAAAGAGCTTAAGCAAAAAAAATTTAAGTACCTACTAAATACATTTTTGAAGAAGAGGATACTTGTTTCAAGATTGGTTTTGAGATTTTGTCCTGATTTCCATTTCTTTGTTCATGCTTGAGAATTTCCTGGTGAAGTCTCCTTCTGCTCGTTCCATCCATTGTTTGATGTTTGAAAAAGGTGACACTTTCTCTAATATCTTCTCTCTTCCACTATTTTGTTTGTTATTATCAAAAAAATGGCTACTCTATTGGTTGTTCGCTTATTAGTCATCATTGGGTTGTTGATAATGTTAACATGAAGTGTATGTTTTACTTCGGCTTGTTTTCATGGGTTAATTGTAATGTCTTTTGAGGTTCTGCTATGTTTTATCTAGTATGGTTGTTTCTTTCTTTGTCTGCTCGAATGTGTTTCAATGTTCACTTTTTTGAAATACTAAACGAGTGTTATTCAATAAGAATTATATCGTTCATGTTGTGTTTAAGCATCCGTTATGCCGCATTTAGTGTCGTCACTGTTTAAAGGTTGCTCTTTTATAAATATTTTCTTATAGGGTCAACTGATACGTCTAATAAATGATATAGTTGCATCCTTGTTATAACCGTTTAGTCTTACCTATCTTTTGAATGTATTTTTGTCCAACTGCATAATATAATGTGTTTAAACAATGTTTTTTCTCCAGATATTTTGACTTTCAGAAAAAAATATTACATTTTACTTGAGGCCATAACATTCTTGCTTTGTTTCCATTGATTTCAATTTTTTCTTCAAATTTCATCTTGTTTTTATTTTACTCATTGTTTTAGTTTGGCACAGATACTTTACAACTAGCTTTGATATCTTACGCTTTATTTTAATATATGATCACCTTATTTGGTGTCTTTGATGAGTAACAAGATGTTGAATTTTTTCTTGACCTCATTATTCTGGCAAGAGATCATATAGAGTAGTGTAGAATTTTTAATTAAATATTTGTGGAACAAAGAATCTGTTTTGGCAAGGAAGATTTCCTCAGCTTACTGGATTAAATTCTAAATTAACTATTCTTATCTTCCTTATTCTATTTTTTTAAGTTGTTGCTATCCATGTTCTTCTTTATGATTCCCTCTTATGGGATTGTTTGGTATTGTTTGTTCATTTTCAAATTTCCTGGGTCAAATGCATGTTCCAGTAAGTTAGGGTATTATTCATGTATTTGTGTTGATTGGATTTAATAATAACTCCTTTGCTTTACTTTTTTTCGCATGTTAAATTTGTCTGATTTTATCATGAACTCATTTCATTGTTCTTGCATTTTGGGAGAGTTGTAAAGGATCAAATCCCTCATTCTTAGTAAGTCAACCACAAATTTGACGTACATGTTGAGGAAGATTGTATGCATTAAGTATACAAAATAAAGTGGAGAAGATCGAGAGTTGAAGTAATTAGGTTCAAAAAAACTATCATTTATTTTAAAAAAAAGTTATATTATGTATTTAAGGCCTAGGCCTTGTAATTTTATTTATTATCATTTTGTTAGTTCTTAAGTCAGGTAGAAGAATTGGTCCTTTATACATATAGAAATATTGATTATCTTATGTTAGTTTAAGATAAGTGTAACTCAATTTGGAAAAATGCCCAAGACATAACGGGCCCAAATACTAGTCTAGGCGGACATAAATAAGATTTGGACCAAACTCTCTTTCCATATTTACTCTACTATGCTTATTTTTCTTTTCAGTATCTGTCGTTAATCTTATGGTTGATAAATGTAAATCCCCAAAAGAAGCTCATTACATTTTTAGCAACTTAACTAAAATCAATCATCTTTAAACAGGCTTGAAAAATAAAATTTGCAAATATTTCGCTTAGGTAATATATATTTTTGTAACTTAAATTAATGTAAATTACTATTAGCCAAATACATTAATTTATGGATAACCACATTAGTAATTAATTTATGTGCCTTTAAAACCATCCTTAAATATTAATATGATCTCTCGAACCCCCTTTTAAGCTTTCATTAGATTTCATGTTCTAGTCTTTTGAAAACAATGGATTTTCTTAATTTTACTTAAAATTAAATGGCGACTCTAAACAAAAACTAAAAATATTTTTAAAAATAAAACAAACACCATACAAGTAATGCCCCAAATTCTTAATGCAAAAACAACTGCTTCTAGTTCAAGGTATGTCTAGGATAATTCTTCTCACGAATCTAAGGTTTCTTGAAGAATAGACAATTACTTTCCCAATTTGCATAACAGGACATCTTAACCCAGTTCTTGAGGAATAGAAATAAACAACAAGCCATTAGTTCCTTTGGGTAACATCAACACCAAATCATAAATAATCTTATATTTAAATTCCTGAAAACACTTTTCACACGCGTTGGAGAATATGAACTTAACCTTTTGTTGAGTCAATGTCTTTAATGGAGAAGCAAGGATAGAGTACTTGGCTAACTCTTAACCACATCATTTTTCATAGGATCTACCTCAATACACTTACCAGAATCAATGTGCCAAAATAAAAAAGCCACAGACCTTTGCCAATACTCACATTTGCTCAAATTTGCAATGAGTTTTTGTTCCCTGAGGACTAGCAATAAAATCCTCAAATGATCAGTATGCTCCTCTTCACTCTTTGAGTAGATCAATATATCATCAAAGAACGCAATCACAAGCATATAAAGGTATCGTAAAAACACCCTATTCGCCATATCCGTGAATATTAATGGAGCATTAGTCAAACCAAATAACATTCTACATGACCATACTGAGTTTGAAAAGTTGTCTTCAGATTATAATCTCCCCCCCCCCCCCCCCCCCAATGAGTGATGACTGAGAAAGAGGTCAATCATAGAATAGTAAGTTGCTTCTTTAATTTGGGAAAATAAATCATTTACAGTTGAGAGAGAATACTTATTCTTAATGCAAACTTTGTTCAATTATCGGTGTTCAATACACATACGAGGTGAACCATTTTTTTCTACCGAAAAAAATTGGAGAATGCCACAAAAATATACTTAGTAGATGAAACCCTTATCCATCAAATTATTCAATTCCTCCTAATAGTTTTTAAGTTCTTTTCAAGGCATATGATAAGAGGATTTCTCACGACCTAGATTCTAGAATATTAATCACAACCAGCGTCGTTGACCTCTCAAAGGTCGCAGACAAGCCTCATCTTGCATTCATCATATTCATATGGTTAATTTTAGCGGAAATTTAAAACTTTTCAACGTATGAACTAAAAAAAACTACATGTATTTATTTCATGAATTCATCATATACTAAGCTCAACATATATGTAACAACCTTCAATCATAAGAATTAATTCGAAATAGAATAAGAATATATCATAAATATGTTTGCCAAACACGACCTTATTACAAAAGATTTGAAATGAATGTATGGAAGAAACGCTAGGGACAACATCTACAAGAACTAAGGATAGAAAAAAACTGTAGCATCCTCGAAATCAAGAGGACCTACAAAATTATATGGAGAAACGTTGATGTCAAAACCGTTGCAAGAGTCGTCAATCTGTCCCTTAACCTGCATCTATAAAATAGTAAATAGTAGGGGTTAGTACACCACTTGTAGTGAGTATGGTTTTATGCACACATACAATTAAGGTTCTGCATGATCAAAGAAAGCTCTTCCTAAACAACATGCTATTTCTGGAAAGCCTAGTCATTAGACTTTCCAAAATCATTAGTTGTGAATTGTGGTATGAATATGATGTATTTTAATAAATTCAAAGCACACAACTGATTTTCTATATAATTAAAATATATTAGTATCATCAACATAATTTTAGAGCAACTTGGTCAAAGATTTGAGATTTTGATCCTCTTATGTCGAGAGCTCCTCTTTGTAAACTAAGATTATTTTTTCGGTCTTTTTCTTACTCTTGTTGTGTAGTTCAGTAAATCCTTTGGTCCTTTGTTTTACTTACAACTGCAATGATTTATTGTAGTTTCATACCCACAATGAAGCAAGTAAGTAATTCAAGAGATTAAGAAATTACTTAACTACAATTTGGGGCAATTATATATTTATTAGTCTATACTTATTGACTATACTCATTCCTTCGTTGATTTCATAATGTTCATAGTTCTTGGGGTATAGAATCAAATCTTATGATCTTGGTTACTTTGGTCATCAATTCTTTATAAGCCAATCTTTATTGGCTAAATATATTAGTTAATCATTTCGGATTAGCATATTTAAATTCATATTATCTTTGATATTTTCCTAATAAAGGAATACATTATAAGCCTATTTCATTTAAATATAAAATAACCTAATGTCATAACTTGAATCAGATTTCACCTCCTGATTGTCTTGCACAAACACCTTCGGTATCATTTATTTCATTATATGTCATACTTTGAGAAACTCCAACCTTAACCGATATTGACCATGTAAGCATCATGAAATCGTGTGTCTTCCCCACACCGAAAAGAGGTGGAGTGACTTTCCAAGGTGAAACCAAAACATGCTAGAGTATATAGGGTATCGAACCCTGCTAGAACCCTATGTTGGCTATATAGGTTCAATGACTAGGAGATATAAGGAGACCCAAAAGAATGAATCGTGACTCATAGATAGCCTATCGTTGCTCAGTATAAAAATGCACTACATTCATCTCGCACATCATAGAAGTTGGCTTCTAGTATAAGGTTATCATTGATCATTAGATGATTTCTCATCTTATCATTAGTATTAATTGTTAATTGTCCTTACACTTACATATAAAGTATGATTGAGACATGTCTCTTGATTTTCAACACACTCTTAGGTGAGTGCTTTTAGTGACCTTTACTTAGGCTTGGTTGAGGCTTTTCTCACCATTCATCTTAGCCTCTTCTCATGTTGTCACCATTTTTATTAGCATCACAGATTTACATTATTACTCACCTCATTAAATGGATGTTCATTTCTTCTTTATCTTTTAGTGTTGACTTAAGCATTATGGAGGTTTGCTTATTGATTGAGATTTACTTACTCTATTTATTACTGGTCATCCTTACTTTACATTGATGAAATGAGAATTTTCCTTACATATAATTCTTTAGTATTAATGAGACTGGTCTCACACATTGTAACACCTTCATACGCGAGTATTCTTTTAATAGCCCATCATGGTCACTTACCTACTTTAGACACCTTTAATTATGTTATAACTCACATGACTTACATACTTTAGTGTAGTAGATTTATATCATCGTTTATGGACGATGCTCACATCATTCAATGAGTTTCATGAGTTCACATATCATTTCAGCATGTTGGGAGTTTTCCCAAGTAGTGGCATGCCCTTGATTATGGGTTCATTGAATTAGTTTACAAGTGCTATATTATCATTTAATAGTCTAACTATACACGATTGGCATATGATTAGTCTTGGCCTCAACCTTTGACTATTAAACTACATAACCATTTTTGTTCGCATGTGCCAATTTTACGTATGTACATATTTAAATTTAATATGTACGAAGCATGCTTAAGTTTTTATACATTAGACAATATTTTAGTTATTTAACATAATATTATAGCCAATTCCCTTAAACTTGTTTGACAATGTTGTGTTAGCCAATTTATTAGCAGAAGATTAGTATTGGCATTAGCAATTGGCTATATACTTCATAAGTGTTTTGTTGGCATAAGCAGAAGTTTCATTCAATCATGTTACATTTGGGATACATTATTAATTAGCCAATCTTTTACTTGTTTAGAGATAACATTATAGACAATTCTCATTTAAATTTATAACAATACTTTCATTAGCCGTTTTGTGGACATAAGACAAACATTCACTTAAAATATGATTTCACAGACATGTTTTTAGCTAACCTTATAACATAACTTTTAGCATAACATTTTTTATTTAAACAACATGGACAGCATCATATTTGAATTTGATGGATATATTATCTTTATAACATCTTATTAACAACAAGTATGCACAACAGACCATAACATCTTCATATATAACATTTTCAAATACATCTTTAACATAGTATCATTCTTTTAATTGACATAATAACACTTAGCATCAAACGAGTCTATTTCATAGGTTCATTCAATCATTATTTAATCAAAATCCATACACATTAAGATCATACATCACCACATACAAAGAACATTATTTCTAACCTATTCAACATTGAAATTGTAACTAGGATACTTGGGAAATAAGTTCGACAAGAATAACGGGAAAACATCCTAGTTTTCAAGATCATTGAATCATTATAAAGGAAGTTCTGTTGGAGAAAGAAGCCTTGTATAGAAAACCATACATTATGTAGAATATAATCTGGGAAGACCACCTTGAACGAAACATTGAACAAACCTTGAAATCACCCTAGAGAAATCGTTAAATTTTCAGGCTTTTTCTTGCGTTCGTTGCTTACTGTTTTTATGTCGCCTTTTCTTTGAGTTTGAACGTGATTTTTATGTTTAATAACTGATATTGAATTATATCACTTAGGTTTAATAAGTTAATTTGATAAAGTAATTAACCAATTAACAAAACGACCCTCTTAAGTTGACAAGATAACATAACACTTAGTCAAATCTGAAAAATTGGTTGACTATGGTTTCGGTCAAGATTTTGATTTTATATTAAGTAATTAAATCCTTAATAAAATTATTTTAGGGACCTAGGGTAAATGATAAATTACCCCTAAGTCATGGGAACCATAATCAACCCTTTAGGACCATCCCAGATTAAGTAGTAGGATGTTTCTTGAACTATACTAGGTTAGTGTAAGGATTTCTTTTTTATCATATAAACCAATTAATTAAATTTCTAATTTAATTACATAGTTTACCTAATGTAATTACTAAAGTACCCTTAATTTTTTATGACCATAACCAATCCTTTTAACCATCCTACGTTAGGTACTAGTTTTTTTTTTGTTTTAACCGAAATCTTGAAATTGTTTTGTGATTTCGGTTTTACCCCTTTAAATTTATTAATCAAGTTTCTAAATTAATTTATTAAGTATCCTAGGGTAATTACTAAAGTAATCTTAAGTCTTTAGGATCTTAACTAACTCTATGGACCATCCTAGGTTAGGTACGAGGTTGTCCCTCGTTTTTCTTAATCCGAATCAGAAAATTTCCTTTTTAGTTTTGGTTTTAGCCCCTTTAAATTGATTAATTAATTCTATAAATTAATTTACTACGTAACCTAGGGGAATTACTAAAGTACCCCTATGTTTTTAGGACCATAACTAACCTTTTGAACCATCCTAGGTTAGGTACAAGGTTGTCTCTTCGGTTAGGTACAAGGTTGTCTCTTTAACTAGTCCTAGGTTACTGTCAACCCGGTTTTGGTTTTAGATTTTCGGATTCACTTATGGGTCCATTTCGTTTAGTCTTAGGTTATTTATCTAGTAGGTACAGTTAGTTAGGAGCTAGAGTTGGTTAGGAAGTTAGGCCTCTCATTGAGTGGTCCCTTGTGCACGTTTTCCCCCTAACTACCATAACCAAATTTTGTTAGGGTGATCCCCTACTTCGGCCGCTTCTTCACATTTCTAGCACATGTGCTTGCACATGTGTTAGTTGTACATTCCCAACTAACTATTATTTATTGTTTCTTTGGGAATGTTTACTTATTGTCCCAAGGACCCTCACTATGTCCTTGGGCACTGCTCACCCTGCATGATCATTTTAAATGGTTATGTACTTAGGGTAATAGGCTTGACAGTTGGATGCCTAGTACCTAATGTGTTTGTAACTGATGAATTTTTGAATTTTTGCTTAGGGTCTTCTTTGCAGGTACATTTCCTAAACAAGCTCATGTATACTTACATATATGGCCAACAAAGCTCATGTATACTTACATATATGGTCAACAACCTTTAAGCCAATATTTTCTATTATACCCAATATTTATTTTACTAAGTAATATAGAAATTGTCTATTACCCCATTAGCCAATTTTATCTACTATGCCCAATATTTATCAATATTGGGCATTGGAATGTCTATCTATCCCCAATATGCATTCTTAAAGACCTATTGATCTCTTCACTATATATAAAATATTTCGGAATGTTATATTATCCCCCCCTAAGAACATTCATCCCCAAATGACACTACAGATCACTTAAACAAAGAGGATGACTTTTTAAAATTACTTTGTCATACTTAAACGTTTCTTTTCCGTGAATATCTAATTCACACTTATTTGAATGATGCGTATCATTAAAGATTATTTGAAGCTCTAATTTTTTATTGAGGAATTTCCTTCTCAATCACACTTAACTTAAGCCACATCACAAATCATGCAACACAGGAAACATGCCTATGCTACACAAAAATAGCAACATGAAATGCAACATAACTTCGTTTTAACTCACATAGTTCTATTATGAAACATTTGATTAGGGACTTATGATATACCGTGGTTTCACGGTATAATTAATACTTTTTCCTTAAGTTTAGTGTGTCCGAAAGCCTTTTTGTGCTAATTTTGATATAAGTTTTTCTTTGTTTTGCAGGAAATCTGTCTAAAGCCGAATGCGGAGATTTTGAGCAAAAAAATGCAGAAGAGACCACCTACGGAGCTTATGACGGTCCGTCGTGCTTGTGACGGTCCGTAGGTGGCAGTGTAGAGAAGCTGCTGAAGGAAGAAGGGGAAGTCTGACCAAGTGTGGGATTACGAAGCTTGTGACGGTCCGTCATGGATATGACGGTCCGTCCTGCAGGTTCGTCGCGAAGATCAGAGAAGTGATCCCAGTACCCAGATTCAAAGAGTTGAAGTATTTTGTAACGAAGACCCTCGACGGGCCGTCGTGCCTATGACGGTCCGTCACACTTGCCGTCGAGGGGAATGAAGAAAGCAGCAGAAGAATTGCACTAAGTATGGGGCGACGGAGCTCACGACGGTCCGTCATGACCACGACGTTCCGTCGCGTGGTCCGTCGACCCAGCCGCGTTTTGACAGATTTCCAGTAATTAGAATCCTTGTTTAATTAGGTTTTTATTTTTTATAAATAGTTCGAAAAACCTCGTTTTTGGGGTTAGACTCTTGGAGATTAAACATCATATTATTAGACTTTGTTTTTCTGAGTGTTTGATTGTTGGAGATTCTTACAAGTAAATCTTGTTGATTAATCAAGCAAATTTTCAGACTTTATTCTTTCTCATTAAAGTAAGTACATGAATTCTTGTTTAATATATTTGATTAATGTGTTTATGGCTATGAGGAACTAAACTCTATAACTAGGGTTGTGGGAACCATATGCAAATAATGAGATAAACCCTATCTAAAATAACAATTCTAGAATCGTGTCTTGCATGTATTAATAATTCTTTCGCTTAGAAGTCTTTTTAACGGATGATCAACGTTAGAACTCGCCTTAATGCTACTTGCCGGACCAAGGAGCTAGATAATAGGAAAAGAATTATTAACATAGATTTAGTGTATACTATCTAATAGGCTAGTATTGATTGGTATGAGGTAATAACTTAGTCAAATATCGAATACGATGCTTAATATGAGGTAAGGATAAGGGTTAGGAAAGCAACACACGTAGCCGGACCAAGGTGCGGAGTGAGATTTTCTAGATGCCGGACCAAGGATTTAGAAATACATAACTTATCACTTTACATGCAAGATACTAGGAAAGAATTGTTATAGCTAGAATTATCAAGTTATGAACCTGTGGGGAACACGTAAACCCTAGTTACTGTGATTACTTGATTGAAACTCAACATTAAAAGCTGTTAAGTGTCTCTGTCAAGTTCGTTAGTTATTTTTATTTTATTAGGAAGTACAAAACCCCCCTTTTATGCTTTTACTTTTTAAGGAAGTCATCAACCGAACAATAGTAATAACAAGTTGGAGTTAAGTCTAGACTATTTTCCTCGTGGGAACGATCCCAACCTCACTAGTTGGGTTATTTACTTGACGCGACCGCTTTACTTTTCATTTGAGAAGTAAGTTTGAGCGTATCAAATTTTGGCGCCGCTGCCGGGGAATTTAGCTTTTAGATTAACTTGAACTTCTTACTATAGTTTAGTTGATATTTTCTTGATTTTACTTTGTTTTATTGTTTTTGATTCCTTTTCAGAATTATCCTCCTTGTATGCCAAATACACGGAGAGGAAGAGAACCGTTGTTCCCCTACGATCACGAGCTAGAACGTGTACTGCGAAACATGAATCGTAACTTGGGAATCAATGATGAGGATCCAAACTAGAACATCCCAGCTCCGGCTGATGTTCATGGTCAGATGTTACCCGATGCTCCGGGTGAACATCAACAGAGGGGACTGAATCCCGCTCCACGGCCCCAAGCATACTACAGAGGCTATGATAACATAGCAGATTCGGATGGGCCACTGGTTTTGCCTCCTCTACCCACAGGCCACACTTTTGTTGTAACTAGTAGTCTGATGCAAATGCTCACTGCCAGAGGTTTGTTTTCAAGGCTACCTTCTGAGGATCCACATGCCCATATAGCTAAGGTAAGGGCAGTGTGTAAAAGTTGTGTGGGGAGGCCTGATTTGGATCTAGATGTAATAGGTCTCAGAGTGTTTCCTCTCTCACTGACGGGAGAGGCTGCTATGTGGTTTACTGAGCTCCCATACAACTCTATTTTCACATTGAACCAACTACGGGATGTCTTCTTAGCACGTTACTATCCGGTCTCCAAGAAATTAAACCACAAAGACAGGGTGAATAACTTTGTGGCACTACCAGGAGAGTCAGTTAGTAGTTCTTGGGATAGATTCACCTCATTCTTGAGAAGTATCCCAAATCACCGTATTGATGATGAGTCACTTAAGGAATACTTCTATAGGGGACAGGATGATAACAATAAAGCGGTGTTTGACACTATAGCAGGTGGATCTTATGGAGAATGCCCTTATGCTGAGATTGCTGAGAAATTAAAGAAAATCTCCCGTAACAACAAAGCTTGGAGTACTAGGAAGTCCGATACAGGGAGAAACACCTTCGCAGTGCAGTCCACTCACAACCCAGCCACAGATGATATTCGTGAGGAAATGGCACAGATGAGAACTGAGCTTGGGTTGGTACTAAAACATGTCACTGTGGGTGCAGAAAAGATAAATGCAGTCAATTACTTGGCTAAACCACCACCCCCTAACGGTGAATGTTACTATGAGGAGGATTCCTATGCAGTCAATGAACAAATGGGGGGTTTCCGACCAAGCGCCCAAGGCTCAAATCAGGATAATTGGCGCCAAGGTCAAGGGAACCAAGGTCGGAACTATGGTAACTACAACCTTGAGGGTCATTATGTCCGAGATGGTAACTACAACTGCGACAACAACTTCAACAGGAGTAACTATGGTAATAGAAACGACAGGAGTGGACCCTATGTTCCTCCTCAAAATCGTGAAGTTACTCCTAGGGATGGTGGAGATAGTATGGCGCGAGTTGAGGATATGTTGCACAAAATAATGAGGAGGTTCGATGCTAGTGATGAGCACATTAAAGAATTAAGGGGTGATTTAGCTAGTATTGGGCAAAAAGTGGATACACAAGCAATCTCGATTAAACAGATCGAAGTTCAAGTGGCCCAATTATCTGCGACAGTGAACACACGGCAACCGGGCACTCTTACTAGCAACACTGTCCAAAATCCAAAGAATGATGCACACTGTATGGCAATTACTACTCGGGGTGGTAGGCAAACCATTGACCCACCCATGCCATCTGCTGAGAAAAATGTGAGAAAGGATAATGATAAGGTGGTAAAGGGTAGTGGTGAAGCAGATGAAAGTAATGGAACAGATGCAGAAGTACCCATCAAGGTAATCCCCATGCCTAGGCCACCACCACCCTTCCCTCAGAGATTAGTGAAAAAGACTGAGGATGGTAAATATCGGCGCTTCATAACAATGTTGAAGCAGCTCTCTATCAATGTCCCTTTGGTAGAAGCTCTAGAACAAATGCCCGGTTATGCCAAATTTATGAAAGATCTGGTCACCAAGAAAAGATCGGTCACGTTTGAGGATGATGATAGATTGCAGCATTGTAGTGCTATCGCTACAAGATCCCTAGTACAAAAGAAAGAAGATCCGGGTGCGTTCACTATTCCTTGTACAGTTGGGTCATTACATTTTGCGAAAGCATTATGTGATCTGGGGGCAAGCATAAATCTAATGCCCCTCTCAATTTACAAGAAGTTGGGTTTGGGGGATCCAAAACCCACTGCGATGCGGCTACTGATGGCCGATCGGACTGTGAAAAAACCCATAGGGATACTCCATGATGTGCTAGTTAAAGTGGAGTCATTCATCATTCCAGCAGATTTTGTAATTCTTGATTGCGAAGTCGATTTTGAGGTACCCATTATTCTTGGGAGGCCATTCCTTGCTACAGGTAGAGCCTTAGTTGATATGGAGAAGGGACAGATGAAATTTTGGTTGAATAATGAAGAAGCCACCTTCAACATTTGTAGGACCATGAGGCAGAGTGGTGAGCTCCAATAGGTATCTGCCATATCCCACAAAGGAAAGATGAAGAAGGGAACTGAACAAAAAATTGCAAAACATGAGTTTAGGGTTGGGGATTTGGTACTTGTAGACAGTTCTGGGGTGCCTTGTCTTCCGGGCAAGCTCAAGTCCAAATGGACTGGCCCCTACTTTGTTACCCAAGTATTCCCTCATGGGGCAGTTGAGTTAAAATCCAAGGAGGGAGTGTGGTGTAAGAAGAATAGAGATAGAATAAAACTCTACTTTGGGCATAAAGCATCGGGGAATAAAGTGATAGAGGCATACCATCTTGATGAAGTCTGAGTAATCGAGCGTCCCCAGTCGTGCCGCGACGTTAAATTTGGCGCTTGTTGGGAGGCAACCCAATACTTATCATCTTTTTAATAATGGTAGCATTTTTCTATAAATGGGTTTTAAATTTGCAGGCACATCACCAGGAAATTCTGCAGAAAACTACTCCGCAGTAGCCACTGACGGATACAACGACGGACCGTCGTGACTGAAACGGACCGTCGTATGCACCGTCACACCAGGTACGTATTTCTGTCATTTTTGAAATTAGGGCACACACGACGGAAACCACGACGGGGCATCGCAAGTGCGACGGACCGTCGTCGGGGAACCGTCGCGCGATTAATGAAATTAATCCGACCCGACCGGGCTGGACCCCTTTTCAAAATTTGACCGTTTATACTCCCCACCCCTCCATATTCCACCCCATTACTTCCAACTTCCTCTCATCTCCCCGCCCTTTTCCACTTCCATACTTCCCCACTGATCATTACTCCCACAATCTCCCCAAACCTTATTACTATCAGTTACTTGTTGGTGCTGCTGCTTTTGGGTGTCTACCTTGCCACCTGAATCATTCCCCACTTGTGTTTTCTCCATTTCCAAGGTATGTGTCTCTAAATTTATACTCATTTCTCTTGTATTTCTGTTTATTAGTTAGTATTAGATTCGTTCCTAGTCGTATCTTGTTCCCTCGATATGTTTATGTCTAGACCTAGGCTCTAAATGTTTGAATTTGCCATGTTAATAACCCTAGATATAGGTGATTTCACATTAATAGTTTCCTAGGTAGTTGGGATAGACACATAGAGGTCCACAACACTACAAGACCATGTGTGTTCATTAGAGTTGCTTAGGGTACCTACAGTTCTGTCTCTGATATTCAGAACGAGACCCCGATGACAGTCAGTCGTATACACGACGAACCGTCGTAGGGTCCGTCGCATAATCCCTAGCACCCTCCCCAACGACGCCTGTGACGGACCGTTGTCTTCACGACGGTCCGTCCTGCACGATCGTCATGCTGGTCAGAGACCCCTCTGAAAAGGGTCTCCAAAAATTTTCCAAGTGTCCAACGACGGACACTTACGACGGACCGTCACACCCACGACGGTCCGTCCTGCACGATCGTCATTATGGTCAGAGACCCCTAAAAAAAAGGCGTCTCCAAAAATTTTCCAAGTGTCCAACGACGGACACTTACGACGAACCGTCACACCCACGACGGTCCGTCCTGCACGACCGTCATGATGGTCAGAGACCCCTATTATAAGGGTCTCCAAATATTTTCTAAGTGTCCAACGACGGACACTTACGATGGACCGTCACACCCACGACGGTCCGTCCTGCACGACCGTCATGATAGTCAGAGAACCCTCTTCTAAGGGTCTCCCATCATTTTCTAAGTGTCCTACGACGGACCCTTACGACGGACCGTCATACCCACGACGGTCCGTCCTGCTTGACCGTCATGATGGTCAGCGACCCCTCCTTCAGGGTTCCTTATATATACATATACAAAGTATAACACGACGAACCTCATGACGGTCCGTCATAGTCACGACGAGCCGTCATAGGTCCCGTCGTGTGATACAGTTTCAATATTACTAACACATTTTTTTTCAAAGTTTTATGTCATATGATCTTGCCTGTTTTGATTGCCACTACTCATACTAATATTGCCCCTTTACAGGTACTATCGACTATGGCACCCAAGCAAGACCGCACTTATGCACGCGGGCGATCTATGTCTGTCGCCCCGTCTGCCCGCATGGTCAACGGCTCTGACGATGAGCGGGACCCTGAATACATGCCCCCAGGCACCTCCGCCCCTTCCCGTGCTACACGTGCCCCCAGAGCCACACCCAAGACGGTGGCGTCCGGTGTAGTCACTGCCTCCCAGTCTGATGAGGAGCGCACACTGACCGGCACACCCTCTGGGTCGGCCACAAACGAGGAAGGAGTGTCTGGCTCCTTGGGAGTATCCTGGTCCGAGGAAGCTTCAGGATCTGCTGAGGTTCCCGCACCCGCCACTGCTGCAGCGTCGGCCTCGTCTGATGAGGCTGACAGTTCAGACTCTACATCAGGCGCACCAGCCCAGGTCCCCACCCCAGCCTCTGACCAGCCAAACCGGTGGTGCGTTGAAGGCCAGTTTTAGGTTTATTCCGACGCGAAGTTCTTGACCGATAAAGGAGTAATGGCTCGCACACTTACCCTGGAGCGGCGGGTACTTCCAGGGAGTCTCCCCTCGATGCCGGAGATCCACACCATATTCACCAGGCATCGCCTAGAGTGGACAGCCCGTCCGTTGGGACGGTACAGTGAGGAGATGGTCCGAGAGTTCTACGCGTCCTACGTAGCGACTCTCCGATCACAGATCGACAGGCGGGCTGCTCCCGCGAAACAGGCCCCATTGGAGCAGGTTCTAGTCCGGGGCGTGCAGGTTGACATTTCCCTGCCCGCCATCCGCCGGTTCTTATACGACGAGAGTGCAGATGCTACTCGGACCCCCACCACTGCCGAGTTTGACTACCGCTGGCAGGTAGTGAAGGATGGACATTTCCTGCGAGAGCCAGCGCTGAGGGAGACCACCAAGAGGTGGATGGCCCTACACTTATCAGTCGACGGAGAGGGTGCCGATTGGGTCACCGAGCCGAAGGGGGCCATCAAGAAGGCCAACCTCACGTTCGTCGCCAAGTTCTTGTGGCTGCTCGTGCGTCACTGCCTTTCCCCCACAGCTGCTGATAACATAGTCACCTGGGATCGAGCAGTGCTGATGGCGGTGATTATAGCCGGCTTCGAGGTGGACTATGCATGGCTTCTCCAGGCAGTCATGCACGAGAGGGCATTAAAGGTCACCACCACCTACCCCTTTCCGTGCATGATCTTTGCCCTTTGCAGGTCTGCAGGTGTGCCCATATGGCACATAGATCAGTTGAGGACCCCGCCGGGTACCGTTGACGTCGGCCTCATCAAAGACTAGGCCAATGAGTTGGCCCCATGTCGAGGGCCCCGTCCAGAGCTGCCACCACTATCTGATGACCTTGTGGATACGGTGGCCCAGGCTCGCACAACTACACAGGCATCCACGGACACTACCCCGGTCGAGTCTATCCCGGGTAGCAGCACAGCCCCTTTACCGACACCGGCCCCCGCTTGCCCGAGTTCAAAAACTGGAGGCACAAATGGCCACTCTTCTGCATCATATCCAGCCGTGGATGCAGAAGTCTATTGCTGAGTCTAAGGCGCGTATGGAGAGGCAGATGCAGCGGAAGATTGCTGAGGTTAACCAGCGCCTCGATGCCTTTGAATTGAGAGTATTAGCTCGACCAGCCCCTCCGGTAGATGTGTAGACTCTTCAAGCTGCAGTCTCCAGTCTTCTTTCAGACATCGACACGATCCTAGCGGCAAGAGTGTCAGAGTCTGTCGAGCCTGCTGAGGATACTGTATTGGCGGCTCTGTTTCCTACTCCAGACATTCCCCCATCTTCCCCGAGAGAGAGTGCCAAGAGGCGGAGGGGTCGATCAGAGGATGAGGCGCGAGCAAGAAAGAAGGAGCGCCGAGAGATGGAGGCCGCGAGGAGAGCCTCACTTGCTGAGGTGGAGGCACACCAGATCAGAGCATCGCAGATAGCGGCCGGGGCGTCTAGCTCCCGCACTGTAGAGACAGCAGGAGGCACTACTGAGGGTGCAGTTGTTGCTGAGGACATCACTGAGGGTGTCCAGATTGCAGAGGATGTGGGTTCTGGGAAACCAGACCCACCAGCTTGTTGATCGACGGCGCTATGCGCCACACGTTTGCTTCACCTACCCCTCTAATCTTTAGATTTTTTTTTATGCATTGGGGACAATTTCATGCTTTTTGTTGGGGGGTGGGGTAAATGGAAAGTGAGTGTTAGGGTGAAGTCTGAGTAGCCCAACTCACTATCCTCTTTTGGGGTTTTCTTGCCTGTGTTCTTTTTCCCCAAAAGTCTGATTATTTTTTCTGTTGAACCGGCACGTTATATCTATTGTACATAGTTTAACTTTGAAGCATGATGACTAAAATGATATCCCGATAAAACTGGAAAATGTTGCATGACTAGGCGTAGTAAATGATAATTGTGTGGCTTTAAACATGAAATAGAGTTACACCATTGCACTACCCTAAATCTTCAAGTCAAACTAGGTGTCTGATAATCTGGTATAGTGATGAGATGTGAAGTGAGTGTGAGGACAGTTGAATAGTCCACTACTGATACTGAGCTAGAACTTGCCTGGTTAGTCCTACTAAAAGTAAGTTGTAACATACAATTAGGAAAGGATCATAGGCCCTTATTCAATATAGCCCATTTCTAGCCTAAATAAAAGAAACCAAATGAAAGTTATCCTTCGTTGATCCAAATAATTTAAGCTTAAAATTAGACCTTTCTTTTTCACCCCAACTGATCTTTTCTGGGAACAATATGTTGGCCCTGGTCCCTCCTTGGACATGTGCACCTCAGCTTATGCCAAAAGCATAAGTTGAGGGTGGCTAATGTATAAACAACCTTCGTTATGGCCCTGACCCGTTTTTGGGTATTGTGTTCCTTGACTCATGGCAAAGCCATGAGTTGAGGGTGGCTGTTTTGAGGAATGCTCTGGAAAGTGGGGTTGAAAGAACAAAGAGAGAGAAAGAACAAAAGTAAAGTGACTCAAGAACTCGTTGAAAAAAAAACAAAGAAAGAAATATTCAAGAATTACAAACAAGAAAAGAAAAGAGTCACTTACACAAATGAAGAAAGAAGGGAAACAGTAAGGTGAAAGAATAGGAGAAACTGGGCGAAATAAAGTGATATAGAGCGGAAGGTTTAGCTGATATGTCAAGGAGGGCAAAAAGTCACTAAAGTATACCTAAATATACCCTACCTGACTCTGAGCCTACGTTACAAGCTAAAAAAAGTCCTATCGTGATCCTAAGGGTTGTATAGCGAACTTAAGGCAGTGAAAATAAGTGCAAGCTTATGGCAATAGGTATGAATGAGTGTGACTTTGTTCTGAGAGCGAGTGTTGAAATGTAACCCTTATACTCAAACTGAAATCATTGTGTGAAAAATGAGGATTTTGTTCTAAAGCGAGGACACTAGTTGCAATACCGGAATTGTTAGCACCTCGGTGAGAAATTGAAGAGGATAGGTGTTAGTGCATGGCGAGTCTGTGTCATGTTCGAATCCCACAAAAGTCAAGCCTAATAGTGATAGCATGCATAGAGTTGATAGGATTAGTCGGGATTGATAGCCAAATGATTGCAAAGGATAAAACATGAATACTATTGTACAAAGATTGTGTAGTGAGTCATAGTGCGTCGCTTGAGAACAAACAACGAATTTAAGTTGAGGGTGTTGATATATCGTGGTTTCACGGTATAATTAATACTTTTTCCTTAAGTTTAGTGTGTCCGAAAGCTTTTTTGTGCTAATTTTGATATAAGTTTTTCTTTGTTTTGCAGGAAATCTGTCTAAAGCTGAATGCGGAGATTTTGAGCAAAAAAATGCAGAAGAGACCACCTACGGAGCTTATGACGGTCCGTCGTGCTTGTGATGGTCCGTAGGTGGCAGCGTAGAGAAGCTGCTGAAGGAAGATGGGGAAGTCTGACCAAGTGTGGGATTACGAAGCTTGTGACGGTCCGTCATGGATATGACGGTCCGTCCTGCAGGTTCGTCGCGAAGATCAGAGAAGTGATCCCAGTAACCAGATTCCAAGAGTTGAAGTATTTTGTAACGAAGACCCTCGACGGGCCGTCGTGCCTATGACGGTCCGTCACACTTGCCGTCGAGGGGAATGAAGAAAGCAGCAGAAGAATTGCACCAAGTATGGGGCGACGGAGCTCACGACGGTCCGTCATGACCACGACGTTCCGTCGCATGGTCCGTCGACCCAGCCGCGTTTTGACAGATTTCCAGTAATTAGAATCCTTGTTTAATTAGGTTTTTATTTTTTATAAATAGTTCGAAAAACCTCGTTTTTGGGGTAAGACTCTTGGAGATTAAACATCATATTATTAGACTTTGTTTTTCTGAGTGTTTGATTGTTGGAGATTCTTACAAGTAAATCTTGTTGATTAATCAAGCAAATTTTCAGACTTTATTCTTTCTCATTAAAGTAAGTACATGAATTCTTGTTTAATATATTTGATTAATGTGTTTATGGCTATGAGGAACTAAACTCTATAACTAGGGTTGTGGGAACCATAGGCAAATAATGAGATAAACCCTAGCTAAAATAACAATTCTAGAATCGTGTCTTGCATGTATTAATAATTCTTTCGCTTAGAAGTCTTTTTAACGGATGATCAACGTTAGAACTCGCCTTAATGCTACTTGCCGGACCAAGGAGGTAGATAATATGAAAAGAATTATTAACATAGATTTAGTGTATACTATCTAATAGGCTAGTATTGATTGGTATGAGGTAATAACTTAGTCAAATATCGAATACGATGCTTAATATGAGGTAAGGATAAGGGTTAGGAAAGCAACACACGTAGCCGGACCAAGGTGCGGAGTGAGATTTTCTAGATGCCAGACCAAGGATTTAGAAATACATAACTTATCACTTTACATGCAAGATACTAGGAAAGAATTGTTATAGCTAGAATTATCAAGTTATGAACCTGTGGGGAACACGTAAACCCTAGTTACTTTGATTACTTGATTAAAACTCAACATTAAAAGCTGTTAAGTGTCTCTGTCAAGTTCGTTAGTTATTTTTATTTTATTAGGAAGTACAAAACCCCCCTTTTATGCTTTTACTTTTTAAGGAAGTCATCAACCGAACAATAGTAATAACAAGTTGGAGTTAAGTCTAGACTATTTTCCTCATGGTAACGATCCCAACCTCACTAGTTGGGTTTTTTACTTGACACGACCGCTTTACTTCTCATTTGAGAAGTATGTTTGAGCGTATCAACTTACCACAGAAAATCCACTCAAGCACTTAAACTTGGAGTTTCTTAAACATAAACCATACTTAGGAAGAGTATATCTAACCTCTTAGATTATATCTTGTTGGCCTTAAGATTTGAACCTAATGACGCCCAACTTAATTTCAAAGGGAGTTGCAAGTATGCCATCTACTTCTCTACAGACCCCTTCCTCTTTAACAGTGTCTCCTATGGGAGTACTAACTAGAAACGGTTCTTGTAAGATCTCAAGAAGTAAGTCAAATTGATAAGCCACCAAAGGAGTAACCATAGACAAGGTAGATCCTTAATCTAATAATGCATAAACAGAAAAGGAGAATCCAAGCAAGTTAACATTATTCACATCCACGAACTTCTCTTGTTCCTCCCTTCCTGTCATTGCATAGAACTGGTTTCTCTTGGGGTGTTCGGCTCCAACATAAGGATTTGGCCAAGGCTTAGAATCTTCATTGTCCTATTGGATAGTTGGATTCGAACCATGCCCTTCTCATTTTAACCCAACTCATTTTGAAACTGAAGCCTTACTACCCTGTTTCTATAGTCTATTATAGCATAACACTTATGAAGACAATACATGTCTAAGCTATATTCTTGAGTTGGTATGAAACAAACCTATCCTTATCCTCCTCATAAATACTCATAAAAGACTTTTAGACATTACCATGCATTCATCTCCATGCGAACAGTCACACTCACCACACGTCTTTCTTCCATGTTGGGCATTTCCATTATGGCCCCTTCTTGGGAAGGCCATATCTTGAGCCTGGAGCCATAGAACACTTGGACATCCTAATTATTGTGTGCATTCGTCTACACGTTCAAAGAAGAAGGAAGTTAGATACTTATAATGAAATAAAATGTCAAAGCTCTAGTTAGCACGATAAAGAGTACAAAAAGAGAGATTTTCCTATCATCGTCTAGTCTCTACGTCATGATTGAGGCGCTCTTCAGAACCATAAGCTAGAAATAATGTAACGTGGTTGTTTTGATCTTTAGTTCCTCGTTGATTTATCCTCATGTTCTGATACAAAGTTTTTCATAACACGGATTGTGGAATCTGAATTGCAACCGGCGTCGTTGACCTCTCAGAGGTCGCAGACAAGCCTCATCTTGAATTCATCATATTCATATGGTTAATTTTAGCAGAAAATGTAAAATTTTAAACATATGAAGTATATATATATCTCATATAGTTATTTAATGAATTCATCATCTAGTAAGCTCAAAATAATACAATAATTATCTATCATAAAAATCAATTAGAAACAAAATAAGAATGTATCATAAATACGTTTTCCAAACATGGCTATAATACAAAAGCTTCTAAATGAAAGTATGAAAGAAACAATAGGGACAACATCCACTAGGTTTTTCAAAAACTAAGGCTAGACTAAAACTGTAGCATCCTCAATATCAAAAGGATCTACCAAATACTCTAGAGAAACACTGATGTCTAAACCATTACAAGAGTCGTCAATCTGTCCATCTATATAATAGTAAATAGTAGGGGTTATTACACCACTTGTACTAAGTAAGGGTGTATGCACACATACACATAAGGCTATGCATGATCGAAGAATGCTCTTCTTAAACAAAATGCAATTTCTTGAATGCCTAGTCACTAGACTTTCAAAAATTGTTAATTGTGAATTGTTGTATGAATATGATGTTTTTAATGAATTCAAAGCACACAACTCTTTTTCTTTATGATTACAAGACATTAGTATCATCAACACAATTTTTTAACAACACGGGCGAAGATTAAGAGTTTGATCCTCTTAGGCCAAAAGCTCTTCTTTGTACACTTAGATTATTTTTCAGTCATTTTCTTCTTGTTGTCGTGTAGATCAATAACTACTTTGGTCCTTTGTTTTACTTACAAGTTCAATGATTCATTTTAGTCCCATACTCAGAATGAACCAATAAGTAATTCAAGAGATTATGGAAATGACTTAACTACAATTTGGGGCATGAATATATTTATAAGTCAATACCTATTGACTATACTCATTCATTAGTTGATTGCATAATGTGCATAGTTCATGGGTTATATCATTAAAGATTATGATCCTGCTTAATTTTTGCATGATTTTATTTAAGCCAATCTTTAATGGCTAAATACATTAGTTAATAATTTTGAATAAGCGTATTTGAATTCATTATTATCTTTGGTATTATCCTAATAAAGGAAGCAATTATAAGCCTATTTTATTTAGATATGTTCATTTTTGTGAGATGAATATTCATTATTAGCTATAAACTTTACTCATTCTAAAATTCATTTGACATGTTTTGACTAATTTTATAGCAAGTCATTACACGATGTATTCATTACAATTTATGAGCCATTATCTATTGATCATTCTATTAATTTCATTACTTTCATGTTAGGGAAGTTATGGGTTATTTATTTAACGTTTTCATGTTCTATATATGATACATTTCATATCTACGAGACCTTGGAAATGTTGATGTGACAATAACACAGTTCAAGTGAGGGCCCAATATTTGGGACCTCTACTCGAGGGCCTTCTTTAGCAATCATAGAGTTTGCTTCATTCGTTAATTCGTACTTCACATTATTCATTTCAGTCATTCATAGGCTAATGTAAACACCATCTATACCTAGGATGATGTTTAAGAGTCTCATCGGTATTATGAAGTGCAATGACCAAGAATAACCTAATGTCATTACTAAAATCTGATTTCACCTCCTTATTGTCTTGCACAAACACCTTCAGTACCGTTCATTTCATTATCTTTCATACTTTGATAAACTCCAACCTCAACCACATAGATCATGTGAGCATCATGAAATCTAGTGACTTCCCCACAACAAAAAGAGATGGAGTCATTGGCGAAGGTGAAACAAAAACATGCTAGAGTATATAGGAATTGAACCCTAGAAGAACCCTATGTTTGCTGCATATGTACAAAGACTAGGAGATATAAGGAGACCCATACCCGCCTAAAAGGACATTCTCATCTCATGATATTTACAGGAACCTCTGCATTCCCGAAAGAAGTAATTACGGCTCATAGATAGTATTTTGGTGCTCAGTACAAAGTTCCATTACATTAATCTCACACATCGCAGAAGCTGGATTCGAGCATGAGGGCATCATTATTCATTAGATGATTTCTCATCTCATCATTAGTATTAAGAGTGAATTATCTTTACACTTACATATAGAGTATGATTGATACTTGTCTCTTGATATTCAACAGTCTCTTAGGTGAGTACTTTTGGTGACCTTTACTTAGGCTTGGTTCTGACTTGTCTCACCATTCATCTTAGCATCCTATCATGTTGTCACCATTTTTCTTAGCATCATAGATTAACATAATTACTCACCTCATTACGTGAATGTTTATTTCCTCTTTATCATTTAGTGTTGACTCAAGCATTATGGAGGCTTGCTTCTAGATTGAGATTTACTTACTCTATTTATTATAATAGGCCATCCTTACTTTAAATTGATAAAATGTTATATATCATCCTTTAGTCTTAATGTGACTTCTCTCACACATTCTAACACCTTCATATGTGAGTTTTATTTTAATTATGTTATAACCCACATGACTTACTTACTTCAGTGTAGTAGATTCCTAGCATCGTTTATGGACGATGATCACTTCATTCAATTAGTTTCATGATTCGATCAAGTTTTACATTCAAGAAAAAGAGTAATAACGATGAATATACTAAAAAAGATAGGGTAATGATGTGTCTAAAATGACAGTCACCAAAATTAATATATAACTGATAACTTTACCACTACTGAATAAATATTTAGAGAGTACGAATTCCAAATATGCGAAAAATCAAAGTCAGGTTAAAAAATTTGCAACTTAAACTACTTGTTTCCAACAAATTCAATATAAAACTAAATTTTAAATGAGATAAACAAATTAACTATTCTGTGGATGCACCATAAGCTAATTTTTACAAATAATTAGTACTTTAAACAAAAGAAATCCAAAAATCTTCCTTTTTCCGACAGTAACTAAAATAGCGGAATACTATAAAAATTGGAACAAAACAAAGTGCAAAAGAAAACTAAGGCATACAATAAATTTAAAAATACATGCGCTAGTATATCGTGAATTTGTATCATGCCCGAAATAAAAACAATTGACCAATAAATTCAAACTTGGATGTGACATGCTCATCACTAATCAAGAAATGTTAAGCTATATTGAATATGGAAAGAGAAGTTAAGCTAACTCGTTTCTTGACTCTAGGACTATTTCTAGGACTATTATCTGGGGTTTTAACTCTTGACGTACTGGGTATATTCATATTCATGTGTTTATTTCTATTTTTTTTAGTTTATTTACCTGTTCTAAAATTTATGTATATGTCTCACTTATGTCACTTATTTCTGATTTTTGGTCATTTTCATTTTCATCTATTTCATTTACTTCATTTACCTCAAGATCTTCATTTAATTTTTCTTCCATTTCGTTTATTTTATTTGTCAATTCTTTTTCTTTTTCTATCTGTTTTTCTTTTTGTTTATTTTCATATAACAATTTTAATCTTGCTAATTCTTTTTCTAGTTCGTTTATTCTTGCATTTTTTATTTCTTTTAAATGTTGTACTTCTTGTTTTGCTTCTACTTTTATTTTTTCTATTTCTCTTGATTTGTCTATTTCTTCATTTTCTTTTGTTATTCTTATCATGGCTGTTAAACTATCTTCCAATCTTGCTATTTCTTTTTCTAACATCAAGTATAGATTATTTCCTATTTTTTATACCTTCTTCCTAAATTTGAAAATATTATCTTTATTATCATTCCATCTTGATTTTCATATATTTTTTCATCTACTGCAAATTCTTCTTTATTCATTATAATTTATGAATTATGTTGTGTTGTAATTTATATTCAAGGTGATCTATTTCTATTTCGAACATAAATATGTTTTTTCTTTGTACAAATATTGATTTATTACATACTTCTGCTAATATATTTTCTATTAATCTTTCTTTTCTATGTTGTAATTCTTGCCTTTTTTCATCTATCTTTTCTATCAACTGTTGCTTATATATTTCTTTGTCCATGTTGTTTTTTTAAATAACATACATATTTATAGTATGTTTTTGAAATTATCTTTATTAAATGGTTTTTCTTATCATTGTTTGTTTTGGTAAGTTGTTATAGTTCATATTCTATGTACAAGGATTTTAATTTTTTCCATATCTTTCGTACCTTTTTATCTATCTTGGTTCTTTTTATTTTACTTTCTTTATTTTTGTTCATTATATTTTTCTGCATAAAATTTTAAAAAGTCTACTTAATTTATCTGGGTTCTTAATTACTTTTATCTTATATTTATTCGTACTAAGAGGAAAGCACTTACTTCAGACTTATAATAAAACAAATAGATACAACCCACTCATGCTCGTAGATTTCAATAGTGGAAAAAGAAAATAGACTTTGGCATTTCAAGATTTGTGTAAGACAACCACGACATGCCTTTTTTTGAGTCATATGACAAACAACAACACATAATAAACAGATGGATACTTGAAGGCAATATAAAATACACAAACAATATCCCTGCAAACGGATTTTTACATATCCAGATTCATATCTTTATTGTGAAGTAAATAGTGCATAATGAGATGAACACCTAGAAGTCTAAATAACTAAGGAAGTAAATATGAAACTCAAACAAAAACGAAAACAGCATTTAAATTATATAAATTTTGTATAGAGGGAGTCTATTTTTATATCTTAGTAGATGTGATAATTGGTAGGATATGGTGAAGCAACATACTTGGGAGTTAGTCTCAAAGGAAGGAAAATTATGTTCCCATTCTTAAAAGCTTTTACAAAAACTATGAAATGAAAATTAACTTAGATTCATGAACAAAATTAAGATCTCACATCTAAGTCATTGTGCAAAGTCATTTGAGTTCACTTTGCTATACCACCAATATGAACATTTAGTATTGCAATGGCAGTATGGAACATAAACATATGCCAAAAGAATGCTTGTTTTATATTCATGTGCACAAGAAAGTCGGGTATCTAGGAGAAGAACAAAAGCAATTACACTTTCCACAAATAACCAAAATATAAAAATGAGATAATATAGGAATGGTAATAAACTTGTGCTTGTCATTATCATAGGAATGGAAAGGGTAGGTTATTACCTAATAACACATACTAAAGGGTAAATAACAATAGTGCTTGATTTAAACACTTTAATATATCTTAACATTTACTAGAGTCCTCTGGTTATAATTCAAAAGTCAAAAACATACAAAAAATAGTTTTTAGAAATATAAAACAGTGTCGTCTAACCGATGCGCACACGCCACATGTTATGCATGCAAGCCTTGGCTGATGTTGCCACTCGTTAGATGATATCATTTTCCTGATGCTCACTGGCTACGAACGCTGCCGCCTACAGTTGGGCGAAGCCGATGTCGCTTACCATATGCACACATGCCACGTCATCGCAATTCCCACATGCCATATCAGATGTGTGGCCAGTTGAAGCTGTTGATTCCGTGACGTGGAATGTAACTTAGAGGAGTAGACATCATTTTTTCTAAAGATTCACAATGAACATGTAAAACCAAATGATGCACGTTCTAAGGTACAAACATACATTAGCATCCAGAAATAATTTTTTTGTGTATATATAATGAAGTAGTTTTCAACAAGTTTTTAAAGTATTTTTTGGGTTATTTCGAAAAAGACTAATATATCAATAAAACATAGGAAAAATATGCTAAAACATAAAAAGATTGCTCAAAAGTGAGAAATATATATATATCGTAACCTTAAATTCAACAATTTTAACAATTTTTTTAATTTCTATTTTTGTTCGACATCTGCAGACTGATGTGTGCAGGCTACATACAATGCTGTCAGGTAATATTTGACCTCGACGAACTGATGTGCGCGCACTGTAGACGATGGTAGAAAGCCACGTCTCACGTTAGCTGACTGTTCAGTGCATGCCAAAGGAAATGAGTATTGGCAAAGCTTGATGTCGCCAGATAATTATTTGCAGGCCATGGGTGATGCAGGAAGTGCATGCCCGACGATGGTTGAGTGATGTCCAAAAGCCATGTAGATATTGGCAGTCCACGGGCGACACAGGCTACGAACGATGTTAGCAACCCATGTTCGACGTTGTCTCACCATTGTGTTCTAGACAAGAGAGATAAAGGAAGGCGAAGTCTGATGACCGCCATATGATGTGCACAGGCCATGACTGATGTGGCTGGTAAATGCCCCATGTCGCCTGAGCGATGTGCACAAGCTTGGACCAATGCGGAAGTCCACAACTAGTGTCACCTAGTCTATTCCACTTTCCATTGGCCGATGTGGCTTCACCACAACCAATGTCGCCTACTGTGATGTGCTTCGTAGATGAGTTCAGTTTTCTACCTGATGAGATGACGTAGATTTCAAGATACGCAAATCTATGCATAAATGCCTCTGTTGATGATGCATGCCTTTGTCCGATGTCGATTTCCTAATACACACATTCCACGTCCATGCGTGAAGGCCTTGTCTAATGATGCATGCCATCAGCCAATATCTTTTTCCAGATGAGCTCATGCCATTGTAGATGCATCCAGACCTTGGCTGATGTTTCTTGTTGTTGATCGTTATCTGCATACCGATGTGTACATGCTAGGGACGATATTGGGAGGGGAAGTCCAATGTTGGCAGGCCGATGTGTGCAGGCTACAAACGATTGTGGTAGGATGTTTTGGACCTCGGCAGACTAATGTATGTAGGCTCCGAATGATGTTGTCACACCATATTCTACGAAGGGAGATTGTTATGTGCAAGGTGAAGACGATGTTGGTAGCCCACGTTAAATGTTTTTTATCGTTTTGGGTCATCCAATGGCAATAAAAGAAGACCACGTTTGGCGGTTGTTGACCATTTTGAGCATGCAAAAGGCAATGAGGGCACGCCATGCCTGATGTCAGTTGAACATTGTGTGCAGGCTAAAGGAAATGCGGGCAAGCTACACACTATATCGGTTTACCATTTTGTGCAGGCCAAATCGATATGGGAAGTCCAAGCCCAAAAATGACAGAGCAATGTGCACAAGAAATGACCGATGTGTGTAGTCCACGAAAAGCGTTAGCTGAGCGATGTGCACATTCCATGACCGATGTGAGTGGTCCACAATTAATGTTGCATGCCTAATGCTGCTTATCATTGGATGACGTCGCTTCGGCTTGGCAGAAGCACATAGGACCTTGATGATGCTCTCTGTCATTTCCTAACGCCATTTTCTCCCAGCCAATGCGCACATGCCATAGCTCATTTGTTCAGACCTTTCCTTAAATTATTAATTAAGAAGAAATAGGAAAAAAATGAAAAAATTTAAAAATTAACCCCAAAAATTCATAAATAAATGTAGTAACCTTAAATCAACATTATCATAAATTTTAGTTTTTAAAGTGTAATGTTAAAAAACTATAAAAATATATTGTAAAAACCAATAATCTTGCTCAAAAATATAAGAATGCTCAAAAATACTTATAAACATGTGAAATTAATGATAAATTACATATATCTTACATATAAAAGATGTTTGAATATCATAAGAACCATAAGCCTGATAAAATTTGTACGAATGAACCATGTGTGACGGAAACGTTGATGATAGATGATGGAAAATAAATAAATATGTTATTATGGAAGGGCATTTCACAATCTTTTAATATTTGTACAGCATGAAAATCTGCATGTTGTCGACTCGACCTCGATCAATGTCGCTACATGCAATGTTGCTCGTCTAACAAGTGCAAGTAATATACGATGTGGGTAGGCATGTCCGACATTGGCTGACCAAAGTGTGCAGGACATAGGTGATAAATCTAGGACACGTCTGACATTTGTAGAGCGATATTTTAATTCGACGGGCAATGCACGTGTGCAGTGTCAAATATTGGCAAATTGATGTGTGTAGGTTTCGGATGATGATGGAAGCCGCTTGTGACATCAACTGACCGATGTGTACAGGCCACACACGCTAGGTGCATCCCACATGCGACATCAGCTGACCGTTATGTTCAGGGCAAAGGCTATGCGGGCAGGCCATGTACGACAATAAGGGAAGGCAACTCTAGCATCGGCTGATATTGTATGCTGTACAAAGGCGATGTAGGAAGGTCACGCCTATTGATAAATACAAAAAAGATAGGGTAGGCAACTCCTGACGTTCAATGACCATTGTTCATTCGAAAGGCGATGGGGGCAGACAACGCCTGATGTTGCATGACCGTTGTTTCCAGGCCTGTGGTGATGAGGTCATTCCACACCCAACGATGTCTTAGCAATGTGAAAAATTCACGACCGCTGTAGGTAGTTTACAGTAAACGATGATTGACAAATATGTAAGCTATGATCAATGAATGTTGCCCACGTCCGGCGTCGACTGGCCGACATGTGCAGACCAATGGATATGTGGGAAGCCCAAACCTGATGCGCACTTGATGATAGTCACAGGCCAAGGCTGATTCGACTAGTCCACGCACAAAATGGAATGGGCAATGTACACAATCCACGATCTTTGTGATAGTCATTTTCCTAGATAATGTCATTTTTATTGTCTGATGTTACTTTTTCGAAGCTTTTAGGCCTTGGCTGATGCTATCTACTATTGTCCGACGCTGATGTTGCCATGTATATTCTCACACGCCACGGCTGATGCGTGAAGGTATTTCCTGATGTTGTATGTCGTTGGCAAGCGTCACTTGCTCATAGTGCACGGGCTTTGGCAAATGCTGCCTTACGTTGGCCGTTGAAAAAGTTTCCTAACCGATGCACACACTCCATGATCGATGCACACAGGCATTGGTTTATGCTGCATTCTATTGGCCGACGTTGCTTGTGACATGAGCACATGCCATGTCAGATGCGTGCAATCCTTGGATGATACTCCATGTCGTTGTCTGACAATGCTTGCCTGAAGCAAACAAGCCTATGATGATGTTTCCTTCCATTATGTACATGCCAAAGGTGATCTCAGAAGGCCACGTCCAAAGTTGTATGGCCCTTGTGTGCAGGTACAAGCCAATAAAGGAAGGACATGCTCAGCGTCGGCTGACCGTCATGCAAGCCAACGGTGATGGTGCAGCCTGTCAGTGGTAGATGTCGGCTTGCGAATGCACAGGACATGATCGATGTCGCCGAGTTGACGCACACATTCCACGGCCGACTCGTGCAGATCTTGGATTTTTTTGTGTGCCATTTGAAAATGTCGTTTGCCTGGTGCGTGTCAATCAATGTCGCCTATCCGATGCACTGAAATCACTTTTGAAGTCGCCCATGCCACATTTGAAAACGTATGTGCAGGCCTTGGCTGATGCTGCATTCTATTGGATGACATTGCTTTGAAAATGTGCACATACCACATTTGTGCATGCAGGCCTTAATTGGTGTGCATGCAATTCCTGACGTCACTAAATGCTATTGGCTTACGCAGCTTGCAATATGTGCACATGCAACGTCAAATGCATGTAGGCCTTGGCTGATTGTGCATGTTGTTAGACAACAACTAAAGAATGATCTGTGCAGGCTACGGATTATGCTGACAGGCCACATCAAACGTTTGTAGACGGATGTGTGCAGGCTACGAACGATGCTGCCAGTCCATATCCAACATTTGTAGACCGATGTGTGAAGGCTATGGAGGATGATGGCACGAAATGTTTGACGTTGACAGCCAGATGTGTTCAGGATAAGAATGATATTGTCAGTCCACGTTGAACGTTGATAGAGTGATATGTGCAGGCTGTGGACGATGCTTGCGTCCCATGTTTGACGTCGAATGACTCTTGTGTGCAAGCCAATGGAGATTTGGGCAGACCACACCAGACATCGACTAACCAATGCATGAAGGCAAAAGGCGATGTGTGAACGACACGCCCAACGTCGACTAACCATTATGTGCATGTCAAAGGCTATGCAGGAACGCAATGCCTGACGTTGGCTGACCGTTGTGTTTAGACCAAGGGCGAGGCAGGCAGTCCTCATTCGACAATGACTGGGCAATGTGCGTAAGCTATTGATAATTAGTGCACTACACAACTAACATCGGTGTAGCAATATGCACATGCCATGATCAATGCGGGTAGTGCACGACTAATATTGCCTGGTCGATGCCACTTTGAATTATCTGATGTCGCTTTCTTGAAGAGCATATGTATTATGTTGATACTACCTGCGGTTCCCTACATTGATTTCATCTAAACAATGCACACGTGCCAGAGGTAATGCATGCATGCCTTGGCTGATGCTGCCTGTAGGTGGCCGACATCGCTTCCCTGATGATCATAGGCTACGGACGATACTACCTACAATTGGTTGACACCGATGTAGTTTGCAAGATGCACACGTGCCACGTCTGATGTGTGCAAGCCTTGGTTGACGCTGGCTATAGTTGGTGGATGTCAATTTCCCAATTCCCACATGATATTTCATATGCATGGCCAGTTGGAGCTCTTGATTTAGTAAGGTGGATTTTTACTTTGAGGAGTTGAGATCATTTTTTCTAGAGATTCTATGAACATGTATAACCAAAAGATGCACGTCCGAAGGTACAAACATACATTAGCATCCACAAATATATTTTTTGTGTAAATAAAAAATTATTTTTCAACAATTTCTTGAAGTATTTTTTTTGGTTATCCCGAAAATGAGTAATTGATTGATAAATCATAGGAAAATATGCCTAAATATAAAAATAATGCCGAAAATTCCCAAATATATATAGTAACCCTAAATTAAACAATTTCAACAATTTTTTTAATTTCTATTTTTATTCGGTAAATCATGTAAATGAATAATGATGTATGTAAAAAAGGAAAAATATGACAAATTATAAAATTAATGCAAAAAATCAAAAAAATAAATATAATAACATTAAATTCAACATGTTCACTAAATTTCTGTAAAATTTATTTTGGTTTGGTAAATCCTCATAAATGAATAATTCATAAATAAAAAAAGAGAAAAATATGAAAAGAACATTAATTTCAAAAATTCAAAATTAAATATATTAATCTTAAATTCACTTATTTCAATGATTTTTTTAATTTTTATATTTTTGGTTAATCTTTAAAAATGGGTAATTTATTCTTAAAAAAAATTAAAATATGTAAGATACATATTAAATTAATTACAAAAATTCACAAATAGATATAATAATCTTAAATTCAACAAATTCAATGATTTTGAATTTTTAGTTTGCTTTGATAAACCCCATAAATGGGTAATTAATTAATAAAAATTAAGAAATTGTGAAAAGAAAATATAAAATTTAAAACAAAATTACACAAATAAAACTAGTAACCTTAAATTCAACAAATTCATAAATTTTAAATTTAAATGTGACATAAAAAAGGAAAACAATAAAAATTAATTTTTAAAAATGAATAAAAGACAGAAAAATAAGAAAATACTAAAACATACTTCTAAACATGTGAAACTTATATTGGAGTACATATTTGTACAAAAATAAAATTGGTACGAATGAACCACATGAGGTAGAAACATTGAGAATAATTGATGGTAAATACACAAAATATGTTGTTTTATACGAAACGAGTTTCACACTGTTTTGCTTTCTGTACAACATGGAGTTTTCCATGATTTTTACTAGACTTCTATCAATGCTGTCGCATGCAATGTTGCTCGTCTACCTAGTTCAACTCACAGATGTTTCGGGTATGCACGCCCCATGATGGCTGAGCGATGTGCACAAACCACGAAAGATTCGAGTGGTCCACTACCAATGTCTGCTGAGCAATGTGTAGGCTATGACCAATGAGGGTAGCACATATCTGACTTGTGCTGGTGGTTGTGTGCATCACAAGGGTGAAGCGGGAAGTCCAAGCGTAACAACAGTTGAGTGATGTGCACATACCACATACAATATGGCCGATCCACGCCTACCCTTAATTGAGCAACGTGAAAGAGCAACAACTGATGCGTTAGTGCACGACTAATGTCACCTTGACGATACTGCTTGACATTTGCTGATGTCGCTTGCCTAAAGCATATTAGGCTTAGTTGATTTTGACTACTCTTTCTCGATGTTGATGTTGCAGGATTTGGACGATACTGCCTATCATTGGCCATTATCTCTTGCTCGAAGAGGACATGCATTGGCTGATACTGCCTGACGTTGGACGATGCAAATGTCACCCAAACGATGAACACACGCCACGAATAATGGGTAATTCATTAGTAATGAACAGGAAATGTGGACAAAGTTATAAAATTTTTGCGAAATATTCACAAATAAAAAAAGTAACCTTAAACTCAATAATTTCAGCAATTTTGTATTTTTAGTTTTGATCAGTAAATTCCGAAAATGGGTAATTAGTCAATAAAAATATGAAAACATGAAAAAACTATAAAATAAAAAAAAATCACGAAATATCTATAAGAACTATAAATTCAATTTATTTTATAATTTTAGTTTTTAAAATTTAATGTAAAATATAAACAACCATAAAATAAATTTAGAAAATGAATAAAAGTTGGAAATATATGAAAATTCTCGAAGATACTTCTAAACACATGAAACTCATGATAGAGTACATATTTGTACAAATAAAAGATGTTTCAAAATCGTACAAACCATAAACGTAATGAAATTGGTACGAAAGAACCACGTGAGGCAAAAACATTGAGAATAAATGATGGAAAATATATGTATTTGTTGCTATGCAAGAAAGACATTTCACACTCTTTTGATTTATGTACGAAATAAAAATCTTCAAGTTATTGACTAGACATTAATCAATGTCGCTGTATGTGACATCAATCGTCTAACAAATGTAAACTACTAACGATACGGGTAGGCACATCCAATGTAGGTTCACCAAAGTGTGCTGGAAACCAGTGATGCATCCAGGTCATGATAGATGTCCCAATATTACTGTGTGCAGGCTACGTACAACGCGGGAAGGTCATGTCTGACATCGGCATTTCGATGTGTTCGATTTATGGATGATGCTGGAAGGCCACATTCAACATCGTCTGAGTAATGTGTGAAGGCCAGGGACAATAGTTGCAGCCCACGTCCAAAGTTGACTGATGATTATTTTCATTAACAAGGAGATGCAGGCAGTCCATGATAGATGCGGTTTACTATTGTGTTTAGGACAAAGGTCAGTCAGGAACGTCACGTCTGATGTTGGCTATCCATTTTTGAAAGGCCAAAGGTAATGCGGGAAGGTCAAGCCTGATGTCGACTGAATGTTGTACATGCCAAAGCCGATGGGATAAGGCAATACGTGATGTCGCCTATCTGTAGTTGCAAGTCATGAGCAATGTGGACCGTCCACACCTAACAACGACTAAAAGGTATGTAGTAGCCCAACCGATGCGAGTAGTCCACGACCCACATGGACTGACAAAGATGAAGGCTACATCTGGTGCTAGAAGCTCACGTCCTACGTCGACTAGACATTGTGCGCAAGTCAAGGGTTATGCGTGAAGTTCAATCCAAAAACTGCTGAGTGATGTGCACAACCTATGGACAATGCAGTCGGTCCACGCCCGACGTCGACTGAATGATGTGCACAAGGCACAAGTGATGCGTAGTCCATGACTAGTGTCGACTGGCCAATGATGCTTTTCACATGTCTATATACCATGTCTGAAGCATAGAGGCCTTGGATAATGTTGACTTCCATTGGCCAACGTCAGTGTCACCTTATCGAAAAGTACACATTATGGTTGATGTGTGCAAGACTTAGCGGATGGTGCTTGTTGATGCACAATGTCGTTTTCCTAAAGTGCACAAGCCTTGCTGAAGGTTCGTGACGTTGGCTGATGCAAATGTCGCCAAGCCAAATGCACACACAAGCACAAATGATGGGTGCATTCCTTGGAAGACGCCACATACCATTTAAGAGGTGTTCTATCTATGGCTGATGCTACCTGTTATTGGTTGACGTCGCTTGTCCAAAGAGCAGAAGCTGTTAATGATGGTGCATGCCATTTGCTGATGTCGATATCGCTCAATCAATGCGCACACACCACTTATTATACGTGTATGCCTTGGATGATAATGTAGGTTGTGTTCTGACTACACTTGATAGATGAGAACAATCCACATCATATATGTGAAGACATTGTCCGGTGCTCCTTGCCATTGGACGACGTCTCCTGGCTGATATGTGCAGGCCAGCAGCCGATGTCGCCCAGTAAGTGGACACATGCCATGACTGCTGCGTGCAGTCATTGGCTTATGGTTCGTGCAATTGGTCAGTGTCGCCTTTCTAGTGCGTGCAGGCCAAGAGAGATTTCGTTAAGTCAATGTGTATATGCCACAATTGATGAGTTCATACACTGGATGTTGCTTCCTCCTATTGGCCGATGTGGCTTGGCTAATTTTCACACGCCACATGCAATGTTTCCTAATCGATACTCTTAGGAGACATCTTAAGTCTCCTAGTCGATATGCACACAAAACAATATGTGCATGCAGTCCTTCGCTGATGCTTCATGGTGTTAGCCGATGTTGCTTGGCTGGTGCACACTTGACACGTTTGTGCATTCATTCCTTAGGTGATACTGCATGTCATTGGGTGAAGTCTCTTGATAATATTCACATTCCACATCCGTGCGTGTAGTCCTTTAATGGAGCCATATGCCATTGAGCATCGTCGCTTGCCATATGCACACATGCCACACAACATGTGTGCAAACTTTTGCTGACGTTTTCTATTTTAGCCGACATTAGCATACTGATGTATGAAGGTTGCGCATGATGCTTGCAGGAAAAGTTCAATGTCAGTAGTATATTGTGTGTAAGATACGGAAGGTATTTACAGTCCATGTTCGACGTCGGTAGACCAATATGTGTAGGCTATGGACGACGCTATCAGGTAATGTTCGACGTTAAAATACCAATGTATGCAGGCTGCATACGATGTTGGAAAGCAACGTATCACGTAGGCTGACTATTGTGTGCAGTCCAAAGCTGATGAGGATAGGCAATGCCCGATGCTGGAAAGAAACGTATCATTTGCCAGATGCACACGTGGCATGTCTGATGCATACAAGCCTTGGTTGATGCCGCATGTAGTTGGTTGACGTCACTTTCCCGATTACCACATGCCATATCAGATGTGTGGCTAGTTAGAGCTCTTGATTATGTAATGATGATTCTAACTTAGAGAAGTAGACATCGGTTTTTCTATAGATTCTATGAAAATGTAAAATCAAAAGATGCACGTTCTAAGGTACAACCAGGTAGTAGCATCCACAAATAACTTTTTGGTATATATAAAAATTGAATTTTCAACAATTTTTGATGTATCTTTTTGGGTTATCCCGAAAATGAGTGATTGATTAACAAAACATTGGAAAAATATGCTAAAATCTAAAAATAATGTCGAAAATTAACAAGTACATATAGTAACCTTAAATTCAACAATTTCAATAATTTTTTGAATTTCTATTTTTGTTCATTAAATCCCGAAAATGAATAATTGATGTATGAAGAACAAGAAAAATATGAAAAAACCATATAATTAACGCCAAAAATTCACAAATAAATGTAATAACCTTAAATTCAACAATTTCACTAATTTTTGTATAATTTATTTTTGTTTTGTAAATCATGAAAAATGAATGATTCATGAATAAAAAAAGATAAAAATATGTAAAAAATGATTAACGCCAATAATTCAAAAATAAATATATTAATCTAAAAGTATCTAATTTCAACAATTTTTTAATGTTTAATTTTTTTTGGTTAATCTTCAAAAATGGGTAATTTATAAATATAAAAAATAAGAAAAAAAATGAAAGATCCGTATTAAATTAATTACAAAAGTTCACAAATAGATATAGTACTCTTAAATTCAACAATTTCAACGATTTTTAATTTTTAGTTTTGTTTGGTAAACCTCGTAAATGGGTAACTAATTAATCAAAAATATGAAAATTTTAAAAAAATATAAAATTAAAGCCAAAAAATAACAAATAAAACTAGTAACCTTAAATTCAACAATTTCTTAAATTTTAATTTTTTAAATAGGACATAAAAAAGGAAAAACCATAAAAAAAAATTTTTAAAAATGAATAAAAGTTGGAAAATAAGAAATTGCTGAAACATACTTCTAAACATGTGAATCCTATGTTGGAGCACATTTTTGCACAAATACAAGATGTTTTAACATTGTACAGACTGTAAACAAAATGAAATTGGTACGAATGAACCACGTGATGCAGAAACAATGAGAATAATTGATGGAAAATACACAATTATGTTGATTTACACGAAGGGTGTTTCACAATCTTTTGATTTCTGTACAGCATGGACATTTGCATGTTTTTGACTAGACCTCAATCAATGTCGCCGCATTCGAAGTTTCTAAGATACCAAGGCCAAGCCACACACAATATGGTTAGGAATGTCCGATGACACTTGAGCGATGTGTACTATCCGCGGAAAATTCGGGTAGGCCACGATCGATGTTGACTGAGCAATGTGTAGGCTATGTCCAATGAGGGAGGCACACATCTGACGTCGACTGGTGGTTGTGTGAAGGCCAAGGGTGATGCAGGAAGTCCAAGACTAACGACAGGTGAGTTATGTGCATAGGCCACGGACTGATGTGGCAGTCCATGGCCAATGTCACCTTGAGAATACAACTGGACATTAGACGATGTCACTTGCCTGAAGCACTTTAGACTTGGATGATGTCGCCTGCGCTTGGTCGATGTTGATGTTCCCCTGCCGATGTGCACACGCCATGAATGATGTGTGCAAGACTTGGTCGATTCTGCCTTTCGTTGGCCAACATTGCTTGATCGAAGAGACAAGCCTTGTCTGATACTGCATGACGTTAGATGATTCAAAAGTCACCTAACCGATAAACACATGCCATAAATAATGGGTAATTTATTAATAAAGAATTGGAAAAATATGGAAAAAATTATAAAATGAATACCAAATATTCAAAAATAAATAAAGTAACCTTCAATTCAACTATTTTATCAATTTCTCATTTTTTTTAGTTTTGATCAGTAAATCCCTAAAATGGGTAATTGGGTATTAAAATTAGGAAAATGTGAAAAACTATTAAATTAATGAAATATATATATATATATATATATATATATATATATATATATATATATATATATATATATATATATATATATATATATAAACCTTCAATTCAGAAATTTTATAAATTTAATTTTGAAATATGCGAAACCATGATAGAGTTCATATTTGTACAAAGAAAAGATTTTTCAATATCTTACGAACCGTAAATGCAATAAATTGGTACGAAAGAACCACGTGAGGCAAAAACATTGATAATAAATGATGGAAAATAGATTTATATGTTGTTATGAATGAAAGCCGTTTCACAATCTTTTGATTTTTGTTTGAAACGAACATCTGCATGTTATTGACTAGACCACGATCAATGTCACCGTATGTGACTTCGCTCGTCTAACAACTACAAGCCACATATGATGTTGGTAGGCACGTCCAATGTGGACTCTCCGAAGTATGCTGGAAATAGGCGATGCGGCAACGCCATGTTAGATGTCCGCAAATTAATATGTGCAGGTTACAGACAATGCACGCAGGTAACGTCCGACATTGGCACAATGATATGTGCCTGCTATGAATGATTTTGGCAGGATAAATCCAAAATCGTCTTACTAATGTCTGAAGGCCAATAACGATAGTTGCGGCCTATGCCCAAAGTTGACATACCATTTTTTGTATGCAAAAGGCAATGCGGGCAGGCCACGATCGATGAGGTTTACCATCATGTTTAGGACGAAGGTGATGCGTCAAGGTCCCATCCCGATGTTGTCTATTCATTTTGGGAAGGCTAAAATTAATGCGGGAAGTACACGTCCGACGTTGGCTGAATGTTGTTCATGCCTAAAGCGATGGGGGAAAGGAATGCATAATGTCGCCTAACTGAGTTTGCAAGCATAGGGCGATGTGGGCCATCCACACCTAATAATGACAAAGCAATATGTAGAAGTCCGACCGATGCGATTAGTCCACGGCTAGCATCATTGAGAAAGATGTAGACTACAACCGATACTGGGAGCCCACGTGTGACGTCGGCTAGCCATTGTGCACAGGACAAGGGCAATGCGTGAAGATCAAACTCAAAACTTCTGAGTGATGTGCACATACCAGTGACAATGCATTCAGTCCACGCCTGACATCGACTGAGTGATATGAACATGGCACATCCGATGCTGTAGTCCATGACAATTATCGCCTGTCCGATGATGCTTGCAATTTACTGATATTTTAAGCCTGAAGCACAGAGGCCTTGATTGTTGTTGAATTTTATTTGCCAACGCTGATATCACCATATCGATGCGTACACGTCATGACTGATGTGTGCAGGCTTTGGTGGATGGTGCTTGTTGTTGGACAATGCCCATTATCCAAAGTGGAAAAACCTAGCTGATGGTTCTGAACGTTGGCTAATGAAAATGTCACTAAGAAGATTGCTACATGCAAATAACGATGGGTGCATGCCTTGGAAGATGTTGCATTCCATTAGGGAACATTGATTCCTATATGCGCACATTATATTTTAGAGGCTTTTTATCAATGGCTGATGTTGCCTGTTGTTGGTTGACGTCCCTTGCCCAAAACACACAAGATTTTTTTTATGGTTCATGCCATTTGCTGACGTCGATTTCGCTCAATCAATGCACACACGCCACAGATTATCTGTGCATGCATGGAATGATAATGCAAGTCTTTGTTTGACTTGACTTGCTAGATGTGCACACACCAAGTCATATGCGTGAAGACTTTTGCTAGTGCTGCCTACAATTGGATGACATTTCCTAGCCGATGTATGTAGTCCATGAGCGATGTCACCCAAAAAATGCGCACATGTCATGACTGATGCGTGCAGTCCTTGGCTGATGGTTCGGTAAATTGGTCGATGTCTCTTTTCCAACGTGCACAGGTAAAGAACAATTTCGTTGAGTCAATGCGCACATGCAACGAGTGACACATGCATATCTGGGGTATTTCTTCCTAGCATTTGCCATTGTCTCTTGGCTAATTTGCACAGACCACATGCAATTTTGCCTGGTCAATGCAGTTAGGAGACAACTGATGTTTCCAAGTCCATGTGCACACGACACGGTTTGTGCATGCGGGCATTGGTTGATGCATTACGCAGTTGGCTATTGTTGCTTTCCAGATGCATACATGCCACGTAAGTGCAAGCTGATCTTGGATCATACCGCATTTCATTGGGTAATGTCACTTGCTAGATACTTATATTCCGCATCAGTGCGTGCAGACCTTAGTTGAAGTCATATGCCATTGGCCATTGTCTCTTGCTAGATGCACACATGCAAAGCGAGATGTGTGCAAGCCTTGGCTGATCTTTTCTTTCTTGGCCGACATCTTCATATAGATGTGTGTAGGCTACGCACGATGCTGACACACAACATTCAATGTCAATAGTAAGATGTTTGAAGGAAACCGAACATTCTTGCATGCCATGTTCGATGTCAGTTAACAAATATTTGTAGGCTACGGACGACGCTGTCAGGTAATGTTCGACATTTACAGACCAATGTGTGCAGGTTGCGGACGATGCTGGAAAGCAATATATCATGTGGGCTAACTCTTGTGGGAAGGACAAAGTCTATAAGGATAGGAAATGCCCGATGTGTCCAGAGCATTGTTTTAAGGCCATGGGTGATGCAGGAAGTCGATGCCTGATGATGAATCCACGGTAGATGCGGACAGTCCGCGGGCGATGCCAACTACAAACGATGATGGCCACCCACGTAAGACATTGGGTCTCTATTGTGTTCTGGACAAGGACAATACGGAAGGCAAAGTTTGATGACCGTTGTGTCATGTACAAAGTACACGACTGATGTGACTGGTAAACGCTTTATGTCTCCTGAGCGGTGTGCACATGCTTGGACCAAAGTGGCAGTCCACGACTAGTGTCGCCTAGACGATACTACTTTCCATTCTCCGATGTGCGTAGGTTACAAACAACGTAAACTAGCATGATGTGCTTAGACCACGACATAAGTTAACCAACTGATGAGCACATGACCCAAATGATTCTTGCAATCTTTTCAAATACTGCTTGTTAATGTCCGACGTTGATTTCAAGGTACATGCATGCCATATATACACATCGAGGCCTTTTTTGATGCTACATGCCTTTGGACGACGTCGCTTGCCAGATATACACATTCCACGACCATTCATGTAGGCCTTTTCCAGATGCGCACATGACATGCCAGATGCATGTAGTTCTTAGATGATGCTTCTTGTCGTTGGCCCAAATCTGCATACTGATGTTTGCATGCTATGGAAGATGTTGGGAGGGAAAATCTGATGTCGGAAAACCGATGTTTGTAGGCTATTAAAGTTTGTGCTAGGTTATGTTAGCCGTCAGCAAACAGATTTGTGCAGGCCAAAGAATATAAAAATGCTCAAAAATACATCTAAACATGTGAAACTAATCATAAAGTACATATTTGTACATATTAAAGATTATTCAATTTCGTACAAATAATAAACCTGATAAAATTAGTACGAAGGAACCAAGAGAGAAAGAAAGGTTGATAATTGATGATGGAAAATAAATGAATATGTTGTATAACGTAGCGCACGGGCCTTGGCAGATGCTGCTTGACATTGGCTGATACAAATGTTTCCCAACTTTGCACACACTCCAAGACTGATGGAAGTAGGCATAGGATGATGTTGTTGCAACCAAAATGCACATATACCATGTCAGATGCGTCAAGCATTGGTTGATGATACATTTCATTTGATGAAATTGCTTGCCAGAAGCACAAAAGCCTCTATGCTGCCTGCCATTTTTCGACGTTCTTGCCGACCCACCTATGAATACATGCCCCCATTTGACCATTGTGTGCAAGCTAAATGTGATCCCGGATTGCCAAATCTGACGTAGGCTTACCGTTATGCAAGCCAAAGGTGATGGGGCAGGAAATATACAACATCGTGTGACCTTTGTGTAGGAAAAAATGAGGGAATGAAACACCTGATGTCCTCTAATAGTCGTTTGCATGAGAAGGGTGATGCGGGAAGACCATATCTGAAGATGACTAGCGATGTTGATAAACAACGGCCCATGAGGGCTGTCGGCGACTGATATTGGTTGAGTAGTGTGTAGGCTACAAGTGATGCAGGTAGCCCATGTTTGATGTTGGCTTGTTATTGTGTGCAGGTCAAGGGCTATAGGGGAAAGCAAAGATGGACGATGCTGAGTGATGTGTAGAGGCCACGACTAATGCGGCTGATCAATGTGTCTAGTTCAAAAAATATGCAGCAAGCCCACGTCCAATGTTGACTATCATTTTGTTTTAGGCCAATGGCGATGCGGTAAGGCCAAGCCCGACGTCGGCTAACCGATGTATATGGCAAAACCGATGGGGGAAGGCAATGCATAATGTTTCTTGACCATAGTTGCAAGCCAATGGCGATGTGGTCAGTCCACACTTGATGATGGTTGTGCGATATGTACAAGCCTTAATCGATCTGGGTAGTCCGTAGATGACATGGACTGAGCAATATACAGTCTATGTCGGGTGCACACATCTTACATTCTACGTCGGCTTGCTGTTGTTTGCAGACAAGGGAGATGCAGGAAGGTCAATCTCGATGATTGCTAAGTGATGTGCACAACCCACGTCTGATTCAATCTGTCCACTCACGACATCTACCGAGTGATGTGCAAAGGCCACAACTGATGCGATAGGCCACAACCTATGTTTCATGGATGATGTCGCTTGGCTTTTGCCGATGTTTCATGCTCAAAGCACAGAGGCCTTGGCTGATACTCCCTTGCGTTGGTAGACGCTTATATGAACTTGTCGATGTGCACACGCCATGCTCTATGCGTGAAGACCTTTCCATATGTTGCATGTCGTTGGCCGATGTCACATGCCAGATGCACATATGCCATGTCTGTGCTTATAGGCCTTGGCTAATTCTGCATGCCACTGGACGAAGTTGCTAGGGAGATACGCATATTCCAAGGTTGTTCTTGCAGGACTCTAATGAATCCGCATGCCATTGGACGACGTCCTTTACTAGATGCCCACATGTCACATTTGATGAATGCATTCCTTGGTTGATATGACCTAGCCTTGGCCAACCTCAGCAAACTATTAAGTTTAGGCTACGAATGATGAAAGCAGTCCCAATCCTACATTGCTAGATAGATTTGTGAAAGCTATGATAATGTTTGGAGGCCACATTCAATATTGGAAGACCAATTACTGCAGGATACAAATGATGCAGTCAGGAACCTTTCAATGTTGGTTGATCCATGTGTGCATTTTTGCCGGTGATGGTTACATCCGAGGTTCGACATTGGCTGACCATTGTGTGCATTCCAAAGGCAATGCGGTTATATAACATTTTATGTAGGTTGGCCATTGTGTAGAGGCCAAAGGACATGCAGGTAGTCCATGCTCAATGTCGATTGACCAGTGTGTGCAGGTCAAAGGCGGGACAAGCAGGGAAGCCCTGATTTCGACAAATCTCATAGGAAGGCCAATAGAGATATGGGTAGTCCACGACTGACAATGACTTAGTGATGTGCACAAGTCAAGACCTATGTGAGAAGTCTACAATCAATGTCAACTAGTGACGTGCACAAGGCACAACCGATGCAGGCAGTCAATGACTAATGTAACCTGGATAATGCCGCTTGCCGTTGGCCGACATTGCTTGACCAAAGTTCACATTTCTATACAAATAGTCTTTGTTGTTATCCGATGCTAAAGTATCCCAGTAGATGCACACATACCACGGCTCATGCGTATATGTCTTGTCTATGTTTCATGTTGTTTTCAGATGTCAGTTGTCCAATTCGCACTAGCGACGGATGATGTTGCCTTTTGTTGGCCGACGCTAGCATAGAGATGTGCACAAGCCATGGTTGATGCAGCCAGTCCACAACTAAATCCATCATAGAAATGTGTAGGCTATAGTGGATGCAGGCAACACACGTTTGACATTGGATTAATGCTGTGTGTAGACCATGACTTATGTAGGAAGGCTAAGACAGACGAACAATGAGGGATGTGCACAAGTCATGACTGATACGACTGAGTGGTGTGCCTAGGACACGATCGATGCGACAGTCAATAACAAATATTGTCTCGACAATGTCGCATGTTGTTGGTCAATGACGCTTGCCTGAATCACAAAGCCCTTGGCTGAAGGTGCCTATCATTGGAAGATGTCGATGTCTTCTTGCTAATGCTCACACACCATAGCTAAGGCATGTAGATCCTTAATGATGATGCTTGTCATTGTCCAACGTCACTTGCCTAAATTGCACAATGCTTTTATTGACGCTTCCCGATGTTGGCCAGTGCAAATGTCGCCTAGCCGATGCACACAAGTCATGATCTATGCGTGAATTACTTTGCTGATGCTGAATTCCATTGGCCAACTCCATTTTCTAGACGCGAACATGTCAAGTAAGATATTTGCAGTCCTTGACTGATATTGCTTGTCTTTCGCTGAGATTCTTTGCCCGAAAAGCAAAAGTCTTGGCTGATGGTACCTACGGTTTGCTAAAAACTACATCTCGTATCAAAGAACACTAGCAACATGTTATGCGTCCTTTCCTTATATGATGTTGCCTGACGTTGTCTGACGTCACTTTATTGATTTGCTTAAAGCACATTAGATTCATCAAGACCTTGGATGATGCTGCCTGCTTTTTGATGATGTGAATTGGCTGATGCATGTAGGCCCGGATCAATGTCATCCAATAGTTTCTCACAAGCCATGACTGATGTGTGCATGCCTTAGGTAAAGCAACTTGTCATTGGTAGATGCCGCCTTGCAAATGCGCAGGCCACGATTGATGTCGCCGAGTTGATTCACACACGCCACGGCTGATTCATGCAGACCTTGGATGTTGTTGCGTATCATTGGAAAATGTCGTTCGCCTAATGCACATCAATGACGTGATGCTTTCCATTTGCTGATATTCAATGCCCAAAGTACAAAGGCCTTGGATTGTGTTTACTTTTGTTAGCCAACGCCAATATCACCATATGGATGCGTACACGTCATGGAGAATATGTGTAGGCCTTTGAGGATGGTGCTTTTTGTTGGACAGTGTAGCTTGTCAAATGTGCACAAACCTCACTGATGGTTCTGCACGTTGGCCAATGATATGTAACTAAGATGATTGCGCAGACGCCATGAACGATGGGTGCATGCCTTCTAAGATATTGCATTCCATTTGGGGACGTTGCTTCCTAGATGTGCACATGCCACTATAGAGGCGTGCTATCAATGGCTGATGCAGCTTGTTGTTGGTTGACGTCCTTTGATTGATAATTCATGCCATTACGTCAATGTCACTCAATCGATGCACACACTCCCCATATTATGTGTGCATGCCTTGCATGATAATGCAAGTAGTTGTCTGACTTCACTTGATAGATGCACAGAAACCAAGTCATATGTGTGAAGACTTTGGCTAGTGCTTCCTACAATTGGACGACATCTCCTGGACGATGTACGTAGGCCATGACCGATGTCTCCCAATCAATATGCACATGTCATGACGAATGTGTGCACAACTTGGCAGATGGTTCTGGCAATTGGTCGATGTCGCCTTTCCAATGCGCTTAGGGCAAGAACAATTTCTTCAAGTCAATGCGCACACACCACGAGTGATGTGGGTCGACCTTGGGTGTTTCTTACTCCTATTGGCCGATGTCGCTTAGAGAATTTGTGCAGACCACATTCAATGTTTCCTAGTCGATGCAGTCAGGAGACAGCTAAAGTCTCCAAGTCGATATGCACATGACACGGTTGGTTCATGTAGGCGTTGGCTAATGCTTCACGTAGTTAGTTAATGTTGCTTTCTAGATGCACACATGCCATGTTAATGCAAGTACGCCTTGGCTAATACCGCATGCCATTGGGTGATGTCTCTTGCTAAATAATTATATTTCACATTCATGCGTGCAGGCCTTGGCTAAGGCTATATTCCATTGGCCGTTGTCACTTTCCAGATGCATACATGCCACACCAGATGCGTGCAGGCCTTGGCTGATCTTTTAAGTTTTGGCTGACATCTGCATATTAATGTATTTAGGATACACACAATGTTTGAAGGCAACATTCAATGTAAGATGTGTGCAGGCAACGAAAGATGCTTGCAGGCCATGTTTGACGTCAAGAGACGTATGTGTGTAGGCTACGGACAATGATTTAAGGTAATGTTTGATATTGACAATCCCATGTGTGTAGGTTGCGGACGATGCTGGATAGCCACGTATCATGTGGCTGACAGTTGTGTGCAGGCAAAAGACTATGAGGAAAGGCAATGCCCGATGTCTCCATACTGTTATTTGCAGGACATAGGCGATGGAGGAAGTCGATGTCCGGCTATGAATAAGCGATGTGCATAATACACGGTATTTGTGGTAAGTCCACGGGTGACTCGAACTATGAACGATGATGGCTGCACACGTCCAACATTGGCTCTCCGTTGTGTGTTGGACAAGGGCGATACCGGAAGGCCATGTTTGATGACCGCTGAGTGATGTTCAAAGTACACGAATCATGCGGCTGTTCAATGGTCGTTGTCTCCAGAGCGATGTGAACATGCTTGGACTAATGCTGCAATCCACGAATAGTATCTCCTAGCCGATGGTGCTTTCCGTTGGTCGATGCGCGTAGGTCACAAACAATGTAGACTAGCCTGATGTGCTTAGACCAAGACTTAAGTTGTCCAACTAATGAACACATGAGAAAGATGATTCTTGCAATCTTGGGTAATGCTGCATGTCATTGGCCGACGAAGAATTCAAGATACACACATGCCATGTCTATGGTGCATGCCTTTCTCCGACGTTGCTTGCCAGATATGCACATTCCACCTCCGTTCGTGTAGGCCTTGGCTTAAGATGCATGCCATAAGCCAACGTCTCTTGCCAGATGCGCACATGATATGCCAGATGCATGCACTTTTGTGTTTATGCTTCTTTCCTTCGCCGATATCTATATACCGATGTCTGCATGTAATGGACGGTGTTTGAAGTGGGCATCCGATGTTGGAAGACCAATATGTGCAGGCTATGAACTATTGTGGTAGGTTATGTTGGACGTCGACATATTAATGTGTGCAGGACGCGGGATATAAAAATGTTCTAAAGTACTTTTAAACATGTGAAACTAATCATTAAGTACATATTTGTACATATTAAACATGTTTCAATATCATACAAACCATAAACGTGATAAAATTTGTATGAAGGAACCATAGAGACAGAAATATTGATAAAAGATGAATATATTGTTTTACTATAGTGCACGTGCCTTGGAAGATATTGCTTGACGTTGGCCAATGCTAATGTTTCCAAACCGTTACACACACTCCTTGACTTATGCACATAGGCATTGGATGATGTTGCATTCTATTGGCCAATATTGCTTGCCAGATGCACACATGCCATATCAAATGCATTCAAGCATTGGTTGAGGTTGCATGCCATTTGCTGACATTTCTTTCCAAAAGCATACAAGCCTCTGTTGATGTTGCCTCCCATTTATTGACATTGATGTCGACCAACCGATGCATACATGCCAACACTTGACTGTTGTGTGCAAGCTAAAGGTGATCCCGAAAGAACAAATTTGAGGTCGACTGACCATTATACAAGCCAAAGGTGATGGGGTAGGAAACATACAACGTCCTATGACCGTAGTGTAGGCCAAAGTTTATTGGGGGAAGGCAACACCTTATGTCCTCTAAGTGTCATTTGCATGAGATGGGTGATGTAGAAAGACCACACCAGACGATGACTAATCGATGTTGATAAACAACAATCCATGTGGGCAATACACAACAAATATTAGTTAGGTAGGGTGTTGGCTATGACTAATGAGAGTAGACCATGTTTTATGTTGGTTTTTTGTTGTGTACGGGCCAAGGGCGATAAAGGAATGAAAAGATGGACGACGCTGAGTGATGTGCACAGGCCACGACAAATGCGGTTGATAAATATGTCTAGTCCAAAGGAGATGCGGGAAGGACACGTTGAACATTAGCTATCATTTTGTTACAGGCCAAAGGCAATGCGGTAAGGACATGCTTGTCGTCGGCTAATTGATGTGTAGGCAAAGGCGAAGGGGGAAGGAAACGCCTGATGTCGCTTGACGACAATTGCATCCAAGGGCAATGCGGAAGTCCATGTTTGATGCCGGTTGAGCGTTATACAAAAGACTCGACCGATGCGGGCAATACTCGGATGACGTTGATTGAGCAATATGTAGGTTACGTGCGGTGCATGCATACCACATTCTACGTCGGCTTGTTGTTGTGCAAGACAAGGGAGATGCAGGAAGGTATATTTCGATGATCGCTAAGTTATGTGTACAACCCACGGCTGACGCAACCGCTCCATGCTCAACAACTAGTGAGTGATGTACAATAGCCACAAATGATGCGGTAGGCATCGACCAATGTTCCCTGGATGATGTCGCTTGGCTTTTGTTGATGATGCTTGCTCAAAGAATAAAGGCCTTGGCTGATGATGGCTTCTTTGGCAGACATTGATATCAACCAGTCGATGTGCACACGCCATGGTCGATTCGTGCAGGCCTTGGTATATGTTCCTTGTCATTGGCCAATGTCACTTCCCAGATGCGCACATGCCATATCCGTTCTTACACGACTTGGATGATTCCGCATTCCATTGGCCGACATTGCTTGGGAGATACACATATTCCAAGGTTGTTCTTGCATGACTCTGCTCAAGCCGCATGCCATTGGTCGACGTTCCTTGCCAGATACCCACATGTCACGTTAGATGCATGCATTCCTTGGCTAATACGACCTTCTTTTTTTCCGACCTCAACAAATCATTGTCTGTAGGCTACAAGCAGGCCACATCCGAAGTTGCTCGACAGATATGCGAAAGCTACGATGATGTTTGAAGGCCATGTTTGATGTCGGAAGACCAATGAGTGCAGGATACATATAATGCAGTCAGGAACCTTTTAACGTCAACTAACCAATGCGTGCATTCTGTAGGCAATGGTTACAGCCCAGGACTGACGTTGTCTTACCATTATATTCATTCCAACGGCAATGCAGGAATATCACATCCGAAGTAGGCTTACCATTGTGTACACGCGAAAGGCGATGCAAGCAGTCCATACTCTACGTCGACTGACCAGTGTTTGTAGGACAAAGGAAATACGGGAAGGGAATGCCCAATTTCAACATATCTTCGTTTGAAGTATAAGGGAGATATGGGTAGTCCATAACTAACAATGACTTAGCGATGTGCACAAGTCACGGCTGATGTGAGAAGTCCACAATCAATGTCAACTAGTGACATGCACAAGGCACAACCGATGCAGGAAGTCAATGACTAATGTCACCTTGATAATGCCGCTTGCCATTAGTCAATAATGCTTGACCGAAGTGCACATTCCTATACAAATACTCTGTATTCATTACGGACGATGATGTAGCCCAGTCGATGCCACACACCATGGCTCTTGTGTATAGGCGTTGTCTATGTTTCATTTCATTTTCGGATGTCACTTGTCCAATTTGCACTAGCAACAAATTATGTTGCCTTCTGTTTGCCGACGGTAGCTTTGCAATGTGCACAAGCCATGGTTGATGCAGCCAGTCCACAACTAAAGCCAGTTGAGAAATGTATAGGCTATGGTTGTTGCAGGCAATACACGTTTTACATTGGCTTGTTGTTGTGTCTAGACCACGACTGATGCGAGAAGGAGAAGACAGACGAACAGTGAGTGATATAAACAAGCCATGCCTGATACAGCTGAGTGGTGTGCCCAGTACACGAACAATGTGTCTGTCCATAACAATTATTGTCTGGATAATGTCGCGTGTTGTTGGTCGATGACGGTTGCCTGAAGCACAAAGCCTTTGGGTGAAGGTGCCTATCATTGGCAAATTTCAATGTCTCCTGAATGATGTTCACACACCGCCGCTGAGGAGTAAAGACCCTTGATGATGATGCTTGTCATTGGCCAATGTCATTTACCTAAAACGCACATGCCTTTGCTGATGCTTACCAATGTTAGCTAGTGCAAATGTTTCCTAGTCGATGCACACAAGTCATGACCGATGCGTGCATTACTTTTTTGATGCTAAATTCCATTGGCCAGCTCCATTTTCTAGATGCACACATGTCAAGTAAGATGTTTGAAGGCCTTGAATGATGTTGCCTGTCCTTGGCTGACATTGTTTGCCCAAAGAGTAAAATTCTTGTCTTATGGTACCTGCCGTTAGCCAAAAACGATATCTCTTATCAGAGAACACTCGCCACATGTTATGTGTCCATGCCTTGGATGATGTTTCTGACGTTGCCCGATGTCACTCTCTTAATTTTCACAAAGCACATTAGATTAGTGAAAACTTTGGTCGATGCTGCCTGCTTTTTGGTGATGTTAACTAGCTGATGCATGTAGGCCACGATCGATATCGCCCAACTGTTTCGCACACGCCACGACGGATCCGTGCATGCCATGGCTGAAGAAACTTGCCACTGGTAGATGTCTCCTAGCGAATGCGCAGGCCACGATCGATGTCACCGATTTTATGCACACACGCCACGACTGATCATGCAGATCTGGGATGTTGGTGCATACCATTGGAAAATGTCATTTTCCTAATGCATATCAATCGATGCGACTTGTCCGATGTGCTCAAACAGCTAGTGAATTCGCCCAATTGATGTGCATATGACCTGGTTGATACATTCATGCCTTGGATAATGTTGCATTCTTTTGGCCGACTATGCTTAGTAGATGTGCACATGCCACATCCGTTCATACAAGCCTTGGTTGATATGCCTGCCATTTACAAACGTCACTGTATGCTTTTGGCAGTTATAGCTTGCAACATGTGACCCTGCCACATCAGATGCGTGTTGGCCTTGGCTGATGGTGCATGTCAATGAACGAAATCTTAAGACCGATGTGTGCAGGCTATAGAGGATGCTAATAGGCCACACCCAATGTTTGCACACCGATGTGTGCAGGCTACAAAAGCTGATGGCAGGACACGTTTAACGTCTATAGACAGATGTGTGCATGATATAAATGATGTTGTCAATCCACATACAACGTCGATAGACCGATATGTGCACGATGAGGACAATGCTGGCATCCTATGTACGACATACACTAGATATAAGTGCAGCCCAAAGGCGATTTGAGCAGAGCATGCGCAACGTCGCATGACGAATGCGTAAAGGCCACGCCCCACGTCGGCCCACAATTATTTTCATAACAAAGGCGATGCAGAAATACAATGCCTAATGTTGGCTGACCATTATGGGTAGCGCTAGGGCGATCCGGGCAGTCCACACTCGACAATGACTGGGCAATTATTGCAAGCTACAGATGATGAGCAAAGTCCACAGTTAACATCGATTGAGAAATCTGCACATGCCACGAACAATGTGGGTAGTCCACGACAAATGTTGCCTAGCCGATTCCACTTGGCGTTAGCTTTCGTCGCTTGATCGAAGCACAAATGTATTTGTTGATGCTACTTGTTTGTTCCCGACGGTGATGTCGTCTAAGCGATGCGCACACACGATAGGTAACGCGTGCAAGCCTTGGGTGATGCCGCCTAGTGTTAGCCATTATCACATCCCTAATGCTCACTGGCTACGAACGATGCTACCTACTATTGTTGAAGTCGATGTCACTTGCCAGATGCGCACGTGCCACGTATGATGTGTGCAAGACTTGTTTGATGTCACAAGTAGTTGGTGGACGTCACTTTCCCGTTTCCCACATGCCATATGAGAAGTGTGGCCAATTGGAGCTCGTGATTCCATAATGCGTATTCTAACCTAGAGGGACATTGTTTTTTTCCGAGAGATTCTATGAACATGTAAAACCAAAAGATGCACGTTCTAAGGTTCAAACATACATTAGCATCCAGAAAAAACTTTTTGGTATATATAAAAAAATATTTTTCAAAAATTTTTGAAGTAGTTTTCTGGATAATCCCAAAAAACGAGTAATTGATTAATAACACATTGGAAAAATATGCTAAAATATATAAACAATGCCGAAAATTCACAAACACATATAGTAACCTTTAATTCAACAATTTCAATAAATTTATTAATATCTATTTTTGTTCAATAAATCCTTAAAATAAATAATTGATGTATGAAAAATAAGAAAAATACGATAAACTATAAAATTAACGCCAAAAATTTACAAATAAATATAATAACTTTAAATTCAATAATTTCACTAATTTTTATAAATTTTTTTTGTTTGGTAAATCCTGAAAAATAAAGATTTCATGAATAAAAAAAGAGAAAAAGATGGAAAAAAATTAAGCAAAAGATTCACAAATAAATATATTTACTTTAAATTCTCGAATTTTTACTATTTTTAAAGTTTTTAGTTTTTGTCTAATCTTGAAAATGAGTAATTTATTAATAAAAAATATGAAAAATATGTAAGATGCAAATTAAATTAATGACAAGTATTCACAAATAGATATAGTAATCTTAAATTCAACAATTTTAATGATTTTTATTTTTTTATTTTTGTTTGGTAAACCCCGTAAATGGGTAATTAATCAAAAAAGAATAGGAAAATTCATAAAAATATAAAATTAAAGCAAAAAATTTCACAAAGAAATATAGAAACCTTAAATTCAACAATTTCATTAATTCTAATTTTTTAAATGTGACATAAAAAATGAAAAACCATAAAAATAAAATTTAAAAATTGAATAAAAGTTTGAAAAATAAGAAAATGCTCAAACATACTTCTAAACATGTGAAACTTATGTTGGAGTACATAATTGTACAGATAAAAGATGTTGTAATATTATGCGAACTGTAAACAAAAAAAAATTGGTACGAATGAACTAATAAGGCACATACGTTGAAAATAATTGATGGAAAATACACAAATATGTTCTTTTACACGAAGGGTGTTTCACAATCTTTTGATTTCTTTACGGCATGGACATTTGAATGTTTTTTACTAGACTTTGATCAATGTCGCCGCATGCAATGTCACTCGTCTACCAAGTGCATGCCACAGACCATCCATGTAGGCATGCTTGAAACGACTGAGCGATGTGCACAAGACACGATAGATTCGGGTAGTTCACGACCGTAGTCGGCTAAGCTATTTGAAGGCTATGAAAAAATGAGTGCCGCCCACATCTAACGTGGGCTAGTGATTGTGTGCAGGCCAAGGGCGATGCAGAAAGACCAAGCCTAACAACAGCTGAGTAGTGTGCACATACCGCAGATGATGGAGCGATCCATGCCTACCCTTGATTGAGAGATGTGCAATATCAACAAGTGATGCGACATACCACAACCAATGTCGCCTTGACGATACTACTTGACATTGGCCGATGTCGCTTGCCTGAAGCACAATAGACTTTGATGATGTTGCATTCCCTTGGTCGATCTAATGTTGCCCTGCCAATGTTCACATGGTATATGTGATACGTTCAAGACTAGGGTGACACTGCCTTTCATTAGCCAACATCGCTTGCTCGAAGAGAACAGGCCTTGGATGATACTGCCTGATGTTGTACAAGCAAATGTCACCCAACCAATGAACACACCACGAATAATGTGTAATTCATTAATAAAGTATTGCAAAAAACTCGAAAAACTTATAAAATTAATGCAAAAAATTCACAAATAAATAAAGTAACCTTAAATTCAACAAATTTTTATTATCTCACAAAAATGTTTACTTAGTTAATAAAGTATAGAAAAATTGAAAAAACAATCAAATTAAAGCAAAAAATTCACAAAATATATATACGGACATTCAATTCAAAAAATTTATGAATTTTAATCTTTAAAATGTGATTAAAAAGTTAACAACCATAAAATCAATTTTCAAAAATGAATAAATGTTTGAAATATATGAAAATGCTCAAAAATACTTCCAAAACGTAAACATAATAAAATTGGTACGAAAGAACCACGTGAGGAAAAAAATATTGAGAATAGACCATAGAAAATATATGTATATGTTGTTATGCACAAAAGACGTTTCACACTCTATAACTTTTGTACAAAATGGAAATTCACATTTTATTGACTAGACCTCAAACAATATTGTCGTATGTGATATCGATCGTCTAACAACTGCAATCAATAGAACATACAGATAGGCACATCCAATGTGGGCTAACTGAACTGTGCCGGAAATAGGCGATGTGGCAAGGCCATGTTAGATATTTGCAAATTAATGTGTGCATTCTACCAACAATGCGGGAAGGTCATGTTTGACATTGGCAGATCGATATGTGCAGGGTATGGATTATGCTAGCATCCACATCTGACATTGTCTGAGAAATATGTGAAGTCCACGGACAATAGTTGTAGCCCACGTCTAAAGTTTTCTATCCATTGTTTGCATGCAAAAGGAAATGCGGGAATGTCATGATTTATGCGACTAACCATTGTTTTTAGGACAAAGACCATGCGGGAACGTCACATTCGATGTTGACTATTAATTTTTTGCAGAAAAAGGTGATGTGGGAAGGCCATAAACGACGTCTACTGAATGTTGTACATGACAAAGGCAATGGGGGAAGGAAATACATGATCTCACCTAACTGTATTTTGCAAGACAATGGCGATGCGGGCCGTCCATGCCTAACAACGACTTAGCATTTGTAGAAGTCCAACTTATGCTAGTAATCCACGATCATCATTGGCTGAGCAAGATGTAGGCAACGAATAGTGTTGGGAGACCACGTCTTACATCAGCTAGCCATTGTGCACATGACAAAGGAGATATGCGAAGGTCAATCCAGAAAACTATTGAGTGGTATGAACATCCCATGGCCGATGCAGTTGGTCCACGTCCGACGTCACATGAGTTATGTGCCATAGCTGATGCGGTATTCCATGATAAATGTCTCCTGGTCGATGACATTTTCCATTTATTGATATCCCAAGCCCTAACAAGTGAGGCCTTGGCTGATGCTGACTTCCGTTGGCCAACACCGATATCACAATATCAATATGTATAGGCCATGGTTGATGTGTGCGGGCCTTGGTAGATAGTGCAAATTGTTTAACAAAGTCTTTTGCTGAAAGTACACAAACATGGTTGATGGTTCCTGAGTTTTGTCGATGCAAATGTCGGCGAGTTGATTACACACACACCATAATGATGGGTGCATTACTTAGTCATGTTTCATTCCATTGGGGAATGTCATTTCGTAGATATGCACATGCCATTTAAGACACATGCTATCCATAGATGATGTTGGTTGTTGTTGGTTGACGTCCCTTGCCCAAAGCGCATAATCTTTTGCTTAAGGTGCATGCCATTAGCTAACGTCAATGGCACTCAATCAATACACACACACCAAAGATTATGCCTGCATACCTTTGAAGATAATGCAGGTTGTTTTCTCATTTTAATTGATAGATGCACAAAACCCACGTCAGATGCATGAAGTACTTGGCTGGTGCTACCTACAATTAGACGACATTGCCTGGCCGATATATGCAGCACACAACCGTTGTCGCTCAGTCAATGCGCACAATCTACAATGTTCATTCCTTTGCTTTTTGTTCGTTAAATTGGTTTATGTCACCTTTGCAATCCGCGTAGGCCCAGAGTGATATCGTTTAGTCAGTGGACACATGCCACGTCTGATGTTTGTAGACCTTGGTTTTTGCTTCCTCACATTGGCCGATGTCGCTTGACTAATTCGCGCATATCAATTGCAATGTTACTTGGTCAATGCATTTAACATACAATTGAAGTCTCCCAGTCGATGTGCACACGAAATGGTTGGTGCGTGTAGGACTTTGGCTGATGGTACATGCAGTTGGCGGATTTCGCTAGCCAAATACTCATATTCCACATCTGCGCGTGCAAGACTTGGACGAACATGACACGCCAAATATGTGCAGGACTTGGCTGATGTTTTCTATTTTAGCCGAGATATGCATATTGATGTGTGAAGGCTACGCACGATGCTATCAGTCAATATTAGATGGAAGTTGACTGATGTGTGTAGGCTACGGACGATGCTGGTAGGCAATGTTTGATGTCGGTAGACTGATGTGTGTAGGCTATGTACGAGGGTGTAAGGTAATATTTATTATCGACAAATCGATGTGTGCAGGCTATAGGTGATGTTGGAAAGACACGTATCATGTGGGATGACTGTTGTATGTAAGGAAAAGGCGATGAGTATTGTCAATTCCCGATGTCTCCAGACTATTGTTTTGCAGGCCATGGGTGATTATCAGGAAGTCCATGCCCAATGATTGATGATAGATGTGCTGAAGCCATGATACATGCGGGTAGTCCACGGGCGACGCCAGCTATGGACGATGATGGTCGCCTACGTCTGACGTTGGGTCACCGTTTTGTGCTGGACAAGGGCAATACAGGAAGGCCAAGAGTGACGATCGCTGAGTTATATGCAAAGTCAACGATTGATGCGGCTGGCCAACGCTTGATGTTGCCTAAGCCATATGCAGAAACTTTGACCAATGCGGCAATCCACGAGTAGTGTTGCCTAGACAATGTCACTTTTCATTAGCTGATATGCATAGGACACAACCAATGTCGCCTATCCTGATGTGCTTAGACGATGACTTAAGTTGTCCACCTAATGAGCACAAGACATAGTTGATTCTTGCGAGCTTGGCTGATGTTGTGTTTCATTGGCTGACGTCGATTTCCAGATGCACACATGCTACATATGTGCATGCAGAGCTTTGTTGATGTTGCATGCCTTTGATCGATGACTCTTTCCATATATGCATATTCCACGTCCGTGTGTGCAGTCCTTGGCTGAAGTTGTTTGCCATCAACCAACGTCTCTTTCCAGATGCGCACATGCCACGTAAGATGCATGCAATCCTTGTCTAATTCTTCTCGCCATTGGTCATTATCTGCATACCGATGTGCGTATTCTATGGACGATGCTGGGAAGGCATATTTAATGTCGGCAGACCGATGTGTGTAGGCTATGAATGATTGTAATAGGATATTTTGAACGTCAAAAAACCAATGTGTGCAGGGTTTGAAATATAAAAAAGCTCAAAAATACTTCTAAACATGTGAAACTAATGATAAAGTACATATTTGTACATATAAAAGTTGCTTCAATATCGTACGAACCATAAACGTGATTATTTTAGTACGAATGAACAACTTGAGATGGAAATATTGATAACAAATAATGGAAAATAAATGAATATGATACTATATTGTCGCTTTCTCATAGTGCACAAGCCTTTGCAAATTCCTTCTGACATTGGCTGATACAAATGTTTCCCAACCGATGCACACACTCCATAACTGATGCATACATGCATTGGATGATGCTGCATTCTATTGGCCAACATCACTTTCCAGATGCACACATGCCATGTCATATGCACGCAATCCTTGGCTGATGATGCATGTTGTTGGCTTACATTGCTTTCCTAGAGAGCATAAGGCTCTGTTGATGTTGCCAGCAATTTTTCAACATCGATGTCACCCAACCGATGCATACACTCCATTGGTGACTGTTGTGTGCAAGCCATTCAATGTTTATCATTTTGGTACATGCCAAAAGCGATACGGTAAGTCCATGCACGATGTCAGCTAACGGATGTGTACGTAATAGGTTATGGCGCAAACGCAATGTCTAATATCTCCTGACCATAGTTGCAAGCCAAGGGTGGTGCGAGCCATCCACGCTTGATGACGGCTGAGAGCTATGCTTAAGAAACAACTAATGCGGTCAGTCCATGAATAACACCGCCTGAGCAATATGAATGCTACATAAGGTTTAGGCATCCCATATTTTATTTTGGCTTGTCGTTGTTTGCAGGACAAGGGAGATACAAGGAGGTGAAGCCCGATAATCGCTATGTGATGTGCACAACCCACTGTCGATGCAACTAGTCTATGCTCAACATCTACTGAGAGATGTGCAAAGGCCACAAGTGATGTGGTAGTCCCATACCAATGTTGCGTGGCTAATGTTCCTTGCCATTTGCCAATGTTTCATGCTCAAAGCATACAAGCCTTGGCTGATGCTGCCTTCCATTGGATGATGCAAATATCACCCTGTCGTTGTGTACACGCCATGGCCAATACGTGTAGTACTATGCTGATATTTCATATTATTGATTGATGTCTCTTGCCAGATGCGAACATGCTACGTTAGTGCATGAAAGGCTTGTCTGATTCCACATTCCCTTGGCCAACGTTGCTTGCAGGATACACATATTTAACATTATGCTTGTAGAACTTGGCTGAAACTACATGATACTGGTTGACGTTCCGTTCTAGATTTCCACCAATAATGTCAGATGCATGCAGTCCTTGGCTGATACAACCAACCCTTAGTGGAAATCAACAAACCGATGTGTGCAGGCTATGAAGATCCAAGAAGGCTAAATTTGACGTCTCTAGACCAATATGCAAAAGCTACAACATTTTTAGAGGCCAGGTTTGACGTCTAAAGAACAATGAATTAAGGATACGGACGATGCACTCAGCCACCCTTCAACATGGGCAGACCGATGTGTGCAGGCTGAGCGGTGATGGTTACAGACTACATTCGACATCGACTGGCCATTGTGTGCTTTCCAAAGGTAAATCACATCAGACATAGGTTAACTATTGTGTACTGTCCATGCTCAACGTCGACTGACTAGTGTGTGCAGGACAATTGGGATATGAGCAGGCAATGCGCAATTTTGACTGACCGCCATATTCAGGTCAACTAAGATACGGGTAGTCCATGCCTGACAATGACTGAGCGATGTGTACAAGTCACAGCCGATACAAGAAGTCCATAGTCAATGTAAACTAAGAGAAATGCACAAGGCAAGACCGATATAGGCGTTCACTGACTAATGTCACCTGGATGATGTCGCTTTCCTGAAATTGAAATTTCTATAGAGATCCTACCGCTATACGATGTTACTATATCCCATTAAATGCACACACACCACGGCTCCTGCATATAGGCATTGGCTGATATTTGATGTCATTTCCCGATGATACTTGTCCAATTAGCATTTCTGATGATGATGTTGCCTTATGTTGGCCGATTCTAGCTTTGTGATGTGTATAAGACACGGTTGATGCAATAAATCCACAACTAAAGTCTACTTAGTAATGTGAATGCTACGGTGGATGTGAGCAGCACGCGTCTGGAATTGGCTTATTGTTGTGTGCAGACCTACAGTTATGTGATAAGGCGAAGACCGACGAACAATGAGTGACGTGCACATACCATTGATGATACGGTAGAGATTTGTGCCAAGGATATGATTGATACAGTAGTCCATGACCAATATCATCCTTGGGTAAAGATGCCTACTGTTTGTAGACGCCGATATCTCCTTGTAGATGTGCACACAACACGACCTCTGTTGGCCAACATCATTTGCCAAAAGCACACATTCCTTGGCTGACGGTGCCCGATGTTGGCTAGTGCAAATGTCGCCTAGCTGATGCACACAAGCCATAACAGATGCGTGCATTACTTTGCATGCTGCATTCAATTGGCCATCATAACTTTCATGATGCACACATGTCAATTAAATGTGTGCTGGCCATGACTGATGATGCACGTTGTTCGTCGACGTTATTTTCCTGAAAACCAAAAGTCTTTTCTGATGGTGCCTATCATTTGCTGAAATACATATTGCTCCACCAAGTACACATGCCACGTGTTATTCTTGCATGACTTAGATGATATTGCCAAACATTGTTCGACGTCGCTTTCTAGATTGGCACAAAGCACATTCGATGCGTGAAAATCCTTGCAGATGTTTTGTACCATTTACTGATGTCAATTGGCTGATATATGTAGGCCATGATCGATGTCCCCCAATAGTTAGACACACCCCACGACTAATGTGTGCATTCCTTGGTTGAAGCAGCCTGTTATTAGTAGATGTTGCCTTGGGAATGCAAATGACACGATGGATTGATTCGTGCAGATCTTGGATGTTGCTGCATTTCATTGAAAAATGTCATTTAGCCGATACTCGTCAATAAAATTTTCCAGTCCTAAAATTTGAAAGTGATGTGCATTGCCTATGGCTAATGCAGTCGGTCCACACCCATGGTCGACTAAGCAATGTGAACATGCCAAAACCGATGCGTTAGTACATGACCAACGTCGCTTTGACGATGTAGCTTTCCATTTTCCGATATTCCATGACTGAAGCAGAGAACTTAGATGATGTTGAATTCTGTTTGTCAATGTCGATATCACCATATTAATGCGTTCACGTCATGGCTGATGCATACAAGCCATGGATAGTGCTTGTTGTTGGACAATGTCGCTTGCCGAAAGTGCACAAGCCTGGCTGATGTTTCCTAATGTTGGCCGATGCAAATGTCGCCAATCGAATTGCACACACACCACAAACGATAAATGCATGTCCTTGAAGATGTTGAATTCCATTAGGGAACGTCGCTTCCAAGATAGGCACATGCCATTTAAGAGGCGTTCTATCCATAATTAATGTTTCTTGTTGTTGGTTGACGTCCCTTGTCCGAGCGCACAAGTTTTGGCTGATGGTGCATGCCGTTGGCTAATGTCGATGTCTCACCATCGATTCATACACTCCAAATATTATGTGTGCATGCCTTAGATGTTAACGTAGGTCATTTTCGGACTGAGCTTGAAAGATGTGCACAAACTATGTACGATGCGTGAAGACCTTTGCTTGTGAAGCGTGCAACTGGATGACATTGCCTGACTGATGTTTGCAGGCCAGGACTGATGTCTCCTAGTCAATGCACACATGCAAAGAATTATGCGTGCAATCCTTGGCTGATGGTTCATGCAAATATTCGATTTCGCCTTTCCATTATGCATAGATTAGGACTAATATCGTTAAGTCAATGCACACACGCCACGACTGATGCGTGCAGAACGTTGGTGTTGTGTCCTCCCATTGGCTAGTGTCGCTTGGTTAATTCATGCAGACCACATGCAATATTGCCTTGTTGATGCGCTCATCAGACAACTTAAGTATCGAAGTCGATGCGCACACGACACGGTTGGTGCATGCAGTCTTTGGTTGATGCTTCATGCAGTTGGCCGATGTCACTTGCAAGATGAAAAGATGACACTTTCGTGCATGCAGGCCTTGGAGGATTCTGCATGCCAATGGCGGACGACGCTTGCCAAATAGTCACATTCCATATTAGTGTGTGGAGGCCTTAGTTGAAGTCGTATCCCATTGGCTGTTGTCGCTTTCCAAATGAGCACATGCCACGCCACATGCGTGAAGGACTTGGCTTATGTTTTTTGTTTTGGTTGACATCTGCATACAAATGTTTGCAGACTACGTACAATGCTGGCAGGCAATATTCGATATTAGTCGACTGATGTGCCTAGGCTACGGATGATGTTGGTAGTCCATGTTTGACGTCTATAGATTCATGTGTGTAGGCTATGGGTGATGTTATCAGGTAACGTTTGACTGTGTGTAGGCTGCGAACAATGTTGGAAATCAACGTATCAATTGGGCTAACTGTTGTGTGCATGCCAAAGGCGATGAGGATAGGAAATTCTCGATGTAACCTTACTATTGTCTGAAGTCCATGGGTGATGCACGAAGTCCATGTCCAATGATTGCTTAGAGATGTGTACAAGCCACAGTAGATACGAGCAGTCTACGGGCATACTGACTACGAATGATTTGATCGCCCACGTCCAATATTGGCTTGCCATTGTGTTCTAGACAATGGCCCTCCCTATGGGAAGGCCTATCCTAATGGAATCTTGATGATGTGCACAATCTGCGATTGATGCGGCAATGATCGATGTCGCTTGAGCCATGTTCACAAGCTTGGATCAATGCTGCAGTCCACGACTGGTGACACCTAGCCGATGCCACTTTTAGTTGGCCAATGTGTCTTGGACTCAGTGTGTATGCCACAACCAATGTCGCCTAGACATAAGAATTTTTACCACGACTTAAGTTATCCACTTGATGAGCACATGACACAGATGATGCTTGCAAGCTTTGTTAATGTTTCATATCATTGGCCAACGTTGATTTCTAGATGCACACATGACATGTTTGTGCATGCAGGACTTCGGTGATGTCGCATGCAATTGGCGTACGTTGCTTTCCAGATACGCGTATTCCACTTCTGTACGTCCTTGACTGAAGTTGCATGCCACAATCAAATGTCTGTTGCTAGATGCGTACATGGCACACTAGATGCATGCAGTCTATAATGGATGCTTTTTGTCGGTGGACGTTATCTGCATACCGATGTGTGCATGCTATGGATGATATTGGGAGGGCACATCGGATGTCGGTAGACAGATGTTTGCAGGCTATGAACGATTGTGGTAGATTATGTTAGACGTTGGCATACCGATATGTGGTGTCCATGAAATATAAAAATTCTTGAAAATACATCTAATCATGTGAAAGTAATAATAAAGTACATACTTTTACATATAAAAGATGTTTCAATATCGTGCGAACCATAAACAAAATAAAATTTGTACAAATGAACCACGAGAGATGGAAACATTGATAATAGATGATGCAAAATAGACGAATATGTTATTTTATCTCGCTTACCCGTAGCTCATGGACCTTGGAAGATGCTGCTTGATTTTAGCCGATGCAAATGTTTCCCAACCGATGCACACACTCCATGACCGATGCACGCATGCATTAGATGATATTGCATTCCATTGGCCGACGTCACTTGCTATATTCACAGATGCCATGTTAGATGTATGCAAGCCTTGTTCCTGAAGCACAAAATCCTCTATTGCTGTTTCTTGGCATTTTTTGATGTTTTTGTCGACAAGCCGTTGCATACATGCCACCGATTGACCATTGTGTGCAACCCAAATATGATCCCCTGAAGGCCATATCTGACGTAGGCTAACTGTTATGCAAGACAAAGATAAAAGGGGAAGGAAACGTGCAATGTCGTGTGACCGTTGTTGTCACAACCCAGATTCTGCAATCCGAATCGCAACTGGCGTCCTTTACCCTTCTGAGGTCGCATACAAGCCTCTTCTTATCTTTAATCCCAATCGCACAATTAAATTTGCAAAAAATATACAATTTTTAATACTTAGCGAAGTATACATAGACTTCATATAGTATTGCATAAGAATGATATTCTAATACCTCAAACTCAACAACCATCTATCGATATGTTAAACAAATGAAATTAATGATCGTAATAATAATAATAATAACAGTTTTCATATTGGCCTTATTACAATGCTAGAAAAAATATTTTAAAGGAAACTCTATGAACATTAGTCACTATCTATGTGTAATTTAATAAGCTATAATAATAGAGTATGGCATCCTCGAACTCAAGATGACCTACCAATGTCTGTAGATCGCTATTCCAAACTAGTTCGACGAACATCATCCTTCTTCACAACATGCGCCTATATGAATAGTAAGTAGGTATGGGGTTAGTACACACTTGTACTAATTATGGGTGTATGCACATAACACATAAGAGACTATGCATGAACAAGGAAAGATCTTTATAAACAACATGTCAATCACGGTTAAAACGTCACTTCTCACTTAAATTGGTTATGTTGATTTATGATATGAATAAGGCACGTTCTCATGAAATTAAGGCACACAACTAATTTTCTATATTAAGATAAGACCTTGGAATCATGAATATAATTTTAGAACAATTTAAAAAACTTTTATAATTTTTTAATACTAGGCCGAGAGTTGCCTTCTCAATACTTACTTTATTTTCAGACTTTTCTATCTTGTGTTGTGTAATTTAATAATCTCCTTTGTCCTTATGTTTTAATTACAATTGGAATGATTTATTTTAGTCCTATACCTACAATGACTCGAGTAAGCAAATAATAAGACTAATGAAATTATTTGGCTAAATAACGTACGATTAGATGTCTTCTAACTCGAGTTGAATGTGGATAAATATGTTATAAGCCACTCTACATTGGCTATACTTAAATAAGTTGGGTATGAATGCATTATAAGCCAATCTTTATTGGCTATTCCCATTATTTGATTATTTGAGATATATGATATTGGGACCTATATTCATAATCCAATATTGTCACAACCCACTAGCTTGTTAAAACTTTATTCGTATGAAACACTAATGATTAAAGTTCTTTAGGCTCTTACTTTACTTAGTTCACTAAAAACATATGATTCTACTTCATTGTTCGAATGTTCACTTTGAATATGCTACGTTATTCTTTTTTACTCTGTTAAAGAATTCTCTTAGCATTAACGGAAATAGATCATGCGATCTACATAAAATCCATTGTCTCCCCCACACTGAAAAGAGGTGATTCACCGATTAGGCTGAACCATGTTTTGTGTCTTTCCCACACCGAAATGGGGGTTCACGGCTGTAGTTAACCGGATACTTTTCCTGAGCTTTAACCGACATAGATCATGTGAGATAAACATGAAATTCAGTGTCTTCCCCACACTGAAAAGAAGTGGAATCACAAGCTAAAGTGAAACCTACTGCTAGCATTCTTGGATGAAGGCTTCCACCCGCTAGTACCCCTATACTGGCAAAATATATTTCTAATACTAGGAGACGTTCTTAGACCCTTGTCAATAAAGTTGGTGATCTCATCTCATGAGACTTACATGTGCTGGCACAAGCTCATTACTAGTCTATCGGTGCTAAGCTCATATTTTTATCTTATTATCTTTTAGTGTTCACTCACACATTACGGAATCTTGCTTCTAGTTATGATGTTTACTTACCTCTGTGATGACTGTTCATCCCTCTCTTTACTTGACAAATATAATTTTAAGTCTTAACTTTATCATCGTGGTGCGAGTGAGACTTGTCTCATGGACTCTAGTCCTCTCTATTGTGAGTATTTTTGACATAACAATTAAGTGTATTTGAGACGTGTCACATTTTTTTCTAACACTCTATATTATGTCAATTTCATAACTTATGCTTTTAGTAATTTCATTACTGACTTTAACTTATTCACATTACTCGTTAGTCTCATACTTTTCTTTATTATAATTACAACATCTTATACAATGCAAATATGTTCATATATTTTTGTGGATAGGGTATGTTGGGACTTGTTCCATTGATTGACATACCCTATGTTATGAGTTATTTTATGTAGAGATTAGGATGAGTGTGGATAGGGTATGTTGGAACTTGTCCCATTGATTGGCATACCCTATTTTATGAGTTTATTGAGTTGAAATTGGTGTGCCTTCATACATTTTGGAAATAATATTGTTAAGTCAATTTATTATCATAAATCAAACTATGATATTATCACAATAGAATTAAATCATTCATGAATACCTTATAGTAATCTAATATGTTAAACAAGCCAACTTTTTATCTTTGATTAACATATAAAACAACTCAGCAAATACTTATAACAATATAATATTCTCCAACACAAGTAGGCATTATAAAATTCAATGTTCATGTAAATAACACCCTAAGCATGCGGATCTAACATGTATATTTCACTCCAAATATAAATATACTAAACATACACATAATGATCAGTTAACGCCTCATACAAACAAAATGCATCGACAATTTACATCCTAGATACTACAAGAGAAATCGGGAGAACTAGGTAAATGAACATGTTATTCCTTGGGAACAACCCTAGATTCGATATTCTTGAAGTTAAAACGTTTGAAAAGCTTCTCGGAGAACTAATTTCAGGATAGAAAACCCATACCTTATTGTAGAATTAAATGTACGAAGATCACCTTGAACTTTGCACGAAAAAACATTAAAAATGCTTGCTTGAAATCGTCTAGGGTTCTAACGTTTTTCTCTTTTTTTAGTTTTAGCGTTTCTTTTAGGGTGAATAAAGTGGAATTACTCTTTAAGAACTGCATTTTAACGAATTCTACTTGGACTATTAAGGTAGGCCAATTAGCTAATTACAAAAACGGCTCTCGTAGATTGACTTGGATTAGAAGAATCTTGTCTTAACCCAAATCTGGATTTTTCTTTAGTGGTTTCGGTTTTAGTCATTTAAGTTACCCAATTAAGTTTCTAAAATAATTAATTAGGTAACCTAGACTAATTACTAAATTACCCATAAGTTGTTAAAACCATAACCAACTCTTTGGACCATCCTAGGTTAGGTACTAGGTTGTCTCTTACTTGTATTAACCGAAATCTGGAAATTTCCTTAGTAGTTTCGGTTTTTGCCTTTTAAATAAATTAATTAAGTTGCTAAAGTAATTAATTAGGTAACTTAGGGTAATTAATAATGTACACGTAAGTTTTTAGGACCATATGTAACCGTTTAGACAATCCTAGGTTAGGTTCTAGGTTGTCTCTTACTTTTCTTAACAAAAATTTAGAAATTGCTTAGTGATTTCGTTTTTTGTCCATTTAAATTAATTAATTAAGTTTATAAATTAATAAATTAAGTAACCTAAGGTAATTACTATAGTAACCCTATGTTTAAAGGACCATTACCTACGTTGTAGACCATCCTATAATAGGAACTAGATTATCTCTTACTTGTCTTAACCGAAATCTGGAAATTGCTTAGTGATTTCAGTTTTGTCCATTTAAATCAATTAATTAAGTTTCTAAATTAATTAATTAAGTAAATTATGGTAATTACTAAAGTATCCCTATGTTTTTAGGACGATAACAAACCTTGTGGACCATCCTGGGTTAGGTACTAGGTTATCTCTTACTTGTCTTAACAAAAATCTTGACATTGGTTAGTGATTTCTGTTTTGTCTTAAATTTATTAAATAATTTTCTAAATTAATTAATTAAGTAACTTATGTAATTACTAAAGTACCCCTACGTTCTTAGGTAATTAACCAACCTTTTGGAGCATCCTAGGTTAGGTACTAGGTTGTCTCGTACTTGTCTAACCGAAATTTTGAAATGGCTTAGTGATTTTGGTTTTGTCAATTTAAATTAATAAGTTATGTTTCTAAATTAATTAATTAAGTAACATAGGATAATTACTAATTTACCCCTAAGTTGTTAGGACCATAACCAACCTTTTGGACAATCCTAAGTTAGGTATTAGCTTGTTATGCGGTTCATGTGTCACCCAACAAGGTCCTAGGTTGTCGGGTCCTTTAGTTGGTTATTCTTTGTTAGTTCTAGGGTATTTAGATAGTTAGGTCAGTCATTTAGGGTCTATGATAGGTTGAAGCTTGCCTCATGCGGTTTGACCCGCATGTGCGCTTGTCCCCAACCGCTCTATCCTACTAAGTTAAAGTGGCCCCTTGGCCGGTTGCACATGTGATGCATGTACTTTCCTAACTAACTATTCTAGAAGTTTCATTTGGAGTGTTTACTTATTTTACAAAGGATCCTCTCTATGTCCTTTAGCACTGCTTATTCTACATGATCATTTTAAATGTTATGTACTATGGTACTAGGCTTGATACTTGGATGCCTAGTACATGATGTTTAAAAGTATACAATGTAAAATTTTAGCTTAGGGTCTTCCTTGCATGTACAATTGTTCTACAAGCTTGGAATATATTCTATATATTTGAGTATATATAGAAATTTTCTAACACCCCTTAGCCAATATTCTATACTATTAGGATACCAATGTACCCCAATACACATTCTCAAAAACCTACTAGGCTCTTTACTAGACATGAATTTTTCTTGAATGTTACAGTTGTGTAGGAGAAAGTTGATTGAGGGAAGGCAATGCCTAATGTCCTCTGACTATTGTTTGCACGAGAATGGAGATGCATGAAGTCCATATTCAACCACAAATAAACGTTATTGATAAACAACGGCCGATGCGGGCAGTCCACGACGGATATTGTCTAAGTACTATGTAGACTATGGCAGATGCAGGTAGCCAATGTTTGATGTTGGCTTGCCGTTGTGAACGGGCCATGGGCAATAGGGTAAAGAAAAGATTAACTACGCTGAGTGATGTGCACTGGCCATGACCGATGCGGCTGATTAATGTGTCTAGTCCAAAGGAGATGCGGGAAGGCCACGTTCAATGTTGGTAATCATTTTGGTCCAGGCCAAAGGTGATGCAGTAAGTCCATGCCCAACGTTGTCTAAGTGATGTGTAGGGGAAAGGTGATGGGGGAAAAACGCCTGATGTCGCCTGACTATAGTTGCAAGCAAAGGGAGATGTGGGTCGTTAACACTTGATAACGGTTGAGCGATATTCACAAGCCCCGACCGATGCTGGCAATCCACGGACAACGTCGACTAAGCAATATGCAGGCTGCATCCGATGCAGGCATCCCACATTCTACGTAGGGTCGTTATCATGTGCAAGACAAGGGAGATGCGGGAAAGAAAAGACTTATAATCGCTAAGTGATGTGCACAACCCACGACCAATCGGCCGATGCAACCGGTCCACGCTCGTCATATACTGAGTGATGTACACAATTTACAACTAATGAGGTAGGCCACCACCAATGTTGCCTGGTTGATGTCACTTGGATTTTGTGGATGTTGCATTCTCGAAGAATATAGTCCATTACTGATGCTGCCTTCCGTTGGCTTACACTGATATCAACCTGTATATGTGCACACGCCATGGCCGATGTGTGCAGGCCTTGGCATATGTTGTAAGTCGTTAGCCTATATTACTTTCTAGATGCACACATTTTATGTCCATCCATGTAGGCCTTGGCTGATTCCGCATACTATTGGTCGACTTTGCTTGTGAGATACACATATTCCACGATTTTTTTTGCAGGACTATTCTTTAGCCGCATGCCATTGGTTGACGACCCTTGCAAGATGCCCACATGTCAGATTAGATACATGCAGTCCTTGTATGATACGACTTTCCCTTGGCCGACATCATCAAAGGCAATGTGTGTAGGCTACCATCGATGGAAGCAGGGCACATCCGATGATTCTAGATTAATTTGCAAAAGCTACAATGATATTTGGAGTCCACGATTGATGTCGGAAGACTAATGAGTGCAGGACATGGATGATATAGTTAGGCATCGTTCAACGTTGATTGACCGATGTGTGCATGTTACAGGCGATGGTTTCAGCCCAGGTCCGACATTAGCTTACCATTGTGTGCATTCTAAAGATAATATGGGAATATCATATCCGACATAGGCTACACAATGTGTGCAGGCCAAAGACGATGTAGGAAGGCCATGCTCGATGCCGACTTACTAGCGTGTGCAGGACAAAAGAAATACGAGCCTGCAACGCCCGATTTTAATTAATCGTCATATGAAAGCCAAGGGATATACGGTTAGTCCACGCTTGACAATGATTGATCGATGTGAACATGTCACGAACAATGCAGGAAGTCCACAATCAATGTCAACTAGTGGTGTGCAAAATGCACGACCGATGCGGGCGTTCAATGACTAATGTCACCTAGATAATGTCGCTTGTCGTTGGCTGACATTGCTTGTTCGAAGTGCACGTTACTATATAGATACTACCTATCGTTACCCAATAGTGATGAAGAAAAGTCGATGAACACACCACAACTCATGCATATACGACTTGTCTGATGTTTCATGTCATTTGCTGATGTCACTTGACTAATTTGGACTAGCCACGGACGATGTTGCATTTTGTTGACCAATGCTAGCTAAGAGATGTACACAAGCCACAGTTGATACAACCACTCCACGACTAAAGACGGCTGAGAAATATGTAGGCTACGGTCAATGCGAGGCATCACATGTTCAACATTGGGTTTGCTTTTGTGTGTACACCCCAGGTGATTCGGGAAGGCCAACACTACGTAAAAAAATAGTGTTAGCGACGGATATTAATGACCAATAATATTCCGTCACTATATAATGACGCATTTGAATAGCAGCAGATTTGCAACAGAATAATTAATATGTCACCAAATATTAACCGGAAAAATTAGCGCGAAATTTTTGCTATAGGTTTAGCAACAAAATAGTGGTTACAAATCTCATTAATATTGGGCGACGAATTTGTGGCGAAAAAAAGGTTGTTAAACTGCCAAATATATTTTTATAAAAATTATATTATATTGTGATGAAAATATCTGTCAATATAATTTTCTAAAAATATATATATTTATTTAGATGTGACGTATGTTGGAATTTGTAGATAATCCTGTTGCATTTCTCCAATTTGAGATTTCAACCCAACCCCTATCTTTTAATCGTGACCGTTGATATCATATTTTCAATCTTAGCCTCTCATTTAAAAATAATACAACTATCAAGGTAATACCCTAGATTTTTCTATTTTAATTTGCCAGAAGGTCCAAACCTAATTTCTCATTCTTTTTCATTTTAGATCTCCCGCATGCCACCATCTTTTCTTCCTCTTCGTCTCTTCTTTATACGCCATTTTCGGTTAGAACAAGAGGAGATGTCATTGTCCTCTCCTCTCTACCCCCCTTTCGAATCTCTTTCGTCACCCTTCCCTATTCTCTCTCCTCTAGCATTATCAACTGGCCTTCCTCTCCTCTGTAGCACTGCCGCTCTGATGAACAACAGATCCACTTGGCAAGCCACCAAGAACAAATGTCTCCAAGCAACAGCAGCTGGTGACAACAAACAGCAGCAGCCGCGATAGTAGCATATGCTTAACCACCAACAGTTGCTCGGTAGAAACAAAAACAAACAATAGCGACACCAAACGTTTCTCCGACTACTACGTCCTCCTATTAGCTATTTGCTTTCTATTAAATTATTTGATTTAATTTGAACAAAATCTTAGATTTGAAGTGTGATTGGTTATTGCTTATACTGTGTGAATGTTTTCAATACAAATTTTAGCTTGATACTGTCTATGTTATTTTCTCCTTTGCAACGATTAATATTTCAGCTATGGTGATATGTTACAGATTGATTTTTATGTTTTTGATGATTTAAGGTTATTGAAAAAAGTTCATTTTCTAGCTACTCATGCCAGCTACCGGCCTGATTATTTTTACTATGGATGTGCTTCCTTTAATGTTAGAAAAGTATAATATATTTTTCTTCTCTTTGCATTTTATTTTAATGTGTTTAAATACATGTTACTGAAGTAACTATTACTTATTTTTCTCCTATATGATGAGATTTTGGGATCTCTTGAAAGGTTAATTTTTTTACTTCCATCTGGCCACCTCACTGGCTCAATCCATGATGATGTGGGCTTCATGTTTCGACCTATACCCTATCATAGACCAATAAATGGAGTTGTAGGACAATAGCATTCTTATTTACTATGACTTCTTCTAAACAATAATTTCATATAGGTTAAGAATTGATTCTCATGGTTGCCAACATTTTATGAAATTGTTGTGGTGAACTGCATTAGATGAATTGGTGTTAGCTCATAACTAAACAATTAAATGAATAATATATTTTTTACTTGCTTTTAGTTTACACTTGTTTCAATTAATTTACACATGAATAACTGAGGAATATGAGCTCTTTTGTAATTTTGTGAGATATAATTGCAAAGTAATCAATATTTGTGACATTAGATATCAATCATCTTACTTGTTCTAATTTATTTCTAGCATTTTACATCCTCGCATTATTGTATCAGTCATTCATTATCACAAAATTTCATATCATATCATATACTATATATGTGTTTAAGATTGTGTAGGCAGCTCGAATCATATCTATTATCGTCCGTGTAAAGGATTATGTTTGTGTTGTTGGTCAGAAAAAAGCCCTTGTAAATGTTTATATTTTGTGCAAATTGTAAATAATTTGTGTTTTAGTTATGTTTGAGAGGGTTGTAGGTATGTAAAAAAAGTGAGAGGTTTAGGGAACCTCTAGAGTAGAGTTCCAAATTTAGCGATTAGTGATAAAGTTTTAAGTATTCTCGTGAAATAACCTTGAATTAAGTAGAATAGATAGAGAACTCATAAATGATAAAAGCTTATATGTTAGATTTTGTTCTTGTTGTTACTCAAAGAGAAGTTCCTGTAAAATTAATTTTGTGTGCACCTTATAAATCATCATTGGTTTCATTCTGTTAAGTAACTTGAATATCGGTGTAAGGAAAAGTGTGAGATTCAAGGAACCTTTATTTTTTAGAGCTCATAATTTGGAATCAAAGCACTTGTTCTAGTGAATTGGGCTTGACTAAAGAAGAATATATGTGGATGAATCATGAAACCAACCCAATCTAATCTAAAGTTGAAGCTTAGTTGATGAATAACATTGTTATACTTTTCACCCGATATCGGGTACTGATATATCAAAAGTTGGGGGATTTGTGAGAAAATGACACCATTGTTTTTAATATATTGATTAGATAGTGTTATAGTTTTGTTCTAGTATATTCTTTTTATTTAGACTTAATGTTCCTAAAAGTAGACCCGTAAAGGAAATTTTGAGTTGCATGGATTTTTAAGTTCTGTATTTTGGCTGATAAGGCAAGCTATTGAATAAGACTAGTGTATCTCATTTGTTCCCAATTACCATGTATCTTTGGACTATTCGCTATTGCATTAAAGGTTCACACTCTTTTATGCATGGGAGAAAACTACCAAGCTCTCATCAAGCATACTATCAAGTTGTCGGGATATAAAAGAAGAGAAGAGTATACGGATTTGAAACAAACACATACTACATGAAGCAAATATTCCTCTTAAGAATAGTTGATATATATCTTTTCATATTTTGCACCGAAAGCATATGATTTTGACTTTCTATCTACAGATTTTGAACCCTCTTAATATTATTTTTTACAAATGTTTGTTATTATAGAGGTATTTAGTAATTGTATTTTAATTTATTTTTGCAATGTATATTTAAAAAAATTAATGAAATGATTTGACCAGAAAAGTTTTAGCAACAAATTGAATGACAATTTTGTTGTTACTAAAAAAATGTTGGCGATGGATTAGCAATGAAACATTTAGGTGTAAATGTGGTGGCTTAAATAAATGTATATATTGTAACAAAATAGTGACAGAAATTTCATTGAGGATTTATTTAAATGACAATTATTTATGAAATTAGCGATGAGTTATAAAAGTATAACGACGGACCAGTCCGTCACTAACAAGTTGCGACGGAAATCATTTGTCTCTATTATGTAGAAAATTTTGCAACGGAACTCATATTTTTGTCGCTAGAAGATTACTAACAAGTGAAATAGCAAATAAAACAATCCTGCGCTAATCCATTGCTAATTAGATTTAATGACGGAATAAAATAGATTAGCAACAGATTTCGTCAGTTGCTCAATGCTAATTTTTTGGTAGTGCAAGACAGAGGACCAATAAAGGAATACCATGACCAATATCGTCTGGCCAATGTCACATGTTGTTGTTCGATGATGCTTGCCTCAAGCACAAACACCTTGTCTGAAGGTGCCTAAAATTGGAAGATGTTGATGTCTCCTTTGTGATGTGCATTCACCATGGTTGAGGCTTGAATTCCCTTGATGAGAATGCTTGTCATTGGACAACGTCACTTTCCCAAAGCACACATTCCTTCGCTAACGCTTCCCAATGTTTACCTGTGTAAATGTCGCTTAGACGATGCACAAAATGCATGATCGATGTGTTCATTAATTTGTTGATGTTGCATTTCATTAACAAACGCCACTTTCATGCGGACATGTCAAGTCAGATGTGTGCAGGCGTAGATTGAAGTTTTCTTTTGTTGGATGTTGTTGTTTACCCCAAGACCAAAAGTCTTGGCTAATGATGCCTTTCTTCGGCTTAAAAGATATAGTTCATCCAAGCACATATGCCACGTGTTATACGCCCATGCCTTGGATTATATTGCCTGGCGTTTTTTGACGTCACTTTATAGATTCTCTCAAAGCACAATAGATGCGTGAAGACCTTTGTTGATGTAGCCTGTCGTTTGGTGTAATAGACTAGTTGATGCATGTAGGCCACGATCGATGTCTTTTGGCCGCCATTGCATAGAAGATGCTCATGTGCCACATCTGTGCATGCATGCCTTTGTTGATGTGCATGCAGTTTCCCGACGTCACTGTATGCCATTGGCTGATGTAGCTTGGAATATGTGACCATGCCACATCATATGTATGTAGGCTTTTGTTGATGGTGCATGCCGTTGGCCAAAATCTGAAAAATGATGTGTGTAGGATACGAATGATGCTAATAGGGCACATCCAACTTTTGTAGATGGATGTGTGCAGGCTACAAAAGCAAATGGAAGACAAAATATCACGTTCGCAGATGGTTGTGTTCAGGATGTGATGTTGTCAGACCACGTACAACGTCGATAGACTAATATTTGCTGGCTACGAACAATGGTGGAAGCCCATGTTCGATATCGGCTGACTGTTGTGTGCAGGCCAAAGGCAATTCAGGTAGAAAACACCCGACGTCGGATGACAAATGCATGAAGGAGAAAGGCAATATGTGTATGCCGCGCCCGGCGTCGACTCACCATTGTGTGCATGCCAAAAGCGATTAAGGAAGACAAAGCCCGACGTAGGATGACCATTGTGTGTAGGCCTATGGCTATGCATGCATTGCATGCTTGATAATGACTGATCAATGTGAGCAGTCATTCCATGTGTTTCCTTGCCGATTCAACTTGGCATTAGCTAATGTCGCTTGCTCGAACTGCAAATGTATTGGTTAATGCTACCTGTCTGTTCCCGAACAGGATGTTGTCTAATCGATGCGCACACACCCCAAGTAATGTGTGCAAGTATTGGATGATTCTTCCTGTCGTTGGCCGATAACGCTTCCCTTATGCTCGTTGGCTACGAAAGATGTTACATACTATTGGTCGACACCGATGTTGCTTGCCAGATGCACACGTGCCACGTCTGATGCGTGAAAGCCTTGGTTGATGCCGCATGTAGTTGGTGGACGTGACTTTCCCGATTCCTACATGCCATATGAGATGTCTGGACAGTTGGAGCTCTTCATTTTGTAATGCGGATTCTAACGTAGAGTAGTAGACATCGTTTTTTCCAGAGATTCTATGATTATGTTAAACCAAAAGATGCAAGTTCTAAGGAACAAACATACATTACCATCCACAAAAAACTTTTGGGTATATATAGAAAAAAAGTTTTCAATTATTTTGTGAAGTATTTCTTTGGGTTATCCTGAAAATGAGTAATTGATTAATGAAACATAGGGAAAATATACTAAAATTACAAAATAACAAAATAATGTCGAAAATTCACAAATACATATAGTAACCTTAAACTCAATAATGTAAGCATTTTTTTTAGTTTAATTTTTTTTCAGTAAATCCCAAAAATAAATTATTGATGTATGAAAAATAACAGAAATATGACAAAATATAAAATTAACGCCAAAAATTTCAAAAATATATATAATAAACATATAGTAAATAATTTCAATAAATTTTGTAAATTTTTTATTTTTATTTTGTAAATCTTGAAAAATGAATACTTTATGAATATAAAAAGAGAAAAAAAAATTTAAGCCAAAAATTTACAAATAAAAATATTAACCTAAAATTAACTAATTTGTACTATTTATAATTTTTTTGTGTAATCTTGAAAGATGGGTTATTAATTAATAAAAAAAGAAAAATATGAAAGATAAATATTATATTAATGGCAAAAATTGAATAAATATAGTAACCTTAAATTAAAAAAAAAATTAAATTTAAATTTTTTAAATGTGAAAAAAAATTGGAAAACCGTAAAAATAATTTTTTAAAATGATTAAAAGTCGGAAAAATAAGAAAATGCTGAAACATATTTCTAAACATGTGAAACTAATGTTGGAGTACATATTTGTACAAATAAAAGATCTTTTATTATTATACGAACCGTAAAAAAAATAAAATTGATACGAATGAAACATGTCACGGATGATGCATGCAAGACTTGGTTGATACTGCCTTTCGTTGGCCAACAACGTTTGCTCGAAGAGAACATGTCTTGGATGATACTACCTGATGGTGGAAGATGTACATGTTACCTAACTGATGAACACACACCACGAATAATGGGTAATTCATAATTAATAAAAGGAAAAATGTGGAAAAAATTATTAAATTAATGTCAAAAATTCACAAATAAATCAATTAACCTTAAATTCAACAATTTCAACAATTTTATATTTTTACTTTTGATTAGTATATCCTAAATATGGTTAATTTATCAATAAAAAACTAGGACAATATGAAAAAACATTAAAATTAATGCAAAAAAATCACAAATTATAGATACTAACCTTCAATGAAATTTTTTTATAAATTTTAATTTTTAAATTGTGATGTAAACAATAAACACCAATAAAAACAATTTTAAAAAATGAATACAAGTTGGAAATACATGAAAATTCTCGAAAAATATTTTTAAACATGTGAAACTCATGATCGAGTACATATTTATACAAATAAAAGATGTTTCAATATCGCCCAAATCATAAACGTAATAAAATTGTTACGAAAGAACCACGTGAGGAAAAAACATTGAGAATAGATGATGAAAATTAGATGTATATGCTGTTATGCAGTAAAGACGTTTCACACTCTTCTGATTTTTGTACAAAATGGACATTCGAATGTTATTGACTAGACCTCGATGAATGTCCCCTTATGTGACATCGCCCGTCTAACCACTGCAAGTCATAACCGATCCTGGTAGGCACGTCCAATGTTGGCTGACCGCAGTGTATTGGAAATAGGCGATGCGGCAAGTCCATGTAGATGTCTACTAATTAATGTGTGCAGGCTACAGACAATGGGGGCAGGTCATGTACGACATCAGCAGACCGTTGTGTGCAGGCTATGGATGATGCTAGCAAGCCAAATCCGACATCGTTTGGTAATGTGTGAAGGCTAGGACGATAGTTACAGCTCATATCCAAATTTGACTAGCCATTGTTTGCATAAAAAACCAATGCGGGCAGTCCACGATCGATGCAACTGACCATTATGTTTAGGCATAAAGCGATGCAGGAACATCACGTTCGACGTTGGCTATCCATTTTTAACAGGCCAAAGGTGATGAGGGAAGGCCACGCCCGACGTAGACTTACTGTTGTGCATCCAAAGACGATGAGGGAAGGAAATGCATGATGTCACCTAATTGTAGTTTGCAAATTAAGGGCAATGTGGGCCGTCCTCGCAAAACAACGACATAGCATATGTAGAAATCCAACTGATGTGAGTAGTTCGTGGTTGGTATTGAATGAGAAAATATACAGGCTACGGATGGTGCTAGCATATCATGTCCGACGTCAGCTAGCAATTGTGCACAGGACAAAGGCGATGTGCGAAGGTCAATCAAGAAAACTATTGAGTGATGTTCACAACCCATGGCCGATGCAGTTTGTTTAGGCCCAACGTCGATTAAGCAATGTGCCACAATCGATTCAGTATTCCATGACAAATGTATCCTAGCTGATGTAGTTTTCCATTTGCCGATAATCAATGCCCAAAGCACAGAGGGCTTGGCTGATATTGGCTTCTGTTAGCAAATACTAATATCACCATATTGATGTGTACACCTCATGGGTCATGCGTATAGACCTTAGTATATAGTTCTTGTTGTTGGACAACATCTCTTGCCCAAAGTGCACAAGCCTAGCTAATGCTTCCTAATGTTGGCCGATGCAAATATCGCCGAGTTGATTGAACACACACACGAATGATGGGTGCATGCCTTGGCGATGCTGCACCATTGGGGAACTTAACGTTCAAGATGCGTGTTATCCATTGTTGATGTTGTCTGTTGTTGGTTGACATCCCTTGCAAAAAGTTCATAATCTTTGGCTAAAGGTGCTCGCCATTAGCTGACGTCTATGTAGTCAATCGATGCACACACGCCAAATATTATGAGTGCATGCCTTGGATGATAATATAGGTCTTTATCTGAATTTACTTAAAAGATGTGCATAAACAACTTTAGATGCGTGAAGAACTTGGCTGGTGCTGCCTGCAATTTCATGACATCACTTGGACGATGTATGTAGTCCACAACCAATGTTGCCTAGTAACTGGCACACATGCCACAACTAATGCGTGCAATCCTTTGTTGATGGTTCATATGATTGGTTGATGTCCGCTTTCAAATGCGTGCAGGCGAAGACTTATATCGTTGAGGCAATGCAAATATGCCACGACTGATCCGTGTAGACCTTTGGTGTGGCTTCCTCCCATTGGTCGGTGTTGCTTGGATAATTTTCATAGACCAGATGCAATGTTCATGGGTCGATGCGCTGAGCAGACATCTTAAGTATCAAGTCGATGTGCACACGACATGGTTGGTGCTTGCAGGACTTGGATGATGCTTCATGTTGTTGGCCGATGTAGCTAGCCAGATGCACAGAGTCGACTTTCGTGCATGCAGGCCTTGGCGACTACAACATGCCATCGGCGGACGTCACTTGGCAAATACTCACATTCCACATCCCGTGTGTGCAGGCCTTGGATGAAATCGTATGCCATTGGATGATATAGATTGCCAGATGCAAACATTCAAAGTTTTATGCGTACAGGACTTGGCTGATGTTTTTTGTTTTGGCCGACATCTTCATATTGATGTGTGTATGCTATGAAAAATGCTTCTACGAAACATTCCTTGTTAGTAGATTGATGTGTACAGGTACCTGACAATAATGGCAGACCATGTTCGACATTGGTAGACCAATGTGTGTAGGATACACACAACATTGTCAAGTAATTTTTGACGTTGACAAACTGATATGTGCAGGCTGCGGACGATGTCGAACGACTTATATCATGTGGGCTGACAGTTGTGTGCAGGCCAAAAGTCATGAGAATTGGCAATGCCCGATATTGCCATACTATTGTTTGCAGGCGGCCATGGGTGATGCTGTAAGTGTATACCCAACGATGGTTGAGTGATGTGCACAAGCCATGGTATATGCAGGCAATCCACACGCAATGCCTACTACAAATGATACTGGTCTTCCATGTCTAACGTCTGCTCATCGTTGTGTGATTGACAAGGGTGATTTAGGAAGTCCAAACCCAATGAGCGCTGAGTTATATGCATAGTCCGCGACTATGCGGCTGGTCAACGCCCGACGTCTCTAAGCAATGTGCATACGCTTGGACCGATGCCTCTTTTTCTTGGCCTATGTTGATAGGCCACAACCAATGTCACCTGCCATGATGTGTTTAGACCACTTCTTAAGTTGTCCACCTGATGAGCACACGACACAGATGATTCTTGCAAGCTTTTTGATGTTTTATGTCATTGGCCTACACTAATTTCCAGATGCGCACATGACATGTCTCTGCATGCATGACTTTGTTGATGTCGCATGCCTTTGGCCGACGTCGCTTTCTAGATATGTACATTCCACGTCCATGCGTGTAAGCCTTTTTTGAAGCCGCATGCCATCACCCAACCTCTCTTTCAAGCCGCGCACATGCCACGCCAGATGCATGTAGTCTTTTGTTGATGCTTCTTGGCATTGGTCGATATCGTCATACCGATGTGTGCATGAATTAGACGATGCTGCGAGGGCATATACTATGTCGATAGTTTGTGAAGGCTACTAACAATTGCGGTAGGATATATAGGACGTCGATAGACCAATGTGCGAAGTCTACAGAATATAAATATGCTCGAAATACTTCTAAACATGTGAAACTAATAATAAAATACATAATTTTACATATAAAAGATACTTCAATATCATATGAACCTTAAACGTGATAAAATTAGTACGAATAAACCATATTGAATGGAAATGGTGATAATGCATGATGAAAAATAGATGAATATGTTATTAAATGTTGCTAGCTCGTAGGCCACGTGCCTTGGTAGATGCTACCTGAAGTTTGTCGTTTTAAATGTTTCCCAACCGATGTACACACTCCGTGACCTATGCATGCAGGAATTGGATGATGTTGCATTCCATTGGCCAACTTCACTTGCCATATGAACACATGCCATGTAAAATGTGTGCAACCCTTGGCAGATGATGCATGTTGTTGGCTGACATTGATTGCCTAAAGTGCACAAGCCTCTCATGATGTTGCCTGCAAGTTTTTGACATCAATGTCGCCCAGCTGATGCATACACGCCATCGGTTGACCGTTGTACACAAGCTATTGGTGATCCCGGAAAGTTACGTTGTTGGCTGACCATTGTGTGCAGGCAGAAGGAGATACAGAAAGTCCAAGCTTGACGTTGACTAACTATTATGCAAGCCAAAGGTGATAAGGAAGGAAACGTCTGAAGTAATGTGACTATTGTGTAGGACAACGTCGGCTGATCAAGGTGTGTAGTCTAAAGGAGATAACAGAATACCATGTACAACGTTTGTTATTATTTATGTACAAAACAAAGGTGCTACGGTAAGTCCATGCCCGAAGTTGGCTAGCAGATGTGTAGGGTAAAGGTGATGGTGGAAGGCTACACTTGATGTCGCATGATCATAAATGCAAGTCAAGGGAGATGTGGGCCGTCCATGCCTGATGACGGTTGAGCGATATGCACTAGCGTCGATCGATGTGGGCAGTCCATGGAAAAACGTCAATTGAGAAAATACATGCTACATCCGCTGCAGTCATCCCATATTCTATGTCCACTTGTCATTCTGTGCAGCACAAGGGAGATGGTGGAAGTTCAAGCCCGATTATCGCTATGTGATGTGCACCACCCGCGCCCGATGCAACCTGTCCATGCTCGACATATACTGAGCTATGTGCAATGTCCACAGCTAATGCAGTAGTCCACGACCAATGTTGCCTGGTTGATGTTGTTTTCCATTTGCCGATGTCACATACTCGAAGCATATAGGCCTTGACTGATGTTGCTTTCAGTTGTCTGACGCCAACATCACCTTGTCGATGTGCGCATGACATGGCCGACCCATGTAGGACATGGATGATGTTGCATGTCGGTTGCTGATGTCACTTTCTAGATGCGCACATGCTAGGCGCGTCCGGGAGGCCTTGGAAAATTCCGCATACCCTTGGCCGAAGTTGCTTTTGGGATTCATACGTTTAAGGTTTGTGCTTTCATGACTTGGATGAAGTTGCATGCCATTGTTCGACGCCCCTTGTTAGATTCCCACATATCACGTCAGATGCATGCAATCCATGGACTATACAACCTCCTTTGGTAGACATCATCAAACAAATATGTGCAGGCTATGGACGATGCAAGAAGGACACATCTAACGTCACTACACGGATATATGGAAGTTACGACGATGATTTGAGGTCAGGTTTGACGTTGAAAGACCAACTAATGTAGGCTACTAAGATTAAGTCAGGCACTGTTTAATGTAGGTAGACCGATGTGTGCAGGGTGCGGGTGATGGTTGCAACCCACACTCGACATCAACTTACCATTGTGTGCTTTCCAAAGACAATGCGTGAATACCACATCTCACGTAGGCTCACAGTTGTGTGCAGGATAAAGAGGATGCAGACAGGACGTGCTAAACGTTGACTGACTAGTAAGTGCAGGATAAATGCGATATCAGAAGGGAACGTGCTATTTCTATTGACCGTCGTATGCAGGACAAAAAAGATACGAGTAGTCCATGCCTGTTAATGTCTGAGCGATGTGCACAAGTAAAGGTCGCCGATGCAAGAAGTTTATAGTGGATGTTAATTGAGCGACATGCACAAGGCACGACCGATATGGGCGGTGAATGACTAATGTCACCTGTATGATGACGCTTGCCGTTGGTAACATCACTTTCCTGAAATGCAAATTCCAATGCAGATACTCCCTATCGTTATCTGACGGTGATGAATCCCATTCGATGCACGCAAACCACAGATCATGCGTAGAGACTTTTGTTGATGGTTAATGTCTTTTACCGATGTCACTTGTCTAATTCGCACTTGTGAGAGACGATGTTGCCATTTGTTGGTTGATGCTAGCTTAGAGACATGGACAAACCACAGTTCATGCAACCAGTCCACGAATAAAACCGACTGAGAAATGTGCAAGCTACGGTCTAAGCGAGCATCACACGTCTAAAATTGGCTTGTTGTTGTGTGCCAACCAAGAGTTATGTGGGAAGGCCAAGACCGACGAACAATGAGTGATGTGCACAGGCCCTGGCTGATACGGCAGAGCGATGTTCCCAGGCTACGACCGATGTGGCAATCCATGACCAATATCGTCAGGCCGATGTTGCTTGTCTTTGACTGATGACGCTTTCCTGAAGCAGAAAGACCTCTTCTTAAGGAGCCTACAGTTGGCTGATGTTGATATGTCCTTGCAACGTACACAAACCACGTCTGAGGTTTGCAAGCCCTTGATGATGATACTTTCTATTGACCAATATCAGTTGCCCAAAGCGTATATGCCTTGGTTGACGCTGCCCGATGTTGGACAATGCAAATGTCGCCTAGCCAATGCACACAAGTCATGACAGATGCGTGAATTACTTTGCTGATGCTGCATCCATTGGACGACATCAGTTTCTACATGTGCACATGTGAAATTCGATGTGTACAAACCTTGATTGATGCTTCGTGTCGTTGGCTTACTTCGTTTTCCAAAAACCTAAAGTCTTTAGTAAAAATCTATAATTAACGCTAAAAATTCACATATAAATTTAGTAAACTTAATTTCAACAATTGTTTTTAAATTTATTATTTTGTTCAAGAAATCTAAAATATGGGTAATTCATGAATAATAAATAGGGAAATATAAAAAAATTTAAAATTAAAACAAAAATATAGTAACTTTAAACTCATCACTTCAATAATTTTTTAAAAAATTTATTTTTGTTCGACAAGTTCCGAAAATGTGTAATTCATTAATCAGAAAGGGGAGAAATACGAATAAATTAGAAAAATTAATGCCAAAAATTCATAAACAAGTATAGTAACCTTGAAATTAACAATTTAACCAATTTGTTTTTTATTTTTATTTTTGTTTGGTAAATCATGAAAATGGGTAATTCATGTATAAAATATAGGAGAAATATAAAAAAAAACAGGAAATTAATACCAAAAATTCACAAATTAATATAACAACCTTAAATTAATCAATTTGAACAAATATTTTTTTTCGTGTAAATCCCAAAATTGTGTAATTCATTAATAAAAACTAGGAGAAATATGAAAAAATTATAAAATTAATTCCAAAAATTCACAAATAAATATAGTAACCTTAAATTCAACAATTTCATACATTTTAGTTTTTAAATGTGACACAAAAAATAAAAAATGTAAAAATAAATTTTAAAAAATGAAGAAAAGTCAGAAAAATATGAAAATGGGAACCTAATGATAAAGTACATATTTGTACAAATAAAATATTTTTCAATATTGTATTAACTGTAAACATAACTGAATAGGTATGAATGAACTATTTGAGGCAGAAAGGTTGAGAATAGATGATGGAAAATAGATGAATATGTTGTATTAGAGGAAAGGTGTTTCACACTCTTTTGATTTATGTACGGCATGGACATCTGAATCTTTTCGACTAGACCTCAATCAATGTCGCTGCATGAGACGTTGTTATATACCAAGTGCAAGTCACATGCAATGCGAGTAGACATGTTTGATGTCGGCAGATCGAATGTGCTGGCCCCAAGTGATGCAGCGAGGCCACGATTGATATCGGCAAACCAATGTATTCAGGCTACGTAGATGCTTGTAGGACACTAGACCGATGTATGCAGGATATGGACAATCCTACAAGGCCACGTTCGACGTCAGCTTACCAATGATTGAGGACAACGGATGAAAAGTTGCATCCTACATCCAAACTCGATTTAACGTCTTGCTGAAGTCGATATCATTTGCTTGAAGGTCAACAGTCTTGGCTGTTGGTGCTTGTCGCTAGCTAAACCATGTGCACTGGTCACGACCAATTTGGGTAGTCCACAACCAATGTTACTTGGCCAATGTCCCTTACAGTTGGCTGACGTCACTTGCCCGAAGCGCACGTGTCTTGGAGGATGCTTCCTGTCGTTTCCCTATATTGATGTCGTCTAACTGATATGCATAAGCCACAGGTAATGTGTGTTAGCCTTGGTTGATATTGTCTGTCGTTTGCCGATATCGCTTACATGATGCTCAATAGCTACGAAGGATAATCCTACCATTGGTCAACGCCGATGTCGCTTAGCAAATACACACGTCCCACGACTGATGTGTGCAAGCCTTGGGTGATGCAACCTATAGTTAGGGGACGTCACTTTCCCGATTCCTACATGCCATATTAGATGCATGGAAAATTGGAGCTCTTGATTCCATAGGGCGGATTCTAACTTAGAGGAGCAAACATCGTTTTTCCAAAGATTAATAATAAACATGTAAAATCAAAAGATGCACGTTCTAAGATACAAACATACATTAGCATCCCAAAATAGTTTTTTTATGGGTATAAAAAAATAGTTTTCAACAATTTTTGTAAGACGTTTTTTGGGTTATCCAGAAAATAAAAAATTGATTAATAAAACATAGGAAAAATATGATAAAATATAAAAATTATGTAGAAAATTCACAAATACATATAGTAACCCGATATTAAAAAATTTCACCAATTTTTTTAATTTCTATTTTTGTGGACTATATCGCGGAAATGAATAATTGATATATGAAAAATTTGACAAAATATAATATTAACGCCAAAAATTCATAAGCAAATATAATAACCTCAAAATTCAACAATTTAACTATTTTTTTAAAAAAAAAATTATTTTTACTTGGTAAATCGTGAAAAAGAATAATTATGAATTCAAAAGAGAAAAATATGAAAAAAAATAACGTGAAAAATTCAAAAATTAATTTGCTAAACTTAAGTTCAACAATTTTTTTAATTCCATATTTTTTTGTTAATCTTGAATGTGTAACTTATTAATAAAAAATAAGAAAAATATGAAAATACATATTAAACAAATGACAAAAATCATAAATAGATATAATAATCTTAAATTCAGCAGTTTGAACAATTTAAATTTTTATTTTTGTTTGGTAAACCCCAAAAATGTGTTATTAACTAATAAAAATTAGGAAAATATGAATAAATTATAAAATTAAAGTCTAAAAAGTACAAATAAATAATGTTACCTGACAAACAATAATTTGATAAGTTATAATTTTTAATATAAGATATATTTTATAAAAAACCTTAAAGATAATTTTTATCAAATGAATAAAGGTTGGAAAAATAAGAAATTACTCAAAAATACTTCTAAACATGTGATGCTTATGTTGGAGTACATATTTGTACTAATAAAAGATGTAATAGTATTTTATGAACCACAAATGAAATGAAATTGGTATGAAAAAACCACGCGAGGCAGAAAAAGTGAGAATAATAGATGGAAAATACATGAATATGTTGTTTTATAGGAAAGGTGTTTCTTACTCTTTTGAGTTATGTAAGACATTGACATCTGCATGTTTTCTACTAGACCTAGATCAATGTCTCCACATGCGACGTTACTCATCTACCATGTAAAAGCCAATGATGATGCCTGTATGCACGTTCGATATTCAGATGCCATATGTGCTGGTTACAAGTAATGTGGCCACGCCACGTTTTATGTCGGCAAACTGATGTGTGCAGGCTATGGCCTATGTTAGTAGTCCACGTTCTACGTTGGTAGACCGATGCGTATAGAGTTTGGACGATGCTAGAAGGACATGTTCGCAGCCCAAATCCAAAGTCGGTTGATGGTTGTGCTCATGCAATCGGTGATTCAGGCAGGCTATGTCCTATGTTTGATGACCATTTTGTCTAGGTCAATGGCGATGTACAAAGGCCATGTCTGACATCGGCTGTTTGTTTCGTGAAGGCCAAAGGAAATGCGGGAAGTTCACGCTCGACGTCGGAGTGATGTGGGCAGTCCACGCCTGATGACGACTGAGTGATGTTCACAAGACACGGCAGATTCGGGTGTCCACAACCAAAGTCGGCTGAGCAATGTGCAGGATACGACCAATGAGGGCATTCCATGTACGATGGCGACTTGTAGTTGTGCGCAGGCCAAGGGCAATACGGGAAGTCCAAGCCTAACGATAGCTGAGTGAATTGCACAGGCCAAGGATGATATGGACGATCCACACCTATCGTCAATTACGCGACGTGGATAAGCCAGGACTAATGTGGGAGTACATGACCAATGTCTCCTTGACGACACCGCTTGACATTGGACGATGTCGCTTTTCTGATGCACACTACGCTTGGATGATATTGTCTGCCCTTAGTCAATGATGATGTTGCCTTGCCTATTTGCACACACCACGGTTGATGCGTGCAGGACATGGATGATGCTACATGTTGTGCTCGAAGAGCACATGCCTGATACTGCGGGGGATGAACGATGCAAATGTCACCCAACCAATGAGCTAACGCCACGAATAATACGTGCATTCCCTTACTGATGTTTCACTTTATTTACCAACGTCACTTTCAAAATGTGCACATGCCATGTCATATGAGTGTAGGCCTTGGTTGAAGCTACTTGTCCTTGGTCAATGTCGCTTGCTCAAAATGTACAAGCCTTGGCCTATGGGGCCTATTATTGGTCGACGTCTTTGTCACCCAGCCTATTAACAAACACCATGGGTTATTCATGCATACGTTGGATAATATTGCATGCCATTGTCCAATGTCACTTTCAAGATGTGCACAAACCAAATTAGATGTGTTAAGACCTTGGCTAATGCATCCTGTCGCTAGCCGTTGTAACTTGGTGGATGCATGCACACTTAAAACAATGTCATCCAATTGAAGCACACACGTCACAACAGATGTGAGCAGGCCTTGGCTGATATTTCCTGTCATTGATCGATGTCGACTGGCTGATGCATGCATGCCACGGCTGATGTAACCGATTCAATATGCACACTCCACTTTTGATGTGTTCAGGCCTTTCTTTTTTCTATCTAGCGTTGGATGATGTCGCTTTGTTGATGCATGCAAGCTACAACTAATGTTGCCTAGCCAATCGTTTAGATAAAAGTTCAAGTCACCTAGAAAATGTGCACACAACAAGACAAATGTGTGCAGGCCCTTGTTAATGTTGAATGCGATTGGCCAACAACATTTGCCAGATGAGCACATGCCACATTCGTTGATGCAGCCATTGGATAATGCACCATGCCATTGGCTGACGTTGCTTGGGAGATACACATATTCGATGTTCCTGCTTGCATGCCTTGGGTGAAGCATCATGCCATTGGCAATGTCCTTTTCCAAATGCGCATATGCCACGTTTGATGCATGTAGGCCTTGGGTGATGCTACCTTTCATTGGACGACGTCAGCAGACTGATACGTGCACGCTATGAGCGATTCTGGGAGGCCACATCCGATGTTGAAAGACAAATATGCATAGGCTAAGGACGATTCATGCCAACATCTTCATAAGCTGCATTCGCTGAGTCGTACGTATTCACTAGCAAGTGCATCATCCACAAAGAAGTAGAGAAGGCAAGCAGAGGAGCTGAGCCATCGACCTTTTAACTCCCCTGTATGGGATTGCTTTCTATCTGTATTCACATCAGATCCCCCTCCCTAAATGTATCCCATTTATTTAAATTATGTAATGAATGCTATGATATTTAGTGAAGTTTATTTTGGGGATACAACTATTTATTTAAATGACGCAATACATCCTTCAGATCACTAGGCCTACACTTGGCACAAAAGGGACACATGCACGTTTAGGACGATATACGTGTGTTTAACTGCTTATGTGTTATGTTGGTATGAATGAGGATATCGTAAACTCACACCTATTAAAAAATTTGAAAAGAATATACAGAAGCCACTATAACAAAATGACCGACCAAAGTTTTCAAGTCTTAAGTATCTCACTCAAAAGACCTCCTCCTATACAGAAATCCTAAAACATTATTCTACCTTCTCAGGAAAGGCAAATTAATTCTATGGAAAAGGGAAAAAATATCTAGATGCAACTCACTGAAGAAGAACTACGGAGAAAGATCTAACGGATCACTCAGGAAAATTCGAGAAGCCATGAAAGAAGGGCGCAAAGTCAACATGGTCAGCGCAATTTACAAAGCTGTAGCTTTGACGTTGGATAAGGATCTAGCATCAGATATGAAAATAAAGAAAGAAGTTGAGATAGAGACAAAGAGTTTGAAAGAGAAGTTGGGCATGCTTAGGTTGAATGTTCAAGAATGAAAAGTGAGAGAGTCGAGGATAAATTCAGAGACCGACGCTCTATTAGCTAAGAGTGTGTCACTTGGCAAGGAACTGGGAATGGAAATGGAAGAATTCGCCTCCATGGGAGAAGGGAAGGCTGCACTGAAGAAGAACAAATCCATCCATAGCAACCTGATGGGCGGAAAATACCCCACCTATGAGCAAGGAGAAGCCAATTGTGGTCTCGACAACGCTCACCCTAAACTTACTGAGGAGGACGATGGCGAGGAAATCGTCTACAAGCTTTCATTCCTAGGTCGTCTAAAAATAGGAGACTCATGCTGCAACAAGAAGGGAAATGAGTAGCATGTCGTCATCCCTTCATCATTTAAAAGCTTTGTTGTTGTCATTCAATTTCCTTGTAATCGTAATGAACAAATAAATGAAGTGTTTTATCTTGTAATCGAACTACGTTGGTCCTGAAATCTCCTTGTGAGATACGTAGGTAGCCTTCCCAGGCCCAGCCCCTATCTTTACAAATTTACATTCTCCCCTTCATGTTATGAGAAGATACGAAGATCAGATCAATAGAAGTTCAAGAGCAGTTGCAAGAAGACCATAGATCAAGCATGATTTAACCTTTTTGAAACAGCGTCCAAAATTGAAACAAGAAAAATCTTGCTTGTTAAAAAAATGTGTTTCCGTCCTCACTCATGGGTTGAAGATATCCTCAAACAAAGCGACTTGTGTCTTTATCTGCTCTCTGTGTGATATTATGCATTCTATACTCTGAATTTGCACTAACAAATCTGCCTTTGAGTTTTTTTCCTTCTCAGGTACTTTGAAACTAATCTTTGTCGAACAAAAGCTGGCAGATCATCCTTATTTCACCACATCAAAAGGTCCCAAAGATTCCTTCCCTAGACAAAGCTCAGAAAGAGGAAAGACTGCTATGGGGGATAAAAATGAAAAAGTGAGTCTTGCTGATGTTGTGGTGGCTCAACCTACCGTAGCAGAATAGAATGAGTTGATTATGCAGCTGATGCAGCAAATCGTAGAGATAAGGGTGGAGGATCTACCTCCACTAGGATTTGCTGCTAACGCTGCTGATGGAAGGCCTCCAATCTATTTCCCTTCCACAAATATGGATCCAACTCAGAATCATCCATCTACACCTGTTCATAATCCGTCGGTTATAGATCAGACTACCCAAAATCCCTAAAATGCTTCAACATCCTACAAAACTCCATGTCCCCTTCAAAACAAGCATCCCCAAATGCCACCACATCCTCAAAATACTCACCAAACACCGCTCCACCCCAACAAAACCAAAACCAAAACCATAATCAAAATCAAAATGCTTTCAATCCCTAAACACCCCACCACCACTTAAATCAAAACACCAATCCTCAGGCCTACCGATAAAATTACCAAACCGTCCAAAATGCTCAAAGTCCCTCTATAGCTCCACCCCTACAAAAGAGAGACACTTTTTAATTTCCCATCCCTACTGGGCACGATGTGAACGGTTCTGAGTTGGACCAATACGAGGAGTACCAAAAGGATGGAGGACAAAGGAAAATGTGACGGTTGATATAAAAGAGGAAATCTAGAAGGCCATGAAGGAGCTACAATGCATCCCCGACATCGCTGGACTTAGTTACGAGAACTTGTATATCCACCCAAATTTGGACCTTCCAAAAGGGTTCAAGATTCCAATGTATGACACCTTCGGAGGAGTGACCAACCTTATGGCTCATTTGAGAGCCTATAGTGACCAGCTTGTGGGAGTTGGAAGGGACGAAGATTTATTGATGCGGCTCTTCAATTGGAGCCTGTGTGGAGAAGCTCTCAAATGGCCAAGCTGGAATTCATTTGCCAAAGATTTCATCGATCGGTTTGCCTACAATGTAGAAATTGCTCCCGATCAATACTCATAAATGAAGATGAAACAAAGTCAACTGAAAGCTATAGGGAGTTTGCCTGTAGGTGGAGGAAAGAAGAGGCAAGGGTGAGGCCACACATGATCGAGAAAGAAATCGTTCAAGTGTTAGTGCGTGTTCAAGAGATGGAATATCATGATAGAATTATGTTGCTTGTTGGAGGAAATTTTTCCGAGATAGTCAAGATTGGTGAGACTATCGAACACGGTTTGAAATAAGGAAAGATAGCCCATGTAGCAGCATCACCTGTGTCTTCAGGTTTATTGAGAAAGAAATAAGAAGAAGTTGTTATTGTTTAATATAGAGGAACGAAAACCCCTAGAAGCTCATCATATTCCCAATGTCGTTCCCGGCCTTCACCAAAGTCCTACCAATCTTCTTACACGCCATATAGTAATCCTAATAATAAGAATACTACCTCCGTTTATCAGAACATCCAAACTCTCATATACCAAAGTCCACCCCTTCAATTATCAATGTCCATCTCCTATTTACCCAAATTACCGTCAACCTTACAAAATTCGATCTCCCTATTAGGGTGTTGCTCCAAACTGCGCTAACGTACAGTCGAGCTACTGAGCACCTCCTCCTGTTTATCAAGTCCAAGATTTAGTATACAAAAATTCTCCTCTGAATTAGAAAGTTCCATCGCCAAATTACTAAACAAATCCATATCCCAGAAGAAAAGTTTCCCGTCCAAATACCAGAAATTATCAACAAGGGTGTTATGGCCCTCCCGACCCATATTTGAGAAAAGGCCTTCAAGAAACTTTACTGCACACTCTTTGAAAGACTGACCAAACTGTATGAGAGACTGGTTGCGGTTGCATACATCCACTATGTGGGGTCCAAAATCATGATGTCAATTTAAAGTTCCACAAACCTGATCAGATATGTCCTTATCATTCCAATAGCGTTAGTCATGATACTTAAGACTGTATCAACGTCAAGCACAAAATTCAGGATCTAATTTATCAGGAGGTAGTCCGTCTACAACCAACAACACCAAATGTCAACACAAATCCGTTGCCGGATTTTGAAGGCGACATTGTAAATTTGATCGAGACAGATTAAGACAAGTGTGGAATGAAGATTATTACTCCCATTATTAATGATGATTTGTACAGGTCTGACGCTTCTTTAAGCGTTAAAGAAAAGATAGAGTTTGTTATTTTTACACCTACAAAGTCTGTTGCCTTGGTGCCATCAGAAACTCTCGTCAAGCCTAATTTTGTTATTGGAACTGTTGCTGCTCAAGGCATAACTAGGTTTCGAAGGTGTTACACTCTTGACGAGCTTGCTCTTGGAGGACAGAAGAAGGAACAGGCTAAGAGGCTGATAAGCGAAGGAGAAGCGGAAGAATTCTGGAGAAGGATGCAACCAAAGGATCATTCTATTGTAAAACATTTAGAGAAGACTACGGCACAGATCTCCACATGGGCCCTGCTAGTGAGATCTACGTCCCACAGGCAGGCTATAATGAAAGCTCTCGATGATACATTCGTTCCCACAGGTACAAGTAGTGATAACGTGGCTGCGATGATTCATCATGTTATTTGACGGAACCGAATCAGCTTTTGTGATGATGAGCTGCCTGTCGAAGGAAGATCACATAACAAGGCATTGTACATCACTGTGATATGCCGTGAAACGGTTGTAAACCGCGTCTTAGTTGATGACGTATCTTGTCTTAATATCTTCTCGTTGTCGACATTGAGGCAGCTAAGGTTTGACCTCAGGAAACTAGAGCTAAACAAGGTCAACGTGAAAGCCTTTGATGGGTTTCCAAGATAAACGTTGGGGGCAGTGAATTTTACCATTCAAATAGGCCCCGCAAAGTTCAGCGCGCAATTTCCAGTATAGGATATAGATACCAGTTACAACCTTCTTCTGGAAAGGTTGTTCATCAAATTGGTTGGATCCGTCCCCTCTACTCTCCATCAGATAATAAATCATGTATGGAAGAATGAAGAGTTGGTTATTCATGGCGAGGGGAGTCACCTTGGCAGGCAGGTGCCGATCATTAATGAGATTTCGCGAGGTACAGACTTTTACATGGTGGAGCTGGTGAATGCCAACGGTGATGACTTGGCCCCACATACCCCAATGTCTGCAATATACAAGATGATAGCCACTGTGATGATGAAGAACTTTTTTGAGCCAGGGTTTGGATTGGGAAGAGATGCCCAAGAAATTATTGAGACGGTTCCGGTCTTCGTTAAAGGATCCATATGATGTTTGGGGTACATCCCTACAGATGATGACATGAAGGTGAAGAAGAAAATTTATCAAGCTTTGACTAAGACGATCCCGCATCTGTATCAATCCTTTCCTATCCGAGATTATGCCGAACGTTAAGACATTAGGGAAGGAATCAGTGACCTCTTCGAAGAGATCGATGTTGTTGTCGAGGAGGAGGTCGAGCTAGCTGGTATTCGTAATGCTGAAGCAGGCGAGGTGCTGCGGAATCGGACCTCCACGCCGATCCTGATGCCCACAACTCTTCAGTAGAATGGAGTCATTTCATGCATTAAAATCGGTGGTAGTTCAGAGGAGGCCTGAGACCAATCACTTTGCATTTTCTTAATTGTTCAAATTTTCGAGTCTTCATTGTGATGGTCAAAAGGCAACATGGCCCCACGCCATGCCCAAAGTTTCGATTATTTTTTAATGAAAGCCTCTTTGTTTTGAACTTTATTTATTTAGCCATTTGTTATACCCAACTTTCCAAATTTTGTTTGTTTGTGATTTCAGTAACATTATTTACAGACCTTCCAATGTTATGTCATGTCACAAGCTAAATGAACATAATGAGGCAGGTGACGATGAGGTTGATGATGAAGTAGAAAGTGAGGAACCAGATTATGTGGTCGGGGAATTTTGGATGTTCGAGAATTAGCGTAAACCAAATCTAGAAGAAACGAAAACGGTGAATTTTGGAGATTCGAAATGTGTTAAAGAGGTTAATATCAGCACCCACCTAAATGAATCTTAGAAAGAGGGCCTAGTTCATTTGCTTACTGAATACACCGATGTGTTTGTCTAGAAAGTCGGTCACATGCAAGGGCTGAGTACTGATGTCGTATCTCATAAGTTTCTGATTAACCCGGGGTTTGATCCGGTGAAGCAGAAAACTCAAAAATTCAAGCTTGAACTAAATTTAAAGATTAAAAAAAAGATCACCAAGCAGATAGATGCTCAATTGGTGGAGGTAACACAATATCCAACTTGGCTGGCCAATGTTGTTCCGGTCGCCAAAAAAGATGGGAAAATCAGGATCTGTGTCGACTACAGTCACCTCAACAAAGTGAGCCCAAAGGATAATTTCCCACTGCTGAATATTCACATTTTGATTGACGATTGTGCTAAGCATGAAATGCAGTCACTCGTTGATTGATACGCACGCTAGCACAAAATTCTGATGGATGAGGAACACGCAAAGAAGACGACTTTCATTACACCTTGGTGTCTATAAAATTACAAGGTGATGTCGTTAGGCCTCAACAATGCCAGTGCCACCTACATGTGATCTATGACGAGCAGTTTTCACGACATGATTCATAAGGAGATTGAAGTGCATGTGGATGATGTCATAATAAAATCTCGCGAGAGTTCGACCCACTTTACACATCTAAGGAAATTATTTTATCGTTTTCATAGTTATAACTTGAATTTAATGCTCTTTTGGAGTTCCAGAAGAGAAGTTGTTGGCATGTATAGTCAGCAAGAGGGGTATTGAGCGCGACCCTTCTAAAATTAAAGAAATTCAAGATTTTCCTCCACCAAAGACGAGAAAAGAGGTGTTTAGTTCTTAGGATGGTTAAACTACATCAGTCAATTTATAGCTCAATCAGTCGTTGTGTGTGAGCCTATTTTCAAGCTGCTGAAGAAAGACGCCCCGAAAAAATGGATTGAAGAGTGTCAGACTGCTTTTGATGCTATCAAGAACTATTTGTCCAACCCACCGGTATACGTCCCTCCGCGAGACGGAAGTCCTTTATAGTTGTACCTATCAGTCACAAATAGTTCATTCGGATGCGTACGTGGTCAACACGACGAGATAGGAAAGAATGAAAGGGCTATCTATTATATAAGCAAGAAGGTTACCCCATACGAGTCTTGTTACAATTTGTTGGAGAGAATGTGTTGTGCTTTGACGTGGCTAACCAAGAAGTTGAGAAACTATTTGTTTTCGTATACTACATATCTCATTTCTAGAATGGATCCATTAAAGTATATTTTCGAGAAAGCGATGCGGACCGGAAAGCTAGCAAAATGTCAAATGTTGTTGAGTGAGTTTGATATCGTGTATCTGACTCAAAAGGCAATAAAGGCATAGGCTTTGGCTGATCATCTTGCAGAAAATCCCGTTGATGAAAAATATGAACCACTTAAGACTTATTTTCACGATGTAGAAGTGTCGTTTGTGGGTGAGGATATTTCTAAAGCAAATCCATGTTGGAGATTATTTTTTGACGGAGTGGAAAATAATCAAGGTAAAGGTATTGGAGCAGTCTTAGTGTCAGAATCTGTTCAGCACTATCCCTTGGAAGTTAAACTCCGATTTAATTGCACAAACTACATGGCCGAATACGAAGCTTGTATTCTTGGTTTTAAAATGTCCATCGATATGAATGTTTACGAGTTGTTGTTTATTGGAGATTCAGACCTTCGTATTTATCTAGTTCAAGGAGAATGGGCTGTGAAGAACCCAAAGATTATACCATATATAAAACATGTGCAGAAGTTGTGCAAAAGATTTCGTAAGATCAAGTTCTGACATACTCATAGAATACAGAATGAATTAGCCGATTCTCTTTCCACCATCTCTTCAATGATTAAACATCCGGATACAGATTACATTGATTCTCTTGATATAGAGTTTAAAGAACATCCAGTCCATTGTTCCCATGTTGATGAAGAACTAGACGATTTGCCTTGGTATTTTTATATAAAAAGTATTTGGAGTCTGGAACTTATCCAAAAGATGCTACGTCCAATGAGAAGAAGTTGATACGCCGTATTGCTCTCAATTTCTTTCTAAATGGAGAAGTCCTGTATAGGAGGACTCTAGACTTAGGTCTTCTTAGATGTGTCGATGTCGTTGAAGCTGCGAAGCTTATTGAACAGATACATGCTGGAGTTTGTGGTACGCATATGAATGGGATCACATTGGCAAGGAAGATCCTACGAGCCGGTTATTTATCGATTACTATAGAGAATGATTGTTGCAAGTTGTGCATAAATGTCACAAATGTCAAGTGCACGATGATCTGATACGAGTGCGACCTCACGAACTAAACGCTATGAGTTCACCTTAACCATTTGTAGCTTGGGTTTCATCGGTTCAATAGAGCCAGCCGCTTCTAATGGACACAGATTCATTTTGGTCGCCATTGATTATTTTACCATGAGGGTGGAAGCATATTCTTACAAGTTTGTAACCAAGAAAGTGGTGGCTGACTTTGTTCGCAACAATCTTATATGTAGATTTGGAGTGCCCGAATCCATCATTACTAATAATGGTGCAAAACTCATCAGTCACTTGATGAGAGAGATTTGTGAACAATTTAAGGTCATTCCTAGGAAGTCAACTACTTATCGTCCTCTAATGAACGTAGTTATAAAGGTCTCCAATAAGAATATCAATAAGATTTTGATGAAAATGATTTACAAGAATCGAGGTTGGCATAAGATGTTACCATATGCTTTATTGGGATACCACACGAGTTTCAGAACATCTATTGGAGCCACTCCATATTTGCTAGTGTATGGATTAGAAGCAGTCAGACCTGTTTAAGTCGAGATACCGTCTTTGAGAATCATCCAAGAAGCTGAGTTAAGTAATGTTGAATGGGTCAGCAAGAGGAATGATAAATTAACTTTTATTGATGAGAAGAAAATGGTTGCCATCTTTCATGGTTTGTTGTATAGGCAGAGAATGGTTTGTGCCTAAGACAAGAAAGTAAAATCCAGAGTATTCGAAACTGGTCAATTGGTTCTTAAGCGTATTTATACCCCTTTTGTATATGAACTACGTCTGACCTGAATTCATAAGAATGAGATACGTAGGAAGCCAGTGTCGGCCTCGGTCATCCATTTATCTCCTTTTAATATTTCCATGTATATGAACTACGTCTAACTTGAATTATCAAAAATGAGATACGTAGGCGACCTGTGTCGGCCTCGGTCATCCCACTCATCCCTTTTTAGTATTTCCTTGTATATGAACTACATTAGACCTGAATTCTAAAGAACGAGATACGTAGGCGTCCTATGTCGGCCTAGGTCGGTTCATTCGTAAATTTTTTTAATTTTATTAACCTTTAACGAGGAACTACATTTGACCTAATTCCCGCCTCAACGGGATGCATATACGCAACAAGGGTTCGTTCATATATCCCGTAAGATCCGTATTCCTCTTGACAATAGAAAGTAGGATAGAATTTTTGAGTGGGGCTCAAAAACTCTCGAGAAGAAGATCTTCCTTAGCAAGTCAAGGCTGAAACTGTTTCGAGAATTGCAACTGGGAAAGAATCTTTAGAAAATACGTCAAAAATTCTGCAATCTACCATTGAATAATAAGTAAGACAGTTAACTGGGATAAAATTTTTGAGGATGGCCTCAAAATTGCAGCACTGATCTGAAAATTCCCCAGCGAATAATCGGATAAGCCTCCAAGCATCAGACTCAAAGAAGTTTGTTAAGACTGCTATGTCATTACTTGTAAGTGACCTTTTTAAGTTATTATTTCTCGAAAATTCACTTCTCTCTTAAACTCCCTTTTTATGTTTTACTTGTTTCGGCATAAAATACTTTGTCTTATCTATTAAGAGTTGGAATATTGGGAAATCAAACAGAGATAGCAAGACCAGGAGCGGACAATTAAAGAAATCGACATAAATCAATTTGTCTTTAATACTAACAATTTTTCTATTGATGCAGGTTTATAGCTTTACTTGGAAATCGGCAAATTCTTCCAATGAATGAATACAGAGATGTCAAAGGTGGAGAAAAATATCAAAAAATCAATAGTTTTCTTAGACACAGTAATCATTTTATCTCGATTATGTCGAGACTTGGGGATACGAATTGTTTATTTCAATCTATTTTCAACAACATGAAACTTATAAACAACGTCCAGCTAGATGCAAATTTATTTTATGACTACGTCGTTTATTTTATTTCTTTAAAATTAGTAAGCTTGTTAATTAATTATACTAATTTGTCCTTAAGTTTAATAACTTAAGCCAATTTTTTCTAGATGGGCTTTTTGGATGAATTTGAACCCTTCATTATTTAGCAGCCCAACCAATTTACTAAATAGGCCACCTTCATTTCCTTTAGCAAAAAGAAAAACTCATTCTCTTCCTGATTTTCAACCAAGCCACAAAATATTCAGCACAATTGCCTCAACCCAAACCAATACCAGACTATTATTCTTCAGCCAACCCATATGAAGTAAAGCCAGGCTTAGATTTTCAATTTCCGCCCTTTTTTAGTCGACCCGTCCAAATCCAATAATAAAAAATCCCTTATTAACCTAACCTGGTTCGGAAAAGGGAATGGAGAATGCATGGACGATTCCCAAATCACCCAATCTATTTTACTTTCTCTTCCAAAGCAAGCGCAGCAGCGATTGAGATATCTCTGAGTGCGTCGAGAGACGCGCCGGCATTTACGAAGGGCCGAGTGAGTCAATTAACGAGCTGCACGCGAAACGGGAATAGCGGGAGGCAGTACGATCCTTTTTTTTAATTTCTCTCCATACGATTTTTAGCGGGATGGCAGACCTGCGGCCTTGTCCTCGTCATCCCGAGATGGAAACACAAAGCATGCCAAGGACGAATGATGCATCTCAGCCATCCACCTCATTTCCGCGTCGTTTGAGTGGAGAGAATTCAAGAATATTCGAGTCTGGTTTTGTGTTTTGGATTGAAATATGAAGTGGGTATGGGCCTATCCCGATTTCTTCCGTATTTTTTTGGAGCCCTAATCTTTTACGATTTAATCGAATGGAGGAGAAGAGAATAGGGGATTTTTTTAGGGTGGTATAAAATCTTGAGGGAAGAGTCCCTTGTACAATTTCTTCAGAAAGCAAGATATACAAGGGATAATAATTTATAGGGTTTGAGTTCAGTAGTGTCGATAAGTTTTCCTTGCTTGTATTTCCTAATGCAAATTTTCTCGCTACCAGGATGTTCTTCCCTCCCTCTATTCGTTTCAATATCGTTACTCACTAACAGAGAGTTAAACTGAATTTTAAAAAGGGACTATAAGAGCTCCTAATTTGCCGCAAGGTTTGCTTGGTGGAAGAGTTAATCTCGTTCTCGTCCCTATTCTGCTGCACCTTTGAAGGTAAACGTTCCTCAATTTTATTTGATCTCATCACATTAAGATGCAGTTAGTTATGTCCTTCAGCCTTTTGTATGATATCGTTGGTACTTTTATTTGTTTGCTGCTATTCGTTAATGTATTAGATTCCAATCTGGATCTGCAATAGCTCTCCATGTTTCAATTCCTTTTAAATGTCATTCTTCGTTTCTCATATTGTTTAAGTCAGGGTAGTTTGTAAGCTCGATTGTCATTCATGTGAGACTCAAGGTTTCGAGCCAACTGATGCATAAATATTCTGATATTAGTTATTTCACTTTTTTAGTCCTATTGTTTCATCTTTTTCTATTTCTTTTGTCTTAGCATGTTATTGTTATGAACAAATTTGTTGGGTATAATCATATATGCATTGTTTCAAATGCTAGGTTGGCTTTAAGTGTTGATGCTTCTTATTCCATGCTGTTGGCAATCCGGTCAGCTTGACTTTATGTTTCCCATTTGGGTTTAATGTACTTGTCCTCATCTCGAAAATACAGATTTTTCTTCCTTTTTGTCTTTTGTCGAGTGAATACAGAAGCCATCTATAACAAAGTTAGATGATCTACCAGCATTAATTTGTTTAGATGTCAATGATAAATCATGCTAACCATTGTAAGGGTTATGCTTGCTTTCAATTATACATGCTTGTGACCGTGTGAATTTGAGCAAAGTTTGCTCTACTAGTCGTATGGACAATAGTTTTTTCCTTTTCGAAGCAATTTAGTCTATCATTAATGGCGTTTCATTCACAACTTATCCTTTTTGTTGGAATTTTATATGTTGATGAATAACTGAGGTACTAATTGCGGCTTTGGTAATGTTTTCTTTCGAAAATGGGATGAAGCTTCACTGTAATTTGTGTCTCTTTCCCTAGATTTTTTGTCATTTATATTCTTTTTATTTTTTTTTCTCTTTCGCTTCTTATTTTTTAACTTATTGTTGAATGTTTATGAAAAATGCATTTTCTATCGTAAGGCAGCAAACCAATGGTTGGTTTTATTTTAGTTGAAAATTTAGAGTGTCACATAACTTCATATGCCCTTAAATCATCGTACTTATTGATCTTGACCATTTCTTCGATTATTTTAAACTTGCTTAGTCTTTTCACAGTATTCATAAATTTTACATATGATGATAAGTATTCCTTTTACTTGATTTATGCTTACTTTTAAATGTGATCCGTTACTCATTCAGTTACTCTTTATTTGCATGTAAAATTTCCTCAAGTTCATCAAGAATTTTTCATTTCCCGCATATCGAGAAGGCTATCAAGGCTCTAATCTTTCTCCTCGAGTAAATTTTATGAACATGGACGTACAAATTTTAAAAGAAAATAAAAAAAGGCTACAGAGGGAGAGTCGAAGAATTTGGGCCAAAGAGGCCCACTTTATTTATTTTCACTATTGTATTTATTATGGGCATAAGCCCTTGTTGTATTTTTTAGTTAATTATATTTTACGTTTTATTATATTATGTTTAGACTAGGACAGGTACTAAAGACATGGGTCGAAAAGTTAAAGTCAAATGAGTTAAAACCCAAAGACAAGTGGGTCCAAAAACCGGTCGAGGCGAACAGAAAACCCGGATTTGGACCCAATCCCAATCTCTCTATCTCTCTCTCTCTCTCTTTTACCTATTTGCTTATTCTTTTGATTCTTTATTTGTTGTTAGTATTGAAGATAATAAAATACGAACCCCGCAAACGCCGTGATGTTTTATCAAACATAAAAAAATGATTCCAAATTGATTCTAATAGTGCGAACAAATTTGCAAACCAATTCTAACATTCATTACTTTATTTCATAACCCCTAAAACTATATTCTATCTCGAATTAAGTAAGTTTATCCAATTATAGTTAGTTGTCGAAAAACCGTTTTAAGTGGAATGTTTTAGGTGCCTAAAACCTTCGTTAAACATTAATTTTAATTATCGAACCTCCTAAAGGGTTTTCAATCTACTTTTCTCTGTTTAATAAATTGAAAAATTATGTTTTCCTAATTCTCCCCCAAAATTAAGTGTCGACTATAAAAAAATAAAAAAACCCTTCAAAATTAAATATTTTCCAATTTCTTATGTAAACAAAGGTTATTCTTCTTCTCCTTCTATTTGATATACAATGAATTTAGTTTTGCAAATAAGTTTAAGTTATTCTAAAATCTATTTTCCCCAGCAACGGTGCCAAAATTTGATACGATCAAACTTACTTCTCAATTAAGAAGTAAAGCGGTCGTATCAAGAAAAGAACCCCACTACTGAGGTTGGGGTCGATCCAACGAGGAAAATAGTTCAGACTTAACATTATTCTATTATTACTATTATTTAGTCAACTATTTCCCTAGAAAGTAAAAGACAAAAAGGGGGGGTTTTATTTCTATATTAATGAAAATAATTAACTAAATTAAAGTAAACAATTAACAGATTCAAATCTCGGAGCTTAATCAATTCCAAATCGAAACTAGGGCTTAAGTTTTCCCCATGGGTTCCTAACTTGATAATTCTAAATATAACAATTTTTTCCTAGTATCTTGCATGTAAAGTGATAAGTTAGGTATTTCTAAATCCTTGGTCCGACATCTAGAAAAATTCACTGCACACCTTGGTCCGGCTACGTGTGTTTCTAACTAACCCTTACATTTTCCTCATTTTAAGCATTGTATTATATATTTGACTAAATTATTACCTTGTACCAACCGACACTAGCCTATAAGATAGTGTACACTAAATCTATGTTCATAATTCTTTTCCTAATATCTACCTCCTTGGTCCGGCAAGTAGCATTAAGGTAAGTTCTAACGTTGGCCATCCGTTAAAACTACTTCTAAACGAAAGAATAATCAATACATGTAAGAAACTATTATAGAATTGCTATTTTAGTTAGATTTTACCTCATTATTCACCCATGGTTCCAACAACCCTAGTTATGGAGTTTATTTACCCATGGTCATAATAACACTATTTATATATTTAATATAAGAATTCATGCACTTACTTTAATGAGAAAGAATAAAATCCTGAAATTCACTTGATTAATCAACAAAAGTACCAACAATCAATTCCAGAAAAAAGTGTATCAATTACTCAAATTAATCCTTCAATACTAGAACAAGAGAACTAAAGATTATTGAAAAGTCTAACAGTCCAATCCCCAAAAACGATGTTTTTCGAACAATTTATAATAAAACAAAAAACCTAATAAAAGAAGGATTCCTGCTACTGGATGTTTGTCCAAAATCCGGTCGAGGCGAACAGAAAACCCAGATTCGGACCCAATCCCAATCTCTCTCTCTCCTTTACCTATTTGCTTATACTTTTGTTTCTTTATTTGATGTAAGTATTGAAGATAAAAAATCCGAATCCCAGAAAACGTCGTGATGTTTTATCAAACTTAAAATATGATTCAAAATTGATTCTAATAGACTGAACAAATTTGCAAACCCATTCTAACATTAATTACATTATTTCGTAACCCTAAAACTATATTCTATCTCAAATAAAGTGGGTCTAGCCAATTATGGTTAGTTTTCGGAAAACCGTTTTAAGTGGAATGATTTAGGTGCCTAACACCTTCGTTAAAAATTAATTTGAATTCCCAAACCCCCTAAGTTTTTAATCGATTTTTCTCTGTTAATATTTTGAAAAATTAAGTTTTCTTAATTTTCCTCAAAAATTAAGTGGTGACTCTTAAAAAATAAAAAAACCCTTCAAAATTAAATATTTTCCAATTTTTGATGTAAACAAAGGGTTTTCTTCCTCTCCGTCTATTTGACATACAATGAATTTAGTTCTGCAAATAAGTTTAACTTAATCTAAAATCTACTTTCCCCGGCAACGGCGCCAAAATTTGATACGATCAAACTTACTTCTCAAATAAGAAGTAAAGCGGTCGTATCAAGTAAAGAACTCAACTACTTAGGTTGGGGTGGATCCAACGAGGAAAATAGTTTAGACTTAACTTTATTCTATTATTACTATTATTTAGTCAACAATTTCTCAAGAAAGTAAAAGACAAAAAGGGGGGTTTTATTTCTATATTAATGAAAATAATTAATTAAATTAAAGAAAACAATTTAAAAATTCAAATCTCGGAGCTTAATCAATTTCTAAAAGTAACTAGGGCTTAAGTGTTCCCCATAGTTTCCTAACTTGATAGTTCTAACTATAACAATTGTTTCCTAGTATCTTGCATGTAAATTGATGAGTTAAAAAGACTTCTAAACAAAAGAATTATCAATACATGTAAGAAACTATTATAGAATTGCTATTTTAGTTAGATTTTACCTCATTATTAACCCATGGTTCCCAAAACCCTAGTTATGGAGTTTATTTACCCATTGTCAAAATCACACTATTCATATATTTAATATAAGAATTCATGCACTTACACTAATGAGAAAGAATAAAATCCTGAAATTCACTTGATTAATCAACAAAAGCAACAACAATCAATTCCAAAAAAAAGTGTATTAATTACTCAAATTAATCCTTCAATACTTGAACAAGAGAACTAAAGATTATCGAAAATTCTAACAGTCTAACCCCCCAAAATGAGGTTTTATAAACTATTTATAATAAAAACAAAAACCAAATAAAAGAAGGATTCTACTTACTAGAAGTCTGTCCAAAATTCATCTGAGTCGACGGACCTCGTGACATACAGTAATGGTCACGAAGGTCCGTCATGGCCCCCGTCATCTCATACTTCACAAATTCTTCTTCTGCTTTCTTCATTACCCTACACGAACAGGTGTGACTGACCGTTCCAAGAACAACTGTCCATCGAGGGTCTCCGTTCCATAATACTATAACTTCTTTGAATTTGGGTACTGGGACTACTCTCTGATCATTACGATGAACAAGAAGGACGAACAATCGTGTCTATGACGGTGCGTCATAGACTTCCGTAATCCGACACTAGGTTAGACTTCTCCATCTTCCTTCAGCATCTTCTCTCCTCACTACGATGCCACTTACGGACTATCACATACTCCACGGGCCGTCATAAGGTCCATAGGTTGTCTCTTCTGCATTTCTCGCTCATAAACTTTGCATTCGTCTTTGGACAGATTTCCTTCAAAATAGGAGAAACTTGAATAAAAATCAATACAAAAAGGCCGTTGGACACATACTAAACTTAAGGAAAAAGCATTAAAAGTATCATGAAACCACTGTACATCAATTGTGAAGGATAATGAGGGTAAGTCTTGTGATCTCAATTAGTTAGTTCAATTATGATTACTTGTATTTAGTGATAAAGTTATATTCAAGTAGACCATATGATTAAGATTGGTTAGGGTGTGTATGTTTTTTAATTGATATGTCTTGAACTATCGTTTGTGATTTATTGGCTAATATGTAAATGTTATAAGGATGGAGATAACAAAACCATGTGCCTTATCATGATGTGATTATGTAGATGTGTTAACGTCACATGTATGAACTATCATGAAAGGAAAATAGCAATGCAATTCTTATTGAGTTGTGATGATGATTGCACAAGGTATAGACTCCATGACCTAAATTATTCTATGATCATTAATAAAGGCTTAATGACAATTTTCAAAAAGTGACTCTACCTTCGCACCGAGTGAACTAGAGTGAGGAGTGTCTCTTCTTACATAGGGAATGTAGGATCATTAACGTACTCATGATATTGCAGAATATAATGCTTGTAGCATTAATAGGGTCCCACCTACATCTCCTTTTGTTGAACTATGTTTCTTCCATAGGAATACAAGCTGGTCAATCCATATAGTTTCTGTATTCAAGTTTTGTACTACCTTGACGAGTAATCTTCCTTCTTTCGGTGGTGTTATATGACACTTGATTCAACATTAGCTCATCTGGTCTATTTCTGTTAAGGAAAGATGTTCCCAAATGGTAAAATGAAGTAAAGAAGTAAACTCTAACTAAGATGACCTAAGAGGTTTAGCTTTGTCTTGGTAGGGGTATTTGACTCTACCGATACATTTCACTAGTTAGCCTTGAGGGAAGTCTTGGAAGGATGTTTTTATGTATGTATATACTTATGAATGTGATATGTATAAGATGATCTTACATGTTAATGACACTATGTGACATTGGTTTCACTTATGAACATAGGTTTGGTCTTTATTGGTAAAGTATGATGTTATGTACTCTTAATGACATGCTATGTGAAGTTGGACATTGTTTATTGTCTTGTTGGGTTTACTTGATTGAGTGAGGTTATGGGGTGTTGCTTTGTCATTGCACTAGTGGATTTAACGATGGTTCATGAGTAACGGTCTTTCTTTGGTAAGAATGTTATGAACTTATATACATGCTTATTGATGTTATAACTTGATGATAGAGTTGTCTTGATAATGTGCTCAACTATATTGAGATGCATATGACTTGACTAGACATACTATTTTTGGTCTTGTGATGTACATGGTCTTGTCTTAATGAAATATGTACTATTGATTGGTGTAGGTTCTTGAATGAGCATAAGGATTTTCAAAGTAAAATAACATGCTTTAATGAAATGTCCCTTTAAACATGATTGTGCGCATATGGTCCTATACTTAGTACAACTGATGTGGTAACCCCATTTTCCGCTTTTCCCCCATCATTTTAGGTTTCGTTCGTTGAAGGGTCTGTGACGAAATTTAAAGGAAGACTTGGAATTCACATTATCCATGTTTGGTAGGTCGTCACTACTTCAAGGATAAATGCAACTTTCTAGCATTGGATGTTGATTAGTCTTAAGGACACTTTGTTCGTTGCCTTTCACTTAAGTATTAAAGATTGTATAGCCTATATGTGGCTTTATTGTATTGATGTATGGGTTATGCCATATTGTTACACTCTTGTTTATATGGTTATGAGTTGAGACGTCGGTTTTAAGATTATGCTATATCTTCTATATATATGTGTGCCATAAAAGTAGAATACTATCTATTCTACTTATACGAAGGGTCTATGTACACTCGATATGAATATATTATGTGTATGCAAGAGGTCTATGTTAACCAAATGATAGATAGAAGAAATGATTTAAATTTTTTGCATTTTTAACCTATGAATGTAATGATGTAAACTAAGAGGCTAGTCTTAGTCCAATTCGAATGTGACAAACTTCATATCAGAATATTAGGTTGATTATATTTAGAGTCGATATCTCACCAAACCACGTCATGTAAATTCTTACTCATAATTGTTAAGAGCGCCACTATTATGAATAGGAGTTTTATGATGCTAATTAAACTCTCATTTTCTTGGAAATCTAATATCATGCCTCAACAGTGTTGACTCTATGTGCCTTAGAATCTAATCCTTTTATTTGTATTATAAGCAATTAATACTCGATGAACGGCCTCTCGAAGACTTAAGAGTTACCCAATATGGGAGTTCCTCCCCGGGGCAATGGACTCCCTCATCTTAAAGAAATCGCTAATGATGGTCAAGCTACAGTCAATCCTCCACCATTGATGGATGGGGACATAAGGGCAGACTTCGCCAAATGGCCCAAGCAATTACTAGAAAATACCAACCTATGACTAATCAAGAACAAGCCATGACGACCCAAGCTAATCAGGAGGTGATACCCCATGAAACCAACATGTTCTCACCATGGCCTCCCGTTTGAGGGATTTCAGTAGGACGAATCTTCCGACTTTCTATGGGTTTAAAGTTGAGAAAGACCTCCAATAGTTTATTGATGAAACCTATAATATAATCTATGATAATGTGGTTGACTAATAGTGAGAAAAACGAGTTAGCCACCTACCCACTCAATGGTTTGGGCAAAACTTGATGCGTTTAAAAGAGATATAATAGGCCTTTAAGTGGTAAACTGATGACATGAGAGATATTCATGAAGGATTTGTATAACAGGGAAGACAAAGTGTAAGAATTCATGAACCTTGATTAAGGAGGTATGAGTGTACTTGACTTTTTTTTTGAAATTTACTAAATTTTCAATGGATTCTCCTTCTTTGGTTCTGACCCTAGGGATGAAATAGAGCCACTTTATCATGACGGTATCAAATTACATGAGAGAAGAATGTTATTCTTCTACGCTACATGATAATATGAATATTTCTAATCTCATGGTTCATGCTCAACAAGTGGATAAGATAAGGGTTAAGAGAAAGAGTAGGTATGACAATACGACAAGGTCTTATGTTGGTGGTTCTTCAAAGGGTAAACTTTAAATCAAAGACAATCCTAGGTTCAAGAAGAGGTTCTGTAATCAAGTTCCTTCCAGGTTTCCTAATTCTCATGATCATAGGGTGCCTAACCCTTTGTCTAAAAAGGGAAGGGGTACTAGTTCACCAACCAAGAAACCAACTTGTAGAAAGTGTGGCAAGAAGAATTATGGTGGTTGCCTAATTGTGATGGACAATTGCTTTAATTGTGGAAAGAGTGACCACAAGGTGAGGGATTTCATAAATTTGAAGGTTCAATACAAGGTTAGTTGTAAAGATAAAGAAATTTTTTCTAATGGTAATGCTCCAAAGAAGAATCATTTCTATGCTTTCCGCTTTAAGGGTGAGAATGAGACTTATCCCGATGTGGTGACCGGTATGTTCAAAGTCTTTTCTATTAATGTATATGATTTACTTGATCTTGACGCTATCTTATCATCTGTTATCCCTTTCATAGATAAAAAGTTTGGTATTTTACTTGATATCTTGAGAGTGAACCTTTCTCGGTGTCTATCCTTGGCAGATTAGGTTGTTACAAAAATAGTGTATAAAAATTGTCCTATAGTGTTGCATAATATAGTTAATCATGTTAAATTAGTAGAACTTGATATGTTTGATTTTGATATCATTTTGGGTATGGATTGGTTTCATGCTTCCTTTGCTTCTATAGATTGTAGAACATGGGTGGTGAAGTTTAACTTTCCAAATGAGCCCGTGTTAGAGTGAAAGGGGGGAAATTGTATTCCTTGAGATCGTATCATTTCTTGTTTGAAAGCTTGTTACATGATCTCTAAGGGTTATTTATACAAAATTGTAAGATTCAAATATTTAGACTTCAAAATTCCTCCCATTGAGTCACTCCCCAGAATGAGAGAATTTTATGTGGTCTTTCCTAATGATCTTACCGGTGTTACTCCAAATCGGAAAATTGATTTTGGTATTGACATGCTACCGTATACAAATCCCATTTCAATTGCTCCTTATCAGATGGCTATGGAAAAATTGAAACAATTAAAGGAACAATAATGGTGTTGTAGTACATCATAACTCTTAGGCTTTGTTGGTTTTTGAGCTGATGTCCAAGAAACACCTTAATCCATTATTGATGGAGTTGAATAATTCAATCCTTGGAAATATGAATGAGTCATTATTTCAAGGGGGATGGTGTTGTTAGGTACCAAGGAAGATTGTATCTTCCCAATATGCATGATTTGAGGAATATGATTCTTTAGGAGGCTCATGGATCCCGTTACTCTATTCAACCGGGTTATACAATTATGTACCATGAACTTAAGGAGGTGTCTTAGTGGGATGGACTAAAAAGGGAAACTGCAGCGCTGGTTGCAAAATGTCCATGTTGCTAACAAGTAAAAGCCGCGCACTAAAATCTGACTAGTTTACTACAAGAAATCCAAATACCTACTTTTAAGTGGGAAGATGTTAAGATTTCGTAGTTCTGTTGCCTCGTACTCAAAAGCAATATGAATCTATATGGGTGGTACATGATAGAATGACCAAATCCGCTCACTTTATTCGAGTTAAGTTGTTTTATTTGGTTGAAGATTATGCAAGAATCTATATTAACAAGATATTGAGACTCCATGGATTTCCTTTGCCCATTATATAGGATAGAGGTTCTCAATTTACATCTATGTGTTTGAGGTCATTTCAAAGATGATTGGGTACTCTAGTGAAGTTAAGAAGCAATTTTCATCGTCAAACGGATGGTCAAACGGAGCATACTATTAAATCTCGTGAGTATATTCTTATAGATTCTATCATTGACTTTAAAGGAAGTTGGGATTTGCTTTTGAATTTGGTGGAATTATTTGAAAAATAGTCTTCATTCATCCATATCTATGCCTATTTATGAAGCTTTGTACGGTAGGAGGTGTAGGTCTCATGTTGTGTGGTTTAGGGTTGGGGAATCTTTGCTTCTTGGTCCCAATTTTATCTAAAAGACCTTAGAGAAAGTTCATATAATAAGGAACCAGTTGCAAACAGACTATAGTTGGAAAAATTCTTATGATTATAATTGGAGAGGAGATATAGAGTTTGAAGAACATGATAAAGTGTATCAAAAACAATTTCCTATGAAAGGGGTGATGAGATTTGGCATGAAAGGGAAGTTGAGTACTAGTTATGTGGGTCCCTATGAAATTTTGCAAAAGATTTGTAAGGATCCCTATAAGTTAAGGTTACCTAGTTGATTGGCTTCGATTCATCATGTTTTCCATTTATCCATGCTTAAGAAGTGTATCGGTGATCCCGCGTCTATTATTCATATTGATAGTCTAGGTGTTCAAGAGAATTTTACCTATGTGGATGTTACCATTGAAATCCTTGATAGACAAGTAAAGGGTTTAATAAAAAAGAGGTTGCTTCCGTAAAGGTGCTATGGAAGAGTCACCTAGTTGAGGGTGCAATATTGGAGGCCAAGGACGACATGAAGTCCCATTATCCTCATCTATTTGATAACTAAGGTTAGTTGTTCCTATTTGTAGTGAAAATAATAAGCTTATTCGAAATTGCCTTGATTTTTTGTGAATTTGTGCAAAAAGGTAGATTTTACAGTGAGTTACTTTAATGACCTATAAGTATACCTTAGAAGTTAGAGATACCTTGAGTCGCGACACGACATATGAGACTCCGAGAAGTCTCACTGAACACTACAACATTTTGTGTCTCCAACAACCCTAGAGAAGTGTGGCCTAAACTATAAAAAAGTACTTTTTGACTTTAAACCACACTTTTCCAGGTGTGGCCGAAATCAGCGAAACCTTAGAGTTTAGGCAACGCTTTACAAGCTTAGCCCTATCAGCTACGCTTAAAAGCGTAGGCTTAAGGAAAAAAGGCCACCCCTTTATACCTACGATTAGAAGTCTTGCCTTATGAGCAACACATTTAAGCGTGGCCTCAAATTAAAAAAGGCCACACTTTGTAGCTACGCTCAAAAGTGTTTCCTTATAAGCTACACTTTCAAGCGTAGCCTAAAAGAAAAAAGGCCACGCTTTTGCTTCTACGTTTAAAATTGATTCCTTATCAGCTACACTTTGAAGCGTGGCCTTTTCAACCACATTTCCCACATTTATCAAGTGTTTCCTTTTCTATCTAATGTATGACAACACTTTGAAGTATTGTCGTTGCTCAAGTGCATACACAATTTACAGTCCTATGCCACAATTTCTAATTAAAATACTTCAATTTTATATTGCAATAAATAATCTTTAGCACTAATAAGTAATTCAAATTTATAGATTTCCCATAAAGTACTTCAAAAGATAGTATGTGTTGTGTACATATATACCCTTACCTATACATTAATATTCTAAATGTGTACACAATAAATCAAATATGTATTCGAACTTTTACAATAGTTCAAAAACTCTTCATCATCCACTTAAAATTTGATCACCTTCATTTCCTTACACAAATAAGATATTGGTTGTTATATAGTAGAGGTAAGAAGTTCAGATTGCAGCAATATAGAGAGGCAACAAGTCCAGCAGTTACAGAAAATTAGATTGCATCTTTTGATGTTCAAATTAGATGTGTACTAGTTTTTTGATGTTCAAAGTAGATGATCTTCCCTTAGGTGTCTAGAATTCCAAATGAGTTCAACAATAATGAATAATTGCATTAGGGTTCAAACTTCATAAGAAACAATATAAAATATTTGGCGTTATACAATAACCATGATGCACGCAAACTAACAGAACACTTTTAAAAAGGAATTAATGAGGAGACACAAACAATTAGATTCTCCAAATAATTATTAGTATATTTTTATTTATTTATGGAAGCATGCCTTGCCAAAGTTTATTTAAGTTGTGTTTATAATGGGAACAGACCAAGAACTTATATAGAGCATGAAATCAACAAGTATAAAAATTGCATCAGTAGTTACAAAAAACATTAACAACAAATCTGCAGATTGCAGGTTCCATACTCTTGCAAAAGTTTATTTGCAGAGGTTTAGACAGACCTGTTTGTAAGCTAGTACAGAACTATAGCATGGTGTAATGTTCAATACAAATGCCAAAAAAAATAGTGAAACAAAAGAAGCAAAACCTTAGCTCAATTTAAACTAAATACATTAATAACAACTAAAGAGAGAATAGTCCAGATTGTAGATTACAACACCAACAAAAAATAATGAAAATTAGATTAGTTTCCTTTTGTAGTTAATATGTTCCACACGATCAAACAAGAAAACTAAATCTCACATAGCAAAACTAGATTTCAACCATACCAAACAAGCAAGATAAACAGTGGTCAAGAGAAACAAAACCTTAGTTCAGTTCAAACCAAAGCCACTAACAATAACTAAAGAGAGAAAACTCAGTCGTATTTAGAGTGTTTCACCACCATTCAATAATATTCAAAACCATGTCGAGAATATGTAACAAGTTAAGAGTTACATCATACTCATCAGAGCGAGGCAAAAAGTAACCAAATATTAATTGGGATCTTCATATATGCAAGTTAATGCACTTATTCCTAGTAGCCATAGAGGAACCTAATTCACTGCAATATAACTTGATAGCAGTCAACTAATCACATACCTCTACAGCCTGGAAAGACCTCTTTTTCTACTTCGACGCGAATTTCACATCATTGGAGGATCCCTGTCAGACTAGAACACAAGCTACTTTTAATGAGTCAAACATGAAGTTAATCAATAAGTAAATTACAAAAACGAATACTTTCTGAGAAACTGAGAGGACAAATTTGAAAAAGTACTAAATATCTTTTGAATAATCGGTTGATGAGACGACCTGAAAGATTGTAGAGGATTTTGTCCTTTTACAGCTTGTGCACTATCCGCATCAATAGGTGAAGCAATATTAGCTACAACACCCCCTAGCATACCTCGATGATTCAATCCAGGGTTGTTTTGAAGCAATTGGATAAAAAATGTCGCATTTCTTCTCTTATTTCTTCTCTTATTTCTTCTCTCATTTCATTCATTTCTTCTTTCAGAGAAGTGATTTCATTGGCATGTTTTTGTTTTAGCTTGCTATCTTCATCGTCTTTCTTCAAAGAACTTGCTGTCACCGATCTACCATAGCACCTAAGTTTACCAAGCTGCTCCTTACCAAACGCTGCCTTTAAAGAATCATCTGCAGTTTCCCCAGAATTTTTGCGATTCTGAAGTTCAACCTATTGAATAAAATTGACATCCATTCAAGCATATGAAAATAAATGAGTTTATAGTTCATTAAGTTAACTTCAATTGACATCCCTTCAAACATATTAAAATAAATTATTGCCCTCCAAACAATGTAAAATTTTTAAACCTGAATTAAATTCATCATTAATACACTTTAAAAAACTTACTATTGCAATTTGAGTATCGGCCTGAAGTTCGTTTCCCGTTTTTGTACGAGTTGCAATAAACATTTCAGACTTTAATGGTTCCTCATTGTTTTCTTTGGTTGCATGCCTCCATTTTTTCTTTTTCCTGTTTTAAGAATTCATATCACACATGGCCTATAATTATATAAAAAGAGATGTTTGATTTAAAAAATAAAACAAAAATAGAATCGGTATAATCCAAAAGAAGTTGAACAGTAGAAATGTACTATTTTAGCCTTACTTCTGGCACCGCATGCAACTAGTGTACATCAAGTTGATGAACCTAGGATTACTTTAAATTGTACCTATAAAGTTGGTTAATTCGGAAACTATCTTACAAGTTGGTCCCACTGCTTTCCCTTTATAAAATGTGACCTCCTTTCTTTCTTCCAAATTTCTTGCATGAATATCTTTACATGTTGTTTTTCCTCGGACTATTTTTGCCTCCAATATTTCTTGATTTATGTAACAGTATGGAAATAGGAAATTTCTTTTATATAAGTAATAAATCTTATCAGGCTTAAGACATACCTTCCGTACTACAATCAATGCCAATTTCCTCGTCTATAGCCGACTCATCCCTGTTGATTTCTTCTTGATCCACAAGATCATCAGCTACTGTGTGGTTATCTATTCTTGTTTCATCACCTATGAGTATCAATTTTTTTTTGAAACTGGTCAAGACTAGTAGCTGGTATGACAGACTTCCTCTTTACCTGCTTGCAGTTTGGTAGATCATTAATGTCATGTTCTTTCTGTAGCCGTTGTTCTGCTAGAAACTGATCAAGAGTTGTGGCCGGTATGACAAACTTCCTCTTCAACTATTTGAAGTTTAATTGATCTTGAATACCATGTTGTACCTATGAATTACCAAATTTTCCCCAGTCACATACACTGAATCAGTAACACCTTGCTTGGAAGACATTTGGAACCTAAAGTCTTGCATAGGAAGTTTAATTATTTTCTCATGAATGGACTCTCCAATTGAAATGATCTCTTCTTAGTTAGTCCTTTCCCATAAACTATATGTGAGGAACCAAGCTCTTCTATAGATGATTATTGAAATGCTGATTTAATGTCAAGTAACTTACTCTTTTCTTGTTATAGAATTAAATCCCCAGAATTCTTTCTTTTATGCGCTATTGGTACATGCTCTTTCTTATCTTTAACATTGCGTTCGTTAGCAAGTTGTTCTCTCTTAATCTTTAATTGGTTATCCAATTAAGTACTTGATCGATATTGCATATCAAAGTTCATATTCTTCAATGGGCTTTGAGCTTTGTTCGGATTCGAACCCTTTTTCTTTAGTGTTGTTGATTGACTCATTATTTCAGCCTTCTTTTAATATCTTAATTTTATTTCCCAACACTAAGTTCACCTACAAAACAATAATAATGTAATTGTTAAATAGAAAAAGCAAACCTACAAAGAGAAGAGGACTAATTTCACTGTGCTAATTAGAACGAGTAGTGAACCAATCTTGATTTCACTGTGTTGCCTTAAATGCCTTGACTGTATTGCCTGTCATGTCCAATGCCTAATAGTAATAGGAAAAAATTAGAATTTAGATTACAAAAACAATTCACATTTACTAATCAGAAAGTAATTTGATAAATGTAACATGCATACTGCAGATATTACTAACCTTAGTTATACAAGTTGTGCAAACATACAGTCAAATAAAATAAAAGTAAGCTAGAATTACAGCCTCAATAACAAAACAATAATTACATAAATTATCGACCAAACAACAATCGGACACATAAAGAAAGCCAACATAATACATTGACATATTAAGGTGTTTGTACAAAAACAGTTAAATAACAAAACAAAGTGAGTAAGCACTATATGCTCAACATAAAAATAAGAATACTTATGGTGTATTGTCATCTTAAAACTCATCTTTAGATTCATCAGACTCTTCTTCATAATCATCTTTATAATAATTTTCAGACTCGTCTTCACACTATTCTTCAGATTCATCTTCAAATTCTTCTTTAGACTCATCTTTAAACTTCTTTTCATACTTGACCTCAAGTTGTTGAGTATTAAATTCCTCCGAAGGCAGATCAATAAAAGTTTCTGCTATATCAATCCTTACTAAGGGAAATTCACCATCATCTTCTGGAATGGATGGTCCCGTCAAGTGTTCAGACAACTCATTTTCATAATTTTGTCGGAGATCAGATTCAAATTCATCACACATGTTAAACAAGTCTCTTGGCACAGTGTTCATAACATAATGTCTATATTTATCATATGGATCTTGCACATAGAAAAATTGATGTACTATAGATGCAAGCACAAAAGGCTCTTCCAGAGAGCATCTCTTGTTAAAATAGACATAAGTTAGTCCATACATATCTTTCTCAACTTCATACCAATCACACTTAAATAGAAAAGTATTAAAATGACTATAATAGTCTAACTCAATTATATCAACTATTCTACCATAATAAGTGAAATCTGCAGCAATCGGGTTCTTATCCTTTGAGCTTTCAAAGCTCGTAGTTGAGGCAACAAGGGTAACACCACTATTTGTGTTTTGTGTCTTGCATCACGCTGCCTAATATGGAATCTATATCCGTTGATGAGATACCCAGATTATCTTCTAGAAACAACATTTGGTCTCTAGACAATTGTTTTATCAAATCAGGCACATCCTCTTTCAAAGAATGAGTTTCAAACAATTGAGAGATGTTTTGACAATGATCCTTAGCCTTGCTCCATTTAGATCTTCGCGGATGATTATTAACCTCTTTCATATTCTCTCTACACAACATATGTTTTTTTGTTAAAATAATAAATAAATTCAATATGTTAAAACTTAATTATAAAAATTTCAATAATATATTAAAGTAAAGTAAATAATATTTTCTTGAATCTCATCACAATTTCCCAATAAGTATGCTTGTGCCTGACTTAATGATTTGTTATCGAAAACAAATGGATCTGTTTTCTTTGCTCCTATAGTACATCCCTTAATAGTAAACAAACTTATTGTTTCTGCATCAGTTGGGTTAAATCTTGTTTGTACAGCCCCATTAGGATATTTTGAAAATAATTCATATATTCTATTCCCACATGTGACTCTGTTATGCAACCTTCTGTATAACGTTTGTTGCGGATATATGATTTAAATGTACACATTTCTCTTTCAGTGGAATACGTCCATCGGTTCTTAATTGGACAACCTAATCTCACTTCATTCGCCAAATGTATAGGCAGATGAATCATTATATCAAAAAATGACGGAGGAAAAATTCGTTCCAACTGATTTATTGTTTCCCTTATCTCTACTTCTAAGCAATCTAATTCCTCCAATGTGATAACTTTTTGACACAAACGCTGGAAGATGGAGCACAAAGGAATCAAAGCAATAGCAACATGATATGGAAGGATGCTTTTAAAGGGTATATGAAGCAAGTACTGTAACATGAAATTAGCATCATGGGTCTTATAACTAGACAATTTCCTTTCATCCAGTTTCACACACCTAGATATATTAGACGCACTACAATCAGGTAGCTTAGTTGTCTTTAAAACATTACAAAAAATGGATTTCTCTCCATTTGTCATTGAGAATCAAGCTTTTGCAAACTTTTTTCTCGTATCATCTCAAACATATTTTGGATGAAGATTCTTTCTAATTCCCATCTCTTTTAAATCATACCGGGCTTTTGAATGATCCTTCGATTTGCCAGGAATATCCAAAAGAGTTCCAAGAATGCTATCAACTACGTTCTTCTCTATGTGCATTACATCAAGGTTATGGTGTAACAAGTTGTGCTGCCAGTAAGGTAATTAAAAAAATTGACCTTTTTTTCCATGGGCCATCATTTGATGTGTTTATCTTCTTTCCAAAGACATTTAAAAAATCTTGTAAGTTATGAAACATATCAGTTCCCTTTAATAAAGGTGGTGGAGGCATGAATTCAGTCTTTCCATTGAACGATCTGCTATTAAATCTCCACGGATGATCCATGGGTAGAAAAACACGATGATCCATATAACACATTTTCCTAGAATGCTTAAGATAGTAAGAATTAGTGTTATAGTTACAACAAGGGCAAGCAAACTTTCCTTTTGTACTCCATCCAGAGAACATAACATATGCAGGAAAGTTACTGATTTTCCACATAAGAGCTGCTCGCATTTGAAAAGTTTGATTTCTTTAAGCATCATATGTTTCAATCCCTGAAATTCACAACAATTTTAACTCATCTATCAATGGTTGTAAGTAAACATCAATGTCATTTCCTAGTGATTGTGGCCCAGGTATAAGTAAAGAAAGTATAAAATATTCAGTTTTCATGCACGTCCAAGGCGGCAGATTAACATCATCAACATAACTGTCCATGTTCTATGAGATATACTCATGGTTCGAAATGGATTAAACTCATCACTTGCTAATCCAAGTCTAACATTGCGAGAATCTAGTGTGAATTCTCGATGCAACCTATTAAAATCTATCCATGCTTGACCATCAGTGGATGCCTTAACTTTCCATCTTTTTAACGCTCCACATCATACCACCTCAAAGAAACTGTTGTCTTTGAGCACATAAATATCCTTTTGATTCTAGGAATTAATGGAAAGTGTCTCAAAGTCTTTGCTGAAACTCGATGTGATTTTTTAGAAGACCCAACCTAACCATCAACTTCAGGATTTTTAATATATCATGAAGCTCCGTAAGAATGAAAAAATTCATCATCCTTATGATCATTACTAAACAACATGCAATCATTTGGACATGCATCAATTTTCTCATAATCAAGGCCGAGATTCTTTACCATAGACTAGGTTTTATTGTAAGTGGGAGGAATATTCAATTCGAGCATTGCCTCTTTTAATAATTCTAAAAGAGAAGTGAATGATTCATTGCTCCATTCGTGTAGACACTTGAACAAATTTAAACGAAGTGTGAATGATAATTTAGAGAATCGTGTACAACCAAGATATAATTCCTTGCTTGCCTCTTCAACTAAGTTATAGTATTTTTTGGCATCTTCATTTGGACCATTATAAGATCCTTTTGCATGTGCAACATCTCTAAATTGATCATTCAATAACCCATCAATATCATCACGTGAGCAATTCATATCATCTTCAACATTCAACTTGATAACCCATTCTCCATGATTGAACCACCTAGTATAACCTTTAACAAATCTATACCATATTAGATAATCATACACTACATTCCTTCGAGTCCAACGAATATTACAACATTTTGCACAAGGACACTGAATTTTCTCTCTGTGAGGATTTCCATAAGAGTAAGCAAAATCTAGGAATGATTCCGCACCATAAATATAGGGTTTTCTATACCTTGCTAAATTCATCCAATCCTTGGATGGGATATTTGAATTCCTATAAGAAGATATAAATATTTGATTTTTCAATAAGAATCATTAAATTCATGATTTAGTTACAAAAATCAGGTGTTATGAGATAGTAATAGTTTCTTACGTAGTCATGACACTGGTGTTATGTAAAATCAAACTTTGAATCCTCCACAAATGTTTTTGAATGTTCATTTTGGTTCTAAGCGAAAATAAGTAAAATTAATTGGATAGAAAGAATTAAGAAAGACAATGAATAAATAGGAAAGACAAAATTTAATGAACTAATCAAGAATAAGGAAATCTTTAAAGAATCTTGATGTGTTCAAAGGTTAACAGAATCTATGAGAAGGTCTACTGAAAACTTTTTTTTAAAGAGTTCATTAATTTTACTGCAATTGTAATGTAGCCTTCCAAAATCTAAAAATGGAAGAAAACCATTAAAACGATATAAAGAAAGCTAGTTGAACTAGCTTTTATGTCTAAAGTTTACTGCATTTTACATTATGAAAAACATGTATAGATGAATGTTATATGTGCCATCAGACAGAGTAGGGGGGTGCTAGGCATCTATTTTTGCACTATTAAGCAGCAGCTGGCATATGGAACGTGTTCTTATAAGTTTTCTTATCTACTGTAGTTAACTGGCATGAGTCACCCTATAATGAGAACCTAACAGGACTACAAAACAACTCAATTTACTTCATCAAAAGATCATTAAGAAAAACAAGGGGAGCTAACATAGAAGACTTTATATATAGCTTAATCTATCTGTGAAGGGATTTTCTTGATTTCTATTCCTAGTTCTTGTTCAATTCTATATCTCACAGTAAGATAAATACTATTAGTAGTAGAACAAAATAAACACATAGAGCTTAATGATCTAGTATAAAATAAATGAACATATTTAATACATACAAAGTGAGGTGATCCTCAAAAGCAACCAGGCTAACAACTAAACCAATCATCACAAATCTCCCTGATCGTCCAACCTACAAAATAAATTACCAATGAGGAAATAGCAATAACAATATATAAGTCAATATGCAAGATCAAAGATCTGTTATACATACCCTGTGCAAATACGTTTCTGAGTTATTAGGGAAATCAGAATTGATAACAACGTTAACTGCTTGAATATCAATTCCTCTAGTAAACAAATTTATTCCATCAAGAAAGAACACAAAATTAAGAAATTTAACAACTAATCAATTAGAAATATTCATCTGTAAGAGCCCCAAATGTAATTAATTTCTTCTAAACACAAAACAAAAATTATTTCTAAACACAAGCTACTGATCCAAATAAGTTTATCAAAAGAATAAATCCTAGTAGTATAAACAAATAGGCTACTTAATATACTTATCAATGAGTATTACGAATGATTAGCATTATAAACCAAATAATCGCATCAGCTTCTAGGTTCCAAGAACAAATAAATAATGGAATGCTATACGAAACCGAAACAAGACGGAAATATAAAAATATTGAAGCATACTGGAAATGGATCGTTTAAACTTTAAACTGTTACAAACTTACTCACATAGAAGCAAATATGGACAGAAATAAGAAACATCTGAAAATATGAAGCTATGTTCTTGATTAAGAGCAGAACTACGAAGAATTATTATCATACATTCTCACCAAATTATTTTCATATTTTAAATGGCCAAACAGCTTGAGAAAACTGATATTACTCATGGACAACTGCAGTCAGTAAATAAAATTAAAACAGTAAAATGAAGGCACATACTGAAAATTATTCATCAATACTCAGCAATCAGGAAGTAAAATTACACCAGTCACTAGAAATGCAGCATCTAGTACAAAAACTCAAGAAACTCATTTGTAGGTTTGAATTCTTTTGGTGCAAACATATTTATAGGGAAGCAAACTAAGCAACTAACTAACTATCCAAATAAAGCCACATATTAGACATTATTAATCAATAATACACAGAAAAACAATACCCTCTACTGCTAAGGGTAGCTATTTTTTAGAAAAAAACATAGATGAAAAACTTTAGGATGAGGAAGCTCAAAAGAATGAAACACACACCATAAGAATCCACCTTGAACCCTCACATAATCAGAATCAAAATCATATGTTATGGTATGATCAGAATTATTGTGCGTTTTGAGTTTCGAGTACATTGTTGCCATTCTTGATTCTAATAAATACATAATAATATCTACAAAATTTAATAAAATTATATGTCATTATTTCAAGAATTAAATATAGTCATTTTACTGTTAAGAGATTAGAAATACCTTGATTTTGATGCCTACATAATGTTAGTTTCCTCTCAGCAAAACCTGAAATACCAGAGAAGATTTCATTGTTTAGAAAAAAATTGATCGAAGTGTTCGTATGCAAAAGTAAAAAACTACAGAAATAGTATTTTTATAGAGACAACAAGAGATTTCATTTCTCTTAGAGGAAAAATAAAAACTTTAGCATGCTATTTCGGAATGCTAATGAATAGTGAGACATCACTCTTACATTGCAACTTTACTAGGAAACTGCAATGTAATACAAATATTTTTCAGTACTACCAAAGTACTATTTGAAATAAAAATGTTACTAGTTTAAAAAATACTTTTATAGAAAACATGATGTTTACTATACATTCTTGTAGATTGCAGATTCCATGAAATATTTTTATTAATCGAGATCACATATGATATTCTTGGAACATAAAAAATATAAACATAATAAATCATATAAATTGAGTTGATAAGGATAAATAAAATGAGGAAGTTTCTTTCTAAATAAGAAGAAAGTATGCTTAGAATATAAAAAACCAGAAATATATTAAAGGCATATAAACATTTTCAGTTCGTTAGTCATCATTATATCTCCAATCTCAATGTGGAAAAATGGGAAGATGATACACATCGATTAAAGTATCCAAAGTTACAAAAACATAGAAAATGATGAATCATTGTCTACTCCCAAGGCTGAAACATCTTCCTACACTATTATTCAATAATTTTCTGCTGGATTAAGAAAAAATCAGGCTCCCTATTGATCTGGCAACTACTGTTATCACTACCAAGCAAGCACTGCCGGCTGGAGCAACAACTACACACACAAATCAGCAACCAGATATGGAGAAGGCAAATGAGTTATGAGATGAGGAGAACTACTGGCAGAACCGACAAACTTTGGGAAGAAATAATCAGGTAAGACACTTAATTCTACTATTTCTACTCATAATAACTATAATGATCTTTTCTTCATGATCAAACTAATAACCAACAACAATAAAAAAACCACCTTCACAATTGTATACATCAATAAAGGAAATACATAAACAAACCAAATAAAGAATGATTTAAATAAAGAACAACTAGAAAAAATCGAGGAAAATACAATCGGGAGATTCCAGAAGAGAGAAAGAGAGAGAAAATCCTTAAGTAACAAATAAAATACCTCAACTATCACCAACCAAATATACAATAAAAGAGCAGCAACACGTAGAAAAATAAAGAAAGAGAAAAAATACATTCATAAGCTGATTCTCCCAATGCTTTGAAAATAAGTTGATGATTAGTAACAGAAGGAAGTTAGAAATTGAGATTTTAAGCAAACAATACAGATGATTCCAACGAACATTCATTTTATTGACGAATTGATATGCAAAAGAAGAAAAATACAAATGATTCAAAATATAAAACAAGGACTACAACTAAGGAAACTTGTACAAAATAAATGAAAACTAGAGGAAATTTAATCACCTAAATGAGTAATCATTATTTGGGAAATACCAACAGAAAGAAACTAACTTCTCACTTGACACGAGGTATCAAAATTAGTGATTCACAATATTACGAGGGCAAATAAATGAATATGCAAATTCAAAAATTGCATGCTCAACCACTGTCCGAACAAGGGAAAAAATCTCCTAATACTAAACATGAACTTTAAACTGAAATTATCTGAATATTAGCATTAGCGACAGATACATTTAAAACCACAAAAGAAAAGAGAGAAAATGTAATCTTTAAGTTGATTAAACACGTACTTAAAGAGAAGAACATTTGAAGTAAATAGGCAGCAAACTCATGCTAGTAAGAGGGTCGCTTTTGTGTTCTTATGGCCAAAACGACTTAATTAGCTAGGCTGAACGAAAAAGTCCATGCAAATTTAGTCATAATATAATATGAAATGATTCTAACAACTTTATACTACTATGTTATAGCAATACATTTCGGAATATTGAACTGAAATTACTATATATACTTGAAAATGCACTATAGAAACAACAAAATGACTTCTTCACTCTTCAAAACATACAGTCGAAAACAAAAAAAAATTTCCAGCAAACAGAGACAAGACAAAATCATTGTGATTAACAAAGGAACAAAAAAGGTTAAGACGAGCACAGTAATAAAAGCAGTGACTAGAGATTAAAACAAAAAGTATAGCAAGAAATATCTTAAACATGGACAAGCAACAGTACCAGCAATAAGAATAATAACAAAGAAAATGTTAAGCATCTGCAGAAATTCACATGAAATGTAAAGGAAAATCTAAATGTTTATGAGCTACACTCAAAAAATCAACTGATAAAACTAAAATACAAGTCACACTCCAAAAAATTGCATAAAAACACAAGATATAAAAACCCTAAAGTTATAATTTAGAATTTCAAAATGAAATTTCTTACCTGATAAACCCAAATCCATCAAAAACTCTTTGAAATCGTGTTCTTCAGTGAGACACTTGAGAGAAAAGTGTGACGGAGAGACTAATTATCTTCAGTTCATCATCATGTCAACAACCCAATAGTATTAGTTTCTTCTATACACAAAACAAATATCAAACACTTCAGCTAACAAGAAGATTATTTTAGAAGTACCACTTCAGCAAAAAATCAAACACTTCAGCTCTTACTCTTCAAGAAATTGTTCAACTCTTCAGCTCAGTTCATCGAATCTTTAGCTTGTATCATAAAAGAGAACAACTTCTTCATCTATCTTCACCTCTCTTCACTTCGAACTTTTAGTTCTTCAGCTTGTATCGAAACCTTTAGTTCTTCAGCCAATTCTTCTGCTGAAAAGAGAAACGTGAAAAGGAAAACTGAAAGCGGAAAGTGAAGTCAAAATTTTTTGTTAATGTTTAATTTTTTTGGCTAATAAAAATGCGACGGAGTGTTAAAAATATTTGAGAGAATATAATATTTTAGTGAAAATTTTTAAGCCAACACTTATAAACTGTTGTTTTTTCAATTATAAAAGTATGAAATTTTAGAAGTGTGGTCATATATGTAAATAGGTGTTGCCATTTATATCATACTTTAACAACACTTATAAAGTGTATCTTATATTATTAAAGAGTACACTTTTGAAGTGTTGCAAAAATTATTGTAGCGAAAATTTAAAATTTTTTGCTATGCTTTAAAAGCGTTCCCAAAACTACTTTAGGTAACATTTTACAAGTGTAGTCCAGGATATGTGTGGTCGTAGACCTAAAATGATTTAGTTAAAGGCACTTGTATCATTCATTTCATATTAAACATACTAAAATGAGTAAGAATTTAAAACATTCTTCACACATGAAGAACTCTTTCAATAATAATACACATGCGTAAGACGTTCATTAAAACATTCAACCTTTACAATATCTCTTTAAACAATCTAAACTTTGGAGTATACATCGGGACTAAGCCCGTATAAGACATAAAATTAAGAATAAGACATAAAAAAACATGTGAATATTGTACTCGAATCGATCATGACTCACCAACACTTCATCTTCAACCTTTAGAAACCTATACATCCTTCATGGCACATCAATACTTCCAATTCCTTAAACTTTAATCAAAAAGGGAAAAGAAGGGGTTTAGGAAATTATATGCACTAAGTATGGAAGCCATGCAAAAACCATGAAAATCTGACATTTAGTAAATAACATATGTTTCATGAAATTTAATAAAAAACCTTCATAAGATAACATAAGAGATATAAACCAAGTCCTTTATGACAAGATAATACTTATTACAAATCATTCCAAATTTATCGAAAATATACAGTCACCTCACTATAAGTTCACATATAATTCACACATCACAATGTAACATCAATATAACATCGAAATACTTAACCATACTAACATGGATTTCCTACTAAGGTTATCCTGAGACTCACTTAAGTAAGATATCAAACGGCCGTCCATACAACCCTTTCACACACATAGATTATCCCTAGCACAACGGAAAGTCGGTTATACCAATACATCACATATCACACTGATTCACAAATACACGAGACCCTCCTACCAAATATAATTCTAAGGTTTACTTTGGTGAGTTATGAAGTGACCACCCATACAATACCTTCACACACACCAAAGAGATCCTTTAGAATACCTAAGATAAGATCATTCTCACTTCATTAATAACATTTATATCTAGTGTCATTCTAAAGGCTTTCCTAGGTAAAACATGAAAAGGCCATCCTTTATGCCCCCCTCACACATTAGTTAAGCAATACTTAAAAATACTCTAGACTAGGTACTTATTCATTTACATACTTTCTAACTTCAGTCATTCTCCTCGTTATCTCATTCAAGAAGCATACCATATAAGGACATTCAAGTAATGGTGTTGGAGAACACCTAGGGACTCACTCACTAACATTTTCAAAGCCTAAAGGTTCGATGTCTAGGTAGCACCCCATACAACTACCTGAACATCATAGACTTATCAAACATTAGTAGCTATCATATATAATGAGAATATGCAATAACCTACATAGAGCATAGTACAGAAGCATGTAGTACGGAGTTGGAACCTACTCCAACAAGGGTGTTCTATTCGCCAATGGTAGAACGTGAACACATCCAATGTTGAAACATGGTTAAGGAATATGTAGGGTTTCTTTGCACTCTAGTCTCATTTTTAACTAGAGCTACTTTCCTAATCATACTCACTCGATGCTAGCCTTTGTTCTCATAGAGTAATTCACATAAACTATCACATGAGGGGGTTGCATAACTAGTTCATAACCCAATCACATTCACCTTACAAAAGTGGTACCCTGGGGCTGCCTTTCAATGGTTATTGGGATGGATCAATAATTTTTCTAAGAATGATTTCATCCATTCCAGCCAACCATTCCTATGTCCACCATTCACACGAGAAGGATACCATTACATCTTTCACTTCAAGGATATCATAACCTTCTTTTTATAAGATTCCACATACAGGATATTCTTAAATATGTTCAATGTCACATGTTAATATGTCACACAAGACTAAGGAGCCTTAGTATACTAAGTCAATGAGACACATATTCACATATTTTTCAAGCATTTAGAAGAGAGACTTAGGTCTCACAAATTAAGACACTACATTATCATAACACATGATCAATGTTATTCAAACAGCAAGTAGAGACTCTGTAACGACCTGTTTAGTCGTTTTGAGTAGCAGACTTCAATTCTGGAAAAATTGGCAGAAGCGACGGACCCCACGACGGACCGTCATGGGCACGACAGACCGTCGCAGGGTCTCGTTTCAAAACACTTAGAAAATCTGAAATTGGGTACTGAATATCGACTCTCTGAACTTCGTGACGGAATGGCAGGACGGACCATCGCAGGCTCGACGGCCCGTCAGAGGCCATTCACTTAAAATCGAGTTTCTGTAGCATGTGACGGACAGCAGGACAGACCGTCGCAGGCACGACGGCCCGTCACGGGCTACGCAATCCCAGGCTGGGTCAGATTTTTGTTAATTTATTTAAGGGGCGTTTTGGACTATTTCCTACTTTAATTATAAAGTGGTGGGTTAATGTTAATAAGTCTAATTACTTGGGGGTTAAAAGAGGTATCCTTAAGTTAACTAGTGGGTTATTATTGCCATCCTTTACACTTAATTATATGTTAATTAGGGTAAACGAAAGAGGGTTTGAATAAGAAAAATAATAAAGAACAAAGAGAGATAGAAAAAGAAAGAGAACGAGTAGAGAGAGAGAGAAACGAAGAGGATATCAAGGATTCTGAGAAGATAGCTTGTTGATCGCAATTCTTCGGTGGAGGTAGGTTATGTTTTCCATGCTTTCATAGTAAACTCTTAATAGAGAATGATATGTATTGATAGTATTGTAAACCCTGCTATGTGCTTAATTGTATGCATGCATGAACGTGATTATATAATTGTGATTATATTAAGAATGATGAAGTTATTGAATCCCAAATCTTGATAAAAACCTAATCTCTTTTTAATGATGATGCCTTGGTAAGGGAGAAGGCTTGATGAACCAAAGTAATGAGATTGATGATGCCTTGGTATAAAAGAAGGCTTGATGAATTGATAGAATGAGATTAGGGGATCGGGTGTCACGAACTGACACGCAGATTTAGGGGATCGGGTGTCACGAACTGACACGTAGATTTAGGGGATCGGGTGTCACAAACCGACACGTAGATTTAGGGGATCGGGTGTCACAAACCGACACGTAGATTTAGGAGATCGGGTGTCACGAACCGACACGTAGATTTAGGGGATCGGGTGTCACGAACCGACATATATATTTAGGGGATCGGAGTGTCACGTACCGACACAAGAGGATTAATGAATATGAGGGAGCGGAGTGTCACGTACCGACACAAGAGAACTAAAGATAATGAATCTTGAAAGATGTTAATATACTCAATCTAATGAACATAATTCCCAAATGAGTATGGTATTGAGGCTTGAGTCCTCATGTGTGAACTTGATGGTAATTGTTAATGATATAGTACTTGTTGTTGCTACATGTTGAGTATCATAGTTGATTTTATGATATTACTTGGTATATACTGTTTTCTATTTTGAGTTGGCCGATGATATCTACTCAGTACCCGTGTTTTGTACTGACCCCTACTTTTATATTTTCTTCTTGTTGATTTGTGGAGTGCAGCAAACGTACCGTCGTCTTCGACTCAACAGTAATTCAAGCCAGTCTTACTACATCGAAAATTCAGGGTGAGCTAATGCTTCTATCTTGGACTGGATCTTCTTCTTCAAGTCTTGATGCCTTGAACTTCCGGCATGGACTAGCTTCTTATGTATTTTTAGCTTTTAGAATACTCTTAGTTTAGTCATTTGATCGTAGATGTTCTTGTGGTGATGACTTCCAGATTTTGGGGAGTAATGAGTTATTGTTTTGGTTTTTATTAATGAGTTAAGTCTTCCGCATTACTTTCTGTTGATATTATATTGAAATGTTAAGGTTTAGATTGGTTGGTTCGCTCACATAGGAGGGTAAATGTGGGTGCCAGTCGCGATCGGTTTTGGGTCGTGACAAACTTGGTATCAGAGCATTAGGTTCGTTTGTCTCATCACACAGGAACGAGTCTAGTAGAGTCTTACGGAACGGTAGGGGGACGCCTTTACTTTTCTTTGAGAAGCTATAAGACTTTAGGAAAATTCCATTCTTTCATTCTTTCTTTCGTGCTACTACTTGAATCCAATTGGTATCTAGGTGTTACAAATTGGTATCTGACCATTTTCACTCTCTTTCGCAGATGGTTAGAACTAGAGCAACGACTACGCCAACACCAACACCAGCACCGGTAGGACAGGGTGCGTCTGAGCCAGCCACTGGGGCTGTAGCTCGAGGAAGAGCAGCGGCAAGAGGCCGTGGTAGAGGTCGTGGGAGGATGTCCTCTAGAGAAGAGGACGAGCACTTAGCCCATCTGATACTAGGGCAGTGACTCCTCCACCAACTGAAGAGGTAGTGAGAGAGGGTGAGGAAGGGGAAACTGAACAAGTACAGAATGAGGAATTTCCACCCCAACCTACCCCAGAGATGATCAATCAGGTTCTTGCTTATCTTTGCGGGTTATCTGATCAGGGTCAGGCACCTCCAGTGTTTTCTGCACCAACACCTCAGGCTCCGGAGGTACAACCTGTGGCTACTATGGCTCCTCGCATGGATGTTCCATTGGAAATAGGCACATTTCCTCGTCTGACTACAGGGCCTATAATGACAAGTGATCAGCATGAACTTTTCAGTAAGTTCTTGAAATTGAAACCTCCAGTCTTCAAGGATGTTGAATCTGAGGATGCTTACGATTTTCTGGTTGACTGTCATGAGCTACTACACAAGATGGGTATAGTAGAACGGTTTGGTGTTGAGTTCGTGAGTTACCAGTTTCAAGGAAACGCCAAAATGTGGTGGCGATCACATGTTGAGTGTCAACCAATAGAGGAAACACCTATGACTTGGGCCTCATTCTCTAGCTTGTTTATGGAGAAGTATATTCCCCGGACTTTGAGGGATAGGAAAAGGGATGAGTTTTTGAGCCTAGAGCAAGGTAGGATGTCGGTCAATGCATATGAGGCTAAGTTTCGTGCCCTATCCAGATATGCCACCCAACTTTGTTTTAGTCCACAAGAGCAGATTCGTCGTTTTGTGAAGGGGTTGAGGTCAGAGTTGCGGATTTCAGCCTTACAGGTAGTGGCTACGGCAAAATCCTTCCAAGAAGTGGTAGATTTCGTGGTAGAGGTGGAAGGAGTGAAGCCAGATGAATTCACCATGGCATCGACATCAAAGAGGTTTCGAAAGGGAGATGAGTTTAATGGTTCTTACTCTAGAGGACAGGGTTCCGGAGGTTACTCAGTTCGACCCATTCAGTCTTCACTACAGACTGTAGTTGGGGGTCCACCTCAGATCGGTCAACAATTCTCTGAGAGACCTATGCTTGACTCTAGAGAGTTTTATGGATGTTGGGAGATGGGACATATTAGGAGGAATTGTCCCAAACAGAGTTATAGACCCCCAATAGCTAGAGGTAGAGGTGGTCATGGTAGAGGCCGTCATTCTGGAGGACGCGGTGGTCGAGGTAATGGTGGTCACCAAAATGGCCGGGGTGATGGGCAAACTGGAGCCACTACATCACAACATGGTAGAGGCAACAGACAGACAAGTAATGGGGCCCATTGCTACGCTTTTCCTGGGAGATCTGAAGTGGAGACATCAGATGCTGTCATCACAGGTAATCTTTTGATTTGTGATTGCATGGCTTCTGTATTGTTTGATCCTGGATCCACATTTTCTTATGTATCTTCCTCATTTGCTAATGGTCTAAATTTACATTGTGAATTACTTGATATACCTATTCGTGTTTCTACTCCGGTGGGTGAGTCTGTGGTAGTTGAAAAGGTATATAGGTCTTGTTTGGTGAACTTTGTGGGGAGCAGCACTTATGTATATTTGGTTATCTTAGAAATGGTTGATTTTGATGTAATTCTGGGTATGACTTGGCTTTCTCCGAATTTTGCAATCTTGGATTGTAATGCTAAAACGGTGACGTTAGCCAAGCCTGGGACAGATCCGTTTGTGTGGGAGGGTGACTACACATCCAATCCGGTGCGTATCATCTCCTTTCTCCGTGATAAGAAAATGGTTAGTAAAGGGTCTTTAGCTTTCTTGGCCCATCTCAAGGATGACACTACCCAAGTACCTTTGATTGAGTCGGTTTCGGTAGTCCGTGAGTTTTTGGATGTGTTCCCTGCAGATCTTCCTGGTATGCCACCAGATAGGGATATTGACTTCTGCATTGACCTTGAACCGGGCACTCGCCCCATTTCTATACCCCCTTATAGAATGGCTCCCGCGGAGTTGAGAGAGTTAAAGGCCCAACTTCAAGAGATGTTGAGCAAAGGCTTCATCAGACCAAGTGCATCTCCTTGGGGTGCTCCGGTTTTGTTTGTGAAGAAGAAGGATGGGAGTTTTCGGATGTGCATAGAGTACAGACAACTGAATAAGGTAACTATTAAGAACAAGTATCCTCTTCCCCGCATTGATGACTTGTTCGATCAATTACAAGGTGCTTGTGTCTTCTCTAAGATTGACTTGAGATCTGGTTATCATCAATTGAAAATACGGGCAACGGATGTGCCAAAGACTGCTTTTCGAACGAGGAATGGGCATTACGAATTTGTGGTAATGTCTTTTGGTCTTACGAATGCCCCTGTTGCGTTCATGAGCCTGATGAACGGGATTTTTAATCCATATTTGGACCTCTTCGTGATCGTATTTATTGATGATATATTGGTATACTCAAAGAGCAAGAAGGAACATGAAGAGCATTTGAGAATGGTATTGAAAATGTTGAGGGAGAAAAAGCTTTATGCCAAGTTCTCTAAGTGTGAGTTTTAGCTAGATGCAGTGTCCTTCTTGGGGCACGTGGTTTCTAAGGAAGGAGTGATGGTGGATCCTTCTAAGATTGAGACAGTGAAGAATTGGGTAAGACCTACTAATGTGTCAGAAATAAGGAGCTTTGTTGGGTTAGCTAGCTACTACCGCCGATTTGTCAAGGGATTCTCTTCTATTGCTTCCCAATTGACGAACTTGACTAAGCAGAATGTTCCATTTGTATTGTCAGATGAGTGTGAGGAAAGCTTTCAGAAGCTCAAGACCCTGTTGACTACCGCACCAATTCTCACCTTGCCAGTGGAAGGTAAGAATTTCATTGTCTATTGTGATGCATCCTATTCGGGTTTGGGTGCAGTGCTAATGCAAGAGAAGAATGTGATTGCTTATTCTTCAAAACAATTAAAAGTGCATGAACGTAACTATCCGACCCACGATTTGGAATTGGTTGCGGTAGTGTTTCAATTGAAGCAATGGAGGCACTATTTATATGGGGTTAAGTGTGAGGTCTACGCGGACCATCGTAGCCTTCAGTATGTCTTTACTCAGAAAGATTTGAACTTAAGACAGAGGAGATGGATGGAGTTACTAAAGGACTATGATATCACTATCTTGTATCATCCGGGAAAAGCGAATGTTGTGGCAGATGCCTTAAGTAGAAAAGCGGGAAGCATGGGAAGTCTAGCTCACTTGCAAGTTTCTAGACGACCATTGGCTAGAGAGGTTCAGACTCTGGCTAACGACTTGATAAGGTTAGAAGTGAATGAGAAGGGAGGATTGTTGGCTAGTGTGGAGTCAAGATCTTCTTTTCTTGACAAGATTAAGGGAAAACAGTTTAATGATGAAAAATTGATCCGGATCCGAGATAAAGTGTTGAAAGGAGAGGCTAAAGAAGTGACAATCGATGAGGAAGGTGTTTTGAGGATTAAGGGAAGGTTATGTGTACCCCGCGTCGATGATTTGATCAACACTATTCTGACAGAGGCTCATAGTTCAAGGTATTCGATACATCTGGGTGCAACCAAGATGTATCGTGACCTAAGGCAACACTTTTGGTGGAGTAGAATGAAACGTGATATTGTTGAGTTTATTGCCAAATGTCCAAACTGTCAGCAAGTAAAGTATGAACACCAGAGGCCCGGAGGAACACTTCAGAGAATGCCCATTCCTGAATGGAAGTGGGAAAGGATTGCAATGGATTTCGTGGTTGGTCTTCCAAAGACATTGGGAAAGTTTGATTCTATTTGGGTAATTGTTGATAGGTTAACTAAGTCTGCTCACTTTATTCCGGTCAAGGTGACTTACAATGCAGAGAAGTTAGCAAAACTTTACATCTCGGAAGTGGTGCGATTGCATGGGGTTCCACTCTCCATTATATCAGATAGAGGTACGCAGTTTACTTCTATGTTTTGGAAAACATTGCATGAAGAATTGGGTACTAGGTTGGATCTTAGTACTGCGTTCCATCCTCAGACCGATGGTCAGTCTGAGCCAACGATTCAAGTGTTGGAGGATATGCTTCGTGCATGTGTGATAGAGTTTGGTGGCCATTGGGATAGCTTTTTGCCCTTAGCGGAGTTTTCATACAATAATAGCTATCACTCAAGTATTGATATGGCCCCATTTGAAGCATTGTATGGGAGGAGATGTAGGTCTCCCATTGGTTGGTTTGATGCATTCGAGGTTAGAACTTGGGGTACTGACCTTTTGAGGGATTCGATTGAGAATGTGAAGTCTATTCAAGAAAAGCTTCTAGCGGCGCAAAGTAGACAAAAGGAATATGCAGATCGAAAGGTTAGAGACTTAGAGTTCATGGAGGGTGAACAAGTCTTGTTGAAAGTTTCACCAATGAAAGGGGTGATGCGGTTTGGTAAAACAGGTAAACTAAGCCCAAGGTATATTTGTCCCTTCAAAGTACTTAAACGAGTAGGGGAGGTGGCTTATGAGTTAGCCTTGCCTCAGGGCTGTCCGGAGTACATCCGGTATTCCATGTGTCTATGTTGAAAAGATACCATGGGGATGGAAACTATATTATCCGTTGGGATTCAGTTTTGCTTGACGAGAATTTGTCTTATGAGGAGGAACCTGTTGCCATTCTAGATAGGGAAATTCGCAAGTTGTGATCAAGGGAGATTGCATCCATCAAGGTGCAATGGAAGAATCGGCCGGTTGAAGAAGCAACTTGGGAGAAGGAGGTCGATATGCGAGAAAGATACCCACACCTGTTTACAGATTCAGGTACTCCTTTTTCGCCCTTGTTTTCCTTCTTGTGATCGTTCGGGGACGAACAATGGGTAAATTGGTATCTATTGTAACGACCTGTTTAGTCGTTTTGAGTAGCAGACTTCAATTCTGGAAAAACTGGCAGAAGCGAAGGACCCCACGACGGACCGTCATGGGCACGACGGACCGTCGCAGAGTCTCGTTTCAAAACACTTAGAAAATCTGAAATTGGGTACTGAAAATCGACTCTCTGAACTTCGTGACGGAGTGGCAGGACGGACCGTCGCAGGCTCGATGGTTTGTCACAGGCCATTCACTTAAAATCGTGTTTCTGTAGCATGTGACGGACAGCAGGACGGACCGTCGCAGGCACGACGGCCCGTCACGGGCTACGCAATCCCAGGCTGGGTCGGATTTCTGTTAATTTATTTAAGGGGCGTTTTGGAGTATTTCCTACTTTAATTATAAAGTGGTGGGTTAATGTTAATAAGTCTAATTACTTGGGGGTTAAAAGAGGTAACCTTAAGTTAACTAGTGGGTTATTATTGCCATCCTTTACACTTAATTATATGTTAATTAGGGTAAAAGAAAGACGGTTTGAATAAGAAAAATAAGAAAGAACAAAGAGAGACAGAAAAAGAAAGAGAACGAGTAGAGAGAGAGAGAAACGAAGAGGATAGCAAGGATTCTGAGAAGATAGCTTGTTGATCGCAATTCTTCGGTGGAGGTAGGTTATGGTTTCCATGCTTTCATAGTAAACTCTTAATAGAGAATGATATGTATTGATAGTATTGTAAACCCTGCTATGTGCTTAATTGTATGCATGCATGAACTTGATTATATAATTGTGATTATATTAAGCATGATGAAGTTATTGAATCCCAAATCTTGATAAAAACCTAATCTCTTTTTAATGATGATGCCTTGGTAAGGGAGAAGGCTTGATGAACCAAAGTAATGAGATTGATGATGCCTTGGTATAAAAGAAGGCTTGATGAATTGATAGAATGAGATTAGGGGATCGGGTGTCACGAACCGACACGTAGATTTAGGGGATCGGGTGTCACGAACCGACACGTAGATTTAGGGGATCGGGTGTCACGAACCGACACGTAGATTTAGGGGATCGGGTGTCACGAACTGACACGTAGATTTAGGGGATCGGGTGTCACGAATCGACACGTAGATTTAGGGGATCGGGTGTCACGAACTGACACGTATATTTAGGGGATCGAAGTGTCACGTACCGACACAAGAGAATTAATGAATATGAGGGAGCGGAGTGTCACGTTCCGACACAATAGAACTAAAGATAATGAATCTTGAAAGATGTTAATATACTCAATCTAATGAACATAATTCCCAAATGAGTATGGTATTGAGGCTTGAGTCCTCATGTGTGAACTTGATGGTAATTGTTAATGATATAGTACTTGTTGTTGCTACATGTTGAGTATCATAGTTGATTTTACGATATTACTTGGTATATACTGTTTTCTATTTTGAGTTGGCCGATGATATCTACTCAGTACCCGTGTTTTGTATTGACCCCTACTTTTATGTTTTCTTCTTGTTGATTTGTGGAGTGCAGCAAACGTGTCGTCGTCTTCAACTCAACAGTAATTCAAGCCAGTCTTACTACATCGGAAATTCAGGGTGAGCTAATGCTTCTAGCTTGGACTGGATCTTCTTCTTCAAGTCTTGATGCCTTGAACTTCCGGCATGGACTAGCTTCTTATGTATTTTTAGCTTTTAGAATACTCTTAGTTTAGTCATTTGATCGTAGATGTTCTTGTGGTGATGACTTCCTGATTTTGGGGAATAATAGTTATTGATTTGGTTTTTATTAATGAGTTAAGTCTTCCGCATTACTTTCTGTTGATATTATATTGAAATGTTAAGGTTTAGATTGGTTGGTTCGCTCACATAGGAGGGTAAATGTGGGTGCCAGTCGCGATCGATTTTGGGTCGTGACAGACTCTATGTATACAACACATGATACAATTTCAACACGTCCATATACAATCTCATCTCATTCCATCCATTTAGGAAGAATCATAACATAAGCATTCATAGTAGATCACACAAACTCTATAAGCCACCTTTCTGCTAACTTTCACAATTAAGACATATAACCTATCATGCTTCAAACCAAATGTTCATACAATCCATAGCATCTTAGACATGATTATGTTACTTCACATCAAAAAGCTTCACATTATACCTTTATATAAGTCCAAAACATGACACTTATACAATTCACAAAGTAATGCCGACGAGGCCACATCTTTCACAAAGGTAAACACATAAACAACATCACCATAAGTGGAACATACATATTATAATTTTAAAACAAAATATATACATAATATTAAGAGAGTTAGGGAATCATACCATCAATCCAATCACACAACTTCTATCCATAGCTGAATCAAAATCCTAGGTCTTTACCTATGGCCATGATCTCCAATTCAATTCAATAAACTCAATATACGATGGATAACACAATATCCAATATTTCTATGATAATATTGAGACAGACTATAATCCATTCATTGGCGAACTATACATTATTCAATAGTCCTATGCAATTTACACATGAATTCATTACTAATTAGTTATAATCAATTCACCAATAGTTTAGTAAAATTGAGAGATTTAGAATGTCAAGGGTCCATGGAGAATTTCATTGTAAAACATATATTATACATAAATAACATCATATCTTAAGGTTTCAAAAAATTTCATGCAAGAACCATAGACTTATTGTAGAAGTTGGACTTTTTCATCTTTTGGAATCACTTTTAAATTGTAACGTCCATTAAAATGAGCTACGTTGAACTAGAGCCTAACACTTCTGTCATGATTTTTTAGAGTCAACAAATAGTTAATAAAAATTTTCTTAGGAACTTTATAGATTTTGGAAGTTTTTGGAGGTTAAACGTCCAAGACGTTCGAAAACTAGTTGAAGTTGAACTAGGGTGTCGTAGTTTTTTGTTGTGACTTTTTGGGCGATGATTTGAGGGTAATGTTAAGTACCAAGGGTTCATACGCATATATTGACATACAAAGGGTCAAAATGTCCGATAACGACGCCCTGGTGACCATAAAATGGGTCCCAGAAGATGACCCAATCGTGGACTGCCATGTTGCCGAGCCAGCCAGTTTTGGGTAATGGCTGCGCGTGACACAACAGACACGCAGTGGTTGAAATTCATGCTCTGCGATGCAGAAAATTCATGAGCCTTTCTGTCCAAAAAGTCCCATAACCTTACTCAATCAAGTATCCTCAACAAGAAAACATGACCAATGTCAAACGTTACATTTCATGGTATTTAGGATTACAACTTCATCTTATATTATAATTATAACCCAACGCATATTCATAAATTAACAAATAAACATACAGCATCAACAACATTACATAGTCAACATATATATATATTAATATACATCATAGATTATGATAACATAAACATATAAGAACCTCATCCTAAGACTCCCCTCAAGACTACTAGTGCAATGTCCAAGTAGAGTCCTATACCTCTAACTAAACTAAGCTAGACCCTTTAACTTATCCAAGTTAGAGTTCAAGTCCTTTAATTGGTTTTAACTTTTGGGAACACCTTGACCTAACCGACATAGACCAAATGAGCTAGTGTGGAATCGGTGTCATAAAACTCTACACATAAAGAAGGTGGACTACTTGCCAAGGTAGTACCAGAACATAAAAAATAGCAATTACGTGGATCCACTAGCTAGTATTCCTATTGGGAAACATAGTTCAAGAACTAGGAGATTTAGTTGGTATCCTCTTGATGCACCTTGCATTATGATCTCTAATCTCAAGAGTGATGTAGTGTTCCTACCTTTCCTACATGGATAGGGACACTCCTCTGTCTAGTTCACTCGGTTCTAAGATAGAGTTCCTTTTTGAAATGTTATTAAGCCTTTAATTATCAATCATAACTTAATTTAGGCCATAGGGTCTACCCCTTGTAGAATAATCATTATCAATATTTCAGTAAGAATGGTATGAGTTTAAGTACCTTCATTAAAATTCATATAAGTGAGGTTAACGCTTTTGCATTTCAAAACATTTTAAGGCACATTTATAGTTTCACAATCCTTAGAGCACATACACCTTAACTAACCTCACAACATAGTCAAGACATTTCAATTAACCATCATATTATCCTATAATCTTAATATAAGGTATACCCCAATGTAATATCATAGCTTAACAACAATTTATCACAATTGGAAGTAAAGATAAAGATTCTAAGACATACAAAGTCTTTCTCATAGTCCATTATAAATGTCTTATCATTAACCCTAACTCAACCCAACTTGAGGAGTAACATCATAACAAAAGAATAATCAATTTAAGAACATGGCCAATTGCATATATATAAAATAATTCATCTTTAGATCACAACTTGAGACAAGTTACCTAGTCTAATTTCACATTATAACCCATAACCTAAACTACAACTCAAGAACTAGCATGATAGGCATGTATTTCATTTTAATTGAACCATAATAGCACCATAGGATAGTAATATAATAAACTACCAACTCAATTGAATGATCAATATACAATTATAAGTCAAGGTCACTACCTATGGTTAAGGATAGACGATCATGTTCTTCGATTTGATAGAACCATCAACAATTATCATCACAAAGTATAATTACATGTAAATTTACTCAATATAACCCTATGAATTCACCAAAAAATCAATCTGTAACTTCAATTTCGTAATTGCATGAAACCGTAAGAAAACTCAACTTTTTGAAATCAATTGTTGAAGGAACCCTTTGAGGAAAGGATCCCAAAGGTTAATAGAACTCATAACATATTGTTTCTAAAACATTTGATTAAGAATTAACCCTTTTCCAACCCCCAAACCCTAGTTCTTGCTAACTTTCAATGGTGAGTTCTTATAGAGAGAGAAATAAGAGAGAAGGAACAAAGGTTATTTTAAGAGTTGGAATTAGGTTAATGAGGGTTAAGGGTATTTATAAAGGGGCTTAATTAAGTTAATTAGTTTCCCTTTAATCACTATCTAGCCCCTAAACTATTTAATTATTTCAAATGAAATCAATAAAATCCATCAATGAAATTTGACACTCACCGACAAGACCCTGTTGACGGTCCGTCAGTGGGTCGACAGACACGTCCCCCTCAGTCATGCACTTACAAAGTCTCTATCAGAGACTTTGTAGGTAATGCTTCCTCTATTTTTTCTAAGTATGGGATGATGGTGGCCTCGAAACCCTGTACAGCCCAAGATGCCCCGTCCTCCCCTTCTGTGAAGAGTAATAGTAGATAGGTAAACAATATCCTTCACAATATTTCTATGTGAGGGAAGATGGTGGCCTTCGACGCCTCGTCAGGCCACATACGGACCGTCGTCTTCCCCTTCGATGCACACTGTCAGTCAGTGCTGCATCAAATTGCAGGAGTTCTTCTCGAGGGCCCTTGGTTGGTTCATGGGGAGTCACACCCAGACGTTTCAATCGTGAAACTACTCCCAAATGCCATTATCTACCTTTTCACTCATATCCGACATCAATAAGTTAGTAACAAGGCTAAGGAATATTAATACCCCATTGAACCAACTTTCCAGATGTATATGGACATGTGGTTCTTAATCATTCTAAATAACTTATATTCTTTACATATGGACTTATAAAAAGTTTTTTGACTTTACGACACCTATGGTAGGATTTTTCATGAGTGTTGGATTTTTTTCAAGGTGTTATACTCTTATAAATTTTAAATATGAAATCTAAGTATAATTCATTAGTATATTAAAATATTTTAATTTTTCCGCAATTTTAATGATCATATGTTATGACGATGCTAAGAGGCTTGTCTGTGACCTTTATAAGGTTAACGACGCGGCTCTCATCTAGGGTCTTAGATTCACGTGTGATATATCATATCGCTCAAAGGTATCTAGGGAGAGAATTCTAAATTCACCATAGAACGTACATTATGTGAGAATGTCCTTTAACCTAATCATATAATATTCATGCATGCATGGGTATGTACATTTATGTGAGATCTACCATCACATAAACACATTTAGGAGCACATATTCATAACTTCATTAATTATATACTTTACATACATAAAAATAAGTAACGATGCATAGGAGAACTATCCCTTTTCCTTAGTTATCTTGAATCTATCCTACTCATAGATATGCAAGAAGTGCGTGTGTACATTGTTCAGCATGATCACATAATATCTATACCATATTATTGATTAAACCACCCTCTAAATACCACAAAACATGTACAACATTCTTCAAGTCTCAAGTCATAAAAAATATAGAGTATTGAGGACAATAGACTACACATACTCACATTGCATAATACGAGGCAAGTACATATTGAACAATAGAATATAAGAAATTAGCATGCTTTGATCACAAATTCATATAGGGTTCGTATGGGTAGGGGTCATGCTATAAGGTTATTTATCACCTTTAGCAATATAGACCACACATAACCCTAAAATTATCATCACACATATGCATATAACATGATATATACACCTAGGTCAAACAAGTAGTGTAAAAGAATATACGCATAACATTACATAAAATCAATTCCTTAGACATGATATTGGAATACAGGCTAAATTATTAAACTTCCTAACATAGGAATCATCACATGTATTAATTTTACATCTAATGTCTTCAAGGACATGATCATAACACATAATCATGTACAAGAATGTAAACACCTCCACCATAAGTGGACCATATGAATCACCACAATTCAATATACATTCTAGGCTAATTAGAATAAGTACGTCAACTTAATAAATGTCCAAGCTAATAATCATCTTTAATCGTTCTTCCACAATTCATATTCGATTGATATATAAAGTAATAGCAATAAGCAATTCAATAAACTCTAATCACAATTCTATGAATATCAAGTCAAGATCACAAGACCCTCATTTTATACGAATTTAAGAAATTAGGAGGATCAAGAGTTCTTCATAAAATTTTATAGAAAGTCATAATAAATTAAAAAGATAAAAATATATTAATCATTAGAATGTTTTTGAAATTAATTTATGAATGAACCCATGTTTACATTGAATGAAAAGATTTTTTTCTTAGAATCATGTTTAGATAAGGCTTTGAAAGGAATCCATAGATAAATGGTTATCTGTGGATGAAGGATCACGATACCTTATTGTAACGCCTTAAAATCATATAAGGCAAACTAGAGCTTTGTGATGGTTTCTTGAGTTAAATCTAATTTAAACTTAATTACATTAGGTTCCTTAGGCTGTGTGAGATGTTTGGTTAAGTTTGGATTTCAAACATCCATGACGTTTGGAAGATATGTCTTAGAAAGTGTTTGTGTGTCTTGATGTGTTTAAGTGAGTTTTACGTGTTTGTTTTGATTAAAAATGGTGTGGGATGTTCCTAAGTCCTATAAGACTATGTTGAGGGGTTTAAAGTTCAGGTAATAGACCCCCTAAAACCCACAAAGAGCACTACAAAAGTGACAAAGAGAAGGACCAAAAATTGCCTTAGTAGTGTCCACCAACAAGGGCAAACGATGGTTAGTGGTCCAACCAACAGCCCGTCGACTTTCCCAGTCGATTGGAACTGAAATTTGGCCTATCCAGACCCCAAATTTACCTAATGTAAAACCCACCAACGGACTGTTGATGGACAGATGGTCCGTTGGTTGCATCCGTTGATAGTGCTGCCAAAAAATGATAAAAATCTGCCAAGGCTTGGGGTGTTAGGTAAATTCAACCCAAGATTTTATGAACCTATGAAGTCATTTTTAGGGTTATTTAGGTATATTAAAGTGTTTCAAACTCTAAGAAAAAAATTTAGACCGCATTTCCTAATATCCAAAGCCCCTCTCCCTTAGAACTCTCTCTCAAATTCCATAGAAGCTAGAAGTCAAGAAGGAGCTAGGAGGGCTGTTGGTGTTAAATTTTTTCATCAAAATCAGTGGGGCTACTATTTTATAATTTATGGTTTCCATCCTTATACTCGCTTCCATTTAAGGAGTCAGTTCTAATGGATTTTCAAAAACAGTTTCCAACCATAGTTTCTTTTATCTTCAACTCTAAATATGGTCTTGCATGAAAACATGTCTAATGATTAAAATATTATGTTAATAATGTTAGTTTGTGATTTTTATTCTAAAACTTCAATGAAATAATTTTAATGCTTTTCATCAATTTTATTCATAACAAATTTGTTAAATGAGCATGAATTAGTAGTCTTTAAGCTTTAGTTTATAATAATTGATATTATTATTTAGCTACATCCCTAAGGGTTATTTTATAATGAAATCTTGAGTAAATTTTTAAATAGTTGTGCAGCTTGGTAAGAATAGTAAGTTGGTTTCATTGTTAACTCCCTTTATGGATTTCTCATGGTGGTACGGTCCACCTTCTTGTTGGTGTTGATTACTTGATGAATTTGATTATAGTTAGTATGTATTTTAAGTGTGGCTTTAAAGGCCTAATATGTTAAATAAATTTATAATTAGGATGGTCCTTGTTTTGTGTATTATGAATTTGAATTGCATGTTTTGCTTAGATTATACATAAATGAAGAAATATATATATGTGAAGCATGTAAAGTGTGTGATATAATGAATGAGGTTCTAAATTAAGTGAAGAAGTTAATAACAATTAAATGATGCTTATATGGAAGGTATGTTCACATGCACACACAACATGCCATCTCCTTATCTCTTAACTATGCGCCTACATAGTTATAGCTATTGGCAAAGCTATGTAAAACCTAAGAGAGTGACCTTTTTCTAGACATGTGAGGATCCCACATCTGATAGGGGTTAATATCGGGATTCCATGTCTATCTCTCACGGTCTATGTTGGTTAATATATCCCCTCACAAAAGTAATGAAAGTTATAAGTCTTCTAAAGAGTGTGATACTTAGGATAGGTATTGGAATGAGACACTATTTATCCATTGCACTAGGTAGGCCTTTCGAAAGGGGAGTCTTTCTGAGTCTTATATGAATTGAATAAACAAAGTCTTCTAAAAGAATGTACTACTTAGGGAAGGTGGAGGTATGGAACACTGTGTATCCATTGCACTTTGTAGACCTTACGATAGGCGAGTCTTGGTGCCTAGCCTTATAAAAGAGTGTACTACTTAGGGTAGGTGGTTGAATGGGATTCCATTTAGGCATTCCAAAAGGGAAGTCCTGGTGTGTTTTTGAGTGTTCTTCTAATGTCATGTGATTGATTGGTGACTTGTTATCCCGAGTGAGTAAGCATATAGTGAGTAGTCTTAATGATCTCTTTGGTGTGCATTAAAGAATGTTTATGGGCGTTTCCTTCATGTCTTGGCTTGGGTGAGTCTTAGGATAACCTCGGTGAATCTTGGGAATATTTTGGGAATGACTTTTTTGGAATCAAACAGTGTAAGTTGGTCCTTTTTGATAAAATTAGGGAAATCTTTCTCAAAGTGTTAAATGATGTTTCTTATCTTATTGTTTTTTCCTAAATTCATGATTGTTTTACTTATTTTTCATGAAAGTCTATTTTACTAAAATGTTAATTTTTACATAATTTTGCATATGTCATACATAGTACATTGTTTTGTACTAACCTCATACTTTCAATACTCTTTAGGTAAATGTTTTTTGAATTAAGGTAGAAAAGCAAAGCTGGGGAAAGATTCTCACAAGACTAAGTATCTCCTCATATATTCGAGGGCATAGTTCCTATCTTCTTAGTTTCTGTACATTAGGTCTTATTAATTTTTTTTTTTAATGTTAAGGGGACGTGTCGCTAAGATACTATGTTGTGTCTTTAAGTTGTGCTAGTGACTATGAAATTTACATACTATTTATGAAATTTTAATTTTATTTATTCATGATTTGTTTTAAATCCCACCCCAAATTTCATGTCATATGTAAGTAATGATGGTTAAAGGGCTTGTAAAAGACCCCAAAGGGTCAAGTACGCCCGGTCATGACCCAAGGGTTCTCCCTAACTTCTAGGGGTTACTTTTGGATTGTGACAGACTTGGTATCACAGCATAAGGTTCTAGGAAATAGTTAGGGTCTAAAAGTCTCACAAGCCACATCTATTAGAGTCTTGGACATTGGTGTGAGTCCCGACACATCCATGGACAAGAGGCTATAGGATTATAGAAGTTTCAGTTTAATCTCTATATTAATGTTGTGCCTTAGAGTTGAGTTCTATAAGATGCCCTTTCCCAACCTCTTCTCTTTTTATGTATAGGACATGGATACGAGCAGATCAAACGCTAGAATGGAGGAGGGAGGTGTAATTAATGAGAGGATCCCTCCCAGTGTTGACCAAGTTCCTATTTTTTTCCTAGAGGTATAGAATGATGAGGTTCCCCTTGAAGAACCTCAAATGCCTCAGGAACCTCATGAAACTCAAGTGACCAAAGTGCCTCCTATTCCTCAAGCTTCTTTTGTTGAGGGAGATATGACTAATGCGGAGATGAAACTTGCCTTAATTAATTTGCCAAACTCCTAAAGACCCAAGCTCATGTCGTCAATAATCACTTTGTTTCCTATGCTAATCAAGGAGGTGGACTCAACCTAATGCTAGTTATCCCGCTTCGAGAATTCAGGGTTTCACGAGGATGATCCCTCCCACTTTTCATGGAACTAAGGTTGATTAAGATCCACAAGGTTTCATATATGAGGTGTTCAAAGTGGTAGATTATATGGGTGTGACCCCTACGGAGAAAGCGGAGTTAGCCGCTTACAAACTCAAGTATGTTACTAAACAGTGGTTTGAATAATTGAGGGGTGAAATAACCATAAGAGATGGTCCGGTTTATTGGGAGGAATTTAAATAGTCTTTCCTAGTTAGGATATTTTCCTTACAATGAGGGGAGAAGAAGATGGTTGAATTAATGAACCTTCGACAAGGGGGAATGAGTGTGCAAGAGTACTGTCCTAATTTCACAAAATTCTCTATGTATGCCCCAGCCATGGTAGCCAACCTTAGGTCTAGAATGATCAATTTTTTGATGGGAGTATCTAGTTTTTTGGATAAAGAGTGACGTACGATATTGCTTTCTAATGACATGGATATTTGTAGGCTCATGGTGTATGTACAACAAATTGAAGAGTCCAAATTAGGGAGATAAGGCAAGAGGGTAAGAGGCCTAGGTCGGATGATTCTAGTCGCAAAAACATAAGAAGAGGTTCTATCACCAAGATTCTTCCCTATAAATAATTATTGGTCACCAAACAAAAATTCCCAAGGTGGTGGACATATTTTTGAAAGGTCTAGGTGTGCTACTTCTTGAAAGCAACATTCAAATAAGTTTCTTGCCAGAACGGATGATTGAATTAGTTGTTGTAGAAAAGGGTACAAGGTGAGGGGCTTACCTAGCATCAAGTCAAGAGACAAAGAGGTCAATCAAGCTTACCTAGATCCTAATGCTCCATAGAAGAACCCTCCATATGGGATGTGATCTATGAAGGATAACTAATCTGGAGTTTATAGTCTCCTTAAGTCTTATGTTTTTATTATTGTTGTTTTTATATTATTTGATGATTTTACACTACGTACGGTCATTTCATCTCTATGAATTTCTCAAACAATGGATTTTTTAAATTTTAACATGTTTAACAGTGATATAGGTAATTCTCACTCTAAAGTTTCTCATTTTTTAGAAAAATTGTTTTGTATTGAATTTAAGTTTCAATGTGTGTAAAAGTGTTTTATTTTAGCGCATTTTTAATGTTTGAGAAGTTATTTCCGCCATAAAAGTAGGATAAATATGAATTTTGAGTTTGTGAAGTTTTGCAAAAAGTTGCTTGTGTTGAAAGGGTTTGGAAATGTGAAAAAGTGCTCCTAACTAGTTCATGATTTGATTTTGATTGTTTTGATCATGATTTTAATGTGTTATTTTTTTCTAATGGAGTCATTGATGTTCTTAAAGTTTTAGTGTCATTTGAGGACGCATATAATTAAAAGTGGGGGGAGAATATTAGGCCCTAAAATAAACTAAGGTAAACTAGAGCTTCGTGAAGGTTTCTTGAGTTAATTTTAAGTTTAAATGAGTTACGTTAGTGTCCTTAGTAGTGTGTGATGTTTTGTTAAGATTGGAGGTCAAAAGTCTAAGAATGTCCATGACATTCGAAAGATATGCTGAAAGTGCATGTGTTTCTTAATGTGTTTGAGTTAGTTTATGTGTTTGTTTTGTTAGAAAATGGTGTGGGATGTTGTAAGACCTAGAAGAATTGGTTAGGGGTTAAACATTCAGGTACGACCCATCTAGGACGCACATAGGGCCCTATAGAAGGATAAAAAACCGCCTTGGCAGTGTCCACCAATGAGGGTAAACGATGACTAGGTATCCAAGCAATAGTGCGTCGACTTGTCCCGTCGATTGGAACATCAAGGTGTAATATAAATTAGCAAAATCGAGATAATTTTAAACTTGAGAAACCCCACCAACAGACTGTTGATGTACAGATGGTCCGTTGGTTGCCTCTGTCGATAGTGCTGCCAAAAGCTTATGGAAAATCTTCCAAGGCTTGGGGTGTTTATTTAATTCGCACCAAGTGTTTTATGAAACTAGGAGGTTATTTTTAGGGGTATTTAGATATATATATGTTTTTCAAACCGTAAGACCTAATCTTAGACCTCATTTCCTAAAACCCAAAACCACTCTCTCTTAAAACTCTCTCTCAAACTCCATATAAGCTACAATTAAAGAAGGAGCGAGGAGGGCTGTTGTTGGTAAAGTTATTCATCAAAATAAGTGGTGTTAGTCTTAACTAAGGTAAGGTATCAATAATTGAACTTTATTCAATTAAAGGAGTCACTTCTAATGGATCTTCAAAAAGAGTTTTCAACCCTAGTTTCTTCTATCATCAACTCTAAAAATGGGTCTTGCATGAATATGTTTCTAATGATTAAAATAAGATGTTGCTAATTTTAATTGGTGATTTAATTAAAAAACTTCAATGAAATCATGTTAAATTTTTTAATCAAATTTTTGCTTAATAAATGGGTTAAATGAGCTTGAATTGGTAGTCTTTGTGTTTTGGTTTCTTATGGTTGATATTGTTTTTTAGCTACTGCCCTAAAGTCTATTTTGTGATGAATTTTTGAACAAATTTTTAACTAAGGTGTGATGTGTTTGGAAGAATGGTATGTTGGTTTCATTGTTAACTCTTTTTAAGGATTTCTCTTGAGTATTATGGTCAACCTTGTTGGTGGCAGTTTTTACGTGATGAATTTTATCATACTTAGTATGTATTGTAAGTGTCGCTTTCAAGGCCTTATATGTGAAATGAAGTGAGATTGTGGATGGTCCTTGTATTGTGTATGAAGCTTGAATTACTTATTTTGCTTAGATTATGCCAAAATGAAGAAATGTATGTATGTGAATCATGTAAAGTTTTTGATGTGACCAATTAAGGTATACAGTATGTATAAAAGTTGATGTCAATTATATTATAATCATATGCATGGTGTGTTCACATGAAAACATACACTCTCTTTAATTAATGAATGATGCTAAGTTAAGTAAAAAGGGGAGTTTTGGGGTGAATAATCTTCGTGAGTGCAGATGAAGTGGTTAGTAGCAATCCTAAGAGAATTCTATGATAGGTCGGAGGGTGAATACCCTTTGTGAGTTGAGATGTGGTGTTAAGTATTTATCCTTAACCTATATTATAAAATGTTGAGAATCCGTGTGGAATTATGCTTAGCACAAAGAGGATATGAATAAGTTGTGGTTACACTTCGTGAATTTGGATGTTGTATTCCAATGTACCTCTTGAAATAAGTACTTGTCGTTCGTAGAGAATGAGTTACTTAGTAGAAATATCCTTATCCCTTAACTATGTGCCCTCATAGGTATTGCTATTGGGAAACCGTGTAAAAGCTAATAGAATGACCTCACTCTAGGTAAGTGAGGATACCTAATTCGATAAGGTTTAATATCAGGATTCCATGTCTAGCTCTCATGGTATATGTCGGTTAATATAACCCCCTACAAATGTAATGAATGTGATAAGTCTTCTAAAAGTGTGTGCTACTTAGGATAGGTAGTGGAATGAGACACTATTTATCTATCGCACTAGGTAGGCATTCCAAAAGGGGAGTCTTTGTGAGTATTATATGAATTGAATGAACTAAGTCTTCTAAAAGAACATACTACTTAGGGTAGGTGGTAGTATGGGAATCTATCTATCAATTGCACTAAATATACCTTCAGAAAGGGGAGTCTTGGTGCCAAAACTTTTAAAAGAGTGTAGTACATAGGGTAGGTAGTGGAATGGGACGCCATCTACTCATTACATTAAGTAGGCATTTCGAAAGGGAAGTCTTGTTGTGTTGTAGAGTATTTTTCTAATGTCTTTTGATTAAGTGGTGACTTGTTCTCCCGAGTGGAGTAAGCGTATGGATGGTATTCTTGAGGATCTTATTGGTGAGCATTGAAGGAGGTGTATGGGCGTTTCCTTCATGTCTTATCATGGAGATTCATAGGATAACCTCGGTTAGGGAAACTCCTACAAAAATGAGTCCAGTTCCCCTTGGCAATACCTTAAGAGTTCACTGTTTTGAAGTCAAATCGGTTAACTGTAATGATAAAATAGTTCACTATAAATTTTGGGTACTTCACTGTAAGTTTGTCATTTTTGCTACAATAATGGAAATCTTTCTAAAGCGTTAAATTAAATTTCTTATTTTATTTTTTTTCTACATTCATGAATGTTTTACTTATTTGGCATGAAAGTCTATTTATACTGAAATGTCCATTTTTGCATGATTTTGGAAATTCCATACTCAGTATATTGTTTTGTACTAACCCCATTCATTCTAACTCTATAAGTATAGGTATTTGGAAGTAAGGTTGAAGGCTAGAAGGGAAAAGCTTGGGAAAGATTCTCTCAATACTAAGGGTGTGTTTGGTATAGAGGAAAATGTTTTCCATGGAAATATGTTTCCTAGAAGATGTTCTCATAGAAAACAAGTAGATTTTGGACTTTTTCTCTCATGTTTGGTTGGTGAGTAGAAAATTTTTCCAGAGATGATTTTTAGTAGTTGAATGAGAGAAATCTTTTATTTTTACTAGAGTAAAAAGTATTTTATGAAATTAAAAATATTTTTTAGAAACAAAATTATTACTATTTTTTGGGGAAGGGGGAGGGGGGGGTGAGGGGGAAGAGGGAGTAGGAGTGTAAAAATAAATATTTGATGTTGATAGTATTTTTAGAAAATAAAATTCATTTCTTTGGGGGAAGGGGCGGTTGGGGGTGGGGGGGATTACTGGGAGGGGGGTAGGATTTTAAATATAAAAATATGATATTGATAATATTTTTAAGAAGCAAAATTAATTTTTTGGGGAGGGGTTGGGATTGTGCGGGTGGGCTGGCCGGTGATGGGTGGGGGTGGGGGTCGGGATCGGGTCAAAAAATAAAATTTCAAAGTGAAAATATTTTGTTAAAATTTATGTATTTTCTAAAAAAAATTATGTAATTTGAAATTATGGTAATTTTGGAAAATGTTTTGCTTAATTTTTGAAGGGAAGTCATTTTCCTTAATTTTGAGGAAAATGAGTTGATTTAGAAAATATTTTCAAAAACTTTTGTCCCAACCAACCATCTGAGAATTGAGAATTGTTCTCTAGGAAAACACACTCTAAGTATGTGCTCATATATTCAAGGGCATAGTTCTTGTCATCTTAGTTTCTTTATGTTAGGACTTATTATAGATTTCTTTTAATGTAAAGGGTCCGTGTTCCTATGATATTATGTTGTGTCTTAAAGTTTGTCTTGTGACGATAGGATTTTATTAGTATTTATGAAACATTTCCATTTGATTAATTTATTTGTGAGAAATTTTAAATTATGCACTACTTTTCATGTCTTATGGAATGAACAATAGTTAAAGGGATTATACAAGACCCCAAAGGGTCAAGTACACCCTATCATGACCCAAGGGTTCTCCCTACCTTTTAGGGGGTACATTCGGGTCGCGGTACTCATACATTAAAAATTCCTTGAGAATCTGAGAAGAAAGCTCCAAGAATCCAACTCCATAGTTTGTTCTTGAATTGAGGTTTTGGGGGTTTTAGAAGAGAAGAGAACTTTGAGAATTTGATTTCTTAATGAGAATTGTGGTTTTGGGTTGGGAAAGGGTTTAAAAAGGTCCTAAAATTAGTTAATAAGATGTCAACTAAGTTACCAAAACACTCCCACACAAATTCAGACACTTAGACATGTCAAAATTGACTTAATAACGATGCAATCGGATCAAGGAGTGGGTTGCACATCGCGGGCTACCATCCCAATTCTACCCCAAATAATTTTGGGGATAGTGAGGTGATTTCTATAGGTTCTCGCATGGGCAAGGTCTCATTCTTGCTCATGCATGCTGCCTTGGGCAGCCTCTTGTGCAAGCTTTTGGTCCTCCATGGGGGCCCTTAAAGTTGTTCCAAGGGAATAGTGCCCTGACTTTTTTACACTTAACATGTCTATTAAGGTACTAGGATGAACTACACTGCTTCTCAACTCTAACCAACACATAAAATGAAGCCAAACATACAAGGACTCACTAGCACGTCGAAAGACCAACTTTTGTATGTCTTGGACGTTTTACCTCCAAATTATTTCAAATCAAATGTGTACTATGAGTCACTTAATTAACATGATAATAAACTTTTTAGAAACCTGTGAGTCTCTAGCTAACTTCATTTATTTTGAGGGCATTTCAATACACCCCCACATAGAACAACTTTCGGCGTTGAACGACACTAAAACATTTTAAACACTTTCAAGGACTTCAATGACTTACATAGAATCTCACAACATTTTAACATGTAATCATATAAAATTCAATATACAAACTTACAAGGAACACTAAATTCATTGTAGCATGCATTCAAGGCAACAAAATCCAACATGGACTATTTCTATAATCCTTTCTATGCATACATACTTCTTCATATTCATTGCCATTTGGAGGAACTACCTTCTCCAACCATAGGCATTTTCATTATCTCATCACAAAGTTAAACAAACTATGGATTCCAATTTCACATTTAGGCAAAATCCACACGTTAACTTATGAGAAAATTTAAACACTTTATTTATTAGCACAAGAATCATCAATAAGGTAGATTAACTACAATCTTATAGCCTAGACAAAATACCTTCAACGTCATACATGGCATTACCATGCTTAGCTTTGTTAAAGGAGGAACTATCTACTCCTAGTCACAACATATACCCATGGAATCATAGAGTTCACATAAAAGCAATGCATAGATGATAAATCATATGAAGGAGGATTTACTTACTCCAAACCACATTATACTTATACTTCCTTCCTTATGTAATCGACATGGTAGGTCATGCAAAGCATATCACCGTATTTAAATTTCTAGCACATCCCTATATTTCATAGGCATGAAACATTTCGGTAAATTTATCATAATTCATAGGCATATTAATAAACATAGGCTGGACAAACCATCACTCCTCAAGAGAGACTCTATAATAATATTTTCCAAATCTCAAAAGTCACACATTTTTCAAAGAGACTCATCTTATCTTATTTAAAGGAAACTCAATTCCTCATTGTGGGGCAAAAAATCACACATTATAAGTTGCATCAAGCAGGCTCAATAAGGTATCTCATGGAATCAAATTGCACATTTATCATATAAGGATGCACAACAACATGCGAAACATGAAAATTTATTAAAATTACTTTTTTTTCATGTAATAATGGACTTTAATAATATTCATAATATAGAGCCTTTTAAGGCATACATATCATATATACAACATGCAAGTTATACTTTTATGCAAGACTCCTATCATGCACAATTTACTTAGGAACTCGTTGGTTTCAACCTAAATTAAGAATTGAAGGAAAAGATAGGGATATCCAAAACCTTATTAATAAAATCAACCCCCCCCCTTTAGGATAAACTCATTTAAGATCAACTCCTATTAACTCTAGGGGAATCATACCTTACCAACCCTATTAACAAACCAGATGTTCTCTCTATTGGGATCTAAGCTTATGAAAAATAATTGTCACCAACACTTCAAGGTGATTTTCAACATAGGGAACTTCAACAGAAGTCAACATAGGGTAATTAAGGGGTCTGAAAATTGTACCATCTATGAACACTATCCCCAACTTGGAGTAAGTCTAATAAAATCAATTCCTCATACTACAAGGTCAAGGAAAATCAAGACTAATCTAGAAGGGTTATCACTTTTGGTGGACTTTTCGAACAAACCATTCCTAGGTACCATATAAGAACTTTCTCAATTGACCATATTTAAATTCAATCTTAAAAGACAACTAAAAACTTCAAAGTAGGTCAATCTCAATTCTCTCCTTCAGTTGAAGAACTAAGGGTTACATATTAGACATCCATTATTCACCTTAAGGTAAAGATATTTATAACATATGGAGTAAAAATCCTTTTCCCCTTTTTACCATATTTAGAATAGGTTGATAGAAGGGATCATTCACTATCATACTAGTAATAAGGTTTCTACCATTAACTAGCATACATCACAATCACCATACAAGAGTCAACATACTATCTCCCCTCCTTACGAGCACGCCTATACAAGATATTCCAATTCAAAAAAGCCAAATTATGAAGCATTCCACATATAAAAGGGCAACATTCATATTTATCACAATATATAATATTCTCCAAGATTTTTGAAGCCTATATCATAACATCAGAATACCATTGTACATAATCATAAGGCATTCTATCATTTTATGGGGAACTCCATTCAATTGTAAAAACTACTAACAAACTATAATCATATCATATCATAAGTTCTCAACAAAACATCTCCTTCCACATAAACCATCTAGAGCCATCAATGGCAACATATCAACATATACCAAACTCACCTTCAGATAAACTCACAAAAGTATACAACCAAGGTAAGCATCAAACTCACCTTGTCTCCGTCAAGCATTGATACATAATCCCAATCAAAGAAATCACATCTAAAATACCATCGTACAAGAAATCATAAAAGAGAAATCTTATAGAGTTGACTTCTATGTCATAACATGAGAATAGAGAAGAAGGGAAACTTTATCGTCCTATAGAATCTTATATAATCTGATGGGTTGCCACTCACCAGAAATGATTCGAGACTCTACTAGACATGGAAACACGAGACTTTTAAACCTAAGTACAAAACAAATAATATTATTCTCTTATACCAAGTTTGTTACGATATGAGGCATACCCTAGATTTTATGGTATTTTCGAATCTTATCACGGCGTACTCAACCTCTGAGAGGTCTAAGACAAGCCCCTAGACGTCACCACCTACACATTGTGTAAAAAGATGAAGAGGAATGGTATTACTAAAAAAATGCACTAAGTATGGCAACCATGCAAAAAACATGCATTTAAAGAGGACATTTCGTGTGAAATCATGCATCGTGTCTTTTTATAAACTTCATGAACCTAGTCACATATAAACTCAATATATTTCATATGCATAATATAGACATGAATATTATTCATAATAGCACATAATTCAGTTTATCATACTATGAAATATATTGAATACATACCATATATTAACTCTTTTTTATCTTACTTATTTCCTTAAGTAACCCTACATTGTACTTAGTACAATGTATCACATTGAGGTCACCTTACAATTGTATTTAATAATATGATTCATAACATAAGAAAAAATATTGATAAGTCATCAACATCTCATAGAAATTAACTTCATATAAGAACCATCACCTAAGAAAACCGCTAACTCACACTAGTGCAATGTGTAGGTAGCATCCCATAATACTACTTCCACCACATCTACCTAAGAAATCACTCTATAATAGGCATACATATTCTAAAACTCACAACATATTCAACAAGTCACAGCATATTCACTTACAACTCGACATAAGGCCACATACTTCATATCATCATATAAAGACTCTTTTCTTTACTACAATCTTCGTCATAAATAATTAAGTTTATATCATACGTAAGCTACCTCATAACCCCATCACAAGCTTAGTTGTGCATTGTACACATGGATTCCATACACCTACATATACTAAGTAAACCCATTTAGAAGCCATAAGTGTAATTCAAATGCATTGTCATATTTCATATCTTAACATAACGTCATTTAACATGCATCCATACAAGTCATATATAACATAAGTCTTTACTTCATAAGGGTCTCCAATTATATCCTTTCATGAAGTCATCTAGTGCAATGTATAAGTAGGGTCTGTAGTCAACCTATACGAAGTACGCTTCTTATGGAATTCATATTATAGTTCATATTGTTATCTTTGTTAATTATTAACCTTCGGGAGACAAAACCATAACCAACATAGACCATCTGAGCTATGTTGAATCTGATGTTCTACTCCCATATTAAAAAGATAGGGTTAACATTTGCCAAAGGTGTAACCATTCGTTTATAGCTATTCTAGGTGGATCGACTAAGCTAGAGTCCTATGTGGGCACTTATTTAAGGAATAATTATATTGTTATACAAACCTTGACTAACCTAGCGTGAAGGTTCCGATCTCATGAGACAACATTTAGGTTTGGAACCCAGACTTACTAACGTGCAGATTCTCTTGTGGAAAGCCGAAATTACTAGACGTCAAGACGAACTTACAAGACGTAAAGCTCCCATTCTAATTTGTCATGTTCACTTGGTTCTGATAAATAATTCTCTTTTTAAACTTTATTAAAACTAAACATTATTTCAGACAAAATAGGCATGAGGGACTTACTCCCTCATATATCATACAGCTCAAAGTTATCTGGAGTGAGAATTCTAAATTCACCATAGAACCTACATTATGTGAGAATGCCCTTTCACATAATTATATCATATTCATGAATGCATGTCTTTCTATAGATATATGTGAGATCTACCTTCAAATTAACACATTAGGAACACAGGTTCATAACTTCATTCATCATATATTTTACATACATAGAAATAGGTAACGATGCATACGATAACTATCCCTTTTCATAGTCATCATGAACTATCCTACTCTTAGATATGCATGAAGTGTGTATACATTGTTAAACATGATCTCATAATGCCTATCTCTTAGTATTGAGTATACCACCCTCTAAAGACCACAACACATGTACAATATTCCTCAAGTCTCAAGTCATAAAAACATATAGAGTATTGAGGACTATAGACTATACACACTCACATTGTACAATAGGAGGCAAGTATATATCAACATTAGAATAGAAGAGTCTTAGCATACATAGATCATAAATTCATATAGGGTTCATATAGGTAGGGGTCATGCTATAAGGATATTTATCACCATTATCCATATAGACAAAAGCTAACCCTAAAAATAAATCACACATACACATATAACATCATATAAACACCTAGGTCAAACAAGTAGTGTAGAAAAATATACTTATAACATCACATAATATCAATTCACTTAGCAATGATATAAGAATCAATGATAAATCCTTCAACTTCGTAACATAGGAATCATCATATCAATTAATATTGCATCTAATGCCTTCAAGGACATGATAATAACACAAAAACATGTAAAAGAATGTAAAAAACCGCCACCATAACTTGACCATACCAATAAACACAAGTCAATATACATTCAAGGCTAATAGAAGAAGTAGGTCAACTTACCGATTCTCCAAGATAATTATAATTTTTGATCATTCCTCCACAATTCATATTCAATTGATATATAGAGAAATAGCAATGAGCGATTCAATAGAATCGAATCATAGATCTATAAACATCATGTCAAAATCACAGGACCAATTTATAGGATAATTTGAGAAATTAGAAGAATCATGGGTTCCTCATAAAATTAGATAGAAATTAATCATAAAATCAGTAGATCAAAATTTATTCATCATCAGGATGCTTTTGAATTTTTTTTTAGAATGAACACATGTTGAAGTGGAAATAAAGGATTTTTGACACAGAATCATGTTTGGTAAAAGCTTTAAAAGGACTCCATGGATAAATGGTTATCTATAGATGAAGGATGACAATACTCAACGCTAGGCACCATACTGAAATTAGCTCGATTAGTTATGGCTTAGGCAATAGAAATCAAAGCCTCTCTAATCTCTTGATTAGTCAATTCTGGGGGAAGCACTGGAACCTCATTACCTCCTTCCTCACTAGGGACGTGATCACCTTGCGGAAGCACTTGATCACCTTGGTCTCCTTGCCCATCTTTAGTAACTTGATCTCCTTGCTCCACTTGAGGAGGAATATACTCATTCACCCTATCCTCTTCAAACCATCTAGCGGCTATCCTTCTAGTATTCATCTCCTAGAAACACAAGAACACACATTAGGAATGATAGTCATAACATATACTCTACCACACGACATATGAATAGAAAAGAAAGAAAACTCTATCGTCTTATAGACTCTCTCCAATAGATGTGTCATGACTCACACCGATTGTTGAGAATGTACTAGATGTGACATGATGAGATTTTTCGATTCCTAAGACTCATTTCACAACCTATGCTATGATACCATGCTTTGTCACATCCCAAGGCCACACCCTAGAAGTTAAGGAAAAATATCGGATTGTTACCGGCAAACTAGACCTCTCGGAGGTCTTATACGAGCCCTTCCATATCATTCCTTGCATATACATAGTGAAAAGTAATGAAAAATTAAAACTTTTCACAAATCATATCATAGTCTTTAAAACTTTTTCATCTAAAAGTAATAGGAAATACTAAGTCTCAATATCATCAATGTTAGACACAAGAGTACTTGGGACACGACCCATATAAATTAGAAAATATAGTACTACTAAGTCTATTACAGTACTTCAAGACACAATATTGCTTCCCTTTAGCATATTCAACATCTCATTCTAGAAGTACATACGGAAAACCATCATCATATTTAATCAATCCTATCCATTACTATATAATCCTCAATATAAAAATTTTAGAAACACCTGGCTAAATAGGAACCATCATGCATTGAACTCTAATACTACACACAACAGATAGTCATTAGTATAACATGATCACCTAGATATCATCAATAGAAGAACACATACTTTCACATTACTTCACACATTGGTAGATATAATGATACTTCTCATAATCAACTACACAAATCAATATAATACTTCAAATAGTGCAAACAAGGCCATAATCATCATAATACTTAAAATAACGCCGACAAGGCCACATCAATTCACTTATACCGCCACCATAAGTGGATCATACCAATCAAAACATAATTGAATTCTAATTAACATTAAATAAATTGAAATAGTTCATAGTACAACCACTTCATCATCAAAACTTTAATCCAATGCCAAATCACACAATTCAACATCACAAGTCCCTTAACCATGGCCATGAACATCAACGCAGTGCATACACATTATTTCTCAATGAAATATAAGTGAATTAACTATAGATTTATCATTATATGTCAATTGAATTCAATTATAACATCATTAGATATCCCATAAGAAACTACACATTAATTCATAAACATTATACCAATATCAAGTAACACATAAATTAGTCAAAAACTAGGGTTCATCAATTACATGGGTTCATCGATTATTTAGGTTATAATATTCAATACAATAAAAATTCAATCCATAATCAACATTTAAAAACCATTAATGCATGAACCCATTGTAGATCATGAAATAGGTCAAGTTCAACTTTGAAAACATTAGAAAACATATTTGAAAGTTAGGTTCCTTGATCAAACGAGTTTAAAGGATAAAAAACTATACCTCGACAATGCTTACTCTGAAATTTTATGAAGAATAACCACTCAAATCTCAAATCCAATCTTTTCCTTGAATTTTTGCATCAATTGAGTCTTAAGGAATTTCTAAGGGATTTTGGGGTTTTTATTTTGAAGAATGAAATCTTCAAAGGGTTCAAAACATATATATACCTTTAAATGACCCAAAATTACATTAGGGAAACATCAATACTTTTATTTGGAAGTGGGGTGAATATACAATATCACCCCTCATTTGATAGTGAACCAGCGAATTAACATAGGCTCATAGATTGAAGCCATCCTACTGACCATCCCATGGCCAACGGACCGTTTTGTTTGTCCGTGGTCTGCGAGTGCAGCTTGTCAGTGGTCCCTTATTCCTCGGCTAAGTCTGAAATGAATAGGCCCAACCAACGGGGAGATGATTTACCCATTGGGCGTCGACTGCCTCCATGGTTTGGGCTGTCTTGGAAAGCCTAGGCACCAAATTTGGGTCCTTCCTCAAGGACCCTTGGATTGTTCTTGGGTATACTTTCCCCGTATGTTTCTATCCCACACATTTCCGTATACAATTTTAGGACCTCTCACATGAATTTCACCTAAAATGAACACGTAAACCTCAACCAAACATGCCTAGACACACAAGGACATTTCAAGGCACATCTATTGAACATCGTGGATGTCTTTGATGTTTCACACCCAAACTTCATGATACTTGACACACTGCCTATATACACTGTAATAAATCATTGAAAAAATTCAAAAAATCATTAATCACACATAAACACATAGAAAAGCATATGACACACATAGGTGACATAGTCGTCGAATGTCTTGGTTGTCCCTTTACATTTGACTTCCAATGCACCTAAACTCTTAGATAGTGCCTCTATACCTTATTATAGACAATTTTAGGACCTTATACCATCATGACAACAAGGTTAGGCTCTAGTTCACCTAATTTATTTTTGAGATTTTTCATTTCCCCACACTTGGACAACATTCATCCTCGAATGACACTTGCCACTCTCCTAACACTTCCAAGAATATATAGTCAAATAGAAGATAATGAACATACCATATAACACATAACAAAGAAGAAAATATCAATTCCACCAAATCAAGAGATTCACAACACAACAAGAAACTAGAATAGATTCTATAACTCATCATGCTACAAAACTGAAATTTTTCATTACAAATAACAAAAACTTATTTTATATTCACTATTATACTCATACACATAAAATCTATCAAAATTGCAAAAACTTTAGACCAAAGAAAAAACTAGTAAATTTTTCCAGAATTTAATAGTGAGCAGTTCAACGTTAAAGTGAATTAGACAATTCTTTTAAAAAACCTACTTCTAGGCAATTCATGGTAGAAACATGCTATTATGCAAGGTAAGATCATATAAACATATTTTAAAACATGATCTAGTATTTTTAAATCAGACAATGTAAGAAGTTAATGGAATATAATTTCAACCAAACTGCTAAACACCATGCACATGCAACAACTTCTAGGACTTTCTATCCAATCTATAACCACTCTCCCCCACTTAGAATGAACTCATATCACAACAATAGAAATAAGATCTACCAACATCATCTTAACTCTCATCCGTCTTCTCTCCTCTAGCCCGGAGTCTATAGAAACGCCTCCTTGTTGGAGCATCTTCCTTTGGAACACTAGGAGCAGCATTCTCACAATCTCTATCAGGACAATCTCTCAATTTATGTCCTTCCTTACCATAACCATAGCAATTACCGGTACCCAACAGACATTCACCATAATTATCTTTCCACAATTTACACCTGTAGGTTTTCCATTTTGATAACCACCTCCTTTTTCAATCTTCACTTTAGGAGTACTAGGTCCATCTTGAGTTTGATCCCTCTTTTTGAAGCTAAGTTGCACTGATCACTTGCACCGCTCCTTTTAAGTTTCTTGACATCCTCCTAATTTAGACTCCTATATAAATTGGGAATACACAATGACTCTATCTAAGGTCATATCATCATGTAGAAGAGCCGTACGACATTCTTCCCTCACTCTATCGGCGACACCCATCACCAAATGATTCATTTCATCCCTTGGATTAAACTGTAGGGATGGTGCATATATAGACAAGGTGTATAACTTCAAAGTGTATTCTTCAACACTCGTATTCCCTCACATGATATTAATAAACTCCTCTAACTTAAACTCTCTCCTCTCACAAAGAAATTACTTACCTAGAAATCCTTTCATACATTCTTCCTACTCAATAGGATCCGACTCCACAGAACTATAATATTTACATTGAGTGTATCAAATTTGAGAAACATCTTTCAATTGATACAAACCAACTCCGCCTTCTCCCTTGATGTAACACCAATAGAATTTAACACCTTGTACATACCATCAAGGAACTCATGTGGATCTTCACAAACCTTAGAGACAAGAAAGATCGGAGGGTTCATCTTCACAAAGTGTCTCAACATAGAGGTCACAGTGATCTCTACAACCCTAGGTAGCATACTGAAACTATCTTTAGTAGGTACGACTCGTTCTATAAAAATGAAAGACTCTCTAATATCTTGATTAGTCAATTCTAGGGGAACCACCGGAACCTCATTACATCCTTCCTCATTAGCTACATGATCACCTTGAGGAGGTAGTTGAGCACCTTGAGCAACTTGGATTCCTTTCCCTACTTGAAGAACTTGCTCAAATTTCTCAACTTGAGAAAGATTCTCCTCATTCACCCTCTCCTATTCCAACCTCTACTGGGTATCCTTCTAGTATTCATCCCCAAGAAACACAAGGAAACAAATTAATAAGGATACTCATATCTTTTACTTTAGCACACGACATAGAAGCAGAAAAGGAAGGGAAACTCTATCATATGATAGCCTCTCGCCCATAAATGTGTCGTGATTATCACCGATGGTTGAGACTCTTCTAGACATGACTTGATTAGACTTTTCGGTTCCTAAGATTACATTCACAACCTATGCTCTGATAAAAAGCTTTGTCACATCCAAAGACCACACCCTAGATTTTAGGGAACAATATTTGATTTTAACCGACGTACTTGAGCTCTCGGAGGTCTTACACAAGCCCTTTCATATCATTCTTTTCATATACATAGTTAAAAGTTTTCACGACCCAGATTCGGGAATCCTAATCGCAACAGGCGTCATTGACCTCCCTGAAGTTGTACACAAGCGTCATCTTTCATTCATCACATTCATATGGTTAATTTTAGCAGGAAAATTTAAAATTGTAAAATGTATGAAGTATAAATAGATTTTATATAGTTATTTTATGAATTTATCATATACTAAGCTCAACATAAATGTAACAACTATCTACCATTAGAATCAATTCGAAAAATAATAAGAATATATCATAAATACGTTTGCCAAACATGACCTTATTACAAATGCTTTGAAATGAAAGTATGAAAGAAACGCTAGGCACAATACCCACTAGCTTTATATAAAACTAAGGCTAGACTAAAACTGTAGAATCCTCAAAATCATGAGAACCTACCAAATGGTCTGGGGAAACGGTGATGTCTAAACTGTTGCAAGAGTCGTCAATCTGTCCCTTAACCTGCATCTATAACATAGTAAATATTACGGGTTATTCCACCACTTGTAATAAGTATGTGTGTATGCACACATACACATAAGCCTATGCATGAACAAAGAAAGCTCTTCCTAAACAACATGTTATTTTTGGAAAGCCTAATGAATAGACTTTTGTAAATTGTTAGATTTTAATTGTGGTTTGAATATGATGTATTTTATTGCATTTAAATCACATAACTCATTTTCTATATGATTTAAAACCATTAGTATCATCCACATAATTTAGAACAACTCGAGCTAAGATTAGGAAATTTGATAGTCCAAACCCGAGAGCCCTATTTTTGACACTTAGATTATTTTTTAGCCGATTTCTTCTTCTTGTTATGCAGTTCAATGATATCCTTTAATCTTATGTTTCACTTACAAGTGAAATGGTTAATTATAGTCCCATACCTACAGTGAATCGAGTAAGCAATTCACAAGACGAAGGAGATGATTTTGCTACTCTACTTTATATTATTCATTCTTATTTCCTTTGGGTATGATTTTTATATATATATATTTATGTCAATATTTGTTGGATATACGCATTCTTTAGTTGATTCATAATTCATGCTCCATTATTGTCTACCTTACTTACATGATAAATATTTCATTCTTAAATTGGGTATGAATGTATTTATAAGACAATCTTTATTGGATATTCCAACTAATTGGTTATTAACCCGGTTTATATACCTTGAGGCATCTAGTCGTACTCCAATATTGGCATAAGCCTTTGTTTCTTTTTCAGTCTTTTTCTTCTTGTTATTGTGCAGTTAATTAATTCTTTTGATGTCATGTTTTACTTATAAGTGAAATTATTCATTTTAGTCCAATACCCACAATAAATCAAGTAAGTAATCCAACAACTAAGGAATGATTTCCCTACCTTGTAGTGAGTTATTTTTTAGACTATATATTCATTACCTTTCATAAGCAATTCTCTATTGATCATATCATTGATTTCATTACTTTAATGTTTTGTATATTATACATTTCATATACACGAGACTTTGGAATCGTTGATGTAACATTAAGATATCTCAAGTGAGGGCCCAACATATGGGACCTTAACTTGAGGTCCTTCTTTAAGAAGCATAAAGTTTGTTTCATTCATTATTCGTACTTCACATTATTCATTTCATTCATGTGTATGTCTTGATTTAAACAATAGCTATACCTAGGATGAAGTTTAACACTCTCATAGGGATCATGATGTGCATTGACAAAGAATGACCAAATTTCATTACTTGAATCTGATTTCACCTCCCGCTTGTCTTGCATAAACACCTTCGGTATCGTTCTTTTCATTATCTGTTATACTTTGAGGCTGAACTCATTATTTCTTTGTAAACATTAACCTTAACCAAATAGATCACGTTACCATCAGGAAATCCAATGTCTGCCAACACCAAAAAGAGGTGGAATCATTTGCCAGAGTAACCCGAACATGCTAGCGTAGATAGGGAGTTGAGCCTGATTGATCCTTATAATGAAGTATATGTTCAAAGACTAGGAGATATAAGGATACCCATACGCGGCACGCCGGATAGTCTCATCTCATGAGTGTTACATGAACCTCTGCCATTTCAAAAAAAGGCATCATCGCTCATAGCTAGACTATTGGTGCTCAGTATAAAGTTCCATTACATTAAAATCATACGGCATGGAACCTGACTTCTAGTATGAGGACATCATAGCTCAATAGTTATTTTCTAATATCATCATTATCATTAAGTATACCTTAATCTCAATACTTTCATTAGAGTGTTAATAGAGACCGATCTCTTTTTTAGCTTTGCACTCTCATAGGTGAGTATGTTTGCTAACATTTACTTAGGCTCATTTGAGATTGATCCCATCTTTCACATTATCCTCATATCATTTTGTCACCACATTCATTAACATTAGCACATTTGCTTTTCATAATTACTCACCCCTTTACGTGAATGTTCATTTCTTCTTTATCTTCCAGTGTTGACTCAAGAATTATGGAGGCTTGCTTCTAGATTGATATTTACTTACTCTATTGATAACTGGTCATCTATACTTTACATTAATAAAATGTGAATTTTCCTTACATATCATCCATTTGGTGTTAAAGAGACTGGATCACACCTTTTAACACATTCATACTTGAGTATTCTTTTAACATAGTAGCTTAGGTGTAAGTGAGACTTGTCTCACTTCCTTTAACATCCATTCTGGTCACTTACATACTTTATACCCCTTTAATTATGTTATAACTCATCTTACTTACATTAGTGTAGTTCATTTATATCATCGTTTATGGACGATGAGCACTTCATTCAATGAGTTTCATGAATTCATATGTCATTCTTTTAGAACATATTGTGAGCTGTCCCATTGAGTTTCATGCCCTTATTATGGGTTAATTGAATTAGTTTAAAAGTGCTTATATTATCATTTGATACTCTAACTACACAAGATTGACATATGATTCGTATTTGCCACAACCTTTGAATAATAAACTGTATAACCTTTTTTGTTGACATATATCAATTTTATGTGTTCATATTTAAATTTAATATGTATGAACTATTATCCAATATTTTAATTATTTAACAAAATATTATAGCCATTTACATGTATTACTTTTAGACAATGTATCGTTAGTCATTTTATTGGCACAAACAATTGGGTATAGATTACATAACTTTCTTTGTTGGCATAGGCCAAATTTTACGTTCTTTTATGCTTGGTTTCATATGTATATTATTAATTAGCAAAACTTTTAATTATCTGACATAATATTATAGCCATTTGGTTGCATCTCATTTCGACAATGTATTGTTAGCCATTTTATTGGCATAAGCCAAACAATCACTGAAATTATGATTTCATGGAGATCCTTTTAGCCAACCTTAAAACATAACTTTAAGCATAACATTTTTAAACATATTGAACAGAATAATATGATAATTTAACTAACACAACATCATAAACAAGTCACATTTACATTAGGTATGCATAAAAAACCGTAATCATCTTCATATATAAAAGTTTCGGACATATCTTAACATAGTATCATTCTCTTAACCAATATTGGTTCATGACTTTAGGGTAATGTTTTAAGACATATTGGAAAACATCATATTAATATTTGATTAATTTAACACCTTCATAACGTCACTATTACAGCAATGCAACATTCGGACAAATACATCAACACATACAACAATTACGGGTGTAACTAATACATTGTCGATTCATGATTCACATTTTAAGCACTTAACTTTATACGATCCAAATTTCACAGGTTAATCAAAATTCATAATTCAAGAATTTTACATATAAAATCAGCAATCACCACATACGAACAACATGATCTCTTACATATTAAACATGGAATTGAAAAGGATACTAGGGACAAAAGAATTCGACGAGAACAAGGGAACAACCCTACTTTTCAAGATCATTGAATCATTGAAATAAATTTCTCTTGGATAAAAAAGTCCATTATATAAACCCATACCTTATGGATAACATAATCCATGAATACCACCTTGAACGAATCGCCCTACAGCAATTGATAAATTTTATGCCTTTTTCTTGCGTTCGTTATTTACTGTTATTTCATCCTTTTTGTCTATGAGTTTGAACGTGATTTTATAAGTTTAAGAACTGATATTGATTCATTCAAATTAGGGTTTAATAATTTAATTAAATAAATTAATTAACTAATTACTAAAAAGCCCCTCCTAGATTGACTAGAACTAGGAAAACACAATACTTGGTTTAATCAAAAAAAATTCATATGAATTTAGTTTTTAACCTTTAAATTAATTAATTAAATGAATAATTTAATAAATTAAGGTACCTAGGTTAACTATTGAAGTTTCCATAATATCATTGGAAGAAGAAATAACTTTTGTGGACCATCCTAGGTTAAATACTAAGATGTTTCTTAGGTTGTACTACGTTAGTGTAAGAATTTCAATTTGAAATCTTTAAATTAATTATTTAAATGGCTAATTTAATTAATTAAGATAATTTCATTACTAAAGTACCCTTAAGTCGTTATAACCATAACTAATCCCTTGAACCATCCTAGGTTAGGTACTAGGTTGTGTTTTTCTTGTTTAAACCAAAATCTAGATATTGCTTTGTGATTTCCATTTTCCCTATTTAAATAAATAATTAAATTTCAAACTTAATTAATTAGGTATAGTAGGTTAATTAATAAATTACCCTAAAGTCGTTAGGATCTTAAGTAACTCTTTGGACCATCTTAGGTTATGTACTAGGTTGTCCCTTTCTTGTCTTAACCGAAATCTTAAAATTTCTATTTTAATTTCGATTTTAACCCTGGTGAATTAATTTATAATTTTTGTAAATTAATTAATTGGGTAACCTAGTTGAATTACTAAAGTACCCATAAGTTTTTAGGATCATAAATGACATTTTTGTCCATTCTAGGTTGGGTACTAGGTTGTCTAGCGTCAACCCGGTTTTAGTCCTAGGTTCTCGGGTGCACTGATGGGTCCAACTAGGTTATTTTATAGGTTATTAAGTTATTTATGGAAGTATGTTAGAGTCTAGGATAGGTAGGTTTGATAGGCATCACATGGGGTGATCACTTGTGTACGGTTTCCCCCCTAACTACCCTAATCGAATTCGGTTGGGGTGGTCCCCTACTTTTGCAACTTCTTCACATGTCTTGCGCATGGGTTTGTTGCACTTCCCTAACTAAATATTATTTATGGTTCATTTGGGAATGTTTACTTATTGTACCAAGAATCCTGACTATCTCCTTGGCACTGTTTTAATCTACCTGATCCTTTTAAATGGTCATGTGGAAGGGTACCTAGGCTTTACAGTTGGATGCCACGTATATAAAGTGCTAAGTTGTGAATAACTATTTTTAGCCAAGGGTCTTCTTTGTAGGTTCATTTCTTGAACAAGATCATTAATGTTAGAAAATTGGCTAACACTCTTTAAGCCAATATTTTAAAATATTCCCAATATTTTGCGTATTCGGGTATTATATGAAAATTGGCTAATACCCCTTAGCCAATTTTGTATACTATGCCTAATATATCTTAATATTGGGCATTAGAATCCCAATGTACCCCCAATACACATTCTTAAAGACCTATTGGGATCTTCACTAGACATGTAACTTTTCCGGAATATTATATTATCCCCCCCCCCCTTAGATATATTCATTTCCGAATGAGACTACACGTCTCTTTTAAATAAAGAGGGTGATTTTCAAATATAATTTAACATGCTTGAAACATTACTCATTGTGAATATCTTATAAAGACTTACTCTGGATGATGCATATTACTCAACGCTTATCAAAAGCTTCATATTTGAGATTGAGGAACTTCCTTCTCAATCGCATTAACTTAATCCACATCACTACTCATGCAACACAAAATAATGTCTATGCTACGCAACAACAGCAACATGAATGCAAGCATGAACTCATTTTGAACTCATATAGTGCAAGTATAAAACACACAATTACGGACATATAACACCAAAATGGACTAATGCATTAAAACTATGAGTTTCTTTAAACAAAAACACAATAATGAAGAGTATATCTAACCTGAAGAACTAAACAAGTGAGCGTAATGAGATCTCATATCGGCCTCATCCTCCAATTGCGCTCCCAAAACAAGGAGGTTCCTCCATAATACTTTAACAGTGGCAACATCCTTGTTCTTCAGCCACTTCACTTGGCGATCTAAAATTTCAATGGAACCTATTATTAAGAAAGATTATCATCGACTCCTAACCTGTTAGATAACATCTTACTGGCCTTAAGATTTGAAACTATTTGTCTTGTTGGATTTGAACCATGCCCTTTCCATCTAAAATCTAACTCATTTGGAAACTTAAACCTTACTACATTGTTTAAATAGTGTATTGTAGCATAACACTTATGAAGAAAATTCATACCTTAACAATATCATTGTGTTGGTATGCAGCAAACTTAACCTTATCCTCTTCCATAGTACTCACAACAGGCTTTTACATATTAAAATGCATTCACCTCACGTGAAAAATCACACTCACCACACCTATCCTATGAAGGCAAGATCTTGAGCCTGGTTCCTTAGACCACTTGTTCATCCTAATTATTGTGTGTATTCTTCTACTCATTCGCACAATAAGGAAGTTAGATACTTATATTGACAGAGAGTGTCAATGTTCTAAAAAGCACGATAAAGAGTAGAAGAAGGCAGAATTTACTATTATCGCGCAGTCTCTAAGTCATGATTGTGGCGCGCTTCATAGCCATAAGTTAGAAACTACGTAACATTTTTGTGTTGAGCTTTAGACCCCAGGTAATTTAACCTTATGCTCTAATATACAGTTTTGACGACCTAAATTCTAGAATATGAATCGCAACAGGCGTCGTCTACCTCTCAAAGGTTTCTGACAAGCCTCAACTTGCATTCATCAGATTTATATGGTTAATTTTTGTGGAAAATTTAAAAGTTGTAAACATATGAAGCATACAAATATTTCATCTAGTTATTTCATGAATTCATCATATACTAAGCTCAAAATAAATTTAACAACCATCTATCATAAGAATCAATTCAAAATAGAATAATAATATATCATAAATGCGTTTCCCAACCACGACATTATTTACAAAAGCCTTGAAATGAAAGTACAAATGAAATTATAGGGACACCATCCACTAGATTTTTCTAAATCTAAGGCTATACTAAAAATGTAGCATCCTCGAAATCAAGAGGACCTACCAAATGGTCTTGAGAAACGCTGATGTCCAAATAGTTGCAAAAGTCGTCAATATATCCCTTAACTTGATTCTACAAAATAGTAAATAGTAGGAGTTAGCATAACACTTGTACTATGTATGGGTGTATGCACACATACACATCAGGCTATGAATGATCAAAGAATGTTTTTCCTAAACAACATGCTATTTCTTCATAGCCTAGTGAGAGGGCGGCCTTATTTTAATATGGATGTAATCAGGTTAAGAGTTTTTCCTCTCTCACTAATAGGAGAGGCTGCTATCTCGTTTAATGATCTCCCCTATAACTCAATCTTCACTTGGAAACAACATAGGGATGCTTTCTTAGCACGCTACTACCCAGTGTCTAAGAAACTAAACCACAAAAGACAAAGTGAACAACTTTGTGGAAATACCAGGATAGTCAATTAGCAGTTCTTGGGATAGGTTCACTTCATTCTTAAGAAGTGTTCCGAATTACCGCATAGATGATGAGTCTCTGAAAGAGTATTTTTATCAGGGACAAAATGATAATAACAAAGCGGTGTTGGATACAATAGCGAGTGGTTCTTATGGGGAGTGTCTTTATGCCGAGATTGCTTAAAAATTAGATAAAATCTCCCGAAATAATAAAGCTTGGAGTAACAAGAATTAAGATACTGGGAGAAACACCTTCACAGTCCAATTCACACACAAATCAGTCGTAGATGATCTTCGTGAGGAGATGGCTTAAAAGTGAACTGAGCTTGTGTTGGTGTTGAAACATGTTGCTTGGGGTGCAGAAAAGGTAAATGCATGCCAAGGTTAGAACTATGGTAATTATAACCGTGAGGGTCATTGTGTACGATACGGGAATTACTACCGTGACAAAAACTTTAATTGGGGTAACTATGGTAATAGAAATGATAGGAGTGGACCCTATGTTCCACCTCAAAATCATGAAGTTGATGCAAGGTACGGTGGAGGAAGTAAGGCGCAAGTTGATAATAGGATGCAAAAAATGATAAGGAGGTTCGATGCTAGTGATGAGCACACTAAAGAGTTAAAGAATGTCTTAGCAGGTATAGGGTAGAAAGCGGATACACATGCAATCTCTATTAAACATCTTGAGTTTCAAATGGTGCAATTGTATACAACTGTGAAAACACAGAAACTGGGAACTCTTTCTAGAAACACTGTCAAAAATCTGAAAATGATGGGTATTATATGGAAATCACTACTCGGGGTGGTATGATAACCATTGATCCACCTAATACATCTGGTTTAGAAAAATTAATAAGAGATGATGATACAGTGGTTGAGGTTAGTGATGAGTTAGAAGATAAAACGGTAAAAGATGTTGAGGTGCCCCAAAAGGTGACCCCCATGCCTAGATCACCACCTCCTTTCCCACAAAGGTTAGTAAAAAAGACCGAGGATGATAAAAACCAGTGTTTTATAACGATGTTGAAATAACTTTCTATCAATGTCCCTTTGGTAGAAGCTCTTGAACAAATGCTCAGCTGTGCCAAGTTCATGAAAGATTTGGTTATATAGAAAAGATCAATCACCTTTAAGGATGATGATAGAATGTAGCACTGTAGTGCCATTGGTACATGATTTCTAGTGCAAAAAAATGAAGATCCGCGTACTTTCACTATTCCTTGTACAATCAGGTTATTACATTTTGCAAAAGCATTATGTGATCTTGGGGAAAGTATAAATCTCATGCCCCTCTCGATTTACAAGAAGTTGGGTTTGTGTGACCCAAAGACCATTGCAATGCTCCTACTGATGGCCGATCAAACGGTAAAAGTCTCATATGTATACTCCACGATCTGCTGGTAAAAGTGAAATCGTTCATATTTTTTACCGATTTTGTGATTCTTAATTGTGAGGCTGATTTTGAGGTGCCAATTACTTTTTGAACGGGTAGAGCCTTGGTTGATGTGGAAAAGGGGTAGATAAAATTCCGGTTGAACAATGCGAAAGTTACATTAAACATTTGTAGGTCCATGAGGAAGAGTGGTGAGATCCATTTGGTATCTGCTATATCCTACAGTGTTGAAGAGACATCTGAGATACAAATTAAAAGCGTCTTGGTGTAGAAGTATTGGCGGCAGTGATCATGAATTTTTATAGTGATGGCATTGAATATTATGGGTCATTTTACGCGGCAATTGATCGAGGTAGTGTTCATTTTAAACGAAAAAAATTTGAGTTAGATATGCAACATCCTCAATCTCTACCCGCGAAACCGTCTGTTGAAGAGGCTCCAAAATTAGAACTTAAGCCTCTATCCTCATCTGAGGTATGTATTCTTGGGAAAAGATTACGCTTTGCCCGTTATTATTGCATGAGATTTGAATGTGCATTAATTTGAGAGTTTGGTGAAAGTGTTAAAAATGTTCAAAAGAGCTATAGGTGGACTATTGCGGATATTATTGGGACCCCTCCCGGTATTTGTTCTCATAAAGTCCAACTCATGCACGATGATAAGCCAAGTATTGAGCATCAGAGACGTCAAAATCAACCTATGCAAGAGGTAGTGAAGAAGTAAATTTTAAAGTGGTTGGATGCCGGAGTGATATATCCAATCGCTAATAATAGTTGGGTATGCCATGTTCAGTGTGTATCTAAGAAAGGGGAAATGAATGTGGTCCCCAATGGGAAAAATGAGCTTGTTTCAATAAGACCGATGACTGGTTGGAGGGTGTATATGAATTAGCAAAAATGAAATGCATGGACCAAAAAAATCATTTTCCTATGCCCTTGATGGATCAGATGTTGGATAGACTTGTCGGAAAAGGGTGGTACTGTTGTCTTCATGGTTATTCTGGGTATAATCTGTTCTTTATTGCACTAGAATATCAAGAGAAAATCACCTTTTCTTGTCCATATGGGACCTCTGTGTTTAAGAGAATGTTGTTTGGGTTGTGCAATGCACCCTCTAAATTTCAGAGATTTATGATGTCAATATTCTCCGATATGGTGGAGGACACTATTGAGGTGTTTATGGATGACTTTTCTGTGGTTGGTGACACTTTTGAGCAGTGTTTGAGTCATTTGTATGAGGTTCTTAAGAGGTGTGAGGACTGCAATCTAGTAATAAATTGGGAAAATGTAACTTCATGGTTAAAGAAAGTATTGTATTGGGTATTTACATTTCAGAGAACGGTATAGAGGTTGATCGAGAAAAAGTCGAAGTAATAGAGAGACGTCCCCCACCTATCTCTTTAAAAGGTGTGAGAAGATTTTTTGGGCATGCAGGTTTTTACCGGAGGTTCATCAAAGATTTTTCAATAATTGTGCATCCGTTGTGCAAGTTGATTGAGAAAAAGTGCAAATTTTAGATTTATGAATCCTGTCTTAAGGAAGTTGGTGAGTTGAAAGAAAAGTTGGTGTCTGCACCTATCATTATTTTGCCGGATCGGAGCTAGCCATTTGAGGTAATGTCTGATGCTAGTGGGGTTGTTCTTGGTGTTGTATTGGGCAAAACAAGGTACACAATCGTTCACCCTATTTACTATGCAAGTAAATCTGTAAATAAAGCCCAAAAGAACTACACAGTGACTAAGCAAGAGATTTTTGCAGTAGTCTTTGCTTTTCAAAAATTTCTCTCATATTTTCTTGGCACAAGGGTAGTAGTGAATAATGATCATTCTTGTTTGAGATATTTGATAGCAAAGAAGGATGTGAAACGGAGGTTTATTTGTGACATTGAGGTGTTTGATAGAAAAGGGACCGAAATCAAGTTGTTGATCACTTGTCCCATTTAAAAGATGAAGCAATGAGAGAGTTGGGGGATAAAACTGAAATTGATGATACTTTTCCCGATGAGCATGTATTGGCCGCCTCTCAAGACTTGATTACATGGTTCATAGATTTTGCGAATTATTGTGCTAGCAACATCATCTCACCGGACATGTCCTTTCATCACAAGAAAACGTTCATTTATGATGTTAAAAAGTTCTTTTTGGATGAGCCATACTTGTATAGGAGTTGCGCTAATGGGTTTAATCGGCGTTGTGTGCCAAAAGTTGAGATTTTGACTGTTTTTGAGACATGACATTCTTCTCCAAGAGGTGGAGATCATAGTTGTATCTGGACCGCTCACAAGATCTTACAATGTGGCTACTATTGGCAAACTATTAACCAATATGCTCATGAGTTTGCCAAGGCATGTGATAGATGCCAAAGAGAAGGCGGCATTCGAAAAAAGGAAGAACTCCCTTTAAAGCCAATTCTCGTGATTGAGTTATTTGATGTGGTGGGTATTGACTTCATGGGATCTTTTGTTAGTTCTCATGGGATGTAGTACATTCTAGTAGTGGTTGAGATGTCAAATAGGGATATAAAGTAGATTTTGTCGAAAATGGTGAACGCTAGTAGAACAGATATGTCAAGGAGACTTGATGATGCTCTTTTCGCCTACCGGACAGCATACAAGAATCCTGTAGGTATTTCCCCTTAACAACTAGAATATGGGAAGGCTTGTCACTTACCGGTCGAACTAGAGAATAAATCCATGAGGGTAATGAGGAAGTTTAAAATCGATTGGATGAGGCTACATAACAAAGGTTAAATGAGTTGAATGAGCTTGATGAATTTTGGCGAAAAGCTTATGAAAGTTCAGCCCTTTACAAAGAAAAAATGAAGAAGTACCATGACTTAAAGATTTATATATGCGATTTTATGGTTGGGGATTTGGTGCTTTTATTCAATTCTAGGTTGCGCTTGTTTCCAGTTAAACTCAAGTCCAAATGGACTGGCCCTTACTTTATCACTTAACTATTCTCTCACGTAGCGTTTGAGTTAGAAACAAGGAGGGGGTGTCGTTTAAGGTGTAAGGACAATGAATCAAAATCTACTTGGGGCATGTTTAAATGGCGAATTATGTGATAGAGACATACCATCTTGATGAAGTCTTAGTAATCAAGTCTCCTCCGTCGTGCCGCGACGTTATATCAAGTGCTGGTTGGGAGGAAACCCGATAATTATCCTCTAAGCCAACTATAGGTTTTTAAGTCTTTCTAGTAATAGCTACATTTTTGTTGCTTTTTTTTTTGTTAGAAGTGTTGGCTAGAGCATAGTTTTGGGTTCGTGCAAAAAAAGTGTCTGGGAAATACAAAAATAATAGCTTCATGAGTGTTAAATTTGCAGGTAGAAGAACATCACCAGAAAATTGGTTTGCAGAACTCATTGACGGAACCATCAACAGACTGTCACGCCAGCGACGGAATATCGGAAGCATTCGTCTAGACCAGGTAAGTTTTTTCATTTTTCCTAAATTAGGGAATCCATTATGGACCCCATGAAGGACCGTTACACCTGTGACAAACCGTCGACGGGGTCTCGTCACATCATTACCCGTAAAGCAATCCAACCCAACCAGTAAATATTAAAAGTTTTTAAACCTTTTAACTTCCCACCTCTTCATTTTAACCGTTTCTTTCCTTCACTTCCCAAATTTAGTCCCTCTTCAACTCCCTAACACTCTCTTCCTCCCCCCAAAACATCAGATTCCTAATCCATTCCCGAATTCTCTCAAACTTCCCTCTTCCAACCTCCCTGCTTCTTGAAGTAATCTTCCAGTCAGAGTTAACTGTTTTTGTGCTGATCAACAGAGTTGTGTGCCTTACTTTCTTTTCATCTTCTCCAAATGTCAGGTATGTGGTTCTGATCTCTAAATCATCTACATTTATTTCTTTTCTAACCATGCTACGTGCTTAATTTTTAAATTGGATCTTCAAAATTTGACCTTAATTGAATGATAGGAAACCACCCCGTTAATCCTACATGCCATAAGACCCTTTATATAGTAAACAGAATAGGATGTTGTGTTAACTAAATCAAATGGGGGTGTATGTTTCAGATAATTATTTCATACCTACATTGATATTCCTCCAATTTAGCATACTAAAAGTTGAGAAATTATATTTTTAGTATTGCTAATATGCTGGGTAATTGGGTTAGAAATTGTGTGTTGTTAAGTATTTTTTCTATTAGAACTTTAGCGGACTATTGAGGCATTTCCAGTTCTGTCACTGAAGTACAGAGTGAGACCCCGTCGGTGGACCCTCATTCTCTCGACGGACCGTTATACGGTCGGTCTCATGAATTCTCGTTAATTTTCTGTAGGTGTCTATCGATGACCTCTACGATGGACTGTCATGCCCTCGACAGTCCGTCGTATGCAACAATCATGGTTGTTAGAGATCCTATTCGTAAGGGTCTCAAAATTTTCTCCAAGTGTCCAACGACTAATTTCTATGACGGACCATCGTTCTCTCGATCGTCCGTCCTGTAAAACCGTCATGGTTGTTAGAGACATTATTCCTAAGGGTCTCAAAATCATTTCTAAGTGTCAAACGACGGACCTTTATGATGGACTATCGTACTCTCGACGGTCCGTCTTGCACAACCATCATGATTATCAGAAACTTTCTTTTTGATTGTCTCCGATAATTTTTCTTAAGTATTTCATGAAGGACCGTCAACTGGTCCGTCGTCCAGCACAAAAACTACAACAATAGAATTTTAGTTTTGGTTTTATATTTTTGTTTTCTTATTTACATGTCTTGTTTGTTTCTATTGGTACTAATTGTTGTTCTCTTTAGGTACTAATATTTATAGCACAAATTCTAGAACGCGTGTACGCATGAGGGTGCTCAATGTCCATCGCCCCATCTGCTTGACTGGTCATTGAGTCTGACGATGAGAGTGACCCCGAATACGTTCCCCCAGGCACTGTCATTCCTGCATGGGATGAACGTACCACCATGGCCACCCCCACGAAGGTTGCGCCTGGCATATTAACCGCCTCCCTGTATCAAGAGGAGCGCATATTGATCGGCACTCCTTCTAGGTCTGCTACATACTCCAGCGATGCTTTCGGTTCTGAGGAAGTATCGAGTTCAGAAGAAGTCTCTGGGTCTGAAGAGGCTTCTGCTCCAGCCACTGCATCCTAGTCCGCTTTGTTTGATGAGGCTGATAGTTCTTATTCCACTCCAACACCACTGACTGGAGTCCTCGCCCTGATTGCCGACCAGCCCAACCAGTTGTGTGTTGAGGGGCAGTTTCTGGTTAACAAAGATGCTAAGCTGCCAAATGATAAGGGGGTTATGACCGAGACCCTTACACTGGAGATATAGTTCATTACGGGAGTCTCCCAACCATGTCCGCAGTCCATTCCCTCTTCACAAGGCATCGAATCGAATGGATGGCTTGTGATATGGGCCAATACTGTGAGGAGTTTGTCAGAGGCTTATACACCTCGAATGTGGCGACTCTCTGAACCCAGATATATAGTTGGGCTGCCCCAACCAAACAGGCCCCGGTAGAGCACATACGACTCTGCGGCAAGTGGATAGATATCTTCTTGACCGCCGTCCGCCGGTATATATATGGCAAGACTGTCGATGCAAACTAGACTCCTCTCATTGCGTAGTTTGACTACCGGTGGAAACTGGTTAAAGATGGATAGTTCCTGCGTGAGCCAGAGTTTATAGAGACCACCAAGAGGTGGATTGCCTGATATCTGCCTATTGATGGAGAGGATGCTGACTAGGAACTCGAGACGAGGGGAGCGATCAAGAAGTCTAACCTGACCTTCACGGCTATGTTTTTTTTTGTTGATAGTCTTCCACTTTCTTTCCCCCACTGCTGCAGAAAATATTGTCACATGGTATTGTACTTCTGATGATGGTGATGATAGCAGGGTTGGAGGTGGACTTTGTTTTTCTTCTTTAAGTTGTCATGCACGAGAGGGCTTTAAAGGTCACTACTACTTACCCATTTCCATGCATAGTGTTTGTGTTGCAAAAGTCCGCATTTGTGCCCATATGGCACATTGATCAGATCAAGACCCCGCCTGGCACCGTTTGTATAGTCCTTATTACGGTTGAGTCTAATGAGTTGTGTCCACACAGATGGCCTTGCCCAGAGGTACCTCTGCTTGGTGAGAACCTTGCGGATAGAGTAGCGCAAGGCCAAGCGGCTACCTAAGGTACATTTGAGCCTCCTGACTTGAGTTTATCCTATGTGGTAGCGCCACTCCAAGATCCTATCACTCGACTCCCTCCGACACTCTAGTCCCACTTTCTAGGGTACAGAAACTTGAGGACCAATATGCCACTCTTCAGCATCAAATACACCCTTGGATGATGAGGTCTATTGCTGAGGCGGAGGAGCGCATGGAGCGGAAGATGGCCCAACACACGGAGGTTAAGATCATAGAGGTTCAACAATGCCTGTATGATTTTAAGTTGTGTGTGCTAGCCCGGCCAGCCCCCCTGGTGGACGTGTTGACCCTTCAGGCAGCTGTAGAGAGTCTGAGAGAGGACAAGGACACGATTGAAGAGGCTAGGGTGCCCGAGTCTTAGTCCCCTTCTGTAGAGCCTGCCGAGGATACTTCTTTGGCAGCCTTATTCTCCACTGCTACCGTTATACCACCTCCACCACAAGAGCATGACTAGAGGCGTAGAGGTAAAAATGAGGATAAGTCTAGGGCACAGAAGAGAGAGCAGAAGGAGTTAGAGGCTGCGATGAGAGGCGCGATTGCTGATGAGGAGTCACGTCAGTTCAGGTCTATTGAGTTTGTTGCTAGGTCGTCTAGCTCTAGAATTGTTGAGGATGAGAAGCGCACTACTTATGGTCCTGTGATTATTGAGAGAAGAACTACTGAGGGTGCGGTTGATGCTTAGGACACTACTAACGGTGTGCAAACTACAGAGGGAGTGGATTCCGGGACCCAAGTCCCACTAGCTTGTTGATCAACGGCGCTTTGCGCCTCATGTTTGTTTCACCTATAACTCTATTATTTTGGAATATTTTATGCATTGGGGACAATTGCATATATTTTTGCTTAGGGTAGGGTAAATCGAGAGTGAGTGCAAGGGTGAAGTCTGAGTAGACTGATTATTTTTAATGTTGAACCGACATGGCTATAACTTGTGTACATAGTATAATTCTGAAGTATGATGGCTAAAAAAGAAATGATTCCTGATGTACTGAATATTATGCATGACTAGGCATACTAAAAGATAAATGTGTGACTCTAAGAATGTCAAAGAGATACACCACTACATGACCCTAAATCAAAGATCCGAACTAGGTGTCTGATAATCTGGAAGAGTAATGAGATGTCTATTGATTGTGAGGAAAATTTGAATCGCCCACTATTTCTACTAAGCTACAACTTGCCTAGTTAGTCCTGCTAAAAATAAGCCATAATATACAATTACGAAAGGATCATAGGCCCTTATTCAATATAGGAAATCTTTAGCCTAAATAATAAAAAATCTAATGCGACTTATCCATTTTTTATCTAAATGATTTGAGCTTAAAATAGACCTTACTTTTTCACCCCAACTGATCTTTTCTGGGAACAATGTGATGGCCATTATCCCTTCTTCGACATGTCCACCTTAGATTATGCCAAAAACATAAGTTGAGGGTGGCTAATGTAGAAAACGACCTTGTTTTGGCCCTGACCCTACTTTGGGTATTGTGTATTTTGACTTATTGAAAAGCCATGACTTTAGGGTGACTATTATGAGGAAATCTCTGGAAAGCGGGGTTGAAATAACAAAGAGAGAGAAAGAACAAAAGAAAATTGACTCAAGAAAAATTGAATGAAAAGTGAAAGAATTTAAGAAAAAGGATGGAATAAAACGATTAAAGGGTAGTACGCTTAACCGATAAGGTTTATTAAAGCAACACAAGTATACGGACCAAGGTACAAAGTGAACTTCTCTAGATGCCAGACCAAGAATTAAGAGATACCCAACTTATCACTTTGCAGGGAAGATACTAGCAAAAGGATTGTTATAGCTAGGATTACTTAGTTAGGATCCTGTGGGGAACACTTACGCCCTACATACTATCATTATATGATTAAATTCCAATACTGAACATGTTACTTGTTTACTTTAATTTAACTAATTACTTTTATTAATCAAAAACCCCTTTAGGTATTTGGTTTAGATAAATAATTGACTAAATAGAAGTACTAATAGAATAAAGTTATGTTTGAACCATACTCCTCGTAGGGACGATCTCAACCTCAGTAGTTGGGTTCTTTACTTGATGCGACCGCTTTTACTTCATTTCAAGAAGTAAATTTGAGTGTATCACTGTACGAAGAATTTTCTAACATAAATACAATCCTTAGAAAATTTTAAACCTTTCACATAAGTTTCACCGGAAAAAAAAACACCTTCAACTCGTCCAAACAAAGAAGGCCCCATCGAGACACACACATGCAAGTCTCTAGGCTATCTTTCAAACGTCTTGGACGTTCTTGGGCGTTTGAGCTAAACACATCATATAAAAAATAAAAGTAATTATTACCCATTTTAAGACTTCATAAACTCAATTCATACAATTTTAAGCATGCATACACACATGAGGCACATAGGTGACTAGTCGTCGAACGTTTTAGTCGACCCTTGATGTTTGACTTCCAAATAACCTCAAATTTTATACATTGCATCTAAACCATATAATAAATAATAACCTTAAGACAAATATGTTTGGATCTAGATACCCTAACTCATTTTGGGGGTCTTATAGGTTGTCGTGAAGGCTACTACATATGGTAAGGGGTTATGGGACTTCTCATACACATTGCACATGTTAGATCCTAAATGTTGGTTCTAGCAGTGTTATTTTATTATTATGATTATGTTAATAATCTAAAAGTATTATTGGTCTACAATGCATATTATATATGAGAATATGTGTAACTATGAAATGGGTGGCTTAATGTGATATTTAGCTTTGAATAGGGTTATGGGGCTTTATTCCTTAGAATTGGACAAGTGTTGTTTGAGTTACTTATATGTTGATATGATCATGATGTTCCTTAAATTTGAATATTGAATTTTTTGACTTTATGCTTGGTTTTAACTAAATTGTGCCTTTTCTCATTCATTGATGATTTTTTGCATAGGAGCCATACTTAGTAAATGTTGTTTGTAATAACCCATATTTCTCCCTTTTCCCAAACATTTTATGTCCGGTCCATTAAGGAGATTCTTTGTCTTTGGAGAACAAGCCTTGGATCATTCCTAAGTCAACTGGTGAGTCCTCATAAGTTTCGAGGATAGAGCAACCTATCAGGCCTCATTCGTTTTATCTATGTTTTGAGACAATTATTCCATTCTCATGTTGGGACTTAATAGTAGCCTATATGGCATACTATAATAGATTAAGGGCTATGCCCAAATTATAATGATTCATACTCTTGTAGATAGATTATATGTGATATGAGACTTTAGACTTCTATATGATTTGTTATGCTAAAAGAGAAGTCTATGTACTATTCATATGTGAGGAGTCAATGTAAACTCCATATGTGAAGTTTTCAAATTTTCCACATTTTCAACCTATGATGTGTTATAATGTATGGTAAGGGCTTGTCTTAGTTGTCTTAGAGGACGCCAACTCCAGTTACGCCTAAGGCGTACCTTGGGTCGTAACAAACATTGTATTAGAGCATCAGATTGAGTAATCCTAGGATTTATGTCTAACTAAACCACATCTATGTAGGGTCTTATTCATAATCATAAAGCGCGCCACAATTATGTATGAGAGATTATGTGATGCGTTAGAACTTTAATTTCTCTTGTTATTCCTTAGTCGTGCCTAAGAGTCTTAACTCTATCTAGTCCTTTCTTCTAATCCTTTTATAGTGATTATAGGCAATTAATACAAGGAGGAACAATTTTCAAAAGTCATGAGAGGATAATTCAAATGAGGTGGTTCCCCCTCGAGCTCCTCAAAACCTACAAGTTCCTATTGAGGAAGGGGATATATCTAATGTTCAGTTAAGGTATTCCATTCATAGCTTTACTCAAGTGTTGGCTACCCAAGATTCTAGGGATGCAATGTTGCATGTAAACCCAAATGCTAACAATACCGCTTAAAGGATTTGGGATTTTCCAACAATAAATCCCTCTACTTTTTATGATTCTAAGTTTGAGGGGGACCCTTAAGGGTTCATTGATAAAAATTTTAAGGTTCTTAATGTTATGGGTGTTTCTTTAATAAAAAAGCCAGAGATAGCCGCCTACCAACTCAGTGACGTAGATCAGATGTGGTATGAGCGATGGAAAGATGAGTGGTCTATTGTAGAAGGTCGACCTGCTTGGGGATCTTTTATAACAGCTTTCCTCGATAGGTGCTTTCCCTTGGAACTAAGGAGAGTAAAACTCAAGAATTCATCAACCTTCTTCAGGGGGATATGAGCGTGAGGGAGTATAGCCTCAAGTTCACTGAACTATCAAAGCATGCTCCTACTATGATGGAAGATTCTAGGGCCAAGATCAACAAACTTTTCCTGGGGATATCATATCTTGTGGTCGATGAATGTAGGTAGTCTATGTCGATTCCTAATATGTACATCTCTCGTCTCATAGTTTATGCAAGGAAAAATCAGGACCAAAAGCTTAAGAAATTCTGTAGGGAGTTGAAGAAGGTGAGAACCAAAAAGGGGAATTCATCAAAGAATAGGTTTGAGGTTGAAGAAAATCCAAGGTTCAAGAAGAGATTTTACAACCAAGTCCCTCCTAATTCTTGAAGGGTAAACAAGAGTAAGGTGTCTACTACCAAGCTCTATGAGGGCAAAGGTGGTGGTTGTTATGTTGAGAAGCCTCTTTGTTGAAAATGTGGTAGAAAACATGATGGTAAGTGCCTAGTCGGCAGGAGTAATAGCTATGGTTATGGAAAGAGTTGTAACATGAAGATAGATTGTCATATTATGAGGATTAAAGGAAGGGAAAATGCTAAAGCTCAAATTAGTACCCCAAATCTAGATGTTCCTAAGAAGAACCATTTTTATGCTGTCCAATTGTCACATCCGGGGACCACCCCCTAAACGCAACCAGTATCGTCATCCTCTTTGAGGACTAAGACAAGCCTCTTAGCATACATCATTACATTCACAGGTTAAAGATTTAGAAAATTTGAAATTTTGTATTCTACATTGAGGTTTACATAGACCTCTACATAAACATTATATATTCATATTAAGTATACCAAGACTTTACGTATAATAAGATTACATAGTGTTTTACTTTTATTACACATATATAGTATTATATAGTCTCATAAGAAGTCTATTACATTGTCTCATATTAAACCTTCTAGCTAAGAGTATCACCATTTGGGCATAGCCCTTAAATTAACAATTATAACCACATATAGACTTTACAATTATAGTACCCAAATGAAAGATAATGAACAAAGTTTCTTTAAGACTAAACAACATTCAATAGGTTGATAATAGCATCGTCCTTGGAAAGTGAGGACCTACTGAACAAAAAAGATAAGCATCCATGTTTTCTTCAAAGACTTCCCTAATATCAACGGTCGGATGCTACATTTGTGCTAAACATCAAACATGGGTTAATACACATGTTATGCGTAAGTACTTTGAAAATCCTTATGCATAATCAATAACACATACAAGTAAAAAATAACATATTCCATAAGCCAAACTCATGTATGACATAAGAACAACATCATGAAGTAATAGTCATGTCAAAATCCAAGAGTTCATATCATCATAATACAAGCAAGACCCTTACTCAAAACCCACCATTTAGTGTACAAGTGTAATGATCAAACAAAGCCCCATAACCTTACACAATAAGGCAAACGAAAGAATGGATTAGGAGTAATGCCCAACTCAACATAACAAAGCATAAAAAGTAGTCATCAATGAAACTAACAGCATAATGGATCATCAATCCAACTAGTGTGATGCCTAGGTAGAGTCCCATACCCCTACCTTAACTAAGACAACCTCTCAAGTTACCCTATATAGAGTTCACATCATAACTTTATTTAATTTTTTTAAAACATTTGCCTTAACATACATAGACCACAAGAGCTAATTGTGGAATCCGGTGTTGTAAAAGCTTACACCGATTGAAAGCGGTCTAACGACCGAAATATAAAAAAACAGAAACGTAGATTTCTAGGTGGATCCACTATCTAGTCTTCCTATGGTGGCAACATTGTACTAAAACCAGAAGATATATATGAACCCTATACATTCCTATGGCATTCAATCCTCATATAATGGGAATCCGTTGGGTTTGTATCCCTCATAGGGGAGTCAACACCTCATACAGAACAATAGGGTGAATCTACCTCTTTTGGAAGTCAACACCTTTCATTGTCAAGTTCACTCTGTGCTAAGCTAATTCCCTTTTAAAATGTCTTTCATTATAAATCATCACTTAGTCTAGGTTATATGGTCTATCCCTTATATAATCATTGTCCTTTACCTTAATAGGTATTGCATCAGAATATCGTTTCATTGCATACCCTCACATGTAAGATTAGCATGTCATAATCATCATTTTCATAACAATGTACCTAGGAAAGTCACCAACCTTGTATCATTTCATCTTAAGCATAATCTCACAATCACATAGTCATGAAATTTCAATCTAACATCATACTAACACCTATATTGGATATTCACAATGTATACTTCAATATAACTACATCACCAATCACAAACCATCATATTTTATGTAATGATTAGGATCATGAAGACTCACAAAATCTACTTCACCAGCCATCATCATGGTCTTACCATCAACCAACCAATTACATCCAATAATATGTGTAGTAACATTAAGAATAGTAATTAATACAACAACTAGGTCAATTGCATCATCAATTTCCCAATTAACATCAATTTGTAACTTATGGGTAAGGTAATTCGGCTTCATCATGAATTTGGTACAATCCCAACTGCAGGATCCCAAAAATAACTTAGGTGAATCTAGAGCCTAAAGAGGTTTCAATGATTGTCTAATGTCCTAAATTAGTCAATAATATTGTATTTAGGATGTGTGTAAAAGTTTAGGTTAATTGGAAGTCAAACGTCAAGGGACGACGAATATGTTCAATGACTAAGTCACCTATGTGCCTATTAAGTGGTTTTATGTTTTTATGTGTGATTCATGAGCTTATGAGGATCTTATATGAGTTATTATGGTATATATAGGTAGTGTGTATAGCTTCATGATGTTTCAAGGTAAAATGTCAAAGAACGTCCATGACGTTGGGAAGATGTATAATTGAAGGACATTGTGTGTCTATGCATTTTACGTTGTGGTTTACGTGTTCATTTTTGGTGAAACTCATGTGGTAGGTCCTAAACGCATATATGAATATTTTTTAGTTGGAAAAGTCTAGGTAGGACTCCATGTGACTCATAAGGGAACCTATGATTCCATGTAACTCATAAGGAACCCTAAAGAAGGAACCCAAATTGGAGCCTAACAATGCCAAGCAGTGGCAATTGACTTACCCAAACGATGGCCAATCGACTAGGAAAAGGCCCGTCTATGGGTCTCGTTGATTGATCCTTGTGGCACAAAATTGAGGAGTTGACATAGAAACAAAAGAGACCCCATCAACTAGGCGTGGATGAGACCACAGACCATCGATAGTGGGGCGTCGATGGTGATGTGAGTTGCTACAATTTTTTCTGTTAAAGCATTAGGTGTTTGGGAAATTCACCGAAGTCTTATAAAATTTGAGGATGGTTGTTTTAAGTATTTTAGGTAATTTAAGAGTATATAAGTGATTACACTCTTATTTAAACCGTAACACATAAATCAAAACCCTTTACCTCCTAACATTTCTCCAAATACCTCCATGAGAGTTCAAAGTGAACATGGAGAATGAAGATGGGTATTAAATAGAGTTTCTTATTCAATTAGTATTTGGTTCTTCTAATAAGGTTTGTGAGTTCTTCATCTAAGGCTTTCTATCACCTTAGAGTCAATTTCTAAGATGATTTTAAAAGATAACAAAAGATGAAAAAGTCCAATTTCTACTCTATGTATTGGGTTCTTGAATGACAAGTTTTCAAAGCTTAAGATATGATGTTATTGATTTATAATTAATATTTTGTAATGAAACTCTCCATGAAATCTTGACCTTCACAAATCTCTCAATTTGACTAAAATATTGGTTATGTGATCAGGATTTTGTATTGATGAATTCATGTTAAGATTGTTATGGGCTTTTGATTAATGAATAGATTATGATTAAATTTGATTATAGGATGTTTTAATTTGAACAATTGAATATTGTATATTCTTATATCTATTGAATATTAGGCTTTTTGAATTGATATTGACTTAAGTCTTATGAATTCTACTGTAGTTTTCTAGGAGCTATTGATTGATCTAATAATTGTATTGAATTAAAATTTAGGTTGCCTTAGATTTATGAATTTATATTGAATTGACCTAGTTTCATTGATTATTATAGTTTATGTATTGAATTGATGTTCATGGTCGTGGGTAAGGGCCTTATGGTATCAAAATGGATTATTTTAGCTTTGGAATCGGTGTGACAAGATCGAGGGGGGGATATGCTGACCTAATAACCTTTATTTCGTTTTATTAGGATTAAATTGTGTTGTGATTGGTATAGTGAAATTATGGTGGCGAAGCTATGTGAAATGATGTGGCCTTGTTGGATGTTACTTTACGAAATATAATTATCGTTGCCTTATCGCCAATACTTGAATTATTATGATGATTTGTGTAGTTGTTTTATGTGACTTATGAGAATATATATCTATACGTGAAGTAATATAAAAGTATGTTTTCTTTGTATTTATGATAGGAAATCATGAAGACTATGACTATGTGCTTGTGTGTGTAGTCTTAGGGTTGATGCATAATAATTCCTACATTACTATATGAGTCTGTAATGGTTATTTTTATGATGATATGGTAGTGTATAGGATTACATAAATATGATAATGGTTATCCCTAAGCGACTTAAACAACGACATGTAATATTAATGTGATGTCCAATTCTAGCGCGCCAAGTATCTGACAGTGACTATAAAGAGGTGGATGGCCTGAAATATATTTGTAGACCATGAGGGCACACACTGGGTGCTGCATCCCTAAGGACTTATAGAGAATGCCAACTACATATATGCAGCAAGTTCATCTGGTTGTTGATCCTCAAAAGCCTATCCCCACAGCTACAGACAATAAAATTACATGTGATAGAGCGGTATTGGTAGTTGCTATGGTCACCGGGTTCGAGATGGATTTTCTAAGGTTGTTGTTGTATGTCATCCATGAGAGGGCTTTTAAGACCTCGACCAGTTACCCTTTTCCTTATATGATCTTTCAGTTGTGCAGGGCTGCTGGTGTGCCCATTTAGTACATAGGTTTCCTCCGTACGTCTACCGGGAGAGTGGACATAGTTCTCATATGGGATAAGGCCAATGAATCAACACAAAACAAAGGGCCTCAGTTGGATGCAAAATCGATGGGTGAGAACCTTGCATATACGGTAGAGCAAGCCAAGGGGCTAATCAGGATACTTCAAAGCCTACCGACGCAATCAGAGTTGAGTCTGCCCCGGGTAGCAGAGAAACGATTTCCTCCCGGTCTACACCTTCATCAGCAACACAAGTCCCGATTACTAGGATCCCGAAGCTAGAGGCCCAGATTGCCACATTGTTTCACCACATCAAGCCTAGGATGGAGAGGTGCATTGCCGAGGCTGAGGACCAGATTGAGATAAAGACTGCTCAGCAGACGGAGATGTCCATTCAGGCAGTCTACCAGCGTTTCAACGCTTTAGAGTTGATGGTCCTTCCACGCCCAGCCCGCACCATTAATTTTATGACTCCTCAGGAGGCTATGTATAGTCTGCCGGAGGATGTGGATGCGATGCATTATGTGAGGGTACCTGAGACAAAGGTCGCACCTGCGGAGCATGCCGAGGATATGGTTCTTACTATAGTATTCAAAACTACCACTTCATTACTGCCTCCGCCACGTGAGCATTCCAAGAGGCACCATTCCAGCCACACTAGTTAGGTGTGTGTTCCCGATCTAGAAAGGGGGAGAGTTTAGAGATGGAGGCTGCGAGTACAACCTCCTTGCTTAATGAGGAGGCCCTCCAGATGAGGGCTTAGGAGTTAGCGGCTTGAGCGTCTAGCTCCAGATTGGAGGCTATTTAGAAAAGCACTACAGAGGGTGTATACATTGTTGTGGACACTATTGATAGTGTCTGTACTATTGATGTAGCAGGTTCTAAGAAACCATACCCGCCTGCTTGTTGATCTTTGACACTATGCGCCTCAAATTCGCTTCACCTACCACATTATTTTTATATTTTTTTATGTATTGGGGAAAATTTCATGCTTTATTGTTGGTGTTGCGGTAAATGGAAACTGAGTTTTAGGGTGGTCTTAGTAGCCCAACTTATGATCCTCTCTTTGTGGTTTCCTTGCCTGTGTTCTTTTGTCCAAAGAGACTTGTTATTTTTTCTGTTGAACAGGCATGTTAATATCTTGTAGAAAGTATGAACTGTGAAGTTTGAAGCATGATCGCTAAATATAAATAATATCCCATTCTAAAAAAAATGCTTTTATGATTAGGTCTAATGAATGATGAATGTGTTTTCTCTAAGAAGCACATAAAGATGAACTGCTACATGACCCTCAAATCTAACACTCGAACTAGGTGTCTGATATTCTGATAGTTCAATTAAATTTCAAGAGAGTGTGAGGAAAATTGATTATTCCACCGATGGTACCAAGCTAGAACTTGACCGGTTAGTCCTGAAAAAAGGAATTTGTGTTCGACATTTAGGAAAGGATCATAGAGCCTTACTCAATTTAACTAATCTTTAGCCTAAATAAATTAAAACAACATGAAATCGATCCCCTTTTTGATCCAAATATTTTAAGCATTAATTAGACCTTTCTTTTCTAAATCAAATTGTCTTCTTTAGTATAATGTGTTGGCCCTAGTTCCTCCATGGACATGTGCACCTCAACTTAGGCCAAATGCATTTTTTAGGGTGGCTAATGCACAAACTAACCTCGTATTGGACCTGATCCAATATTAGGTATTGTGTACCGTGACTCATGGCCAATCCATAACTATATTGTGCCTATTATGAGTGAAATCTAGAAAAGTGGGGATGAAAGGAGTAGTGTGGAAAAGAAAAGAATCAATGAATAAGACAAGTGACTCTGTCAAAATTATAAATTGAGTAAAGAAAGAAAAATAGAGAAAAAGAGTGTTAAATGAAAAGAAGTAAGAGTCACTACCAAAAAAAGGGAAAGAAAGGAGAAAATAAGGCAAACATTACAAGAAAATAAAAGTACGGCATAATAGACAATGAAAGATGTAGGACGCTTAATCATAGTGTCAAGGAAAACAAGTCACTAGAATGTATCAAGATGTACCATACCTTATCCTAAGCCTATTTTACAAGCCAAAAAAGTCCTATGGTGATCCTAAGAGCCTAATATGGTGAACTGAAAGAAATGAAAATAAGGTCAAGCCTATGGAGACAAGTATCAATTGGTTTTGAAGTTGTTGTGAGAGTGAGTGTTGAATAATGATCCTTATACTGGAAATTAAAAATCACTACATGGAAAAAGAGGATATTGTTTTTAAAATGTGGACATTCATTGCAGTAACATAGGAGAGGTATCAGTGCTTGTTGATTATCTTTCATGAACTCAACCACATTAAGGAATTTAGTAAGCCTAAGAGTAAAAACATGCACTAAAAGATCGGGATTGATAGAAAGATGATTGTAAAATATTAAGAGAGAGTACTTTTGTACAAAACTGTATGGTGAGTCTAGTGCATCGCTTAAGTTTAGTGTGTATCTAGGGACATTTTGTAGATATTTAAATGTGTTTTTATCTATGTTTTGCAGGAAAATTGTCCGAAATGGAAATGTATAAGACTATGCAGAAATCAGTGCAGAAGTGACCATCCACGAAGAAATCGACGGCCCGTCATCTCATTTATAGATCGTAGGTGGTGTCCGTTGATTGAAAGTTCGAGCATCTTAATACAACTCATGGAATTCTGACTAAGTGTGATGCTACAAAAGGATCGACGGTCTGTCAAAAAATCAAGAGACCATGCATGCAAATAGTCGATATGATCAGAGACTTCCCCAGTGCGCGACAAGAATCTGAGAGAGACCATCAATAGGTGGATTGTCGAGCACGTACTGTAGACTGTGAAGGCGTACACTGGGGGCTTTGTCCCAGAGGCCTTATAAATAAGTTCAACCTCACATTTGGAGCAAGTTCATCTAGTTGTTCGTCTGCCACCACCTATACCCACAGCTGCATACAATATATTTACATGGGATAGAGCGGTATTGGTAGCTTCTATGGTCGGCGGGTTCGAGATTGATTTTCCGAGGATATTATTGTCATTCATCAATGAGAGGGATTTAAAGACCTCGACCACTTACCCTTTTCCTTATATGATATTTAAGTTGTGCAGGGCTAGTGAGGGCCCATTTTGCACATATATGTCCTCCTGACGTCTACCAAGAATGTTTACATAGGTGTCATATCGGATGAGGCCAATGAGGCAGCACCAAAAAGAGGCCTCGAATGGATGTACAGTTGCTGGTGAGAACCTCGCGCAGTTATTGTTGAGCAAGCCCAAGGGGTTGATCAAGCTACTTTAGAGCCTCCCAAAACTAAAATGTAGGACACTTAGCCGTACTGTCGATGAGGCCAAACAAGTTACTAAAATGTATCAAGCTGTACCATACCTGAAACCTAAGCCTATGTTACATGCCAAAAAAGTCCTATCGTGATCCTAAGAGTCTAATAAGGTGAACTTAAAGTAGTGAAATTAAAGGCAAGCCTTTGGCGACAGGTATCAATTAGTTTTGAAGTTGTTCTGAGCGTGAGTGTTGAATAATGATCCTTACACTGAAAATTTGAAATCACTATGTGATAAGAGAGGATTTTGTTTTTAATGTGACAAAATTAGTTGACATAATTGGAAAGTTGATTCTTTGATGAGAGATAACATTGGAGAGGTGTCAATGCGTGGTGAGTTCTCTCATGGTATGATCCACATGAAAGAGTTTAATAACTGCATGGGTAAAAATATGCTCTAAAAGATCGGGATAGATAGCCAGTTGATTGTAAAAGATTAAAAGAGTGTACTTTTGAATAAAAGTGTTTGGTGAGTCAAGTGAGTCGCTTAAGTTTAGTGTCTGTCTATGGCCTTTTTGTAGTTATTTTAATGTTTTTTGTATATCTGTTTTGCAGGAAAGTTGTCCAAAATGGAAATGTAGAAGACTGTGCAGAAATTAGTGCAAAAGTGACCACCCACGAAGCCATCGACGGACCGTAGGTGGTGGCCGTCGATTGAAGGTTTGAGCATCTCAATGCAACTCAGGGAAGTCTGACAATCTGTGGGGCTACGGAAGGATCGACTGTCTTTCCACTAATCGATGGGCCATGCTGGAAAATCATCAATGTAATTAGAGACTACCACCTAGTACCCGGTGTTGGAAAAAAGCTAAGTACGGAATGACGATAAGCATCGATGCATCGTAAGTGCATCGACATACTGTTATGTTGGTCCGTCGATTGGATCACAGAAGGTTTGGAGGCTTGAAGAAGATGCTAAGTGTGCACCAACGCATTCGTCAACTAATTAATGGACCGTTAGTGGAGTTGTTGATTGAAGACGCATTTTGGGACAAACTTTTGTTATTTTGGAATATTTTTAATTTAGGACTTTGTTATTATAAATAGGATTAAAAACCTCATTTTTATGGTTAGAAATTTTATTTATTTTTTCATCTTTTTGTTCACGGGTTGTTGACTTTTCAATTTTGCAGTTTATTCAATTTCCGTGAATTCATTATCAAGGGAATTTTTCTATTTCAAGATATATTTCTTGATTATCTTCTAACTTGTCAAAGTAAGTATATGAATTATTGTTTAACAAACATGAATTCCTTGTTTCTAGGCATGGTTAACCAAAACCTCAACTAGGATTGTGGGAACCATAGGTGATTAACAAGGTAAAAATAGCTAAATTACAATTCTAGAATAGATTCTTTCATGTATTGACAATTCTTTCGTCTTTGAAGTATTATTAACGAGTGCACGCGTTAGAGCTTGACCTATTTCTACTTATTGGATAGAGGGGGTCATTAATAGGAAAATAATTATCAAAACAGATTTAGTGGACACTATCTAATAGGCTAGTTTCGATTGGTGCAAAGTATTAACTAAGACAAATATCGAATATAATGTCTAATATAAGGTAAAGGTAAGGTTTAGTAACTTATACACACATAGCCGGACCAAGGTACGGGGTGAAATTTTCTAAATTCCGTAACAATGATTTAGAGATACATAACTTATCACTTTGCATGAAAGACACTAGGAAAGAATTTTTATTACTAGGGTAACTGAGTTAGGAACTTGTAGGAAACACTTACACCCTAGTTTCTCTCACCACTTGATAAATATAAAAGTTTTAATCTTGCTAGTATTTTTACTTAGAAAGAATTAAACACTTTAATTTAATAAAAAAAAACCCTCTTTAAATAACCATTTTCGGAACTAACTTGACTGAATAGACGTAATAGTAAATTAAAGTTATGTCTAAATTATTTTGCTCGTTGAATCGACTCCAACCTACTTGTTGGGTTCTTTACTTGATACCATTGCTTATACTTCTTTACAGAAGTATAATTTTAGTGTTCCAGTGACATTTTTTTGGAATTGGTTTTGGATGAGTGAAATGACATAAAAAGACTGTTAGGCTATAGATAATCACCCTCTAAATTACCCAAACCACCCCTCACATAAATTAGTCTTTTTGTGTAGTCTAAATGTCAAAAATACAATTTTACTGAAAATGGGAAGTGGCTCCGTGTAGAGGGGACCAAATACATTTCATTTCCCAAAACTAAATTTTGGGACTATGTGGTCCACGTGGGTTGTGCATCGTGCAGTAGCCCATCGATTCTTTTCTTTCGCAGGCTACGCCTGCCCACCCATGTTGGTGTCCTCCTTCATCACCCTTCGGGTGGTCCTCAGGGTGTCTTTTTCGAACTATAAGACCCTATTTACTACAATATACCTAACCAAATTCTTTTTACAATTTTTAGACTTCATGTTATCCTTTGAAACCATCCCCAAAAGCAGGGACGTCAACTAGTTCAATTAGGCTATTTTTCGGACGTTATGGATGTTCTTTGACGTCTTGGCTCTAAAACATATCAGATGACATTCAAACATTATTTGAGGTCATAAAAAGTTATCTAAACCTTTAGACACTCATATTAGGCTCGATATTAGGTCTTGACTTTTCAGAGTGTTACATTATCACCCCATAGGAATATTCATCACCGAAAGACACTATACTTTTGGAAAGGGAAAGGATTCACTCAAGACAAGCAGTCCAACAAACAATATATAACATCCTCATGATTTATACCTCAAATCTAAAAAACAATGTGTAATTTACATAATGACTCAAAACATCAATTCCTAACACATAATGCTCAAAGTCACAACATGAATAATTTCCTTCTAACAATAACAACATGAGCTCAACATATCAATAAAGAGTTAATTATGACAAAGTTCATTTGTCAACATTTCAAAATTCTCACTATAACATTGTGAAGACAACAATATACAAAATACACAAATAAGTCCAAGTAAAGTAAAAGAGCAATTTTTCTTTATAATTCTTTTTAGAATAAACTTTTTTACCATGATTATGCATAATTTGGCAAAAAAAAGAAGACAAAATCACATTAACTCATAATTTTAATTTTTAATTGTACCTTAATCATCAAAGATATGAGCATAACTGGACATCATGTCGGCCTCTCCCTCCAATGTCGGCCCTTCAACTAGAAGTTTCTCCAAAGAACCTTCACGGAGGCCATCTCTTTGTTCCTCAACTTCCTCACTTGTCGATAAAGGATTTGAACCGGAACCTCCTAATATGATAGGTTCTGATCCACTCCAAGACCATCAACAGGAAGAATGGACTAGGGATAACTAATGCACTTCTTAAGCATGGACACATGGAAAACCGGGTGACCGAAAATATCTTATTAGGTAATTTTAACTAGTAGGCAACCTTGCCCAATCTTTGCAAAATTCCAAAGGGACCCACATAACGAGGAATAAGCTTCCCTTTCTTGCCAAACCTCATCACCTTTTTCATGGGTAAAACTTTCAAATACACTTTATATTCTTCTTCTAATTCTATCTCTCTTATCATGTTGTTGGCAAAAGACTTGTGCCGGCTATAGTCTGTTTTCAATCGGTTCATTTTCAAATGGACACTAATTAAATAATTATAAAAGAAGTCGGGACAAAAGGTGAAAACTCACCAACTTTTAACCACTCTACTAGTGATCTAAATCTCCTATCATACAAAGCTTCAAAAGGATCCACGGATATGGATGAATGGTAATTATTGTTATAAGAGAACTCCACCAAAGACAAGTGATCATACAAACTTCCCTTAAAGTCTATAACACAATCTCTAAGCATATCCTCAATAGTTTTAATAGTACACTTTTCATGATCATCCGTTTGGGGATGAAAAGCGGTGCTCAACTTAACTGTTTACCTAACCCTTTTTGAAATGATCTCAAAAACATAGATGTGAATTGTGCACCCTTACCTGATATGATGGATAATGGAATACCATAAAGACTCACAATCTCTTCTTTGTAGATTATTGCATAATACTTCGCTGAGTAATTAGAGTTAACAAGAATAAACTGAGCTGATTCGGTCAATCTATCCACTACTACCCATATTGAGTCAAGTTGCCTTCAAGTATAAAGTCCATGTTAATGTCTTCCCACTTCCAAGAAGGAACTTGGATCTCTTGATGTAAACCACTGAGCTTTAAGTGCTCTGCATTCACTTGTTGGAAATTTGGACACTTTTCAATAATATCCGCTATATCAATTTTCCATCCATCCCCCCAAAACACTCCTCCAAGGTCATGATATATCTTATTAGAAAGTGGATAACTCGAATGATTGGACCAATGAGCTCCTCAAGAATACAGTTTCTCAAATCATCAACATTAGGTACACATAATCAATCTTGGTACCTTAAAACACCATCCCCCCTAAAGAGAATGCCTCATTAAGCTTACAAATAACCAATTCTTTCATATATACCAAGTTAAGGTGTTGATTAGACTTCACCTTAACTATAAATAACGATTCGGAGTTATGGTGGACTAAACAGCCACTACTAGAGGAATGTTTCAACATTACACCCAAAAAAGCTAACGTATGAACATCTTTCATAGGACTTTCTTGGATTCTTCTAGATGGGAAGCAATATCCATATTCATACGACTTAGAGGTTCCACAACCACATTGGCCTTGCTGAGCTAGTATAGAAGACTCATATCATAGTTTTTTAACATGTCCAACCATTCTCGTTGCGGGAGATTTAACTCCTCTTGAGTGAATTTATATTGGTTACTTTTATGGTCGTATACATATCAACATAAACCCCATAAGGATAATGCCTCCATATTTTCATGGAAAATACCACCGCCGCTTACTCAAGGTCATGAGTCAAATAATTTTTCTCATGAACTCTGAGTTTCCTAGAAGCGTAGGCTATAACTTTTCCATGTTGCATGAGAAAACACCCCAACCTGACTCGGGATGCATCACAATATACCACAAAACCCTTATTCCCTCCAGTAGGGTAAATACCGAAATGGAAGTAAGCATACCCTTCAACATTTGAAAGCTCTTTTCACACACCTCCAACCACTAAAATTTCACATTCTTTTGAGTCATGTTTTTCAAAGGGGAAGCAACAAATGAAAACCCATCGATAAACAATCTTTAATAGCCATCTAGGCCTAAGAAACTCCTAATATCCATACGATCCAAAGTTCTAGGCCAATTTTTCTCCTCTTCGGTCTTTCTTGGATCAACCTCCACTTCTTTACTTGATATAATATGACCAAAAAGGATCTCAAACTCAACAAAAATTCACATTTTCTATACTTGGCAAAAAATTGGTGTTCCTTAGGAACTTGCAAAACCACTCTCAAATGGTCCATGTATTCACCCTCATTTTTATAATATACAAATATGTTGTCAAAGCAGGCAATGAAAAATTAATCTAGGTAACTTTGAAACACCCTATTTATCAAGTCCATAAACTCCGCTCGTGCATTATTGAGACAAAAGGATATTACTATGAACTTGTATTCACCATATCTAGTCCGAAATATTTTCTTCGAATTTCTTCACCTCTCACTTTAAGTTGGTAATATCCTGATCTCAAGTCAATCTTCAAAAAGTAACTCGCACCTTTGAGTTGATCAAATAAATTATCATACAAAGGGAGAGGATACTTGTTCTTGATTATGACTGTTGAGTTTACGTTAATCAATACACATTCTAAGGGATCCATGCTTCATCTTCACAAATAATATAGGGGCACCCATTGGAGAAATATTAAGACGAATAAAGAACTTGTCTAGTAAATCTTTGAGTTGAGCCTTCAACTCTTTCAATTAAGCCAAAGCCATCCAATAAGGAGGAATTCAATGGGATTTGTATGTAGTAGCAAGTTGATATAAAAATAGATTTCCCATTCTGGAGGAATACCGGGAAGATCATTACGAATGACCTCCTAAAATAACCTCACTATGGGGACCAACTCATTGGGTGGAATTTTGTAGTCTAAATCATGGACTTTTACTATATGGTAAAAACATTCTTCAGAGATCATCCTACAAGCTTTCTCAGAAGCAATGTTAAGACTTCTACGAATAGAATTTTCCCCCTTCGTCTAGAAAACGGCTTCATTTGGAAAGTTAAAAATTCAAACTCCTTGTTCTACAGTCAATTAATGTGAAAAAAGCATGCAACCAATCCATACCAAAGATAACATATAATTAAACCATATTGACTTTTACTACTCTGCATCAGTAACTCTATAGGGAAATATTGTAGGAAGATTTGTTTATACTCTCTTAGAAAAAACTGACTCACCCATCGGGGTAGTCACCATAAAAGGTTCATTTAGGATATCGGGAAACATGTCAAACTTTTTAGCTATTATAGCAGTAAAATATTACAAAATAGCACTTGGATCATGTAAAGCATATGAATAAATAGAATAGACTTTCAACATGCAGGTCACCACACCGGGAGAAGTCTCTTGCTCAACCATAGAGCGGAAAGCATAGAAGCGGTTCTTCTTCAGAGCATCTACATTAGAAACCCTTGCTTGTCCACTCTTCTTGTATTTTCTGTTAAAATTTAGGCTATATAAAACTTTTTTCCCACTTTTACCAAAACTAAAGTCATTGTACATCCAAATGAGGCAATCTCCATAATGTTTCTTGCCGCACTTTACGTAAGTTGGCTTTTTACATAGTGAACTAGTACTCCTCCCCTATTGAGTCTTAGAGTTAGAAACAATATACTCACAAGACTTAGGGAACTTTGAAGAAATTTTATTGGAGAAAATCATTTTGAATCTATGCTTATCATGGATATCAAGCCTACAATTTGAGGAACCACCATCAAAAGACCTTCTTCTATTGGCATCTCTACTCTTCTTATTCACTCTAGTCTTTTCCATTTGTTGAGCATGAAACATAAAATTATAAATGTTCATATTATCATGTAGCATAGCCGAATGAAATTCTTTTTAATTTTATCTAACACTACAGTCACAAAGTGGCTCATTTCAACTATAGGGTAGGAAACAAAAAATGGAGCATATTTTGACAATTTAGTGAATTTCAAAAAGTAGTCAAGTACACTCATACCTCCTTAACTGAGGTTTATGAAATATTCTACTTTGGCTTCCCTTTTCTCTCTAGGAAAGAACAGATCAAGAAAATCCTTCATGAAAATCTCCCATGTCAATGGTCCACCCATTATAGGCATATTGTCCCTTCATTAGAAGTACCATGTTTGGGCCACATCTTTTAGTTTGTAAGTGTCTAACCCAACCTTCTAAAAAGTATCCAATACCATAGCATAAGGATATTGTAAATTTCATCAATGAACTCTTGGGGGTTTTCCTTAACATTGGACTCATAGAAAGAAGGAGGATTCATCCTAGTGAAATCGCTCAAACGGAAGGTCATGGTGCTAACTTGTTGGTTTCCTTGAGGTACCACCTCCCGATTAGCTTGGGCCGTCAAAGCTTGTGCTAGAGTTGTGACAACTTGTGCTTTGGTTGTAATGACTTGCGCCTTTTGGAGAAAAGCATCCATTATATACCCATCCGCCATGGGAGGAGGTGCTACCGAAACTTGATCACCCATAGCAACTTGTTCAATTGGAGGCACATGGTTGTCTTATGCTCAAGTATTAGCAACTACTTCTTTGAACCTTTTTGCGGTTGCTCTTTAGGTATTCATACCTATAATCGTCATGCAAGATTTTAGTGAAAGAACACATAGAGTAGAATCTAGACGTACGACATAGAATTATAAGAAGATAGAGTTTCTTAAGAATCACATAGTTCCTCATTCATAAGTGTGGCGCGCTTTAAAATAATGAATAATAATCTGCATAGATGTGGTTTAATTAGACATCAATCCTAAAGGTATTCAACCTCATGCTCTGATAACAAGTTTGTCACATCCGAGGAGCACCCCTTAAACGTAACCATGATCGTTGTCCTCTTTGAGGACTAAAACTAGTCTCTTAATATACATCATTAAAATTATAGGTTAAAAATAAGGAAAATTCAAAACTTTTATATTACTTATACATTGAGGTTCACATAGACCTCTATCTTAGACATAATAATTATTTTTCGAGTATACATAGACTCTTTGTATAAGAAGATTACATAGTCTGGTACTTTTATTGTACATAAGTATATGACAAGAGAGTCTCATAAGAAGTTGATAACATTGTCTCATACTACACCATCTGGATAAGAGTATCACAATTTGGGCATAACCCTTACATAAACATCTATAGCAACATATAGGCTTTAAATTTATAGTACCAAAATGAAAGAAAATAAAGAAAATGTCTTTAATACTAAACAACATCCAATAGGTATATAATGGCATCAATCCCAAAAATAGAGGACCTACCAAACATGGAAGATAAGTATCAAAGTAGTGTTCAAATCCTTCTCAAATATCAACCGTCGGATCCTAAATTTGTAGTAAACATCAACAATGGGTTAGTACACACTTGTACTATGTATGGGTATATGCACATAAACAAGTGAAATCTTGCTAAAGAGGACATTTTATCAAAAACATGCTAAAGTACTTTGAAAAGCCTTGTGCACAATAAAGAATCCACATATGCCAATAATCACGTAATTCATAAGTCAAACCCATGTACAACACAAGACCAACATCAACATGTCATATTCAAGTTAACATATACAAGACTTCATAACATCATTATATAAGCAATGACACTTACTCATACCCCAACATTTAGCCCACAAGTGCAATGACCAAGAAAATTCCCATAACCTTACTCAAAAAATTAAATCAAACAAAGGATCAAAAATAATGCCTAACTCAACATAACATAGAATCAATAATAACCATTATCATATTTAGCAATATAGACCAATAACATATTAAAAAATAAAAATATCATCATAAAGGATCATCAATATGTAAGGTCAAAATCTTCATAGCATATAGATTATAATAACAAAAGAATAACCTCAAAAGGATTTCCTCAATGCAAACTAGTTCAAGCCATCATTAGATTCCTATACCCGTACCTAGGCTAAGTCAAACCTCTAAAGTCATCGTAGTTAATGTAAAGTCAATTACTTCACCTTTTTTTTGGGAATACTTGACTTAACCGATATAACCACAACGTCTAAGTATGGGATCCGATTTTGTAAAACCTTACACTGATGGAAGGCGGACTACCAACAAAAGTAGTACCAAACATGAACACAAAATCTAGGTTTATCCACTCGTTAGGATCATATCGGTGGCAACATAGTTTATGAATCTTTGGGGCTGTCATGGAAACATCACTCTATTCCCTTTTTGGACTATTAGGCTATTCACCCTGTGAGAACTATTGTGAACCCTATCTTAATTCTTTAAAAAGGTGCCACCCCTCATCTACAAGTTCACTCGGTGCTAAGCTAGAGTCCCTTTTGAAATGTATTTCTTTATTAGTCATTACTTAGTTTAGTTCATAGGGTCTATCCCTTGTATTATCAAAGTCATTAAGCTCAATAGGTATTGCATGAGAATATCCTTTAAATAGAACCCTCATATGTGACATTACCACAGTAACATCATCATAACATAATCAGGCATATAGGTACTCTATAACAAACCTTATATCATTTCATTTTAAGCATAATCTCACAATAACCTCAAGAAATTTCAATTAAACATCATACAAACACCTATATAGGCTAGTCACAAGGTATACTTTAATTGAACTACACACCAATCACAACATATCATACATGAAGTAAAGGTTAGGATCATGAAGACATACCAAATCTCCTTAAAAATCCATCATCATTATCTTACCATAAACCAACCAATTACATCCAAAAATTGGTATAGTAACATCAATCAATAGTAATTAAAACAAGAACTTGGTCTATTTCATAATGACTATCCCAATTAACATCGCTTCATAACCTACGGTTAGGGGAATTTGTGTTCACCATTAATTCATTAAGAAAAGATCCAAAACTCAACAATAGATTACCCTAGTAAATTCATACATTAATAAGAATAGATTAAAAAAAGTGCAATAATCAAATCATTCTACAATTCTCATAATTTCATAAGCAAGATAAAAAATTTGGGAAATTTGGGGAAGGCAACGGTATCAAAATTAAATTTCATCAAATAATATCAATTAATAAACAATCTACACTTTATTAGTCATAGAATATAATAATATATCATCAATTTGAAGTTTAGAAGAAAACCCATTAGAATTGGAAAATCTCACAGAATTAGGTAATTTAAAGATCAACTTTAAAAGGACCTTTTGGGGAAAGAAATATCAAGACTGAAGAATAGACACCTTTATGAAGATTACCCCATGAAATCGAAGTGAAATACTAGAGAAATTGACCTTCTTAGTCAAGCTTTGTTAATTCATCAATGGAAGAATTAGGGAGAGAGAAAGTAGAGAAAGCTGAGATATTTTAGGTTTTATTTTGAAACTTATGTTTGGATTACTTAAATATGACTTAAAATGACCCTTAGTTTATATATAATCCCCCCCTAAACACCCCTCACTTAAATTTGTCTTTTTGAGAAATCTAAATGTACAAAATATGATCGTATCTTGTAAGTGGCTCTGCATCGTTGGGCCAAAACTCATTTAATTTAACAAAAATTAATTGAGAGACAGCAAGGTCTGTGTGGAATGCGCATCACACATCAGCCCACACTGATTCTTTTCTTTCACAAGCTGCTTTAGCAGCCTTCCTAGCCATGTTTGTGTCCTTATCCATGTCCATTAGCGTGGTCCTTTGGGTGTCATTTTCAAACTTTTAGACTCTCTTTACTATATTATACCCTTTTAACAAGTTTTAGACATCATTTAACCATCCGAAACCATCCCCAAACATAGAGATGTCAAATAGTTCGTTAGGCTAGTTTCGGACATTGTAGAAGCCCTTTGACGTCTTGTCTCTAAAATTTCTTGGATAACTTCTATACATTATTTTAGGTCATAAAAGAGTATCTGAACCTTTAGTCACTTATCACTAGGTTAAACACTCGCGCGCCGTGGACCTTGTCTAGCAAGGCAAAAACTCTTGGTCTCAGATGAGGCCATGTCGCGGCCTCCTGTGTTTAAAAAAAATTTTTTAAGAACTATTAGGAACTTCTCCGTTATGAAGACTAATTCCCATCCAATAAGTCCAAATATCTAAGTCAAGTTTGTCTTGTCTAAAATGGTCCACTCAATGTAGGGGTGTTTTGGGTATTTTTATATACTGATTTTAGGTCATTATAAACTCATTCCCCCATTAAAAAAACCCACTCATTCAGAAATAAAAAAATTCCAAAACCCTCAAAATCTCCTCTCTTCCGAAACATTCTTATGTTTTAGGTCTTGGAGCTTTGGCTATGTATTCAAAAGGATCTCTTCTTCAATTCTCGTAGGCTTCTTCATGCTGAGGTATGGTAGTTCTTCCTTGAACTATCTTTCATTCAGAGATCAATTTCACATACATTTCAAATAGGCTTTTCAAACTCCAAACTCTGCTTTTTTTACTCTAAGCATGGGCCTTAAATGAAAACGTTTTAATAGATGTAATATGATATTTTTCAAAGGTAGTTTATGATTTTAAGTTCAAAAACCCAATGAACCCATTCTCATTCAATTTCTGAACGTTTGGCTTATTAAGTGGGTTTAGTGTACATTGTTGATAATATTAGAAATATCATTTTCTTTATGTTACAATGAGATTTAGTTGTTGACCTAAATTCTATTTTATGAGGTATTGTGCAACAAATTGAGAAAAGATTGTAAAGGCTTTCATGAAGGGTAAGTTTTTCTAATCTTGCATACTTCTTATTGTGAAATGAGCTTGAGTGGTATGTCTACCTTTTGTGGCGATGTTTACTTGAAGTATATGAATATATGTGTACATTGTGATTTATGGCCTTGAAGGCAATGAATGTGAAGTGAAGTGGAATTTTGTGGATTATACATGTGAATTCTATGAAGTAGGGATTGTATATCTTGAAGATGTTAGATTAAAATGAAGTATATATGTATTTAATCATGATAGTGTGTGATTATGATCAATGCAAGGTGAAGAAGATTAGAATCAATGTTATTCATGATAGAGGTTATGTGAAAGGTGTTCTTACATGTACTCTCACACACACCTAAAATAAATGATTAAATGATGTTTATGAAAGAGTATGCATGAGAGTCTATCGAATGTTTTTTTTGATAAGACTCTAACGAATGAAATGGGGGATTTTTAAGGTAGACACTCTTCGTGATTTAATATTAAGTGCCTAGACCTAAACTACTATATCCACAACATCAAAAGGGTTTTTTTTGGTGATATTGTTTTGGAGTTGAGATGAACTATTTAGTAGTAACCTTAATATTCCTAAGAGCTTTTCAAGATAGGTTGGAGGTTAGATACCCTTCTTGATTTGAGATGTGGTGTCCATAACAAACCTCTAGAGTAAGTACTCTTACTTAGTTGATATGTGGTACTAAATATCTATCCCTTAACCTATAGTCAATGAATATTAAAAACTCCAAAGGGGAGTTATGTATAGCACTGATAGGATTTGAAGAAGGGGTGATACACATCGTGAGTAGAGATAATATTCCTCTTGAGATTAGTGCTCCTAGGTAGAGGATGAATCAGTCACATAGAAGAAACCTCCTTATCCCTTAACTATGCGTTTTCATAGGAGTAATTATTGGAAACTGCATGTATAGGGTCAGAAATGACCCTACCTTAGGAAATAGGGGATCCTGCATTTGGTAGGGGCTTATACCAGGATTCCATGTCTAGATCTCATGGTCTATTTCGGCTAAAGCTAGATCCCGCAAATGGATTCTATGAACTAATTATTCTAAAGAGTATACTGCTTTGGGAGATAGTGGAATGGGACGCTATCTATCCATTGCACAACTAGGCATTTGGAGGGAGTCTTAGTGTGTCCTTTTATGAAATGTATGAATGGGTCATTATATTATAGTCTAAGGTTAATAGAGTAATGCGAATTTTTGTGTAATGTTTATGAAGTAAGTTGATTTTATGCCTAACGTTCATGAAATATGAAGTTCAAATGTCTAACGTTAAAGAAGCATAATTAACCTTAAGGGGAGTAGCTAAATATCAATGACAACATAAGTAAAACAAATCTTAAAGACTACAAACCCAAGATCATTTAACCCATTTCTTAATCAAATAATTGATAAAAAAACATTAACATTATTTCATTAAAGTTGCCTTCTAACCTTTTACTTGCCTCCAACCTATATTTATAAAGTTTACAAAAGTATGGGTTAGTAAAAAACATGTACAAAGTATGGGATATGCATAATCATACAAAAGGGGACATTTTAGTAGAAATAAAGATTTCATTCTAATTAAGTAAAACTTCTATGAATGTTGAAGAATAAAAATATATGAATCATCATTTAACACATAAACTGAAACTTCCATAATCTTAGCATAAAAATGCATATTACATGGATGGACCCAACCTTTACTAGCTCAAATAACTCACTAAGTTTGTTTGCTTGGCTGATGCATAGGTTCAGAGGTCTGGGTCCACGCAAATCCATATGTGTGAACGCGGTCTAATCTAGGCATTCTAGGTACATTACACATTACTTAGCATACTCAATTTCGAGTAGTTACAGTTAATGCTTATGTTCGTTTTATGGTTGAATGAGTATGAATGAAGGTTTATTTTTGCATGTTTTTATGATGTGATGCAAATTATGGCTATGTATGAGATTTATGTGTATAAGCATGTTTTGTTGAAGGATGTATATCATGATATAGTTAAAGCATGTTTGAAGATATTATGGTTTACATGAGTTTCTTTTGAAATGATGTGTTACTATATGGGTTTATATGGTGGTAGCCTAATGATATGATTTGAACTTGAAATGCTTAGTGACTACCTATGGAAGCATGCTACAATACGAATATGTGCTTAAAAGTGTTCAATGCTTCCCTTTGTATATATGTGGTCCTTGATAAGTTACCTACTATGGATTGGAGTCCATTGTATATAATTGATCCTAATTGTAAAGGTAGTATGCATGATTTTGTAGGGTGATGATGCGGGTTCTAGTGATCTAGAAGTCACCTTATTGTAATGTTCTAGGGAAAAGAAGAAATTTGATGGCTAAGTATTATTGTTTTCTTACCCTAATATTTTATGACCTTAGTGTCTATTGTATGGTATGAAAACATTATGTGGTTGAATGGTATGACCTAGCAGGATGATTGGGAATAAATTGCCTAGGAAATGAAGTTTAGAATACCTTGCTTGACTTAGTGTAAATTCCTTCTAAATGGTAATCAATTTTAAGTTTATGAAAAAATGAAGGGTGCTAAGTTAGAATCCTCTTAAGGTTGGGTTTACTTGCTCCTAATTGGGTTTAACCTAAATGGGGGATGGTGATGGAAATGGTAAGGCTGTATATATTGTCTACCGTGATCTTCTATTTTAACTTGATCTTGAATTTAATGAAGTCTTGATGAGCTTGTTCATTAATAGAGTCCTGCATAAAGTACGAGTTGCATGAACTTTATATGTTTGGTATGTATTTATTGACATTACCTTATGGATATTTTTAAGATTCCAAGGTGTATGAAAGGAAATTTCAATTAAATACATGTTTTCTTATGAATATTGTACATCTAAACATGCTAATGATACACTTAACTTTATGAGATAAAGTAGGAAACTTGGTTTTAGTAACTTGTAATATTTAAGGTTTAGCCTTATAATGAAAAGTTGAGTCTCTTTAAAATGAAATAAGAGGAATCCCTTGAAACTATGTAACATGTATGGTTGGGAAAGCATGATTGTAGGCTCATTCTTGAAAAGTGAAAGCATTTTTAACTTAGTATTCATGTGATTGCCTATGATTTGTATTAATTTTCCAAATTATGCTTACTATGAAGGTGAGTACTATGCTATTAATTTACATTGTGTGAAATTGATTCCTAATTATTGTGATGCATTTGGTGTGACTTACCATTTGGACTTCAATAGGAAGAAAACATGAGCATGTATTTATTTGAAAAGTTGAGAAATTCTCATATTACAGTAAAAGGTGGCCTTTGTGCATTTGCTTCAGTGTGAGCTCATGATACATGTAAGTGGTTAAGGAGAAGGATATTCCTCGATGGATACTATTAAGCATGATATGTTTGAGTGTGACCTTCATGGCACTAGGTCTAAATAAAAAATGCCCTTGTTGATTCAATTAACTCAAATCTATGTGCATTGAAGCATGAGTACCTACTTACTTTTGAGTGATGTGGAATCTGCCTTTGCATGGTTAAAAGAAAGGAGTATGATGAACTCTTTATAAATTGATTATAATGACCATATTATGATTAGGAGAAGGATGTTCTTCCTATGAATATGATAAGATCCTTGTAATTGATGCGTTAAGGAGTGAGTGAATTAAAGTTTTGCTTGTTTGTATCATTGAGTGCAAAATGATGTGAAGTAGTGTACCCTGTAGGTTGGGTTCATTAACTTCTATGTGTTGATGTTATGAATATGATGACCTGATCAATGATGCATTGTTGTTGTGTTTGAAATGTTCTAAGTATTATGCGAGGACTAATGTTCCCAAGTTGGGGATATTGTAAGACCCAAAAAATGAGATAGACTGTCTAGATCCTAAAATGTTTGTATTAAGTATATAAGGTCCTAAAATTGGTCATAGTATCGTTAAGAGGCAGTGTGTAAAGTTTGAGGTGATTTGAAAGTCAAACATAAAGGGTCGACCAAAACGTTTGACGACTAGTCAGCTATGAGCCTCATATGTCTATGCATGCTTAAAATTGTAATAAATAGTCTTAAAATGAGTTATAATTATGTTAAATTATATAATATGATGTTTTTAGATGTTAAAAGGTCAAACATCAAAGAACGTCCAAGACGTTCGAAAGCTAGCCCTTGAGACATTCAATGACGTCTTGATGGGGCCAGTCATGTTTGGACATGTTGCAGGTGTTAGTTTAAGGGTTTCACTTACGTTTTAAACATCAGGGTATGAGTTCTAAATGTCCCCGCAAAAGTACAAAGAAGAAGGACCCAAGGCTGGACGAGACACTACCTTGGCTTTGTTAACCGACGGACCAAACGACGGCCAGTTGGTCAACCAATGGCTGGTAGGTGAAGTATCTTCGATTCGTACTTAACTTGGTAAGTTATCAAGCAAAAAATTTTCCAAGGACAAATCCACAAAATCCAATGCACGGACTGTCGATTAACGTATGGCCCGTAGATGGCTCTGTCGATGGTGGCCTGCAATATGTGCCTGCGTACTAATTCATTAAAGGGGTGAATGGGAAATTCACCACACGTCCTAAACCAACTCTATTCATGTTATTTACCTAATTTTTGGTGTATATAAGTCCTCAAACACGTGAACCTCCCATTCGCAATCCCATACACACATAAGAAATCTTTCCCTCAAAAACTCTTCTCGCTAGAAACTTCCATTGTTGTTGAAGCTCAAGAACAACATGGATCTTTGAATTGCATGATTTCTTTAACATTTTTTATAGGTATTCATGTAGATACAGGTATGGAGATCTTCATATCTAGTTATCCTTCCATATATGGAGTTAAATCTTAAAGTTTCAAAAGAGAAAAATATGATCAAACAACTTCTTCTTCAATCTGCCATGGGTTCTTTCTAAAAATGTTTTGAACGATTAAAGCATGCTTAATTGAAGTTAATGTAGTGTTTTTAACGTGAATTTTACTCCAATTGTATGATGAACTCGTGTCCCTTCCAAACATGTTTTAGCCTTTGCTTGGGCTTTATTATCTTGATTTGTATTCTATTAAATTATTATTTTATCATGTTGAAGTGGTTATTTATACTGTTATTTACAGGAATTAACATTGAATTGGTGTTGAAGGATCCATACAGATTTGAACATGTTTAGTCTAGTTCCATGGTTCACTGTAACATTGGCTACTCACTGATTTAATAAGGATTTCGATCATGTGAAGTTGGTTATATTTTGCTCTTTTAGGTTAATATCATTATTGAATTATGGAAAGGAATCTCTTATGATTAAAGTAAGGAAGACTTGGCATGAATTGATCTAGTCTCTTTTAGTCTACCGATTGATAATATTATGTATATATGTGATCTTGAATCGTGGATAGATGAAGCATGATTACTTTAATATAGTGATCTATATAGTTACTGCCTATAGTGTACATTATTGTTAAAGTATGATTCATGATCAAGGCCTTAGATAATCAATAGTGTTTGTAAATTCCTTTCTATTTTAGCGAATTAATAAGTCTAATCCCTATGTTCGAAGCTTGATCTTTAAGTGCCTTAAGCGTGATTTCATTATGATTAAGTGTCTCATTATATACATCCTTAGATTGAAATTATTGATGAAATATGATCTATAATCCATGTAAGTAAAATTTGCTAATGGTCTATGTTCTTCCACCTTCTAGTATGTTAAGGTATTGTGTTAGTTGCAGTATGACCTTGTAGTAGATTGTAATTGAATTCATGTATGATTATGGAAATAAATCTACTTCCCTATACGTGATTTACTTTTGAAACAACAGTAAAGGTTAAAGATGACCAAAGGCTAAAGGGTTGGTAAGAACCTCTACTATTCTACTTCCCTTTTCTTCTATAAGAATGTTGATGAAGCCTTGTAGGACATTGTGTGGTATGATCCACTTATGGTGGCGTTGTTTACATTATGTCATTATATATGTGTTAACCATGACCTTGAAGGAGAATTGATGCTTATATGAATGAGTTGTTATGATGATCACCTTATGTGTAACTTGTGCCTAGTCTTCTATTATAGTTGTGAATCTAGGTTATAATTACTATTGTTATGAGCATGTCAAAGGGTTATGTAAGACGATGTGTATCTGATTCCATTATTGAAGTGTTAAAGATTTATGACCTCTACCCATTTAACCCTATGTGAATGTGTGAATAGCTAATGTAGGAGCCTTAAAGTATAACATGAAGATCGTGTTGTCACCTATGCTAAACTGTGTTCTGTGGTCTATACTTGAAAGTGTAATATGGTCTAAGAGGCTGTTTGCGTCAATGAGTTGTTGATAGCCATTAAGTGATCATGTTGACCAATATACACACACAGTCGCACTTCATGCATGCTTCGGTGTAGTAAAGGCTAATGGTGTCTAAACAAAAGGTAGTTCTCATATTCACTAGTTTCTACTACTATAGATTTTAAGCTTATATGATATGATGAAGTATGAATGTGCATAGAGTCTTAGTAGGTTTTGTATGAAAGGGTTGCTCATATAGTTATACCTATAGACTTATGCATTGATGTATGAACATGTGTGATATCTATGTGTGATGTCTATACACATACACACATGGATGATGCTCTAGTAAGTAAGAGGGGCATTGATAGGGGTGCCCAAGATTACTCCAAATAAAGATAGGTACTTCAATATGCTATAAGCATATATATAATGAGTATCTTAAGCCAATGTTTTATAAAAAATATAATTAAAGGCTTTTCAATAAAGGGAACTTTGCTCAGCACCAAGTGAACTTGACATTCAGAGGGATGGACTTTCCGTTGAGGAAATATTCACCATTTGTCCATTATAGAGTGTTTACTTCCCTTTGAGGAATTTTCAACTATGGATCCACATGAGGTGTTGACTTCCCGTGAGCAAGGGATCACCCATGTTTTCTCATGATATGAGGCCCCAGTTACCAAATGGTATGTAAAGGGAATATTTACTTCTTATTTCCATAAACTATTCTTGCCACATAGGATCTAGAAAAGTGAATTCACTTAGAATGCTATGATATATGTTAATGTTCTACCTTGCCTAGGTAGGAACACCTTCAATTGGTGTAAGGCTCTACAACACCAAATTTCATGTTTAACACCCATCATCTTAGTGTCGATTAAGGCTATAGTTTCCCAAATGTAAAATCCACAATGGAAGTAAATGAATAAAATCCTAATTAGGAGAACTTAAGGTAAGTTACTTAGTATAGGTGGAAGTAATAAACCCATCTAGACACTCCACAAGTGGCTCCTTAGGAATCCTAGGAAGATGACCTAATATTTATTATTATGATGCATGATATTGTAGAAGTGGTCTACTTGTTATGAAGATGTGCATTATATGAATCTATGTGATATTATCTATTCTTATGTGCACTATGTTAGTCTAAATGACTATATGATGAAAGTCTTGTATTGACATGAATGAAGTTGTCTTTACTTGTTATATTGACGTATGAATTGAATGTTAAGGTTTATGGTCTAATGAAGAGTTCATTAAATATGTGTGTGGTTATGGGGCTTCACATGTACATTGAACTAGTAGGATAAGGTTTGAGGTCATGAACAATGACTTATAATGATGAATATGAAAAGAAGTAAAGATATGTGTAAATGGATATAATTCAGTGTAATGCAATATGGCCTTGACCAAAATGTGTCTTTGATAGGTTGTGCTTATATGATGATGATATGTGTTGGCTTGTGTAAGTTTTCTGTATGTTTCCTTGTGTCCTTAAGGTGATGCATTGCACCAAGTATAACTAAAGGGTTATTTGGGAAGTTAATGAATAAAGGAAATAAAACTCACTGCTAAGGAGAATGAGCTCACTGTAAAGTGACCTCAAATGGGACTTAAATTCTATATGTGATGTTCGATGATGTTTGGCCTTAGATTATGTTTCTATGAACTATGTGATTGATATAAATGGTGTTGGAAAAAAATTTATAATGATTTACTTAAACATGAAGTATAATTTCAAAGATAATGTCCCTTTTAGATGCATGTTTTTGCATAGTTTCCATACTTAGTACATTTTCTTCTCTCTTTTTTTACACGAAGTGTAGGTTATGGATGCTTGAAGGATGTATTGAATGGTGAAGATGTTTATAGATTATTCCCAATCTCAATCAAAGAATCCTTAAGTTCAAGGATCTCTTGCTTATGTATTTGATGTAAAGTCTTTAAATATTGTATAGTTATGAAATGTGTATTATGGGACGTGTCCCTAATGTACTCTAATGTTGTTGAGTCTATGTTGGCAAAGTGACTTAAGGTCTTTATATGTTTTATGACTTATGCTTTATCTATCTATGAGATGAAGTTTCTAGCATATGATGTTCTATGAAAAGTTTTATATTTTCCGCAAAATTTACTATGTCAATGCAATGAATGATAACTAAGGCCTTGTATACGACCTCCAAGAGGTCAAGTACGCCATGTTACTTATAGGCGCTGCTCCCCGGATGTGACATTTACAAATCATTTAGCATGCTTCAAGAAAAAAGATGATACGACCTATAGGAATAGAATTTCCCCCCTTTCATTCTAAAACATGTTTTTGTGGAAAATTAAACTTCAAAACACTCATTCTACAATCAATAGAGGCAAAGAAAGCATGCAACTAATCCATACAAAAAAAGATATTAAAATAAATCATATGAAGTTCTATTAGTTAAACATAAGAAACTCTATCGGGTAACATTATAGGACTATTTCTATACACTTTTTTTGCAACAACCGACTTACCCACCAGGGTAGACACTATAAAAGATTCATGCAAGATATCGGATAAAATGTCAATCTTTTTAGCTAAAAGAGGAGTAACAAATTCCAAGGTAGAACCAAGAAAAAGTAAATCATATACATCAATAGAGAAGACTTTCAACATACCGATCACCACATAGAGAGAAGTCTCTTGCTCACCTGTAGAGCGTATAGCATAGAAGCGGTTCTTGATAGAAGAATCATTAGAACCACTTTCTTGAGGTTGACCACCACCCTTGTCCTGACCCTTCAGATTAGGTAAATACTTAACATCGTTACAACTCTTGACACAACCAAAAAAATTACTCGTTCAAACCAAGAAATCACCAAGATGAACCTTTCCACCCTTGACACATGTAGGCTTCTCATTTCGTGACTTTCCACTCCTTCCCTTTTGTGTCCTATTTTTTGCACCTTATCATCACGAGCCTCAGGGAACTTGGATGTCACTTGATTAAAGAACCTCTTCTTGAAACTAGGATTTTCTTGGATATCAAGCTATCCCCTTGAAGAACTACCGTAAAATGGTCTTGCCCTCTTAGAATCTCTACTCTTTCTCTTAGCCCTTGCCTCTCCACTTGTTGAGCATGCACCATGAGATGAGAAATGTTCATATTAACATGTATCCTAGCCAAACGACATTCTTCTCTCAAGTCATCTGATACTCCCATCTCAAATTGACTCATTTCATCTATAGGGTTGGAAACCAACCAAGGAGCATACCTTAAAAATTTAGTGAATTTCAATGAGTAGCAAGTACAATGATACCTCCTTGACGAAGGTTGACGAATTCTTCCATTTTGTCTTCCCTCTTCTTATTAGGAAAGAAGCGATAAAAAAAGCCTTTTTGAAAATCTCCCATCTCACTGGACCACCATTTAGAGGCCTCTTATCTCTCTATTGGACGTACCATGTTTGGGACACAACTTTGAGTTGATAAGTGGCTAACTCAGCCTTCTCACTTGTAGTAAACCACATAGCATAAATGACCTTGTAAATTTCATCTATGAACTCTTGGAGGTCTACCTCCACTTTGAACCCATAGAAAGAAGGGGGATTAATCCTAGGCAAATCCCTCAAATGGGAGGTCATGGTGCTAACTTGTGTGTTTCCTCGGGGTACTAGATCGCGATTAGCTTGGGTCGTCGTAATTTGTTCTTGGCTAGTGACTACTTCTGCTTAGATTGTAATGGACAGGGCCATTTGGAGAAAATCTGCCCTTGTATCGCCATCATCCATGGGAGGAGGAACAACAGGAGCTTGGTCACCCATAGCAACTTCTTCAAGTGGAGGCACTTGGTTGTCTTGTGGTCCTGCATTAGCAACTCCTTCTCCAGACCTACTAGCAGCTGTTCTTCGGGTATTCAGACCTATAACCACATATAAGTTTTAGATGAAAGCACACATAAATTAGACTCTAGAGGCACGACATAAGATTACAAGAAGATCAAAGTTTCATAAGTATCACATAGTTCCTGATCCATAAGTGTGGCGTGCTTCCCTGTTAAAAATATGAATCGATGTAGACATTGTTAATGACAAATCAATCCTAAAGGTATTCAACCTCAAGCTCTAATACCAAGTTTGTCCCATCCGGGGAGCACCCCCTAGACGTAACCGGCGTCGCCTCCCTCTTTGACGACTAATACTAACCTCTTAGCATACATCATTACTTTCATAGATTAAAATTTGTGTAAAATTTAACACATTTTTATTACTTCTAGATTAAGGTTTTTACATAAACCTCTACATACACATATTATACTCATATCAAATATACATAGACCCTTTGTATAAGGAGATTACGTAGTCTTCTACTTTTGTGGCACATAAATAGTATAAGATAATCACATTAGAAGTCGATAACATTGTCTCATATTAAACAATCTATAAAAGAGTATTACAATTTAGGCATAGCCCTTCAATAAACAATTATATTGACATAGAGGCTTTACAATTTAAGTATCAAAATGAATTAGAAATAATGAAGTGTCTTTAAGGCTAAAAAACATCCAATATGTAGATTAAGGCATCGTTCTCGGAAAGTGAGGCCCTACAGAATTTGGAAGATAACAATCCAAGTAGTCTTCAAAGCCTTCTCTAATGTCAACAATCGGATCCTACATTTGTAGTAAACATTAAACATGGGTTAGTACACACTTGTACTAAGTATGGGCATATGCACATAGAGCAAGTGAAATCATGATAAAAAGGACATTTGATCAAAAAAATGACAAAGTAAATTGAAAATCCATATGCACAATCAAGAACCCATATAAGCCAATTATCCATAATGCATAAGTCAAACCCATGTACGACACAAAACCAACATCAACAAGTAATAGTGAAGTAAACAAATAAAAGAGTTCATAACATAATAATATAAGCAAGACCCTTACTTATAACCCACCATTTAGCGTACAAGTGCAACGTCGACAAGCAACGTCTAACTCAAAATAACGTAGAATCAATAGAAACCATCATCATATTTAGCAATATAGACCAATATCATCTTCATGATTAAAACTAATAATATATAGGATAATAACCATGAAAACTCAACATCTTCATGTCATATAAATTATAATAACACAAGAACAACCTACTAAGTTTCCCTCAAGGAAAACTATACAGGGCATATGTAGAGTGCCATACCTGTACCTAGGTTAAGTCTAACCTCTCAATTCTATCTAGTTAGTGTATAGTCCATTACTTCATTTTACTTTGAGGAAAACTTGACTTAACCTACCTTGATCACAACAAGTAATTGCAAAATCCGGTGTTGTAAAACATTATACCGATGAAAGGTAGTCTACCGGCAAAAGTAGGACCAAACAGGAACATAAAGTCTAGATGGATCCACTAGCTATTATTCCTATTGTGGAAACATAGTTTATGGAGCTTGGGATCTGTCATGGAACCATCACTCTATGGCCTTTTTTCACTATTTATTTAAGAAATGTCCGGCTACGACTCCATGTAGGACACACAAGGGACTTAAAGAAGGACCCCAACATGGAGCTCAACATTGCTAGTTAGTGGCACTCGACTGACCCAAACGATGGCCAGTTGTTCTAGAAACGGCCTGTATATGGGTATCTTCAATGGAGCATGTGTCCTGAAGGTTTAAGAGGTGTTGAAGCAAACCAGGAGACCCCATCGACAGGGTGTTGTCTCACACAAGAACCGTTGATGGTGTTGTAAAACTTCGCGTCTTCACTGTAATGTTAGGGGTGAAGTTGGGAATTCACCCCAAGTTTTTTAAAAATAGAAGGATGGTTATTTTGGGTTTTAAGGGTATTTTAAGAATATAGAAGTCCTAAAATTCTAATTAAACCCTAACACCTAAATCAAAACACATTCCCTCCCAAAGTTTCTTAAAAATCTCCATGAGAGTTCAAGATGAAGATGGAGCTTGAAGATGGGTATTCAATGGAGTTTGTTCTCCAATTATTATTGGGTTATTCTAATAATGTATGGTATTTCTTTATCTAAGGCTTTCTCTCACCTTATAGACAATTTCAAAGATGATTTTCAAAGATTTCTAAAAGACAAAAACTCTAATTTCTACTCTAAGGTTCTTGCATTAAACCTTTTTAAATCTTAAGATATGATTTTATCGATGTATAATTGATGTTTTCTAATGAAATTCTCCATGAACTCTTCACCTTCACAATTCTCTAAATTTTACTAAAATATGGGTTATGTGATCATGCTTTGATATTGATTAATTCATGTGTACATTGGTATGGGCTTTTGATTCATGTATAGATTATGATTATATAGTTTATAGGCTTCTTAAATATTATCAATTGAATATTGTATATTATTATATCTATTCAAAATAAAGCCTAATGAATTGATATTGACTTTAGACTTATGAATTCAAATGTACTTTTCTATGCTTAATCTAATGATGAGCTAATTATATTCAGTTGATATGTAGGATGTATTATATTGATAAATATATATTGAATTCACTTATACTCATTGAGTATTATAGTTTATGTATTGTATTGATGTTCATGGCCATGGGTAAGGGCCTTATGATACCGATTTGGATGATTTAGCTTTGTATTCAAAGTGGTTCGATGAAGTGGGGGTTTGCTACAAAAATTCCCTTTAATTCATGTTAATTAGACTTCAATTATGTTTTGACTGGTATGGCCCACTTATGGAAGCGGTCCTATGTGAATTGATGTGGCGTTGTACACGTTACTTTATGCGATATAATGATCATGTCCTTGTCGGCACAATTTGTAGTATTATGATGATTTGTGTAGTTGATTTATGTGAATTATGAGCATATCTATTATATGTGAAGTAATGTGAAAGTATGTGTTCTTTGTATGTACAGTAAGAGATCATGTAGACAGGTTATGTGTGTATATGTGTAGTCTTAGGGTTGATACGTGGTTGTTCCTACTTGATATGACTCTATAATGGTGATAATGGTTACCCCTAAGTGTCTTAAATAATGACATGTAATATATGTTAAGGTGAAGCATGTGATGTCTCGTATTGGTAGATTTTTGTCCTTAATTGATGCATGTATGAAGGTTAATATGTGATGTCTCGACTTAGGATGTTATATCCTCTTAGTATTGAATGTATGAATGATATGTCAGACCTTGAATGATAATAAGAAGGTTCTTTATGTGAAACCTTGAACCTAGCAGTAAGGTTATGAAACTTGAAGTCGAAATTCGTAATGGTATCGTTCATGTAATGAATGATGGACTTAAGGTTTATTGGATGGAACCGAATCATATCAATACTTAGAAAAATCATAATGATATTTTTTCCCATTTGGAAGGAAGCCCCTACAGGACCTCTTTGATAAAGTAAATGTAATTGGGTTATGAACTTGGTATGGAACCCTTTTGTATGAACCTTAATGTTAATTAATAGATGAGAACAAAGTCTAGAACTGAGTGAGTATGATAAGGCAAGTAGCTCTAGTTGAAGAAGGAGGCTAGAGCACAAAGTAAGCCCTTCATATTCCTTAACCATGTTCCTACATGGGATATGTCCATGTTCTACCATTGGCAAGTAGAACAACCTCCATTAGAGTAGGTTACAACTCAAAATTCAATGATTTGCTACCATGTTCTATGTCGGTTATTACCAATTTTCATCATATAGGATACCTACTAGCATTAGAGAAGTTCTATGAAGTTTAGGTGGTGGTATGGGACGCTATCTAGACATTGCACAACAGGCTTTGAAGGTGTTAGTTGGAGTCCCTAGGTATTGTCCAATACCATTACATGATTGTCCTTATGCGATGAATGAGACTTAAATGAATTATTCACTGTAATTACTCAAGATAAGAAAGTAGGTTAAATGAATAAGTACTTATCTAGAGTAGTTAGGGTTGTCTAGTTAAGGTGTGATTGGGGCATAGGAATGGTAATTTATTATCTTACCTAGACAAGTCTTAAGAATGACTCTAGTTAGGGAACAGGGTTGATTATGTGGAAATGATCCAAACTTGGGTATTCTTAAGGTTTACATAGGCAATCTTGAAGAGGTAAATCATAAACGTTATCTTCTTGATTTTCTTATGTAAGTATTTTGATAACCCTTTAAAGAGAATTGTCATATCTTATATGTTATGTATGTTGGTGTATAGTAAGTGTGTGTTTGTCTCATTACGAGTAGTCTTGAATATTGTTTAGGCATACATAGAGAGGGTGTATGGGCGGTCTCTCTTTGTGTGACTTAAGTGAATCTTAGGATATCTTTTTGTGAGAAGACTACATGCTAGAAGGTGTGTTTAGTGAAGGCTAAGCATTTCACTGTACAGTGAAGGAACTTCACTGTAAAAGTGAATCGAGTTACTGGAATGTGACTCATAAAATTATGATATTTGATTTAGAGTATTTCTTATGTGTTTCTCAGTTGTTAAATGTTGTTCTTATGGTTTTAGTATGATGTTTTGATCAGAATTCATGAATAGATTGTTATTTACTAAATATCTTTTTTCATAGTTTTTGCAAGGCTTCCATACTTAGTGCATCTAATGTGTTAACAACTTCTTTTCCCATTTTGACTAAAGTGTAGGAAATTGTATGTTTTTATGTGCTATGGAAGATGGATAGGTTTGTAACGGTTGTAGATGTAGTATTGGTGAGTCCTCATCTATTCGAGGACAATATTCACACATTTTCCTTTATGTCTTAAGTCTTTATTTTTTGTTTTTAATGAGTTTAGCCCCAAATGTTTTATACTCTAAAGTATTGATAGTTCAAGGCGATGTTGTAATGGTTTAATGTTGTAAATGAAAGTCTTTTGCTTGTGTAAGGATTATCAATAGAGTTATTCTTTTGTGAAGAAAATTTTAAATTCTTACTCTAAATTGTTTATTAGGAAATGAATGATACGACTGGCTTCGATGAAACTTCTTGAAGTCTCATTTGCGTTGTGGCGACACAAGGAGACTCTAATTTCTAGGGTGTACTTGCGGGTTGTGACAAGCTTTGTGTCAAAGCATAAGGTTTAAGGAGTGTCTTAGTTGTCTCATTATTAACATCTAGTAGAGTTTTGTTTATGATTTGAAGTGCGCCACCTACGGAGCTTGTGATGGTCCGTCGTGCCCGTGACGATTCGTAGGTGGCATCCTAGTGCAGTTGCTGAAGGAAGATGGGGAAGTCTGACCAAGTGTGGGGTTACGGAGTGCGTGACGGGACGTCGTAGCCATGACTATTCGTCCTGTCGGTTCGTCATGAAAATCAGAGAAGTAGTCCAAGTACCCAAATTCCAAGAGTTCAAGTGTTATGGAACGGATACCCCCGACGGACCGTTATGCCTGTGACGATCCGTCATACTTGTCGTCGAGGTTAATGAACAGAGTAGGAGAAAAAATTGCGTAAGTACGGGACGACGGAGTCCATGACGGCCCGTCGTGAGGTCCGTCGACCCAGCTGTGTTGTCACAGATTTCCAGCAAATAGCGTCCTTATTTAATTAGGATTTATTTTTTTATAAATAGTTTGAAAAACCTCATTTTTGGGGTTAGACTCTTGGTTATTTGAGCTTATTTTGTGGATTAGACTTGGTGATTATTATTACACTTTTAGAGAATCTTTAGTCTTCAGTTAATTTCAATAATTGATTGTTGGTGATTTTTGTTGATTGATCAAGTGAACTTCTGGATTTTATTCATTCTCATTGAAGTAAGCGCATGAATTCTTATATTACATATTTTAATATTGTGATTATGACTATGGGTAACTAAACTCCATAACTAGGGCTGTGGGAACCATAGGCGAATAATGAGGTAAAACCTAACTAAAATAACAATTCTAGAATAGTGTCTTGCATGTATTGATAATTCTTTCATTTAGAAGTCTTTTTAATGGATGGCCAATGTTAGAAATCGCCGTAATGCTACTTGCCAGACTAAGGAGGTATATAATAGGAAAAGAATTATCAACATAGATTTAGTGTATACTATCTAATAGGCTAGTATTGATTGGTACGAGGTAATAACTTTGTCAAATATCAAATATGATGCTTAATATGAGTTAAAGGTAAGGGTTAGTATAGCAACACACGTACCCAGACCAAGGTGCGGAGTAAAATTTTCTGGATGCTGGACCAAGGATTTAGAAATACATATCTTATAACTTTCCATGCAAGATACTAGGAAAGAATTGTTATAGTTAGAATTCTATAGTTATGAACCTGTGGGGAACACGTAAACCCTGGTTAGTTTTATTAATTTATTAAACTCCAACAGTTGAAGCTGTTAGTTGTCTTCTTTAATTAAGCTAGTTATTTTCATTCATTTACTAGGAAAAAAAACTTTTATTGTCTCTACTTTCCAAAGAAATAATTGACTTAATAGTAGTAAAAATAGATTTAAGTTAAGTCTGAACTATTTTCCTCGTGGGAACGATCCCAACCCCGTTAGTTTGGTTCTTTACTTGATACGACCGATTTACTTCTTATTTGAGAAGTATGTTTGAGTGTATGAAATTTTGGCGCCGCTGCCGAGGAAAGTAGCTTTTAGATTAACTTAAACTTATTACTAAAGTTTAGTCAATATTTTCTTGATTTTACTCTGTTTCATTGTTTTTGATTCTTGCAGAACTATATTCCTTGTATGCCAAATACATGGAGAGAAAGAGAACCCTTGTTTACCTACGATCACGAATTAGAGCATACACTACGCAACATGAATCGAAAGTTGGGTATTAACGATCATGATCAAAACCAGAACATCCCAGCTCTGGTTTATGTTCATAGTCTGTTGTTACCCGATACTCTGGGTGAAAACCAACAAAGGGGAAAAAATCCCGCTCCACGACCCCAAGAATACTACAGAGGCTATGACAATATAGCAAACTCCGATGGGCCACTTGTCTTGCCCCCTTTACCACCAGGCTACACCTTTATGGTAACAAGTAGCCTGATGCAAACGCTCACTGCTAGAAGTTTGTTTTCGGGGCTACCTTCTGAGGATCCACATGCCAATATAGCTAAGGTAAGGGCAGTGTATAAAATTTTTGAAGGGAGGCCTGACTTGGACTTGGATGTAATAGGGCTAAGAGTGTTTCCTCTCTCACTGACGGGAGAGGCTACTATTTGGTTCACTGAGCTCCCTTACAACTCAATTTTCACTTGGAACCAACTAAGGAACGTTTCCTTAGCACGCTACTACCCGGTCTCCAAGAAACTAAACCACAAAGACAGAGTGAACAACTTTGTGGAACTACAAGGAGAGTCAGTTGGTAGTTCTTGGGATAGATTCACCTCATTTTTTAGAAGCGTCCCCAATCACCGCATAGATGATGAGTCACTGAAGGAATACTTCTATCAGGTACATGATGATAATAATAAAGCGGTGTTGGATACTATATCAGGTGGTTCTTATGGGGAGTGTCCTTATGTTGAGGTTGCTGAAAAGTTAGAGAAAATCTCTCGGAATAATAAAACTTGGAGTATTAGGAAGTCAGATACTAGGAGAAACACCTACACAGTGCAATCCACTCACAACCCAACCACTAATGAGATTCATGAAGTGATGGCTCAGATGAGAACTGAGCTTGGATTGATAATAAAACATATCACTGGGGTGCAGAAAAGATAAATGCAGTAAACTACTTTTCTAAACAACCACCACCAAATGATGAATACTATTATGCGGAGGATTCCTATGCCGTGAATGATTAGACGGGGGGTTTTCGACCGAGTGCCCAAGGCTAAAATAAGGATAATTGGCGCCAAGGTCAAAGGAACCAAGGTCGGATCTAAGGTAACTATAATAGTGAGGGTCATTATGTCCGAGATGGAAACTACAACCGCGACAACACCTTCAACAGGCGTAACTATGGTAACAGAAATGATAGGATTAGGAGCTATGTCCCTTCTTAAAAGCTTGAAGTTACTCCTAGGGATGGTAGAGATAGTATGGTGCGAGTTGAGGATATGTTGCACAAAATGATGAGAAGGTTCGATGCTAATGATGAGTACATTAAAGAGTTAAGGAGTGATTTAGCGGGTATTGGGCAAGAAGTTGATACACATGCAATATCAATTAAGTAGATCGAGTTTAAAATGGCCCAATTATCTGCGACTGCGAACACACGGAAACCGAGCACTCTTCCTAGCAACACTGTCCAAAATCTGAAAAAGGATGGACACTCTATGGCAATCACTACTCAGGGTTGTAAGCAAACCATTGACCAAACTATGCCGTCTAATGAGGAAGAGGTGAGAAAGGATAATGAAAAGGTAGTAGAGGGTAGTGGTGAAGCAGAAGATAGCACTGGAAAAGATGCAGAAGTCCTTATGAAGATAATTCCCATGCCTAGACCACCACCACCCTTTTCTCAGAGATTAGAGAAAAAGACCGAGGATGGTAAATATCGGCATTTTATAACAATGTTGAAGCTGCATTCTATCAATGTATCTTTGGTAAAAGCTCTAGAACAAATGTCTAGTTATGCAAAGTTTGTGAAAGATCTGGTTACAAATAAAGGATTGGTCACATTCGAGGATGATAGAAGAATGCAGCATTGTAGGCTATTGCTACAAGATCTCTCGTACAAAAGAAAGAAGATACATGTGTGTTCACTATTCCTTGTAGAGTCGGTTCATTACATTTTGCGAAAGCATTATCTGATCTTGGGGACAAGATAAATCTCATGCCCCTCTCGATTCACAAGAAGTTCGGTTTGGGTGACCCAAAGCCCACTGCGATGCGGCTACTGATGGCCGATCGAACAATGAAAAGGCATATAGGGATACTCCACGATGTGCTAGTAAAAGTGGAGTCGTTCATATTTCTAACAGATTTTGTTATTCGTGATTGTGAAGTCGGTTTTGAAGTGCCTATTATTCTTGGGAGGCCATTCCTTGCTACGGGTAGAGCCTTAGTTTATATGGAAAAGGGGCAGATGAAATTTTGGTTGAACAATGAAGAAGCGACCTTCAACATTTGTAGGTCCATGAGGCAGAGTGGTGTGGAGCTCCAATCAGTATCTACTATATCCTAGAAAGAAAAGATGAAGAAGGATAGTGACCTAAAAAGTGAAAAATGAGAGTTTATGGTTAGAGATTTTGTGCTTTTAGATAGTTCTAGGCTGTGTTGGCTTCCGAGCAATTTCAAGTCCCAACGGACTGGCCCTTACTTGATTACCCAAGTATTCCCTCATGGAGAAATTGAGTTAGAAACCAAGGAGGGAGTACGGTTTAAGGTGAATGGACAACACATAAAAATCTATTTCGGGCATTGCTGAATCGGCGAATGAAGTGATCGAGGCATACCATCTTGATGAAGTCTGACTAATCAAGTGTCCTCAGTCATACCGCGATGTTAAATCAGGCTCTTGTTGGGAGGCAACTCAATAATTATAATTTTTCTATCTAGTAATGGTAGAATTTTCAACTAATGAGTTTTAAATTTGCAGGCACATCACCAGGAAATTCTGCAGAAAATCACTATGCAGCAGTCAATGACGTACCCATCGACGTCCAATCACGACCGCGACAGACCGTCAAATGAATTTGTCGTGCCAGGTACGTCTTTCTTTTTTATTCAAAACTAGGTTACACGTGACGGAACCAATAATGGACCGTCACAACTGCGACGGACCGTCGTCGAGGACTCGTCGCGTCATTAATGAAACGTACCCGACCTCATCCTGCTAGGGTTTTTTAAGATTTCTTATCATTTAAAAAACCCACTCCCTTCATTTCACCCATTTCCTTACCTCTTCCTCCCATTTCCCTCCCTTTTCAACTTCCAATTTCCTACCTCTCTTTCTTTCAACCGATCATTTTCCTAAATTCCCCAATTTCTATAATCAACTTGCTGTGGTTCTCTACTTGACCACCAAGTACCTTCCTCGCTTGTTTTTCTCAATTCTCAAGTATGTGTATCTTATTTCTACCCATTTACATTGCATTTTTGTATATCAATTAGTATTAGCCTATTTCTTATTGATGGGTTCATTCTTTAATACATTTTCTGACTGACCTAAGTTTAGAATCCTCAAAATTTCCTTGTTAAAACTCTAGAAATAGGTGCTTTAGCATTGCTAGTTTACTACGAATTTGGGTTTGACAAATGTAGGTTAAAACACTAAAAATTCCATTTGGGTCATAGGGGATTAATGGGGCATCCCTAGTTATGTCACTGAATGACAGAACGAGACCCCATTGACGAACCATCGTACCCATGAAGGACCGTCATTGGGTCCGTCCAAACATCCCTAACACCCCACTGTCCAATTTTGTCAAAGTCTCCACCAACGGACACATGCGACGGACAGTCATACCACGATGGTCCCATCCTACACAATAGTTCTGGTTGTTAGAGACCCTATTCCTAACGGTCTCTTCCTTTTTCCAAGTGTCCTCTTACGGACATCTATGACGGAACGTCATACCCTCGACGGTCTATCACGCATAACTGTTATGACGGTCAGAGATCCCTCTCCTAAGGGTCTTCATACTTTTTTTAAGTGTCCTCTGACGGACACCTATGACGGACCTTCATACCCTCGACGATCCATCTTGCACGTACCGTCATGACAGTCAGAGACCCTTCTCCTAAGGGTCCCCATTCTATTTTTCTATGTGACCAACGACAGACATCGATGATGGACCGTCATCATCACAACGGTCCGTACTGCTTATCCGTCATACTTTTCAGAGACATTCCTTCAGGGTTCTCCACATAAACACAGTGCAAGTATTACATGACGGTCCGTCGTACTCACGACGAACCATCACCTAGTGAGTTGTGTTTCATCGTTATTATAGAAATGTCATTACATCTTAACTCTTTTATTTTTTTTTGTTGTTTTGCTTGTCTTGTTTGATCCTTCTAGTACAAATATTGATTCTTTATAGGTACTATCTATTATGGCACAAAAACAAGATTGAGTCTACGCACGTGGGCTATCGAAGTCTGTAGCCCCGTCTGCCTGGTCATTGGCTCTAATGATGAGAGTGATCTCGAGTACATGCCCCCAGGCACTTCCACCCCATCTTGAGCTGCACGTACTCCCAGAGCCACACCCAAAAGGGTTGCGTTCCGCGTAGTCACTGCCTCCCAATCTTATGAGGAGCGCACACTGACCGGTACACATTCTCGCTTCATCTACTAATGAAGAAGGAGCGCCTGGCTCCTTAGGATTTTCGTGGTCGGAGGAAGCCTTCAGATCTGCTAAGGTCCCTACACCCGCCACAGCTGCACAGTCTGCCTCGTCTGATGAGGCTGACAGTTCTGAATCCACACCCGGCTCATCGACTCGTGCTCTCACCCGAGTTGGCGACCAACCCAACCGCTGGTGTGTCGACGGCCAGTATCATGTTTATTCAGGCATAATGTTTTTTAATGACAAAGGAGTCATGACACGGACCCTAACATTGGAGCGGTGGGTCCTTACGACAAGTCTCTCGACTATGCCAGAGATCCACAATCTCTTCACCAGACATCGACTTGAGTGGACAGAGTGTTCGTTGGGCGGTTATAGTTAAGAATTGGTCCGAGAGATCAATACCTTCTACGTGGCTACTCTCAGATCAAAGATTAATAGGCGGGCTACCCCTGCTAAACAGGCCCCACTGGAGCATGTCCGAGTATGTTGCATTCAGGTTTCTATATCCCCACCTGCCATCCGTCGGTATCTATACGGCGAGGATGTTTATGCCAACCATACCCCTATCACCACCGAGTTTGACTACCGGTGGCAAATACTCAAAGATGTCTGATTCTTGTGTGAGTCATCGCTGAGAGAGACCACAAACAGGTGGATGTGTCGACCCTTCAGGAAGCGGTCGACAGTCTTTGCGCAGACATCGATATGATCTTAGAATCTAGTGTGCCTGAGTATGAGGCGCCTTCTGCAGAGCCTGCTGAAGACAAAGTGATGTCGGTCTTATTCTCCACTTGTGAGATTCCACCACCTCCCCCTCGAGATCATGACAAGAGGCGTAGGGTCGAGAGTAGGATGAAGGAGCGCCATGAGATGGAGGCTACGAGGAGAGCCTCGCTTGTTGATAAGGAGATGCGTCAGGTGAGAGCCGTAGAGTTAGCAAACCTGGGGCTCAAAGAGTAATGAGATGTCAAGTGAGTGTGAGGAAGATTTGAATAGTCCACTATTTGTACTGAGATAGAACTTGCCTGGTTAGTTCTGCTAAATGTAAGCTGTAATAGACAACTAGGAAAGGATTATAGGCCCTTATTCAAAATAGCCCATTTTTAGCTTAAATAAAAACAAAAAATGAAATTAATCCTTCTTTGATCCAAATGATTTGAACTTAAACAAGACCTTTCCTTTTAACCCCAACGAGTCTTTTCAAGGAATAATGTGTTGGCCCTGGTCCCTCTTTGGACATGTGCACCTCAGCTTATGCCAAAAGCATAAGTTGAGGGTGTCTAATGCAGTAAGCAACCTTTTTATGGCCCTAACTTAACTTTGGGTATTGTATACTTAGACTCATGGCAAAGCCATGACTTGAGGGTGGCTATTTTGAGGAATGCTCTGGAAAGTGGGCTTGAAAGAACAAAGAGAGATAAAGAACAAAAGTAAAGTGACTCAAGAATGAGTTGAAAGAAAAGTGAAATAAAAAATTACAATAAATACAAGCAAGAAAAATAGAGAGTCACTTACACAAATGAATAAAGAAGGGAAAATAGCACGGTAAAAGAATATGGAAAATTGGGAGCAATAAAATGATGAAAAGAGGTAAGTTAAGCCGATAAGTCAAGGAAGGCAAAAAGTCACTAAAGTAAACGTTAAGATACCCTACCTTACCCTTAGCCTATGTTACAAGCGAAGAAAGTCCTATCGTGATCCTAAAAAAAGTTGTATAGCGAACATAAAGCAATGAAAATAAGGGCAAGCTTATGGCAATATGTATGAATGAGTTGTAAATCTATTCTGAGAGTGAGTGTTGAAAAGTAATCCTTATACTCAAACTTAAATTGTTGTATGAAAAATGAGGATATTGTTTTGAAGTGAGGACATTAGTTGCAATACCGAAAATATTAGCACCCCGGTGAGAAATTGAAGAAGATAGGTGTTAGTGCATGGTGATTCTATGTCATGGTCTGATTCCACATAATTCAAGCCTAATAGTGATAGCATGCATAAATATAATGAGAGAAATCGGGATTGATAGTCAAATGATTGCAAAAGATAAAACAGGGATACTATTGTTCAATATTTTGTATTGAGTCATAGTGCGTCGCTTGAGGATAAACAAGGAATTTAAGTTGAGGGTGTTGATATACCAAGGTTTCATGGTATTTTAAATATTTTTACCTTAAGTTTAGTGTTTCCAAAAGCCTTTTTCTACTAATTTTTATATAAGCTTCTCTTTATTTGAAGGAAATCTGTCTAAAAGATGAATGCGAAGGTTTTTGAGAATGAAATGTAGAAAAGTACCATTTACGAAGCTTGTGACGGTCCGTTGTGCCCGTGACAGTTCATAGGTGGCATCGTAGTGTAGTTGCTGAAGAAAGATGGGGAATTCTGACCAAGTGTGGGGTTACGGAGTGCGTGACAGGTCATCATAGCCATGAAGGTCCGTCCTGCCGGTGCGTCATGAAGATCAGAGATATAGTCCCAGTACCCCATTTCCAAGAGTTCAAGTGTTATGGAACGGAGACCCCCGATTGACCGTTGTGCCTGTGGTGATCCGACATACCTGTCGTCGAGGGTAATGAAGGGAGAAGTAGAAGAAATTGCATAAGTATGGGATGATGGAGTCCATGACGGCCCGTCGTGCCCACAATGATTCGTCGCAAAGTCCATCGACCCAGCCGCGTTTTGACAGATTTCCAGCAAATAGAGTCCTTAATCAATTAGGTTTTTATTTTTTTATAAATAGTTCGAAAAACCTCATATTTGGGGTTACACTCTTGGTTATTTGAGCTTCTTTTTAATTAGATTTGGTGATTATTATTACACTTTTGGAGAATCTTTACTCTTCAAATAATTTCAGTAATTGATTGTTGGTGATTTTTGTTGATTAATCAAGTGAACTTCTGGATTTTATTCTTTCATATTAAAGTAAGTGCATGAATTCTTATATTACATAATTGAATATTGGGATTATGATTATGGGTAACTAAACTCCATAACTAAGGTTGTGGGAACCATATGATAGTAATGAGGAAAACCTAACTAAAATGACAATTCTAGAATAGTATCTTGCATGTATTGATAATTCTTTTGCTTAGAAGTATTTTTAACGGATGGACAACGTTAGAACTCACCTTAATGCTACTTTTCGTACCAATAAGGTAGATAATAGGAAAAGTATTATCAATATAGATTTAGTGTATACTATCTAATAGGCTCGTATTGATTTTTACGAGGTAATAACTTTGTCAAATATCGAATATGATGTTGAATATGAGGTAAAGTTAGTATAGCAACACACGTAGCCGGACCAAGGTGCGGAGTGAAATTTTCTAGATGCCGGACCAAGGATTTAGATATACATAACTTATTACTTTGCATGCAAGATACTAGGAACGAATTGTTATAGTTAGAATTATCAAGTTATGAACCTGTGAGGAACACGTAAACCCTAGTTACTTTAATTAATTGATTAAACTCTAACATTTTGAATCTAATAGTTGTCTCCATTAATTTAGCTAGTTATTTTCATTCATTTAGAAGTAAAAAAAACCCCTTTTATTAGTAATAATAGATTGAAGTTAAGTCTGAACTATTTTCCTCGTGGGAACGATCCCAACCTCATTAGTTGGGCTCTTTACTTGATACGAGCGCTTTACTTCTTATTTGAGAAGTAAGTTTGAGCGTATCATATATGCATAATATTAACTTCCTAAGGCTCCTATCAATGCAAACTAGAGCAAAGCATAGGTAGATTCCCATATCTTTACCTAAGCTAAGTAAAACTCCTCAAGTCTCTTTAGTTAGTTTATACTCCATTACTTCATTTTACTTTAGGGGACTCTTGACTTAACTGTCATAGACCACATGAGCTAAATGTGGAATCTGTTTCATAAAACCTTACACCGATGGAAGGTGGTTTACCGGTCAAGGTAAAACCCAATATAAACATAGCTTCCTATATGGATCCATTAGCTAGTCTTCCTGTGGTGGCAATATCGTTCAAGAACTAGAAAAAGGTATTCCCTCTTCGTACTTTGTGGTAGTTGGGCCTCTTCTCATGGGAATCCCTCAAATGAAATATCCCTCAAAGGGGAATTTAACATCACATGGGCAACTATAAGATGAATATTTCCTCTTCATGAAAGGTCATTACATCCAATTTTCAAGTTCACTCATTGCTATGCTAAGTTCCTTTATTGAAATGTCTTAAATATTCATTGACATTCTAACTTAGTTTAGTTCATAGGGTCTATACCTTGTATAAACATCATCATCATAGATAAATAAGAAATGCATGAGTAATAGTCCTTTCATCACAATTCATATAAGTGAGGCTAACACTTTACATATCACATAATAATAGGGCAAAATTATACACATAACAATTCTCATAATTCAACAATCAACATGATAATAAAGTTAGAAGAGTCACCATATCATAATTCAACACTAAACAAAACCTTTGAAACATGATACTTACCCCAATCTTCTTAACCGAGATAACAACTCAAGAACCTAGCATGAGAGACTACAACTCGTCACAACATGTTTGTGATCAGTTTAATATCAATAGCTAAGTTTGATTTAACCAATAATAAATTCAATTGAATCAACTCCAACATAATTCACAAAAAGATCAAACCTAGGGTTAATGGTTAAGGGTCATATTCTACAATCTAGAAAAAAACCATGTCAATTCATCATAATCAAGTTACATTAAAGGTTAATCCAACTATTAAACCCTAATTAAACCATTAACAACTCAATTAATATATATCCACTATAAAAGACATCACATTAATATATATCGATAAAAATATCGTTATATTTATGATGTACATTTTGCAAGAAGTTGACTTGCTAATAGACAAAATTAGGGGTGTCAAATGGTTGGATTGAATCTAATTTGAATGGGTTGAATATGTATTGAGAAAAAATGATTAGGATGACAATTAATCCAAATATAATATGGGCGAATATGAATTTGGTCAAATATGGTTTGGAAAAAATTATTCTAACCCATTTAAATAAATTTGATTTTTTAAAAAAATTTACCCCTCCCCACAGACATTCCCACACTATGACCCCCCCCCCCCCCACCTTCCACCAACCTACCCCTAAAAACTTTTTGTTTTCTAAAAAAAAAAAAAAAAAAAAATTTCAAAAAAAAAACTTAACCCATTTTATGTATGTTTGATATAAGAATATAACATTTCACAAATTATATTATGAAAATCGTGTGTTAGATATTGGAGAATTAATATTCTTAATGCTTAATGAAAAATAAATCATCTATTGTATCAGAGGAACAAATATATTTTAATTACTAAACGTAAGTTTTAATAATTAAAAAAAACAAAATTGGCTAAAAAAAGATACATATAAAGAAAAATATTATAAAATATCAAGGTGGTGTAACATCAAATTTATAGATAAAAATTACGAGTTCAAACGGAAAAGAATGACAATCAAATAAAGACGTAATATCCACGGTAAAAGACATCACATCAAAATATATCGACAAAAATATTGCCATATTGATTGATGTACATTTTGTTAGAAGTTGACTTTCTATAGAAAAACGGGCGACAAATTGTTGGATTGGATTGAATGAGATTTGGATGTGTTGAATATGGATTCAGAAAAAATGGTGTGGTTTACAATCTATCCAAATATAATATGAGCAATTATGGTTTGGGCAAAATGGTTCTAACCCATTTAAATAAATTTATTTTTTTCATTAAAAAAATTTACCCCTCACCACAGGCATCCCCACCCCCAGGGAGCCCACATTTTCCACCAACCTACCCCTAATTTTTTTTGTTTTCGAAAAAACTAATTATGTTTTTTCAAAAAATAAAAAAATTTACCTACTAGCCCCGGGAACCCCCACCCACCTTTCACCAATCGACCCCTAATTTTTTTTAGTTTTTCCAAAAAAAAAAATAGTATTTTTCAAATAAAATTGAAACCCCTCACCTTCAACCAACCTACCCCTAATATTTTTTGTTTTCAAAAAATTAAAAAAAAAATTTTTTTAAAGACATTACTCCCTCCCCCTTCCCCCCCCCCCCCCCCACCCCCACCCAACAGACCATAATTTTTTTTTTCAAAAACTAAAAAAAATGTTTCATTTAACTTTATATGGGATGGATATGGATTCTCATGCTAACCATATTTTTCATATTTATTTGAGCTTAAATAGGCTGTAGACCATATTAACCTATTTAAGAAATCAAAAAAAATATGAGTGATCCACTTAACTTATTATGTAGAAATGATTTCATTTCTTTTATTTTGGCTGAAATTGTAACCCCTAAGACAAAATTTTTCATACGTATAAAGAATTATAACCATAAAAAAATGTAGCAGGACTATGTTAAAAAAAATAATTACACTATCTTTCTTGAACTTTATATTAAGGGAATTGTATATAAAACTTAAACATGAATTCTAATACAATAAAATTCAGTGTAATATTTAGTCATCTCTTTACATTATTTTTATTTTATTTTTTCATTTCCACTAACTTTTGTACCTCTCTATAATACTTAAGTACATAAATTTTATTAACATTTGAGATTACATATTTAACACCCCGTATCCTAGATAGACCTGAATGCTGATTTCCAGAAGTGCAAGTGCCACCTACGGATCATAGGTTGGACCACGGTCCATGAACCCGGTCATTGAAACATGGTCCACAGAAAACCCGAATATCCCAAACAACGGTCGGGACCTACAAATCATAGGTAGGGCCACGGTCCGTGGACCATGTTTGTTGATCTTTGTCTACAAAACCCATTCTCCGAACCAAACAACGAAGGAACATGATGAATCTTAGGTAGTACCACGGTCCGTGGACCAGGTCTATCGATCATGGTCCATGGAACAGGTCCGTCGATCATTTTGACAACAGTTAAGTCGGGGATCATTGGGTCTATTCCTATTTTTTTGGACCCCTAAGATACGTTGTTTAGACACTAAATTGTTAGATTTAGTCAGTTTAAGCCTAGTAACATAACTAGAACTTAGCTAAGTCAAATCATTAATGAAAACTTAGAGAAATTAAAGCTTAAAAGTAGTAAACAAATCAAGAAACCTAGTCTTAGAATGCAACAAGGTTCCATAAGCTCCATACCTGATATCGAAAGATTTCTTTGTGGAATTCATCACCAAGTATTTGGGATTTTACTAGTGGGTTCTTTTCACACATTAGGTCCCTAGTTTTCAATCAAATTCTTGATTTCCTCAATATGAAAAGGCCTAGGATTTCTACAATTACAACATATAACTATGAATTACTTATGTTTTTGTTTCCAAAGAAAGATTATCACGTTATTACTAGGTTTATTTCATGAATTTTAGAACCCGATCTTTGTATTTCTTTCGTTCTTGTATTACACATGCTAGGTCAAATATTTCTATAATTCATTTATACCTTCCTCACATGTTAATGAATCATTATCATATTAATCGTTGAATTATCAATTTGCATGCTCTGTTTTGAATTATCCAGTATTACAAAACTGAAATATAATGTGTTAACCACTTTATTAATTTGGAGTAACATAATACCGAGTTAGACTAGGGCTCACCGTACCCAAATAATCTCAAAACTACTAGCCACATAGGTTGTAAGTACCCTATGTGGTCATTATTTTAGTGATCACACCAGCATGACTTTACACCTTTTGCGGGGCGTATTGAATCCTCTCGATGGGGCATGTAGATCGGACTCCACACTTAGTTCATGAAATTTCATTGTCAGTTATTAGTATCGCCCATGGTTCAGTCAGACTCTACTACATTGACCATGTTTACAAATCAATTAGTATTCAGTCAACATGTTATAAATGTGGTCCTTGCATTCAGTTAGCTCAGTATTCTTTATTCATGTCATTTTCAAAATATTATTTTGCTTTTGTGCTTGTTCATTTATATGATATTTAAGCTTTTCTCTATCCAAAATGATCATTACCTTTAAAGTACTGACACATGCATGTACTACATCTTCGTGATATAGGTTTAGATTCTAAACATCAAGATTATGCTTAGATCGGTTTTTGATCTCTTGTTTAGAAAAATCAGTGGTGAATCCTCATTTTCCGAGGACAATAGTCATGAGTTTCTATTTCAGTATTCTTATTCCTTTACTTTAAGTTTTGCTAGGGTTAGGTGGGGAATATCCCAACATTTCTTGTCACTTAGAGGCTATTTAAAACATAGATAGATTCAATTTAGTATTAGTTAATATCTTCCTTGTATTAAATTCATCATTTTCATATATCTCAATTTTAGTTTATGGGTATTCCCCATATCTTCATTTTGTTTATGATTTTAGCTTCTGCATCAGTTTATTATCTTTAGTATGCTCTTGATCATGCTAGTACGGTTAGCTTGGGATCACTTGTTGTCCTAGGTCCCTAGTCCGCCACTCGGGGGTATCTCACGGTATGAAAAACTTATTATCAAATCACTAGGTTAAAGTGTCCTAGGATGTCTGAAAAGCCGCATTAAGTAGAGTACCTTTCAAGGATATGAACTGTACCACATCTAATGAGAGAGAGGCTACAGAGTGTTTTAGAAAAACTCCATTTTCTTGTTACTCTTATTGTGTGTAAGGTATGATCTAATTTATTTTTAACTCGACGTTCTATTTTTCAATGATCATGTCTCCTCATAGATTTCACGCTAGGAATGTGAATGCTAGAAACGCTAACACAGTTCCTCCACTCCCATATAAGAAAGTTTCCGATGCTGAACTCTGAAATGCCAACAGATGTTGACTCAGAGTGTTGCCAACCATAACAATCAACGAGTTGAAGCTCCTCTTAATGTAAATGGTGGATCAACAACAGCAAGGGTCCATGAGTTTGTTGGGATAAATTTTCATGAGTTCTTAGGATCGCAAACTGGTGAATATCCCCATAATTTCTTGGATGAGATCAAGAAGATTCTAGATATGATGCAAGTCATTGTGAATGATTGGGTTGAGATAGCACCTTCCCAGCTTAAGCATGTGTTTCATATATTGTATACTCAGTAGAAAGAAACTGGGGTGGGGGGGTACATATGTCGTTCTTATCACTTGATATTGCTTCAGCGAAACCTTTCTTGATAGGTTCTTTCTACGGGATATGAGGGAGGCAAAGGCTCATGAATTCATGAACCTCAGACAAGGTACTATGACAGACCAAGAGTATTGGCTTAAGTTTACCAAAGACCTAATGTACTCTCCTTATATGGTTGATTCCAGAGCTTAGATGGATAATTTTCTCTATGTAGTGTCGAACTTGTTGAAGACAAAGTGTAGAAACACTATGTTGCTTGAAAGTATGAGCATCTCTAGGCTCATGATTCACGCTCAGCAGGTTTTAGATGATAAGCTTAAGGAACAAGCTAAGGAGAATAAGAAGTCTAGGACTAGGAACTATGAATATTCCTAGTAGAAATTGGGTGTTGTAAATCTCTCAAAGAATTAGCAAAAGTTTTTAGTCCCTGTCTATTCATCAGATAGTGTTCCATCCTCCAAGAATAGGTATATTCAAAAAGGTAGGTCATCAAGCTCTAAGTCTCAGCCAAATTTTTCAGGTACCAAAACCTACCCCACTTGCCGTAATTGTAGTAAGAACCACCCGGGCGAGTGCCTTGCAGGAAAGGAAGGATGCATTTGATGCGGTGAGCGCAGAACTAGTTTTATGCTCTTTAGGCTGGCCAGGATAAGGGAGGTTATCCTAATGTATTCATTGGTACGTTACAATTCTTTGATCTTACTATTTATGCTTTATTAGATCCAAGGTCTACTCTCTGTTTTGTAACTACCCAGAAACTCTAAGTCTCTAGTCCTACCGCAGACTGAGTTATAGCTAGATGGGTATATAGAAATTTCCATGTCACAGTCTCCTATAAAGTCACCTCAATATATTTTGTAAAGTATGAAATACAAGACTTTAATATCATTCTACGCATTGATTGATTATATTCCTGACATGCCTCGGTTGATTGTAAAACTAGGATTGTTCGTTTTCAGTTTCAAGATGAACCAATTTTAGAATTGAATAGTTGTAGCATAGTGACTAGTGGTCGATTCATTTCTTACCTCAAGGACAGAAATATGATCTCAAAGGGTTTTATCTACCATCTAGTTTGAGTTCCCTAAATTGTTTCTAGAAGATCTTCCCGGATTTCCTCCATTAAGGAAAATTGACTTTGGAATTGATTTCTTTCCAGATACCCAACCGATTTCTATTCTCCTTTTAGGATGGCTCCGTGTGAGCTCACAAAATTGATAGTGCATTTAAAAGACATTCTAAATAAAGGTTTCATTAGACATAGTTTTATTTCCATGGGTACGCCAGTGTTGTTTGTGAAGAAGAAAGATTGATTACTTAGAATGTTTATTGACTGTAGACAATTGAACAAGGTCACCATTAAGAATAAGTAGCCTATCCCCTGGATTGGTGACTATTTTGACCAACATCAAGGTACTAGTTATTTTTCAAAGATAGACCTGAGATAAGGTTAACATTAGCTTAGTGACTGAGAGAGTGACATTAAAAAAACAGCCTTCAGGACTCGGTATGACCATTATGAATTTGAATTTATGTCATTTTGGCTAACAAATGATCCTACAGCTTTCATGGATCTCATGAACAGAGTGTTCAAGTAGTATTTGGACTTGTTTGTTATCGTCTTTATTGATAATATCCTCGTTTACACTAGGAATGACAAAGAACATGCGAGTCATTTGAGAGTTGTTCTACAAACTCTAAAAGATGGCCAATTATTTACAAAATATAGCAAGTGCAAATTTTGGTTACAATCAGTTGCCTTCCTTGGGAATATTGTGTCTAGTGAAGGAATTCAAGTGGATCCCTAGAAGGTAAAATCAATGAAACAATGTCCTAGACCTACCAGTGCTATAAATATTTGAAGTTTATTGGGTCTTGGGGTTATTATAGAAGGTTCATGGAAGGATTTTACATACCCTCACCATTGACTAGATTGACTCAGAAGAAGGTTAAATTTTGATAGTTATTATTGTGAAAAGGATTGCAGAACTCAAAACCATGTTGACAACAACTCCTGTTTTTACTCTACTAGAGGGTTAATATAACTATGTTATAAATTGCAATACATCAAAAGTTTTCCTAGGTTATATCTTAATGCACCAATATATCGCTACAACTTATGCTTCTAGATAACTTAAGGTATATTATAAGAACTATCTGACTCATGACCTCGATATTGCAACAATGGTATTTGAACTCAAGATTTGAAGACGCTACTTGTATGGTGTTCCAGTAGATGTGTTCATAGACCATGAGAGCCTTCAATATTCTTTCACCATAAAGAGCTTCGCCAAATGAGATGGCTCGAGTTACTTATGGATTGTGATACAAGTGTGAATTACCATCTTGTTAAACAAATATATTAGTAGATTGTCTTAGAAGATTATCTGTGAGTAGTGTAGCCCATGTTCAGGAAGAAACTAGTGAAGGATGTTCACAATCTTTCTCACTTGGGAGTTCGCCTTATGAGCATATTACACAATTGTATAACACTTCAAAATGGTGTTGAATGTTTATTGGGAGTAGAGGTTAAGGAAAAGCAAGACAATGATCAAATCATTCTTGAACTTAAGAGTACAGACTACAATCATAGAGTGGAAGTTTTCTCCCAAGAGGGAGATGGTGTACTTGTCTATCAAGGTAGATTATGTGTTCCTGATGTCGGTGAGTAGAGAAAACACATTCTTGCTGAAGCTCATAACTCTACATATTTTATTAATCCAGGCACCACTAAGATGTACTGCGATGTGCGGGAAATCTTTTGATGGAATGGCATAAAGATGTCACGACCCAGATTCTAGAATATGAATCGCAACCAACGTCGTTGACCTCTCAGAGGTCGCAGACAAGCCTCTTCTTGCATTCATCACATTCATATAGTTAAATTTGCGAAAATTATAAAAAAAATTTAAACGTATGAACTATACATAGACTTCATATACTTATTTCATTAATTCATCATATACTAAACTCAACATAAAGAAACAACCATCTAACAATTGCGGAATTAATTCAAATCAAATAATAACATATCATAGTAGTTGGCCTAAGTGGACTTACTACAAAGCTTTGATTAAATGTATGAAAGAAATTCTAGGGACAACATCCACTAGCTATGTCTAAATATTAATGCTAGACTAAAACCGTAGCATTCTAAAAATCAAGAGGACCTACCAAATGGTCTGGAGAACCTGAGTCCAAACTGATGCAAAGATTCTTCAATCTTTCCTCTGAACTGCACCTATAAAAATAGTAAATTTAATAGGGTTAGTACACCAATTTTACTAAGTATGGGTGTATGCACACATACACATAAGGCTACGCATGATCAAGGAAAGCTCTTCCTAAACAACATGCCATTTCTGGAAAGTGCAGTCACTAGACTTTCTTAATCGTTAGTTTTGAATTGTGGTATGAATATGATGTATTTCAATGCATTAAAAATACACAACTCATTGTCTATATGATTACCAACCATTAGTGTTATCAACATAATTTTAGAAGCACTTGGGCGAGGATTTGAGATTTTGATCCTCTTAGGCTGAGAGCTTCTCTTTGTACACTTAGATCATTCTTCAGTCTTTTCCTTCTTCTTGTTGTGTAGTTCAATAAGTCCTTTGGTCCTATGTTTTACTTACAATTGAAATGATTCATTGTAGTCCCATACATCAATAAATCAAGTAAGTAGTTCAAGAGATTAAGGAAATGAGTTAACTATAATTTGGGGCATCAATATATTTATAAGTCACTACTTATTGAATATACTCATTCTTTAGTTCATTGCATAATGTGCATAGTTATTTGGGGCATATGATTAGAACTTATGATCTTGCTTACTTTGGGCATGAAAACTTTATAATCCAATCTTTATTGGCTAAATACATAAGTTGATCATTTTGGATTTCTTGGGCTTGTCATTAAAACTTATGCTCTTGCTTACTTTGGGCATGAAGTCTTTATAATCCAATCTTTATTGGCTAAATACATTAGTTGATCATTTTGAATAAGTATATTTGAATTCATTATTGTCTATGATCATTTTCATAATAAAAGAAGTCATTATAAGTATATTTTATGTGGCTTTGATCATTTTTATTACATGAAGACTTATTTTTAGCTATGCCCTTTACTTATTGCAAACTTCATTGGAAATGATTTGAATATTCTTATAGCAAGTCATTCATTACATCAAGCATTCCTTAATGCTTCATAAGCCAGTCTCTATTGGCTATGCCACCTATTTCATCATTCTCATGTTAGGAAGTAATGAAGTTTGGAGTAACTATAATGTTTCTATTCCCCTTTATTGGCATCATAAAAGAAGTCATTATAAGTCAATCTTATTTGGCCTTGCCCATTATTCGCTGAAACTTCATGAGTGTTGTATTGGCAATTGACATTCTTAAGCTCTTCTTCATAGCTCACTTTGAAGATACGTTCCATCATCATTATCCTTTACATTCATAGAGACATTATTAGGAATAGGATCATGCGAGCTTACATGAAATGAGTTTCTCCCCCCCCCCCAACCGAAAAGAGGTGATTCACCAGTTAAAATGAATCTAGATCATGTGAGCTACTCGTGAGATCTAGTGTCTACCCTGCACTGAAAAGGGGTGATTCCCGGCTAAGGCGAATCCATCTAAAGTGTTCACTCCACACCAAAAAGGAGTTGCTCACGGCTAAATTGAACCAAGAACATGTCGTGAGCATTAACAACATAGATAATTTGAGCTAAACATGAAATACAGCGCCTGCCCCACACCGAAAAAGAGTGCAAACACCGGCCAAAGTGAAACCGAACATACTTAGCTCTCTTAGGTGGAAACCAATGGCTAGTTCTTATGAGACTACTTATCCACCTCGGTGGTAGCCTTATATCACTTTCTTTATCTTCTTAATCTTTTATATTTGAGTCAAGTATCATGGAAGCTTTCTTCTAGATTGAGATTTACTTACTCTTTTGATGACTTGTCATCCTTACTTTACATTCATGAAATGTGAATTGTCCTTACATAACATCCTTACTTTACATTGATGAAATGTTAATTGTCCTTACATATCATCCTTACTTTACATTGATGAAATGTGAATTGTCCTTACATATCATCCTTACTTTACATTGATGAAATGTCAATTGTACTTACATATAATCCTTAGGTGTTAATGAGACTAGTATCACACATTCTAACACCTTCATTCATGAGTATTCTTTTAACATAGTAGCTTAGGTGTAAGTAAGACTTGTCTCACTTCCTTTAACACCCATTCTGGCCACTTAATTAATTTAGACCATTGTAATTATGTTATAACTCATGTTACTTCTTTACTTTAGTATAGTAGCTTCATTTCATCGTTTATGGACTATGAGCACTTCTTTGAATGAGTTACATATGTTCATAGTTCATTCTTTTATAGCATTTTGGGATTTGTCCCAATGGATGACATGCCCTTGATTATGGATTCAATGAATCACTTTAGTAGTGCTTATAATATATTTGATACTTTTACTACACATATTAGCATATGATTGATATTGACATAATCAATTGGGAATAACTTCATAGTCAATTTATTGGAACAAGCCAAACATTCATTCAAATATGATTTCATGGAATCATTAGATAATCCCTATCACAAACTCATTTTACCACAAGTAGTGCTATCAGTGAGCCAACACTCGCACAAGTGCATACAATTCCTTGTGATAAGTTGAGTACTCGAGAGTAGATCATTTAAAGTTTTTACAAAAGAAAGCTAACATTTTTCCTTCCTGCATCATAACACTACCTATACCAAAACCTAAAGAATCACATTCAATTTCAAACGCCTTATCAAAGTTGGGTAATTGGAGAAAAGGTCTCGAACTCAACATAAATTTTAAGGCTTGAAAAGACTTCTCCTGCTCCTCACCCCATACAAAAGGTACATCTTTCATGATCAGGTCTGTCAAAGGAGAAAGGACATCCTTACCTATTTAATCTATGAGCCATCCTATGAATGATTTTGGGCTTTGATGGATGCCCATACGTGAGTTGAGGCCAGGTATCTGGTATTAATCTCATTCTCCCATAATAATTACATAAATTGATGAATTTTAAGTACTTCGTGAGGAATAATGCTTACTAGCACGTGAATTGTGATAGAGATGGGAGCTCATGCGTGAGTTGAGACGGGGTTTCTAGTTGCAATCCCTTGAAATATACGCCCATATGATTTGAGGTGGGGTATCCAACAGCAATCTCATTATCTCATAACTATGTTCCTAGATAGGTTATTAGCTAGTAGATCCGCCTAATCTAAATTAATGGTTCTACCTCAAGGTAAGTAAATCTCTCTTTTCGGTATGAGTAACACCAGATTCCATGATTTGCTCACATGGTATATTTTTGTTAAGGCTTAAACCCACAATGAATGATGATGAACTATCTTCTCGGGATAGACTATTTTGTCTGGGTGGGGGTATGGGACTTCATCCATGAATTGCACAAGTAGGCTTTGAAAGTAGTTATGGTGTGTTCTTTTATGTGATAATGTGTAAATAAATGATTATGATAATGATGATACTACTAAGTATGTTGTTATGAAGGATATTTGTAATGAAAGATTTTTAATGTGGATTGTTGCCTTAAGTTGCTTTACATGATTAAACTTGTTAATGTGAAGGTTTTCCTTGTCAATGAGTATCTACTAAAGATGAGATTAAAGAATTGTAAGTATGATAATGGTGGCCTAAAAGTGGTACTTATTGTATATTGGATTATGAGATATTTATATATACATTGCTAAAATATAAATTAGGGTTACACATGAGATGGTTCTATTATGATATGATAGTATATATGTTAGAATATGCTTGTGGCTTATGTTTTTACACTAAACTTCATCATGTTTCTCAAACTTTGCTTATATCAAGTATTCAACCAGAATATTCTTTTGAGCATGTTTTGAAGGTTTTTCTGCATGGCTTTTTATTGCATTTTTTTTACTAACCCATAGTTTCTACATTTTTCGCAAAGTGTAGGTTTCGGTTCATAAGGTTATCTTCTATTTAATCAAGTTGTGATCAAATATTCTCCTAGCTTATGGTGACTCCTTAAGATTCAAGGTCATATGAGTCAATCGTAGTTTCTTTCTAGATATTTAACTATCATATTATATTGAAAGGTCTATGACCTTATGTTGATTCAAGATTGTATTATATGGATAATTGAGACAAGTTAGACTTCCACTTGCTTTCGTAAAAGACTTTGATTGTATGGATAAAAGTTTTAAGTTTCGCATCATTTCTGATATCTTATGTTATGTTATGCTAAGGACTTGTATGAGACCCATTCATAGTCAAGTACTCAATGTCACTTTTAGGGTGTGCCCCTAGGTCGTAACAATAGTCATAGAAAGAACCAACATAATCTAGTTAAACATAATAAAAGCGATACACTTCATGAGACACCTCATGACAAACTTGTACAATGCAAGGATAAGACCCAATAAAACCACCCATACTAACCAAGTAACTTTAGGTCCTCATTTATATTTATCGTCCTCTTATATCTTCATAATATTATGTAACATGTCGCAAATTTAGATAGCTAGGAAGAAGCTTAGAAGTTGAAATAGTAAGTTTTGGGAATAATTAAAAATCTGGAAATGTTCTTAAGTTAGGAAAAAGTGAGTTTTTGGTCAACTTAAAATGACAATATTTCCAAGTTCAGAATGATTTAGATATAATTCTTTATATGGTTATAAATCCTTGAATATATAATTCTAATGTCGCCGAGTTTGTGCATTTTCGATTTCGTACGAGTGAACTTTGCCTTTCGGAAGCTTGGTTGTTGGATTAAGGAGTGTCTAATATGGATTTGGAAACAGCAAAGTTGTCTTTTCTTTACCCAATTATTTTTTTTCTTTTTTCGTTAATAAATTGGGTCTAAACTGATTTCATTCAGTTGACGCTTTAAAATACAAGTAAGGATTTTGAGACAAGAGAAAAGAAGTGATGAAAAGAGAAGAGAAAACAAAAACGTACAAGATCGTCGAAGTTGAGCTTGTGGATATCGTCGGGGGTGATCCCTAAAAAGGTATGGGAGATCATTCGGTGTTGGATTTTTTCACCCACCCTCCAATTTGATTCATTACTGAAATTTATAGTCAATTGAAAGGAAATCTTGATGTTCTTGATAAAAAGTTTGAGTTTCTTGTTGGTAGAATTGTTATTGATCTCTCTTAGTTTTAATCTATGTATCCGGACTGTTTGTGAGTCTAAACTATTGGCAAATAAGTTATTTAGTGATCCTTTGTTTTTGGGGTGGAATCCATGGGATTTTGGTAAGGTTTAGAGATAAAAACAAAGAATAAAGTCGGAAAACCCGTTGAAGTGATGCTAGGGCGCCGCGCCTCCAGAGCGTCTTAAGACAAAGTCTGTTCGTCAGAATCTGGCGTGCCGCACCTCTAACAGTGCCTGAGGACATCCTCTGTCAATAAGGCTATGGTGCTCTGTACCTCTCAGAGTCCCCTACACTATAAGGTACGTCTAAACATCATGAAATCATCCAAAAACATGAGATCAAGAACCTTAAATCCATAATCTGATTGAAAGAAAGTTCAAATAAAAGTCTAATAAGTTAAAAATTTAACTCTAAAGGTTAAGAAGTATGACAGAGTAAAGTTTCTAGAAGTCCCAAGAGTATTATTTAAACGTTTTAACTTCGTTTTAAAGCTCAAGTCTTGAGTTAAAGAAAGAATAAATGTTGAAGTCTTTCCTTCAAAGAATTATAAAAGAACTAAGTATTTCCCTGAAGAGTTGAAGTTCATCTTTTAAGGAAATATCAGGGAATTAAGTATATCTTGAGGAGTCGTTTCAAAACTCAAGTTTCAAGAGAAGTAGAGAGTAAAGAGTAAAGAGTTAAGTTCAACTTATATTCTTCAAAAGTATAGGGAGACTAAGTATCTCCAAAGTTATTTTTAAATGTTTTCACATTTGAAAAAGTAAAGAGTCTTCGGGCTAGTTTTCAAACTGAAGTAATAGATTTATAAAATTAAGCATGTGGGGAAACAATGATTTTCAAGAGAGTTTTAAAGCTATGTTTTGAGCACTAATCTCAAAGCACAGAATCAATATGTTTTAAAAACATAAGAGCCAGTATATTTTTAAGAGTAGTATTGAGCCTTAATGTAGGGATGCGAGTTTCAGATTAACTCAAGTATTTGTGAAAACCATGTAGAAACCATAGGTAGAATAGGGTCATACTTTTTGGATGAATCCTTTTTGGAGTTTACTAGTGGATCCATTAGGCAGTTCAGGTCCTATACTTTGGAAGGTTTAGGATGATCCTTGGCAGCGTAAGGTAAAAATAATGTATCATCACTATAGCTATTAAATAATGGTTGTCGGTTAGAGAAACTTTCAGAGTAGTAGTTGCATGGTTCCTCAAGAGGTTCTGCCTAGTATGAATGGGGGTATGGTACTTCATTCATGCATTACAAGAGAAGACTTTGAGAGGTAACATGATATATTTTTTATATTATTAAGATTACATCATATTATTTTGTAATTTTTACGTACATTTTAGAGTTAATGGTATCTTTGCATATACATAGTTGAAAACCATGTATTAAACAACTTTTCTTTATATTGCACATGTCTTTAAACTGCCATATAATGAAATGAGTAGTTATTCATGAGTTGAGCAGAGCCATGGTAAGTCTTCTTTCTTACTCCTTTTCAAGTCTATTTAGTTTTAGCATTCGAACTCGCATACTTATACATTAAATGTACTCATGCCAGTTGGCCTACATCGTTTTATGATGCAGATGTAGGTAACCGGGATTAGCAAACGACATTTTGTTGACACAGATGGAGATCTAGAGTCTGTGGTGAGCCTCCTTGCATTCCGGAGGACATCCATTTCTTTTTCTTTTAGTAGTTTAGTTTTAGGATTTTGTGGGGTCTTTCCCGATATCCCTATTCAGTCAGTTTAGAGGCTTCGTGGAATCTAGTATTTCAGTTTAGAGTTTGTACCTACTTGTTAAGACTTAATTTCCATCATGACCAGATATTATATGAATTACTTTCCTTTAAACATGTCTTATTTCTTGTTTAAGATGAGTTTAGCCTTCTGCTGAGTTAAGTAAGCCATGCCAAGGGTTCGCTTGAAAGACAACTATGGTCTTTGAATGTCGGTCCCCCCCAGGATGTAGGCTCGGGGCATGACAACTTATTTACCATAGACAATGGATAATTCACCTTTAGTCAAACATATCAAGGAAAGCAACTTACAACAATAATCTAAGTTAAGCATACATAATACAAGTAGTTCTCATATCAACATACTTCATGATGTATCGTGAGTTTATGGTATATTTTATACACTTCACTTAAAAGTTGTGTGTTTAGAGCCCATTTTTATTAGTTTTTATATGTTCTTGGCATGTTTTTGTAGAAAAGATGTTCAGGCGCTGAAATAAAGAGACATTTGAGAAAAATGCAGAAAAAGAAAACTATGGAGGTGATCTACGGATTGTAGGTCCATAAATGCTCTGTAAGTGATGCTCGTAGATCAGCAGGCAAGGCAAAGAAGAAGGATCTGGGAAATTGGACCAAGTTTGGAACCACGACGACTATTGGCAGTCCATAGATTGATCTACGAACCATACAACTAGACAGTAGAATGTGACTGCAAGGGTTCAAGTATATGACTCTTGAAAAATCCTAGGTGTGGAGCTACGGAGAGGAATGACAAATCATTTATTGATCAACGGCCCGTACTTGAGGTTCGTCAGTTTCCTCATAGAAGGTGATTTTTTAGAGCTAAAATTTTTTTTTGTCCTAACAGATGGAAGGTAATTATGGACCGTAGATCTGTAATGATCGGAGAGTACCCTCTAGACGTTACCAGAGTACTCGATCTCAAAGAGGCCTTATAAAAGACCTTAGCATAATTGTCACTAAATTAAAATAATGCGGAATTTAAATCCTTTTACAATAAAAGTTCAAACTTCCTTTTTCATAAGCAAATAGTAAGAATCTAATAATATTGTCACACATACACCATATATTTATAAGAGTTCAACAAAAAGTCTTCAAATAGGGTCATTATCCCTTTAGACACAATACTCTTTTAGAACAAAAGTACATAAGAAATATTACTAAGTCTATTACATCAATTAGAGAAATCATAAAGTGGCATTGAGTGCATTATTCCTAGGATATTTGAGGACCTACCACAAGTCTTGGAGATAAGAAGTCCAATATTTCTTCAAGGATGGAAAAACAACCTATTAGCCAGAACCTATACTGATAATAGCAAAAGGGAGAAAGGGATTGGTACAATTTAAGCACTAAGTATGGAGAAATTCATAAAACCCTTTAAAACATGAGAAAGGGACATTTACATGTAAAGTATGCATTTATGAAGTTTCTGAAAGCACGTTACATCATCAAGACAATACCTCAACAATGTGAAAACCACAAAGAAGTCATGACCTTAGCACTTCCTCAGGTCCACTTGTGCAATGTACAGTTAGCATCCCGTACTACCAACCCTACCAAGCATCCCCATATAAATCACCTTCGCCACACATATTATATTTACAGTCATCATTCCATTGATCCTAAGTAAATTATAGGCTTCATGAGAAAAATTTTAAAGGATATGTTCACTTCAACTATTATCCATACAACATACATATTCTCACATTACTTCATGACTACAATGAACTTCCTATAACATCGTTCAAAACCTACTAGTGCAATGATCAAGTGAAGGTCCATACCCCACTTGTACTTAGTATACTTATTAGAATATCATAGGCAAGTTCATACTTCATTTGTTACTTTTAGAGAAGATCAACCATAACCATCATAGACCATGAGAGCTTACATGAAATCCGGTGTCATTAATTCTACAACTAAAAAGGGTGTTCTACTTGCAAAGGTATAACCTATATACTAGATATTATGAGGATCTACCAGTTATGTACTATGAGGGCACATAGTTAAGGAATAGGGAGATTGCTTAAAGGATTTCTCCTATTGCATTAACGGAGGAGTCCCCATCTCATGAGTATCCCAGGATAACCCAACCTCTTCAATTAATGGAATGGTTTTTCCTTATTGTCCATATCCTCTTGGTGCTTAGTAAACTTTCCCAACTTACTACCATTAGTTTTTTTTATTGTAATTACATGTGTGAAGAGTAATCCATATTCATTCAATACAATTTTAAATAAATCTCTTAGATTCATTTGGTGAAAATACAATTTCATAATATAATTTACATACTTATGTGATTAGCACATTCCTAATCTCAATTATAGTGCTTTCATGACGACTATAATTTCAATCAACACAAGAGACTAAATTCATTATACATAATTCATTCCACACAATAGGTAAAGTTCAAAATAATGTAAACCATCCGAATTCCTTTTTTTTGCATCCTTCCATTTTCCATACACCTTGCAAGCAAATCCAAAGTCTGTGTACAATATTATTTATCATATATACAAACCATAAAATTTACCCTCTTTTCAAGGTTAGGTATCAAGTATCATAATCACCCTCATCTACATCACAATAGGCATGAAAAAAAAGATTCTTTAACAAGATAATCATCAACTACAATGCATCATGTTCATATTTGATCAATTCATCCATCAACATTCATGAAATCGGGTTATAGGGTGCACATGTCTTCTTGGATTTTTTTAACAATATAAATCATAAATTAATCCTAATATATTCTTAATACAAGTCACATAACATAAGGAAAATGGTTTAGGAGTGAACCCATGGCTAGATAACAAAACCCTAGTTTTGGTCACAATATAGATATCGAAAATAAATGTTGAAGGGCTTCATATATAAACTAATCCATGAATAAATATCCTTATACAATAATTAATGATATTCCACGAATTTTAAGTGAAAAAGGATGAGTCTTGAGTACCCTATCTTGAGTTCTTCGTTGTTCTTCAATTGTGTGTTAGAGAGAGAATTTATGAGAGAGGGAAACTGTGTTTCTATTTTTGATTTGGGAGTTATCAAGCGTAGGTTGGTTTAGTGAGTTAATGTGATTTAATATATCTAAATTACAAAATTATACCAACCCCAAACTTAATTGGCCAAGGTTGGAATTTACTAATTCACCCTTGGCTTGGCAGCGACTTGAACCAACTCGTAGGCATCATCGACGGTCCACCATCATTTGACTCAGATAATAGTCAAATGGAGCCTTGGATCCACATTATTAGTTTGTACTCATGACAGAGCGTGACTAAATCGATGGGGCGTCGTTTGACCTCATTGTTGCACACTATTTTTGGCAGTTTCTTGGATTAATTGTTTGGATCCTCCTCTAGAGCTCTTAGGGTGGTCCTCGGGGAGTCATAGAGGGATGTTTTGACCCTAAACATACTTTAATGTGAACAGTAAGATTTTTCACCAAGTTTGGCTTTCATACGACTCCTTAAACCCATCGAAATGCCTAAAGGCACACTAGGTAATTTTCACAAATCTACGGACGTTGTGGTCGTCTGTTGATGTTTAGGCTTTTATACTTCCTAATAAAGCTACATACATTCATTTAGGTCTAAAATTAATATTATTTACTATATAAGGATCTAGTATAGGTCATGGAACTTTTGGGGTATAACATTATCCCCCTTTGGGAACATTCGTCCCCCATGTCACCTTAACTGTTTTATAAGGAAAGAAAGACACTCAATACTAGCAGTCCAACAACAACAACAACAACAATGAATCACATCTTATAGGATTACTTCTCAACTCTATTCAACACATAATCATAGCATTACACATAGAAACTAAATTCACAATTCGTGACACATACAAGCTAACCATTTCATATCACCCAATGAGGAAGTGACTTTTCACTTTCAATATGAGCTCAAAATTAACATCAAAGAGTTAACAAGCAATTATTCTTCTCAATAAAACATTAAATTATGCTCACTACAATATCATGAAGTCAAGTATACACATATCATATGAGTGCAAGTTAAACTTGAGAGCATATTTCATAAAAACTCATTTTAAGCATTAACCTTTACAAAGATGTGGACATACTAAGAAAAACAAGCTAAGTTCGAAATTATTCATAATTTTTATTTTAAGAGTACCTACTAACCTCATCTTTGACTAGGACTAAGAGGAAAGATTAGGATAGCGGGGCTTCATGTCGGCCTCGGCATCCCATATTGCACCCTTAACTAAATGGTTTTTCCATAGGAATTTTACAGAAGCAACAACTTTTTTCCTTAATCTCTTGACTTGCGATCTAAGATCTTGACTGGAACATCTTCATAAAAAAGGTTCTCATTCACGCGTAACACTTCTAATGGGAGAACAGACACAGGGTCGCCTATATATTTCTTGAGTACAGAAACATGGAATACCGGGTGAACCTGGGCTATCACAAGCAACTTTCCCAACCCTCTTTAATATTTCATAAGGGACCACATAACAAATACTAATTTTCCCCTTCTTACTAAATCTCATCACTCCTTTCATGGGTGAAATCTTCAAGTAAAATCAATCACCTACTTCAAACTCAAGATCCCTTTTTCTATTGTCGCATAAGATTTTGTCGACTATAAGTTGTCCTTAACCTATCTCTTATTGTCCAAACATTTTCCATAACCTTATAGATTATCGCGAGACCAAGAAGTGCAAATTACCAATTGTTGAACCACCCAATCGGAGATTGACATCTCCTACCATAGAGTGCTTCAAATGGTGCCATGGAAATATTCAAATGATAGCCATTATTGTCAGAAAATTTGACCAATGGTAGATGGTCATCCCAATTATTCTTGATGTTAATGACACATGACCTTAACATATCTTATAGGTTTTGTATGGTTCGTTCCACCAAATCATCTTTTTGTAGGTCAAAAGTGGTGTTAAGTTTTACCTTGGTACCAAGCACACTTTGGAATAATTTCAAAACATGAGAAGTCAATTGAGTTCCCCTATCTGAAATGATGGACAAGGGAACTGCATGCATTCTCACTATCTTTTTTAGATAAAATTTAGCATAATCTTCTGCCAAATAAGTTGCTTTGACGGGAATAAAATGGGCTGACTTTGTCAACCTATCAACAATCACTCATATCGAATCATTTTTCCTACGTGTACGAGGCAGACCCACAATGAAATCCATGTTGACATATTCCCACTTCGAAGAATGAATAGCCACTTCTTGATTTAACCCTCCCGGTCTTCGATATTCGGCCTTAACTTGTTGACAATTAGGACATTTAGCCACGAATTAAGCTATATCTCTCTTCAACCCTTTCAACCAATAGATCTCTTGTAAGTCACGTTACATTTTGGTGGACCCCGGATGAATATAATATCAGGATCCATGAGCCTCTTTAAAAAATTGTCTTCATAAGTCATTCACATTCGGTACACATAACCTATATTGATAGTGAAGTACCCATTCCCCCCCCCCCCCCCGGGAGAAAGATTAATTAGATTTTCTAAGGGTCGATTCCTTAAACTCCATGAATAAAAGATCAAGAGTATTGCTTCGACTTAACCTCAACCACTAAAGATGATTGGGAGTTATGACGGATCATGAATTCCCCTTTTGAAAAATCTTCTAACCAAACACCCAAACAGGAAAATTGATGCACCTTTTTCCCTAGCTCTTTCTTACCTTCGGAAACATGGACCAAACTACCCTTGATATTTTACTTAAACCATCTACCACCGCATTGTATCTGTCGGGGTAGTAAAGGACACTCAAATCATATTTATCTAAGAGTTTTAACCATCTTAGTTGCCGTAGATTTGACTCTTTTTGAGTGAATACATATTGGAGACTTTTATGGTCAACGAACACATCCATATGTACCAATATAGATAGTTCCTCCATACCTTCAAAGCAAACACTATGATCGCTAATTAAAGATTATGAGTTGGATAATTCTTCTCATACACCTTGAGTTGTCTAGATTCATATGCTATCACTTTTCCATGTTGCATGAGGACACAACCCAAACATACTCGAGAAGCGTCAAAATATATCACTCACGTTTGTGCTTTTCGGCAAGGCCAATGCCAGAGCGAAGGTAAGTTTGTCTTTTAACAATTGAAAATTCTTCGCACATGTCGCCAATCATAAAAAGTTAGCCTTTCTTTGATTCAAGGACATCAATAGATATGCGATGGAGGAAAATCCTTAAACAAACATCCTATTGTACCCGGACAAACTCAAGAAGCTTCAAATTCCTCTAGGGCTCAAAGGTCTAGGACAACTTTATGATTGCTTCCGCTTTTCCCGAATATACTTTTACCTCTTTAGTAGAGACAATGTAGCCAAAAAAATAAATTGATCTCAACCAAAACTCACACTTATTATATTTGGCAAAGAGTTGGGCATCCTTGAGACTATTATCAAATCGTTCACATGGTCACCCTCACTTTTAGAGTATATCAAGATGTCATTAATAAATTCAATTACAAATAAATCAAGATAGTCTCTAAAAACTCGACTCATAAGGTCCATGAAAGTCACAAGGCATATTTTAGGAAAAAAGACATGACTCGGTATTCAAAATGACCATACCTAGTTCAAAAAGGTTTTTTTAGGTATGTCAACCTCTCTATCTTTTAGTTGGTGATATCCCGACCTCAAATTGATTTTCAAAAAATTAACTCACACCTTGTAGTTGGTCAAACAAATCATCGATCCTATGAAGAGGATACTTATTCTTTATAGTGACCTTGTTCAATTGTCAATAATTAATAAAATTCTACGAGACCCATCTTTCTTTTTCAAAAACAACACCGGGGCACCCCACGAAGATATGCTCGGTCGAATAAAGCCCTAATCTAGTAGATCCTTGAGTTGAGTCTTTAATTCCTTCAACTCATCCTGGGCCATTCAATAATCTATACCTTAACTCAACTCTCGTAACGACATCTATCTCAATATATTTATACTTGAAACAGACCTCAACTCATGTTAGGGATTCCACTCAAATCAATATCAACTCAGTGCTAACCGTTAATTCCAGTGTACTTATTAATTCATAATTTCTTTCATTAGATAACTCACTAGATTATGCATGATAATAACCTTTCACCATTCATGTCATTATTTAGCATTAGATTTAATTAGGTGAGAATTGCCTTCAAACCTTAGAATCATCTATATTTGAGAAAATCAATTCATACGATGTTCATGAGAATAGCCATTCAATGACACAGCATCATAATAATCATGGATACTTTATTCATATTCATGCATAATTATGTATGAGAGAATAGAATTTCAACAACACCACAATAACATCATAGTCATAATTACTTTACCCTCAAAGTGTTCTTAAAACATATACAAAACCTTCATAAAACATGCATAACATCATAAATTTCCTTTTCAAGTGTCAAAGATCGTCTCATATAACCACGTCTATAATTCACTACATACATAATTTAAATAATCAATTCACTACATAAAAAATGTCATAACATTCTCCTATAATCAAGAAACCTGCATCAAACGATCATCATTGAGGGAAGTTAGGGATTTCATGGGTCCTTTGGTATTTCACCATAAAAATCATAATAATGACCAATTCAATCATCATATAAAGTAATTCAATCCTTAAAGTCTCTTTAGAAAAGAACCCATCACTTATAGTATAACCTTAGCTTTTGGGTATGAGGTAATTTCTGTATTTGAAATTGAGCTTTGAAGGTACTCCATGGATGAATATTGTCCATTAATGAAGAAATATCATACCTTATCTATAATTTTAATTAAGTTGGCATGGAAGCATTGCTTCTTGAACCCTAGAGCCACCTTCTTTCTTCTTTTTCTTCCTTGAGGTTTTAGAGAGTGAATGTTTTAGAGAAGATAAAATTTTGGGATTTGATTACGGGGTTTTGAATTAATGTCTTATTATAGGTGAATTTGAATTAAAATAACTTATATAATTACCCTAAACGACCTCAATTTAATTGGACGTAAACCAAAATTTCCCAAACTAACCCTCTCTTAAAGTGAGGTATTAGGGACCACGTGGGGCTCAATGATCCGTGGTCATGATCACGAGGCATGGTCCAATATATGGCTGTGATTCAGTAGCTAGGCACTTTTTTCCTTTATCTCAAAATCCCAAAGCAATTTCATGAGGGGATCCACAAGTCGTGGTCCCTCTTGTGGGTCTTGAGGTAGTGGACAAGTCTTCTTGACTTGGTCTCCTTGAGGCCAAGTGAAGACCACGGTCACTCACACAAACCTTGGTGTCCTTCTCCAACTACTAATTGGCTCGTGGGAAGGGTCTCATTTTGGGAAAATTTTGGGGAGCCTACTGCCTAGGCCTCCATGGGTGGCAACACAGGTCAATGTGTTCACAAAGGGTTTTCAAGACCTTCGTGGAGGTAGGGCAGTGCCTTGGACAACTCTTTGTCAACCTTGGTCCCCTTGACTTTTCCCTCACACATTTCCTTGACCCTTTCCCATTTTCGTTGACGTTAACCCTCACGTTTAGCTCTAGTTTAGCCTACTAGTTTCAAGTGTATTAAAAATTTATTATTTATGTTATTTACTTTTAATGTTTAATAAGGATTTATTAGTTATAGTGGTTCATAGTCCTAATTGAATTTAATTTCTTACTTTTATAAATAGGGATGTTGTTGGTTATATTCAATACATAAAATATAGGAAATGCATAATATATATAAGCTTTTCAAAAAACCTAAAAGAAAACTAAACTTCTTAATATGATTTTTGATTAGAGTCGAGTACCCGTGATCCTAATGTATGATGGACAAGAGACGACTACCATGATCCTATAGTAAGATGGATTAGACGAGACTACCCATGATCCCAAAGTAATAAGGGCTAGAGGCGATTACCGATGCTCTTTTAAAATGAGTCAAGAGGCAATTCCCCATGTTTATAAAAGATAAGCTAGATATGTATTGATACATGATGAGCTTGATTGTTGCTTGAGTTGCACTCCATGATGAATATCACTGGTTGAGGATTACCTATGTATTGTCTAAGTATGATTAGAGGTTACTTCAAAAAGTATTCCTTATACGTTGATATGATCTATTATATGCATTTATTAGGATTTATGACTTATGTTGTCTAACTCTTAGGATTATATTAATATTTATGAAAGTAATCATATTTAGTACTGTATTGTACTAACACATACTCTTTCCTACATTTCTTACCCAAATATAGGAATTGTCGTTCCCGACTTTCATCCCCGTGGATAGGGTCGATAGTAGAGGCAAGGTTTAAAATTTTTTATTCCTCATAACATTCGGGGATTAAGCCATCATTTCCTTATGTTATTTTAATTTTAGTTTTGAACATTGTTTTATGGGTTGTGTCCTAAGATTTTATTGTATTATATTGTTTTTTTGAAAAGTGTGTGAGACTTCTACTTTCTTTAATAAAAATTTTAATATGCTTTAGAATGTGTTAAATTTTTCCGATTTTGCATTGTCCTTACTATGATGTAAAGTGGCTTATATGAGGCCTTTTATGGTCGTTTATCCTATGAACATCTAGGGGATACTTTGGTCGTGACAAACTTGGTAATCAGAACATAAGGTTTATAATGGTTCTAGGATGTGTCAAAACCACATCAAGTATAGTCTTGTTCATGAGTGTGAAGCGCGCCACATTAATGAATGAGAGTCTAAAATATGTATATTTAGGAAACTTCACTTATTTATTATTCGAAGTCGTTTGATAGAGGTCAACTCTATAAGATCTCTCTCGTAATCCTTATCCGATGGTCTAGATATAATGAATACTAGAAATGCTTTTGCTAGAAGGAATAAGAGAGAACATATTGGTCAAGAAGCTCCTCCTCAAATTTTGGTTGGCCGTTTCGCCAAGCAAGTGACTAATATGGAGTTTAGAACTGCTTGTCAAGTATTGGCTCATACCGTGATGATCAAATCCAACAAAGAGATTGTGGTACTCGTGAACCCATATATGCGTACAACAACATTTAAAGTTAGAGACTTCACTAGGATGAATCCTCCAGAATTCTATGTTTTGAAGGTTGAGGAAAATTATCAAAAGTTCATTGATGAGGTTCATAAGGTGTTGATTATTATAGGAGTGACTCCAGTGGAAAAGGCAAAATTCACCACTTATCAAATTTAGGGTTTTGCTCAAATTTGGTTAAACTATGGAAGAAAGAAAGACCTGAATATGTGGGTCCTCTAGAATGGGAAAGGTTTCAGCCCACTTTTTTGATAGGTTATTTACTTTGATATGAGATCTTGAATTTATTAATCTCTAACAAGGAAATATGAGTCTAAAAGAATATCCTTTGAAGTTCACTCAATTTTTAAAATATGCTCCTTCTACAGTTGTCGACTCTAGGGAAAGTATGAGAAAGTTCTTACCAGGTGTGTCTGAATTGGTAGTGAAAGAGTGTCGTGCAGCTATGCTTGTCTATTGTCACATCCTAGAAATACTCCCTAGATGTAAGCGGCGGCAGCGTTCTCGGAGAGGACTAACATTAGCCTCTTAGAATTCATCGTTACATTCATATGTTAATAAAAGTGCGAAAAATTAAAACTTTTCATCTACATCTACTTCATGAGGTTTACTTGGGCCTCTCGCTTACACATAATATATTCATAGCAAGTTTGTTTAGACTCCTCACATAAAAAGATTACATAGCCTTCTACTTTTACGTTACATATATGTAAGATACACAACATAGTCTTAATAAGGATGTCTCATACTAGACCAGCTAAAAGGAATAGAACAATATGGGAATAGCCCTTACACAAATGTATAAATGTCACTTAGGGCTTACAACATTATCTTTAAATAACAAGAGTGAAATGATTGTCTTTATACTATAGGAATGTAACATAGGTAGAATGAGAAAAAGGCATCATCCTCTGAACTTGAGGACATACCCACACTTGGAGTAATGATCCAAACCTTACTTGCAAATTGGTCAGGAAACCTTCAACGACCGGAACCTAAAATGTTGGGGAAAAGGGAGAAATATGGGTTAGTACAACACTTGTACTAAGTATGGAAACATATGCACACTCAATGAAGAAATCATGCTAAAAGGAACATTTGTTCAAAACCATACCAAGTTAGTTTGAAAAACCTTATGCACATTCAAGAACACATATAGGACAATAACACCACATATTCATTAAGACAATAGCATATTCAACAGAAGGCCAACATCATCAAGAATAACCAAGTCAACATGTTTAATAGCATATTAGAATCATAACTAAAGCAATTCCAACATCATGTACAACATAATACATGTCCAAGAATTCATAACATCAAAACATATGCAAGGCCCTCACCCATAACCCACCATCAAGCCTACAAGTGCAGTGACCAAGAAAATTCTCATAACCTTACTCAACAATGTAAACCCAAAAAAGGAACATAAGCAATGCCTAACATCACATAACATAGTCTCAAGGGCATTCATCAACATATTTAGCAATATAGACCAATAGCATGTTTATACATGAAACCAACATCATATGGTATCATCAACATGTAAAGTCAACACATATACTTCATTCACGTTATAAGAGCATAATAAATTGAGAACATCATTCTATGTCTCCCCTCAAGGCCAACTAGGTCAATGTATAGATAGAGTCCCATACCATTACCTAGACTAAGTCACACCCCTTAAATCATCCTAGTTAGAGTTTGCTTTATTATTTTATTTTACCTTCGGTAACATTTGCCTTAACCGACATAGACCACAAGAGCTAAATGTTGAATCCGGTTTCACAAAACTCTACACCAAAATAAGGTGGACTACTTCTCATGGTAGTACCAAGACATGAACATTGCATCTACGTGGATCCACTAACTAGTATTCCTATTGGGCAACATAGTTCAAGAACTAAGAGATATTATTTAGAACCCTGTTTATGACTTTTCCATTATAGTCTCCAATCTCATGAGTACAATAATGAACCTACCTTCCCTACTTGGGAAGAGAGACTCCTCACTAGTGGTTCACTCGGTGCTAAGCTAGAGTCCCTTTTGAAATGTCTTTTTATAACAATCATAATTTTCTTTAGGTCATAAGAGAATAGCTCCTTTTATAGTTATAATCATTAGCTTTGTAGAAATTGTATGAGAACACCTTTCATTACAACCCTCATATGTGGTATTAGCACATTAACAATATTATATCATAGTAAGGCACATATGTAATTCATAACCAACCTTATATCATTACATTTTAAGCATAATGTCACAATGACATAATCAAGACGTTTAAATTGCATCATTATACCACACCTACCTAATCCAATTACAATACATACTTCAATTGAACTTCATCACCAAGTACAAGCCATCATAATTGAAGCAAAGGTTTAGGATAACACAGACATACCTAGTCTCCTTCTAAAGTCACCATCATGGTCGTACCATTAATCAAGTAAATTAAATCCAATAGTGGGTGTAATAACATAATTCAATATTAAATAAAACAATAGCGAAGTCAATTGCATCTCAACAACTCAATTTAATACTAATTCATAACCTAGGGTTAGAAACTTGGGTCAATTTCATGATCTATTCCACAAACTAGGTTAACTCATCAAGAACTAGAATAATGAATCATAATACATCATAATCTAAGAATAATATCAAAATAAACCATAGATAATACAATTTCAAAGATCAATTTCATATTAGAAAGAAACCCATATGAAATAATCTTTTTGAAAACCAATTTTGGAAGAACCCTTTGGAGAAAGGATTCCCAAAGGTGAAAGGTTCCCATGAATGTTATTTGTTGAGATTGATGGTGAATAGAAATATTATTTATGCCCTAATTACCTTGACCTATATGTTCAGTGGAGTTCTTCTTTGGGAGAGAGAAAGTAGAGAAAAGGAAGAGCAAATTGGTGTTATGGGAATTGGGGGTGTTAAGGCTTAGGGTAGTTTATTACGTCATTTAACTATATTAATTAACCACCTCCTAATCCCTAATAAACCCCCTAAATATCTAACTTAATTAAATGAACAAACTAAAACATCACAGAAAGTGCAAGCTTGACCTACGAGACCCTGAACTGCAGGTCATAGGTTAGTCGACAGCCAAGACCCCCACCGTTCTATGAAACTACAGTTTTGGTCAGAGAGTTGTCATTTTTCCATTTTGGAAAATGGTCTAAGTGATCATCCATAGAGGCAATCGACGCCCCATCGATTGGACCACGCCTTGTCGTCATTCATAGTTGGTAGACACTGTCCATGACAATTTTTTGGTCAAAATGGACGGGTCTTCTTCAAGGACCCCTAGGGTGGTCCTTGGAGAGTCTTCAAGTTTTTTTACCAAATTTCATCAATTTTCAAGTTTTTAAACCTCGTGAAATAGGCTAAAGCACACTAGCAGCTTTTGGACTAGTCTCCGGATGTGATGGACGTCTTGTGACGTTTTGACTCTAGAACTTACTAGATGACTTTTATACACTATTATTGACCTTAAAGCAGTGTTAAAACCCTGAGACACTAAGACTCTAGATTAGATTTGGATTTTTGGAGTGTTACATCCATGACATGGATATTTCTCGTCTCCTGATCATGCCCAACAGATTAAAGAGGTTAAACTTAAGGAGAGGTCTAGGGAGATGAAGAGGTCTAGAACTAGTGATGATAATTTATATTATGAAAAGTCCGTTGAACATGGTATTCCTAGGTACCTATAAAGGTCTTTCAAGCAAGGTTCCTTCAATACTCCAAAGTTCAACAAAGAGGGAGTGCAAAACCTAATAATCAAGGAAATGGTAGTGGGTCGTCATTGCCAAATTGAACTAAGTGTGAAATAAAGCATGAGGGAAAATTCCTAGCGTGTTCCAATGCTTGTTTTTGTTCCGATAAGATGGATCACAAGATAAGTTATTTTTCCTCAGTTGCTAAGAATGAGGGAGATAGTCGTCGTAGGGCTAAACCCTATCCTTCATTCAATCCAAGTGGTTCTGGTAATCCAAGAGCAATTTTAAAATCTATTTCTTCTTAATCGTTCTACTCCTTATGTAGGTGAGTTGTGATCCCATCACTGGACGTACTAATCAGATTATCAAAAAATTGTGCACGTAATTATATCATTTGTGTTGATATTTTTGCAAACATCATGTTGCAACATAATAATAGGAATACATGAGACAATTTAGAAGAAACGTCTATTAGGACCATTAAATATCTAAAAAAATCCACTAGGTGGATGAATAGGTCCACAAATATTTGTTACATTCCTAAAATGCAGGGGATTCAGCCTCAACTTTCGTTAATGATGGTCTTACAAAAATATGTGGTTTTGCTAACAAGCAGTACAAGAAAATTCACCATTTGAAAGAATTTTTAGGTTCTTTAATGGATTTCTATTTTAATTTTCTATGATTTTTCTAACCATTATAGACAAATGATGTCCTAGACAATTATGCAAAATTAACAAAGTACTGAAATTAGTAAACTTCTTACTTTACTATAGAATGTGCTTCAATTGAACTAATTTTTGTCCAATACAAGCCTGAAGATAAATCAAAACTTGAAGATTCTACCTTCTCCGCTTTGTCAATATCTTCAATTGCTTGATTCTCCATGAAAATAATATCACGGCTTCTCACAAGTTTCTTTTCAATTGGATCATATAGCATGTAACCAAATTCATCTAGGCCATATCAAATGAAGATGCATTGCCTTGTCTTGGCATCTAACTTTGACTTCTCATCTTTCGGCACATGTACAAAAGCTTTGCACCAAATACTCTCAAATGATCATAGGAAACATCTTATACATACCAAACACTATTTGGTACATCACTTTGCAAAGCAACAACAGGAGATAGATTAATAACATGTGCAACGGTCAATAAAGCCTCACCCCAAAATGAGTTTGACAACTTTGCTTGAGAAAGCAAACATCTAACTCTTTCCATCAAGGTCCTGTTCATCCTCTCAGCCAAACCTTTAAGCTGACGAGTCTTGGAAGGAGTCTTCTGGTGTCTAATACTTTAATGCTTGCAGTATTCGTCAAATGATCCACAATATTCACCACCATTATCAGTACGAATACATTTCACTTTCTTTCAAGTTTCTCTTTCAACTGTAGCCTGAAACTGCTTAAGGACACCTAACACTTGGTCTTCAAGACATAGACCCAAAGTTTTCTCGAGAAATCATCCATGAAAGTGACAAAGTATAGTGCACCACCTAATATCTTTGTCTTCATTGGACCACATAAATCAGAGTGCAGTAACTCAAGAAACTCTGTTTTTCTCGAAGGAGGGTAGGACTTAAAGGAAACTCTATGTTGTTTACCAGCCAAGCAGTGCTCACATTTTTCTAACATACCACTTTGGAATTTTGGCAATAATTTCTTCTTGGCTAGAACATTAAGTCCTTTCTCGCTAATGTTGCTAAGCCTCTTGTGCAATAATGTTGGAGAGCTATCGCTCTCAACCGCATTCACCATATCAACACAAGTAGATGTCGTAGTCCAGTATAGACCACGAAATTTGTTACCACGAGCCACAAACAAGGAGCCTCTAATGAGCTTCCATTTTCCATCACCGTTTGTATTAACATATCCTTCATCATCTAAAACACTAACAGAAATTAGGTGTAGACGAACATCAGGAGAATGTTTCACATTGATCAAAACTAGTTTAGTTCCAACACTAGTTTCCAAACAAATTGTACCAATACCACCCACCCTAGAAACAGTCTCATTACCCATACTAAAGGTTCCAAAATAACCAGGAGTGTAGGAAGAGAAAAAATCCTTCCCTGATGTCACATGAGATGTGGCACCAATTCCCACAACCCAGCTTTACTCATCACAAGCAATATTTATCATGTTTTCATCAAGAACGGTAACAAGATCTTCGGTGTTGATTGTGGCTAGGAAATTTTCATTGCCATCTTCTTTAGTTTCCTCTTTGTTTTTCTCCCTTTTCAACTTCCTGCTGAACTTCTTTGTGTGCCCTTTCATGCCACAATGATAACACTCAATATCCTTAAGTCTGTCTTTGGATTTGCTCTTATTTTCTTCTCTATGCTGAGAACCACGAGTTTTATTTCTCCCTCTAGGCCAGTCATCAGGACATCCAACGAAGAGGAACCTTGAGTTTTTCTTCTCGTCTCTTCTTCCAAGACACTACTCTTGGCAGAATCCATAGAGATCACACCATCCGGAACATAATTTGACAATGACGTTCTAAATGTTTCCCAAAAATCTGGTAGGGAACCAAGTAGAAGCAAGCCTTGAATTTCTTCATCAAATTTGATGCCCATAGCATATAATTGGTTCATAATCCCCGGAAAATTATTCAGATGGTCTGTCTTCGGAGAACCATCATGATACTTCAAACTCAACATCTGCTTTATTAAGAACATTTTGTTGTTGCCAGTCTTTCGAGCATACAAACTTTCAAGATGCTCCCATAGGGTTCGAGCATGTGTTTCCCCGAAATATGGTTCAAAACATTATCGTCGACCCATAGCCTAATGAACCACAAACATGTCTATGCAACTGATTCCACTCTTCATATGTTTTATTATCAGGCTTTACAGTGGTAAAAACTAGTTTGTAAAAATTCTTAACATAAAACAGATCTTCCATTTTTCCCTTCCAAATGACATAATTAAAACCATTCAAAGTAACCCTTCTACTTGTGTTGGCTTCCATTGTTTTCCCAAAAAATATAGTTATTTCAAATCAACCTAAATCTTTTCTGATGTGGAAGTTCAGAATGTGCTGCAACCACAGAGCATACTCAGATAAAACCTTTTCTCTGATACCAGTTTGTTGGGAAAACGCGGACAAGCACAAAAGTATATATGGTAAAAGTAATGAAAATAAAATGGGAAAATAACGATACCAAGAATTTTACCTGGAAACCCTTCTAAATAAGGGAAAAAACCATGGGCCAAGAGAAACAATTTATATTTCTAAAGTAAGGAATTTTACACTGTGTAGTCAAGAATACAATACTCAAAGTGACTACTACACACTCTAAATGAACAACTCTCTTTTGTTTTCCGTCTTACTAAAATATTGCTCACGCTCTATTTTTCTTCACAGACTATTTTCTTGTATAGTCTATGGAATACCTCACTTTGCTCTCAAAATGGTATTTCTCTCTAACTTGGTGTATTCTACAAATGAGCAAGAATGCTCTATTTATATAAGGATAAAACCATGCCTATGTCACTAATGACATATGTAAATATAGCAAAGTGAAGAATGGTTGCAAATTTTACCAATTTGCCAACCACCAAAATCTTTTAACAAGTGTTTGTACCAATTGAATAGCTAAAGTTGACTAAAAAATGGGATGGATTCAACTCTATTAAGATATACAAACATCAATTATGTATCTAGATCATATGAAATTTTAAACACAAATTAGAAATTAAATATCAATGGTTGTAAATAGTAAATTTAAACTAATAAAAAAGAACTTACCACCAAAATTAAACTCATGCAAACCTAGTAAAAATGGTTTCTGAAGACCATTTTTATGACTAGAAAATTGAAAATGTTCATTTAGGACATCAACTTTTGCTTTTCTTTGATATTAAACAATAACCTTAATGTTCTCAATTAAAATAAATTTTTTAATCATTCAGATATTATAATAAGACAACATAAAATGATTATATGCGACAATCTATTAAAAATAATCAAGTAAACCACATAATTCAAGATAAGATCATTATGCATACCAATTTACTTACATGCAAATTCTACCATTATAGAAATACGTTTTTAATTCTACACTAATAAACAATTACATTAACATGCTGCCTACATATTTTTTAAAATAAAACAGATATCTTTCAAACTGTGAATTTGAAAGATTATTGTATACGAATAACTCTACATATACGCTAAATTAAATACTAATAAAAAATAGAGTCAATATACTACTTACATTTACATCACCTGCAACTTTCATATTAAAACCATCTTTCTGAACTAACTTATTCTCACTATTATATGTTTCTTCAATACATTGATCCTTAGGTTCTCCACATGCAATTCCATTCATCTTACCACTTATAAAAAATATATAAGTTAAACTATTTGTTGAAAATGAGTAATCCCTAAAAAAAATAGTTTTAAGAAAATAATAAATCCATATAGTAATACGTAGACTAATCGGTTCAACACCTAAATTTGTGATGGTTCAAACATCATTTTGAAGTTATTTCAACTCTTGAATGATATGTTTGAATGCAGAATCCATAAAATCCTTCATTTCAACAATCATAGCATCTACATTTTTTGCAAATTTTCCCATGTCATTGTGAACCTAAGAATTTAACAATATTAATAATTCATCAACCAACATTATGACACTAAGTATAATTTATAACCTAACCTTCACAACTTCTTGAGTATTCTTCTGCAAATCCTTCTAAAATGTCATAGTCGGATTAGTTTCAACATTATGTGAAGAATTATGAGGCAAATCTTTGTCATTTATCCATAAAACACTTTTAGTCTGTTCCTTATCTTTCCTTGTAGATTTATCACATTCACTCTTCTTGTTGATTGTTAAATTTCTCAAAACACTAAGGTTTTCTACTTCGATAAAAGCAAGCTCATCATCAATGAAAATAAGATGTTTAAATGTAAACTGCACAAGAATAAAACTTTATGACTATAAGCTCCTCATATACAATAAATCTAATTCATAGTAACTACATAATATTTATAACCTGTTTGCCATATTTTCTTAAAATCCTTTTATTGGGTTGTTTAAAATAGATCAGGTTTTTCATAATATTTCTATCAAATATTCGAGAATGCTGATTGAATGTACAGGTTGCTATTGAAATATCAAATTTATTTCAACATTCGTAAAACCATATTTGCAATGCAAGTGGAAACCCTTTAAACTTTACGCAATTTGAATCTGAAGTCATTTGGTCTGATATGGAATGTCGTAGGTTGAGAAAACTTAGATTTCCCCAAGGATACATATTGTATTGACCAGACTAAACACAAAGAAAATGATCTTTTGGAATATGTGAATTCATTGAGGGAAGACAATATGAATTTACTAATTAGATAATTCACTGATATATATATCCAAATAATCTTCTTCCAAAATCAGTCCATCTCCTTTATACAATGTTATGAAATCATCATTGAAAACCTTATCAATGGCATTCGGAAATTAACGGTAAAATATCTTTGATGTACTATTCAACTAATGATCCACACTCATACACCCACCACACTTGAAATCAGTTATTACCCTAAATTCACTAAGCCCAATTGCAATTCTTTACCATTTAATTTAAAAATAAACATGTCATCACGACTATTAGATAAATTTTGAACTAAACTTCAAATAATCTCTGGTTGGACTTTCAATTGGGGTAAATCTAGAAGATAACCAAAAGGTTATGCTCTTAACAAGTGGACACTATCAGTCTTTCTGAGAAATTTTGTTATATCATAAAAAGAATTGATATTGAAATATGAACACCATCACTACTATTTCTTCTTAATATAAAAATAATATATAAAAAATTCATAAATTATAATATGAAGAAAAGGCAAATATTTAACATATAAACTAAGAATATTTGCATCGAACAGTAAAATATTTAATACATCAATAACAAACGAAAGTAAAAACTTACCTTTTGTGGTTGTGTCGCATCTTTCCATTTCTTACTAAATCACACAAGAATTTTTTAAATTTACAACCTTCCTACCTTTGCTTCCAGAAATGACAGCAACTCTCTACACCACAAAATTATTGATTGTTAACATGTTTTGAAAAAAGAACAAAATTTAAAACTTGCAGGTCACAAAAAAGGAAAAAACATATAACTTTGTATCTTGTTCAATATTTACTCTTTATCTTTTAGAGAGGGGACGTTCATTCTCAAATCCTTGTTATGAGGATGATGAACTTTTGACAATTTTTCTTTGTCCTTTAACACTGTACAAAGATCAGAAACATCTTTTTTGAACTTTGTAGGATGATGAATAATCCATAGTGAAACATTCCTTAATTCTATTAATAAATTCGTTTTCACCTCTAGGTGTTGTGGTCGTATTATAAACCACTACAATAGATTTCTTAAGCCTACGGCTTTTGCACGGCATTTTCTCCACCAAACAATGATGAGAGCACTGGTTAATTCCGATTAAAATAGAAGAAAAGTAGAGAAGATGTAACGAATGAAAGAGAGATGACAACTAAACTGAAGAAAGAAGATGTAATATTTAATAGAGAGATGTAAAACGAAAGTGAAGAGGAAAGCTGTAAGGCTAGAGATAGTTTTCTATTGATCATAGCCGGAAGCTCCAATTACTAATTAACTTCAACTCTGGCAAATTTCAAGATTTTCCTGTAGACTTGACTAACGCTTTTTTGTTAGGTCTTAGTGGCTCGTTTTAGTTCATAATAGTATTATTTATGTTGTGTTCTTTGGCAGTTCTGTAATCTTTTTGAATAAATTAAATATATACATATATATATATATATATATATATATATATATATATATATATATATATATATATATATTCGTATATTTGTTTTCTTTATATTTTGGGACTGTTTAATACAATTTTTTTACTTTATTGCTGACTTTATATTTTCTCAGTTGCTTTGTTATTAAATGATTTTAATTGACATTATTATGTGTAATTTTTTTATGTCTTATTTTAAACTGAATTTTAATATTTTGTTATCATTATATTTTTCTCTTATTTTCCAAAAATGAGGTAGTTTAGACAATTTAATTTTTTTATATTGTTGTTGCTATATTAAGTTCAAATATTATTTAGTTAGATCATGTTTTTTGATTATGTGTCGTGTTTGGTTTTCTCTTGTTTTTATCTTATTTCTTGTTCATGTATTAGTTTAATCATTAAAGAATTTTGATATGCTTATTTTGGTAAAGTTTATGGGTAAAAGCCCCTCAATTTATACCTGAAATTTCAAGTACACACTCCAACTTTACGGGTGTTATATTACCCACCTGAACTTTATATTTCTCAATTTTCTACACACTTCAACGCTGACCTTTACATATAAACCAAACAAATAATCCACGTGATTGCACGCACGAGTCCCCCCACTTCTTTGACTATCAATTCTATTTTTTTTCATATCTCTCCTAAAACGTAGAAGATACAAAAAAAATATTATCATCATCTCCTTCACCATTTGCATATGGATTTCTACTGATGATCTAACGAATACATATAAAGGTTATTCAAGTTTTCATTTGCCCTTTTTTATTAATTTTAGAGAAAATTTAAAATTTAAATTAGAGACCTAAATAAGAAAGTAGAGCAGATTACCACCCCTAAATTCAAGATTTGAAGTAGAAGTGAACATTAACAACTAAATCCTACTAATTTTGAGAGACGATCATGATTTTTTTATAAAAGGAACAAGGGTTAGTGGCCGGGAAGAAGAAACAACGGTTTATTTAAGGGTGGGGAAGAGGATTGTTGGAGAAAGAGTAAATATTAGTCAAAATTCACCTTCTAACATACCCATAGGAGGTGATAACACTTCTCATGACAAGTCAACATTTAGCTTTGTATAAAATAGAAAAATATAAATTTCAGGTGGGTAATAGGACACCGTGAAGATGGAGTGTGTAGTTTGATTGTGGGTATAGGTATGCGGGGTTTTAGACCATTTTCTCTTTTTTTATTGATTGTTTTACTATGTTATTACTTTAATTTTCATGTTAAAATTGACCAATAAGAAAATCTCTTTGTCAATTTTGAATGTCTTTCACATTGAAAAAGACGGAATTTTAGTGTACATTTTTGTGTTGTAATTGGGCAATGCGAAAATCTATCTATCAAATTTAGAGTCTTTCCAATTGAAAAAGACAGAATTTTAGTTTAGATTTATATAAGTTGTGTGTTGTAATTTGCCAATCACAAAAATTTCTCCATCGGTTTTCGAGGCCTCCCCATTTTAAAAGACGGAAATTCAGTTGATCTTTTTATATTCTGATATTTTAAAATTGGTCGATTAAGAAATTATCATTGATTTTCAAAGACTTCCATGTTAATAAAACGTGTTTTATTTTAAATTATTTATTTTATTTATTTATTCATATTTATTTATTTGTTTTTAACATTATTAGTATATGTGTTAAAATGTACCTTGAAGTCGCTACCCATTGAAGTTATTCCAATAGAAATCTAATTATAATTATTTATTTATTATTATGTATATTGTTCATGATAGGCAAACATCAGGTCGTTTCTTGTTTTATTGGTTTAATTTATTATTCGTGTAAATTGTATGGCTATACAATTTGTATAATATTTTATCTCCTCCTCTATTGATAAAATTAATTTAGTCTGGACCGATATATAGTTGCAGATTTCGAAGGATGCCTAAGACCTTTCTTTTGTAATAACTTGAACCCCTTATATCTAGAATCTATTGATTTTATAGATCACTCAAATAGTTTCCTATTTTATCCTAAAATTAGGTGGATACTCCTTATAATATTCGTTTATTCTTAAAAAAAAATTGAAATTTAATTCATTGAATATTCTTCAAGTTACCACGATATATCACCCTGTTTGCATAAAGTAGGAATGTAAATGGAATGACGACTTAGTTGGGGATGTAAAGGTTCTAACCATCATGAGTTTATTTTTTTTGAATTGATGAGTTTTGTCTTTTATTATGTTACATCTTGTATCGTGTATATTAAGTTGATTATTTGTATATATATATTGTGCTTGTCATTTATTCATTATTTTATATATTGTGCTTGTTATTTATTTATTATTGATTTATTTCTATAACTATCATTGCATTTAGATATTTTCTGTGGTATGTGTAGTATTTTAAGAACGGTTTCTGCATAATCGCAATTGGACTTTTCATACTCGATCCTTTTCTAGTATAATCAATAATTTATTGATTCGTCATACATTCAATGGTTTTTGTGAGTTCAAGTCATTGTTGTCTATTTAGGTTCCCGGTCTTCAGATGCAACTCTTTATCCACCTGGTGTAGAGCGGAAATTTTTTTTTAATTTAGCGCATTTTTAACTAAGTTTACCCAAGAGGTGTTGGGCCAATCATAGGCCCACCTTATGTCTATTTGGACAATTATTCAATAAGATACAATCATATTTATATGTTAAATTTGAAGGATGTATACCTCATTTGGCAAAACATTGTCTCTTGGAGTTCGGAGTTTAAAAGTTAATTAAAGTCAATCAAGGATCGAATTTCTATCGCATGTGAAGGCGTTGTCATTGTCATTTAGAGATGACAACAAACCAAACAAAAGGACCATCGATGGAGGAATAACTTCGGATGGTACGTTTGCGTTGGATTGATTATTTGTATCCCCTTTTTCCTGATTATGTATTCCCATTCAATTTTATCATAAAGTTTGTATAATTTCGGGTTTTGAGACGATGTTGTCAAATGACTTAATACATCCCCATATCGATAGGCCGTTCTTCAAAAAATAAAAAGGGTCAAATATTAGTATAGGATGTGCAATAACTGTGTGTATGCTTTGGGATATAATTAGATTTATCTTAGATTAAAGCAGTGCTTCTGTGTTTAATTATTTCACTATGTGATATTTTGCATTATCCATTATGAACATGGACTAACACTTTTACCTTTTGAGTTTTTCTTTTCTTTTTTAAGCATGAGGTTCATTTATATCGAAATTTGAAAGTCATTGTTCGTTCAAAGTTGCAAGAGACAAGAGAACTTGCAAAATCTTGATCTTTGTATTTCATAAGACATCAATATAATGTCAAGAAGAAAAATCAGGATAGTCCTTTACACTACTTCTAAAAAAATTATTATTGCTTTGCATTCACTCATTTCGTATATTTTGTAAGAAAATCGTCCCTGAAAATAGTCGCTAATGGTCATAACAATGTCTTGCTTTCGTGGATAATTGGGAGAAGACATAGTTACAAGAGATATTCAAAAGCATATAACAACTAGTGGTTACTGTAAAAAAAAATAAAAAAATTAGAAACCACATTCAAGAGGCAGTACAAAGGATTACAATTAAGAGGATACAAGGAATCACTCCGAGTTTTACTAAATTTGTAAATTACTTTATTTCATATTTGATCGAACTACGTGCACCTGATTCTCATCTTGATGAGATTCATATGCAACTCTTCTTGGATTTTGTATCCATTTTTTCAAAAGCAAGAAAAACAATAAAATAATATAGTGTGAATCTTGTCAAAGTCATATCTACATGACCTAATCATACTTGATTCTCATGTTGATGACAAACGTAGACAACGCTTGTTGGGTTTGGTATTATTTTTTCAATAAGTCAAAAAAAGAACAAATAATACTAATAATAGTTTGTGCACAGTATCAAAGACATCATCGCACAAATTACGCGAATGTGATTCTCATCTTGTGAGTGATCCGCTCAAATTTACTTCTCAAAAAGAAGTATAAGTGGTCATATCAAGTAATTAAATCAACTATGAAGCTATGGTCGATCTCACAAGGGAAATTATGTAGACTTAATTTTAACCTACAATTACTTCTATTTAATCAAGTGCTTTTCAAAAAACATGTAAAAACAGGGTGGTTTTAAATGACAAAAGAAATTAAATATTTCTAAGTAAACAAGTAGAAAGTATGAATAGTTGATATTTATCAAGTGATTAGAGTAACTAGGGCAGAAGTGTTCCCCAAAAGCTCATACCGCGGTAATTCTAGCTATAACAATTCTTTCTTAGTATCTTACATGCAAAGTGGTAAGTTATGTATCCCTAATTCCTTGTTCCGGCAACTATGGAATTTCACTCCGCACTTTGGTCCGGCTATGTATATATACTTTACTAAACCTTACCTTTACCACATATTAAGAATCATAATCAATATATGACTAAGTTGTTACTTCGCACCAATCGATACTAGCCAATTAGATAATATATACTAAGTCTATGTTGATAATTACTTTCTTATTATCTACCTCCTTGGTCCGACAAGTAACAACAATGCGAGTTCTAACGCGTGCACTCGTTAAAAATAATTCTAAACAAAATAATTATCAATAAATGCAAGATAGTATTCTAGAATTTTTATTTTAGTTAGTTTTTAACTTATTATTTACCCATGGTTCACACAACCGAAGGTATCGATTAATTTACCCATGTTAACAATCACACAATTCATATAGATTAGACAAGCAGTCATGTCTTGAAACAAACGATTCTGGAAAGTAGAATATTTCCCAAAATCTAGAGTTCAACTAATAGGAAAATAAAAATTGAAAATAGAAATAGTCTAACCCCAAAAATAAGGTTTTTACAAGTATTTATAATAAAGAAGTCCAAACATACAAAGGAAATCTAATTTAGGAAAATCTACCCAAAAACACGTCTCGGTCGACGACCAGACCGACGGACCATCGAGGACTCCCATTTCAGTTAGTTTCTTCTAAAATTCACTGCTACCATCGACGGACAAGGATGACGGTCCGCTAAGTGCACAACAGTCCATCGATGGCTTTCGTTTTTCCACACTTAGAATCTTTTCAAGACGGGTATTGGGGCTACTTTCTATCAGCAATGCCGGATGTTCAGGACGGTCTGTCGTGGAGATGTCGGTTCGTCGATAGCTTCTGTAGCCCTACACTTGGTAAGAATTCATCGATCTTCCTTCAGCAGCATTTTTTTCAGACGACGGTTAACACCTATATACCGTCGAGAGGTTGATGGACCCTCGATGGTTCTGTAGGTCATCACTTCTGCAATTTCATCATAGTTCTTTCGTGTTTTCATTATGGATAGTTTTCCTGCAAACAGATATAAAAATACATTAAAAATACTACAAAAATGCCTTAGACATACAATAAACTTAAGGAAAAAGCATTTAAAGTACCGTGAAACCATGGTACATCAGTGAGATACGTAGGCAGTCCATCTTGCATTCGGTATTCATTCTTTTAAACTAAGAAAAAAAGTGATTAAAATAGTTTGTTCATGTTTTCAAACTCATACCTGCATGAAATACACACGCCTAATTCTCATCTCGATGAGATATGTAAGTAACCCTTCCTGGGTTCAGTATTCATTCTATAAAAAAACATTGTGTATATATTGTAAGCGTAATATCTTAAGCTAAGTTGGGACGAAATGCAGTTAGGAGCATGTATATATATTTGATATGATGAAGAGAACTCACTTTGTGGTAAACCATAGATTCTTGTGGTACCTCTTATTTGTACTTTTGTGATGCTTGAAAATTCACTTTCAATCATTCAAGACAAGAATAAAACCAACCTAAAGGTTTCATGTGGATGGTGTAGAGAGAGTTTAGATAAAAATTCAATTGCATTGCACTGATAATCTTGAACTTGGCCTACATATTATTCGAGGCAAAATCCTGAGAATGTTTTGTTCGGCAAAGGATTCTGGGCCTTTTTTTTAACTTTATTGTGTCTTTCAAAGCCTATAAAATGACTTTACTAGCTAGTATTCGCACTTTGTGAAGCCTTTGTTTGGACACCCACATTTTAGCCGTTGCATTTTTGAGTGCTTATATGCACTATTCCTCTCTGGGCCCAATCATCTTGAGTACACAAAGTGTGAGCAAATTAAATGTGGGAAGTCAATCAAACAAAAGTATCATATTTCACCAAGAGTAAGAAAAGCGGAGAAAAAATTAGTCTCCAAATGCAAAAAATATTAAGCCTCCCGAATTTTTTTAAACAAAAACGAATTCGACAGAAAGAACAAAATTGAATGAAAGAAAAAATATTGAAAGAAATAAAGAAAAACAAAAACAGCCTTACAAGGTGAATGAAAGGTGGAAAATAAAAAACACCAACTAAAGAGGAGAAAAATTTAAACAAAGGGGTAAAATAAAATAAAAGATCCAAGAATTAGTACTCAGAAGAAGTCGAAACAAAGGGGTGAAAAAAGAAAATGCTCCAATCATTGAAAATTTAACGAAAGTCGAAAAAGGGAAGTAAAATGAAGAGAATATTATGTCAAAACATATCAATTGTCAAAAACACAAATTCAGTGTGACGCTAAAGGAGGAATTAAGTTACTGTTATCCCAAATAAATATCCTACTCATCCATAATCATACATTACAAGATAATGACAATCCCTACATGATCTCACTCCAAATATTTTCACATTAGTCAAGATTTACATTACGATCAAGCATATGGTATCACAGTTTCATGCGTTGAACATTCTTGCGAGTGTTAGTGCATATTGAAAAATGTCCTCAAATCAAATGCTTCAAATGTGTGAAATAGGATTTGTCTTTGTTGTTAGGGAACATGAAACCTAATTATAAGAGCAATTCAAAACCTTTGTTTGAAGAATAATGCACGAATTTTGATGATCCTTAAGTATGTTTAAGGTACCACTTGAAGCTATAGGAATTACCTTGAATTAATTCATAGTTAGAAAAAGAGAAATAAGAAGAAGGAGAGATTTACCTGCAATCCTAACTGTTGGTACCAATTATAGTAAAGATTATACTGTCTCATAACAATCTTTATTTTTCACAAAAAGGAAGAAAACATCCAAAAAAGTGAGCAAGCACCTACTCTTTAATATTTTTGAAGTCTTTTTTAATGTCTTTCCATGAAAGAAAAAAAGAATTTTTCTTTCTTTTTTTGGGTTTATATTGTAAAACATGTCATTGGGTTAATCTTGTATATGTGAGAGTTCTATTTTACCTCATTGATTTGTTCGTCTCAAAAATGTTTTATATCCTGTTTTAGACTTTGAATATCGCAGTGAATATTATTTTTTTATTTCATCATGTTCATATTGTGTATTTTTTACTTAAGATCTTTTTCCACATTCTTTGCACTATTCATCATTTACATGATTGGAAATATATTTGACCTGATTCTTGGCTCAACACGATATGTAGATGCCATACAACTTGATCATATGCCCAGTGTAATTTTCATTTATCCTTGTAATAAACAGAGGGATAAAATTTCTTATAACATCTCCTTAAGTCAAGATTAAAGATCTTTATGAGATTTGCCAAAAATTCTAACTCGTAAAGAGTTTCCTGAAAAATTTCAGTAAATAATGTAAGAAGCTTTATAGAAAACATCAAATTATCCTTCAACACATGAAGCTCAAAGTCAAGCTGCAAATCTTATGAGTTGTCATCGCAAGCAAGCAATTCCTCCTACGAATCCCCAATAAAACATTAGTTACAATAAAAAAAAGTGTTCAATAGCAAAATGAGGACTGCTCACTTCTGTCGAAGGGATTAGACACTTCGTACACATTCTCTTTTGAATCCCGCCTTAAAGTTTCTTGATTACGTCTTTAGCTTATGCAAGAATTAGTCTACTAACCATTCCTTTTTTAATACAGGGACATATGAAAACATCAAGATGATGACATTGTAAAGACATATGACCCACCCAACTCGTTACATTATACAATCACTGAGCCATACACCTCGTTACAGTAGAACCATCGAGACATCCACCTCATTAGAGTTTGACAATTACCAAGCCATCAACCTTGTTACAGTTGAACAATCACGACACATCAACCTCGTTACATTTGAGTATCAGTGATTCATTAATAATAACATTTTCATTTCTCACAAGGGTCAATGCATTTTTAATTTTCCAAGAAGGCCATTGCATTTTCAATCGCCAAAAAGGCCATTGTATTTTAGTCACATCCATTCAGAGGTGAAGGAGTTGCACCCTACCTATTAAACGTTAAAGTCAAATGAAACATGCATTGAAACATATTTATAATTAAGTCACATCTATTCAGAGGTGAACTATTTGCACCTTTTCTATTCGTGTTCAAGTAGGTGGAAACTTGCGTTGAAATTTATTTGCATTTAAGTCACATCTTCTTCATAGGTGAAGGATGTGCACCTTATCTATTCGCGTTCATGTTGGAAAATCCATTAAAAGATATTTGCATTTAAGTAACATCAATTCGGAGGTGAAGGATGTGCACCACATCTATTCCATGTTCAATTCAGTGGAACCTTTTGTTTAATGAATTTTTATTCGTCCTAACTATGGACATACACTAAAAATCCTACTGATGGATCATATTTTTTCATTCGTCCTACTAATGGACATACATTAAAAATCCTACCGATGGATCGTCTTAGCGATGGACATACTCTCCAATTTGTACTGGTGAATCTTTTTTTTCATCCATCCTACCTATGTAAATATACTTAAAGTCGTACCTATGTATCATCTTATTTAATTCTTTCTACCGATCGAAATACATTCAAAATCGTACCGATGGATCATTCTTTTTTTTCACTTAACCTACCAATGGATATTGATTAAAAATCCTACAAATAGAATATTTTTTTTCGCTCATCCTACCGATAGACATACATTCAAAATTCTACCAATGGATCATCCCTTTTCATTTGTCCTATCGATCGACATATATTTAAAATCGTATAGATGGATCATCATCTTCACTCGTTCTATCAGAGGCATGCATTTTTATCCTACCAATTCATCTTATTAATTAGTCTTATCGTAAGAGATTCTACCTTTTTTCCTGTAATTTTTTCAATACCAATGCGTTTCATCTTTGATTTTTCGAGACCATCAAAGAGGATGCATTCTCAGTTGACCCACAAATGTGCACTACTTCAACAAGGATACAAAATAGTGTGGAACTTTTTGAAGGCAACTCTAGGATAGACTTGCACAACATTCCAACAATAATTTTATATAAATGTCATGTGTTCAGCCAAAATAAGGTTTGTCAATTTCTGTTGTCCATAATAACTTTCATCAATCATATCCAACCGAAAGCACAATTTTTGACATTAAATATTTGCCTAACATTTTAGAAATGTGTAACTTTTAAGCTTGATTTATTTTATAGTTCAAAATATATTTTTTATAATTTTAAATAATTTTATCAATAATTGTTCTTATTTATCAAAATTTAGGATTTTCTTATTAGTTAATCTTAAAATTGCATTTTTACATGTCATTGGTTACGTTCATTATATTTTTTGAATATTTAATTTTATTTTTTACATTTCTTAAGATTCATCTTGACATTTTTTAGAGTTATGAAACTCATTCAAATACAAATAAAATTTCTCTACATAGATTGACCTATATTTTTGGGTCACAATTTGAGCAAATTTCCACCGTGAACCACCAGTGAAATAAGACCCATAACCAACTAAAAAGTCCCATCATTTTCTCCTTTTTTTTGCCAAAAATACACTAGATTCAACCCTCAAATAATTGATCTCTTGCGGGATAGTAAACCCATATCTATCCCTCCATACATGCTGACTTGGACGGAGTTGAAGGATTTGAAAGAACAACTCAAGGATTTGCTAGAAAGGGTTTTATTCAACCAAGCATATTACTATGGGGTTCTCCTGTATTGTCTTTGAAGAGAAATATGGTACTTTTAAAATGTGTATAGACTATCGGCAATTGAAAAAAAATTATTATAAAGAATAAGTATCCTCTTCTAAGAATTTATAATTGGTTTGGTCAATTGGTAGGGGCTAGTCATTTTTCAAAGTTAGACCTTTGTTCAGGCTACCACCAACTTACTGTGAGAGAGGTTGACACTCCTAAAATGGCTATGAGTTCCTTGTGATGTCTTTTGCATTTATGAAACTCATGAAAAGGTTTTATGGGAATATCTATATATGTTCGTGATTATCTTTTTCAAGGATATCTTAATTTAATCTAGAAGCAAGGATGATAATATGAGCGATTTGAGGATTGTCTTGTGAACCCTCATAGATCACCAATAGTTTGCAAAGTTTAGTAAGTGATAATTTTGGTTGAAATCCATGGTATTTCATGGTCACATAGTATCAAGCAAAGGTATAAACATTGATCCGAACAAAATGGGATACATTAAAAGTTGATCTAGACATCTATCACTAACCTATATTAGAAGATTTTTGGGTTTATCTGGATACTATAAAAGATTTTTTTGAAGTACACTCTTCTATTGCTTCTCCTTTGACGACCCTAACAAAAAATAAAGCTATGTTTGAGTAGATTGAAGCTTTTAAGAAATTCATGCATGAATTAAAGTATAAGCTTACCTTACTCTATGTTGACTTTCCCAGAGGGTGTTGATGAGCTTGTAGTGTATTGTGACGCTTCTAGAGTAGGTATGAGTTGTGTTCTCATGCAATGAGTTAATCTTATATGTTATGCCGCAAGGTAGTTCAATATCCATGATAAGAATTATCCGACACATGATCTTTAACTAGCGGTCGTAATATTTTATTTGAAAATATGAAGACATTACCTTTATGCGATCCATGTAGATGTGTTTACTTATAAAAAAAGTCTACAATATGTGTTTATCCAAAAAGACTTCAATCTCAAACAAAAAAGGTGGTTAGAGATTTTGAAATATCACGATATGAGCTTTCTTTACCACCTCGTAAAAGTCAATATGGTTGCGGATGTCGTAATTCGAATGTTTATGATTAGTGTGACCCACATACATGGAAAAAGGAGTTAGTTCGTGATATGCCAAGGTTTGCCTAGTTGGGTGAACAATTTGGAGATTCTCCTAAAAATGCTTTCACAGTTTAATATATTTCCAAATCCTCCTTAGTGGTTGATGTGAATAATTAATAACACCTTGACAATGTATTGATGGATTTGAAAGGATTCGTGCTAGGGAAATTCGTTGAGGCTTTTTCCCAAAGAGGAGATGGGTTACTTGGTTATAAAGGTAGGTTGTGTGTTCTGGATGCTGATTACTTAAGCGAAGGAATTCAAGAAGAGGCACATGGTTTTGCGGTATTCTATTCATCTAGGATCCATCAAGATGTAAGTTGATCTAATGGAGGTCTACTGGTGGAATGGAACATAGAAGGATATAACAAATTTTGTAGCCAAATGTCAACAAGTTAAGGCCGAGTACTTGAAATAAGAAGGTTTTGTCTCAAGTATAGAAATTCCCATTTGGAAGTGCGAAGAGGTCAACATGGATTTTGTTGTAGGCTTGCCTTGTACTAGAAGGCAATATGATTCTATTTTGGTCATTGTCTATAGGATGACCAAATCAGCTCATTTCATTCCCTTCAAGGTTTCATATTCGGCAGAGTATTATGGTAAGTTATGTATTGAAGAATTTGTGAGGCATCATGAAGTTCATTTGTCAATAATTTAAGATAGAGGTACTCAATTTACTACATCCTTTTTAAAGCATTTGAAATAGGTCTTGGTAAAAGTGTGAAACTTAGCACCACATTTCACAATCAAATGGATGGTCAAGCGAATCGCACGATTAAAACACTAGAGGATATGTTGAGGGCATGTGTTATTGACTTCAAAGGTAATCTAGATAACCATATAATATTGATGTAATTTTCTTAAAACAATCGTCATCACTCAAGTATTTCTGTTTCCATTTGAAGAACTTTATGGGAGAAGGTGTAGGTCCTCGCTGTGTTGATTTGAAGTAGGTGAATTTTCCCTTCTCGGTCCTTGGATAGTTTATGACGCCATTCAAAAAGTTTGAATTATTATAGATAAGTTGAAAATAACTCAAAATTGGAAAAAGTCATATGTTGACAATATAAAGAGAGATCAAGAGTTTGATGTTGATGATTGAGTCTACTTAAAAATCTTGCCTATGAAGGGCGTAATGAGATTTGTACGAAAGAGAAGCTTAGTCCGTGATATGTCGACCTTAATGAAATCTTGAGACGTGTCGAAGAGGTTGTTTTTGAATTGAGCTTACCTAGTGATTGGGCTTTGGTTCACCCAGTATTTCCTATCATCATACTTTAGAAGTGCATTGGTGATACGATGTCCATACTTCCTTTTGAAGGCTTAAAAGCGTATGAGAACCTTGCTTATGAAGAAGTCCCGATCGTTATTTTGGATCAACAAATGAAGAGGTTGAGGAGTAATGAAGTATCTTCTGTTAAGGTTCTATGGAGAAATCAATTTATTCAGGTTTCTACTTGGGTGTAACAGGACGATATAAAGTCCAACTATCCTTATACTTTAACTTATCCTCCTATGAAAACTTGAGTTAAGTAGTTCCTCATGAATTTCTTGTGACTTGGAGTCATGTTAGTTGCTTGATTTTTTTTCATGATCTCCCAATGTATGAATGTTCCTATGGGAATTCATTTTTAGTATGTATATTGTGCTTTCATAACTTATAAGTTTATCATGTTGATTTTTGCTTTAGTATGATGTTTGCATATTTGACGACATGAGATGTTGTATTGAGCATGCATAGTTATGTTGTTCTTGCATATTGTATCTTCAATTATTATGTTAAGATTAATTGAGTGGGAGAAGGTAGTTCCTCCTAAGATAATATGGAATGATAAGCCTTATACATATTGGGTTGTGCATGTAGTTCCTACTTCTTTGTAATGTATTGTCATGTATTGAGAATAGAGTTGATGTTTCCTCCCTCGCGTTTGCATTATTATTAAGTTTCATGCCTTTTGGACTGCTAGTCTTTATTTTTTAGTCCTTTAATGTGTTTAATGAGTCATTCGAGGACGAATGTTACTATGTGGTAGATAAAGTAACGACTCAAAAAATTATAGGTTGAACTAGAGACATGACACAAGGGTTAGAGTGACTTTAAGTTAGCCTCTAAGTTGAATTAGATCTATGTGAGAATTTATGTAACTTTCGATGAAGTTTAAGACTAAACATAAACCAAAATGTTGGAGGGAAACACTAGGATGAAAGAAAAAACCTAAAACTATCTAAGAAAATGAAGGAAAACAATACCTATCTTTGGTCACTTTTTGCGATTGGTAGTAGCATTTCCCATGTGCCCTGGCGATTGGACAATTTATCTCTCCTTTCCAAGTATAAAACCTTCCCTCCTAACCTATCTACTGGATCAAAGGGAGAGATAGGTCATTGGTCGCCCAACGGATTGGCGGTGCATCCATTGACCCTCCATATGTCTTAGAGAAACTGCCCATTTAGGGGACAACTATTACTTTGGGAGAGCCAATCCATATCTTTTTATTCATTTTCCCATAAGTATATAACCTTTTTACACTTGAAATGCCTTCACAAAACCAAATTCAAATTAAATAAAAGAAAACCCAATTACTCTCCAACAATTCTCTCTCTAGATTTCCATTATTGAAGATTCAAGAACATGAAGAATATGACTCAAGGTCCAAGATCTTCACTCCAATTTTGTGGATAATCGAAAATTAATGTATGGGGCCTCTCATTAATGGAAATCCTTCCTCCATGAATCCCTTCAAAACTACTTTCTAAACATAGGATAATGTTTAAAACCTAGGGTTTGTATTCTAGCCATGGTATCTTCATGAAAACGATTTCATTGCCTTAATTGTCTTACTTTATGATTAATCTGATGCTTAAAGAGTGATTATTGTGAAAATCACCATGAACCCATGTGCCTCTCCACATTCCCAATTAAATGAAGTTATGATGGCTTTCTTGATGCACTATGAGTAAATATGATTGTATCTATGAAAAGTTAATCAATTCATCTTGTTCTATTCATGCTTGAAGTAGTAACCATAAGTGTGCTTTCAAGATATGATTTATGTCCCTTCATGGTGTAGATGGATAGGGTTTATATATGTTGTTGAAGGTCATGTATGCACTTATGCCTCACTTGAGAGGTAAAGATCATATGACTAATGTCTGAATAATGGTACTTTTGAATAACTAGTTTCCCTTATTACTACACATGACTATGTATGAATTTCTTTGATGATTATAATGATATTGTGTTGCTTTAAAGGTGATTCACATGAAAACACTATAGAGGCACTGTGAGAGGCTTTCTCACATATTAATAGATTCTAAGGATGTAAGGTTATTCTCACCTAATGAATCTTTGAGATAATATGATATGTATTAGTTGAGTACCCTAGTGCATTCTCCTATGAACATCAACTTAAGTGAAGAATTAAAGTTTCTTTAAAAGGATTTATCCTTAGCATCGAGTGAACCTGAATATGACATGGATGCTTTTACGTTTAGCAATTCCGGCTTCCCATGTACGTTTCTTCTACGTTTAGTATGTCCCGTCTCAAATGATATATACATGTTGTCTAATGAAATGGAAAACTTCTTTGTTTAGAAAGTCAAGGTTTGTATTAGCAATCTCCTTGTTCTGTAACGATCTGCCCGCATAGGTCTTAGTTAGTTGATACACCTTATAGCTATATATTTAAAGTTATACCTTAGGCAAGTAGAAAGCCTTCCTTTTGAGTCGGGTTATATGACACTGGATTCCATGCAACTCACATGATCTATGTCGGTTAATGATATTAACCCTATGTAATAATATGATGAATATGACTTGAACTATGCTTCTGAATTTATGACGAGGTTTCTTAGTAGTAGTGGGGTATGTACTTCACATTTATACTGCGCAAGTAGTTTTAAAAAGGGATTGTTGGTTGGATCTTTATGCTATGGTGTGATATGCAGATTTTTCATGTTTAGAAGGTTGATAATGTAGGACTTTCCTAATGTTTAATTAATGAAATTGATTATCTCTTAATGGTTGATTATTGATTATCATGATGTCTAAAGTCGATATGTGTTACTAAGGTGACTTTAACAGGGCACTTGGTATGGTTGGTGTTATGGGAAGCCAACTATATATTGCACAAGTGTGTTCATAAGGTTTCTAAGGTAATTGTTCTACTATCCTATGAAGGGCTATGTTGAAATATGATAGTATGATTTGGGTTATATATTTATATTCATAAATAGCTTCTAAACATGATAAATGTAAAATGTTCAATAAAATGTTCACTAAAATGATCCTTTTAGAATATATAATGATTTTTATGCAGTAATTGTACTTCGTACTTACGTGTTAACAAATTTTTCTTTCCTTCTACTCTAAGTGTAGGTGCAGGTAATTCTATTTAGGTTCCTTCAAGACTTGGATTACTATCTCGAAGTTGTTTGTGAGTCCTCTAGTTTGAGAATAGGAATTTGTAATTTTTACTTTTTATCATGTGTTAGTATGTTTATACTATTTTCTACTAAAATAAGGACTAAGTCCCTAATATTGTACTCTTACGTTTATATTGTGTAATGAGACAAGTCTAGATTTCCTATATACTTCCATTTTAATATTTTAAAATTTATTACATTATTATATGTTTTGTGTGCTTATTAAATATTAAGGGCTTGAATGAGATAACTTCGAGGTCAAGTACGCGCTTTCACGACCTTGGGTGCTACCACGAAGGAGTTGGTGAGTAGGAGTCCATGGAAATGTTAGAGTATTATGATTGAATGTGGTTGTAAGGAGTAATAGTCTTGGGATGAGATTCACTTTAGAGAGGTATAGACCGCGAAGCTAAGGTTTTAGATTAAGCTTGAATATAGTTAGAGGGTACAATTATAATCAAACCTTGGTAAGAGTAACCCCATTCCATACCTAGTCCGGTCTTTATTCAAGGAAGAATGATACCAATGGGAGATATTTTAACACCCAAAAAAAATTGAGGTTAGAGTCAATCCGTACTTCGTTGTGTAATTTTTTTACCATGTAATTTAAGTTCATCCTAAGTGTTAAGGTCAATAAATTTAGCACATTAAAATTCCAACAAGAACTAGAGAGAATTCATTAAAGTCCTTCCCTATGTTCTTCTAAAATTTGGGTAAACTTTAAACAAGCATAACTCTCAGTACAAGGTTATTTAGGTGAGCAATGAGATGGAAAATGATTTAGTTCAATTATCTTTCGAACGCCATCGATTTTGTTAATATTTGAGGTAGGATGAGTGAGATATACCCTTTTCAAGCTAGGTTGTCTAGTGAAAGAAAGTTATCGAAAATAGTGAGGGTATTTATAACTATCGGGGAGCACCTCCTAGAAGTTAAACACCATACTTGACCTCTCGGAGATCTTGTACAAGCCTTTCAACATATTTCATCTCATATATATGAAAAGTAGTAGAAAATTAAATCTTTTTCCTTATAACATATTGGGGATATTACTTTATAAAATGGAAGTCTTTCTAACATATGTCGAAAAAACCATCTATGACAACATGAGTAATAATGTCTTGGGACGCAGCCCATAAAAGTCTAAAACATAGTAAAGGAATATAGGGGTGCTGTCCTCTTATTCAATAGGGACTCGACAATCTTAACTCCTTGTAAGCTTTGGAAACATTACCCTTCAAAGTAACTCAATCTTCTCAACACCATATATTGGATTAAAATGTAGGTAAAATAAGCGTTAGTACAAAAAGTACCAAGTATGGATTACCAAATATACGATATCTCAAAGGGTTACTTAACAATAGACATAATCATAAGAGACAATAGAATGAACATAACACGAATATTATAAGCATAATACATCATCATAAAGTATACGCAAGTTCATACTTTGACCATTTGTTCTTCTTACTCAACTGAACTACTTCACAAGCCACCTCCAAGTATATTTGTGTAAGTGCAAGGTAGCATCCCATACTACTACATAAGATAAGTACCCCTCTATGGTAATTCTTGATCATAATCAACTTTCATAATTACGACACAAATTCTTCATGACATATGAGCAAATGCCACTAGATAACCTCAAGGCACACTTGTGCAATGTAGGAGAGGCATTCCAATATATAACACTTACTAAGCATATATTGAGATCACCCTAAATCCCTTTCATCTACTTTAGGTGTTACGAATGCACCTACTTTACATTGACAAAGAACTATAATCTTAGCCACTACCAATTATAAACATACATCACATAGAGTTCATGTCATACGTAGATTCAAGTCATACTTGTGCCACGTAAGAAGGTTATCCTATTCTATCATCCATACTAAGTACTTCTCTAGGCTATGCTAATCCAAGCTAACTTATCTTCAATTTTTTTCTATTAATCTTAACATACTTAAATAATAGACCTACTACGATTGAAAACATCTTAACATACAATCAAACCTAACTAAGAAAGGATACGAAAGTACCAACATAACAAACCATGCAAGCAATCATGTAGATGCGAGCTAAAACGAGGAGAGCATAAATCCTCAACTCTAAGCTACCATGGGAATCCTATCTCAAGCCATTCTTTGAAATACACCTTTCATGAATATCAAGAAACCATTAGGACAGTATAGTCCTTTCGTGTCACACCCCGAGAGTACACCATAGAAGTTATGATGTTCTAGGAGTGCAACACGGCGTACATGACCTCTTGGAGGCCTTATACAAGCCCATTGACATCATTCATTGCATATACGTATGAAAATTAGTGCGGAATTAAAACTCTTCACATGAATAATATCTCATAATATCTTTTATATAAAACCATAGGACAATACTTAATCTCAACATATGCAAATCTTAGACTCATGAATATTTGGGATACGACCCATACAATCAAAATATAAAAATAATTAGTTTATTACAGTACTTTGAATAAAAGAAGTCTAAAGATATCTATGTCCTCGAGTCAAGTAAGGACATACTTCAACTTTGCTTGGAAATGTCATATTTTCAAAGCTTCGTGACAAGACGCTTCTCCCCTTCCACCTACACGTTTAGATATAGACAAAATATATGGAATTAGTACAGTGCATGTAATAAGTATGACAATGCATAAAATCATGGGGAACAAGCATTTATTCAAAATATGCTCTTTATAATTAAAACATCATAATATAATCATAAGAATAACATTTAAACACCAAGCATCACATGTAGAACACTTTCCAAATCATATCCAATTTATATGAAATTATAAAATCTTACAGTAACATTACAATAATCATTATAGTAACTTCACAATAACTTTAAATGAAACTCACACACAACAAGATATAATAAAAAATACATCAAAACATATAAACATGAGATCCTCCTACCAAAGGTGATTCTAAGGCTCTCTTGAGTGAGTTATGAAGTGACCGCCCATACAATTGCTTCACACACACCAAAGAGATCCTTTAGACTACAAAAGGTAAGGTTATTCTGATTGCTCACATAATAGTATATAGGATGACATTCTCTTCCCAAAGGTTATCAAAAGACTTACTTAAGTAATGCAAGAAGAGACCGTCCATACACCCTCTCCAAGCTTACCTGAATGATCCTTATGACTACTTAAATTTAGATCATGTCTACCTTATCAATTCAATTTCCTTATATAGAGTTAGTATAGACATCCCTAGGTAGGACATGAAGTGACCATTCATATTCCCCCTTCACACCATAACTAAAAAATCTATATACTACTCTAGGTAATTCCTTATTCATCAATCATTCTTTCTAACTTAAGTCATTACTTCAATTAGTTCATTAAGACACATTCAAAACATAAGGACATTAAAGTAATGGTCTTTGAGAAGATGTAGGGACTGAAACACTAACATCTTCAAAGACTAATCGTGCAATGTCTAGATAGCTTCTCATACCATAACCTAAACTTCATATAACCTCTCCAATCTAGTAGGTATCCAACATGATGAGAATAGATAATAACCAACATAGACCATACTAGCTATTCATGGAATTTAGAGTCATACACCTTCTCCGATAGAGGTTGTTCTGCATGCCAATGGTTAAACTAAGACACATCCCTTGTAGACACATCGTTAAGAAATATCAAGGGTTTCTTTGTTCTCTAATGTCATATGAGTTATATCAATTCCCCTAGCACACTCACTCGGTGCAAGTCTTTGTTCTCATAGCGTATTTCCAAAAAGGAGTACATCAAGAGGGTCAATATCCAGTTTACAACCCAATCACATTACACCTTACCAAAGAGGGTCCACAAAGTTTATCTACAATGGTCAATAGGATAGATCAATAACTTTCCTAAGGATGATTTCATGTTGTTCTATCCAATCAACCCTAAGTCCACTATTAACACAAGAAGGATACAATTACAACTTTCAACTTTAAGGATATCATAAACTTCCATCTACGTTGAAAGTTCCACATAAAGGACCTTCTAATTAACTATGTTCAAGGTCACATACTAAACAGACGTACAAGACTAAGGAGCTTTAGCATACTAAGTCAAGAACTCATACTCACATTTTACATGTATCAAGTAAAGAACACAAGTCTACCAAAACAAAAAACACACATACTTCAGTATACCAAATATAGCATATCATTCAAGATTCACAGAGGAATACCTAGACATACTTGCAAGTAACCCTACACACCCCTATAAAATCTTCAATACAAACCATCACAAGTCTCATATAATTAATTAATAAGCATCGTACTTCAAAATTATGTAACACATAAATCTTCACAATAGAGTACCAGAGATACATATCATCAACTAGAAGAATTCATGTTTAGACTTCAAATAACACATAAGTCATCAAGACCTTCACATTACTCACCTAATCAAGTAATATCATGATAATATCATAATACATAAAGTAATGCCAACGAACACAAATAATTCAAAAGTGTAGCACACAAGCACTGGCAAAATAAATGGACCATACCAAACATCATCGTCATCTATGAACCTTACTACAAAATATAGAGAAATTCAGGTCAACGTACTACCATTCCCAACTCACAACTCCAATCCATAGCCAAATCACCCAATACAATACTCAAAGGTCGTAACCAATGGTCATGATCACCAATTCGATCTAATACTCATAATATACAATGAATTCAAAGTAACACAACATTCATTAAGTAAATTATGACCCCTACTAACCATTCTAAATAATTATTTCATAATTGAATAGTCCTAATCAATGTACACAAGAATTTAATAGCAGAAAGACATAATCAAATAACCCATACAATAGTCAAAACTAGGGTTTCATGAATCGCATGGGTTCATAGAGTTTTTACGTAAAAATCATCGAATTAACATCAATTCAATCAAAATATAATGATTCAAAATGATTTATGCAATAAACCATGACTAGATGCCAAAATAGGACATTTTTATTTTTTGAAAAGTCTTTGGATACTTTGAAGATTGGCTCCTTTGAAGAAAATATATTTAAGGATTAAAAACAATAATTTAATTGATGCTAGACCATGAAAATTTAGAGAATTGATGGACAATCAACAATGATTCATCAATCCAAACTCTACCTTGAGTTCTGGCTCTATGGAGTTCTAGAGAGTTCTTTAGATATTTTGGGTTCTGACTTTACAATAATGAATTCATCTAAGTATTTTAGATTTATAAACCCACTTAAAATACCCAAAATAACCTCAATAAGTCGTTCAAAAAAAATTAGTAAGGTAGGTGAAAACCCAAAAATACCCTTGGGCGTTACGAGACACTGTAGGGAATTACAGGTGCTATCGACGAACCAGAAACTAGTGAGCGTCGTCCCATCGATGGCCCGTGATGTTCACCGTCCCTTGTAAAAGAACTTGAGAAATTGGAGCTCAACATTCCTAGGCTAAGTCAACATCGACTCCCACCACCTAACGGGCGTCAACCAGCCTACAAGGCATTGATATCCTTACGCAGGTGGGACTGTTGTTGGCCGTTTTGGCAATCGAGATGGGTAGTTCTGCAAGGATCCTTGGTTGCTAGTTGGGGAATTTTACCTTGACGTTTCCAACAGAAATAATTTTGTATACAAGTTTAGGACCTCCCACATCAATTTCATCCAAAACAAATACGTAAAACTCGACAAAACACCCTAAGGCACACAAGCACTTTTCAAGGCAAACCTTTTGAAGGTCCTGGACGTTCTTGGGGTTTGACCTCCAAACTTCACCAAACTTTAAACACTGCCTCCAAACACAATTTAAACTAGTTTTAGGACTTCAAGAAAAGAAGACACAAGTGTTAGTATCTAGTCAGACCTATGTCGTTTTAAAGGTGTTACATTCTCCCCCACTTGGACAACTTTCGTCCTCGAATGAAAGTTGCTTTTTTTAAAACTCAATCAAGAGACAAGAAACTCAATACTAGAAGCACATAAAAATACCATACCATACACATTACGTAATTTAGGAGTAACTCGTAACAATTTAAAGTAGCAAATATAACTTACCAACATCATTTTCATCAGTCGGCTTTGATCCTTTAGCCTTAAGTGCATAGAAGATATTCTTCCTTCGAACATCATCACCCAAAACACTTGGATGAACATGCTTGGCTTCTTTTCCTCCATCCGCAATAGTAGAACAATCCCTATGCTTATGACCATCCTTACCACATTCAAAGCAATTCGCATACCAACTAGACATTTCCCATAGTGCTTCTTCCCACAAGCAACACAAGTAGGCTTATAATTTTGAGAACCACTACCCTTCTAAAGTTTGACATCAGTATCCTAAGGTTTGTCTTGAGTTGGAGCCCTCTTCTTGAACCTAGGTCGGTCTCGCTCACTTGATCCACTCCTCTTCAAGTTTCTAGAAATCCTACTATGTTTGGACTCTTCTATGGATTTAGCATACACCATATGCCTAGACATGCTCATGTAATTGTGGACCATGGTCGTACAACACTCTTCTTTCACTAGGTTTGCAAAATCGGTCAGAAACCTACTAATCTCATCACAAGGTTTAGATACGAAGGATTACACATACCTAGACAACTTGGTAAACATCAAGGAATACTCCTCAACACCAATGAGACTCTACTAGAAGTGGCATTGTGAGACTTTTGGATTCCTACTTTCATAACCTATGCTCTGATACCAACTTTTATCACACCCCGAGAGTACACACTAGAAGATATGATGTTCTTGGAGAGGAAAAAGGCGTACTTGACCTCTTGGAGGTCTTTTACAAGCCCTTTGACATCATTCATTGCATATATGTGTGGATGTAGTGCAAAATTAAAACTTTGCATATGAATAATATCTCATATTATCTTTTATATAAAACCATAGGAAAATACTAAGCCTCAACATATGCCAATCTTATACTCATGAATACTTGGGATATGACCAAACAATTAAAATATAAAAATACTTAGTCTATTACAATACTTTAAATAAAAGAAGTCTAAAGATAGCTATGTCCTCGAGTGATGTGAGGACATACTTATACTTTTCATGAAAGAGTCGTATTTTCCAATTTTCACTTCAAGACATTTCTAACCTTCCACCTACACCTTTAGATATTGACAAAATGTGTGGAATTAGTACAGTGCATGTACTAAGTATGACATAATATATAAAATCATGAGAAACAAACATTTATGAGAAACATCCTCTTTTTAATTAAAACTTCATAATATAAGTAAAATAATAACATTTAATCACCAAGCATCACATTTAGAGCAGATTCCAAATAATATCTAATTTATATGAAATTATATAGTCTTACAGTGACTTCACTGTACCTTCAAATGAAACTCACACACCCTAAGATACCATCCAGGATGCATAAAAACAAATAAATAATATGAGGCACTCCTATCGAAGGTAATTCTAAGGCTCTCTTATGAGAGTTATGAAGTTACCGCCCATACAATCCCTTCACACAAAACAAATATATCTTTTAGACTACCTAAAATGAAGTTATTCACTTAACACACATAATATCATATACTATGACTTTTTCCTCCCATAGGTTATTAGAAGACTTACTTAAGTAATGCAAGAAGAGACTGCTCATACACACTCTCCAAGCTTACACTCTCCAAGCTTACCTAAATAATCCTTATGACTACCTAAGTTTACATCATGTCTACCTTATCAATTAACTTTCCCTATCTAGAGTTATTCTTAAGACTTCCCTAGCATACTCACTCGGCTCGAGCATTTGTTCTAATAGAGTATTTCAATAAAGGAGTACATGAAGAGGTTCCATATCTAGTTCACAACCTAATTACATTGCACCTTACAAAAGAGGGTGTACTAAGGCTATCTACAATGGTCACGTAGATAACTCAATGACATTCCTAATGATGATTTCATGCCATTCTATCCAAACAAACCTATATCCACCATTCACACAAGAATGATACAATTACGCTTGACAACTTCAAGGATATCATATATAGGTTGAAGGTTCCACATAAAGGACCTTCTTAACTATGTTCAAGGTGATATACCAATCAATAATACAAGACTAAGGATCTTTAGCATACTAATTCAAGAACTCATACTCACATATTACATGTATCAAGTAAAGGACACATGTTTACCAACACAAGACACACACATACTTCACTATAGCCAATATAGCATATCATTAAAGAAGCATATAGGAAAAATGATACATACTTTTAAGTCACCGTATACCTCGAATCATCAATATAAACATTCAGAAGTCTCATATAAGTTATGAAGAATCATCATACTTCAATATCAAGTAACACATAATACTTAAATATTGCCTACTAGAGATAAATATCATCAACTTGGAAAATTCATGCTTAGAATTCACATAACACATAAGTCATCAAATACTTCACATTACCAACCTAATAAAGTTATAGCATGATAATATCATAATACATAATGTAATGCCAAGGAGGCAACATAACTCTCAAGTATAGCACATAAGCATCACCACCATAAGTAAACCATACCAAATATCATCATCATATAAGAACTATACTACACAATATATATAAAGTTAGGTCAACATACCACCATGCCAATCTCACATCTCCAATCCATAGTCAAATCACCTAACACAAAACTTAGGGTTTCACTGAATTGCATGGTTTCATAGAGTTTTTATGTTAAAATCAGCATATTAAAATCATTATATTAAAATCAATTAAATTAATATACATTTATTGTAAGATTTTTATGCAAGAACAAAGTGCTAGATAACAAAATAGGACAATTTCATCTTTTTAGAAGCCTTTGAAAAATACTTTGGAGATTGGCTCCTTGAAGAAAGGATAATCAAGAATGAAAACCATAACTTAATTTATGAGAAACTGCAAAATGTAGAAGAATTGATGGAGAATCACAAAAAATATTAGACCCAAGCTCTACGTTGAGTTTTGGCTCCAATGGAGTTCTAGAGAGTTCTTTAGAGGGTTAGGGTTTTATTTTAGAATAATGAGTTCATCTATGTGTTTTAGACTGATAAAACAACTTAAAATACCCACAATAACCTTAAGAAGTCCTCTAACTAATTATAGAAAGGCTAGGTGAAAACCACAAAATGCCCTTTGTTTTGCCGAGACACTACAAGGAAACGCAGGTCCCATCGAGGAACCAACACCTATTGGGCATCGTCCCATCGATGGTCTATGCAGGTCATAGTCAATTAGAATAGAACCATCAAAAGGGGAGATTATGCTCCCTAGTCTAAATCTCCATTGACGCCCACCACGTACGGGGCGTCGACCATCCTATACAGCGTCGATTACCCTCCTTAGGTGAGACTGCTTTTAGAAGTTTTTGCAACCAATGTGAATCCTTCCTCAAGGACTTGGTTGGTCCTTAGGGAAATTTACCCATATGTTTCCATCCATATATGTTTGTATACGATATTAGGACCTACGAAATTAATTTCATCCAAAACGAACACATAAAACTCAACGAAACATTCTAAGGTACACAAGTACTTATCAAGGCAAACCTTTCTAATGTCCTGGACATTCTTGGACGTTCGATCTCCGAACATCACCAAAATTTAACCACTGCCCCAAACTTCATTTTAAGTCTAGGACTTCAAAACATCAAGACACAAGTGTTAGGATCTAGTTTGAGCCATTAAATGGTTTTGTCCTAAAAAAGTCAAGTGATCATTAAGTCATTCTAGTCATGCTTGTTCAATCTCATCCCTCGAGAGTATCGATCCTCCATCCAAGTGTATCTTGCCTACTTCTAAGGCAAGCTACCATGATCAAACATTCTTGCAATAAAAGATCCAGCAAAATATGGGAGATCTTAATTACATTATGCCAATCTACCATGAGATTCATCACCTCAAGGTACCATGAGTAATTTTACTCAAGATTTCATGAGATAAACCATATAAATATGCATAGTTCAACAAGCCATGAAGGATTCATAATTCAACCTCAATCTGTTACATCTTGGTCTTATCTTACTAAGTCAAATACAAGAAGTGACTATGCAATACAACTTTAAGCTATTCTAGTTTGTCATGCTTTGATTTATTTAATGTTGTAAGGTCGATTGAGAATCCATCTATGTGGGATAAATTTCTTCACCTACCTTGTTCATGTCTAAGTGTATAGGAGAAGGAGAATAACTCATCACAATCCCCTCATATTGATTTCACCCTCAAAGCCCTAACAATAATGATATACAAGACCTATAATCAATGCTAACTTCATTCTATCATGCACCATGTCCAATTACAAGCTACTTCATTCAATTTAATAATTAGAACACAATTCTAGTAATGCTTGATCACATAGGTTTAATCCCAACCTTACATATGAAAATCCTCCTAAATCAATTACGCCTTGTTAATTATATTGAGGTGATACTATTATGATAAATTAGCATTCAAGACAATTAAGTTAAGAAAATCAACTTAGAACCTTCAATATTGCCTCTAATTGACTAAATCCACCATGATCACCATCATCATCAAACTTAGAATACATAGAGAAAACGACATGAAAACAAAATATAATAATGCTACCAACTAGATTGTGATCACAAAAAAGCTTTACCCAGAATTGAATCACAACCCTATCTAGATTGAGGTCTTTTGGATTCGCAGTTGAGGAACACTCTATGGTAGCTCCATGGATGGAAGAATCCATGGATGAAAAAGCTTCACTTACCTTTGATTAAAGACTTAAACCATGCTTGATTTAATGGCGAAATTCTTTCTAGAAGTTGCCTCCTCTTTCACATCTTCTACAGTATAGTCAAATCCTTGAAAACTCCAAAAATAAACGCTAATGATTTATATGGAACATGGGATAAATTTGACAATTCACCCCTAGATAGGATGAGAAACCTGTAGGAAATTTAATATTCAATCGATGGTTGCAGTCGATGGGTCGTCATCTTGTTGACACGTCGTCCTGAACTTCGGTCGTTTATGATAGAGGCTCATATTTTGGGTATCATCTATAACGCCTATGTGTGGAGAAATTCCCCCAATCGATGGAACGTTAGTGCATAAACGCTGCGTCGATTTCCAAGCGTAGTTTGACGCTACCTAGGCAGTGTTTTTCTAGCCTTTGGGTCCTCCTTAAGGACCTTTAGGGTGGTCCTTGGGCAGTCATGCCCGGACATTTTTACCGTTAATACGTCCATATACATGTTAAGATACTCCCTAATAATTTTAGGCTCCAAAAAAGAATTAAAACATGCAAAGACACACTAGTACATACACACGACTAATTAACGGACGTCCTAGTTCTCATTTGCTATTTCACTTCAAAACTCCGCAAATTAACTTCTCATGAGATTATTCACCATTTTACACCTTATTAACTCATGAGACACATGTTAGGATTTCGTTTTACCTAGTTCATTTTGAGTGTCATGAAAATATCCCCCAATTAGGAACATTCATCCTCGAAATACACCTACCTAAACACTTATTAATGGGCTTACTCTAAACTAACAGACCATCGTGTACACATTATTTCTGAATGCACACAACCAAACAAGGATACTTCAATTCCAAGATAGATATGTCTAATGCGACTCAACTTGCAAGATGAAAATATTCCTATTAAACCCAAGGAGAACTAATACCTCCTAGCTATGACATGCTCAACATAACTTCATGGAGCCTAGATTGCTCATTGACCCAATTATGTCACAAAAAGAGACAACTCCATGAAACTAGGGCAGTTCTTACAAGGTTAACACACTATCATATCATTAAATGAAAAGCATAGAACCATTTAATAATATATAGACCTTATGGAAAGGTCTCACTATCCCACACTAATGAGTAAGAGACACATGTATTTATAACATCAATTCGTCATAAAAAGTAAAACATAAAGCTTGACAAAGAAAGAAAATACAACAAGAAAATCTTGAATTTTCTTAAATCATTAAGGAAGCACATAACAAAAAGGGAGATGAGGAGATCATTGTTGACCACCATTGGATCTGAGAGCATAGAATCTATTCTTCTTTGGAGGACCATAATCTACATCACTAAGAGCAACCTTCTTGTATTCCCTCACATTAGACTTTTCCTTAGGGCAATTCTTCCTCATGTGGCAACTCTAACCACTCCCATAAAAACCATCTCTATCGGCCAAACACCTACCCGCATGTCTCTTACCACACCTAGGGAAAGTGGTCCGTGAATAGTCATTGTTCTTCCCTTGAGGTCTAGGGTTATAAAACCTCTCATCCTCATATTTAGGATCATTATAATAATTTTGTCCATAAGACATTTATGTATTCTTAGTTTTTTCTTTTTCATCAGACCCATCAATATCCATTCTACTTCTCTTTTTCACATTAAGTTTGGATTCTTCTTTTTGTTGGGAAAACACCAATAATCGTGAGATATCAATATAATCAACAAGATTTTCCATGAGACACTCTTCTTTACTAGTTTGGATACCAACATCATGAACTTTATTCATAAAATCTATAGGGGTTTCTACCAAAAATGGAGCATACATAGACAGAATAGTGAACATCAAGGCATACACCTTAACACCCAAATTGCCTTGCATGAGGTTTATAAATTCCACTAGCTTATCCTCCCTCAATTCACTAGGGAATAACCTATCAATCCAAGCGGACATAAACGTCTCCTATTATATAGGACCCTAACCCGCCTTTACCGGCGTAGTATCCTTCTATTTATCAAACAAAATTTGGGCCACATCTTTAAATTGATACGCTGCTAGTTCCACGTTCTCTCTTGTTGTTAATGCATGATAAAAAGAGTCTTATAAACTTCATCTATGAACCCATTTTTATCCTCCTCCACCTTGGAGCCACTAATTTTAGAGGGCTCATCCTCAAGAACTACCTAATCCTATAGGCACTCATTCCCCCTATAGGATATGTGACCGCCTCCGTATTGGCTTTGGACGTCAAAGATTGAGCTAACAAATTCATAGAAGTCCTAAACTCCTCTAGAATAATATTCCCAAATGGTTGGTCTTTAGGAACTTAAGAGGATCTTGATCTCCTTCGGAGGAATATCTTGATCCTCATTCACATTTATTTTCTTTGTAGCATTAATCCTATTGTTAGTTATAACCTTTACAAAATTGTAGGAAAACGTTAGAAAAAGGTCCTACTAAAGCCAAACTCTATGGCTTGACTTAAAGAATGAAAAAATGGAACTTTCCTACGCATCTGATAGCCTCCTACTCATACATGTGTCGCACCTTATACTGATGAATACGTCTCAATTAGAAGTGGTTTTTGATAAATCCTTAGACCATTTCATAACATTATGCTCTAATAATATTTTTTTAACAATCGGGGAGCACCCTCCTAGAAGTTACACGACGTACTTAATCTCTCGGAGGTCTTGTATAAGCCCATAGAAATCTTTCAATGCATATATATTAAAAGTAGAACTGAATTAAAAAAATTTCTTTAAAACTTATTGAAAAGATCATTTAATAAAATGTAAATCTTTCTAACATATTTCTCAATTCATATATCAACATAAGTAATAATATGTTGGGACGCAACCCACAAAATTCTAAAACATAGTAAAGGACATAAAAGAAACATAGGGGTGGAGTCCTCGGATGCTATAAGGACTCACTAATCTTCACTCCTTGAAAACCTTGGAAACTCTACCCTTCGAAGCAACTAAATCTTCTCAACTCCTTACATTTCATTACAATGTAGGCACATATGCGTTGGTACAAAATGTATCAAATATGAAAACTAACATATCTAACATAATATATCTCAATGGGTTGGTCAAAAATAAAATTATTTACTTGTAAAGTCGGGTGAATTTCTCAATTCACCCTTAAGTAGGAAAAGACACCTCTAGGAAAATTGCAACTTTAATCGACGATTGCGTTAGGCGGGACATCGTCTTGTTGATGCGCCGTTGTGCACTTCCGTTGTTTGTGATTTAGGATAGAATTTAGAGGGCTATTATCTCACTCCTAAGTGTGTAAATACTACCTAATCAATGGATCATTATTGCATCTATGGAGCATCGATTTCCAAGCTTAGTTTGACACTTCCTAGGTGGTGTTTTGCAAGCCTTTGGTTCCTCTTAAAGGACCCTTAGGGTAGTCATTTGGAAGTCATGCCAAAACTTTTCGACCCTAAATATGTATATACAAATTTTAAGCTACTCTCCTATCATTTTAGACTCAAAAAATAATTAAAACATGCAAAGGCGCACAACCACATACACATGACTAGTTAAGAGACGTCTTAATTGTCTTTTGACGTTTCACTTCCAAACCCCTCAAAATAACTTATAATAAAATAATTCACCATTTTTACACCTTATAAATCATGAAACACATGTTAGGCTCTATCTATTTTTACCTAGTTAATTTTGAGGTTCATGAGAACATTTTGGTCTTTTCCTTACCACATCATATCTAATAGGTTTTTAGTTTGGTTTTAAGGGTGTAATCCTTGTAGGTTCAGTTTATTATCTTAATATATGGAAAGGTTTTTAGTTCAGAGTTAAATAAGAGAAAATATGAAAAAAGAGTTGAAAAAAAGGAAAGGATCTAGGCGTTCGTCGAGGTTCTTTAGTTTTGTTGCTGGTTTTAACAATGGGTTTGATTTCTAATGAAGTATGTAAATTTCCATAGTGTTGAGTTCATTTTCACATGAAAAACATGATTTTCATATTTGAATTCGTCCATAAAGATTGAAGATTTAAGTTCTTGATAAGTGTTGTTCAAGTTTAATTTTAAAACATGTTTTTAGGGGGTTTGATGATTTCTTAAGATAGATGTAAGGTTTTTGAGGTTTGTATTGAGTAGATTAGTTTGTACTGCTTTTAAGAAATAGAATCTGAGTGATTGGGGAAGAAAACATTCAAATCTAGGTAGAATAGCGAGATAAGACTAGCAACAAAATTCGACGACATTTTCTGTGTTGGGGCGTAGATCCTGACTACATCCAGAGAGCCCCAAAAACTCTTTTGTAGGTAAAGGGATGGCTTCCCGCGCCACTTAGTGCGCCAGTTTTGCCTTCCTTTACACGTTCTTCATCTTTTCGTTAGTTTGAGTTACTTTTGAACAGTACATTTACGCTCCTTTCATTTTAATCACTTTAAGATACTTTGAAGCAACTAGTAATATTTCATAACATGCATAATAACCTTGAATTCATAATTCAAATTTAATGTAAGGTTACGTTTCAACCCTTGAGAGTTCTTTTGAACATTTTGAGAAAGTGTATTTTGTGACATTTTGAAGAGTCTTTAAAATATTAGAAGAACTATTTTCAAGACTGAAGTAAGTGAGTATCAGGGTGTGGAGAATGTATTAATGACTCTAGACTATCACCTATATCCTTCATATTAAGAACCATAAATCTTGAATTCATAATTAACATTCATGAGAGAGTTAATAGTTGAGTCCAAGAACGTAAAGGATTTCAATTGTGAATCCTTTACGATCAAACATTCATTTGAGCTATGTTTTGACTAAGTGCAAGAATGAGAAGATTTGTATACTACACTTCCATGTTGTTATGTAGAACCTTTAGTAAGGTCGTTCATGCTCATAAATACCGGATGGACTCTATAAATCGAGTATCATTGAAAGGTATAGTATAATTAAAATCTATGTTGATGAATGCCCTGAATTGGACCCGTTGCAATAGAAAGAACGGGGGTTTCGCTAGGGGTCCGGGGGGGCGGAGTCGCCCCCGGCCCTACGGTATACAATGTTGTTGTATTGGGTCCTTAATTATCTGTCAATTCTATATTTTGGGCCCAAGCCTATTAGGGCGTAGCTTAGCACTACATAAAGACGCTATGACAAACCCTATTCTGTATTCTGTTCTTTCCTCTCCATAATAAAACTGCTCCCCTCTTCCTGTGGACGTAACCAATTTATTGGTGAACCACGTAAATCTGTTTCTTATTTTTCGCGTTTATATTTTCTTGTATTATCTCGAATTCCACATAAAAATTGTGATCAAATTCTCTCGGTTAATCGGTGTTTTTGGATGATTCGAGATATCTACTTTGAACGTGAAAATTGACAAATTCACAGGGAGGAACAGTTTCAGTTTTTGGCAGATCAAGATGCGGGCTTTGTTGAAACAACAAGGCTTCTGAGCGCCATTGTCGAAAGACAAGAACACCGTCGTTACTCCTGAGATGGCGATTCTGGAGGAAAAGGCACACTCGATGATCATGCTGTGTCTGGCGGATGACGTCATCACGGAGGTCTCGGATGAAGAGACTGCTGCTGGTCTGTGGTTGAGGCTGGAGAGTTTGTACATTACAAAATCTCTAACCAACAAGCTGCTTCTGAAACAACGTCTATTTGGTTTACGAATGGCTGAAGGTACACAACTCAGGGAACATTTAGAGAAATTGAATACTTTGTTACTACAATTGTGTAATATCGATGAGAAGATTGAGGATGAAGATGCTGCCCTGATTCTGTTAGTATCTCTCCCAATGTCATTTGAGAATTTTGTTCAATCGTTCATTGTTGGGAAAGATACTGTGTCGCTGGAAGAAGTCAGACCGACTCTTCATAGCAGGGAATTACGGCATAACGCTAACGACACAAGTACAGACATACAACCTTCTGGTCTGTTCACTAGCAGAAGAAAGGGAAGGAAAAACGGCGGAAAGAAAAAGAAGCCGATGTCGAAGGGTGCAAAGCCGGGTGATGTCTGTAAATTACTGCAAGGAGAAGGGACATTGGAAATTTGATTGTCCGAAGAAGATGAAGCAATCGAAAAAACAATCAGTTTCTGCTGCTATTGCTGAAGAAGACACCAATTCTGAAGATGACATTGCCCTAGTTGCGGATGACTACACTCATCATTCAGATGTGTGGGTTCTCGATTCTGGGGCATCCTATCACATCTGTCCTAGGAGAGAGTGGTTCACGACTTATGAGCAAGTACACGGAGGCAGCATCTCGATGGCCAACAGTTCTGTCTGCAAGGTGGTTGGGACAGGCTTGATCAAGATAAGGACACATGACGGTTGCTTCTGCACATTGAACGAGGTCAGGCACGTTCCATTGATGACAAAAAATCTGATATCTCTCAGTCTTTTGGACAGCAACGGATTCAGCTGGTCGTGAAAAGATGGAGTCTTGCAGGTCTGGAAGGGTTCAAATCCGATTCTGAAAGGTGTCATGCGTGGTACTTTTATTTTCTACAAGGTTCCACGGTTACAGGTTCAGCCCATGTTGCATCGTCAGAAGTTCACCAGAAGGATATGACTAAGTTATGGCACATGAGACTTGGTAATATGGGTGAAAGAGGGATGCAAATTCTGTCAAAGGAGGATCTTCTTGCTGGTCATAAGGTTAAGAGCCTATAGTTTTGTGAACATTGTGTCTTTGGAAAACCACATTGCAACAAGTTTCCAAAGGCCATTCACAGAACAAAAGGCACACTTGATTATATCCATTCTGATTGCTGGGGTCCATGCCGTGTTGAGTCTTTGGGAGGCTGCTGATTCATTGTGTCTATTATTGATGACTACTCAAGGATTACTTGGGTGTACATGATGAAGCATAAAAGTGAAGCTTTCCAGAAGTTCAAGGAGTGGAAAATTTTGATGGAAAATCAAACAGGGAAGAAGATCAAGAGGTTGCGAACTGATAATAGGCTGGAATTCTGCTGGTCTGAATTTGATCAATTCTGTAAGGATGAAGGGATTTCTCGACATCGTACAGTCAGAAATACACCACAGCAGAATGGTGTAGCTGAGCGGATGAATCAAACACTTCTGGAGAGAGCAAGGTGCATGCTCTCTAATGCTGAGCTAGATAGAAGATTCAGGGCAGAAGCGGTTAGTACAACTTGCTACTTGATTAACTGCAGACCACACACAGGCATACACTGCAAGACACCTAAGGAGATGTGGTCAAGAAAAGCTGCTGATTATTCAAATCTCAAAGCCTTTGGCTGTACGGCTTACTATCACGTCAGTGAAGGTAAGTTAGAACCAAGAGCTAAAAAGGGAGTATTTGTGGGCTACGGAGATGGAGTGAAAGGTTTCAGAATCTGGTCTCCAGCACAAAAGAGGGTTATTATGAGCAGGAACATTGTCTTTGATGAATGTTCTCTGCTTAGAACCATTGTGAAGCCTACAACTACGTCAGAAACTGGGAGTCTTGATAAACAGGTGGAGTTTCAAGTCATTCAGAACGGGAGCAATTTGAAAGAACCTGAAGAGGAGGATCAAGAACCACAGAGAGAAACTGATATTCCAGAATCTATGCCATCAGATATCCATCGAAGTATAGCTCAAGATCGGCCAAGGAGGGTTGGAGTTCGGCCACCTACGAGGTATGGTTTTGAGGACATGGTGGGTTATGCACTACAGGTTGCTGAAGAGGTAGATACATCTGAGCCGTTTACTTACAAAGAAGCCATTTTATGTCCTGATTCTGAAAAATGGTTTGCTGCTATGGGTGATGAGATGGAGTCCCTACACAAGAATCAGACAAGGGATCTGGTCATACAATCTTCGGGGAGAAATATTATTACTTGCAAATAGGTTTTCAAGAAGAAGGAAGGGATATCACCAGCAGAAGGAGTCAAGTATAAAGCCACGGTTATTGCCAAAGGTTTCAACCAAAGAGAAGGAGTGGACTACAATGAGATCTTCTCACAGTGGTCAGACATACTTCTATCCGAGTGTTACTAGCGATAGTTACACATCGGAATCTGGAGGTTGAACAACTTGATGTGAAGACAGCGTTTCTACATGGAGAGTTGGAGGAAGAGATATACATGACTCAGCCGGATGGCTTCCAAGTTCCAGAGAAGGAAAATCACGTCTGCAAGTTGAAGAAGTCCTTATATGGACTTAAGCAGTCTCCAAGGCAGTGGTACAAAAGGTTTGACAGCTATATGGTGAAGTTGGAATATACTCGTAGCTCATATGATTGTTGTGTCTACTAAAATAGGCTAAAGGATAATTCATTCATTTATCTGGTGCTTTATGTAGATGATATGCTGATAGATACAAAGAAGAAGTATGACATTCAGAAGCTGAAGGGTTTACTTAGTGCCGAGTTTGTGATTAAGGATCTGGGAGCCGCTCGGAAGATTCTAGGGATGGAGATCATTAGAGACAGAGAGAGAAGGAAATTTTTCTTGTCACAGAGAAGCTACATTCAGAAGGTCTTGGCGAGGTTTGGCATGTCTTCATCTAAGCCTATTGATACCCCCTGTGCTGCCAATATCCATCTCACTGCCATGTTCGCTCCATTGTCAGAAGAAGAGAAGGATTATATGTCACGATTCCCTTATGCCAGTGCCGTAGGAAGTTTGATGTATGCTATGGTCTGTACGAGGCCAGATTTAGCACATGCAGTCAGTGTAGTAAGCAGTTTAATGGGAAAACCAGGGAGAGAACATTGGCAGGCTGTGAAGAGAATTTTCCAGTACCTTAGAGGTACATCTGACGTTGGTCTCATTTATGGAGGTGATACTCAGTGCTTGGTTACTCGCTATTCTGATTCTTACTACGCTGGAGATGTTGACACAAGAAGAATCAATGACTGGCTTTGTGTTTACCCTTGGAGGATCTATCGTCAGTTGGAAGGCAACTTTGCAACCTACAGTGACTTTGTCTACTACGGAAGCGGAGTACATGGCTTGACAGAGGCTGCAAAGAAGGGATTTGGCTGAAAGGGCTGGTTAGTGATCTTGGTCTGCAAAAGAAGGGATTTGACTGTTTGAGCGCAATTTGTCTAGCCAAGGATCAAGTCCATCATGAGAGAACCAAGCATATTGACGTGAGGTATCGTTTTCTGAGAAGTGAGAAGAGAATCAAGGTGAAGAAAGTTGGAACTGATGATAATACTGCTGATATGTTCATAAAGCCGGTTCCACAGAGCTAGTTTAAACACTGTTTGGACTTGCTCAACATCTGAAGCTGTTAATTGCCCTGCAGGGAAATTCTGAGGAAGAGGGGGAGGCCTGGCACTATCATAGTGCGTCTGAAGAATCTGTTTGGAGAATTCAAGTCAAGGTGGAGATTTGTTGAATGCCCTGAATTGTACCTGTTACAACAGAAAGAACGGGGGTCTTGCTGGGGGTCCGGGGGGGCAGAGTCGCCCCTGGCCCGACGGTATTCAATATTGTTGTATTGGGTCTTTAATTATCTGTCAATTCTGTATTTTGAGCCCAAGCCTGTTAGGGCGTAGCTTAGCACTATATATAGACGCTATGGCAAACCCTATTCTGTATTTTGTTCTTGCCTCTCCATAATAAAACTGCTCCCTCTGTTCCCGTGGACGTAGCCAATTTATTGGTGAACCACGTGAATCTGTTGTCTTGTTTTTTGCGTTTATATTTTCTTGTATTATCTCGAATTCCGCATAACATATGTCTTGAGTATCAACTTCCTAAAACATTCATGATTATATTCCTCATCATGAGACTGTTATATGTTAACCATGAAGTCAAAGAGTTGAGTGGTTCATTTCCATTATTCCTCATGTACCCTATACGTTGTGTAATTTTGTGATAAGAATTATCTTGGAGTCCTTGAGTTAAGTAATTCATGCCAGTAAATACACATGAATCCCATGTACAATGCATTTCAGAATTGTGTATTATCACTAATGTTCTTGAGTTTAAATTGAGTCATATGTACAATTATTGAATACATTGGATTGAGTCTTTCACACCCATAATTCGGATTTAATCTTGTTTTGAGAAGTCGTTCACCATTTTCTTGAACTTTTTTTATAGACTTGAGCATGAGTTGAGAAACTACAATAGGGAGTTCTTTTTTCCAAAAAATTATGTGCGAACTATGTATTCGCAAGAGTTAAAAAATTTTCATAGTTGAATAAGAGAGGAAACTAAAATATCAAAGAGAGATTTTAAGATATGTTTTTCGTAATAATCAAACAATTGAATGATTTATGTCTTTAAGCATACGAATTGAATATACTTTTGAGAGTAGTATTGGCCACATATATGGGAAAGATTTTAGATAATTCAAGTCTCTATAAAACTTGTAGCCATAATTAGTAGAAAGAGTCATACTTTTTAGATGATTTCTTAGTGCTTTTTACATAGACTAGTGCATATACTAATATACCATAGGATTATGGTACTTTTAATATATTTTACTTAAAAGTTATGTGTGTATAGGTCCAAACACATTCTGTGGATGATAATCATAGATCGGAAGGACAGACTTAAAGAAAAATAAGGAATACTTGACCATGTGTGGAACAAAGGTTGCAAACGACGTATCGTGGATCGACCTCTGGGTTGTACTGAGTGTGTCAAATAAATCAAAATTGGGGTTTATCTAACATATTTTAAAATTTTTATGTATGGAGCTACAGAGGAAATTCCACGGTTCATATTGTTGGTCGGTTGATTAAAGTTGAGAGATGGAGTTATTCAAGTTGATGAAAATGCCTATGTACTTTGTCATGGAAGGGACCCAAGGATTTAGGTCAATTCACGGTATGTAGGTGAGTGTCATAGATCATAATCGCATTCCTTATTCTATTTCCTTTTTACATGGGACTTTTTTCTATATATAGAACATGTAAACTTTGTGTATTAGGGTTTGACCTGATTACTTTTGTTCTAGCTTATGGCATCGGAGATTCATTTGCAACTTTAACAATTCTTAATTTCTGAAGTTTGTTTCGAAGATTTTTCCTTTGCAATTGAAGTTTATATTCAGCGATTCCTATACATATAACGTAAATTCATGATTTTTTATATAAAAGTATGAAATGTACCTTGCTATTATGGGTAACTAAATCCACAACTAGGGTTGTAGGAACCATGAATAATTAACAATGTATGAATAGTAACTAAGCAATTCATAAACATTGTTTTGTCCTGCAGTGATAACTCTTTAATCTAGAAGTGTTTTTAAGGGTTACCAACATCATAACTCACCTTGTTGCTACTTGCCCAAAAAAGGAGGTAGTTAATACGAAAAGAATTATCAACATAGATTTAGTGGTATACTATTTAATAGTCTAAGACCATGCATGACCAATAAAGCCATTTTTAAAATTTTCTAGAAAAAATTCTCTTGCACTCATGTTGATTGGAAAGCTATACATGCTATAGAGTTTGTTGTGGATTTACTAGGGACTTTACTGTTTCCACAAGAACATGGTCATATAAGAACCGACATAGGTTCTGTGGCTCGTGTACTTTTTAAAGGTGCTAATGGTAAAGAACTCACTCTAGTTCCCATGATTTTAGTACAAATATTTCGAGTACTTGGGAAATGTAAAGGATGGTAAGCAAACTTTGCTGAATGTTGCAATCTTCTTTTACAAATGTGGGCAATGGAACATTTTGACAAGCGTAAAAATATGTAAGACATATATTTTAGTATCTCAAATCATATTGATAATTTTTACGACAAGAAGAGAAGGTTTGTGTGTCCGATCGGTACTGATGACTTGTTTCATATCTTATCTCGTAAGCCTAGAATAATCTAAGAAACCAAAAAATTTCACTTTCTGAAATAAAGAGGAAAATCTGGAAATTTTTCCAAGTTAAGAAAGTGAGTTTTGGTCATTTTCATGTAGAAATAACTTCTACCTCAGGATGATTTAGAATCAGTTCTATATTATTGGAAAGCCCTTGGAAATATATTTTCAAAGGAGTCAAGTATTCTCGATTTTGAGATCGTATGAGAGAGATATGTCTTTCGGTAATTGGGATTTTGAGGTAAGGAAAGTCAATTACGGATTTAAGAAAGGGCAAACTAGTCTTTTTACCCATTTATTTCCTAATTCATTTTAAGGGTTTAATATGGGTAAAATAAGTTTTAGTTCAGATTAAAAAAAGTTCTTCCGTGCTGAGGTTTAGGGAGAAGATAAAAGAATAAGGAGAAGGGAGGAAGATCAAGATTTCGCCAAGAACACCGAAGGATATTTAGTGGATTTCGTCGGGGATTATCCCTATCATGATAAATGAGTTATTTTATGTTGGGTTAACTTATCTGCACATCAATCTTATTTCAGTTCAGAAGTTAAATATTAATATTTCATGACAAGAAGTGAATTCTTGATAATCTCATTGAATCCCTTCTTGACTGATTTGATATTCGTGATATATAGGGAGGATAATGTAGCATTCCAGAAAATTACATGTCTAGTGAAGAGCCCAATAGATCTTTAAGAATGCGTATTGGGGGTACATAGGCATCTCAATGTGCAATATTGAGAAACATTGATCATAGTATAGAAAATTGGTTAAGGGGTATTAGCCAATTTATATATAATTAGCCTATTTTTCTAAGTATTAATGAGCTTGTTTAAGATATGTACGTGCAATGAATACCCTAAGGTAAATTAATATTTTATTCCTTAACTAACAAATTAGGTACTAGGCACCCAAGTGTCAAGCCTTGTTCATAGCACATAGCACATTATCATTTAAAATAAATCATGTCTATTAAGTAGTGCCCAAGACATGGTAAGGATCATTGGGACAATAAGTAAACATTTCCAAATAAACCATAAATAATAGTTATTTAGGAAAGTGCAACCAACCCATGTACAAGCACATGTGCAAGACATGTGAAGAAGCTGCTAAAGAAGGGGACCGCCCTAATAAAATTCAGTTAGGATAGCTAGGGGAAAAAAGGTGCACAAGGGACCACTCCATGTGGGGCCTAACCTCCCTACAAATTCTAGAGTCTAACGTACTGCCCTAAATAACTAAATAACCTAGGACTAACCGAATTGGACTCATTAGTGCACCCGACAACCTAAGAAAAAAACTGGGTTGACTCTAACCTAGTACTAGTTAAAGAGACAACCTAGTACCTAACCTACGATGGTCCAAAAGGTTAGTTATGGTCCTAAAAACTTAGGGGTACTTTATTAATTTCCCTAGTTTACCTAATTAATTAATTTATCAAATTAATTACTTAATTTAAAAGGTCTAAACCGAAAAAAAACAAAATTCAGATTTCGGTTAAGACAAAAAAGGGTCAACCTAGTACCTAACGTAGGATGGTCCAAAGAGTTAGTTATGATCCTAACGAATTAAGACTACTTTATTAATTACCCTAGTCTACTTAATAAATTATTTTCAACTTAATTAATTCATTTAAAGGGGAAATACCGAAATCACAAAACAATTTCAAAATTTCAGTTAAAACAATAAAAATACAAGCTAGTACTTACCCTAGGATGGTTCAAAGGATTGATTATGGTCCTAACAACGTAAGGGTACTTTATTAAATACCTTATATCATATATTTAATTAAATTATAAATTTAATTAAATGATCTAAATTATCAAAAAGAAATCCTTGCACTAACCTAGTATAATTAAAGAAACATCGTAGTACATAGCCTAGGATGGTCCTAAAGGGTTAATTATAGTTCCAATGACTTAGGGTTACTTTAGTACTTACCCTAGGTACTTAAATTAATTAAATTAAGGATTTAATTAATCAATATAATGTCTAAATTTTTACCAAAATCATAGTCAACAGCAAAATTCCAGATTTTAGATTAAGTCAACATTATCCTATGTTTAGTCAACTTAGGAGGGGATTTTTAGTAATTAATTTATTTAAGTAAATTACTAAAACCTAATTTGAATGAGTCAAGATCATTTATTAAACCTCAAATGTTTAAACTCATAGAAAAAAAAAGGACGCAAAAACTGTAAGCAACGAACGTAAGAAAAAGTAAGAAAATTTATCGATTTTTGTAGGGCGATTTAAAGGTTTCTTCAAGGTTTTAGTTCAATGTGTTCTTTTTATATTAAGTTCTATATAAGGTATGGGTTTATCTCCTGGAATTGTTTCTCCAAGAGAACTTTCTTTGGAATGATTCAGAGATCTTGAAAACAAGGGTTGTTTCCCAGTTCTTGTCGTCCTCTTTTCTCTAGACTCCTTGTTAGGATTTCAATGATGAATAGGTTAGAAATCATGTGGTTGGTACTTGTTTGTTACTGATATTAATATATATGTTTTTTAATAAATAATGATTGAATGAACCTAATAATTTGACTAGTTCGAAGCTAAGTTTTATTATGTGAATTAAAAGAATGATACTATGTCAAAGACATGTCCGAAAATGTTATGTACGAATATGTTACGGTCTGCTGTGCATACATGATGTTAACATGATGTTATGAAGATGTTAAAGTCATCAAAGTTAATGTGATGCTTTCCATTACTACTTTAAAACGTTACTCTAAAGTCATAAACTAAAATTGGCTTAACAAGGCCACTATAAAATCATATCTTGAATGAATTTGCTATCTGGTTCAAATAAAATTGGCTAACTCAATTTGTCTAAATGAATATATGCTAATGGCTAGAAACTTATGTAACTGATTAAAATATTGACTAAGGGTTCATACATATGACAAATTAAATATGAACATACGTAAAATTGGTTTATGCCAATAAGGATGAATTTGCTAGTCTAACATCCCAAATCTTGAGGCACTACTAATCATATGCTAAATCATGTGTAATTAGAGTATCAAATGATAATATAAGCACTTTTGAAGTAATATCAATGAATCCATACCCAAGGACATGACACTCATTGGGGAAACTACCAACATTCTCTAAAAGAATGACATATGAACTCATGTAACTGATTGAATTAAGTGCTTATCGCCCATTAACGATGATATGAATCTACTACACTAAAGTAAGTAAGTAACGTGAGTTATAACATAATTAATGGGGTCTAAAGTAAGTAAGTGACCAGAATAGGGTGTTAAAGGAAGTGACACAAGTCTCATTTAAACATAACCTTCTATATTAAAAGAATACTCACGTATGAAGGTGTTAGAAGGTGTGAGACAGTCTCACTAATACCAAAGGATGATATGTAAGGAAAATTCACATTTTGTATTAGTAATGTAAGGATGGCCAGTCATCAATAGATTAAGTAAATCTTAATCTATAAGAAATCCTCTATAATGCCTGAGTCAACACTAAAAGATAAAGAAGAAATGAACATTCACGTAAAGGGGTGAGTATTTATTAAAAGCAAATGTGCTAATGTTAATGAATGTTGTGACAACATAATAAGAGGATAATGTGAAAGATGAGAGAAATGTCAAATGATCCTAAGTATATGTTACCAAAACGTACTCACCTATGAGAGTGTAACCAAGAGAAGAGACCATTCTCTATGAACAATCTAATGATAGTATTGAGATTGACGTATACTAAATACTAATGATGAGATGAGAATTCATTTATTGAGCTACGATGTCCTCATACTAGAAGGCAGCTTCCATAATATATGAGTTGAATGTAATGGAACTTTATATTGAGCACCGATAGGCTAACTATGAGCAGTGATGCCTTCTTTCGAGAAAGGCGGAGATTTACGCAACTCTCATGAGATGAGACCGTCCGGCATGCCGGGTGTGGGTCTCCTTATATCTGCTAGTCTTGAACATATACTGCCAATATACGGATCTGCTGGAGATTAATTCCCATGTATGCTAGCATGTTCTAGGTCCCTTTGGCTGGTGATTATACAACTTTTCGTCTGGGGAAGACACATGACTTCATGATGCTCACATGATGTATGTCAGTTAAGGTTAACGTTCCCAAATAATGAATGAGTTTAGCCTCAAAGTATGAAAGATAATGAAATGAACGATACCAAAGGTGTTTGTGCAAGACAATCAGGAGGTGAAATTACATTCAAGTAATGACATTAGGTCTTTCTTTGTCATTGGACTTCATGATCACTATAAGAGTCTTAAACTTCATCCTAGGTATAGTTGGTTTCTACATCTGCCTACGAATGAATGAAATGAATAATGTGAAGTATGAATGAATGAATGAAGGAGACTCTGTCTTAGCTAAAGAAGGACCTTGGGCTGAGGTCCCATATGTTGGTCCCTCACTTGATATTTCTTAATGTTACATCAATGATTCAGTTTCTTGTGTATATGAAATGTATAATATATAAAACATGAAAGTAATGAAATCAATGGCATGATCAATAGAGAATTTTGTATGAAAGGTAATGAATATATAGTGCAAAGAATGACAAACTATAAGGTAGGGAAATCATTCGTTAATCCTTGGATTACTTACTTGATTCATTGTGGGTATGAGACTACATTGAATCATTGCATTTGTAAGTAAAACAAAGGATAAAAATAATTATTGTATATTGTTAAGAACAGTGGAGGAAAAGGTTCAAGGAATGGGTCTCCAGATTCAATGGTGGATGAGGAAGCACCCTTTATTCCTTCAAGTAGGGTCTCTACACAACAAGAAAAGAAAAAGACTTAAAATAAACTAAGTCTTGTGCTAATATTGGAATATGAATAGATGCCTCAAGGTATATAAACAGGGTTAATAACCAATTAATGGGCATAGCCAATAAAATTTGGCTTATGAATAAATTAATACCCAATTTAAAAAATGAAATATTTCTCTCGTATGTAAGGTACCCAATAATGGAGCATGGATTATGAATCAACTAAAGAATGGGCATAGACAATAAAATATTGGCATATATATATAATCATACTCTAAGGAAATAGAAATGAAGAATCTAAAGTAGAGTAGCCAAATCATTTCCTTCATCTTGTGAATTGCTTACTTGATTCATTGTAGGTATGGGACTACAACGAACCATTGAACTTGTAAGTAGAACATAAGATTAAAGGATATGATTAAACTACATAACAAGAAGAAGAAACAGACTAAAAAATAATCTATGTGTCAAAAATAGGGCTCTTGGGTTTGGACTATAACTTCCAAATCGTCGCTCGAGTTGTTCTAAAATTATGTGGATGATACTAATATTTTTTGATCATATAGAAAATCAGTTGTGTGCTTTTAATGCATTAAAATACATCATATTCATACCACAATTCACATCTAACGATTTAGGAAAGTCTAGTGACTAGTCTTTCTAGAAATAGCATGTTGTTTAGGAAGAACATTCTTTGATCATGCATAAAATTATGTGTATGTGTGCATACACCCATACTTAGTACAAGTGGTGTAGTAACCCCTACTATTTACTATTTTATAATTGCAGTTTAAGTGACATGTTGACGACTCTTGCAAGGGTTTGGACATCAGTGTTTCTCCAGACAATTTGTAGGTCCTCTTGATTTCGAGGATGCTACAGTTTTAGTCAAGCATTAGTTTAAGAAAAAGCTAGCGGATGTTGTCCCTAGCGTTTTTTCATACATTCATTTTGAAGCTTTTGTAATTAGACTGTGTTTGGCAAATATATTTATGATATATTCTTATTCTATTTCTAATTGATTCTTATGGTTGATGGTTGTTATATTTATGTTAAGCTTAGCATATGATGAATTCAAGAAATAACTATATGATGTGTATGTATACTTCATACGTTTAAAATATTTATATTTTCTGCAAAAAAAATAACCATATGAATGTGATGAATTCAAGATGACACTTGTCTCAGACCTCTGAGAGGTCAATGACACTGGTTGAGATCCCAATTCCTTAACTGGGTTGTGACAATTCCAACTCGCATACTCGTACATTAAATATATTGATGCCAGTTTACCTGTATCGTCTTATGATAAGGACCAAGATAACCAAGATCATCATCCAGCGCCTCGTTGATCCAGCTTAAGCACTTAGAGTCAATGGTGTGTCTCCTTGCATTTCGGGGGGCTCATTTATTACAATGCAGTGTTTTAGTTTATAGATTTTGGGGTTTATCCCAACATTCATGTTAGTATCATAGAGACTTTATAGACAAATAGATAGTCAAACAGTTTAGACTTTAGTTTCTAGTTATTTACATTTCATATTTTTTGGTATGAGACTTAAAGTGTCATTTTGGCCTACACAGTTATTTGGAGTATATTCTTATGATAATTTTTTTCGTTTATGTTGAATTATGTCTTCTGCTGAGTTATGTAAGCCAAGACAAGTGTTTTCTTAAGGCTAGCGATGACCATTAGATTTCGGCCACGTTTAGGGTGTAGGTTTGAGGCCTTACAAATTTGGTATAAGAGTGCAGAGTTCATAAGTCCTAGGGAGTCTATGAATCCGTGTTTGTAGAGTCTTGTCTTAGGTATGAAGCGCGCTAAATCTATGATTATGTAGCAGAAATATTTAGGAACTCACTTCTTTCATATTTCTTTTCATGTGTTAGAGTTTATCTATGAAAAGTTTCTCTCTAAATCGTACTTGCGTGTGTTTCAGATCATAATGCCTCCATGAAGAGAAGCAAAAGGTCTTACAGCCAGATGAAATGTTGAGGAACCTTTGGTACCTAATCATTGAACGTGCAACCTCATGAAAAAGTCACCAATGATGAGTTCCATGAGGCTATTCATATGCTAAGCCAAGCGTTGACTGAACAAGTTGGGAGACAGAGAGGAGCTCAACAATAATAGGATGACACCTGGAGGATTTGCGAGTTTCCATTAGGTCGATCATGATTCAGGATCCCAATTGTTTTCGAAGAGTAGATGAAGGTTTTATATGTGATGCATGTTGTTCATGTTGAGAGGGTTGAGATAGTTATATACCAATTGAAGAATGTCGACATGACATGGTTTGATCAACGGATGTAGAGCTTATGTGAGGATCAACCACGTCCGTGTTCAGATTTCTTTGAAGAAGTTGTTGTCTCTTTACCCGAGAACTAAAAGAGGCAAAGGGATGAAAATTCCTTACCCTGAAGCAGGACTCCTTGAGTGTGCATCAACATAGGTTGATTTTCACCCAGTTGCCCCGCTATGCTCTTGAAATTATTGGGGACATGAGGAGCCGAATGAGTTTATTTGTTATTGCTTGGGTTGTGCTTCAATAAATGAGGGCAGAGATGCAATGCTGCTAGGTTACATAGACCTAACCATGTTGATGGTATATGTGCAGTAGATTGAAGAAAAGAAGTTGAGTGACAGAGAAGAGTATAGGAACAAGAAATCAAAGAGTAGGAGTGAATTCGGGTAGCAAAAAATGTTAACCGCTCATCGTTCCAACAGAAACATAAGGGATCTGCTCTATCATCGGCTAGTGCACCTAAACCCAAAACAAAGGTGAGTACAAAAAGCTGAGCTTCAAAGTTAAACACAGTTATACTAAGGGTAGCATGGCACAGGGGGTAGTAGCCCCCTGCAAACGCCAAGTATGGCAGAAACCATTTGGTTACTGGCCGTTATTGCTCCACTGTTTGTTTCAAGTGTTTTTAGAACTGTCATTTCATGGGAGAGTGTCTAAGGAATAGACATGGAAATGGTAATGGGGGCAACAGAACACAATACTCATGTCTTTCTCCACCAGACAGGGTTGCACCTAGAGGAGCAACTTTTTGCACTAGAGGAGGGGCAAACCACCTCTATCCAATTAATAGCTGCCAAGAGCAAGAGAACTCTACAGATGTTGTCTCGAGTATGATCAAAGTCTTTAATTTTTATGTTTATTCTTTATAGGCTTAGGAGCAAGTTTATGTTTTTTAACTCCTTATGTTGCAAATAAGTTTGAGAATCTTCCTGAGAAACTTTTTGAACTTTTCTATGGTTCTACCCCTATTGAAGAGGCTATTTTAGTGGAAAGACTTAATCACCATTTTCTTATTTCAATCAATTACAAGAACACCATGGATGACCTAGTTCAGTTAGATATGTATATTTTGATGTCATTAGGTCAGGACTGGTTTCATGCCTATTATGCGTCAATAGATTTTAGAATCCAAGTCCTCAGGTGTCCCATTCCTAATAAGCCATTTATAGAGTTGCGTAGAAGTTCAACAGTGCGTAAGGGTCGTTTAATTTCATACCTTAGGCAGAGAAAGTTAGTTTCAAATGGGTGTATCTAATACTTAGTATGAGTTAATTATTCAAGTGTTGAGGTACTTTCCCTTCAGCCAATTTCCATAGTAACGGAAATTCCAAAAGTTTTTATGAAAATCTACACGGAGACCCTACAGAAAAATAATTACTTTGGCATACACATCATTCTAGATACTATTCCTATATCTATTCTGCCATATAAAATGGCGCCAATGGAGTTGAATGATTTAAAAGAACAACTGAAAGATCTGTCAGATAAATGTTTTACTCGATCAAATGTCTCCCCTTAGGGCACTCTGGTCTTGTTTGTACGAAAGAAAGATGCTTCCCTTCTAATGTGTATAGACTACCTCAAATTGAATAAGGTTACCATAAATAATAACTATAGTTACCCAAGATAGATGATCTTTTTGATCAACTTCAATATGACACCTTTTTCTCGAAAATAAATATTAGAGATGGTTACCAAAAGTTAAGTGTTATAGAATTTGACATTGAAAAGACAACATTTCCAACAATATATGGGCATGATGAGTTATTGGTTATGACTTTTGGGTCAATACACAAACAACATTCATGGATCTTATGAATAAAGTCTTTAAGCTCTATTTAGATAAGTTTTTTATCGTCTTTATTGACATACTAATCTATAAAGAATAAAGAAGATCATGCTAGTCATCTCATTATAGTCCTTTAAAATTTGAAAGATAAGGAGTTGTATTCCATGTTCTCCAATTTGAGTTTTTGCTTATGCATGTGTCTGTGGCCTACTTAGGCCGCCTAGTTACTGACGATTTGATTAGAGTTGACACCCAAAATATAGAAACAGTTCACAGTTTGCGTAGACAACATCTCTGACTGATATAAGGAATTTTATGGGTTTGTCTTGCTATTATAGAAGGTTTATTGAGAGGTTTTCGTCTATTTTGTCTACTTTGATCAAGCTGACTTAGAAGTTAGTTAAGGTCCACTGATCGAAGGTTTTATGAAAAAAATTTAGGTGTTGAATAAAAGGTTGACTACTTTCCCAATGTTGACCTTACCAGAAGGTAGTCAATGTTTTGAGGTGTATTGTGATGCATCAAGAATTTTTTGGGCTGCGTGTTAATGCAAAATAGCAAGGTTATAGCTTATGCCTATGACAGTTGAATGTCTATGAAAAGAATTATCCAACCCATGACTTAGAATTGGATGATGTGGTATTTATCTTGAAGATATGGTGTTACTACTTGTACGGCATTCATATTTATATATTCACTAGTCGAAAGAGCCTGAATTATATGTTCACCCATAAAGAGTTAAATCTGAGTTAGAGGGATGTGGTTAGAATTGCGTAAGGATTATGACATGAGTATTCCTTACCACCAAGGTAAGTCTAATGCAATTGCTGATGCTTTAAGAAGATTTTATATGGGGAATACCGCTCATGTTAAGGATGAAAAAAGGAGTTATCCAAATATGTCCAAACACATGCACCCTTGGGAGTCATAATTATGGATTCAACGAAAGAAGGAATACTTGTGAATAATGGGGTTGAATCATCACTAGCATCTGAGGTGAAAGAGAAGCAAGACCAAGACCCCATTTTTCTTGATTCTAAGACAAATGTTCAAAAGAAAATAGTATTGGCTTTTGAACAAGTGTGACATGGTGTGATGAAGTATCAAGGGAGGTTATGTGTACCTACGGTGGATGGACTCCAAGAGAGGATCATGGAGGAAGATCATAGCTCCTGATATACCATTCATCCTTGTTCCTCAAATATGTACCACAATTTGAGAGAGGTATATTGATGGGAAGGTATTAAAAAGGACATACCTTAGTTTGTTGCCAAGTGCCCGAATTTCTATTAAGTGAAAGTAGAACTCCAAAGGTCTGGAGGGCTTGCTCAGAATATAGAATTTCCGATTAGAAGTAGGAGATGATTAATATGGACGTCATAACTGGCTTTCCAATGTCTCATAGGCAACGTGATTAAATTTTTGTAATTTTTGATAGAATGACAAAATCAAACAACTTCTTGTTGCTAGAAACCACTCATTCAATAGAGGATTATGTGATGTTATACCTCTAGGAGGTCATAAGACTTCATGTGGTCCCAATGTCGATCATTTTAGAAAGTGGTGCACAATTTATTGTTCAGTTCTGGAAGTCTTTCAAGAAAATGTTTGGGTTCTAAGGATGATTTAGACGTTGCTTTTCATCCTCTGTATGGATGGACAAGATAAGTGTATTATCCAGAACATAGAAGATATGTTGAGGACTTGAATGATTTATTTCAAGGCAAAATGGGATGATCACCTACCTCTCATTGAGTTTGCATAAAACAATAGCTACCATTTGAGCATCAAATGACTCCATATGAAGCTCTGCATGGGAGAATATGTTGATATCTTATTGGGTGGTTCGAAGTGGGTAAAGCGCGGTTGATAGGACCAGATCAATTTCACTAAGCAATGGATAAGGTGAAAGAGATTCATGAGAGATTGAAAAAGGCACACAATCATAAAAAGGCCTACATAGATGCAAGGAGGAGTCCATTGTAGTTTGAAGTGGACGATTAGATTTTTCTAAAAGTTTCACTCCTGAAGTGTATTATGAGATTTGGTAAGAAGGGAAACTTAGTCCCTGATATATTGGACCTTATAGGATATCAAACCTATTGGTAATGTAGCTTATGAATTGAAGCTATCACAAGAATTAGTCGCGGTTGATTTTGTATTTCTTGTTTCCATGTTGTAGAAGTGAATGGGTGATCTTTCGTTGATTGAACCAACTGAAAATGGTGGGATTAAGGATATCTAATCCTATGAAGGAGGTTGTGTAAGTCAAGATCCTTTCCAGGAACCAATTTGTTTAAGAAGTAACTTGAGAAGATGAAGAGTATATGAAGAAGACATATCCACATCTCTTTGAATCCGAAGATAATACATATCAAGCTACTAATACATATCTTAGTACTTTATAATCTATAAGTAACCATGTTGTACTTGTTTTTGATTTTAATAGTTGAACTTGATGTTACTATTCTTACTTTTGTAAAAGAAATTTAATTCGAGGATGAATGTTTCCAAGGGGAAGATATTGTACATCCTATTACTCGTTGTAGCCTACAATAAGTAACAAAACTAAAAAATTTCACTTTTGGAAAGAAATAGGAAAATCAAGATATTTTTCCATGTTAAGAAAGTGGTTTTGGTCATTTTCAAACGACCATAACTTCTAGATCATGATGAATTAGAGTCAGTTCTTTATATAGTTTGAATTCCCTTAAACATATATTTTAAACGGCGCCAAGTTTACTAAATTTCAATATCATATAAGGGAGATATGCCTTTCTATAGTTGGGCTATTAAGGTAAGGAAAGTCCAATCCTGATTTAAGAAAGGACTAACATGTCTTTTTACACGTTTATTTCCTAATTCATTTTAAGGGTTTAATAGTGGTATAATATGTTTTAGTTCAGATTAGAAAAAGTTCTTCAACACTTGCTGTTTAGAAAAAAGCAGAAGAGAAGAAGTAGAAGAGAGGAAGATCAATATTTCACCAAGAATGACAAGGGATTTCGAGAAGAACTCGTCGGTGATGATTCTTATAAAGGTATGTGAGCCCTTCCGTGTTGGGATAATTCATCCGCACATTAATCTTGTTTTAGTTCAAAAGTATAGATTTTTATTTTATGAATAGAAGTGAATTCTTGATAATCTCGTCTACTCCTTCTTGGTTTAATTGATTAAATACCCGTTGATGTTGATTAGTATAATGATCATAGGGATTAGGGAATGATACCATGAATGTTTACGTGATGTGCAAGTAGAAAACAAGTCAAAAATTTTGTTATACGAACTTGGGAAAATCAAGGCGCGTTGCGCCTTCATTCCGCCAAAAAATAATCTTAGTTAATTGGGCTAGGCATGGCGCACCACCAGTAAACCAGATGCAAGCCTCAGTCTATTGAGGCTGGCGTGGCCCGCCACCAGTACACCCAGTTTTCTTATTTTAACCCTTTTATGTCCTTCCAAGGTACATTAACATCTTCCGATTATTATAATCACTTCAAATAATTTCTTTACACCAATAAATCACTAGAGAACGTAAATCATAACCTTGAATCCATAACTCAATTCAAGAAAAGTTAAGATCAAAGTCAAAGGAGTTAAGAGTAAAGTCTAGAAGTTAAGAAGAAAGTTAAAGTAAAGTTTCTTAATGTTTTTTAAGAGTCTTTATTAAAACCTTTCAGTTCAGTTTAGGGCTCAAGTTTCAAGTCAGAGTAATGAGTAAAGGTTGAAATCTTTTTCTTTCAAAGAAATGTACGGAAGCAAAATATTCTGTAAAATTTGGAAAAGATGTAAGATTCTCAAAGTTATAATGGAACTAAGTATTTTTTGAAAGTTTATAAATGTTTTCACATTTAAGTTAAGAACGGAAACTAAGATTTCCAAAGAGCATATTGGTTTGTTTTTAGAAAAAAATGATCTCTTTCAAAATAAAGCAAGAGAGGAAACTGAGATTCCCCATATAGCCTTTAAACTAAGCTTTGAGAACTAATCTCAAATCACCGAAGTCAGCATGTTTCAAAAACATAAAAGACAATATACTTAAATTTTTGAGAAAAATATTGAGCAGTGATATGGGGGAGAGTTCTGATATCTCCCAACCCCCCATAAACACTGTAGCCACCATGGGTAGAAAATGGTTTTACTTTTTAGATGTTTCCTTTTTTTTTTTTAGAATAGACTAGTGGATCCATTAGGTAGTTATGTTTTTATATCAATGGCAAGGTATAGGATGACCCTGACAGCGTGAGGCAAAATGTTGAATCATCATTCTAGCTCTTAAGTGAAGTTTCATGGTAGAGAAACTCCCTCATAAGTTATAAATATACATATATATATATAGAGAGAGAGAGATAGAGAGAAAGAGAGAGAGACATCAGTTTTGTTGTAGTTTCATACATATCAGAGTTATTTCTATCCATCTATTCATTCATAATTTACCGCATGTTTTCAACGAGGTTTTATTTATATTGTTCGTGTGTTTAAATTACTTTATATTGTAATGAATCAGTCATGTTTAGTTGATTTGAGCATTTAAGTTCTTATGTGTCTCTCAGACTCTTTCTAGCCTATGTTATTTAGCAATCCAACTTTCATATTCGTACATTAAATGTACGAGTTTGCATGTATCATCTTATAATGGAGATGTAGGTAACAAGGATCAACATCTTGCGCCTCGTTGATCTATCTTGAGCAATCACAGTAAGTGGTGAGCCTTCTTGCATTACAGGGGACTCTTTTATTTCTTTCCACTCTTTTCTTTTATAGAATTTTTTGAGGTTTGTCCCAAAATTCATCTTAGTATCACATAGGTTTAATAGTCATATAGTTATCCATACAGTTTAGATTTTAGTTTCCAGTTATTTACATTTAAGAAGTTTTTTAATGAGATTGAAGTGTCATTTGCCATGTAACATTCCAGAAAATTACATGTCAAGTGTTGAGCCCAATGTCTTTAAGAATGCGTATTGGGATACATAGGTATTCTAATGCCCTATATTGAGAAATATTTGGCATAGTATAGAAATTTGGCTAAGGGGTATTAGCAAATTTCTATATAATACCCAAATAAGTAAAATATTGGGCATATTAGAAAATATTGGCTTAATGGCTTTTAGCCAATTTTTCTATGTATTAATGAGCTAGTTTAAGATATGTACCGGCAATGAAGACCCTAAATTATGCGGTGCCAAAGTACATGGTGAGGGTCCTTGGGATAATAAATAAATATTCCCAAATAAACCATGTGCAAGAACATGTAGAAGACATTTGAAGAAGCTGCCAAAGGAGGGGACCACCCTAACCGAATTCGGTTAGGGTAGTTAGGGAGGAAAAACGTGCCCAAAGGACAACTCCGTGTCAGACCTAATCTCCCTACAAATTATAGACTCTAACCTACTGATCTAAATAACTAAATAACCTAGGACTAACCGAATTGGACCCATTAGTGCACCCGACAACCTAGGACCAAAACCGGGTTGACACTAACCTAGTACTAGTTAAAGAGATAACCTAATACCTACCCTAGGATGGTCCAAAAGGGTAATTATGGTCCTAAAAACTTAGGGGTAATTTAATAAATCCCCTAGGTTACCATATTAATTAATTTATCAATTTAATTAATTAATTTAAAAGGGATAAATTAAAAAATAATAAGGAAATTTTCAGATTTCGGTTAAGACAAGAAAGGGACAACCTAGTACCTAACCTAGGATAGTCCGAAGAGTTAGTTAAATTTCTAACGACTTAATGGTTCTTTAGTAATTTCCCTAGGATACTTAATTAATTAATTTTTCAACTTAATTAATTAATTTAAAGGGTCAAAACCAAAATTACAAAGCACTATCAAAATTTTGGTTAAAACAAGGAAAATAAAACCTAGTACCTAACCTATGATGGTTCAAAGGATTGGTTATGGTTATAACGACCTAAGGGTACTTTAGTAATTATACTAGGTCAATTAATAAAACAAGATATCCATTTAATGAATTAAATTAAAGGGTAAAACAGAAATTCTTACACCAACCTAGTACAACTCAAGAAACATCCTACTACTTAACGTAGGATGGTCCAAAAGGTTTAATTTTTGTTACAATAATTTAGGTGAACTTTACTAGTTACACTAGGTACCTTAATTGATTAAATTATTCATTTAATAATTAATTTAAAGGGGTAAAACGAAATTCTTAGGAAATATTTCAGATTTGACCAAGTATTGTATTTTCCTAGTTCTAGTCAATCTAGGAGGGGCTTTTTAGTAATTAGTTTATTAATTTATTTAATTAACTTATTAAACCCTAATTTTAATGAGTCAATATCAGTTTTTAAACCTAAAAATCACGTTCAAAATCATAGACAAAAAGGGACGCAAAAACAGTAAACAACAAACGCAAGAAAAAGGCAGAAACTTTATCGATTTCTGTAGAGCAATTTAAAGGTTTCTTCAAGGTTTCATTCAAGGTGGTATTAGTATATTAAGTTCTAAATAAGGTAAGGGTTTATCTGTTGGACTTATTTCTCCAAGGGAATTTTCTTTCAGAATATTCAAGAATCTTAAAAACTAGGGTTCTTCCCGTGTTCTCATCCAACTCTTTTGTCCCTAGTATCCTTTTTGATTCCATGTTGAAAAGGTTAGAGATAATGTTGTTGGTATGTGGTGATAGATGATATTATGTGTAATGTTTATGAATTATGAATGTCGAATAAACTATGATGTTTTGGTCATAAAAAGTTTAGTGCTTAAAACGTGCATCATGAACCGACAATGTTTTCGTTACACCCATAATTGTTTTAAGTGTCTATGTTTTCGAACGAATGTTGCATTGATGTTATTGGTTAAGAGAATGATACTATGTTAATATGTGTTCGAAACAATTGTGTATAACGATGATTACGGTTTGTTGTGCATACCTACTATAAATAGGACTTGTCGATGATGTTTTGTTTGTTAAAGGATCATATTATGTTGTTCAAGATGTCTAAAAATGTTATGCCTAAAGTTATGTCATAAGGTTTGCTAAAAAGATCACCATCAAATCATAATTCGAGTGATTGTTTGGATTATGCCAATAAAATGGCCAATAATATATTATCGAAAAGGGATACATGCAAATGTCTATAATATTATGTTAAATAATGAAAATATTGGCTAATGAATAATGTACATAACCAACAAAGCCTGAAAGAATGTAAAATTTTCCTATGCAAAAAAAGATGGTTATCTAATCTATACAAAAATATTTATGGCAATACTAATCATATGTCAATATTTTTTAGTATGAGTATCAAATATATTATAAGTACTTCCAAAATAATTCAATGAATCAATAACCAAGGGCATGCCACTAACTGGGACAACTCCCAATATACTCTAAATGAATGACATATGAACTCATGATACGTATTGAAGGAAGTGCTCATCGTCCATAAATGATGATATGAATATACTACACTAAAGTAAGTAACTAATGAAAATTATAACATAATTAAAGGGGTCTAAAGTATGTAAGTGAACAGAATTGGGTGTTAAAGAAAGTGAGAAAAATCTAACTTACACCTAAGCTACTATGTTAAAAGAATACTCACATATACAGGTGTTAGAATGTGTGAGCCAGTCTCATTAACACCAAAGGATGATATGTAAGTAATATTCATATTTTATCAATGTAATCTAAGTATAATAAATCATCAATAGAGTAAGTAAATCTTAATTTAAAACAAAGACTCCATAATGCTTCAATAAACACTAGAAGATAAAGAAGAAATGAACATTCACGTAATGAGGTGATTAATTATGATAATGTATGATACTAATGAAAATGGTGACAACATGATATGAGGCTAAGATGAATGGTGGGAAAAGTATCAACCAAGCGTAAGTAAAGGTCACTAAAAGTACTCAGCTAAGAGAGTGTTGACTATAAAGAGACAAGACTCAATCATACTCTATATGTAAGTGTAAGGACAAAAGTTAATAAGAGAGTGTTGACTATAAAGAGACAAGACTCAATCATACTCTATATGTAAGTGTAAGGACAAAAGTTAATACTAATGATTATATGATGAATAATCTAACGAGCAATAATGCACTCAATCTAGAAGTTAGATTCCATGATGTATGAGTTGAATGTAATGGAACTTTATACTGAGCACTGATAAGCTAGATATGAGCGGTGATGCCTTCCTTCGGGAAAGACGGAGGTTCAAATAACTCATTTGAGATGAGACTGTCTGGCATGCAAGATATGGTTCTCCTTATATCTCCTAGTCCGTGAACCTATACTTCCAATATAGGGATCTAGCAGTGTTTGACTCTCTATATACACTAGCATGTTCAGGTCACTTTTGTCGGTGATTCCACCTCCTTTTGGTGTGGGGCAGACACTGTATTTCACGATGCTCACATGATCTATGTATGTTAAGGGTAAAGTTCCCAAATATAGAATAAGGCCAGCCGCAATGTATGAAAGATAGTGAAATGAACGATACCGAAGGTGTTTGTGCAAGACAATCAGGATGTGAAATCACATTCAAGTAATGACATTAGGTCTTTCTTGGTCATTGCACTTGATGATCCCGATGAGAGTCTTAAACATCATCATAGGTATATTTGGTGTTTACATCAGCCTACGAATGAATGAAATGAATAATGTGAAGTACGAATGAAAGAATGAAGCAGACTCTGTGTTTTTTAAAGAAGGCCCTAGGGTTGAGGTCCTAATTGTTGGGCCCTCATTTAAGATGACTTATGCTACATCAACAATTACTAAGTTTCATATATATGAAATGCAAAATATAGAAAACATGAAAGTAATGAAATAAATCGCATGATCAATCGATAATTGCTTATGAAAGGTGATGAATATATAGTGTAAAGAATGACTCACAATAAGGTAGGGAAATAATTCATCAATTCGTAGATTACTTACATCGATTCATTATGGGTATAGGAATACAATGAATTGTTGCACTTCTAAGTAAAATATAGGACCAAATGAATTATTGAAATACACAACAAAAAGAAAAAAAGACTGAAAAATAATCTAAGTGTACAAAGAGGAGCTCTCGGCCTAAGAGGATCCAGCATCTCAAATCTTCGCCCGAGATGTTCTAAAATTATGTTGATGATACTAATATCTTGTAACCATATATAAAATGATTAGTTTGCTTATAATGCGTTAAATACATCATATTCAGACAACAATTCACAACTAACGATTTAGGAAAGTCTAATGACTAGGCTTTACAGAAATAGCGTGTTGTTTAGGGAAGAGATTTCTTTGATCATGCATAGACTTATGTGTATGTGTGCATAAACCAATGCTTAGTACAAGTGGTGTAATAACCCCTACTATTTAATATTTTATAGATGCAAGTTAAGGGCCAGATTGACGACTCTTGCAACGGTTTTGACATCAGCGTTTGTCCAAACAATTTGGTGAGTCCTCTTGATTTCGAGGATGCTAAAGTTTTAGTCTAGCCTTAATTTTATACTAAGCTAGTGGATGTTTTCCCTGGCGTTTATTTCATACTTTCATTTCGAAGCTTTGTAATAAGGTCGTGTTTAGTAAACATATTTACGATATATTCTTATTCTGTTTCAAATTGATTCTTATGATAGATGGTTGTCACATTTATGTTGAGATTTGTATATAATGAATTCATCAAATAAATATATGAAGTCAATGTATACTTCATAAGTTTAAAATTTTTAAATTTAACTCTAAAATTAACCATATGAATGTGATGAATGCAAGGTGAGGATTGTCTGCAACCTGTGAGAGTTCAACGACGCTGGTAGCGATTCGGATTCCAAAATTCGGATCATAACAGGCCTAGACAGTTACTTTGAGTATTTCGTATGATAGTGTTTTCCTGTTTATGTTGAGTTATGTATTCCGCTGAGTTAAGTAAACCAGGCCAAGGGTCAACTCAGGGCCAGCGATTTCCATTGGGTGCCTACCACGTCAAAGGTGTTGGCTCGAGGTGTGACATAAATAGTATGATATCTAGCCTACCACAACGATAACCATATCCATTAGTATCACATTCCACGGCCTAATATAAATGCATGAGGTTTTACTTTATCGATCTTTTAGAGTTGAAAGGCCTCTTCCCATATGTTTTTGTTTGTGTGCTTCAACAGTTTGTCAAGAACAAGTAATCACTCTTTAAGCAAACACAAGGGTTAGTGAAATTCCCTTCGGACCAAACTTTGAAGTCCCTAGAGCAAGAGTTATACTTCATGAATGGAAAAATATTCTCAAGATGGATATAAGAAATGTTCTAAAAACAGAAATTCCAGAATATCAGGTCTGGTTTCGAGAATATCGCAATAGCATGAGTCGAAAGGGGAACAACGTTTTGAGGATATTGGAATGAAGATATTGATAATTTATTATCATAATTGAACAAAAGTGGTTACTCCAGAAATGTGGGATCAAACGGAAACAAGAATTCAATATCTAGATAATGCGAGAGCAGGGCCTAGTAACGTGGGAGCATCATCATCACATGCTTCAGCAGCGTGGTTGATAATAACATTTAGGTTGTGTCTTATATATATATTTATTTTGTGTCATTTTTCTGTATTTTAGTTTATTCTCTCTTTGTTGTACCATTTTATTGGTGTTTAATGAGTATTTGGTTTTTGTTTCTCAAACTCGAGTGGTCGCAATTAACGGCTTGGATCAGTCTATCATAATCACATTATGTTTGATGTTTATGCCTACCTTTGGCATAAAAAGGTTACAAATATAGGGAGCAATATAAATTGTTTGTGTGGTTCTTGATCTATTATATATGTGTTGTGATGTGTCTTTTTTTCTAAAGAAAAGTTAATCCATTCTTGATTTTAGACCATTCTAAGTATATATCAAAATTCACAACAACAAAGTCTGTCGAAATTATTCTTTAAATGTTGTTAATGTTTCTCAGAAATATAATAATCCTTTACTACAAAAATCTTCTAAATATTTATTTATTTGTAACAAAAATATCGATTCGCTACAATGTCTTAAAAAGATGTAAACACACCAATATCAATTGCTTTGGTTAGTGATGGAGAAACTAAAGATTCAATGTTCAAAAATATTATCGAAACTAAAGAGAGGATAGTTGCAGCCAAAAAGATACTTGCAATACTGGACCAAACTTAATTGCCACTACGAGAGAGAATTATTGAGATTATTTAGGTTCATGTACTTGTAATTGAGAACTAAGCGAGGCTTTAGCTCATAAGTGGCTACGTAGGAACCTCTTTACGAGCCTAGTCTCTCTATCAATTTCTGAAAGAGTATGTTTAAGTTATCATATGTAATTTAAACTTCGCCGGGCCTGATTTATATGGTGGATACGTAGGAAGCCTACTTAAGCTTCGGTTCCGGACATTTCAATTTTTGTTCTTCCTTATGAGTGAAGGATTGTGAAAATTTTCACCCACAAGGGTATATGAGTGGAATAAATTAACAGTATTATGAAAGTTAGCCTTCCAAATTCAATCAGAAAATGATTTATTTCCATTTAAGTCCTCCCATTATCCCAAAATATATACGAGGATTAATTTGCTATAAGCAAAGTGACAATTCTATGTTTATCTTAATGTCAACTTATTTGAATATATCATTAAAAACGGAAACTATCATATATTTCTTTTGAGTTGTTGTTCTATATAGGTAAAGAGTGATTTGTGTTAAAATCAAACTTGCGAACGATCCCTACTTTACAAGATTTAAAGCAATCATAGCATCTTTCCCTGATAAAATAAAAATAAAAATGACTTGTACTTCTGAAGAAATGGGAATAGTAGATGTGACCGTCAAAAATTCTGAACTCAATGATGTAAGTGAGTTCATCTCTCAACTAATGCATTCAATTTCAGACATGTAGAAAGAGTTTTAACAAATAAAAGATCTGGACAAATTGACTATTGCATCGAATGAACCCTCTCGAAATTAAAAGACCTCTTCCTCCTTTTCCCTCATTAAGTTATCCATTACCCCATTGTTTCCCTACCTACTCCACAAGAACTATAAGTTCCACTCCTAGTCCTTATACCATTTACTTAATTGTATCAAACTGGTATAACCAAGGAAATCAATCCCACAAAAAAGTTCTTTCGGGTGGATCAATGATGTGCCAACCATTATCGAGGGGAGTGATGTTATAGAGAAGGGTGAATCAATAAACATAAGATTGAACAACTGATCGATAACAGAGTCATCACTCTCCCAAGGCCCAGACCCTAATGTAAACCTTAACCCATTGCAAAATCACGGGGGAGCAACCATTTACATAATTGAAAGAGACAAAGATTAAATGGCTAATTGGATTGTCAGTGAAGAAAATACAACTCACATATACCAACAGTGGCCTCATTGACCATAAAGGCCCGTCAAGAGTTTGTTGTTATAACTCGACCTCATAAGGAATTTGCTCAGGCAAAAGAAAGAAACAACGAACAACCCAAAGAAAAGTTTGTTGTCTAGGCAGCTACGACGCATGGGATAACACATTTTGAATATGCTATGTCCACGAAGAGTTAGCTCACGAAACACAAAGAAAGGATAACAATAAAAGATCAATCACAGAAGATAAGGCCAAAGAATTCTGGTGAAGAATGCAGCCTAAGGAGTATTCCATTGTCAAGCATTTGGAGAAGACTCCAGCAAATAAGATTGTTTGGACTCTACTAATGAGTTTTGAGAAACATCGAAAAGAACAATTGAAGGTACTTAATAAAGTGTTTATACCTACAGGAAAAAGTGATGAGAATCTTGACTCTATGGCAAGTCATGTAATTGTGAGTCATCAAATCTCTTTCCGGGATGAGGAGTTGCCAACTGAAGAACTAATGCACAACCGTGCTTCGTTTATCACCATCAAATGTAGAGATAATATTTTAGCTCGAGTATTGATTGATAATGGATTGAGACTCATTATCTTCCCATTATCAACCATTACTCAAATAAACTATGATGTATGAAAAATTCGTCAAAACCGAATGAATGTAAGAGCGTTTGATTGTACGCAAAGAAAACCATATGTAAGGTTGACTTATGTATCCAAATGGGCCCCCCATAATTTTTCACTGAGTTTCGAGTGATGGGTATATATTTAATCTACAACTTATGTCTAGGAAGACCATGGATCCATGATGTTTGATCAGTCCCATCAAAACTGCATCAACTTGTAAAGTTCATCATGGAGGATTATAAATTCTTCATCCATGGTGAAGGGAGTGAACTTATTACCTTTTTTTTTTGTTCTCGATACTAAAGATTTATCTCAAGGTACTGACTTTCACAAGGTTTTAAAATGAATGATGCTTTTGAAGATACGACACAACAAGTATCAATGACACTACTGTATAAAATTCTAGCCACGACTATGCTAAGAAATGGGTTTGAGTCACGGATTTTCTTAGGCACAAATTTACATGGCATATACAAACCTGTTCCTATTCCACTTAAAAATATCCACTTCGTCGTTGTTATACCCATATAGAGGAAAAACTCTTTGAAGCTGAAACAAGGAAGAAGCATTACTGTTATATACCGAAACCTATTCAAGAATTGTGTAGTTCATTTATTGGTAAAGCTTTAAAGCCCTGGATTAATGGTCTAGAAGAACAGATGAAAAGATCATTTTCTAAAGAACAATATGTTGTAATCTCGGTAAAATTTACCACAACACTCACCATCCGAGATACTGGATCTGGGATAAGCTAAAAAATTAGATGGACTTTTGATCAATCTAATGACTTGGTAGACAAAGACAAGATTTAAAGTTTTATTTTTAAAAATCTGTGTTTTTCAAATGAGGGTCGAAATCACCATTTATTTGAATTTATTTTTAATCATAATGTTTTAAAAGGAAATGACTCATTCTCATGACTCATGACCAAAGTTTGTACGCCTTTTCAAAATTCTAATAAAATACTCATTTTTTTAATTAATTATCTTGTCTTTTAGAATCATTCTTTAATATATACATTTAAACTCTTTCTATCTGACATGGTTTATTTATTGTTCTTTTCAGCAAAATAAATCTAAACATGTCAATGTCATGACATGTCACGAACACAGTGAACCAAGTAATGTTAATAAAGCTAAATGTGAAGAATATGACGAGAAAACAATGATGCCTTAAAACCTCAACAAGGACTTGAGGCAATTTGAAAATGATATATATCCCATCCTAAATGAGATAGAGATAGTAAGCTTGGGAGATGAAGAGTCGGTTAGAGAAACCCGAGTAATTGTCTATTTGAGAGCAACACAAACAGAAGAAATGGTCAATTAGCCAAAACAATAAATTGATATGTTTACTTGGCCTTATGTTATGTCAGGGTTAAGCACTGATATTTTTCCCAAAAGTGGCCTATCAATTTACATTATTGTCCAATAAAGTCGTAACTCAGAAAGTTCAAGACGGATCAAGGTTAATGATAAAAGAGGAGGTCATGAACCAGATTGAATCAATGGTCATCTAAATAACCAAGTATGCCACTTGGCTGGATAAGTTTGTTCCAATGGCGAAGAAAGATTAAAAAATCAGGATATGTGTTGATTATCGGTATCTCAACAAAGCAATACCAAACGATAATTTCCCTTGAGATATATAAACATACTCATCGAAAATTGTGCTATGAATGAGTTCTAATCCTTTGTGGGTTACCACAAATTTCTAATCAATCAATATCCCAAAAAATTCTAATCGATCAAGAAGATTCAGAAAAGCAGCATTCATCACACCTTGGGGAGTCTATCATTATCAAGGGATGTCGCTAGTCCTCAAGAATACGGTAGCAACTTATGTGACATTGATGACCACCATTTTACATGATATGATCCACAAAGAAATTGAAGTGTATGTAGACAATGTCATCATAAAATCTTGCGAGAGTTTGGATCATCTGACACACTCGGAAAAGGTTTTGCTAGGTTACGTAGATATAATTTGAAGCTAAACCAAGCTAAATGTTCTTTTATAGTACCTCCAGAAAGGTTACTCGATTTAATAGTTAGAAAAAGAGGTACCGGTCGACTTACCTCCTCCAAACACAAAGAAGGAAGTAATAAGTTTTCTAGAAAAAATTAATTCCATCAGTCAACTCATAGATCAATCAACGGTGATATGTGAGCCCATATTCAAGTTAAAACGAAATGATGCGCCAACCAAATGGACCAAACAATGTCGAAAGGCTTTTGACACCAACAAGAGTTACCTTGCAAAACTATTAGTATTGGTGCCACCACGTTCCAGATGTCCATTGCAATTGCATTTATCTGTGTGTGACAATGCATTCTGGTGTGTGTTGGGACAACATGATGAGAGTGGAAGAAAGGAGAGAGTTATATACCATTTTATCAAGAGGTTCACATACTATGAGGCTATTTAAACACTCTTAGAGTGAACTTATTGGGCTTTGACTTAGGTTTCTCTATAATTTAGACAATATATGTCGACTTATATAACACATCTTATTTCACAAATGGACCTGTTCAACTACATATTTCATAAAGCAATATCCAGATAAAAGTTAGCAAAGTGGAAAATGTGTTGAGTGAGATCGATATTGTGTATGAATCAGAAAGTAATTAAGGACCAAGCCTTGGTCAATCACTTTGCTTAAAATCTAGTACATGAAGGATATGAACCTCTTACACTATATTTACATGATGAAGATTTTTTTTTGTAGGGGAAAAATATCAGAATTATATCCTAGATGGAGAATGTTCCTTGATGGAGCAGTGAACTCTATTGGATCAGGAATTAGACCAGTGTTGATATCTTAATTGGGGAAAAATATCAAGCAACTACAAAGCATAGATTTTGGTGTACTAATTATGGATCAATACATGAATAATCATGAATTAGTAGTAATTTGTGATTCAGACTTGTTGATTATCAAGTTCAACTACAATGAACGACGAAGAATCCTGAGGAGGTTAAGCAAAAGATTTAGGAAGAAAAAGTTCAATTACACATCGAGGATACAAGACAAGATGATCTATGCCCTCACAACAATATTCTCTATGATACAACACCTTTAAAAGAGTTATATCGATCCACTTGAGATAGGTTTAAATGAAAAACTAGCACATAGTTCACATGTGAAAGCGGAATAGGATGGGAATCCATGGTATATCAATGTGAAGAAGTACTTAGAAGATGGTAGATTTTTAGAAAAATCAATAAGTATTCAGAAAAAAAATCCAAAGAATAGAGGACAAATTATTTTTTAATTGAGAGGTTCTTTATAATCGGACTTCCGATTAGGGATTACGAGATGTGTGGATGCTATAGAAACAACAAGACTACATGAAAAAGTTCATACTGGAGTGTAATACCTCAAAAATGACTACGTGATGCTAGAGCCTAAAATGTTTTTCATGAGGGTAGAAGGTCCTAGAAAGGATTAAAATTTGGTATATAGGAAGTGTATATAGTTTTAGCTAATTTGGAAGTGGAACGTCAAGGGATGACTAAGACGTTCGACGATGAAGTTACCCATATGTCTCATGTGTGGTTATATGGATTTATGTGTTTTCATGAGCTTATGAGGTCCTTATATGATATATATTATAGTTTTTATAGGAAGTTTATTGAGTTTCATTATGTTTGGATTTCAAAAGTCCAAGAACCCCCATGACGTTTGAAAGGTTTGCCTTGAAACGACCTTGTGTGTCTTACAATATTTCATCGAGTTTTACGCGTTCGTTTTTGATAAAATTTATGTTGGAGGTCATAAAATCATATACAAACATATTAATGTTGGAAAAGTCCGTGAAAAAGATCCCAAGGACCATCCAAGGGTCATTGAGGAAGGACCCTTCATTTGTGACAAGGCTGTCTAGACCAGGCCCCAATCAACTGAGGCAAACAATGTGGCTCATGCATCAATCGACGCCCCATATATGGGTGTCGTGGGTCAATACTTACACTATGAATCTCAATATCCAATATATAAGTCTCTAAATAAAACGACGAGATGCCAAGACAATCCGTTTGTGGACAGACGGTCCATCGTTTGACAACCGTCTGTGAGCCTGTCTCCTGCGCAGCTTCACTATAATGCTAGGGGTGAAGTGGTAATTTCACCCCAAATCCAAATAAGACATTTGTGGGTTATTTAGTGTTACTTTATGTATTTTAAAAATATTCATAAGCCTTAAACACATAAGAGATTCATATTCCAAAAAGCAAAACCCATAACCTCAAATAAGATCTCTAGAACTTCATTGAAGCTTGAAGAGAGATTGAAGCTTGATGGTTGATTTCTCCACCAATTTTTCTCAAATATCGTTGATTAGCATCAATGAAGTATAATTTTTTATCCTTGAAACTCTATTCATCAAGGAGCCAATCTTCAAATTTATTTTCAAAGTCTTCTTAAAAGATGGGTTATTTAAGTTGAAATCTATCCATGGGTTCTTGAATTGATGTTTTTAAAGAATTGAATATTATCGAATTATTGTTAATTTTACTATTTTAACTCAATTAAATTATTAACTCATGTAATTGATGAACCCTAGTTTTTGACTACTTTATGTGTTAAGTGATATTTTCTTAATGAATATGAAATCTTGTGTAGTTTTATGGGCTACTGAATGATGTACGAGTTGTATTCAATTGATGTGTAAATGGTATTAGATTGATAAATATATATTGAATTGACATAGTTTCATTGAGTATTATAGTTTAGGTATTTAATTGACGTTCATGGTCATAAGGAAGGGCCTTATGGTATTGAATTGGATTATAAAGCTATGGATTGAAGTTGTGAGAATGGATTGGAGGTACACTACCCTAATTCTCTTTATTTTATGTTAATTAGACTTGAATTATTTTGTGATTGGCATGTTCCACTTATGATGGTTGTGCTATGTGCTTTACTTGCAATTTATGTGGCCTTGTCGGCGTTACTTTATGTATTATGATGATCGTGTCCTTGTAAGAACTACTTGAAGTATTATGATAATTTATGTAGTTCATTTATGTCAGGTATAATAATATTCATCTACTTGTGATTAAGGTGAAAGTATTGGTTTTTGTACTGATTTTAGTTGATCATGTTAGACTATGACTATGTCCTTACGTGTGGAGTCTTAGATTTGATGCATTGTTAGTCCTACTTCACTATATTAGTCTATAATAGTCATATGGGTGATGTTATAGGAGTGTATGCATTGACCTAAAGATGATATTGGTTATGCGTATGTGCTTCTAGAATGTTATGCAATACGTGCTAAAGTGAAGTATGTTGTGTCTTTGTTGGTAGAGTTCTGTCCCTTACGTGATTCTTTTATGAATGTGAATATGAGATGTCTTGACTTCGAATGATAAAACCTCTTATTATTAAATGTATGAATGACATATCACCTTGAATGGTGTTAAGAGGGTCTTTATGTGAAACCTTGAACCTAGCGGTAAGGTTATGTTATGAACATTGAAGTCGAAAGTCCTAATGGTATCCTTTATGTAATGAATGATGGACTTAAGGTTGATTTGCTAGAATGGAATCATATCTTCCTTAGTGAATTCATCAAGAGATATCTTTTCACCATTGTAAGGTTGCCCTAGAGGACCTCTTTGGTAGGGTGAATGTGATTGGGTTATGAACTTGATATGGAACCCCTTTGTATGATCCTTTATTGTCAATTACTGTATGAGAACAAAGGCTATCACCCAGTGAATATGGTAAAGGAAGTAGCTCTACTGAAGAACGAGAGACTAGAGTACTAAATATGCCCTTCATATTCCCGAACCATGTGCCTACATGGGATATGTCCAAATCCTACCATTCGCAAGTACAACACCCTCATCGAAGTAGGTTATGACTCCGGATTTAATGTTTTTCTACTATGGTCTATGTCGGTTATTGACTATTCTCATCATATGGGATACCTACTATTATTGGAGAAGTTCTATAAAGTTTAGGTGGTGGTGTGGGACACTATCTAGACATTGCACAATAGGTTTTGAAGATGTTAGTTAGAGTCCCTAGGTCTTTTCCAATACCATTACTTTATTGTCCTTTATATGACGTATGTCTCTTAAATTAACTAATGAATGTAAATAATTATGTTAGAACCATGTTAAATGAATAAGTATTTATCTATAGTAGTTAAGGGTTGTCTAGTTAAGGTGTGAAGGGGACATAGGAATGGTTTGTTCGTTTCTTACCTAGACAAGTCATAAGCATGGATCTAGTTAGGGAAGATGGTTGATTATGTAGACATTTTCCAACTTAGGTAGTCTTAAATTTTATTTAGGTAATTTTGAAAAGGTTAATCATGGAAGTTATCTTCTTGATTTACTTAAGTAAGTCTTTTTAAAACCCTTGGTAGGGATAGTGTTATATTATGTATGTTTTTGTATTAAGTGAAAATGATTCTATCGTAGGTCATCGAAAGGATCTCTTTGTGTGTGAAAGGGATTGTATGGGCGGTTGCTTCACAATTCACTCTAGTGAGACTTAGAATCACCTTTTGTAGGAGGATCTCATGTGCATGTGTTTGATGTATTGTAACTAAGTATAACTAATTATAGGTGGTCTTAAGGATCATTTAAGTGTTCCTAGAGAGGGTGTATGGGTGGTCTCTGTTTGTTTTACTTAAATAAGTCTTTGGATAGCTTTTAGTTAGAGGATTTCATGGTAGTAAGTGTCTAAGGTGTAATTAAGAAACCTCACTATAACAGTGAAGGAGTTCACTATACAATGAATTAGTTCACTGTAAGGTTGTGTTTAAAATGTAAATAATTTCTTAAGTGAAAGCTTAAGTGTTTCTAAGGTGATAAATGTTTCTTATGATTATGATATGATATTTTTATCAAAAATAGCATGCTTGTAATAAATATCTTTTTTTCATTATTTTATGCATTAAGTCATACTTAGTACATGTGCTTGTACTAATTTCATGCTTTTATCTATCTCTAAAGTGATTCATAGGTGAAGTTGCTTTTGGAGTCTAAGCTTGGATTAGAAGATTGTTCAAGAAAGTTGAAGTATGTTCTTATTTGAGTAGAGGGTATAGATATCTTTAGTTTATTTTATTGAAATATTGTATTAGACTAAGTATTTCTCATATTGTATGGGTCGTGTCCCAAGTATTATTGAGTCTAAGATTTGATGAAATGAGACTTAGTATTTCGTATGGATTATATATGTAAGATATAGAAGGGCTTATACAAGACCTCTGAGAGGTCAAGTACGCCGGATGCACTCCAAGAGTGCCCTAACTTCTAGGGTGTTCATTATAGATGTGACATGGAGTGGGTTGCATGTAAATTAATTGGTTAACATTGGAAAATAAATTCTTAATGGTCGGATAATGCTAGATGACTATGAAAAGTGATTGTGGACGATCTGTCCGAAGGTGTTATAAATGCCAGTTACATGGAGATCTGATCAAAGTACATCCTTACGAGCTCAATACGATGAGTTCCCCTTGTCTATTTTTATCTTGGGGCATGGATTTTATTGAACCGCTTAAGCCTGCTACCTCCAATTGTCATAAGTTCATTTTGATCGCAATTTATCACTTAACAAAGTAGGTCAAAGTTGCTTCCTACAAAGCTGTGACGAAGAAAGTTGTGGCCGATTTTGTTTGCCACAGTTTGATATGTCGTTTTGGGTACCACAACCTATCATAAACGACAATGGAGCAAATCATAAAAGCTACTTGCTGAAAGGGATATGCCAACAATTAAAAATTACCCACCGCAATTCAACTGCATTACATCTTCACATTAATGGAGTTATGGAAGCTTTTAATAAAAATATCAAGAGGATACTGAGAAAAATGATTGAAAACTACAAATCCTTGCATGAAAATTTGCCTTATGGTTTGTTAGGTTATCGCACCATAATTCGGACATCAACTAGGGAAACTTCTTAATTTTTGGTATACGAAAAACAACAGTGGTACCAGCAAAAGTTGACATACAATCTTTAAGGATTATTCTGGAAGATGGACTGAATGATGTTCAATGTGTTCGTGTCCTATATGAGTAATTAGCATTGATTAATGAGAAAAGGATAGGTGTTGTTTTTCATGACAAGTTCTATCAACTGAGAATGACTCACACTTTCAAAAGAAAGTAAGAGTTCAAACAGTTGAGGTAGAACAATTGGTGTTGAAATATATTTTTCCTCATCAAGACAAATACAAAGAAAAAAAATCACTTAACTTTCACATCCTGAGACAACACCCTACAAGATATGGAACTCTTGAAGTGCAATCGGCGTACATGACCTCTCAGAGGTCTTGTACATGCCCTTTTTCTTATCGTTCATCGCATATATGTAATGAAAAGTAGTGCTGAATTAAAAATTTCACAAAACATTATAATATCTTTAATAACAACTTTCATTAGAAATCATAGGAAATACTAAGTCTCAATATATTAAAAGTGTAGACACGAGAACACTTTAAGACACGACACATACTACAAAATATTGAAATACTTAGTCTATTACAATACTTTAATATAAAATACATAAAAGGCATCTATAAATGCCCTCGATTCAATTGAGGACATAGTTCAACATTTCTTGAATGTCTTTAGAATCAATGCCCTCCTTCGTAATTCGTCTCACCTTTCACCCACACCATTAGAGATAACAAAATGTGTGGAATTAGTACAAACACTTGTACTAAGTATGACATTATGCATAAAATCATGAAAACGAACATTTATTAGAAATATGCATCTTTTTCATTTAAATATCATATCATAAGAATACGAATAAAATTTAACACCTTAGAAATACATAAGAAGTCATTTGATCAATTTCCAGTGAAGTTTCTTAACCTCTTCTTAGGCACTTTCTAAGATGTAGTTCCCTCACTAAAAGCTATCCTAAGAATCACTTAAGTACGACTAGCGAAACCGCTTATACAACCTCTCTAGGCACACATAAATGATCTTTAACACCACATATAATGAGATACACACACTAACAAATGCATCAAACATAAATAATATGACATTCTCCTTCCAAAGTCTATCAATAGACTTACTTAAGTAAATAAAGAAGATAACATCCATGACTGACCTCTTCAAGACTACCTAAATAGAGTCATTCTTAAGACCTATCTAGGTACCATTCGAAGCGACCATTCCTATGCCTCCTTCACACCTTAACTATACAACCCTTAAATACGCTAGATAAGAACTTATACATTTAACATACTTTCTTCACTTAAGTCATTTCGTTCAGTAGTTCATTTAAGAATCATTCATCACATAAGTACATTCAAAAATGGTTTTGTCAAGACCTAGAGACTCTAACTAACAAATACAAAGACAATTGTGCAATGTCTAGAAAAAGTCCCATAACACAACCTAAACCTCATAGAACATCTCTAATGCTAGTAGGTATCCCATATGATGAGAATAGGCAACAACCGACATACACCATGATAGATAGACATGGAATCTGGAGTTCTAACCTACTCCGAAGAGGGTGTTCTACTTGCCAATGGTATAACATAGACAATCCCATGTAGGGACATGGTTAAGTAATATAAAGGGTGTGATTTGTACTCTTGTCTCATCCTTTAACTAGAGCTACTTACCTTACCATAGTCACGCGGTGCTAGCCTTTGTTATCAAAGAGTAATTTCATTAAAGGTTCATATAAAGGGGTTTCATACCATGTTCATAACCCAAACACATTTACCCTACAAAAGAGGTCCACTAGGGCTACCTTACAATGGAGACAATAAGCTCATAATGACTTTCCTAAGGATTGATATGATGTCATTCTAGAAAACCTACCTTAAGTCTATCATTCCTTTACATGAATGATACCATTATGGCTTTCAACTTCACATTCATAACCTTACCACTAGGTTCAAGGTTTCACATAAAGGACTCTCTTAACTTCATTTAAGGTCTCATGTAGTTCGTACAATCAAGACTAAGAGGATTTAGCATACTAAGTCATGACATCTCATACTCACATTCATACATACATCAAGTTGGGGACACAAATCAACCAAGACAAGATACAATATACTTCACATTAACACATATCAGATGTCTGTCTAGAAGAACATAGAAATAACCATTATCATCTTTAAGTCATCCTATACACTACCATATCATCACAATATTACCATCATAGAATCATATAGTCAAGTACGAATAATCATGCATCAATCCTAAGACCATACACATAAAGACTTAGTCATAGTCTTACATGATCACCTAAATAACATCAATAGAAGAAAGCATATACATTCACATTACTTATCATGTACAAGATATATCCAAATTCACATAATGAAATAAAAAAACCATAATATTATTTCAAGTAGTGTCGGTAAGGCCATGATCATTATAAGATATAAAGTAACGCTGACAAGGCCACATAAATTGCAAGTAAAGCACATACTACAGCCACCATAAGTGGAACATACCAATCACAACATAATTGAAGTCTAATTACCATAAAATTAAAGGAATTAGGGCAGTGTACCACCACTCCATCCTCAACACTTCAATCCAACGCTAAATCATCCAATTACATACCATAAGGCTTTTATCCATGGCCATGAACATCAATTCAATATAAAAACTATGACACTCAATAAAACATAGTCGTTTGAATATATATTCATCAATCTAAGACAACCTACATATAATTCAATAAAATTATTACATCAATCAATAGTCCATAGAAAACTACACTAGAATGTATAAGCATTAAGACCAAATCACTAAACAGATAAAGTAGTCAAAACTAGGGTTCATCAATTTCATGGGTTCATAGTTTAATTTATTTAAAATTAGCAAATATATAAAAATTCAATCAATATTCAATGCTTTAAAAACCTTTAATGCAAGAACCCATGGATAGATCATGAAATTGGACATTCATCTTTCAAAGTTTAGAAAAAGTTGAGATCCGTTATGAATAGTTTCAACAATAAAAAACCCTACCTCAATAAAGCTAATCCTCCAATTTCATGAAGAATCTCCACTCAAACCTCCAATCCATGATTTACCTTATGTTTTAGCTCTAATGGAGTTCTAGAGAATTTCTAAGGGATTTTGGGTTTTGATTTAGAAGAATGAAATTTTCCAAGTGTTTTAGGCTTATAAACAGATTTAAAATACCCATAACACCCCCAAGTAACGTCCCTTTATCTTATTTCTAGTAGGATGAATTTACTACTTCACCCCTTAAAATTACAGTGACTGCACGCAGAGATAGACCCATAGACAGATGGATCATCGAAGTCCCCTCCCTTGACCAACGGACCCTCCTGTTGGTCCATGGTCTAGTACTTAGGCTATTCTTTGTCCTCTCCATCCACTCCTAAGTACCAACCGAATACCCTCACCTACGGGGCGTCGACTGACCCACTGGTCGTCAATTGCCTCCGTAGGTTGGGCTCTCTTGGATAGCTTGGACACTCATGAAGGGATTTTCCTCAAGGACCCTTGGATGGTCCTTGGGGATGTTTTCCCAGAAAATTCCAACCCAAACATTCTCGTATACAAGTTTAGGACCTCTAAAATTAATTTCGTCCAAAACAAACATGTAAAACTCAACGAGACATGTGAAGACACACAAGGTCGTTTTAAGGCAAAACATTCGAACGTCATGGACGTTCTTGGACGTTTGACCTCCAAACTTCACGAAACTTCACACACTGCCTATAAAAACAATTAGAACACATATAATGACCTAATTTACCTCATTAATAACACATTAAAACACTAACAACATATGAGGCACATAGGTAAGTTAGTCGTCGAACGTCTTGGTCGTCTCTTGACGTTTGACTTCCAATGCACCTAAAACTCTAGACACTGCCTCAATACCATATTTTAGACCACATAAGGACCTTATACCATCATAAATACTATGTTAGGATCTATCTTCACCTAAGTCATTTTCGAGGTATTACAATGTACCCCACTTGGGCAACATTTGTTCTCAAATGACACTTTCCACTATTAGAATACTTCCAAAAATAGGGATTCAATTAAAAAATCACGGCCATATCATACAGCACATTATACAATACAATCATCTAAGATATCGTAAATTTTAAATAATCTAGAGAATCACAACACAACAAGAAACTAGTAAAAAATCTATAACTCTGTATTTTATAAAACTCACATGCATCATTGCACATTGAAAAACTCATTTTATATTCAATATTATTCTCATATACATCAATTATAACTACATTACAACAGTTTTAGACAAAATAATGAATTGGTAAGTTTTGCTAAATTCTTACAGTGAGCACGTAGTCTTTATAGTGAACTAGTCAATTTTTCCGAAAATGCAACTTTTACGCAATTCATGAATGAAACATGCTAACATGCAATATAGAATAATATAAAAACATCTTACGACATTAACATAACTTCATAAATGCATAATCCAATAAATTAATGAAATTCAATTTCAACAAAACCCCTAAACACAATGCAACAGGAAACTTACTTCTATGACTTTCTACTCTCAAACTTGAGTTGAACATAAAAGATGAAACGGTCAATTAAGAATCACCATGCTCTCCCACTTAGAAGAAACACTTAACACTGTAGAAACACAAGAACTTACCATCATTCCTCATCCTCATTCGATTTTTATCCTTTAGTCCGGAGTGCATAGAAACGCCTCTTATTTGGAGAATCATCTTTTGGAACATTAGGAGAAACTTGTTTACCCTCTCATTCTCTAGACGCAATGGCAGTAAAATCTCTCAACTTGTGTCCTTTTTTACCTAAACAAAATCAACTCCCGGTACCCCTTAACCATTCCCCATAGTGTCCGTTTCCACAAGTAGGTTTTACATTTTGAGAATCACCTCCTTTCTCAATTTTAACCTTAGCACTCCTAGGTTATTCTTGAACTTGAGCCATCTTCTTGTACCACTTCTTTTCAAGTTCCTTTCCACAAGTAGGTTTTACATTTTGAGAATCACCTTCTTTCTCCATTTTAACCTTAGCACTCCTAGGTTATTCTTGAACTTGATCCATCTTCTTGTACCACTTCTTTACAAGTTCCTAACAATCCTCTCAAGTTTAGACTCCTCTATTGATTATGTATACACCATGAGTCTAGATAACGTCATGTCAGCATGTAGCATGGTCGTACGACATTCCTCCCTCACAAGATCCGCGAAACCCTTCATGAATCGACTCATCTAATCCCTCGTATTAGACACAAGGGATGGGGTATATCTATATAACATAGAGAAGTTCAAAGAGTATTCCTCAACAGTCATATTTCCTTGCTAGAGATGATAAACTCCTCTACCTTAACTTCCCTCCTCTCACGGGTAAGGTACTTTCCAAGAAAAGCTTCCTTAAATTCTTCCCAATCAATAGGACCCGACTTCATCGTCCTGTTATCCTTCCATTGAGTGTACAACACTTGAGAAACATCCTTCAATTGATAAGAAGCTAACTCTACCTTCTCCGTAGATTTAACCCCCATAGAACTCCACACCTTGTACACACCATAAAGAAACTACTTAGGGATCCTCTCCCACCTTAGAAACAAGAAAGATAGGAGGCTTCATCCTCAATAAGTCTCTCAATCTAGACATCATAGTGCTCTCTACAACATTCACATAGGCACCATTCTCAAATTCTCATGAGTAGTCACTGCTCGGGCTAAAGTAAGAAAAGCCTCTCTGATATCGCTATTACTCAACTCCTGGGGAACCACTTTAACATCATTAACTACTTCATCAATAGGGACTTGATCACCTTGGGGAGGCACTTGAGCACCTTTAGGAACATGATCGAGTTGCTCAAATTGAGGAGGGATCTCCTCATGTAAATAATTCTCCTTAACCCTCCTAGCTGGTGTCATCATCGTATTCATCTTCCTAGAAACACAAGGAAAACCATAAGAAAAGATTACTCATAATCTTTTCCTCTACAGCACAACATAGTAGTGTAAAAGAAGGGAAACTATATCGTCTTATACCCTCGCGCCCATAGATGTGTCGCGATTCACACCAATGGTCAAAACTCTACTACATGTGACTTGATGAGACTTTTTGAGTCCTAATCCTACTTTCATAACCTATGATCTGATACCAAGGTTGTCAAATCGCGTGACCAAAGCTTAGAAGATATGGCACTCTCAGAGTGCAACCGGTGTACTTAACCCCTCGGAGGTCTTTTACAAGCCCTTTTTCATATCGTTCATTGCATATACATAATGAAAAGTAGTGTGGATTTAATATTTTTCTCAAAACATTAGAATATATTTAATAACATCTTTCATTAGAAATCGTAGGAAATACTAAGTCTCAATCTCATCAAACTTTAGACACAAGAACACTTTGGGAAACGGCCCATAATTCAAAATTGAGAAATACTAAGTCTATTACAATACTTTGAAATAAAAAACATAAAAGACATTTATATATTCCCTCTAGTCAATTGAGGACTTTCTACAACGTTTCTTGAATGACTCTAGAATCCAAGCTCTTCTAGACGATGAAAGGGTATAAGACTAAGAGGCTTTAGCATCCTAAGTCAACACATCTCATATTCACAATCATACATGAATCGAGTAGGGGACACAAATTAACCAAGACAAGACACAACATATTTCACTTGAACATATATCACATGTCATTCTAGAGGCACATAAAATAACCATTATCATCTTTTAATCATACTATGTACTACCATATCATCATCAATATGAACATAATAGGCTCATATAGTCAAGTAGTAATAACTATGCATCAGTCCTAAGATTAATCACATAAAGACATAGTCATAGTGTAACTTGATAACTTAAATAACATAAATAGAAGAAGACATATACTTTCAAATTACTGATCATGTATATAGATATTATCCAACATCACATAATCAAATACACAAATCATCATGTTAATTCAAGTAGTATTGGCAAGGCCATTATCATCATAACACATAAAGTAATGCTAACAAATCTACACCAATTGCAACTAAGGAACATAACACCACAACAATTAGTCACCCTTGCAAATCACAACATAATGGAATTCTCATTAACATAAAAAAAAAGTGAATTGCGGCAGCGTATCACCACTCCATTCTCAACACTTCAATCCAATGTTAAATCATCGAATACAATACCATAAGGCCCTTACACATGGCCATGAACATCAATTCAGTATAAAAACTATGATAGTCAATGAAACTAAGTCAATTCAATATAGATTCATAAATCTAAGAAAACCAAGATATCAATTCAATACAGTTATTATATAAATCAATTACCCATAGAAAGCTACACTAGAATTCATAACCATTAAGTCTGAATCACTTAACTCATTAAGTAGTAAAAAAAAGGGTTCATCAATTACATGAGTTCATAGGTTCATTGAGTTATCATAATCTAATTAATAATAATTCAATTAATATTCAATTCTATAAAACCGTTAATGCAACAACCCGTGGATAGATCATCAAATTGGACAATTAATCTTTGAAAGCTTTAGAAAACATTGTTGAAAGTTGGGCTCCTTGATGAATAGAGTTTAAATGATAAAAAACCAAACCTCAATGAATCTAATCCTCCTATTTGATGAATAATGTCCACTCAATTCCCCAATCCTTTGCATATTCAAAATGCCAAAAGGGTTATTGCATATTTTAATTTCCAAGAGGACCATTAATATTCAAATTGCCAAGAGGGCCATAATATTTAAAATTTCAAGAGGGCCATTGCATCTTTTAATTACCTAGAGGGAAATCATATTAAAACATCCAAGAAGGCCATTCATATTTAAACTGCTGAGAGAGAAATTCATTTTTCAATTGACAAGAGGGTCATTGCATATTAAAACTGCAGAGAGGGACATTTCATTATTTTATTGTGGAGAGGTATATCATATTCAAACTTCCAAGAGGGAACCCCATACTCAAATGACCGAGAGGTCCATCATATTCAAACATCCAAAAGTTAATTCATATTCAAACTGCCGAGAGGGCCGGTTATATTTAAATTGCAATAAAATTTGTTCCATATAAAAATTCGAAGAGGGGCTTTTATATTCAAATGTGTCGAGAAAGCCATCATATTCAGGCAACCAAGAGGGACATCATATTCAAATTGCCAAGAACGCCATTGCATATTCAATCCTTCAAGAGGGTCATGGCATATTCTAACTATCAAAAGGTCCATTGCATATCAAACTGTGCTAGAGGGACATCTTATTCAAACAACAAAGAGAGACATCAATATATTATATTAGTCTGTTTTACTACTTCAACACTAAAATAAGAGAACAACGAATATCAAGTCCCAAATATGAGATACAAGCTTCGTTTATTTTACGTGAAACTGAAAGAAGTTGACATAAATTAATAAGGGAGACCTATTAAGTTCCAATATGGTAATTCACGCAATCTCTCCATTTGAATTATTTGTTACACTCACGAGTTTTATCTTATTCACTTTTGAGAGCATCCGAGAAGATGAATACTCAAATAAAACCACAGGTGCGGATGGCATAAAAAATGATGCAACACATCTAAAACTTTTTCTTATAAGAGAAATGGGACATAGTCCAAAAAGGACTATCAAACTCTTACGACGCGATCTAAGGAAGTACGTTCATCACAATCATATCACACAAAAATGAGAAGGTATGTGGCTTTTTATTTAGGTTAATAAATTTCAGTTTTACATTCAGAAATGTTTCTTTGTTCACCAAAAGCAACTTTTCAATCCGAGTGATGATACATCGAGAGATTTGAAAATTATGTCGATGTAAGTACTTACTTATGGGTGTTAAGAGTTCCACATTCATGGTTAAGATATTGAAAACCCTCTTTTTCATACTCGACTTACTTGCCACTTTTAAAAAACATAATGTTATTTAGTATAATAGGTTTCCTTTTCAACCGGTCGAGTGAAATTATAAAAAGCCCAATTTCTAAGGTTTAACGATATGTAGGCAGGCTCAATATTGAAAACTCAGATATATTTTAAAACATTCTCTTAATTCTTATTTTCGAGTAATTTAGTATCTTCGTAATTTGATTTCAAGTTATCTTTTGAACCCTTCGATAATCATGCTTTAACTCAAACGTGTTAAAATAGAAGTGGCCTTAATTCTCATATAGCCCGAGATATGTAGGGAACCTGATAGTAAGGTTTTGCCATTACTCCTAAAGTCCTTACACAAATCCCTTACCTAAAGATGAAGATGTGATCCATCAAAATTTGATTCGTCAAATTTCATTTTCTCAAATTTCTTTCATCAATCCTAGTCAAAAGAGGTACAACTGTTGACACCTAATTTTGGACATCCACATTATAAATTAATCATCGAGCATCTTCGATTTCAAACTATTTAAAATAATTACTTTTTTTCAAAATTCAAAAAAAAATATAGTTTGAATGTTTTGTTTGTGATTTTTAAATAATATATATGTTTCATATAATTATGTACATAATTAATGTACTCTTATGAATATTCAAAAAATATCTCAAAATATTTTATATTTTAAATATTTTTTAGTAATGGTTTAATATTGAATTAATAAGTTTAAGAAATTCAAAATACATTCAAGTTATTTTTAAAGTAATTTTGTCATTTTAAATAATAAATATGAATATTTTTACAATTTATGGTATTATAAATTTTTTAAAATCAGCACAAGAGATTCAGCAGTTTAATTAACTATTTTATTAATTTATTGTAAGCTTTACTCATAATTTTGAGTTATTAGTTTATAATCGAGTTATTTATTTTATTTTTATTAAGATCAAGAATCGAATTAGTTGATTTTATTAATTCATTTTATTATATTTTAGCCAATTTTTACTTATATTCATATTGGCTTATTTCTTAATCCCAATTAGCTATAATTTATATTCAAATGGTCATTTTTCTATATAATTCAAGCCACTTTCGGCCCCCACCTTAGACAATATTTTTACCAAAATTTTGGGCCTTTTTAAAAATTTCTAGCCGCCCAAACTAACATATTCTTGTCCCTATTTGGATTTACCGATTACGCGGACAAACCCATTCCAGTACATTAACAATCAACAGTTGCGTATAATACCAGTACAGAACCCCTGCCTCTTCTTCTACTTCACACGACAGTCAAACCCAATGAGTCAATCGCGTTGCAAACCCAAAAAATTACAGGGAAGAAATCAGTATCCTCATCTAACTACCTTGAAGAATCCATAACCCTACCAACCTAATCGATCAAATCGTTCTTCCTTTTTCCCCTTTTTAAAAAGATCTTAAGATTTCTCACTGGTGTCCTTTTAATGAATGAAAGAAATTAAAAATTTCTCTAACGGATTTCCCCCTAAATCACCCCTTCTTCCCTATATATAGACCTCTACCATCAGTGATGAAGACAAGATTTTGAAATTAGATTTAACGAATTTCAGATTAGTTTTGAAGAGATAATTGTTTCACACTGGAAATTTTAAAACGATTCTCTAATCCTAGATTTCAAGAAGTTTGTTGCTTAGATTCTGCCTACGGATCTTTGTTTGTTTTTCGTTTATGAATTGATGTGTGAATATCACAATTTTCAAGCTTGTCGCCCCACTCTGAAAAATGTATACTTTTTTATCACAATCTAACCTTTAGGGATATTTATTTAAAACTAATTCTTTAGTTTTTTGGTGCTCGATGTGTTTAAATATTGAATTGAAAGTGTGACGATTTCCAAAGCTACTAATCTGTTTTATTCCTCTGTTAATTATTGCATATTTATAAAGTGTTAATTGTTTTTTAAATGGTCCTTATATCATCATTGGTCGTCATGAAGATATCATTTGATTGACTTTCTTTATTCATTATGGAAGTAAATATTTGTAATGAAATTTTCTTAGTTCTTTTTGGCTTAAAGTTGTAATTTTACTTGCCTTATTATTAATTCAAAAATGTTAAAAATGTAGCTCTCTGATAGTAATGTGTTTTTCAGTTAAATTATGGTGAAAGGCAAATTTTTAAGATGATTATCCTTAAATCTTATCACCTAGTTTATTAAAGAATTTGTTCATTTACTTATCTTCAACTTCTTTGTATTTTTATGCATGAATACTCTCCTCAACTCTCTTGAACTCCTCCTTTAGGATTTTCTTCATTGAGTCATCCCCCCCATATACTCGGAACATGTTTTAAAGTTTGAGATATCCAACATGCCACTTATAATTAGTTCAAAAGCCCAAGGAATGGGTTGTATACATGATGTAAACAACATTTACACACTGATATACATACTGAGGTACTAAAATAAAGATCCAAACTGCAGATATACATGTTGAAGAGGCATATAAAAGTCTCGGGAGTTTAAAAATGGTGTTATATACACTGATATATGGAAAATATGGTCTGTATACAAAAAAAAAAGAAATGGGCCAAAAAGCACAAGAATTTTAGGCAGCTTGTTCTAGAATGTGGGTAAAAGCCAATCTGTCTTTTGGGCAATCTTTACAATAGTGTAGGAATGAGAAACGGGGCTAAATCCCAACATCAGAAAGGCCCAAATCTTCTGCCGTCACTATCTTTATTTGAATGTATTAATTCATCTTACCCTTACTAGTTTATTTGCTTATTAATTTTAGGGTTTAGTTAATTGAATTTCCCAAAAAATGAACAATGTTCTTTTATGTTGGTACATTTTAACTCTTTTTTTTAATCAACTCTCATACTTTAATTTGACAACTTTACTCAAAACATTTTTTAATTAATTATTAAAATAGTTTCAGGCTTAAATTAACTAATTTAGTTCAAATTATTATTTAAAATGATTAAAAAATTAATTTAATTAATCTACTTTTGTTCAAGTCTTAATTATTTGCAATTTAATTCAATTATTTCAATTAATGTCCTCTTTTCTAAAAAATTAAAAATTATTTGTTGTTTATCTATTTTCTGAAGTTATGTGTTTTCCTAAAAATTGTAAAAATATTTAATCTACGTCGTCGGACATCCGCAAGTTAGAAGATATTTTAAATGCCTTAAAAACCTTTTTGAAGAGTAAATAAAAGCCTCTTACCCATTTTCTAGATTTATAAGACTTAATCTGTTGGAATCTTTTTTAAATTATGTTTTATTGACTTTTTTTAAAATTAAGCGGCGAATCCTTTCTAAGTATCTCTCTCTAATGGAATTATACGTGTAACATTGAAAAAGTTGTTTTTCTAAGGATAGTAAAGTTACGGCATAACATATATAATACTTTTCCCAAAAGTTAGTAAGTGTTGATCCCCTCACATGAGCATGTGGGTCTGCTTCTCAACGATTCTTGCTCTTATTCCTTTTTTAAAAAATATTAAAAACATTGTAAAAACTTTTGTCTCATTACCAAAAATTATAATATTAATTTGTTTGAAATTTCTTTCATAAATTTGTCCTTAAAGACTTGGTTATTATAAATAAAAAAATAGATGAAAAAAAGGTCAAATATAAAATACAGTTTGAATTTTAATTCTAAAATCATTAATTACTAATCTATTCTTGTAAAAAATCACATTTCTCAAATAAAATTCACATGTTGTCAAGAGATACTGAATTTGAAGGATGATACTTCTTCGCATTACTTCCATGTAATTGCAGTTTTCTCGTAATCATTTCACATTCTGTTTTGAAACATTTCCTTTTTCGAATTGTGTTTGACTTGAATTCTCAAGAAGGAGATACGTCGGCAATATATTTCGACCACGGTCGTTTCCTTATCAAAATATTTAATTTTTTAATCACCGAGAGAGGAACTACGTTTGACATGATTCATTCCTCAATGTGATACGCATGAGCCACAACAGTTTGGTTATATTCCCAATAAGATTTCCATTTCTCTTCATAGTGGAAACTGGGATAAAATTTTTGAGAGGATCTCAAAAATTCTACTAGAAGAGTTATTTCCTACAAACAAGGGTCAAATATCCTAAGAAAATGTGCAATTGGGACATAATTTTAGGAAAGCCTAATTTTTTTTGGAAAATATAATGAATCTGTGATCAGCATTACAATTGTTCTAAACATCTAACTAGGACAGATTTTTTGAGAAGGACCTCAAAAATTCCATCAAGGGTTCTTGGAACATGAAAGTCAACATCAAGGGTTCATGTCGTGCATATCGGGATAGTTAAATCTTATAGAACTTTGCAAACTATTTTTCAAAATTTTATATCTAGCAAATGTTCTAATGTGAATATGATCTTGTCTATTGTCTACAACGATTTTTAGGATCAAACAACTTCGGAAGACAACAAGACAAGGAGTAAGGCGACTTGAAGATATTAACTAAGATCAGTGGTCCAAAACTAATTTTTGTTTTGTGGATGCAGAATATAAGAAGATCATCAAACATGCAATAATTATCAACAGACCATTTCAAGAGAACATATAAACAAATATCAGATAGTGAGTGTACCATCTCTCCTTGACAAAAGAGGCATTTTACAACAATATTATATCATCAAATCAAATAACAATATCATTGCTTAAGTTTTCCAGATACAAATAAAAATGATACTATGACCAAAAGTACCTACGATCGTATCAAATAATGACGAAGCACGACATTAATAGTAAAAGTCTTTTCATATTTAAAATGCCAAAAGGGTCATTGGACATTTTAATTGGCAAGAGGCTCATTCAAATTCAAATTGCCAAGAGGGCCAACATATTCAAAATGTCAAGAGGGCCATTGCATATTTTAATTACTTAGAGGGCCATCATATTCAAACACTATGAAGGTCATTCATATTCAAACTGCCGAGGGAGCCAATTATATCTGAATTAACAAGAGAGTCATTGGATACACTAACTTCAATGAGGGCCATTTCATATTTTCATTATCGAATATCACATTTAAATTGCCAATAGGGAAATTCGTATTCAAACTGCCAAGTGGGCACTTCATATTCAAATCGCCGAGAGGACCACCATATTTAAACCGCCAAAAGGTTCATCCATATTCAAACTGCAGAGAGGGCCATTCATATTTAAATTGCCAAAGGCCCACTGCATATAAAATGCGAAGAGGGGCATTTGTATTCAAATATGTCGAGAAAGCCATCATATTCAAGCAGCAAAGAGGGACATAATATTGAAATTTTCAAGAAGTACATTGCATATTAAAACCTCCAAGAGTGCCATTGCATATTCGAATTGTCAAAAGGTACATTGCATATCAAACTGCGCGAGAGGGACATCATACTCAAACCATCAAGAAGCCATCAATATATTACATTAATCTGTTTTACTACTTCAATATTAAAAGAAGAGAACAATGAATAGTGAAGTCACAATTATGAGATACATGCTTATTTCCTTTATGTCAAACTTAAAGAAGTTGACATAAAATAGTCAGGGAAAACAATTAAGTTCCAATATGGTAAATCACGCTATCTCTCCATTAAATTTTTATTTTACACTGAATAAGTTTTATCTCAATCATTGTTGAGATCATCCGACAGGATGATTAATCAAATCAAACCAAAAGTGCGGACAACATCAAAAATGATGCAACACAATGTGAAACATTTTCTTAGAAGAGAATTGGGATATTGTCCAAAGAGGAGTATCAAACTCTTAGAATGCGATCTGAGGAGCTACGTTCACCACAATAATATCACACCCCAATCAGAAGGTATTTGGGTTTTTCTTTAGGTTTACAGATTTATGTTTTACATCCCAAAATGTTTATTTGATCACCGAAAGCAATTCTCAATCTGAGTGGTAAAACATCAAGAGCTTTGAAAATCATGTCCGTGTAAGTTCTTACTTATGGGTGTTAAGTGTTCCACATTCATGGCTAAGATATTGCAAGCCTCATTTTCATACTCGACTTTCCTGTTACTCTTCAAGAACTAAAGGTTATTTAGCATAATAGATTTCCTTTTCAACAGATCGAGTCAAACTATAAAAAGCGTAATTCCTAAATTAAGGATATTTAGTCACACTCAAAGTTTAAAACTCGGCTATATTTTGAAATCTTCTCTAACATATTATTTCCGAGTAATTTGATAGGTTTATAATTTGCTATCGAGATAACTTTTGAACAATTCGATTATCATTCTCTAAGTCAAACATGTCAATCTACTAGTAGCATTATTTCTCATATAGCCCGAGATATGTAGAAAACTTGATACTGAGGTCTGTCCATAACTCCTAAAGTCCTTACCAAAATCGCATTCCTAAAGATTTATATGTGCTCCATCAAAATTTAATTCGTCAAATTTCATTTGCTCAACTTTTTTTCATCAACCCAAGTCAAATGAGGTACAATTGTTGACACTCAATTTCAGACATCCACATTATAAATTAATCGAGCTTCTTTGATTTCAAACGATTTAAAATAATTAGTTTTTTCAATATTCCAAAAAATATATATATAGTTTGAATGCTTTGTCACTTTTTTATGATTATTAAATAATATATATGTTGAATATAATTATGTACATAATTAATGTATTCTAATGTATATTCAAAAATCATCTCAAAATTTTTTATATTTTCAATATTTTTTTAGTAATGGTTTAATTTTTAATTAATAAGTTTATGAAATTAAAAAATACTTTCAAGTGATTTTAGAAGTAATTTTGTCATTTTAAATAATATATATATATATATATATTTACAATCATATTGTATTATAAATTTTTGAAATCATCACAAGAGATTTTTTTTACAGTTTAATTAAATATTATATAAATTTATTGTTAGCTATAGTTATAATTTCAGTTATTAGGTCATAATAGAGTTATTTATTTAATTTTTACTAAGATTAAAAAGCTCGTTAGTTGATTTTATTATTTCATTGTATTTATATTTTAGCCAATTTATTACTTAAATTCAAATTGGCTTGATTTCTTAATCCCAATTGGGTATAATTGATATTCTAATGGTTATTTCCTTTATAATTCAAGCCCATTTCAACCCCCACTTAAACTCAATTTTGAGACCATAATTTTGGGCCTTTTTACAAATTTCGAGCAGCCCAAACTAACATATTCTCGTCCATATTTGAATTTCCGGATTACCCTTTCCTAACCCATTGTAGTACAACAACAACAAGCTGTTGCGTATATTACCAGCACGCAACCTCTGCATCTTCTTCTTCTTCACGCGACAGTCAAATCTAACCAGGCAATCGCCATCTACCCTTAGTGATAAAGACAAAGGTTTTAAAATTGGATTTGATGGCTTTTGAGTTTAGATTTGAAGAGATAATTGTTATACACTTGAAATTTTAAAATGATTCTCTAATCTTAGATTCCAAGAAGTTCGTCGCATAGATTCTGCGTGGAGATTATTTGTTTGTTGTTCATTTTTTAATTGAGGTGTGAATATCACTACTTTCAAGCTCGTCTCCTCACTTGTTGCTCTGAAAAAGGTATACTTCTTTATCATATTTATTTTCTTTACTATTTTGACCAGAATTTGTTGTTTGGCATAAATGATTCGATTTGTTACCTCTTTTGTTGGTTTTTTAATCTCCTACTTTTAGTACGAGATTATTTACCTGTCTTTATTTTGTTTACTCATTAGTTCCTAGTAGGAAATGGATTTCTCGTTCTCATTAAGCTATTAGCCTTTTGTTTCGGAGCATGACTAGAATGTGTAGATATTAAATTTTAGAAATTGATACTCATATAGTGTTGATTATCTAGCCTTGTGGTGACCTATTTTTTTTCGAAATTCTCTATTTACTTTAGTCCGTCCTTGGTTATCAAGTCTTCTCCATAGGCTTGGCTTCAATACTTTCAGTATTAAAATCTTATTAGAGAATGATAGTTTTCTATGATTGTTAGGTTCTTTTCTTAGTTTGTCCTGTTGTCTTAAATTTATCATGATATTTTTTTGGCATGGAATGTCGCATCTCGACTTAGATCAATGGGTTGTATGCTGTATTATTGATGATTGATAATATGATTTTCTCATTCGGTATAGGCATCTCAATTTATCCTTTCAGGACATTGTTTTAAATTTAATTATTTAGTTGTCATATTGGTGCTCACTGTGTTAAAAATTTGAAATCAATTTGTGACGATTTCAAAAGCTACTAAGCTATTTTATTCCTTTTTTAATTAATACATATTTATTAAGTGTTAATTGTTGTTGAAATGGTCTTTATGTCATCATCGGTCGAGATAAATATATTCTTTGATTGACTTTCTTTATTCATTGTTGTAGTATATATCTGTCATTAAATTTTTTTAGTTTTTGTTGATTTCAAGATATAATTTTACTTGCCTTATGATTAATTCGAAAACGTCAATATTGTAGCTCTTTGATAGTAATGTGTTTGTTAGTTAATTATGGTGAAAGGAAAATTGTTGAAATGATTATCCTCAAACCTTATCACCTAGTTTATCAAAGAATCTTCTCATTTACTTAGCTTCAGCTCCTTTGTATTTTTATGCATGAATACTGTCCTCAAGTCTCTTTGACTCCTCCTCTCGAATTTTCTTCATCGAGTCATCCCCCCCATATATTCCGAACATGTTTCAGGTTCGAGATATCCAACGTTATACTGTAAATTAGTTCAAAAGCCCTAGGAATGGGTTGTATGCATTCTATAAAAAATATTTATACACTGATATACTGTCGACGTGCTAAAATATAGATTCAAACTATGGATATACATGTTGAATAGGAAAATACAGGTCTCGAGAGTTTAAAAACATAGTTATATATATTATTATATAGGGATATATATGGTCTTTAAACAAAAATCAGAAATGGGCCAAAAAGCCCCAAGAAATTTAGGCAGCTCATTTTAGAAGTTGGGTCAAAGCCCATATGATTTTTGGGCAACCTTTACAATAGTGTAGGACAGATAAATGGGGCTAAAGACCAAGATCAGAAAGGCCCAAATATTCCTTTCTCACTCTCTTTATTTGAATTTGTTAATTCATCTTACCCTTACTAATTTATTTGCTTATTAGTTTTAGGGTTAACTTTATTGAATTTTCCAAAAGATGAACGATGTTCTTTTATGTATGTACATTTATCTCTTTTTTTATCAACTCTCGTACTTTCGTAATTGGATGAACCCATATGAAAACTCAGCTTTTTAGCAAACCTTTACAGGAATCCTTTGAGGAAAGAAGTCTCAAAGGTGAATAGATCCCATATCTTAAAGTTTTGGCAAGAATTTGAAAATGAATTCGTACATTTCAATCCCCCAAATCCCTTCCTTAGCCCATTCTTCAATGATGTCTTCTAACAAAGAGAGAAAGTAGATACAGATAGAGAGTTGATTTTTGAGTTATAATTAGATTGATTGGGGTTGGGGATTATATATGGGACATTAGTTAGTTAATTAGTGTCCCTTTAATCCCTAACTAACTCCTAAATCATTTAATTAGTTAATGTATTTGTCCTTACAATACGTGCAGCACTTAAGACCTTCACAGATAGAAACCCGTCGACGGGTCGTTTGTGAGTCTACGGACCTCCCCACTCTCATCCTGCACATCCGTCGATGATTTGAGAGAATTTTTAGGCTAGGGGATTCCTCATTATGGATAAGTGTGGGGTAATGGTGGCATCGATGCTCCGTTTATCCACACATGGGTCGTCTCTTGCTCCGTCGATGGACACATCCAGACAATGTTAGTTAAAACATTAGGGTCCTCCTCAAGGGCCCTTGGTTTGTCCTAGGGGATTTGTACACATATATTTCGACCATGAAAACACTAAAACAACTTTAAGCTACCTTTTCACCATTTTTCATACGCTTCCGACTCCTATAAACTTGTCAAACATGCTAAGACACACTAGTACCCATTTTGAACAAACTTTCGTACATCATGGACATTCTTGAAATGCTTGGTTCTTATGCTTATTAACTAACCTAAATTCATCAAATTGGACTTAAAAGAGTACATAGACCTCATTATCTATATGTTAGGCTTTACTACACATCTTGAGATTTCAAAATGTTACAGATGATGAGATCTTTTAGAGTCTTTAGTCTTCATGAGATAGACTTTGGTGTGAAAGCACTAGTAAGGTATAAGTTTCCTTTAAGAAGTTCCTTATAGTATATGTTATGTTGACCTTCTAATGGGTTTATCCTAAGTGGTGGATTATGGAGAAGAGTATGGTTGTTGGGAGTTAGGTACCCTTATGTTTTCTTTATGTGTTTATTCAAGCCTAAAACAATAAGTTCTTAGTAACTTAATTTTGTAGGATTATTTTGTCAAATGTGTGTTCCATTTGTTCTGCATATGATATGAATTTTTTGGTTAAAGTTTTATTGAATGAGAAAATGAGTTTTGATGCATCATATCTTCCTCATGATTCATGTGCTTCGAATGTAGGTTGCAATTTGTTTTATATCGATGAATAGAGAGAATGTATAAATGATTATACGACATTGATTTGTTCAGAATTTGTAAGGAATTTCTTAAGTGCTGAATTGTTAGATTTTGAATCATGTTCACTATAAAGACTGCCTACTCACTGTAACATGTTGCAAAGATTTACTAATTCATCTTTGATTTAAATTTTTTTTAATATGGTTTTAATCGATGTATATGAGAATGATATTGAATCTAAAATGAGTTTTTGCTATTTGGAATGAAGCATGTGAGTTTTGTAGTATAATGAGATATCGAATGTTTTCTAGTTTCTTATTGTCTTGCAATTCTCTTAACTATGTGATATTGATGTTATCCTCAATACTTGTATTGTATGAGATGTTATATGTTATTGTCATGAGTTGAATATTTATTCTCTATACTTTGAAGTGTTCAGAGAGTGGAAAGTGTCAATGGCGGACGAATGTTGTGCAAGTGGAGCACTATGTAAGATACCGAAAATGACCTAGGTGAATCTAGATCATAAAAGGGTTGTCGTGATTGTATAAGGTACTAAATTGGTATATAATGTCGGTTGGAGGAAGTGTCTAACAGTTTAGGTGCATTGGAAGTCAAACGTCAGGGGACGATCAAGACGTTCGATGACTAAGTCACATATGTGCCTCATATGTGGTTTTATGTGTTTATGTATGATTTATGAGATTATATAGTTTTTAAATGAGTTATTATTGTGTATATAGGAACTGTGTAAAGTTTCCTTAAGTTTGGAGGTCAAACATCAAAGAATGTCCATGACGTTCGAAAGGTTTGTCTTGTAACGACCATGTGTCTCTATGTATGTTTCGTCAAGATTTATGTGTTTTTTTGGATGAAATTTATGTGGTAGGTGATTAACTCGTATACGAACACATTTTTGTTGGAAATGTCTGGGTCCGACTCCAGGTAGAACACACAAGGTACCCCAACTTGGAGCTCAACACTGCCAGGCAAGGGCAATCGACTGACCCAAACGATGGCCAGTCGACTAGACGACGGCCCATCGATGGGTCTTGTCGATGGATACATGTGTCATGCAGGTTGAAGAAGTGTTGAATGAAACCACGAGACCCCATCAACGGGGTGTGATCTCAAACACGGACCGTCGATAGAGGGGCGTCAATGGTTTTTTGAAACTGTGCTACTTCACTGTAATGTTAGGGGTGAAGTTGGGAATTTACACAAAGACTTTAAAAAATAGGTGGACGATTATTTATGATCTTAACGGGTATTTTAAAAGTATATAAGTCCTAAAACTCTCATTTAAACCCTAACACCTAAATCAAAACACATTCCCTCCCAAAATTTCTTCAAAAACCTCCACGAGAGTTCAAGATGAAGTTGGATCTCAAAGATGGGTCTTCAATGGATTTTCTTCTTAAATTATCATTTTTTCTTATAATAAAGTATAGTAGTTATTCATAAATGTCTTTCTATCACCTTAGAGCCAATTTGAAAAATGATCTTCGAAGATTTCAACAAGATTAAAAAGTCCAATTTCTACTATAAGTCTTGGGTTCTTGCCAGTATTGTTTTCACAGCTTAAGATATGATTTTGTTGATGTGTAATTGATTTTCTCTAATGAAATTCTCTATGAACCCTTGACCTTGAAAATCCTCAATTTTACTAAAATATAGTTTATGTGATCATGCTTTGATATTAATGAATTCATGTGTAGATTCTTATGGGCTTTTGATTCATGTAAAGATTATGATTGTATGGATTGTAGGATGCTTCAATTTGATCAATTTAGTATTGTATATTCTATAATCTATTAAATATTAAGCTTATTGAATTTATATTGACTTAAGGCTTATGAATTCTAATGAAGTTTTTGATGGGTTATGTAATGATTTGATAATCATACTCAATTGATATCTATGTTGTCGTAGATTTATAAATATATACATTGAATTGACTTAGATTAATTGGTTTTTATAGTTAATGTATTGAATTGATGTTCACGGCCATGGGTAAGGGCCTTATGATACCGAATTGGATGATTTAGCTTTGGAATCGAGTGGTAGGATGGAGTGGGGGTATGATGCCCTAATTCCCTTTAATTCATGTTAATTACTCTTCAATTATGTTGTGATTGGTATGGTCCACTTACGGTGGCGGTACTATTTGAATTCATGAGGTCTTATCGGCGTTACTTTATGTAATATGATGATCATGGCCTTGTCGACACTACTTGTAGTATTATAATGGTTGGTCTAGTTGATTTATTTTAAGTATGAGTATATCTTTCTATATGTGAAGTAATGTGAAAGTATGTGTTCTTTCTTTACACGTTAGGAGATCGTGTAGACTATGGTTATGGTTTTATGTGTAGTCTTAGAGTTGATGCATGGTTGTTCCTAATTGACTATATGAATCTTCAATGGTTATGTTGATAATGATATGGTAGTGTATAGGATTACATAAAGATTATAATTGTTACCCCTAAGTGTCTTAAAGAATGAAATATAATATGTGTTAAGGTGAAGCATGTAATGTCTTGTATTGGTTGACGTGTGTCCCTTACTTAATGCATGTATGAAAGTTAATATGTGATGTATGGACTTACGATGTTATAGACTATTAGTCATGAATGTATGAATTATATGTGAGAACTTTAATGATGATAGGAAGGTCCTTTATGTGAAAGCTTTAACCTAGCGGTAAGGTTAGGAAACTTGAAGTCGTAATCCATAATCGAATCCTTCATGTAATGAAAGATGAACTTAAGGTTGATTGGCTGGAACGACATCATATTAATACTTAGGAACACTTTTGTATGAACCTTAATGTTAATTAATCTATGATAAGAAAGGCTACAACCGAGTGAGTATGGTAAGGTAAGAAACTCTAGTTAAAGGGCAAGTCTAGAGTACAAAGTAAGCCCTTCATAATCATTAACCATGTGCCTAAATGGGATGTGTCCAAATTCTACCATTTTCAAGTAGAACACACTCCATTGGATCTGGTTAAAACACCGAATTCCATGCTTTGCTACCATGGTCTATGTTTGTGATTGCATATTCTCATAATATGGGATACCTTCTAGCATTAGAGAAGTTCTATGATTTTTGGATGGTGGTATGGGACGCTATCTATACATTGCATAATAGGCTTTGAAGGTGTTAGTTGGAGTCCATTGTCCAAGACCATTACTTGAATGTTCTTATGTGATTAATGAGTCTTAAATGAATAAAGAAATGTAATGAGTTATGTTAAGAAAGTATGTTAAATGACTATGTACTTACCTAAACTAGTTAAGGGTTGTCTAGTTAAGGTGTGAAGGGGGCATAGGAATGGTCACATCTTATCTTACCTAGATAAGTCATAAGAATCTAATTAGGGAAGATGGTTGATTATTTGGACATGATCCGAACATTGGAATTCTAAAGGATTACTTAGTTAATTTTGAAGAGGTCAATCATGGACGTTTTCTTCTTTATTTACTTCAGTAAGTCTTTTGATAGCCCTTGGAAGGAGAATTGACATATCTAGAGTAGTTAAGGGTTATTTAGTTAAGTAAGTATTTATTTACTTAAGTAAATATTTGTGTGTATCATTATGAGTAGTCTTCGTGATCGTTTAGCCATACATAAAGAGGTTGTATGGGCGGTCTCTCTTTATCTGAGTTAAGTGAATCTTAGTACAACTTTTAGTGAGAAGACTACATGCTAGAAGGTGTGTTTACTGAAGGCTAAGCACTTCACAGTATAGTGAAGGAACTTCACTGTAACAGTGATTCAAGTTACTGGAATATAACTCATAAAATTATAATATTTTGTTTAAATAATTTCTTGTTTCTAAGTTTTTAAATGTTGTTCTTATGCTTATAGTATGATGTTTCAATAAAATTCATGAAAAACATGTTACTTACTAAATGTCCCTTTTTCATGGTTTTTTCATGGCGTCCATACTTAGTGCATCTAATGTGCTAACCCCATCTTTTCCCTTTTTGACTAAATTGTAGGGAATTGGAAGTATTGATGTTCCATGGAGGATAGACAGGTTTATGCGGGTTGAAGATGAAGTATTGTTGAGTCCTCATCAATTCGAGGATGATATGAACACATGTTCCTTGATGTCTCAAGTCTTTATTTTATGTCTTGTACGGTTTTTGACCCAAGTGTTGTATACTCTAAAATATAGATGGTGTAAAGAGATGTTGTAAATGTTTAATTTTTTAAATCTTCCGCTTGTATAATGATCATGAAAAGAGTTCATCGTGTGTGAAGAATTTTTTATATTCTTACTATTTTTAGTTTGCTTATTATGCAATGAATGATACGAGTGGCTTAGATGAGACTTCTTGAAGTCTAATTTTCCGTGTGGAGAAACAAGGATGCTCTAACTTCTAAGGTGTACTTGCGGGTTGCAACCAGAGTACCACCACTTCATCCTCAACACTTCAATCCAATGCTAAATCATCAACTTCATATCATAAGCCCCTTACCCATGGCCATGAACACCAATTCAATACAAAAATTATAATACTCAATTAATCTAAGTAAATTCAACATAGATTTATCAATTGAAGACTTATTATTTAACAATTCAAATACAATTCTTACATCATTAGATAATCCATTAGGAAATACACCATAATTCATAAGCATTAAGAATATATCACTTAACCCATAAAGTACTGAAAATCTAGGGTTCATCAATTGAACAGGTTCATAGGTTAATTAAGTTCAAATCATCTTAATAACAATAATTCAATCACTATTCAATGATGAAAAACTTTTACTGTAATAAACCCATGGATAGATCATAACATAGGTCAAATTCAACTTTGAAAAACTTTAGAAAAATTCTTTGGATTTGGGATCCTTGATAATAGAGCTTGAAGGATCAAAAAATATACTTCAATGAATCTAATCCTCCAATTTTATAAATAATCTTCACTCAAATCTCCAATCCAAGATCTTCCTTGAGTTTTAGATTTAGTGGAGTCTAAAGGAATTTCTAAGGGATTTAGGGGTTTTGATTTAGAAGAATGAATTCTTCTATGTTTAAAGACATATATACATGTCTAAAATAATCATAATACCACTTAGCAACCGCAAATATTATTATTTGGAAGTGGGGTGAAATTACAAGTTCACCCCTCAACTTACAGTGAACTGTACGTAGGGACACAACACCGTTGACGGTTGGCAGTCGAAGGATCGTTTGTCCACAAATGGAATGTGTTATCCACCCATAATTTTGTTCTGAGACTGTCCTTTGGTCTCTCGTCTATGCATACTATGTCCGAAAAAATGAGACACCACCAACGGGGGGTCGACTGACCCACTAGGCATTGATTGCCAACCGTTGGTTGGGATGTCTTGGGCAGTCTTGGCACCAACTTTGGGTCCTTCCTCAAGGACCCTTGGATGGTCCTTGGCGATGTTTGCTCGGGTGTTTCCAACACAAACATGACCGTATACGAGTTTAGGACCTCTCACATGTATTACTTCCAAAACGAACACGTAAAACTCGTTATAACATGCCTAGATACACATGTTCATTCAGGGCACATCTTTCGAACGTCATGGACGTTCTTCGATATTTGACCTCCCAACTTCACGAAACTTAACACACTGCCAATATACATCATAATAAATTACGTATGGACCTCATAAGATGATGAATAAAAAATAAACACATATAACCACATATGAGGCACTTAGGTGACTTAGTCGTCAAATATCTTAGGCATCCCTTGACGTTTGACTTCTGATGAACCTAAACTTTTTGACACTGTATCAATACCACATAATAGAAAATATTAGGAACTTAGACCACAATGAAAACCATGTTAGTCTCTTGTTTAACCAATGTATTTTTCGGGATCTTACACAGAGTTAACGAACTTAGGAGATATGCCAATTGAACCCTCTACATGCCAATTAGCATTGGATACCGCATCTTATGAGAATCCATCGGGTGAGCGTATCTCATAGGAGAGACAACACCTCATGTTGAACTATAGGGTGAATCTACCTCTACGGAAATTCAACAACTCCCATTCTTAAGTTCCCTTGGTTCTAAGCTAAGTTCATTTGGAAATGTCTTTCATTAACAATCATAACTTAGTTTAGGTCAAAGGGTCTACCGCGTGTATAGTCGTAGGCATTTAGCTTATTAGGAATTGCATGAGAATATCCTTTCATGGAAACCCTCATATGTAAAATTAGAATATAATCATCATCACGTCTTAATAAGGCACATAGGCAATTCATAGCAAATCTTATATAATTTAATCTTAATTACAATCTCACATCACATAGTAAAGACATTTCAATTCAAAATCGTACAACCTACTTAGGCTATTCACGAGACATGCTTCAAATGAACTGCATCATCAATCACAAGACATCATTATTGGAGTAAGGGTTAGGATCATGAAGACTTACAAAGAATCCTTCAAAATCCATCATCGTGGTCTTACCATCAACCAACCAATTACATCCAATAATAGGAGTGGTAACCTCATTAAATAGGAATTAATACAAGAACTAGATCAAATACATAATCACTATACCATTAACTTCATTTCATAACCTAGGGTTAGGGGTAGGGTTCATCGTGAATTATTCAATAAATAAATACAATGCCAACAATAGAATACCCTAGACAGTCCATGAATTAATTAGAGTAGATAAAACAAGTCTAACAATCAACACATTCTTCAATTCCCATCAATTCATAACTAAGATCCAAGATTTAGCCAATTTTGGGAAAAGGACATGATCCACATAAAAAATATCATCATTTAACCAACAATATACAATTAATTAGTCATACGCCATCACAATCCATCATCAATTTAAAATTTAGGAGAAAACCCATTAGAATTTGAAACGCCATGCAATTGGGTAATTTAGAAACCAACTTTGAAAGGACCTCTTGGGGAAAGGAATCCCAAGAGTGCAGAACCCATTACTTAATGAAGACTAATCCACGAAATTGATGTTAAATTCTAGATAAATTTGTCTTCTTCTTCAAGATTTCTTCTTCCTTTAATGGAGTATTTTAGGAGAGAGGAAGTAGAGAGAGATGAAAGTTTTTGGATTTTGTTTTGGACATTTTGTTTAGGTGAGTGAAAAACCACAAAAGGACACTTAGATTATATATAAACACCCCCTAAATTTCCCAAAGCACCACTCACTTAAATGGGTCTTTTTGTGAAGTGAAAATGCATAAAATACGATTTTCAATAAATTTGGGAAGTGTGTTGCACGTCACGGGGCTAGTTTCAGATTGTATTTTAAAAATACAATTTAAGACAGTGAGCCTCATGGAGTGCACGCATACTGAGGTAAAATTCTGCCACTCCTCATGACAGCAGTGCGTCGCGAAGTGGACTTCAAATATCGGTTCCACAAGCTGCCTTTGCAGCTTGCTCGCAATGGTTTGGGTCCTCCTCAAGTACCCTTCATGTGATCCTTGGGGATTTTTTACCGGACTTTTAGACACTCTATACTACGTTTTACTTATTTAAGGTCTTTTTAAAAGTTATAGACTTCATTTGACCCTCCCAATCCTACACCAAACATAGGGATGTCAACTAGTTCAATTTAGCAAGTTTGTGGAAGTCATGGATGTTCCTTGATGTCTTAGATGTAAAACTTCTTGGATGACTTTTAAACATTAATTTAGGTCTTAAACAGTTTTTACAACCTTTATAAACTCATATGGGGATTTACATTAGGTCTTGACTTTTCGGAGTGTTACATTATCCCCCTCTTAGGAACATTCGTCCCCGAATGACACTAAACTTTTAAAAAGATAGGATACACTCAAGACTAGCATCCACACTAAAAATATACAATATCGACATGAGTAACATTTCAGAAGTGTTTCACAACTTCATTCAACAAATAATAATGGCATTTATAAAAGTAACCCAAAACATCAATTTTCAGACATAATAGCTCAAAATCATAACATGAGGAATTTCCCTATCAACAACAACATGAGCTCAACATATCGTTTAAGGTTCAATTATGTAAAACTCCTTTCTCAACATATAAACATTCTCAATATCATGTCATGAAGGCAACAACATACCAAACACACAAAAAGTGCAAATCAAGCAAAAGAGCATTTTCCCATGAGACTTATTTTAGCACAAAACCTTTTAACCAAAAAAATGCATATCTTTGTAAAACAAGTCAAATTCAAATTAACTCATTATATTCCATCTTAAATAGGAACAATTAGACTTGATTAGAAAAGAGATGAGGATAACGGAACTTCATGTCGGCCTCGGCCTATCATGTTGCTGTATCAACTAGGTGGTTTCTCCATAACACTTTTACCGAGGCCACCTCTTCACTTGAAGATCAAGGATTTGAATAGGAACTTACTCATAAGAAAGGTTCTCTTTTAGGTCAAGACCCTCAATTGGAAGAATAGACTTGGTATAACCATTAATTTTCCTAAGCATAGAAAATGGAAAACTGGATGAACCGAAGATAGTTCACTAGGGAGTTCAACTCATATGCAACCTTTCCAACCCTTTGCAAAATTTTATAGGGACCCATATATAAAGGACTCAACTTCTCTTTCTTGCCAAATCTAACCACTTCTTTCATAGGTGAATTTTCATGTAAACTTTATCACCTTCTTAAAATTATAAATCTCTTTTGCTACGAACGGCATAAGACTTTTACAAACAATAGGTTGTTTGCAAACAGTTCCTTATGATGTCAACTTTCTCCAATGTCTTATAAATCAAATCACTACAAAGAAGCGAAAGATTGCAAACCTCCAAGAATCCAATAAGAGATCTAACCCTCCTACAATAAATGCTTCAAAAGGAGAAGTAGCTATGGATGAGTGAAAACTATTGTTATATGAGAACTCCATCCAAGGTAAGTGCTCATCCCAATTTCGCTTGAAGTCATTGATACAATCCCTAAGCATATATTCAAGAGTTTGAGTAGTACGCTCCGCTTTCCAATTCATTTGTGGATGAAAAGTCGTGATCAATCACACTTGCGTACCCAAATCTCTTTGAAATGATCACCAAAACCTAGAAGTAAATTGAGTACATCTATCCGATATGATGGTCAAAGGAACCCCATGAAGGCTCGCTATCTGATCAATATAGATCGTTGCATAATCTTTCATGGAATAAATAGATTTAATGGGAATAAAGTGAGTGGACTTCATCAATCTATCAACTACCACCCATATAGAGTCATATTGCCTTCTAGTACGAGGCAACCCAACTTTAAATTCATGTTGACATCTTCCCACTTCCATGTATGACTTTCAATTTCTTGTAGTAGACCACATGGATTGTGGTGCTCGGCCTTCACTTGTTGGAAATTGGGGCAATATACCATTTAGGCCATCCCACAAAAACACCTCTCTAAGATCATGGCACATATTTGTAGAACCCAGATAAATAGAGTAACGGGCTACATGAGCTTCCTCAAAGATCTAATTCCTCAAATCATCCAAATTTTCAAAAATTTATTATTTTAACTCCATCAATAATGGATCAAGGTGTTTCTTAGCCTTCACCTCAACCACCAAAGACGCCTCAGAGTTATAATGTCTAAAAACAGCACCATTTTGAGAACCTTCAATTTCAAACCTTAAACAAGCCAACCTATGAAAATCCTTCACTAGGTTTCTCTTGGATTTTTCCACATGGGACACACTTCCCATTGATAAAAGACATAGAGCGTCCGCCACCACATTAGCCTTACCGGAGTAATAGAAAACACTCATGTCATAGTCTTTCAACAATTCCAACCACCTTCTTTGTTGAAGATTCAAATCTTTTTGGGTGAATAAGTATTGAAGATTTTCATGATCTGTATAGTAAACAACATGAACCCCATAAGGATAATGCCTCCTTATTTTCAAGGAAAATACCACGGCCACTAACTCAAGGTCATGAGTCGGATAATTCTTCGCATTAAATTTGAGTTTCCTTGAAGCATAGGCTATAAAATTGCCATGTTGAATAGGAACACATTCCAACCTGACTCGGGATGCATCACAATAAACCACTGTAACACTTTGTAAATCTAAGACGTGTTGTAAAGCCTAAACATAGATGTCGTGAACTCTAGACACTGTTTTAAGGTTAGTTTAATGAATATAGGTCATTTAGGAAGTGTACAAACTAAAGCATCCAAGAACAACCATGACGTTCAAAAATGGGTTAAAAGAGGTGCTAGTGTGCCATACCTTATTTTACTAGCTTTTAAGAGTCAAAAATTCATTAAAAGTGGTGAAAGGTTAGATAATATGTGTTTAAGTTGTTAAATGGTCAAAATGTCTAGGTATGAATCCCAAATGATCAACCAAGGGCCCTTCAGCAGGACCCTTGCACTTTGGTGACAAACTGCCTGGGTAGTGTTGCAAACCACGAGAGCAAGAGGACGGCTCGTGTGTAGATCAATGGGCCGTCGATGCCAGACTTCATCCCACACTTATCCAAAAATGTAAAATCCTCACCTGCACAAGTCTCTGGCCAAGACAATTGTGTACAGACGAAGGGAGGACCAACCGTCGACTCATAGACAGCCCGTCGACGGGGTTTCTGTCTGTGAGGGTCTATTTTACAGCTCTAATTAAGTTAAGTTCAAATTATTTAAGTAAGGATTTTATATGGTTATTTAGGGTATTAGGTAAGATTACTTAACTAATTTAACCCCTCATATCAAGACCGTAGTCCTTATTAGTCTAAATATAGCTTAGAAAATAAACTCTTTTTTTTCTCTGTACTTTCTCTATATATATGAGGACACTGTTGAAGACTAAGCTAAGGAAGGACTTTGGGGGATGGAAAGCGACAAAATTCATCTTCAAATCTTTGTGAAAATGTTAAGATATGAGATTTTTTCACCTTTGGGACCTCTTTTCTCAAAGGGTTCATTCAAAGTGTTTTCAAATCTATAGTTTTCAAATGGGTTTTCATTCAATTACAAATTTCAAGTTATTAATTGAGTTGTTGATGTTTTATTTAGGTTATATTGAATATATTAACATGTATTTTAAATTTATTATGGTAATTGTTGATGGTCTTCCTTAAATAAAAGAACACGATCCTAAGTTCCTAACCCTAAGTTGTGATCTTGCCCTATATTGTATAATGATCATTCAATTGCCTTGATTAAAGGTTGAATTACGACTAGATGGTGTTGTTATGCTAATCATTACTGAATTGGGATGAGTAATAGTATTTCATGCAAGTTATTGAGAAGTTATCTAAGGTATGATGAATTTACTTAATCTAAGGTTTGATATATTGTCGAATTTTGATGTAGTGATCACAATTCATCCTCAATTTGATGCTTAGAAGAAAACATATTAGAATTTGAAAACACCATGGAATTGGGTAATTTAGAAATCAACTTCGAAAGGACATCTTGGGTAAAGGAATACCAAGAGTGAAGAACCCATATATTAATGAAGATCAATCCACTAAATTGAAGTGAAATCCTAGAGAAGTTGGTCTTCTTCTTCAAGATCTGTTCTTCTTCAAGATTTGTTCTTCCTTAAATGGACGATTTTCAAAGAGAGAAATTAGAGAGAGATGAGAATTTTTGTGTTTTGTTTTGGAAATTTGGTTTAGGTGAGTGAAAAATGACCTCAAACTTACCCTTAAACTATATTTAATCACCCCCTGAATTTCCCAAAATACCCATCAGTTAAATGGGGTTTTTTGTGAAGTAAAAATGCCTAAAATTTGATTTCAACGAATCTGGGATGTGCGCTGCGTGTCGTGGGACTTATTCAAGATTTAATTTTTGAAATCCAATTTTAGGCAGTGAGACTTGAGGAGTGAAATCATCGGGAGTTAAAAATTTCCATTCCATGTTGTAGGTGCGTTCACGCAACGGACTCCAAATCTCGTCTGCTACAAGCTGCCTTTGCAGTTTGCCTACCAAGGTTTGGGTCCTCCTCAAAGACCCTTAAGGTTGTCCTTGGGGAGTCGTTACTGGATGATTAGACCCTCTATACTACATTTTACCTATATAAAGTCTTTTAACAAGTTTTAAACATTATTTGACCTTCCCAATCCTTTACCAAACATTGGGATATCAACTCGTTCAAATTAGCTAGTTTACGAAAGTCATGGACGTTCCTTGACGTCTTGGATCTAAAACTTCTTGAATGACTTTTAAACATTAATTTAGGTCTTAAAAACACTGTTACAGACTTTATACACTCATGTGGGGCTCTATATTACGTCTTGACTTTTCAAAGTGCTAAAGCTTAATCCAGAATTCATTACACATAAGAGCTCATCATTTACATTACATAAGGAGGAACTACCTTCTCCATTTCAACATGAGTTCAACATGAACAATTTCAAAAAGGTGACATGCTAATTTCTTATCAATAAACACCAAAACGTGCCCAACATAATTCTCATGATAGCAAAGTAGCACACAACATATATAAGTGCAAGTTAATCATGAGTCATATATTACAAAAGCTCATTTTAGGCATAAATTCCTACAAGAATATGCACATACTAGATAAACATGATAATTTCAACTTTATTTATTTAACTCATTTAAATAAAGCTAGTAATTTTAATTATGGATAGGAGTAGGGGGAAAGAGATGAGGTTAGCGGGTCTTTAGGTCGGCCTCGCCCTCCCATGTTTCAACCTCAAGAAGGTGGTTCCTTCATAAAAATTTTACTTATGCAACCTATTTTCCCCTAAATTTCTTAACTTGAAGATCCAAGATCTCAACGGGGACCTCTTCATAAAAAAGTTCCTCTTTACCCCTAAACCTTGTAGAGGGAGAATCCACGCCGGATCACCTATACACTTCTTAATCATAGACACGTGGAACGCAGGATGAAGCGAGGACAATTCAATTGCCAACTCTAACTCATATACCATTTACCATACCCTTTTTAAAATACCATAAGGGCAAACATAATGGGGACTAATCTTCCCCTTCTTTCTAAACCTCCTCACCCCTTTCATGGGTGAAATCTTACATAGACTCAATCTCCTACTTCATATTAAAGGTCCCTCTTTCTATTGTTGGCATAAGATTTTTGCCATCTTTAAGCCATTTTCAACATTTCTCTTATGAGTCGAACCTTCTTCAAGACCTCATACACTAGCCACTTCAAAAAACCTAATTGGGGACCGACACCTCCTACCATAAAGTGCTTCAAAAGGTGACAGACCAATATTTGCCTGGTAGCTATTATTGTAAGAGAATTCTATCAGAGGAAGGTGATCATCTGAATATCCTTTGAAATCAATCACACAAGCCCTCAGCATGTCTTCAAGAGTTTTGATGGTGCGCTCCGCTTGTCCATCCGTTTGTGGGCGGAAAGCGGTGTTAAGTTTAACTTTTATTTCAAGCCCGCCATTGAAATATCTCCAAAACTGGAAAGTGAATTGTGAAATTCTATCCAAAATGATCTATAAGGGGCCCCCATGTAACTTCAAAATCTCTTCGACATACAATTTAGCATACTCCTCCACCGATTAAGAAACTTTTATGAGAAGGAAATGGCTGACTTAGTCAACCTATCTATTATGACCAAAATGGAGTCATTTTGTAGATATTTTCAAGGCAATCCTACCACAAAGTCCATGCTAACGTCTTCCAACATCCAAATGGGAATTTCAATATCTTATGTTAGACCACCCTGGACTTGATGCTCGGCTTTGACTAGTTGGCAATTTAAGCACCTCGACACAAACTTACCTACCTCTTTTTTCATTCCGCTCCACCAACAAATAACTTGTAAGTCACTCTACATCTTTATTGCTTCTTGATTGATGGAGTATCCGAAACCATGATCCTCATCCATGATTTACTCCCTTAAACCATCCACATCTAGCACACATAAACTCCCTTTGTACCTAAGGTCCCCATCCTCACCTTGGGAGAAAGATTCATTATTCTTTTTAAGGACAGATTCTATCAACTCCATCAATAGAGGATCAAGATGTTGCTTAGACTTCACATAAACCACTACAAATGACTCAGAGTTATGACGGACCGTGAAACCACCCTTTAAAAATTCTTGTATTCATACACCCAACTGCGACAACTTATGAAACTCCTTCACCAATTCTTTCTTATCATCACCCACATGAGCCACACTACCCATGGACACTCGAATTTAGTGCATCCACTACCACATTGGCTTTTCGGGATAGTAAAGGACACTCATGTCATAATTCTTTAAAAGTTCTAACCATCTTCTTTGTCTTAGATTCAAGTATTTTTGAGTGAATACATATTCTAGACTCTTATGATAAGGGAACACATAAACATGCACACCATAGAGATAATGCCTTAAAATTTTAAATCCAAACACCATGTCCGCAACATCAATATCATGAGTTGGGTAATTCTTCTCATGAGGTTTGTGTTGCCTAGAGGCCTAAGCTATCACTTTGTTGTGTTGCGTGAGCACACATCATAGATCCACTAGGGATGCATCACAATAAATCACAAAACCATCGGTACCCTCCGAATAGATTAATATCGGAGCGGAGGAAAGTCTATCTTTCAATAATTGGAAGCTCTTTTCACATAATTTTGACATTAGAACATGGACTTCTTTTGGGTTATGGCCTTTCATTAGAGATTCGATAGATAAGAATACCTCAACAAACCTCCTATAGTAACCTTCCAACCCTACAAAACTTCGGATGTCGATAGGACTCAAAGATCTAGGTAAATTTTTGATCACTTCTGTATTCCTCGGATAAGCCTCTACCCCGTCACTAGAGATAATGTGACTAGGAAATGCAACCGATCTAAGCCAAAATTTACACTTGATAAACATAAAAAAATGGTTATCCTTGAAAAATGCAAAAACATCCTTAAATATCTCATATGAAAAGGAGGGATTAAAATAGGATGTGTATCTAAGACGAAGTCAATCTCCTATTATATGGAATTCATGGAAGGTAGTCAAGAAAAAACTCTTGAAAATCCATCACTACGGGGACCGGCTCTATGGGAGGTACGTCGGATTAAAGATCCCTAACTTTTATTATATGGTAGATACAAACCTTTGTAATTAATTTTTCAATGCATTAGATATGGAATTATCCTACCTATAGGATTTGAGTTTCCTCCCTTTAACTTAAAAATGGGTTCATTTTTGAAATTCAAATTTGACTACCCTAGCCCTACAATCAATAGAGGCAAAGCAAGCATGCAACTAATTTATTCCCAATATTACATCAAAATCTAGAATATAAAGTTTTATCAATTTAACTAATGTAACTCTGTTGGGAAAGGAAATAGGGCAACCATATAGACTTTCTTAACAACAAATGAAATTACCCACCAAGGTAGAAACCAAAAAAGTTTCGTCGAATATGTCAGGTAGACTTAATATTTCATGGCTACAAGAGGGGTCACAAATGACAATGTATCTACGGGATCAAGCAAAAAAACATACATTAAAGGAAATTAATTGTATCATACCGGTAACCATATGCAGTGAGCTCTCTTGATCACCTCGGATTGGAGAGCATACAAGTGATTCTTTTTAGGAGTATCCGGATTTGGGGCTTTTGGTTGTTCTTGAACGTTTTCCCTTTGTTAAGTATTCATTATAGTTGCAATCTCTCTTCATGTGATCACCCTTTCCACAACCATGGCAATTAACCATACCGACTAGGCACTTACCTTATGTTTTCTACAACATTTTCAACAAAAAGGCCACTCAAAAACATAAGAACCAGCACTTTTCCCCTCTTGAGGCTTGGGTGTAGACACGTTACTCTTGTTGAAACTTGGAGAAAATTTGAGGACCTTAGTTGGAAAACCTCCTTTTGAACCTTGGTTTGTCTTGCACCTCAAATTTAGTTTTGGAAGAATTCCCATCTTTGGTTCTTACCTTATTCAATTCCCTACTACCTTGCTTACGCTTTTGTTCCTCAATTTGTTCGGCATGAACAATGAGACGAGATATGTCCATGCTAGGAATTAACAGAGACAACCTACATTCATTAACCACAAGGTTGGATATACCCATTACAAATTTGTTCAACTTTGATCTATAATCTGCAACCATAGTAGAAACATGCTTTGATAGTTGAGTGAACATGAGGCTATACTTCTTCACGCTCATACCCCTGACAAAGGTTGATGAATTATTGAATTTTCCTCTCCTTTAATTCCAAGGGAAGGATCGTATCAAGGAAAGTCGTCTTAAAAGATCCCCAAGTAATTCCACCTTGTATAACCGGCCTCTCATCCTTCCATTGCTCATACCAATCTTCAACCAAGTCTTTGAGTCGGTAGTCGGCTAGATGCATGTTTTCTTGAGAAGAAACATCCATAGCATCAATAACTTTGAAAACTTCATCAGTGAACCCTAGTGGGTTCTCCTCCCCCTTCGAACCATAAAAAGTAGGGGTATTCATCCTTGTGATATCCCTAATCGTTGAAGTGGTGGTGTTAGCATTGGGGTTCACTTAGAAACTTGTTTCCCTAACATCTTGGGTAGCCAACCATTGAGGTAAGATATGAATATCCTCCCTTCTCTCAATGTTAGTCATGGACTTTTAATCAATAGGAACATTAGGGTTTTGAGGAGTTTCAGGGGGAACTGCCTCATTCAAATTCTCCTCCTCGGCCCTTAGAGCATTTTTCCTCCTTGTATTTATTTCCTATAAGCACAATAAAAGGATTATAATAAAGGACTATATAGAGTTAATACTTTTAGGAACAACTAAGGAATAAGAAAAGAGTTAAGGTTCCTAAGAATCATGTAGTCTAACATTTATAAGTGTGGTGCGCTTCACAATTATGAATGAATGAGACCCTACGTACACGTGGTTTAGTGAGACATCAATCCTAAGATTAATGAACCTCATGATTTGATAATAAGTTTGATACGCCCCAAAGTACACGATAGTCGTTACCGGCGTCGGTATCCTCGAAGAGGACTAAGACAAGCCATTATCATACATCATAGCACATTGTAGGTCAAAATGCAGAAAAATTTAAAACATTACATAGTGAAGCGTACTTAGACTTTTCACATATTATATATGGAGCTTACATAGACTCCTAACATATGAAGTTTACATAGACTTCTATTTTAGCATCACAGATCATATAACAATCTAAAGTCGCATCTCATATATAAACCATCTACAAGAGTATGAATGTTTGGACAAGAACAAGTACAAAACATTACACCATTATAGGCTTACAATAATTGTCTCAGTGATAAAAAAAGAATTAATGTTTCTAAACAAAGAAACACCTTTGCTAGATTAAAACTTGGCAACATCCCCGGATGTGAGCGAGTCCAATGACTGGGAAAAGATCCAAGTATTCCTTGTAATCGACCAGGAACTTCTCAACGGACCGAACCTAAAATATTTTGGGGAAAAAAAGAGAAATATGGGTTAGTACAAACCACATGTACCAAGTATGACTCCTATGCAAAAAATCATCAATCCATAAGAAAAGGACATTTTAGTCAAAATCATACATTCTATCAATTTTACTAAACATGCACATATAATAAGCATAGCTAGTAAACTTAACATAATAACAACCCAACATGCATATCACCAAAGTAATACTTGTGCAATGACAAATATAGAACCCATAATCCTATCCAAGTCCAAGTATCATATTAAGCAATCCAATTCATACTTACAACATATTATCATAAATTCATAATGGCATGCTTAATACATGAATACTACACATAGCTTATCAGCATAATCATAATGATAGTCATAAATATAACATAAAGGAACACTAATAGAATCATCCCTTAGAATTCCACATGTGCAATGAGTAAGACAATTTCCATACCCTGTTTCACCCTATGTAGTAGCCTTCAAGACAATCCTAATAAGAGTTCACCTACTTAACTTCTTCATTTAATTTTTACGTTAGGGAATGAGATGCAATAACCTACATGAGACCAGTAAGCTACATGGAATCTGGTGTTCCACTTTCACACCGAAACGAGAGGGTTAACAATTTCATAAGGTATAACCATTTGTACAGTACTATCGAGGTGGATCCACAAAGCTAGAGTCCTCTGTGGGCACATAATTAAGGGTCAAGGATATTTTTAATTGAAACCTTGACTTACTAACTTGGAGGTTTCCATGTCATAAGACAACACATAACTTGGGAATCCGGACTTACTAACATGAGGAAACCCATATGGGAGGAAGGACTTACTAAGGTGAGACCTCATCTCATTCATATGCCTTTTCCGTGCTAAGAAAAAATTTCCTTTAGTATTCATATTATTTGATCATACAAGTTCACATTAGTCTCTTCTAGACCCCGAATAACATCTTATCATATCTAGCTCATAGGTTATCACATGTGAGAACAATCCTTTCACTTTTGGACACTACTTTATAAGTGAGTAAACCATCCACTTAACACTCTTTATAGACAGGAGAAACTACTTTCATCATACAATAATCGTATCATTACATGCATACATAACTCAAGTCTAATTTAATATCTTGATGTTAGGAATTATTAGTACTTAGCATCATCATCACTACCACACATTAGACATAGAAGCATTACTATCTAAGTAACTTATAATTCGTAATTGAATCCAAGAAGAACCAATCAACATACCTCTTTCTTGTTCCAAGAAATTTCATACTTCCATTACCAAGAATGAATAACTAACTTAATAAACACGGTAACTTAAAAAAGTAATTAAACAATTAACAATAATGTTATAAATCTATATATTGATTATCTTCACAATTCACCATATTGATTCAATTTTTCCATGAAATTGGGGGAAGGAAATGAGTCTAGGGAAATCTCACAGGAAATCATCAATAAAAAATCAATATATACTTAAAAAACATCAATTCATCATAATACATCACAATTTATTCATAATTTCATTTTTTTAAAGAAATAACTAATGTGTAGAAGAAAACCCAGATTGGGGGATTTGACCTCTTGGGTAAAAAATTCCATGAGTAAAATAAAACATACCTTAATGAAGCTTAATCCACTAAATCCAAGTGAAATCCTAGAGAAATTGGTCTTCTTCTTCAAGCTTGATTGCTTTTTCAATGGAGGATTTAGGGAGAGACAAAGTAGAGAAAGATGAGAGTTTTTGGGTTATTATTCTGGTGAATTTTTAGAGGGTAAAAATGACTAACTGAACTCAAATCAATATATATTAACCACCTAAATTACCCAAAATACCCCTCACGTAATTGGTTTTTATATGATTTCAAAAGTCTTAAATTACAACATTAACGAATATGTGAAGTGGCTGCGCGTCACATGGTCAATTTCAGATTTTATTTTTTAAATTCGGGTTGAGGAAGTATGCCTCTTGTATAAAGCACATAGACAGGCCACTTTTTTAACCTCCACGTGTTGGCTGTGCATCATGTAGTAGCATCCATTTCTTGGCTGTACGCAAGCTACTTTTGCAGCCTTCTCGCCCATGTTCTGGTCCTCCACAAGGACCTTTCACGTGGTCTTTGGGGAGTTCTAACTGTATGTTTTAACCCTATATACTATATTTTACGTATTTAAAGTTTTTTACAAGGTTTATATTCAATGTGAACCTCCCAAACCTGCACCAAATATAGCTACCTCTACTAGTTCAATTTCACTAGTTTTCGGACGTTAACACCTTTGTTTGATGCTATGGCTCCAATACTTCTTAAACAAGTTATTAACACTAATATAGTTCTAAAATAATCATTACTACAACATATAATACTCTAGTATGGGTCATGGAAATTATGGAGTGTTACAATATCCCCCCTTAGGAACATTCGTCCCTGAATGACACCTTAAACCTTCTATTGGGAAAAAGGAGTAGACTCAAGACAAGCATCCGAACAACAAGCAATGTCATAATGAGTCAAAGCTCATAAGAGGAACATTACTTTAAAACATGGGAACTTAGTCCACAATTCATGACACATAAGAGCTCATCATTTACATCACATTAGAAGGAACTACCATCTCCATTGAGCTCAACATGAAAATTTTCAAAGAGGTGACATGCTAATTTCAAATAAATAAAAAGCAAAACATGCCCTGCACAATTCTCATGAAAGGAATGTAGAACATTACATATTTAAGTGCAAGTTAATCATGAGAGTCGTACATTACAAAAACTCAATTTAGGCATGAATTTCTAAAAAATATGCATATACTAGATAAACAATATAAGTTCAAAACTATTCATATAACTCATTTAAAGAAATCTACTCAACTTAACTTTGGATAGGACTGGGGGAAAGAGATGAGGATAGCACATCTTTATGTTGGCCTCGGCCTCCCATTTTGCACTTTCAACAAGGTGGTTCCTCCATAAAACCTTTACGGAGGCAAGCTCCTTATTGCTCAATTTCATAACTTGATGATCCAAGATCTCAACGGGACCTCTTAATTAGAAATGTCCTCTTTTACCCACTAAGACTTCTAGGGGCGAATCGACACTAGATCACTTATACACTTCTTGATCATAGACAAATCGAACACAGGATGAACCAAGGCCAATTCAATTGGAAACTCTAACGCATATGCTACTTTCCGTACCCTTTTAAAAATCTCATAAGGGCCCATTTAACGGGTAATAAGTTTCTCCTTCTTCCCAAACATCATCACCCCTTTCATTGGTGAAATTTTCAAATAAATCCAATCTCCTACTTTGAATTCAAGGTCCTTCTTTATATTGTTGGCATAAGATATTTGGCGACTATAAATCGTTTTCAACCTTTCTCTTATGAGTCAAACCTTCTCTGTGGCCTCATACACTATTTTGGGACCAAGAAGATCAAACATTTCCACTTTAAACCACCTATTGAGGGACCAACACCTACTGCAATAAAGTTATTCAGAAGATGCCATGTCAATACTCACATGGTATCTATTGTTGTAGGAGAATTCTATCTAATGAAGGTGATCATCCCATACCCGTTTGAAATAAATCACACAAGCCCACAACATGTCTTCAAGAGTTTGGATGGTGCGCTCCGCTTGTCTATCCGTTTGAGGGTGGAAAGTGGTGCTAAGCTTAACTTGGGTACCAAGCCCACTTTAGAAAGATCTCCAAAGGTGGGATGTGAATTGGGCACCTCCATCCGAAATGATCTGTAAGGGGCCCCCATGTAACTTCTACGTCTCTTTAACATACAATTTAGAATACTCCTCCGCCGAGCAAGAAACTTTTACGGGAAGGAAATGGGCTGACTTAGTCAGCCTATCCACTATGACCCAAATGGAATCATTTAGTCGACGTTATTTAGGTAATCCTACCACAAATTCCATGTTGACGTCTTCCCACTTCCATATGGCAATGTCAAAATCTTTTGTTAGACCATCTGGACCTTAATGGTCGGCTTTGACTTGTTGGCAATTTCGACACCTTGACACAAAGTTAGCTACTTCTGTTATCATTCCATTCCACCGTTAAATATCAAGTAAATCACGATACATCTTAGTTTTGCCTGGATGGATGGAGTATCGGGAACAATGAGTCTCTTCCTTGATTTTCTCCCTTAAACAATCCACAACCGGCACACATAACCTCTCTTTGTACTTAAGAACCCCATCCTCCCCTTGGGAGAAACATTCATTATTCTTTTGGAGGACCGATTTTTTCAACTCCATCAATACAGGATCAAGATGTGTCTTACACATTACATCAACCACTATAGATGAGCTGAAGTTATGACGGACCATGAAACCACCCTTTGATGATTTTTCTAGTCGGACACCCATATATGCCAACCTATGAACGTTGATCACATCAACATGTACCCCCTTGAGAGAATGCCTCAAATTTTTTTTAATAAAACACCACGGTCGAAAGCTCAAGATCATGAGTTGGGTAATTCTTCTCATGAAGTTGAGTTTCCTAGAGGCATACGTTATGACTTTGCCATGTTGCCTGAGCACACATCCTAGACCCATTTGAGATTCATCACAATAAATCACAAAACCTTCAATACCCTCAGTCACGGTCAACACAGAAGCGGAGGTAAATCTATCTTTCATTAAATGGAAACTCTTTTAACAAGATTCTGACCATTCGAACTTGGAATTCTTTTGGTTTGAGGCTGTCAATAAAGAAGCGATAGATGATAATCCCTAAACAAACCTCCAAAAGTAACATTCCAACCCTAGAAAACTTTGGATGTCGGTAGGACTCAAATGTCTAGGCAAACTTTTAACCACTTCCGTCTTCTTCAGATCAACCTTTTACCCTTCTCTATACACAATGTGACCAAGAAATCCAGCCAATCTAAACAAAAATTCACACTTGCTGAACTTAGAAAAAAGTTGGTTATCCTTGTGAACTTGCAAAACTATCCTCAAATATCCCATATGATCATTCTCACTACTAAAGTATATCAAAATGTTATTAATGAAGACAGTCACAAAGAAATAAATATACTTTGTACAAACTCATTTTATAAAGTCCATGAATACCGCCGAGGCATTTGTTAGACCAAATGACATTACTAGTATCACAAAGTGACCATATCTTGTTCGGAATTCCATTTTAGGAATATCAAACTTTGTCACTGTAAGTTTATGATAGCCCAACCTCAAGTCAATTTTTGAAAAGTAACTCGCTCCGTTGAGTTGATCAAACAAGTCATCAATCCTAAGGAGTGGGTACATATTCTTTATATTGACTTTGTTCAATTAACAATAGTTAATAAACATTCTCAAAGACCCATCCTTATTCTTTACAAACAATATCGCGGCATCCCATGAAGATATGCTTGGTTTAATAAAGATCTTATCAAGCAAATTTGTGGGTTGCGCCATTAATTCATACAACTCGGTCATGTCCACCCTATAAGGAGGGATTAAAATAATTTGAGTATCAAGCGATAATTCTAATTCGAAGTCATTCTCCCATTTTGGAGGAATTTTGGGAAGTTCATTGATAAAGACATCAAGACATTCCCTCACTATGGGTACTGACTCTATGGGAGGTACCTCAAATTCAAGATCCGTAACTCTTACTATCTTGAGAGACAACCCTATGTAATCAATTTGAAAGCTTTCATACATGAAATGATCTTACCCCTAGGATTTGAGTTTCCTCCCTTGCACTAAAAATGGGTTCATTTGGAAATTGAAATTTGACTACCCTTGTCCTACAATAAATAGAGGTAAAGTAAGCATGCAACCAGTCCATTCCCAATATGACATCAAAATATAGCATATCAATTTGTATCAAGTCAACTAATGTAACTTTATTGGGAAAGGAAATAGGACAACCTTTATAGACTCTCTTAACTAACACAGAATCACCCACAAGTGTAGATAACGAAAAAGGTTTGTCTAATATGTTGGGTAGTATTTCAAATTTCATGGCTACAAGAGGGGTCATAAATGATAATGTAGCTCCGGTATCAACAAAATCATATACATTAAAGGAAAATGATTGTAACATACCGACAGCCACATCCGGTGAGCTCTTTGATCACCTCTGTATTGGAGATAATAAAAGTAATTCTTTTTAGGAGTATACAGATTTGGGGTATTTGATTGTGATTGAACATTTTCACTTTCTTGAGTCTTTTCATAGGGAAATCTCATTATGTGACTACTCTTGCACAATCATAACAATTACTCTTGTTGAATAGGCACTTAACATCATGTTTTGTACCACATTTTGAACAAAGAGGCTTCTCAACATAAGAACCACTACCTTTACCCTCTTGGGGCTTGGGAGTAGACACCTTTCTTTTGTTGATCCTTGGATCATCAGGAGGGCCTTTGTGGAAAACATCATTTTGAACCTCTGTTTGTCTTCCACCTCAAATTTAATCTTTGAAGGATTCCTGTCACATACAGGTAGCACCCCTTAGAAGTAACATGGAGTAGTTGAACTTTCAGAGGTCTTATACAAGTCATAGTTATCATTCATCGCATTGACATAGTAAATTTAGCGAAAAATTTATAACTTCTCATAAGACATCGTATGCTAGAAACATTACTTTGTATGTATAAAAATATCATATTACATACTAGACCTTAAGTCTTTTTGCCATATTAAACTCAATAAACAATAGAATACATTAGGGACACGTCCCTTAGAACACATTACATAACTATAAAATCTTTAAGCACTTTACAGTAATGACATAAGTATAAGACCCTTGAACTTATGGATTCCTTTCATTGATATTGGAAATCATCTATCAAGATCTTTACCATTGAAACATACTTTAAGCATCCATTACCTACACTTTCTGTAAAAAGTAGGAAGAATGGAGTTAGTACAAGAATGCACTAAGTATGGCAACTATGAAAAAAATGCATTTAAAAGGGACATTTTCTTGAAATTATACTTCATGGTTATAATATTCATATAATGTTTATTCAATAGAATTTATATCATTCACATACTTGATATAAACTTATTCAAAGACCAAACATTTCGTATTATAACTTATAAAATTTAATACATTTTTTAAGTCACATTAAAGTGAACTAGTTTACCTTAACAGTGAATTGTCTTCCCTTTTATTCATTTACCTCCGAAATAACCCTCTAGTGATACTTGGTGCAATACATCACTTTAAGGCCACAAGTAAATATACATACCATCTACATAAGGCAAGATATACCATCATACAAGTATAGTACAACATAAACACATTAAAGTCAAGACCATAAAGCATTACAGTAAGCTACATTAAGTTACACATATATTTACTTCCTTTCATATTCATCATTATAAGACCTTGATCATGACCCTAATCTTAGACTACTAGTGTGATATACATGTGAATCCCCATAACCCCACACATAATTAGTAAACTTTTGATGAGACAATTAACCTTAACATTCATTTCATACATCAACAAGTAAGTGAAGACGACTTCATTCATGTCAATACAAGACGTTCATCATATAGTCATTTTGACAAACATAATGCATGAAATGATAAGATCACATCTCATACACTCATATCATACACATCTTCATAACAAGTAGACAATTACTACAAAGTCATGCATAAAGATATAATCATAATCATATATATTAGGTCACCGACCTAGGACTTCCTAAGGAGACTTGTGCAATGTATAGATGGTTTCATTACCTCCACCTATCCTAAGTAACCACCCTTAAGTAATCCTAGTAAGGATCCTATTTATTTACTTCTATTATAAAGTTTACTTTAGGGAAACTATAGCCTTAACCGTTACTAAGACCACGTGTTAAAAAAGGAATTTGGTGTTATAGAGCCTAACACCAATGGAAGGTGTTCCTACCTAGACAACGTAGAACAGTAACATATATCCTAGCCTCTTAAATGAATTCACTTTGCTATATCCTATGTGGCAAGCATTGTTTATGGAACTAAGACATAAGTATAATCACTCTACATGCCATTGGGCAATTGGGGCCTCATCTCATGACAAAACATAGGTGAGTCTTCCTCTAAGGGAAGTCAACACCTCATGTGGGTCCATAGGTGAGTATTTTTCTAAGGGACGTCAACACTCTATAAGGGACAAATGGTGAATCTTCCTACAAGGAAAGTCAACACCTCTTGATGTTAAGTTCAACCGGTTCTAAGCTAAGTTCCCTTTATTGAAAAGCCTTTATTAAATTTATTTATAAAACATTGGATTAGGATATTCATTCCTCATATGCTTATAGAATATTTAAGAACCTATCTAGTTTTTGAGTATTCTTTGGCACCCCTCTCAAGGCCCCTCTATTTACCAGATCATTATTCATGTGTGTGAGTGTATACATATATATATATATATATATGAACAAACCATTTTCACATAACACATTTAGGTCACACATGTTTATACATCAATGCATGAGTCTACAGATTTACCTATATGAGCAATTCTTTAATATATACACTCCAAGATACTATGCACACTCATACTTCATCATATCATATACTTAACATCATACATTATAAGTCATATTTATATCATGTTCATACAACCATATGAATGTCCTTAGAAGACCAACCTAGGAATTATCCATCAAGGTTCACATGTGCAATGCATAATGAAAGTCCCATACCCTAGCCTATGATACTACATATATCAAGTAATCTTAGTGAATGGTACTTCACACAACATCTTATAATGGTTAGTATAGCAAGACTCGTTTATTTAAGACTTACAATATTCGTACAGTAATCTTTACTCTTTACATACTTATATTAGCTTTACATCACATATAGCATCATAAGACCTCATAATATGCAGAAATTATATTTCACGACCCGGACATAGGAATCCGAATCGCAACCGGCGTCGTTGACCTCTTTGAGGTCGCAGACAAGCCTCTTCTTAGCATTCATCACATTCATATAGTTAAGATTACATAAAATTTAAAACTTAAAGCATATTGAAGTGTACACAGACTTCATATACTTTTCATAAAATTTATTAACATTCTAAGCTCAAATTAGAGACAACAATCTATCATTGAAAATTCAATTCGAAACAAAAGATTAATATGTCATAATAGGTTTGCCAAAATGGTCTTAATACACAAAAGCTTCAAAAAACAGCTTAAAGAAATGGTAGGGATGACATCCTCTAGCTATGTCTAAATACTAGGATATGAAGATAGAAGTATCGTCCTTGAACTCGAGAGGACCTACCAAATGGTCTAGAGATTGTTGAGTCCATACCGCTGCAATGAGTCTTCAATTTACTCTCTAACCTGCACCCATAAAAATAGTAAATGTATAGGGTTAGTACATACTTGTACTAAGTATGGGTGTATGCACACATACACATAAAGTTATGCATGATAAAGGAAGGCTCTTCCTAAACAAGATGTCATTTCTGAAAAGTTTAGTCACTAGACATTCCTAATTCATTATTTTTGAATTGTGGTATGAATATGACGTACTTTAATGCATTCAAAGCACATAGCTCATTTTCTATGTGATTACAAGCATTAGAATCATCAAAATAATTTTATAACAACTCCAGCAAAGATTTGAAATTTTGATCCCCTTGAATCCGAGAGCTCTTTCTTTTATACTTAGTTAATTTTCAGTCTTTTTCTTTTTGTTGTTGTGTAGTTCAATGACTCATTTCACCCTATGTTTTACTTACAAGTGCAATTATTTATTGTAGTCCCATAACAATAATGAATCAAGCAAGTAACCCAAGGACTAAGGGAATTATTTTATTATCCTTGTAACAAGTCATTTATTACATTATGTATTCGTTGGGTGGGGATATTTAATAAGCTAGTCTCTATTGTCTATGCCACTTATTTCAACGTTTTTCATATTATTCATAAGCTCTTAATTTCATAGCTCATTTTGAAAATACGTTCCATCTTCTTTCTTGCTTGCTTTCTTAGAGACATCTTTAGAATGAAGATCATGCGAGCTAACATGAAATCCAGTATCTACCCCACACTGAAAATAGGTGATTCACCGATTAAAATGAATCTATATCATGTGAGATAACATGAAATCCAGTGTCTCCCCTCACCGCAAAGAGGTGATTCACCCGCTAAAGTGAATCCATATAAGGTGTTTACCCCACACTGAAAAGGGTGGTCCACGGCTAAAGTGAACCAAGAACATTATTTTGAGCATTAACTGGCATAGATCATGTGAACTAAACATGAAATCCGGTGTCTTCCCCCTACCTAAAAGAGGTGGAATCACTAGCCAAGGTGAACCTGAAACATACCTAGCTCTCTTAGGTGGAATCCACAGGCTAGTTCCCATGTTGGCTAGACATAGTTCGAAGAATAGGAGATATTCGGAGACTTATTCACCATGGTTGAGCCTCATCTCATGAGACTTACATGTGCAAGCACAAACTCATAGCTAGTACATCGGTGCTTTGTTCACTTTCTTTTATCTTCTTATCTTTTAGAGTTGACTCAAACATTATGGAAGTTTGCTTCTAGATTGATGTTTACTTACTCTATTGATGACTTGTAATCCCTTTCTTTACATAGATGAAATGTGAATTTATCCTTACATAACATCTTTGTTGTTAATGAGACTTGTCTCACACATTCTAACACCCTTTTCGTGAGTATGTTAACATATAAGTCTTAGGTGTAACTGATACTTGTCTCACTACCTTTACCACCTCAATCTTGTCACATTCTTAACTTAGACACTTTTAATTATGTTAATACTGACTTTACTTACTTAGGTTCATTTGATAGCTTCATATCAGCATTTATGGATGTTGAGAACTTTATTTAATGAGTTACATAGGATCATCGTTAATTTATTTAGCGTATGTTGGGACTTGTCCCAATGATTGACATGCCCTTGAATATGGTTTCATTGAATTGCCTTAGATGTGCTTAATATCATTTCAACACATTGGTTATATATGATCGGCATAAGATTAGTATTGGCCTAAACAAATTGGAAAAGATTTCATAATCATATTTATTGGCATAAGTCAAATTTACATCCGTTCATGTTTATTTTGGTATGTATTAAACATTATCCAATATTTTAATTATTCAAAGATAACATCATATCCAAATCAATTCAACTCATTGTACAATGTCTTGTTAGCCATTTTATTGACATAAGCCAAATATTCACTCAAATATGATTTCATGGAGATCATTTTAGCCAACCTTATAACATAGTTTAAACATTAAATAAGTCGCCATTTCGGACAGACTCATATGAACACTTTAATGAACATAACATTTTCATGAAGTCACATTTAAAAGTAGGTATACACATCACGACCGTAACATCTCAAGACTAGCATTTTCAGACACAAGTTGATGCAACATCGTTCTTTATATCAAGTAAGGAGCACATAAAATCATACATGTATGAAATATAGGTTCATTCGACATTTACAAATAAGGAAACCTACACATTAAGATCATCAAGTACCACATACCAACAACATGATAGAGACTACATTTATACATCCATTGGAATCAGAAACAAGGATACTAGGGAAAAGGACATTCAACAAGAACCTTGGGAAACAACCCTAGTTTTGAGATTTCATAGATTCAAGACGATGGAAAGTAATCTTAGAGAAAGAATTCCAGGAGATAAACCCATAACTTATGTAGAACTTAATCTACGAAGACCACCTTGAACGAAACTTTAAAGAACACTTGAATTCGTCTAAGAACATCGATGAACTTTCTGCCTTTTTTCTTGCTGCTTTAGCATCTTGTTTTCTAAGTGTTTGATAGTGAGTTTTTAGGTTTAGGGATAGATCTTGACACATTCAACTTAGACTAATTTAGTAAATTACATAAATTAATTACTTAATTACTAAATCGCCCATCGTAAATTGACTAAACATAGGAGAATGTTGATTTGACCAAAAATTTGGAAATTTAGTATGGTTTCGGTAAAAATTTGAAAATCTTATTAATTAATTAAATTAAGGATTTAATTAATTAAGGGACCTGGGGTAATTAATAAAGTATCCCTAAGTCTTTGGTACCATAAGTAACCCTTTTGGACCATCCTAGGTTAGGTACTGGGTTGTCTCCTTAACTAGTTACTAGGTTAGCGTCACCCGGTTAAGTATTAGGTTGTCGGGTGCACTATTTGGTCAAATTCGGTTAGTCCAAGGCTAATTATCTAGTTAGGGAAGTTGTTTAGAGTCTAGATTTTTTTAAGGAAGTAGGCCCATGTGGAGAGACCCATCCGCACATGCTGGCCCTAACTGAGTTCTGTTAGGGTGGTCCCCTCTCTTGGCTGATTTTCACATGTCTTGCACATGTGCTTGCACATGTATAAGTTATACTTTCCTAACTAACTATTGTTGAAGGTTCATTTGGAATCTTTACCTATTGTCCCAAGGATCCTCACTATGTCCTTGGGCACTGCTTAATCTACATGATCATTTTAATTGATCATGTGATATGGTATCTAGGTTTGGCACTTGGATGCCTTATACCTCATGGTGAGTTAATGAAAGAAAATTTTAATTATAGGGTCTTAATTGCATGTACAATTTTAGACAGGGCTTATTCATACTTAGAAAATTGGTTATCACCCTTAGCCAATATTTTTATATTATGCCCAATACTATCCAATTTTGGGCATTGGGATGCCTATCTTTTCCCAAATGCATTCTTGAAACCTTTTTGGCTCTTTACATTTTTATGGAACGTTACAGTACATATAACCTTAACATATCCATTTACATGCTCATAACAATAGAAACATCACCTAGATTCACAACTAAGTAAGAAGACTAGGCACAAGTTATACACAAGGTGATCATCATAACCACTCATTCTTATATTCACCAATTTGCCTTAAAGTCCATGTTCAACATATATATATAATGATAATAAAGTAAACACCGCAACTATAAGTTGACCATACCAAACAATACCATACAAGGCTTCATTAATATTACTATAAAGAAGTAGAGAAGCAGAAGAGTAGAGCATCCTTTAGCCTTTGGTCCTCATTGACCTTTACTAATCTTTCATCAATACTACAAGTATAGGCAGTAGCTAAAACATAATAATCATATATGATGTCTTGCATAATATACTACAAGGCCATGCTACAAACTAATACAACATAGCATTAACATACTAGGATGTCGAATGACATAGACCATCAACAAATTTCACATACATGGATTATCGATCCTATTTCATCAACAATTTAATCAAAGGCAGTAGCTAATCATAAACTTAGTCATAATGAAATCATGCTTAAATCACTTCAAGATCAAGCTTCCAACACAGGCATTAGGCTTATTATTTCGCTTGAATATAGAGTAATTAGCCAATACTATTGATTCTCTAAAGCCTTGATCATCATTCATATTTTGAAAATAATGTACATTTTAGGCAGTAGCTAATTAGATCATTACTCAAAGAAATCGTGCTTCACATAATCTAAAAATATAGATCACATCACATACATAGTATTATCAATCGATAGATTAGATGAACTAAATCAGTTCATGCAATCATTCTTTACTCTGATCATATGCGATTCCTATCCATAATTCAATAATTATATAACCTAAAACAGTAGCTACAAGAAACTTAACATAATCCAATGTGTTACAACAATCGACATAAAGGCAACCTTACAGTGAAAACATAGATCATATACTAGTCAGATTGAATTCTTATTACATCGATCCATATTGATCTTTCATCATAACAGTATCTATAACAACTTAAACGTAATAGAATCACAATTAAATAAATAACAAGTCAAGATCACAAAGCCTATGCAAGAACTAAATTGATTTAGGGAAGGAGCATGGGTTAATCATGCAATTGGAGTAAAATCATATTCAAACCAATACATTAACATCAATTCATCATGAGTTAACCATTTAAAACAGTTTTACAAAGAACCCATGGCTAGATTGAAGAAGAATATCTTTGATCATGAAATCTCCTTTGAAACTTTGAGATTAACTCTCTAGATGGAAGAATAACTAGCGATGAAGGATCACCATACCTTTTTCTAGTTGAAAACATATAAAACTTGGTGAATCGTCCATTTAAATCAAAGCTCCAAGCTGTTCTGGAGCTTCACCAACAATGGGAATGGGTTGATCACATTTTTGAAACTTAAATACACCCATAAATCACCAGATAAATAGTGTGGGGTCTAGTTAACACGTGGGGTGAATTTCCAATTCATTCCTTAAATGAAAAAGTGTATAGGCAGTGGCACCAGGCCACCATCGACGGATACAATAGACTGGCAATCCTTTTTCTTCTGTTGATTTATCCTTTTGTCGATTTACACTGCCAAGGCAGTGTCTCGACCAGCCATGGGTCCTTCTTGTGGACCCTTTTTGCGGGGCCCTTTAGAAGTCGTACTCGAAAGTTTCCAAATGTAAATACATACCTTACAAAGTGGAAGAACATCCACATAATTTTCACCCAAAAAAACACTTGCAACTCGTCCAAACATGCAAGTCCCCATCAAGACACACACATGTACGTCTCTAGGCTATCTTTCGAACGTTTTGGACGTTCTTGGATGTTTGACCTCCAATGCTCACGAAACTTCATATAATACAATTAAATATTATTATAAATCATTTTAAGTATTAATAATATCATTACATACAAATATAAGCATGCATAGACACATGAGGCACATAGGCGACTAGTCGTCGAACGTCTTGGTCGTCCCTTGACGTTTGACTTCCAAATCACATAAAAAAAGAAATGATTCCTTGAATGGAAGAGGTTTAAAGGATGACTATAATACCTCAATGAGAAGTAAACCCACTAAATTATATGAATAAACACGTCCAACCATCCCTCCTATCCCTTCCTTGAGTTTTAGATCCAATTGTGACTTTGAGAGAGTTTGTTTTTAGAGAGAGAGTTTGAATATTAAAGTGAGGGGTGTTGTTTAGGTCTAGGACTTAAAAATAATTTAATATACCTTTAAAACACTAAAAATATGGTCCTAGGGTCATAAAATACTTGTGGTGAATTTAGAAAACACCCCAATCCAAAGCTGCAAAACGTGACAGCTTTTGGGCAGTCCTCACTGACGGCTCCAACCAATGGACTGATTGTCCAACGTTGGCCCATTGGTGGAGGTTCGTTGGTTGGTAAATAGGTCCATTCAAGAGATTTCTTGAAGGTCCAGTCAACTTCCATGGTCGACGGACCGTTTGTTGACAAACGGACCTTCCCTTGGGTCATCGTTTGATCACTGCTTGGCAGCTTCTTTCAAAGAGATGGGGTCCTCTTCTAGGGCCCCTCGTGGGTCCTAGGTGGGGTCGTACTCAGATGTTAAACCCCTAAACATAGGTATTAGGAACATATAACATCAATTTCTATTAAAAATAAACATGTAAAACTCACTTAAATACATCAAGACACATGAACACTTTCTAAGACACACATTCCGAACGTCATAGACTTTCTTGGACGTTTGACCTCCAAACTTAACCAAACTTCATACACTACCTCGGGACACTAATATAACTCATTTTGTTACAAAATTAATTCAAGAAACAATCATGAAGGTCTAGTTCACCTTAGTTCATTTTAGGGTGTTACATATACCTACTTTAGGTCTACCGATCCTAGACTTTAATTCTTTTTGTCATACAAGACAAGGATTCCTATGCCTACCAAGTTAAGATATCACATTCGAGAAGATTTAATGTATCAACACTAGGAGATAAACGTTCCAAATCAAGACACAACATTAATCACATCATTTAGTCAATATAATTAAAATACCAAGTAGGGACAATTAGGTCTACCAAGTAGGGACAATTAAATAAGTAAATTCTTTTATAAAACGTAACAAGAATATCATTATCATAGGGTCACAACCCTTACATTGAAAGAACGATACAAGTCTTATACAAAGTCTTTAATGGAAAAAAACTAGACATAACATCCATGTCCTCGAACATTTGAGGACATACCAAGAGTCTTGAGAGAACAATCTAATTCCCAAGCTTCAACTCTTTCCTCACTTTCCACCACCTACACCTGAAGAAATAGAGAAGTATATGAAGTTAGTACAATAAAGGACTAAATACGATGACCATGCAAAAATTCATATAAAAATGGACACTTAAGTTGAAATATGTTTTTCATGTCATTTTGGTTATAACTTCATAAAGCAAGTGCAAACGACATCATACAAGTCCATCATCAACCACATAAGATAATACTCACATAATCTTCAATATAAGACCGTAATCATTAAGTAACCAATTTAACCATTTAGACCATCTACCTAAGGTTATATTAAGAACCATCTGAATAAGACATGAAGAGACCACCCATACAACCTCATCAATACACACCTAAGTGTTTCTCAAGACTACAAAATATAAGGATATTTCCTTTCTAACACAACCACAAAAAGTCAACATTTGCTACTAGAGATATTAAATGAGACATTCATACATATAAGGGACTTCACATAATGGTTTTAGAAGACCTAGGTAACCCAATCTAGTATCTTCAAAGAATACTTGTTCCATGTGTATATAGAATCCCGTTATACTACCTACACATTGTAGAACCTCTCCAATAGCTAAATTGTGCATCCCATATGATGAGAATAGGAACTAACTGACATAGACCACACTATCTAGGTATGGAATCAGGTGTCATATTATCTAAAGCCTCACATGAGTTTAAATGGGTATTAACACTTTTATAAGTCTTAAAATAATGTTCACAAACCATTTATAAAGTAATAGAGCCAAAATGACAAAGAAAGACCTTGACGTCTGAAAACTAGCTAAATTGAAGAAGAAGACCAATTTCTCTAGGATTTCACATGGATTTCGTGTATTAAGATTCATTAAGTTATGGTTTCTTCACTTTTGGGATTCCTTTTCCCAAGAAGTCCTTTCAAATTTGATTTCTAAATCACCCAATTCCAAGGGTTTTCTTATACTAATGTGTTTTCTTCTAAATTTGAAATGGATTATTGATTATAATTAAGAGTGATTTCCTATGAATAATTAAATGTATATTGTGAGTTTGTGATGATAATTTAGGAAATTTTGTGTGGATCATGACCCTTCCCCAATTTCCCCACATCTTGGATCTTTGTTGTGAATTGATGGGAATTGAAGAATATATTGATTGTTAGACTTGTTTTATCTATTCTAAGTCGTTCATGGACTGCATAGGGTCATGTATTATTGGGAGTGAATCTATTTCTTTAAACCTTCCCTCTTAACCCTAGGTTATGAATTGAAGTTAATTGGAATAGTGATGATACAGTTGACTTAGTTATTGTATTAATTACTATTGAATAATGTTAATACACCTATCATTTGATTAAATTGGTTTGGTTGATGGTAATACCATGGATGATGGACTGGGAAAGAGATATGGTAAGTCTTTGTGATCCTAACCTCTACTTCAATTATGATGGCTTGTAATTGGTGATGATGTTCAGTTGAAGCATATCTTGTGATTTCATGAAGTAGGTGTGGGTATGATGTTGAATTTAAATGTATTGATTTATGGCTTGTGAATTGGTGGATAGGATTGAATGATATAAGGTTGATGATGAATTGCATATGTGCCTAATTATGATATGGTGATGTAAACGTGCTAACCTCACATGTGAGAATTGCATCAAAAGGACAATACTCATGCAATTCCTTTTGATCTATGACTATGACTATCTAAGGGGAAGACCCCTATGACCTAAACTAAGTTATTATTATTAATCAAAGACATTTCACAAGAGACTCTAAGTAGAAGTGAGGAGTGTCCCTTCCCACATAGGGAAGGTAGGTTCACTAATGTACTAATGATATTAGAGACTATAATGCATACATCATAAAGAGGGTCCTAAATACATCTCGTAGTTCTTCAACTATGTTGCCCCATAGGAATACTAGCTAGTGGATCCACGTATATGTTATGTTCATGTTTTGGTACTACCTTGGAAAGTAGTCCACCTTCTTTCAGTGTGGGGTTCCATGACAACGGATTCAACATTAGCTCATGTGGTCTATGTCAGTTAGGGCAAGATGTTCCAAAAAGTAAAATGAATTATTAAAGTGAATTCTAACTAGGATTACCTAAGGGGTTTGTCTTAGTCTAGGTAGGGGTGTGGGACTCTACCTATACATTGCACTAGTTAGCCTTGAGGGAATTCTTGGAAAGATGTTCTTATGTGCTTATATTCTTATAAATGAAAATGATATATATATATATATATATATATATGTGTGTGTGTGTGTGTGTGTGTGTGTGTGTGTGTGTGTTGATCTTACATGTTAATGACATTCGGTGATATTGGTTTCACATATGAACATGTGGTTGGTCTCTATTGCTAAAGTATGATGATTTCTACTTTTAAAGATATGGTATGTAAAGTTAGGAATTGTTTATAGACCTTGTTTGGTTTACTTGGTTGAGTGAGGCTATGGGGTTTAGGAATAAGTGATTATTGACTTGCATTGGTTCTTGAATGTGAATAATATATTTCCAAAGTGACAATGCATGTTTTGAACAAATGTCCCTTTTTGGCATGATTTCTTATGTTGTATGTGCATATGATCCTATACTTACGACAAGTGATGTGCTTACCCCATTTCTCCCTTTTTCCCCAATATTTTAGGTTCTGGCCATTGAGAAGATTGTGGTCATTTTCACGGAAGGCTTAGAGTCATTCTACAAGTGGGTATGTCATAAAGTCCGAGGATGATGTCTTGTTATTACTCTAGTTATGTTTCTTTGTTATAGTCTAAAGACGATCATATCATTCTACTTGTTTTAAGATATTATTGTAAGCCCTAAGTTGCTTTTATACATTGTGTAAGGGTTGATTCCCATATTGTTCGACTCTGTTTAAAGGAACATGCTTTCACTCATATTATATCAACATTATACAAGACCACACATATATCACATCATCCTTCACTTTATACATTCATTTAAGCCACTACAACTCAATACAAGATCAAGTTAACTCCATAAAATAAACTTCACATTGTACCTTAACATGTACCATAATATTATAATACTAAAATTCACATAATAATACCGACAAGGCCATGATCATAACATATACGACAAATAAACACCGCCACCATAAGAGGACCATACGACACAAAATCAATTCAATTATCAAATCTACATTAGTAGAGGAATTAGGTCAACTTACTCTCTTCAAATAACCATAATCACCATTCCTTAATCCTCCATGAGTTCACAATACAATAACATAGATAACCATAAAATCAACAATACAACATAAACAAAATTAAATTCTATCAACATTTGATCATAAGAAACAAACCAATTCATAATCCAAATTTAGGAATTTTGTGAAGATCAACGGTTCATAGATATTTTAATTGTAAAACATCAATTTAACATCAATAATATCATATCTAATCATTTGAAATCGTTTCATGCATGAACCCTTGAATTAGAGTAGAAATTGGACTTTTCAAAAAAGTTGAAATCTTTGAAAGCCTTTGGAATTGGCTCTAGAGTGAAATCTAACTCTAGATAAAGAGTCACCATACCTTAGTATTGATAAGCCCACGAAAGTGAAGAATAAATTAATGGAAATCTTCAATCCTGGCTCCAATTTGACTCTAAGCTTCCACGAAGGTTTTAAGAAAACTTATTTTGAACTTTGGATTTTGATTTTGAAGAATGAAGTCTAATTTCAAGTTTTAGTGTTTAAACTAACATAAAATTCCCTAAATACCGTAAAATTATTATCCCCCCCCCTCTCTCCCATTTATTTATACAAGGGTGGAATTCACCAGACCTCCCTTGGTTTGGCCGAATCCCTGCAGGAAATTGCAGACCAAACAATGACCCCACATTGACGTACTTCCAATGACTTGACGAGGCATCGTGCTGGTTCATCAATCGTGATTGAGATTGTCAATTATCGGGCCTAATATCCCACAACAAACTGTGGAGCCACGCCCTCTTTTGACGGTGTGTCGGTGGTTTTATGGGCGTCAATCAAGGCTGCCCGGGAAGCTTTTTTGCCAACATTTGGGTCCTCCTCGAGGACCCTTAGGGTGGTCTTTGGGGAATCGTAACCGGACTTTTTGACCCTAAAAACGACCATCTATACTCTAGTGTAACCACCAAACATTTTATACTTCAAATGACACACCAAAAAAATAAAACATATAAGGACACACTATCATATACACAAGACTAGTTTTCGAACGTCTTGGTTATTCCTTGACGTTTTTCTCCAAAACCACTCAAGCCTGGCCTTGGTTACTATTTATCATTAAATTATTAATTTATTAACTCAAGAAAATCACGTGAAGATTTAGTTTATCCTAGTTCATTTTTAGGGTCGTTACTAAATCATTTAATCAAAGTCTTACAAGTGATGAACTTCTTTTAGTGTCAAAATTTACAGCTTCCTCTTCTAAGATCATTGTTATTCTATTTGAAACAATATAACAATCAATTAACATATTTAATTACGAGTTAACTAGTATTTAATCATCAAATCATTTATTTGATCCTTTCAAATAAGTAACAAGTAATTCTTCTGCTTTTGTTACTTACTTTGTATTGAATCCGAATCTTTTGTTGCTTTTTTATGCTCTTCCCATCTTTATTCGCTGATAATCTTCTTGATTCATGTCCTTTAGAATTTTAGGTCATCCTTCTTTCAAGAGTCACAGGAATCTACTCCACCACAAAGAACTAGTGATCTTGTGAACTTATTTGGTAAATGTAGTTGTCTATCAACTTTGGGAAGACACTTCAGGAAGGTAGGTGTGACATCAAATATGAGAGGTGTGAGGAATTTTCCACTAACCTTATTTTTTATGTTTAGGTACCGAAGGCGATTATAGGGAAGAATATAGTTGTAACTTCTGAATACTATAGAAATGAAATTACTGAATTTGTTTGTAGCAATATGAGCTACGAGCATGGTGAAAATGAGTTTTATGAGAACTATGATGGGTCTTAATTATCGATCATGGTATGGAATCACCATCATTACACATTTATTCCTTGTCTGGATGATTATATAACGAGCCTTCATGGCCGCCTAGAGTGCAGTCGGCCTGCTGAAGACCATAACATAAGTAACTCAGTGCTCCATACGGGGGTTTTGAGCATGGTAATGGTGCACTTGTGTATGATGGTTATTCTTATGTGTGATAAGATGGTCCATGGTATAATGAACAACATAGTGGTGAGAACTAATCCTCCAGAGATGATTTGGAGATGAATGGAACTTATGACTTGTGTTTATATGGAAGGAGTATAAGGACGTTATCGTGTATAACATTATGAAGATGATGGTTCTCATGCTTTGCACCATGGTTATGATGGCGATGTGAGGTACAATTTTTTCTCTCATAGATCTTATGAATCCTTTAGCAGAATCCAGTAGGAAATGGAAGTTGTGAGGTTGAAGTTTCTTCCTCGTCTTGTGCTACTTCCTATTCTAAGAAAGAAGGCATAGATGTTTGGGAGGGACCATTTTAAAGTTGTTGTGTGGACTATAGAAGTTGTACATTCACTACTTTTTGAAATATGATAACTTATTCTTCTCATACCTACTTCATATGTTTCTTGTTCTCCATACGTAATGAGGCTTGAGGTATAGAGGGAGGAACATTAAGCCATGAAGTAATAGAGTTAAGATACTCTTTTATAACGTTGAGGGAACATTTTTCATTATTTCTTGCGGATGGTTGAAAAGGTTAAGTCTATGGTAAGAAAGAGGCAAGTTATTCATCATGAAGATAAGCCTAAGGAGTTACCCTTGGAAGCAAAACAAGATACTCCTTGTAAGGACGGCATTAAGGAGTTGAACATGGAAGTCAAAATGTCAACTACTTTTGCACAAAAATGGAAGTAAAACTTGAAGGAATTTTCTAACCATTCACAAGGAATCCATGGTACTTGTCCAAAATCCCTTAAAATTGAGGATTGTCATATTTCCATATGATAAAAAGTCCTGCTTGAGGGTTTACAATCATCTTTAGGGGCCTACGATTTGTATGGAGAAAGGTAGTTTTCAAAAAAAAAAACCCTTCTTTACTATCTCTTTGTGTATGATCTTGTTTAATGTGCATCTTATGGGGGTAGGACATATTTGTCAAGAAAAGGTGAAGTTTATCTTAAATTCTTCATGTTGTTTTTGTGTGTTCCATCCTGTGATGTAATTAGTGCTAGGGTCCTTGAATCTAGTTGTGATCTTTTATGTAGGAACACCTTAGATGACCCAAATTTGCATGACACATATCTCTACTATCTCTTTGCATATGATGAGTCTTATATTTGTAATAATTTTCATTGCATCTGGGTCACGGTATCATTGAGGTCTATACTTCTTTGTTTGACCCCATTATGTGGAACAATTATCATTTTGATCCTGGTGAGCATATGGGAGTATTTGAACTTGTAGTAGTGTCATAATTTGGGTGGTGTTATCATTTTGATGTGAGGAATAGAAAATTTCCTTGTTCTACGACTATGGGCTTAATAGTCATGATAATAGAAGATACTTGGTTGCTCCTTGTGATCTAAATTTGTTTCATCCCCAATTAGAATCATTATCATAGTATAAAATCAGTTAAGAGTGTTTTGTAGAAATCTATATGTTCTATAATCACATACATCGTAGGTATTAAGGGCCACTCGTTATATCACGACAAATATATTAATCGTTTTGGATATCAATTTACGGGATCTACACCATTGGTATATTTTACCCTAGCAAAAATAGAGAGCCCTCTCAACTGGGGCATAGGTTGGACTCGGTTTATCTCAATAGAGCATGTTGGTTATTAGTATCTCACACAATCCAGATGTGAGATAATTCATTACATTATATTCAGTTATTTCAATTTAGTACTTATCAATTGCTTGTTGATTTATAAGGTCATTGCTTCAATTCATATATTTCAGACTTATCATTTTTAGTTTATTTGGAGTTGTGATACATGTCTCACTTACTCAGTATATTCAAAGTACTGGTTGTAAACCTTTTTGAATTATATTGTTTTTCAAAATAGGTTCATATGGCCAACATCTAGCTCATAGTTATTTTTCAAAGATAATACTTATGTTATTTTTCTTTATTTACTTCATTCAATTGTCAGACAAGTAGAATTAGCAGGGGATTTGTCCCAGTAACTCTTTATAGTAGAGGCTTTTAGATATTAGTTTCTTGGCCTTGTGGATTGTTTTAGCACGAATTTCATTTTGATTGTTAAATTAAGACTTGAATTTCTTATATCATTTAGAGTCGACCTCAGCATCGACTATTTCAGTTTATTTTTATGATCTTAATGTCATGTCAGAACATTAGTTAGTTTGAGATCACTTGTGGCTCTAAGCACCGTGTTATGACTAGGGGGGTAGTCTCAGATTGTGACAGTTTCCTCGGCCTTATTTATTGTTGGGCTGATTTTTGTGCATATTGCTCTATGTGGAGACCTTGCTAGACCATTCAGTTTTCCTTATCAGTTGAGCATATGGCACTCTTATTGGCCCCAAGTAGTTTAGGTGTATAATTATATGAGTTATATCGAGTACATTAGTCAAGTGAGGCACCAGGTATCTATCGCGTCTCCCCAAATTTGGTGCGAGACATACTTAATCATACTATATATATTACACCTATGTTAGGTCCCACTTATTTGATAAAAAGTTCACTAAAATGTATTGTCTTATTTAAATTTTTATTCATCCTACAGTTGGAACATTACGAAGTATTTCCATACTTATGAAATTATGTGTTCAACTAAACTACATCGCACAAAATAGGGATAAATGATGTTTAGTAGAAACTAAAAACCAAGTGTAGGAAGTAATAAGTTACCCACCATGTGAATCTTGTCTGTTATAAGTCAAGAAAAAAAGGATTTCGGCCTTGCATTTTTTGGCTTTGAATAGGATCCTTATCAACAAGAAGCTGGTTGATCACGGTCTTAGCATATTTGTAAAATTTTGTGGTCCAGAAAACAATTCTACTAAATTTGATGAATGCAGTCACAGAGAAAATCTTTGACTTAAGCCTTCAGTTTATTGGTTAAATTTAAGCAGAATATTACGTTTCTCCTTTGTCCATTGAGTGCCGTAAAAAACATTCATAAATATCAAACCCGAAAGAAAGAAAACTACAAAAATAAAAACCAAAATGGGGAAGACAGATGAAATGCGGTAATAGTAAAACCTATACAAACTAAAAATAACAAACTTCAGTAAGCAAACAAATAGAATTTTTGTGATGCCTTACTTCTGTTTTGGGTCATCCTCCACTAAGCAACCATACATACATTACATTACCTGGAGTAATTAGCTTTTCCCCAAAACGGAAAAGATAAAACTTTTCTAGTGGGAGGAACCAACTACAAAGGGTCTGGGATAGAGAGTGTACAAGGATTACAACAAAATAGCCTAATTCTAAAAGATACAATGAAGAACAATTGGAGAAGGATCAGCAAAATTACAGGAATATATGCACAAAGGAACTTAAAACACGCACAAATGCTATTGACACCATTCGTATATTAAAACAGACCTGACAAAATCATTCTATTGTTATTTTTCCCGGAAAGTAAATTCCAGGAGCCTGGTCTTCTACAGCAATGCCTTGACAATGAACTAATCTTATCACACTATCAGCAATATGTTGGAACCTATTTCGGACATCCATAAAGCTCCTGCAGAGAACATTCTCAACCCAATCCTCAACAGCTTCCTTTTTGTCTGATAACCAAGCAGCAGCAAGTATCTGTTCCATTACTTCTGAATCAATTTCCATCTTGATATCTACTCCAACAATCTTCTTGAGGTTTATGTTGATTTCATTCAAGATTATCTCAGCTAGAGCTCCAAAATCAAATGGCTTGAAGACCACATTGTTGTCCATTTGCTCTAAGATTTCTTCCAACCATGCTTTTGACCCTTCAGAACCACAATCACTGTCACACTCAGCATTCTCCTCCATATCCTCCACTGGCAAATTCAAATCAAGAGAACATTTTGGGACAGTGCACAAACGTTTTGGCATTCGAAGCAACTTGTCATTGTTTGAGTCACTGTTGTCTGTCTGCTTTCTTTTATATAAAGGGAAAGATTCTAATGTTCTGTCCCCTGAAGTAATCCACAAATTTGTATTCTTTACTTCAATCCTATTTCGACAGCCAGATCCAATTGCTATCTGCATCTGCAAGTTTTTGGCTGCTAATATCTTTTCTTCTGAAAACTCCAGAAATTTTTTAGTGGAAAAGAAATCTTTAGTAACTTTTGCAGATTTCGAGGTAATCACAAAAATCATATTGTTGATACTGATTTCCTTCCCATGCAAGTTCAAAAATTTACCAGTTCTGATTGCGCGAGATAAGCTATTCTGAACAGGAAAATCAGCCTTTTCTATGTTTTCAAGAAGCACAGTAGAACAGCTCTTCTTGCTTAACTCCTCTGCAATGTAGTCAATGACTGTCTTTCCCCTAAGTTTCATGTGATCGTTTCTTATATTTTGATGGATAAGCAGAGAATTTGAGCAGCTAATCCAATCGCTAGAGCCCAGATCCACAGAGAGCAAGCTATTGTGGCTGCCAAAGACATTCTCAGCAAGAGCTTTTGCAATTTTTTGTTTCCCCACCTTGTCAGGTCCAAGGAAGCTGAGCCATATATTTCCTTTGCTAGAGACATGACTCCTTCCATTACCACTTCTGCAGCGAGTGACAGTATGACTAATGGCATAAATGGCTTCCTCTTGCCAATAAACATGTTCGGAAAGAGCTTTATAAAGGTTCTTAAAGTCTTCCAAAATTAAGTCCTTGTCTAACTGAGGAACAGAGGAAGAAACCGATCCTGAAAAGTAAGGAAGGCAATCCTGCTTTCCCGAAAAACTGGGTTCCCACAGATCTCTTACAGTGGATATGTGAACCGTTCCCAACCCCAGGTCTGTGCTAACAGAAGCTCTTGAGGCTAATGATGTTCGATCAAGGGGCAGGCTCGAACCACAAAGAGCATTCTGGTACGGGGTCCAGATATTTTCCATCTTCTGATGCTGAGTTTCTAAACTCTGAGCCGGTACTTCAGGTTGGGAATTAGATTCACCTTCAGACACGACTGATTTTGACATGGTATTTTTGATCCAGCAGGTATTTTGCAAGTCTGGTGACATTGAACTTTGATTAGTATGTCTTGCATCCAACAATAAATCTTTGTTTCTGCTTACGCCCCCAGCAGAAGTACTCTGAAAGATGCCCAAACTAGAAATATGTGACCTGGCTTGCAAAGCATCTGGTTGAAATGAATGTATGTGATGAAGACGCTGGCATATATCATTCCACTTCTTTTGCAATCCCACCAGTCTGGCATTTAGTAAACTGCAGCCTTCATCGGCCTGCACTGAATTGATAGAGCACATATTTACTAAAAGAGTTACAAGATAATCATCCACAAATTTTTAACCATACTGTAACTAAGATCACAGGAAAGGAGAAAGAATTTGACTCTGAATAACACACCTCAACCCCAACTAGCCCCCTGCTTGGACCGCATTCAGCCTTTTGTAACCAAGAAGATAAATGTGTTGCATGCTGATCAGTGACTGAACCAGTGGCTCCTCTAAGCACACTTGAAACTTCTTGCTCATATTTTTCATTGCAAAGGTTACATCGAGCTGTATATTCATTTTTGTTTATCCACGAGTTTTCAGACTCAGATGATGTGGTAAAAAACCCACCAAAAGGAACAAATGACCCCATCAAGCTGCAAATGTCAGTACCAGACTGTGAGAGCCAATGGACACACAAAGTCAAAATCTTAAGATGCAATGAGATACACACTTTAGACCTCTTAGTATATTCCCTGAATCAGCACAAATAACTTGGAAACCAATACCCTCAAGAGTGGTTTTACTGGGTGGATTAAAGACCGAATGGAGTCACAGTGAAGAAAAGAAAAAAAAAAAACAGAATCTTCTTTTGACATGCACACCAGCATAAACCATTTTGTAGTCTAATTTGTTGTGTGCATGATAAACTATAGGAGACATGCTTCTAATGTGACAAAACCCTTGAAGTCACAACAGCTGCAGCTAAAGTTTCAATAATGGTCAAACTTGAGCCACACAGTCGAACAATTCAAGACTTCAGGGTTCAAAGCTAAAACTTAGGCAGATGCTTCTGTTATGTACCACACAAACATGAACTAAATACTGTAACAGATCAACAAAAAGGAGACAATGTCACAGATCATTGAAAAGGAAACATTGAGAGGACAGTCTATGCTGTTCTATGCATTGAAAGTATCCCTTGGATGCTGAAGCATCTTCTTCAGATATGCTAAACCATGTCATCACATTGTGCTCCTTTACTGTAGGAACAAAACCAGGCCACCAAGTTCGACACATCATAATTACAATAAACAAATATGTTTGATTATTTTATCAGTTTCGTACAATACGAAACAATTGTACAAGTTCAACTTTTTCAAGGAGGGAAATGATGGAGCACAGTCTGCCCAGTACATTACCTAGCTAGCTTATAAAGGGAAATGTATAATATAAAAGAAAAATTAATAAATTAAATATAAGGAGAAAAGATGGGTTATCACAAAAAAAGGGAAAAAGATAGCGTACACAATTTTAATGTGCAAAGTTAGTTGTTCAAATGGAACACAAATTGATATCACTTTTGATTTCTCAAGGATGGAAATTACAATGGATATGCAAGGCTAAGAAGCAAGAGATACTCTACAACCAGAAAACAGTTTAATTCGCAATTGCATGTGATGCAACTAACTTAGAAATAAAGACGATCTGGTAAGGCTAAAATGAAGATAACGTTTCAAACGGATTTTGTAGTTACAAGGTACATCTAAAGAAAACATGCTTTTCAATTAGATGAGTGTTGAATATAATGCAGGTTGAGCTGGGTTGTAACTAACTATTAGTTCTGACTGACGTGTATTAATTAGTTAGCTAAATAATGTAGTGCAAATAATAATGACAATTAGTTTGATAGTTAGTTAACTAATCTACTAATTGTATAGAAGTAGTTTATTCAGCTGTAATTCTCATTCATTCAATAATATTTTCTCTCTTCCTTCTTCATTTTTCTCTCAAGCTCCATTGTCATGGAGTAGTATCAAGTCAATGGAATAGTGTCAGTTCACATGGTATCAGAGCGACTGTAGATCTAGGGATTCTCTGAGGAAAAATACAAAGGATTGTGAGATTCATTTTTTTTTTCTTATCATTCATTGTTGAGTATTTTGAAGAAGATTTAGATATATGGGGAGCAATATCGATTACAATCATCCATTGTATTTGCATCCTTCTGATGCACCAGGTTCACTTTCAATTGAAATTCAACTTAAAGGCATGGAGAATTACATGCTTTGGAGTCGAGCTATGAAATTAACACTTCTGGGAAGGAACAAATTGGGATTTATCAATTGATCTATTACAAGAAACATCTATGAAGGAGATCTACAAAGAAGATGGGATAGATGCAATGTCATTGTGGTTTCCTGGTTAATTTGTAGTGTACAATCAGACCTTCTTAGTGGAATCCTTATTAGATTTGATGCTTATCTCGTTTGGAACGATCTTAAAGAGAGATTTGACAAGGTAAACAATTCTCGAGCTTACCATTTACATAAGGAAATAGCAACTGTAGTTCAAGGTATATCCTCTGTTTCAGTGTATTATTCTAAACTGAAAGATCTTTCGGATGAACACAATTCGATAAACCTACATGTGCTTGTGAGAGGTCGAAAGATTTTGTAGAACATTTAGAGAGGCAGAAGTTCTTTCAGTTCCTTAAGGGGTTAAACGATGGTTATGCTCAGGCTAGATCTCAAATTTTAATGATGAGTCCTGAACCTAGTGCGAATCAGACGTATGCTATGATCATACAGGATGAAAGTCAAAAAATGCTTAATGGAAGGAATTGTGTTGTTGCAAGTCAAATAAAATCTTTAGTTTTTTGTGCTGCAGAAAAGGATGCCACAGCCATGTATTCAACTAGAGGTTCAAGACCAAGACAATCATCTGGTTCGGGAGGTCATCAATATTAGAAGAAATATTGTGATTTCTGCAATATGAAGGGTCTCATACTAGCGCTGATTGTTACAAATTGATGAAATGTGAACATTGCTTACAGAAGGGACATGTTAAGAAGACTTACTATAAGCTAATTGGATATCCAGAGAACTTCAAAGGGAAGAAAAGAGTCAATGTTGCTACACATCCTCTTGCAGGATTAAATTTAGGATATTATCATGGGCCTCAAGGTGGATTTGCTGGTCCTGCACCTGTTCTTACTCAGAATCAATACAATCAGATTGTCCAAATGTTGAGCAAATGTTCCATATGAGATGCAGCTATAAACATGGAAGGCAATTCCAACTATGCTGCCAACACTGTCAATGCAAACAGTGCAGGTATACTTTCTTCTCATAATGATGATAGTGTGAAATGGGTTGTTGATACTGGAGCTACTAATCATATGATAGGTGATAAGGTTGTGTTTCAAACTAGTACATTAGTAGATAATGCAGGAAAGGTTCAATTACGAACAGGAGAATCTGCAAATATATCTCATATAGGGAACTGTCAATTATAAGGAGATGATTTCATTAAAAATGTGTTGCGTGTGCCAACATTTAAATTCAACCTCTTGTCAGTATCCAAGTTGACAAAAGAATTGAAATGTTGTGCTGTGTTCTTCCCTAATTTCTGTTTATTTTAGGATCTCTCCTCTGGGAAGGTGAGGGAGAATGGTAAAGAACAAGATGGATTATACGTAATATACTCAAAGAGGGGGACAGAAAATCAACAAAAATCTTTGGCAGTACAAAAGGAGGTTGATGTAGTATAATGGCATAAAAGGATGGGACATGCTCCCGGGTCAGTTTTAAGAAGATTTAGAGTTTTTCAGAATAAATCATGTTTCAATATAGACAAATGTGATGTATGTCCTTTGGCAAGACAAACTAGAGTTCCTTTTCCTGTAAGTATCACTAAGAGTAGTCGACTATTTGAGTTGTTACATATGGATGTATGGGGTCCTTACATAACAGCCACATATGATGACTATGTGGTATGCAGTATTTCCATACTATAGTTGATGACTATTCTAGATGGACATGGGTATTTTTTATGAGAGTTAAGTCTAATGTTGTTTTTTTGCTAAAAAATTTTAATTCCTATTGTTCATACTCAATTCAATAAGAAAATTCAAGTTTTTAAATTAGACAATGGTTCTTAATTTTTTAATCAACTTTGTGCAAATCTTTTTCGATCCCATGGTATTATTCAGCCAGTGTTGTGAAAAGCGCGCTTCAAAGCGAGGCGACACCATTGCGCTTCTTTCTCCTGAGGCGATGCGATCCGAAAAAGGTGCTCGCTTCAGATAAAGAAGCGAGAAGCGACACTAAGGCAAAAGTGCAATAAAGCGCGCTTTTTATAAAAAAGCGACAATTAGTTTTTTAAAAAAAAAATTGGTTTTTTTTTAAAAAATCTGAAATATACAAGATAACTTAATTTTTCTTTCACAACTCTTCTTTCGCTTCTTCTCTCTTCACCACCACGACTGAGACTGTGTCTCTCTTCATACCTCTACCGAATTGCTGGTATGTTTTAACCGACGTTTATTAGTTCATCTATGTGAGTTCCTTTTCTCCTAAAATATATAATCTTCGTCTTTGCTTCATCTCTGTGAGTTTCTTTTCTCTTCAGGATGCGACTGCTGTAGTTTTTTCTTCTTCTCTTCTTGTCTTCATCTCTGCTGCGATCTGCTCTGTTTCTGTTCGCAATTACTGACTGCCTCCTCTATTGTTTTTTTAATTCTTTTGCTTTTTTTTTCGTTTTTATTTTGTGATCAGTGTGTATGCTAGCACCTTTTTTTTGACACTTCTGATGATGAAGAAGATGATAACCAATTATAACCCTTGGTTATGGCACTTGAAGAGTTTGAGGATCTTGTTGAAGAATAGGAGTTTGAGTCTTTGTGATTTAATTATATTTTTGGTTTTTTGCTTTATATGTTATGACTTATGAGTATTATTGACTATCTATTTTCTTTTAATCTAAGACTATATTACCTCTATTTAGTTATTTAATATTTTTTTATTTTTATACTAAATGTCGCTTTTTAAAAAAAAAGCGCTTTGCTTCACGCTTCTCGCTTCTGTGAAGCAAGCCCTCGTCGCTTTTTTCCGCTTCTCGCCTCCCAAAGCACTGTATTCAGCAAAGTTGTTGTCCATATACTCCTCAACAAAATTGTGTAGTAGAGAGGAGACATAGACATATACTTGAAACAACTCGAGCTATTAAGTTTCAAGGTTGTTTTCCTGACAGGTTTTGGGGGGTTTGTATTGAAGTAGTTGTCTACATTATTATCAGGTTTCCATCTATTGTTTTAGCCAAGAAGACTACATATGAACTTGTTTATCATAAGGTTCCAGATTTGAAACATATGAGGGTGATTAGTTATTTGTGCTATGCGACTAACTTGGTCAAACAAGATAAGTTTGGTCCACGAGCAATCAGGGTTGTTATGATGGGCTATGGAGTTCATCAAAAAGGCTATATATTGTTAGATTTGGAAAACAAGAAGTTTCATGTTTGTAGAGATGTTCACTTTAATGAACACCTTTTTCCATTTCAGAGTAAGTTGATACATTCAGATATGATGAACCAAGTTCCAATAGAAGATACATTTTTTGATGTTCTGCAATTTTCCCCGTAAGACAGTCGACAGATGCTTCTATACAGTCAATTGATGATGTTGTACGAGAAAATAGTGATGAGATTATGGTACCAATTGAGCAGAATGTAGCACCTGATGATAGCAGACCACATAGATCCATTAACCACCTCTTTGCCACAATGATTTTGTGATGACTAATAATAAAAGGAGTTTCCAGTATCCTATATCAAATGCTGTGAGCTACACAGGTTTATCTGTTCAATACAAGGATTTTTTATGTAATTTTTCAGCTTCACTATCACTGAACCTAGTACTTATTCAGAAGCAGTCAAAGTACCACAGTGGATAGATGCCACGAAGGTAGAAATTAGTGCCTTAGAAAATAACAAGACGTGGGAGGTAGTTCCATTACCTCAAGGACAAAAAGCTATTGGTTGTATATGGGTCTATAAAGTCAAGTACAGAGTAGATGGACATATAGAGAGATATAAAGCAAGATTGGTAGCCAAAGGTTATAGTAAAAGAGAGGGACTAGATTACCAAGAGACTTTTTCACCTGTAGTGAAAATGGTGATAGTTAGATCAGTTATTGCTTTGGCTGCAGCTCAGAAATGGCATATTCATCAGATGGATGTATACAATGCTTTTCTTCAAGGAGATTTACAAGAAGAGGTATACATGGAGTTGCCTCACGGTTTTAATGTTCCAGCAACAGATGGACAAGCAAGAAGTGTTTGTAAATTGCTTAAATCATTGTATGGGCTCAAACAAGCTTCTACGCAATGGAATATCAAATTGACTACAGCCTTGATTTAATCAGGTTTTACTCAAAGTCACTTGGACTATTCTTTGTTCATTAAAAATGCAGATGGACAGAAGGTTTTTGTTTTGATCTATTTAAATGATCTGTTGATAACAGGAAGTGATATGAGACTCATACAAGAGACTAAAAGCATTTGGCAAACCAACTTCAAGATTAAAGATTTAGGAGAACTTAGATTTTTCTTAGGCATTGAATTTGCTAGAAGTAGTGAAGGCATCTTCTTGATGCATCAAAGGAAGTATGCCCTTGAACTCATTTCAGATTTGGGTCTAGGAGGTACTAAGCCAGTTGGAGCACCTGTGGAAGTCAATCAAAAGTTCACTTCAATTGTATTTGATCAACATGTTCACTCACAACATGATCCTGTGTTGAATGATCCGGGTCCATATCAAAGACTAGTAGGGAGGTTACTTTATTTGACTGTAACTAGAGCAGACAACTCATTTCAATCCAAAATCTTAGTCAATTTATGCATTCACCTAAACAGTCTCACATGGAAGCTGCTACCAGAGTGGTGAAATATATAAAGCAAGCACCAGGAGTGGGAATTCTCATGTCATCTACTGTTTCTTCTAAGCTACAAGCTTATTGTGATGTTGATTGGGGTTCATGTCTTACAACTAGGAAATCAGTGAGTGGGTATGCAGTGAAGATAGGTGATTCACTTATCTCTTGGAACTCAAAGAAGCAGTCTACTATTTCAAAAAGATCAGTGTAGGTAGAGTATAGAAGTCTTGCTTCAACATTTCCTGCAGTTCTTTGGCTCATTTGTTTGTTTAAGGAATTGGGACTATCCATTCAGTTGCCAATGGATATATCATGTGATAGTAAGTCTGCAATTCAAATAGCAGCCAATTCAGTATTTTATGAGTGTACAAAGCACATTGATAGACTACCATTTTATTCATGAAAAGATCCAGTTGGGGTTGATCAGAGCAGCCTGCAGACATACTTACTAAGGGATTGCTTACTTTTCAACATGCTTATTTGATGTCCAAGCTAGGTATTAAGGATATCTTCATACCATCTAGCTTAAGGGTGGGTGTTGAATATAGTGCAGGTTGAGCTGGCTATAACTAACTATTAGTTAGCTGACTGACGCGTATTAATTAATTAGCTAATAATGTAGTTAAATAATAATGACAATTAGTTTGATAGTTAGTTAACTAATCTACAAATAGTATATAAGTAGTTTGTAAAACTATAATTTTAATTCATTCAATAATATCTTCTCTCTTCCTTCTTCATCTTTCTCTAAAGCTCTATTGTCATGGAGTAGTATCAAATAAATGGAATAGTGTTAGTTCACCATGAGGTTATACACAGGAAAGTCCATCTAGAAATAGATGCACAGCTAATAAATTATGCTAGTGTATAAAATACCTTTGAGGTATCTTCTTATAAATTTATCAACTATGTGCTTCCGCCAGCAATAAAACCAAAAAACCTATACCTTCCTCAAGTATGAGAGATATTTGAACTACTTAAGTATTACAACAGAAAAATATTACTACTAGTTTAAAAGTACAACTATAATTGAGTTTATGGATCCTTGATTTTTGAATTTATTGGGTTCTTGATAAATTATTTTTACATATTAATTGGATCTTCTAACATAAGTACAATATCAGCACCAAAAACTTTGGGTTCTGCAAAACCCATGGTCGAATAGCTATTTGATAAGTCAAAGAATTATTCTATTAAACTTGCACTAAGATGGTGTCAAAATTATTCACATATACTGCATAAAAGCATCCAAAACAGCAAAACCACATTGGCAACCACCACAAAGGGATGAGGCCATTACCCTAACAAATAAAATTTCATATTCATGATTCTCAAGCAACTCACGTCCAGAGTTCCAAATAAGAAAACTTCATAATATACTTCTGAAGTTATCTGAAGATCTATAAAAAAAAATGGTAGTTCAAGTTTATGACATTTCAAACTCTGCGTAGGTACAACAACCATATTGACAATGTTTAAAGTCAAGCGTATAAATTTTTTTTGATAAAATAAAGAATATCCCGTACTTATGCTACAAAGCATTATAATAATATATCTTAAAGAAAGAAAATGCAATAGAATATGGAAGAAAATCTCACCTGGATCTGGAAGATAGTCCTCCAATTGGAAGAGTGGATGAAGTAATAGGCAGCACATGTATATCCCAGTCTTTCTGAATTGTAGGGAACCGAGCCAAGAACTTCAAATAAATGTCATAACTTGCTGCTGCTCCAACTAACCACAGTTTCCCACAATTTAGTTGCACCAATTTTGTGATCTTAGAAACGATATAGCTCACTGACCCATCATCAATAAACACCTTCAATTCACCATAATTCACTACAATTCCATCCCCTGTACAACGCTCTACAGCATCAGTCACACCCTTAAACTTCAAGCTGATCATTTCTTCACTCCCATCAGAAATTTCTTTTTCAATAGAAATTACAGTCAACCCCTTAATTTCATCAGGCAAGACACCACCTTTACCTTTCTGTACACATTCAGTGAAGCTATAAAGTGCATCAGTTGCACAGTTACCGATCAACAACGGGTTTCTACAGCTTTTCTTCACAAGAATCTCACCAATTCTTCTACAATTCTCATCAATATCTCCCTTTCCGGAAACGCCAGAAAATGGAAAGTTAAACCCACGTTTTTCAAGCTCTGAATCGGTTAAATTACAAAGAAACATAGGTGGGCAACGTGCCTTGGAAAACCTAGAAATAGCCGGTGGATTGAGAAGTGCAAGCTTTATATCACAACTCCGAAAACCCGCTTCCCCTAAAACTCGGCTGACAATCGGGTCATCCAAAATGGATAGAATAAAATGCTTCAGTTCAACTTTAAGAGTAGAAATCGAGAAGTTAGAGGAATTCTGTTGTTGAAGTTGTTGATAGATGTGGAAAGTATCAGGATGCCTTCTTTGGTTAGCTTGTGAGCGCTTGATTGCTGCCATGAGAGAATTAGAAATAGGCGGCTCATCTAGGGTTTTGGCTGTGGGCAAACGATCAAGAGAAACGCTGACGCTGAGTTCTAAAGCTCTGAATTGGAGCCGTGGTGAGTACGCGCAGCTGCGAGCACGTGCACAGGCGTCACGGAGGATAGCTGATGGAAGTGCAAGAAGCGCAGAAACGGCATGGAGAGATGTAGTCTGCGCGTGGCTCCGGCGACGAGCGACGGCTACCGCATCGCCTAGCGCACGCGCTGCCTCCTCCGTCAAGCATTGCTTGGCAGTGCTCACCGGCGTTGGCATCGCCGGTAAGCAAGCTCCTATTATATATATATATATATATTCAATTGAAATGAAAAAAAAAATGTTACTTTACTAGTTTGTTAAAATTAAAATAAAAAAAAAATTGAAGGAAAAATTAGTTTATATGAGGGAGAGTGGGCCAAATTATTGATAATGGAACAAACACATACTGTTACAAAAAGGCCCTGGGGGTATAAATTCTGTTACCATTTCAAATGAAGAAATATCTTTTCCACTGCTTTTAAAGATTTATGGCTATTCAATTTTTGGTTTAAGATTCATCATATCATAGTGATAAGAGGAGACATGAGATGCCGTGTCCACTAGATAACACTAATGGGACCATATAGCTACGCTGCACCAACGTCACATCAACCTTTTCAAACAAAGATAGAGGGTCTCGCTCCTAGTGGAAACACCTCAATTCGTACTTCCTATTTCATCTCCTATGCTCTATGGCAAAAAAGTAAGAGTCATGAATTGACTCCATCTTTTCTTATACTTTTCTCCTTCTCTTTCCAATTAAATTAGCTAAATCTATTTTTCCTTTTAAAATAAACTAAAGTTCATTAAACTCATTGTTTCGGGCCCTAATTTTACATGGAAATTATTGCAATATTGATACAAATATATTAGAGAGGAGATATGAATGTATTTCGAGAGATGATAGGGATATATCCGTGTAACACCTCGGAAATGAAAAGGTTGAAAGGAAAGGAAAAATGTAGTTTTTCCACTAATCCAGTGTTCTACGATACATATATTCAAAGAGTAGGAAGAAATTAATAGAATTATGGTTGAGTTTTGTGAATTTCAAGTTTCTTAAGGATGACCAACTAATGAAGAGGACGAATCATAGGATATTGGACGAGTCATAAAAGGGTTTTCAGATAGGCAGTCCAAACTAAGTGAAATGTTGGTTTAAAAGAGGGTCTATGGACAATAGAAGGTTTGACGGTCTATAAATGGAGTCGTTGGAATTTGACCAAATTTAGGCATCAGTAACTTGACTTGCCGTTGACCAGTATGGTCCGTAGAAATTTCTTCGGCCCGTAGATCTCCGGTAGCTATATATTAAGTGTATTTGAGTCTTTTTTCAATGCATTCATTACCCAAACTAGGTCGTTTAACCCAATTTTTAAGTCCCACAAGTAAATCTTATAGTTAAATTTACCGAAACCCTTTCATTTTCCAAAATCCATTGATGGGATTCCCATCCACGTTCATCCTCTCCAATTTTCTCAAGATCAAGGAATAAAACCTAGGGATTCAAGTCTCTACTTTTCTTTTTCCTCCGTTTATTTTGTGCTTAGATCATCAAGGTATGTGGGAATTCATCAACGTATTCCATTTATCCATTGAGTCCCAAAAGATCTCAATTCTTCAAATTTAATTTCAACAAAGTTGATTAAGTTTTCATCCAATTCTCCATGAGTATTACTTGTAATGATTCAATTGTTTGTTTTTTATCTTCTTATAATTAATTGGCGAAATGGTCTAGTGGACCCTAATACTTGTACGTCTTTGTATAAAAGACTCTTCTATTTACCATTTTACCAACTAAATTCTTAAACTTAAGAAAATACAGTCTATCAAACACCTTTGACCAATGATCATGGTGATGTGAGATTAAGATAACTGAGTTGGTGAGGAAGTATGCCTACTTGCATGTTAAAGGCAAGTGAATGTCTTATTTAAGTTTAAAAATACTAAATCATAAAAAAATAAAACTAAATAAAATAAAATCAAATAATAACATTCTTATTCAATAATTTCCATCCCCGCGAATCCTTTTTCTTTCCTATTTCAAATCTCTCGGCATTGGCATTGGCACTGGCACCTTCCTTAGTGGTAAAGGGAAAGAGCGATGGTATTTGTAACACCCTAAAACGAACCAAGGTGAAATAGAGATTCGTTATTGTTTCTTGAGTGAATTTTGTGTTATATTGAGTTACATTAGTGTTCTTAGGCAGTATGTGAAGTTTGGTTAAGTTTGGAGGTCAAACGACCAAGAACGTTCATGACGTTCAAAAGATGTGCCTTAGGGAGTACTTGTAAGTCTTGATGTGTTTGAGTGAGTTTTATGTGTTCGTTTCATTTGAAATTGATGTGGGATGTTCCTAAGACCTAGATGACTTAGTTTAGAGGTTTAACATTTGGGTACGACCCAACCTAGGACCCATGAGGGGCCCTAGAAGAGGACAGCACCTCTTGGCAAGAAGCTGCCAAAACAGTGACCAAACGACGACCCAAGGGTTGGTCCGTTGGTCAACCAACGATCTGTCGACCATGGGCGTCAATTGTCTCTGTAAGGCTAGCCAAGCCTGCACATGGTGGAGTTGCAGTCCCAATTGACGGACCCCATCAACGGGGCGTCGATTGGGAGACAGTCCGTTGGTGATGGGGGCGTAGGTGGTCACTGTAAAAGCTGTAATTTTCTATTTTCGCTTGGGGTGTTTGGTAAATTCACCCCAAGTCTTTTATGAACCTAGGAAGTTATTTTTAGGGTTATTTAGATATATTAAAGTATTTCAAACCCTAAGACCTAATTTTAGAGCTCATTTCCTAAAACCCAAAACCCCTCTCCCTTAGAATTCTCTCTCAAGTCTCTTTGGAAGCTAGAAGTCAAGAAGAGCTAGCAGGGTTGTTGGTGGGAGTTTCTTCATCAAAAATCTTTGGGATCTCTATTATCTAAGGTATGGTATCCATCCTTCAACCCTCTTCCATTCAAGGAGTCCTTTCTAAAAGATTTCAAAAGGGTTTTCAAACTCTACTTTTTATATCTTTGATTCAGAGAATGATTCTTCTTGTAAAAGTGTTTTAATGATCAAAATGTGTTTATTCTAGAATTAATTAATAAATTTAATGTCCAAAACTTAATGAACTCATGTTTATGCATATTCAAACTGTTAGCTTAAGAAATGGGTTAAGTGAACATGTTTGTGTAGAGAATGAGCTTTGATTTTCTTGTGTTGTTATTATGATTTAGCTACTTCCGAAAGGTCCTTATTATGATCAAATATTGAGAAAATTATTATAGATGGTGATGACTTGGTTAAATGGCGAGTTGCCTATATGGTGTAATTCTTATTATAAATTGCTCTTGAGTGGTATGGTCCACCTTCTTGGTGGCGGTGTTTACTTGATGAACTTGATATTATTTATTATGTATGGTGAATCTGGTTTTGAAAATCTATTATATGAAGTGAAGAGATATTGAAAATAGTTCTTGTCTTGTCTTTTGTGAAGCTTGAATTGTATGTTTGACTTAGATTATGCCTAAATGAAGTATATGATTATGTAAAACATGTAAAGTGTGTAATTTGATGAATGAAGGTCTAAAACATGTATACAAGTAATGTCAATGAAATGATGTTCATGTGCAAGGTGTGCTCACATGTACACACACACACTTAAATGAATGTTTGAAGCTAAGTTGAGTAAATAGAAGAGTTTTGAGGTGGACACTCTTCGTGAGTTGAGATGAAGTGTTTAGTAGCAACCTCACTACATCTTAAGAGCTTTATAAGACAGGTCGAAAGAAGAATGCCCTTTGTGAGTTGAGATGCGGTGTTCACAAGTTATCCTTAACCTATAGTATATAATGTTTAGAATCCGTGGGAGTTATGTCTAGCAACGAGAGGATATGAAGGAGAGGTGGCTAAACTTTGTGAGTTGAGATGTTGTATTCCAATGTACCTCTTGAGATGAGTACTCCTCGTTAGTACAGAATGAGTTACTTAGTAGCGATCTCTTATCCCTTAACTATGTGCCCACATATGTGTATATATTGGGAAAGCCATGTAAAATCTAAAAAGTATGACCTTACTCTAGGCAAGTGAGGATCCCGCATCCGATATGGGTTAATATCAGGATTCCATGTATAGCTCTCATGGTCTATGTCAATTAATCTAACCCCCACAAAAGAATTGAATGAACTAAGTCTTCTAAAATAATGTGCTACTTAGGGTAGGTGGTGGTATGGGACACTATATATCCATTGCACTATGTAGGACAATCTAAAAGGGAAGACTTTGGGACAAACCTTCTAAAAGAGTGTACTACATAGGGTAGGTGGTGGTATGGGACGCCGTCTACTCATTGCACTGAATAGGCATTCCGTAAGGGAAGTCTTTGGTGTTTTGTTGGGTGTTCTTCTAATGTCTTGTGATTGAGTAGCGATTTGTTCTCCCGAGGGGAGTAATTTCATGGTGGGTAGTCTTAAGGAACTCCTTGGTATTTATTGAAAGGGGTGTTTAGACGTTTTCTTCATGTCATACCTTGGAGAGTCTTAGGATAACCTCGGTTAGGAAACTCCTACGGAAGTGAATTCACTTCATCATTGGCAATACCTTGGATGTTCACTATTTTTGGATTAATTTAGTTCACTATAATGCTTTATCCATTTCACTGTAATTTTTTTAAGTTACTGTAAAGTGCTCAAATTCAAGGGAATCCATAAGGAGCACTAAGTGGAAGTAGTAATATGGGATGCTACCCTCACGTTGAACTTGGTGTGACCTGTAAGTTCTATTGGAGAAGGGTACTTACATGAAGTCCGTATATGAAAGTTTGGGACAAGTTTAGCCAATAGTGTGGACTTGATTTCCATATGAGGTAAGCCTATGATTTGTGGTCTTAAGGATCGCTTTGGTGTGCCTTGAAGGGGGTGTATGGGCAGTCCCTTCTTGGCTTACTTTAGGGAATCTTATAATAACTTTGGATAGGGAAACTTTAGCGGAAAAGGGTTCACATGACTTGGACTATTCCATTCACTATTTTGTATTCACTGTAATAATTATAGATGTTACTATAGTGTGCTCTTTGATTCAAAAAATGAGATTCTTTTATTATGTGTTAAATGATGTTCCCTATGCTATTTCAACTCTTAAATCATGAATGCTTTACTTATTTGGCATGAAAGCTTAGTTTATGTCCCTTTTTGCATGTTTTTGCATATGCCATACTTAGTACATTGTTTTGTACTAACCCCATACTTTTCTGTACTCTATAAGTATACGTTGCCATCTTTTGAAGGTTTGAAGGTGAAGCTTGGGAAAGTTCCTCCTTAGACAAAGTATGTCCTCATTAAATCAAGGGCATAGTCCTTTTCTTAGCTTCTTATTTAAAGACTTATTATGTATTTTCTTTTAATGTAAAGGGCCGTGTCCCTAACATATTATGTCTTGTCTTTAAGTTGGCTTTTGACGATGAGATTCCTTAAGTTTTTATGAAATACTTCCTTTATTAAATTACTCTTAAGGAGTTTTAAATTCCGCACAACTTTTCATTGTATTATGTAATGAACGATAGTTAAATGTTGTGTACAAGACCCCAAATAATCAAGTACGCCCGGTCACAATCCCAGGGTTATCCCTAGCTTCTGGGGGTACTTGAGGGTCGTGACAGAATAGGTATCAGAGCATAAGGTTATGGAAAATAGTTTAGTTTCTAAAAGTCTCACAAAGACACGTCTAGTAGTATCCTGGTCATAAGTGAGAGTCGCGACACATCTATGGACAAAAGGCTTTTGGACGATAGAGTTTCACTTTCTTCTCTATTCCAATGTCGTGCCTTAAAGTTAAGTTATATATGGTGTCTTTTCTCAACCTCTTCTCTTTGTGTTTATAGGACATGAATATGAGGAGATCAACCGCTAGAAGGGAGGAGGCAAGTGTAGCTAATGAGAGGATCCCTTTACGTGTTGACCAAGTTCCTATTGTTGGCCTTGGGGAAGAGAATGAAGAGGTTTGTCTTCAAGAACCTCAAATACCCCCGGAACCCCAAGAGCCTCAAGTGCCTCCTATGCCTCTAGCTCCTTTTGTTGAAGGAGATATGACTAATGCGGAGTTGAGGGCTTACCTAATGAACTTGACCCAACTCATGACGGCTCAAGCTCATGTCGTCAATAATCACTTTGTTACCCAAGCTAATTAACGAGATAGACCTCAACCAAATGCTAGTACTCCCGCTTCTAGAATTTGGGATTTCATAAGGATGAACCCTCCTACTTTTCAAGGCACTAAGGTGGATGAAGATCCACAGGGTTTCATAGATGAGGTTTTCAAAATGGTAGATACAATGGGTGTGACCCCTAAGGAGAAAGCGGAGTTAGACGCTTACCAACTCAAGGATGTTGCTCAAATGTGGTTTGAGCAATGGAGGGTTGAGAGACCCTTAGAAAGAGGTCTGGTTGATTGGGAGGAATTCAAAGAGGCTTTCCTATATAGGTTCTTTTCCTTAGAGTGGAGGGAGAATAATATGGTTGAATTCATGAACCTTCGTCAAGGTGGAATGAGTGTGCAAGAGTACTCCCTCAAATTCACCCAACTCTCTAAGTATACCCCAACCATGGTAGCCAACCCTAGGGCTAGGATGAACAGATTTGTGATGGAAGTGTCTAGCTTGGTGGAGATATAGGTATTTCTAGGCTCATGGTTTATGCACAACAAATTGAGGAGTCCAAATTAGGGAGATAAGGCAAGAGGGTAAGAGGCATAGGTCGGATGATTCTAGTCACCAAAAGCCTAAGAAGAGATTCTATCACCAAGATTTTTCCATTGGAAACAAGGATAGGGCTCGAAACCAACATTCCCAAGGTGGTACCCAGAATTTTGAGTGAACTAGGTGTACTAATTGTGGAAAGCAACATATGGGTAGTTGTCTTGCCGGTACATGTCACATCACGAAACCACACCCTAGAAGTTAGGGTGTAATCTTTGAATGCGATCGACTTATTTGACCTCTCAGAGGTCTCATCGTATATACATAACCAAAATTAGTGTGGAATTAAAACTTTTCATAAAACAATTTAAAAGTCATAAAATCTTCCATAGATGGAAATAGGAAAACACTAAGCGTCGATCGTCATCTTAAGACACGACAATACTTGGGACACGACCAATAATAATTGAAAACATACTACTAATTGTCTTTTACAAACTTCATAAAAGAAACATAAAATGACATATATGCCCTCGAGTCAAGTGAGGACATACTTTAACTGTTCTTGAATGATCTCCTTGTTCAAGTCTTCTTCCCAAAGCTCTTCAACTATCAAGAATTATAGATAGAAAATAAAGCATGGAATTCGTACAACCACATTTACTAAGTATGACATTATGCATAAAATAATGAAAATGGACTTGATTGGAAATATGCATCCTTTCTTTAAAACATTATAATATCACCATAAGAATAAAATTTAGCAACTTAGAATCACATAAGAAAACATTTAAACCAAAAATTTAAGATCACTTTACAGTAAACTCATTCACTGTTACAGTGAATTACTTCACTGTACACTGAATTACTTCACTGTACAATGAAGATGCTTATTATTCACTTGAGACACCCTTTAGCATGTACTCTTCTCACTTAAAGCTATCCTAAGATTCAATTAAGTCATACAAAAAGAGACCGCCCAAACACCCTTTCTAGATGTGCCTAAACGACCTTGAAGATTGCTTATAATGACTCACATACATACCTACAAAGTATCTTAAGCATCAAGGTAAGATTCTTCTACCAAAGGTGAATTCTAAGTCTCACTTGAGTGAGTTGTGAAGCAACCAACCATACAATCCCTTATAGACACACTCAAGATATCCAATAAACTCCCCAGAATAGAATCATTCTCACTAGACACACCAACACATAGATGGTAGGACACTCTCCTTCAAAAGGCTATCAAAAGACCTGCTTAAATTAATCAAGAAGATAACGTCCATGATTGACCTCTTCAAGATTACCTAAATAGTCCTTAAGACTACCTAAGGCTTAGATCATGTAAACAAAACCAAACCTTTTCCCTAACTTGAGTAATTCTCTAGATTTCCATAGATAAGGCATGAACAGATAGTCCATCAGACTACCTAAGTCTTTGCATGTCAACAACATGAAACCTTTTTACTGAATAGAGTCATTCTTAAGACTTCCATAGATAAGACATGAAGAGATCATCCTTTATGCCCTCTTCAAAATTTAACTAAAGAATCCCTAAGGCACTCTAGATTAGGTACTTATTCACTTGCATACTTGATAATGTAAATCATTAGTTCATTAGTTCATTTAGAAGACATACATCACCTAATGGACATTCAATTAATTGTATTAAACAAGACCTAGGGACTCTTACTAACATCTTCAAAGTCTAGCGTGCAATGTCTAGGTAGCGTCCCATACCACCACCTAAACCTCATAGAACTTCTCTAATGCTAATAGGTATCCCATATGATGAGAATAAACATTAACCGACATAGACCATCATAGCAAAGCATTGAATCCGAAGTTCTATCCTACTTCGATGAGGTGTCCTACTTACCAATGGTAGAACATAAAGATCCCATGTAGGCACATGATTAAGGAATATGAAGGGCGTATTTTGTATTCTAGTCTCACACTTAACTAGAACTACTTCCCTTAACCATACTCACTCGGTGCTTTCCTTAGTTCTCATAGATCAATTTACATTAAGGTTCATACAAATGGGTCCCATATCATGTTTATGACCCAATCACATTTACCCTACCAAAGAAAGGTCCATTAGGTCTATCTCACAATGGCTAAAAGAAGATCATCGCGACTTTCCTAAGGTATGATATGATGCCATTCCAACCAACCAACCTTAAGTCCATCACTTATTACATGAAGGATGCCATTACAGCTAACTACTTCACAATTCATAGCCTTACCACTTGGTTCAAGGTTCCACATAAATGACCCTCTTATCATTACTTAACGTCTCACCTATATTCATTTATTCAAGACTAAGGACCTTTAGGTTCCTAAGACAAGACATCACATATTCACATAAGCATCAAGTTAAGGGACACAAGTCTACCTAAAGAAGACACAACATACTTTCATTTGACATATATAGCTTATATTCCTTTAGACTCTTAGGAATGACCCAATTTCTCGAGCCATGAAGGCACCTACTATAACCCATCAGTAGGTAAGCCAAACCACAACCCAGAACCACACGTAATGGGTTTGAGGGTAGAAACTAAACACGACTAAGCAAAATTACTATAAAAACATAAGCAAACCAAAACATAAATACAATTAAGGATCCCTCCCAGAGCCTGGAAGTCACTAATACAGAGCTACCAACAAAACGAGTACAAGTCCCAACAGTGGACCACCGAAACTAGACTGTCTCGAAAAGTAAAATACAAGTCTTTATATAAACAGATGGAGACTGAAATAGTACAAAACGCTGTGTGCTCACCCCTGTCTCCAGACTAGAAATGCTCCAAACTCGATCAACGCTGACTAGTGGTGCTCGGACCTGCATCGCCATGAACACCAATTCAACACACAATTATAGAAATCAATAAAATCTAGCCCAACTCAATGTAGGTTCAAAAGTCCAATACCAATTTTATACCAACTGAATACAATTCTTACACCATTAGAAAGCCCATAAGAAACTCCACATGAAATCATCAATATTAAGCCAATATTAAGTAACCCATAATTTGGTCAAAATCTTAGGCTTATCAATTACATGGGTTCATAGGTAATTTAGGTAAAATCATAAGTAAAACATCAATCCAATCCATAATAGACATTTGAAAACCATTAATGCAAGAACCCATGGTAGAATCATGAAATTGGATAATTCATCTTTTGAAAACTTTGAAAACATCTTTGAATATTGGGCTCCTTGATGAAAAGAGTATCAAGGATCAAAAGTCATACCTCGACGAAGATAATTATTCACTTTGATGAAGAATTTCCACTTAAAATGTCACCTCCAAGTGCTTCCATGATTTTGGACTTCAATGGAGTGTTTGGGATTTCTTAAGGGATTTTGGGGTTTTGATTTAAAAAGAATGAATTATTCTAAGTTAACACTAATATACACATTTAAAATACCCATATAACCATAATAAACCTCCAATACTCTTATTTGGAAGTGGGGTGAAATTCCCATTTCACCCCTCATTTAACAGTGTGCTGCACGCAGTCACAGTCTCACAGTCGACAGACCCATCGACGTGGCGTAAGCCCACTTACTGGCCTTGCTGCCCACCGTTAATTGGATCAGAGCCTGGAAAATGGAAGCTTGGTTTCCTAGGATAAGGCTCCATTGACTCCCACCAACAACGGGGCGTCGATCAGGCCATTGGCCGTCGATTCCCCTCCGTAGGTGGACTGCCTTTTGGCAGTTTTGGCCACCAACTTGGGTCCTTCCTCAAGGATACTTGGATGGTCCTTGGGGATAATATCCCAAACGTTTCCTATCCAAATACGGTCGTCTATGAGTTTAACATCTCTCACATAAATTTCATCCAAAACGAACACGTAAAACTCGACGAAACATGCCTAGACACACAATGTCGATTCAAGGCATATCTTTCTAACATCATGAACGTTCTTGGACGTTTGAACTCCAAACTCCACAAAACTTGACACACTGAATTTGTAAACCATTTAAACTCATTTAAGAACCTTACAACCTCATTAATTACACATAAATACATAAAACCACGAAGGATCCATTTAGGTGACTTAGTCGTCGAACGTTTTAGTCATTCCTTAACGTTTGACTTGCAATACACCTAATACTTTAGCTACTGCCTCTATACGACATTATCGACATATTTAGGAACTTATACCACCATTACCAACATGTTAGGATTTAGATAATCTAAGTCATTTTGGGGTCTTACATTCTCCCCCACTTGGACAATATTCGTCATCGAATGACACTTGCCACTCTCTGAATATTTCCAAGATTATAGAATCAACTTAACAGCACATCACGAAACCATACAACACATAACCAAGAAGAAAACACCAATTTTAAAAATATAAGAGCTTCACAACACAACAAGAAACTAGAATTCAATTCTATAACTTATAATGCTACAAAACTCACATGCTTAATTTCAAATGGTAAAAACTCATTTTATATTCAATATCATACTTATATACATCAGCTATAACCACATAACAACATTTTTATACCAAAGAATGAATTAATCACTTTATTAAAAATTACACAATGAACTGTTACAGTGAACAGTGATTTTAGGAAAAAATTTTAAAAAAGGAAATCTTAAGCAATTCATGATATAGACATGCTAATATGCAAGGTAACATCATATAAACACCTCTTACAACATAATCATAGCTTCATAAAATACACAATGCAAGAAGTTAAAGAAATTCAATTTCAAACCAAACTCTTAAACATCATGCACATGCAACAACTTCTAGCACAAATCCTAACGTTTCTCCCCCACTTAGAAAGAAGTGATACCACAAAAGAGAAATAAAGAATTACCAATATCATCATCACCCTCATCCGGCTTCTCACCTCTAGTACGGAGTGCATAGAAACACCTTTTTGTTGGAGCATCTTCCTTTAGAAAACGAGGATCAACCTTTTTACTCTCCTTCCTAGGGGTAATGTTTGGACAATCTCTCACTTTGTGCCCATCCTTTCCACATCCAAAGCAACTCCCATGCCCAATAGACACTCACCATAATTCCTCTTACCATAAGTGGCACATGTAGGTTTGCCATCTTTAGAATTATCTCATTTCTCAACCTTGAACTTAGCACCCCTAGATTCTTCTTGAGTTTGAGCCGTCTTTTTGAACCTAGGTTGCACTTGGTCACTAGCAACACTCCTTTTAAAGATCCTTGACATCATCCTAAGTTTAGACTCTTCAATCGATTGTGCATACACCATGAGTCTAGCTAGAGTCATATTATCATGCAACATAGTTGTACAACATTCCTCCCTTACTAAGTCGGCTACACCCATCACAAAGCGACTCATTTCATCCCTTGGATTAGACACTAGGCAAGGTGCATAGCTAGAAAAAGTTTAGAACTTCAAAGAGTATTACTCAACACTCATATTGCCTTGCTTGAGATTGATAAATTCTTCTACTTTCACTTCCCTCCTCTCACGGGTAAAGTACTTACATAGAAAAGCTTCCTTGAATTCTTCCCACTAAATAGTACCCGACTCCACCGGCCTATTGTCCTTCCATTGAGTGTACCAAATTTGATACACATCTCTCAATTGATAATTATCCAACTCTGCCTTCTCCCTAGATGTAACCCCCATAGCACTAAAAACATTGTACACACCATCAAGAAATTCTTGGGATCTTCATTCACCTTAGAACCAAGATAGATTGGACGATTCAACCTCACAGTCTCTCAACCTAAATGACGTAGTGCTCTCCGTAGCATTAACCCTAGGCACCTATTTATGTTAGCTTGAGACATTACGACTCGGGATAAATCAAGAAAAGACTCTCCAATAACCCTATTACACAACTCCGGAACATCATTACCTCCTTCCACATTAGGGGCATGATCACCTTGAGGAGCAATTTGTCACCTTGGACACCTTTCCCATCTTGAAGCACTTGCTCAACTTTCTCAACATGAGGAGGAACTTCCTCATCAACCTTCCCTCTTCCATCCTTCTAGCGGCCATCCTTCTAGTTTTCATCTCCTAGAAACACAAGGAAAAATACATTTAGAAGAACAGTCATAACATTACTCTACCTCACAACATATGAGTAGAAATGTAGGGAAACATTATCGTCCTATAGCCTCGTGCGCATAGATGTGTCACGACTCATGCTGTTGGTCAAGACTCTGCTTGACGTGACATTTCTATACTTTTTGATACCTTTGACTACTTTCATTAACCTAGGTTCTGAAACCAAGCTTTTTACATCCCGAAACCACACCTTAGAAGTTAGGGTGCAATCTTCGATTGCGACTAGCATATTGACCTCTCCGATGTCTTATACAAGCCCATCATATCATTCATCGCATATACATAACGAAAAGTAGTGCAAAATTAAAACTTTTCGTAAAACAATATAAAAGTCATAAACTCTTTCATAGATGGAAATAGGAAAACACTAAGTATTTATTATCATCTTAAGACATGACAATACTTGGGACATGACCCAGACGAATTGAATACATACTACTAATAATCTAATAAAAACGTCATCAAAGAAACATAAAATGACATAAATGCCCTCGAGTCAAGTGAAGACATACTTCAACTCTTCTTGAACGATCTTCTTGTCCATATCTTCTTCCCAAAGATCTTCACCTAGCAAGAACTATAGACAAAAAATAAAGCAGATAATTAGTACAACCATATGTACTAAGTATGTCATTATGCATAAAAATCATGAAAATTGACTTTATTTAAAATATGCATCTTTTCTTTAAAACATTATAATATCATCATAAGAATAAAATTTAGCAACTTAGAATAACATTAGAAAACATTTAACCCAAAAACCATATTTTTGAGATAAGTTTATAGTAAACTCATTCACTGTTACAATGAATTACTTCACTTTACATTGAAGATGCTTATTCTTCACTTAAGAAACCCTTTAGCATGTACTCTTCGTATTTAAAGCTATCCTAAGATTCACTAAAGTCATACAAAGAGATACCACCCATACACCCTCTCTAGATGTGCTTAAAAGACCCTTTATAATGCTTATAATGAGTCACAAACACACCTTTAAAGCATCTTAAACATAAAGGTAAGATTATTCTACCAAAGGTGAATTCTAAGTCTCACTTGAGTGAGTTGTGAAGCAACCTCCCATACAATCCCTTACACACACACTCAAGCTATTCGATAGACTCCCTAGGATAGAATCACTCTCACTAAACACACCAACACATAGATGGTAGGACACTCTCCTTCAAAAGGCTATCAAAAGACCTACTTAAGTAAATAAAAAAGATAGCATCCATGATTGACCTCTTCAAGATTACCTAAATAGTCCATCAGACTACCTCAGTCTTTGCATGTCAACAACACGAAACCTTTTTCCTGAATAGAGTCATTCTGAAGACTTCCATAGATAAGACATGAAGAGATCATCCTTTATGCCCTCTTCAAAATTTAACTAAAGAATCCCTAAGACACTCTAGATTAGGTACTTATTCACTTACATTCTTGATAATGTAAGTCATTAGTTCATTAGTACATTTAGAATACATACATCACCTAATGGACATTCAATTAATGGTCTTAAACAAGACCTAGGGACTCTTACTAACATTTTCAAAGTCTAGTGTGCAATGTCTAGGTAGCGTCCCATACCACCACCTAAACCTCATAGAAATTCTCTAATGCTAATAGGTATCCCATTTGATGAGAATAGACAATAGCCGATATAGACCATCGTAGCAAAGCATGGAATCCGAAGTTCTATCCTAATTCAATGAGGTGTTGTACTTGCCAATGGTAGAACATAAATATCCCATGTAGGCACATGGTTAAGGAATATGAAGGACATATTTTGTATTCTAGTCTTACACTTAACTAGAACTACTTCCCTTAACCATACTCACTCGGTGCTTTCCTTAGTTCTCATAGATCAATTTACATTAAGGTTCATACAAATGGGTCCCATATCATGTTCATGACCCAATCACATTTTCCCTACAAAATCAAGGTCCATTAGGATTATCAAACAATAGTGACAAGAAGATCATCGCGACTTTCCTAAGGTACGATATGATGCCGTTCCATCCAACAAACCTTAAGACCATCACTGATTACATGAAGGATACCATTACGGCTAACTACTTCACAATTCATAGCCTTGCCACTTGGTTCAAGGTTCCACATAAATGACCCTTTTATTATTACTCAAGGTCTCACCTATATTCATTTATTCAAGACTAACACCCTTTAGGTTTATAAGACAAGACATCACATATTCACATAAGCATCAAGTAAGGGACACAAGTCTACCTAAACAAGACACAAATTACTTTCATTGGACATATATAGGCTATCTTCCTTTAAACTCTTCAGAATGGCCGTTAACTTTATTTAGTCAACCTATTCATTACCTTAATATTATAAACTTAACCCTTATAGACTCATATATCCAAATTAAGGACAACGATGTACAACTCTAAGACTACACACTTAACACACAGTCAAAACATAACATGATCACCTAGATCGTATCAATAGTCTAACACATGTTTTCACATATAGGTAGATATGATCACACATCATCAAATCAACTACACAAATAACCATATAAGTTAAAGTAGTGTCGACAAGGCCACGATCATCAATGTACTATTAAGTAACGCGGACAAGGCCACATCAATTCACATAACACCGCCACAAAAGGTGGACCAAAACAATCATAAAATAATTGAAGTAAAATGAACATTGAATAAGAAGAAATAGGGAAGCGTACCACCACATAATTATCAAAAGTTCAAGGCAATACCAAATCACCCAATTCAACATCATGAGGCTCTTACCCATGGCCATGAACTCCAATTTAACACACAATTATAGAAATAAATGAAATCCAACCCAATTCAATATAGGTTCAACGATCCAATACCAATTTGATAACAATTGATTGCAATTCTTACACCATTAGAAAGCCGATTAGAAACTACATATGGGATCATTAATATTCAGCCAATATCAAGTAACCCATACTTTAGTCAAAATCTTAGGTTCATCAATTACATGGGTTCATAGGTAATTTAGGTTTAAATCATCAATACAACATCAATCTAATCCTTAATAGACGTTTGAAAACTATTAATGCAAGAACCCATGGTAGAATCATGAAATTGGACAGTTCGTCTTTTGAAAACTTTGAAAACATCTTTGAAAGTTGGGCTCCTTAATTAAAAGAGTTTCAAGGATCAAAAGACATACTTCAATGAAGATAATCTTCACTTTGATGAATAATTTCCACTTAAAACGTCACCTCCAAGTTCTTCCTTGATTTTGGACTTCATTGGAGTCTTTGGGATTTCTTAAGGGATTTTGGGGATTTGATTTTAGAAGAATAAATTATTCTAAGTGTTAAAATCTTATATAAACATTTAAAATACCCAATGCACCCTTAATAAACCGCCAATACTCTTATTTGGATGAAATTCCCATATCACACCTCACTTAGATGTGAGCTGAACACATGCACAAGCTCACAGTCGACATATCCATCGATGGGGTGTAAGCCCATTTACGGGTCATGCTGCCTACTGTCGATTGTGTTAGAGCCTGGAAAATGGAAGCTTGGACTCCTAGGCTAAGTATTCATCGACTCCACCACCTACGGGGCGTCGATTAGGCCACTGGCCATCGATTACCCTCCGCAGGTGAAATGCCTTTTGGCAGTTTTGGCCACCAACTTGGGTCCTTCATCAAGGACCCTTGGATGGTGCTTGGGAATAATTTCCCGGACTTTGAAAAACCAAATAGGATATTATATGAGTTTAATGCCTCTCACATAAATCTCATCCACAACGAACACGTAAAACTCGACGACACATGCCTAGACACACAAGGTCGATTTAAGGCATATCTTTCGAACATCAGGAACGTTCTTGGACGTTTGACCTCCAAAATCCGCGAACCTTTACACAATGACTTGATACACCATTTAAAATCATTAAGAACCTTAAAACCTCATGAATTATACATCAACACATAAAACCACATGTGAGGCATTTCGGTGACTTAGTCGTCGAATGTTTTAGTCATCCCTTGACGTTTGACTTCCCATAAACCTAATACTTTATATACTAACTCTATACCATATTATATACATATTTAGGAGGTTATACCACCATTACAAACATGTTAGGAATTAGACAACCTAAGTCATTTCACTGTCTTATAGTACGGATGGTTGTTTTGCATTTGGTAATAAGGGCCACAAAATGAGGGACTTCCCTAACACCAAAGCAAGGGGTAAAGAGGTCAATCAATCTTCCCGAGATCCTAATTCTCCAAAGAAGAACCCTACCTATGGGATGGGGGCTAGGATGGATAACTAATTTGGATTTGATAGTCCCGATAAGTATTGACTCTTCATGAGTGTTGTTTTTATGTTATGAAATGAGTTTATATAGTTTTATTTTTCATATGACCATGTCATCTTGATGAATTGCTCAAAGAATGAATTTTTGAAAATTTAGTGTTTGACAGTGATATAGTGAACAATTCACTGTAAGATTTGTGCATTTTTAGAAAAATTTGCCTTGCCTTGATTGAAGCTTCAATGTGTGCAAAATCTTTGAATATGAGAATTTTTAATGTTGTATAAGGTATTTTCTGCATAAAATAAAGTTACGATTGAATTTTGAATATTGAAGTTTTGCAAAGAGTTTCTTATGTTGCTAGTGTTCAAAAGTGTGAAATTGTGCTCCTTGTTAGTTGATGCTTTGATTTTTAATGTTTGAGACTTGATAGTATTGTGTTATGTGGTGCTAAGTGAGTCCTTGATTTTCTTGAAGTTTTAGTGTCATTCGAGGATGAATGTTATTCCAAGTGGGGGAGAATGTAACGCCCTAAAACTAACTAAGGTGAACTAGAGCTTCGTGATTGTTTCTTGAGTGAATTTTGTGTTAAATTGAGTTACTTTAGTTTTCTTACCAAGAATGCTCATGACGTTCGAAAAGTATGCCTTAGAGAGTACTTGTGTTTCTTGATGTGTTTGAGTGAGTTTTACATGTTCATTTTTTTGAAATTGATGTGGGGTGTTCCTTAGACATAGATGACTTAGTTTAAAGGTTCAAAATTCCAGGTACGACCACACCTAAGACCCACACGGGGCCTTAGAAGAGGACCCCACCTCTTGGCAAGAAGCTTAAAAAAAAGTGATTTATCTCTTTCGATGCAACAACAAGATCTTATTTGTAACAAGTGGTTTTGTTGGTTGGTTAATTGGTAGACAACCCAAGGGACGGTCCATTGATCAACCACCGGTCTGTCGACCATGGGCGTCAATTGGCCCTTGAAGTCAATCGAGTTGAAGTCCCAATCGATGGACTCTATCAATGAGGCTTCGATTAGGTGCCGGTCCGTTGGTGATGGGGGCGTAGGTGGTCACTGTAAAAGGTGTAATTTTTCTGCTATGGCTTGGGGTGTTTGGTAAATTCACCACAAGTATTTTATGAACCTAGGAAGTTATTTTTAGGGTTATTAGGTATATTAAATTACTTCAAACCCTAAAACCTAATTTTAGACCTCACTTCCTAAAACCCAAAACCCCTCTCCCTTAGAATTCTCTCTCAAGTCACTTTGGAAGCTAGAAGTCAAGAAGAGATAGGAGGGTTGTTGGTGGGCGTTTATTCATAATTTTTTTTTGGGATTTTTCTTGTCAAAGGTATGGTATCCATCCTTCAACCCTCTTCCATTCAAGGAGTCCTTTCTAAAAGATTTTGAAAAAGGGTTTTCAAACTCTACTTTCTTATATCTTTGATTCTAAGCATGGGTCTTCTTCTAAAACATTTTTATTGATTCAAATGTGTTTATTTTACCATTAATTGATGAATTAATTGTAAAAAACCTAACTAATTCATTTTTATGCATATTTCAAACGTTTAGCTTAAGAAATAGGTTAAATGAATATGTTTGTGTAGAAAATGAGCTTTGATTTTTTTGTGTTGTAATTATGATATAGCTATTTCCCTAAGGGACTTAATATGATGAAATATTGAGAAAATTATTATAGATGGCGATGGCTTGGTTAAATGGTGTATTGCTTATATGGTGTAATTTTTATTTTAAATTGCTCTTGAGTGGTATGGTCCACCTTCTTGGTGGTAGAGTTTAATTGATGAACTTGATATTACTTAGTATTTATTTTGAATATGGTTTTAAAGGTCTATTATGAGAAGTGAATATATATTGAAAATGGGTCTTGTCTTGTGTTTTGTGAAACATGAATTGCATGTTTGACTTAGATTATTCCTAAATAGAGTATATGATTATGAAGCATGTAAAGTGTGTGATTTGATGAATGAAGGCCAATAGCATGTATAGAAGTAATGTCACTGAAATGATGTTTATGTTCATGGTGGGCTCATATGGACACACACACATTTAAATGAATGTATGAAGCTAATTTGAGTAAATAGAGGAGTTTTGTGGTAGAAATTTTTCATGAGTTGAGATAAAGTGTTTAGTAGAAACCTCACTACATCCTAAGAGATTTCTAAGATAGGTCGGAGGATGAATCCCTTCGTATGTTGAGATGTCGTGTTCACTAGTTATCCTTGACCTATAGTATGTAATGTTTAGAATCAGTGCGGGTTATGTCTAGCACCGAGAGGATATGAAGGAGAGGTGGTTACACTTCGTGAGTTGAGATGTTGTATTTCAAAATACCTATTGAGATAAGTACTCCTCGTTAGTGAGAATGAGTTACTTAGTAGCACCGCATAGGCGTTGCTATTTGAAAGCCATGTAAAATCTAAAAAATATGGCCTTACTCTCGGCAAGTGAGGATCCCTCATTCGATAGGGGTTAATATCGGGATTCCATGTCTAGCTCTCTTGGTCTATGTCGGTTAAGCTAACCCCCACAAAATAATTGAATGGAATAAGTCATCTAAAAGAACGTGCTACTTAGTGTAGGTGGTGGTATGAGATGTCCATTTCACTAAGTAGGATCTTCCGAAAGGGAAGACTTTCTGCCGAACATTCTAAAATAGTGTACTACTTAGGGTAGGTGGTGGTATGGGACGCCATATACTCATTTCAATAAGTAGGCATTCCAAAATGGAAGTCTTTGATATTTTGTTGGGTTTTCTTCTAATGTCTTATGATTGAGTGGCGATTTGTTCTCCCGAGGTGAGTAATGTCATGGTGGGTAGTCTTAAGGATCATCTTGGTGTTTATTAAAAGGGTTAATTAGACGTTTTCTTCATGTCTTACCTTGGAGAGTCTTAGGATAACCTCGCTTAAGAAAGTCCTACGGAAATGAGTTCACTTCGTTATTGGAAATACATTGGAAGTTCACTATTATTGGGGTCATTTAGATAACTATAATGCATTACCAAATTAAATATAATTTTGTTAAGTTATTGTGAAGTGCTCAAATTCAAGGGAATCCATTAGAAGAACTAAGTGGGAGTAGTAGCATGAGATGCTACCCTCACATTGCACGGGTGTGACCTATAAGTCCTATTGGAGAAGGGTACTTACATGAAGCCCGTATAAATGAATGTTTGGCATAAATGTTGCCACGAGTGTGGACTTGATTTCCATATGAGGTAAGCCTATGATTGGTGGTCTTAAGGATCTCTTTGGTGTGCCTTGAAAGGGGTATATCGGTGGTCCCTTCTTGACTTACCTTAGGGAATCTTAGGATAACTTGGGATAGGGAAACTTTAGAGGAAAAGAGTTCACATGACCTGGACTATGTCATTCACTGTAATAATTATAGATGTTACTGTAATGTGCTCTTTGGTTCAAAAAATGAGATTCTTTTATTATGTGTTAAATGATGTTCCCTATGCTATTTGAACTCTTAAATGATGAATGCTTTACTTATTTGACATAAAAGCTTATTTTACTAAAATGTCCCTTTCTGCATGTTTTTGCATATGCCATACTTAATACATTGTTTTGTACTAACCCCATACTTTTACATACTGTTTAAGTATTTGGAATATTTTGAAGGATTGAAGGTGAAGCTTGGGAAAGTTTCTCTCAAGAGAAAGTATGTCCACATATATTCGAGGGCGTAGTTCTTTTATTAGTTCCTTATTTAAAGACTTATTATGTATTTCTTTTGATGTAAAGGGACGAGTCCATAAGATACTATGTCGTGTCTTTAAGTAGGCTTGTGACGATGAGATTCCTTATGTTTCTATGGAAGACTTCGTTTATTAAATTATTCGTGAAAAGTTTTAAATTTTTCACTACTTTTCATGTCTTATGTAATGAACGATTGTTAATGGTCTTGTACAAGACCCTAAAGGATCAAGTATGCCCGATAATGATTAGAGGGTTGTCTTTAGCTTCTAAGGGGTACTTGAGGGTCGTGACAGTATTTTCTGAGTTCACTTATTCGGAGTGGAGTGCGAGAGAGGTGGAGTTTGTTAATTTTTCTACAAATCAAATGGTGGCAAAGAGGTGGAGTTGGTGGTGAAGTAATTTAGAGTTGCTGGATTTGTGGAGGTTGGAGAATGAGAAAAGGAAAATGGGGAGGTTTTATTGGAGATGGAGATGGGTGAATAAGAGAGAATATGTGATTTCACTTTTAAACTCCTTTAACCATCTCACCGTAGGAATGAGAAGAATATGTATGGTCATGTGAACCCCAAATTATAGTTTGAAGAAACGAAATTAAAATTTATTATATTAGTATATGGTATTTAATGAAGATTATTATGACGTGTTATTAGTTTATGTGACATCGATTTGACATATAATATGTGTCACACCCGGACTTCATACCGCGGATGAGACCTGCGTCGTTAACCTCTCAGAGATCGCACACAAGCCTCTTAGCATTCGTCATAACATGTGATCACTAAAAATTGCGGAAAAATTTAAAACTTTTAATATACTAATGAATTATACTTAGACTTCATACATAAGATTCATAAAGACATACGATATTCTAATACTTGACTCACATATATAAAACCATCTAAGAGTGCAAATTCATACTTAGCCAATAATAGTCAATATGCCATATAGGCCTTAATTCAAATGAATCCAAAGAACATAATGGAATAACGATTCTAAAAACTACTAAATCTTCATAAGGCTGGAAATTGAAATGGTAACGTCCCAAACTTTAGGACCTACCATGACTTGGAGAAAGAGTTTCAAGTTTTTTCAAATTGACCTGCTTAACTTCAATATCCGAAACCTACATTTGTAGTAAAATAAAGTAATGGAGTTAGTATGCCACATGTACTATGTAGGGTATATGTACATAACACATAGGGACATGCATAAAATAGGATCATTTATCATCTCTTTGGAAAATATGCTTAGTCATATGAAAGTCTTCAATGCACATACCATATAACATACACAAGTTAAACATTCCATTACATAAAGCATGATCATAATCAAAGACATATTCTCATTAAGTCACGTTAACGATTCATATTCAATAAATCATATAAACATAACATTCAAAACACTTATCAATGATCCCATCCCCAACCAACAAGTGCAATGGTCATGTGAAGCCCCATAACCCCACATGACCAAGTAGATAAGATAGGAGACCATAAATAAAACTTTGCTTCATATAACAATATAACTCAATACCATATTCATTATAAGGATCAACATTCATGTAAGACCAACATCATATATCATAATCATCATATCTTTCATATTATCATATTCATAAGAACAATCTCGTAGGACTTCCCTTAGAGTCCACTTGTGCAATGTTTAGGTAGCGTCCCATACCACTACCCATACAAAGACAATTGCTCAAGTCACCCTAGTCAATGTTCGTTTACTTGTATTTCCTTTTACATGAGGAACATACACATTAACTGACATAGACCATGTGAGATAAACATTGAATCAGTGTCTTCCCCAGACTGAAAAGAACTGGTCTACCGGCCAAAGTATAACCGAACATGATGTAGCATTCTAGGTTAATCGACTAGTTAGTATTCTATGGTGGAAGCATAGTTCAAGAACTAGAAGATGTATTAGAGACCCATAGTTACACATTACATGTCAGCCTCAATGTCATGAGAATCTTTGTGAACCTACCTTCTCGCTGGAGAAGGGATTCTTCCCATATCTAGTACATCGATGATTATTTTAAGTCTTTTTTTTTGAAATAACCTTTAATTTGTATATTACTAAAAAAAACTTATCATATGTCATAGGAGATTATCTCCTTGTATAACATGATCATGAGCTCTTTTAGATTAGATGAGAATTGTCCTTTCATTGTAACCTTTCATTTTGTGAGATTTACATGGAATAATCGTCTTGTGTAAAGCATAGAAGAGAGTATCATAGCTTACGTTTTCATATTCTTACCATAATATCACAATTTAAATTTTTATAGCCAGCATATTCACATAACAACATCATATAACCTTTCATATGATAGCATCATGACTTATTGGCTAGCATAAACATCTTAGAGTAATCACAATTTTAGAAGACTTACCTCTAGCTTCCAAGAATCTTTTTCATAATGCAATACTCATAATCATACATAGTTAAATACTCAATGGCATAATCAAGACAACTCATAAAATCATGTAGAAGATCAATGCATAGCGTAGGATAAGGTAAACCGGTCATTAAAGGGTTCATTCAAACCTTAAATTCTAACCCTAACGTTTTTACGTTATCAAACACTACAAAAAACCCATTCTAAGCCATCACATAGATAAAAATCATGTATCACACAACAATCAAACGTTATCAGTCAATTAATAAAATGTTCATGTGAAATTAAATATACAAAACATTTACTTTTCGTTGAAAACAATAAATGTAGGGTTAGGAAGAAAATCCATTGTGTAGAGTAAAAATCCTAGTATTCAAAGTTATTGAAAACTTATCTTGAAAGGACCTATTTGGCAAAGGAATCCCAAGAGTGAAAAACATATTCCTTAAATATGAAGAATCCACGAAATCTTTGTTGGAAACATCAAAACTTTTGTCTTCTTCCTTAAGCGTTTCTGGTTCTTCAATGAAGTTTGGAAAAAGAGAGCGTTCTTGAGGATTGAGATAATTTCGTTTGATTCTGATTTGGTACATGTAATTATTGTCTAAAACTGACCTAATATCAATATATAGACTTCCCAAAAATTACCCTAAAGACTTTCTACTTAAATCACCAAAATGTCCATCTTAATTTGACTACAACTAGGAGAACATTTGACTAAGGATTTCGGGTTTTACTAGGAATTAAATTAATCAATTAAGTTGATAATTAATTAAGTGAACTAGGGTTAATTACTAAAGTACCCTTAAGCTTTTAGGACCATAACAAACCCCTTTGGACCATTGTAGGTAAGGTACTAGGATGTTTCTTTAGTTAGTTTCTCGGCTAGTGTCACCTGGTTAGGTCTTAGGATTTCTGGCACACTAGTTAGTTAATATTTGTTAGTCCTAGGTTAGTTTGTTATTTAGGGACGTTTGTTAGGACCTACAATAAGTCAGAAGTCTCGGACCCACTTTGCTTGATCCGACACGCCTGTCCTTAACCGCCCTAACCGAAATCGGTTGGGCTTGTCTCTCGGGCGTTAGTAGCACATGTGCTTGCACATGGGTTGCTGTGCACTTTCCTCAATCCTTTCATTATGGAAAGTTCACTTCTTGTCCAAGGATCCTCAGTATTTCCTTGGGCACTACTTAATCGACATGATCATTTTAAATGATTATGTGCCATGATACCTAGTCTTGACACTTGGATGTCTCGTACCTAATGTGCTAAGAATTCAATAATTTTAGCTTAGGAACTTCATTGCAAGTACAATTCCTAAATAAGCTTGGATTTTAATAATTGAACATCAAATGGTATTTTTAAGTTATAAGTTACTTGTGAATACATACAAAAATTGGCTAACACCCTTACGACAATATTCAATAATATGCCCAATATTACTCAATATTGAGCATTGGGATGCCTATGTACCTCAATTCATATTCTTAAAACCTAACAAGCTCTTCACTAGACAAGTAAATTTTTTTGGAATATTACATTATCCCCTCTTCGGAACATTCGTCCCAGAATGACATTAAAATCTTTTGGAGGGTAAGAAAAAGACTCAATACTAGCAGCACAAAGATCACATAACATTTCATTACACTTAGCACTCAAATAATGATGCACAAACATATAAGGGATACATATTCATAGCACATAGTGAGGAATTTCCTTCTCAACATTATCATAAGCTCAAAATGCATCAAAGAGTTACCATGCTATCAATCTTCTCAAGATAACAATAAAACAACAAAATCTCAAGAAAACATATGCATACAAGTTTCACATAAGTGCAAGAATAGAGTATGAAAACATCTTCTTAAAACTCTAGTTGGTAATATGTTTTACCAAAACATGCATCTATTTAGTAAAGAAGTTAAATTTTTCATTCTTGTTCAATTGGGATGAAGTCTTTATAAGACAATCTTTATTGGCTATGCCCATTCTTTGATTTTTATCACTAGCCAAGTCAATTAACTTCTTGCATATAATGTAGTAATAACATCATTTTAAGTAAGCCAACTTTCAAACTTTGATTAGCCTATAAGAACAATTCAATGCGTAGTTTGGCTAAGCTATAACATTGATCTGACATAGAAGATTTATATACTAGCTTTGATTATCATTCTTATATATTCTTGGAAGCATTGCATTCTCAATACTCACAACATATGTGTCACAATGTCGAGAGAGCTTTCTTGTTCACCCTTGCCTTGAGTGCATAGAAATGGTTCCTTTTTGGAGCTTCAGTATTAAGACCGTTTGGTTGAGCTTGACTATTACCCTTACTTTGACTTCTAATATTAGGATGATCCTTCATAATATCTCCACTTTTGCCACAACCAAAGCAACTATTAGTTCCAACAAGACATTCACCCCCATGCTTCTTACCACACTTGCCACAAGTTGGTCTTTCTCTTGGTGGTTCAACCCCTCTTGAGGTTTGGGATTATAACCTCTATCATTGCGATTCATCGAGAAATTTACAGGAACTTTGTTTGAAAACCTCTTCTTAAACTTAGGCTTGTCTTGAACATCAAACCTACTTTTAGGAGAACCACTCTCAAAAAACTTTGCGTTCTTGGCTTCCCTCTTCCTTTTTCGTAGGCGACTTTCCTCAACCTGTCGAGCATGGACCATCAACCTAGAAAGATCCATATTGTCATGAAGCATGACTGCACAACATTCTTCTTCAAGTTCTACGGACACACGCATTACATAACAACTCATTTCATCCCTAGCATTGAAAACAAAAAAAGAAGCATATTTGGACAAATTAATGAACTTCCAGGAGTATTCCTTAACACTCAAATATCCTTGACAAAGGTTGATGAACTCCTCTACCTTAGCTTCTCTTTTTTCCTTTGGAAAGAATCTGTCAAAAAGAGGCCTTTTTGAAGATTTCCCAAGTCACGAGACCATATCCTAAAGCGTACTATTATTTCACATATTGTACCATGCATGAGACACATCCTTAAGTTGATAAGAAGCATGTTCACCCTTCTTAGTAGTACTCACCCCCATAGCAAACAAAATCTTGCTGACCTAATCAAGGAAATCTTGAGAGTCTTCATAAACTTTTGATCTAAAGTACATGGGAGGGTTCATCCTTGTAAAATCTTTAAATGGCTTTCCATAGTACTAGCATGGTTCTATCGAAGAACAACCTCTCTATTATCTTGAGTCGTGATGACTTGAGCTTGGGTGGTGATGACTTGTGCCATTTGGAAAAGGACTGCCCTTACCTCACCATCAATCATTGCCAAAGGATTTACCAGCACTTGATCATTTGCAGCAGCTTGCACTTCAGGAGCATTTCGATAACCTTGTAGAGTAGCTCCCGCATTCGCAATCTCTTCCCCTACCCTTCTAGAGGTTGTCGTTCTTGTGTTCATCACCTATGTACATAGGAAAGGGATTAGATTCTAAATGACACATAGTGTCTAAATTCTATAGGCACGATATAAGAGTATCAAGAAAAGAGAAGTTTCCTAATCATCACATAGCCTCTCGTCCACAATTGTGGCACGCTTCACAACCATGAACAAAATGCTAGGTAACGTAGTTTAGTGAGACATTGGTCCTAAGGATATTTAACCTCATGTTTTAATACTAAGTTTAAGATTCCAATACTTAACCTCATGTTCTGATACCAATTTTTTCACACCCAGACTTCATACCCTGGATGAGATCGGCATCGTTAACCTCTTAGAGGTTGCAAACAAGCCTCTTAGCATTCGTCATAACATGTGATCATTAAAAATTGTGAAAGAATTTAAAACTTTTAATATACTAATTAAGTATACTTATATTTCATATTTAATATTCATAAATATATGATATTCTAATACTTGTCTCAAATATATAAAACCATCTAAGAGTGTAAATTCGGACTTGGCAAATAATAGTTAATATGCCATATAAGCCTTAATACAAAAGAATCAAAGAACATAATGGAATAACGATTCTAAAAACTACTAAATCTTCATAAGGCTAGAAATTGAAATGATAATGTCGCAAACTTTAGGACCTACCATGACTTGGAGAAAGAGTTCCAAGTTATTTCAAATTGATGTGCTTAACTCAATATCCGGAACCTACATTTGTAGTAAAATAAAGTAATGGAGTTAGTATGCCACATGTACTATGTATGGGTATATGCACATAACACATAGGGACATGCATGAAATAGGGTCATTTATCATGTCTTTAGAAAACATGCTAAGTCATATGAAAGTCTTCAATGTACATACCATATAACATACACAAGTTAAACATTCCATCACTTAAAGTATGATCATAATCAAAGACATATTCTTATAAAGTCACGTTATCGATTCATATTCTATAAATCATATAAACATAACAAACAAAACACTTACCAATGATCCCATCCCTAACCTACAAGTGCAATGGTCATGTGAAGCCCCATAACCCCACATGACCAAGTAGATAAGATATGCGACCATAAATAAAGCTTTGCTTCAGATACCAATATAACTCAATAACATATTCATTATAAGGATCAACATTCATGCAAGAGCAACATCATATATCATAATCATAATATCTTTCATATTATCATATTCATAAGAACAATCTCCTAGGACTTCCCTTAGAGTCATGTTGTGCAATGTTTAGGTAGCATCCTATATCACTACATATACTAAGGCAAATCCTCAAGTCACACTAGTCAAAATTATTTACTTGTGTTTACTTTTACATGAGGTAACATACGCATTAACCGACATAGGCCATGTGAGCTAAACATGGAATCCAGTTTCTTCCCCATACTGAAAAGAGGTGGTCTACCGGCAAAAGTAGAACCGAACATGAATAGCTTTCTGGGTGGATCCACTAGCTAGTATCCTATGGTGGAAGCATAGTTCAAGAACTATGAGATGTATTAAAGACCCATAGGCCCACATTACATGGCATACTCAATCTCATGAGAATCTTTGTGAACCTACCTTCTCGATGGGGAAGGGACACTTCCCATATCTAGTTCATCGATGCTTAGCTTAAGGTCATTTTCTTTAAATAACCTTTAAATTTGTCTTTTATAAAAATTTTTTATCATAGGTAATAGGAGATTATATCCTTGTATAACATGATCATGAGCTCTTTTAGATTAGATGAGAATCGTCCTTTCATCGTAACCTTTCTTTTTGTGAGATTTACATGGCATAATCATCTTGTGTAAAGCATACAAAAGAGTATCATTACATGGCATACTCTTACAATTTACATATTCGTAGCGAACATATTCACATAGCAACATCACACATACTGTCATAACATAGCATTATGACTTATAGGCTGACATAATCATCTTAGAGTAATCACAATTTTAGAAGACTTACCTCTTACTTCCAAGAATCTTATTCATTATGCAATATTCATAATCATACATAGTGGAATACTCAATGACCTAATCAAGAAAAACTCATAAAATCATGTAAAAGATCAATGCATAGCATTGGAGAAGGTAAATGGGTCACTAAAGGGTTCATTCAAATCTTAAATTCTAACCCTAACATTTTCACGTTATCAAACACTACAAACAACCCATTCGAAATCATCACATAGAGAAAAATAATGTATCACACAACATTCAAACATTATCAATAAATTACTCAACAATTCATGCAAAATTGAATATACAAAACATTCACTTTTCATTGAAAATCATAAATCTAGGGTTAGGAAGAAAATTCATTTTGTAGAGTAAAAACCATTGTGTTTTAAGTTCTTGAAAACTTATCTTGAAAGGACCTCTTGGGAAAAGGAATCCCAAGAGTGAAAAACCCATAACTTAAAGATGAAGAATCCACAAAATCTTGGTTGGTAACTTTTAAACTTTCCTCTTCTTCCTTAAGCTTTTCTTGTTCTTCAATGAAGTTTGGAAAAAGAGAGTGTTCTTGAGGAATTGAGAGAATTTCGTTTGATTCTGAGTAAATATGTGTAATTGTGGTCTAAAACTGACCTAATATCAATATATTGACGTCCTAAGAATTACCCTAAAGACCTTCCACTTAAATCACCAAAATGCCCCTCATAATTTGACTATAACTAGGAGAACATTTGACTAAGGGTTTCGGGTTTGACTAGGAATTAAATTGATTAATTAAGTTGCTAATTTAATTAATTAAGTGACATAGGATAATTACAAAAGTACCCCTAAGTCGTTAGAACCTTAACCAACCCCTTTGGACCATCCTAGGTAACGTACCAGGATGTTTCTTTAGTTAGTTTCTCGGCTAGTGTTAGCCGGTTAGGTCTTAGTATTTTGGGCACACTAGTTAGTTAATTTTTGTTAGTCCTAGGTTAGTTGGTTAGTTAGGGACGTTTCTCAGGATTTAGAATTAGTTAAGAGGCTCGACCCTACTTGGCTTGATCTAACATGCCTTTCCCCTAGCCGCCCTAATCGAAATCGGTTGGGCTTGTCACTCGGCAGTTAGTAGCCCATGTGCTTGCACATGTGTTGCTGTGCACTTTCCTCAATCCGTTCATTCTAGAAAGTTCACTTCTTGTCCGAGGATCCTCGCTATGTCTTGGGAACTACTTAATATACATGATAATTTTAAATGATTATGTGCTATGGTACCTAGGCTTGACACTTGGAAGCCTCGTACCTATTGTGCTAAAAATTTAATAATTGTAGCTTAGGATCTTCATTGCTGGTACTATTCCTAAATAAGCTTGGATTGGAGTGTTTGAACATCAAAGGTTATTTTTAAGTTATAAGTTACTTGTGAATACATACAAAAATTGGCTAACACCCTTAAGCCAATATTCTCTAATATTCCCAATATTACTCAATATTTGTCATTGGGATGCATATGTACCTCAATTCATATTTGTAAAACCTAATAGAATCTTCACTAGACAAGTACATTTTTCTGGAATGTTACTATATGTCTAAGGGAGTATGAACAATAGACACGATCAGAAGGGTTTTATAATCTTTTTTTAATTGAATCTAAGGGTTCAATTGATTAATAGTTAAGTTGAATAGTTCATAAACAAACACGTACAAGCATAATTGTTCATTCGACCATTTCTCCTGAATAATTTGATTCACTTATATACTTTTCAATGAATTTCATATGGACTCATGCATTGTTTATGATTTGACTATGAATTTATGAAGATACGTGTTTATGAAAGAGATTTATAATTTTATCAATGATATTTTTGAAAGTTTATGCGTGAATTCTAAAAATTTATTTTATGATCTAAAAGTTTCTTTAAGATGATCATCATTGAAATTGTGAAAATTTTTCTCTAATACATGGATCATGTTAAGGTTAAAGGTTTTCTTATTCATGCATGATTCATGATTAAAAGAGATATTCTATGATTTTTAAAGCTTTGATTATTAATTTAACTCTACTTTTTTAATCTATGATAATATGTTATGAATATGACTTCCCGTTGGAAATTTACTTAGCACCGATAGGATATTATGATGGAGACTATCCTGTTAGTAGAGGTCAGGACTCCAGTATCAATCTCCATGTTCCTAAATACATGCCGCTGGTAGGATTTTCACAGAAAAAGTTAACTGGTGGATCTCACCTAAGATAGACGTTTGTGGTCTTTTACCTTAGAAAGTAGGAAATTTCTGTTCGGTGTGGGAGCAATGTAGCTTACCTAAAATGAACTATGTGAAACTAGATCCTAACATATCTTTCATGTGGGTATGAGGTCATAAAATGGTTAATAATAGTGTTTAGAGGCAGTGTGTAAAGTCTATAAGTGTTCGGAGGACAAATGTCCAAGAACGTCCAAGACGTTCGAAACATAGCCTTGAGACGTGTTTGGGTGTTCTAATGTTCCTTTACATGTTTTACTTGTTTGTTTTGGTTCAAATTGACGTGAGAGGTTCCTAACATCTATACGAGTGTATTTGGGTTGGATTTGTCCAGGCAAGACTCCCCAAAGACCAGCCTAAGGGTCCTTGAAGAGGACCCAAACTTATGTCTTGAAACTGCCAGAACACTCCAAAACCACAAGTGCCAATCTTTAGACCGTTGTCCTGTTGATGCCTCATCGATTAGTGTGGGAGATTATACCCCTTTTTACCCCAATTTGAGATCAATCTTGGTCCTTCTAACCCGGCCTTCCAGTCCAAAAGGGTTCAAATTCCCGCCTATGTTAGCTTCACCTGCGGGGATCTCTGACCAAAACCACGAACCTGCAGGACGGTCCGTTGGTTGGTCGATGCCTCATTGTTCCTACCGTCGATTGAGACTTGCAGATTTTCTGCAGGTGTCTCGGCCAAGCTAAGGTCATTTTGGGCTATTTCACCTAGATTTATAAAAAAGTGTGGGTACTTAGGGTAATTTTTGGTATTTTAAGTGGTTATATAAGTCTTGAACATATATATGAGTTCATTATTTAAAAATCAAAACCAAAAACCAAAAAAAGAACTCTCTATAACTCTATTGAAGCTTAAAGGAATGTTGGAGCTTAATTTATCCAACAATTTTTCATCAATATCGTGGCTTTTCATCAATCACGGTATGGTTTTTCATCCTTGAACTCTCTTTCTTCAAGGTTCCATCTTCAAAAGGTTTTTCCAAGACTTCCTTAAAGTATGAACTTCTAAATTTAATTCTTGCCCTGGATTCTTGCATAAATCATTTTGAATCAATGATTTATGATTGAATTGATGTTAATTAGATAATTTTAAATCAAAACCTCTATGAACCCATGCAAAACATGATTTCTTTAATTTTGAATCTAATATGGGTGATTTGATTAAGGCTTAATAGTATTTAGTTCTTATGTAGATTGTATTGGGCTATTGAAAGATGTATTAATTATGTTAGAATTGTACATGCACTTCCTCAATTTCGTAATTCTGATATTGTATTATGTTATTCATTGTATGGTTTTATTATTGGATTAGATTTGTGTGTATGGCTATTGGTAAGAGCCTTTGTGAATTGAATTGGTTGAAATTGCTATGAGTTGGAGGTGGTCTTGATGGAATTATTGTATGTTGAACTTATTCCCTCGATATTTTGTAGTATAGGTATTGAATTGTGTTGATTGGTATGGTCCAATTATGGTGGCGGTGCCTATGTGTTATTATTATGAAACACATGGTCTTGTCAGCATTAATTTATGAATTGTGATATTATCATGTTTTGACTTGTGATGTTAATCAATGTGACATATGATTATGGTTATGTATATGTGTAAATTTAAACCATGAGTTCTTCTAAATGATTATAGGTGATCATGATAGACTACAGTGATGTTCTTATGTGTGTATACTTGATGTTTGAGTATGACTCTTCCTAAATGACTATATGAGTCTTATGATGAAATATGATAATGTTTCCATAGGAATGAATAGGGTGACTTGTAGTAGTCTTGGTCGTCTTTATGTGTTACTTGAATGTTATTGTACAGGTGATTAGTTGATGATGAAGTGTGTCTTGTCTTGGTATACATACGTCCCTATACTTGATACATGAAGAATGTGAATATGAATTCTTGACTTACTAGGCTAAAGAACCTTTGTCATGTATGTGATTGTATGATTGAAATATGACCTTTAACATAGTTAAGAGGGTCATTAAATTTGAACCTTCAAACGAGAAAGGAGGTTGACATATCTTGAAGTTGAAAGCCATAATAGTATCCTTCGTGTGGGAATGATGAAAAAAGGGGTAGGTGATACGCTCAAACTTACTTCTCAAATAAGAAGTAAAGCGGTCGTGTCAAGTAAATAACCCAACTAGTGAGGTTGGGATCGTTCCGACGAGGAAAATAGTCTAGACTTAACTTCAATATATTATTACTTTTGTTTAGTCAATAACTTCCTTGGAAAGTAAAAACAATAAAAGGGGGGTTTCTATTTCTATATGAATGAAAATAACTACCTAAATTGAAAGAGACACTTAACAGCTTTGAATGTTGGATTTTAATCAATTAATCAAAGTAACTAGGGTTTATGTGTTCCCCACAGGTTCATAACTTGATAATTTTAACTATAACAATTATTTTCTAGTATCTTGCATGCAAAGTGATAAGTTATGTATTTCTAAATCCTTGGTCCGGCATCTAGAAAATCTCACTCCGCACCTTGGTACGACTACCTGTGTTGCTATCCTAACCCTTATCTTTACCTCATATTAAGCATCGTATTCGATATTTGACTAAGTTATTACCTCGTACCAATCAATACTAGCCTATTAGATAGTATACACTAAATCTATGTTGATAATTCTTTTCCTAATATCTACCTCCTTGGTTCGGCAAGTAGCATTAAGGCGAGTTATAATGTTTGCCATCCGTTAAAAATACTTCTAAGCGAAAGTATTATTAATAAATGCAAGACACTATTCTTGAATTGTTATTTTAGTTAGGTTTTATCTCATTTTTTGCCTATGGTTCCCACAACCCTAGTTATGGAGTTTAGTTACCCATAGTCATAATAATAATATTCAAATATATTAAATAAGAATTCATGTACTTACTTCGATGAGAAAGAGTAAAATCCGAAAGTTTTCTTGATTAATCACCTATAATCACTTGCAAGAATCTCAAAGTAATCAAGTAATCTCACAAAAAGTCTAGTGATAATCAAGAATCTAACACTAATACAAAGGGCTCACAATGATCCAGTGTCTAACAATACGGAGTCTAACAGTCTAAGAGTCTAACCTCAAAAATGAGGTTTTTCGAACTATTTATAGAAAATAAAAACCTAATTAAACAAGGACTCTATTTGCTGGAAATCTGCCAAAACGCGTCTGGGTCGACGGACCTCGCGACGGATCGTCATTGTCACGACGGACCGTCATGGACTCCGTCTTCCCATACTTATGCAATTTCTTCTGCTACTCTCTTCATTTCCCTCGATGGCAAGTATGACGGACCGTCATAGGCACAACGGTCCGTCGAGGGTTTTCGTTCCAAAACACTTCAACTCTTGGAATATGGGTACTGGGATTACTTGTCTGAACTTCATGACGAACCTGCAGGACGGACCGTCATAGACACGATGGACCGTCACAAGCTTCGTAACCCCACACTTGGTCAGACTTCCCCATCTTCATTTAGCAGCTGCACTACGCTGCCACTGACGGACGGTCACAAGCACGACGGACCATCATAAGCTCTGTAGATGGTCTCTTCTGCATTTCTTCGCTCAAAATCTCCGCATTCATCTTTAGACAGATTTCCTGCAAAACAAAGAGAAACTTATATAAAAATTAGCACGAAAAGGCTTTTGGACATACTAAACTTAAGGAAAAAGTATTAATAATACCGTGAAACCACGATATATCAACACCCTCAACTTAAATTCGTTGTTTGTTCTCAAGAGATGCACTATGACTCAATACAAAATCTTTGTACAATAGTATCCATGTTTCATCCTTTGCAATCATTTGGCTATCAATATCGATTAATCTCGTCAAATCTATGCATGCTATCACTATTAGGCTTGAATTATGTGGGATCAGAACATGACACAGACTCACCATGCACTAACACCTATTCTCTTTAATTTCTCTCCGAGGTGCTAATAATTCTGGTATTGCAACTAGTGTCCTCACTTTAAAACAAAATCCTCATTTTTCACACAATGATTTCAGTTTGAGTAGAAGGATTACTTTTCAACACTCTCTCTCAGAATAAAGTCACGCTCATTCATACCTATTGCCATAAGCTTGCCCTTATTTTCACTGCCTTAAGTTCGCTATACAACCCTTAGGATCACGATAGGACTTTTTTAGCTAGTAACATAGGCTCAAGGTCAGGTAGGGTATACTTTAGTGACTTTTTGCCCTCCTTGACATCTCGGCTAAACCTTCTACTTTCTATCATTTTATCTCGCCCAGTTTCTCAAATTCTTTCACCTTGCTATTTTCTCTTCTTTCTTCATTTGTGTAAGCGACTCTCTTCTTTTCTTGCTTGTATTTCTTGTATATTTTTCTTTTTCTTTACTTTTCTTTCAACTGATTCTTGAGTCACTTTACTTTTGTTCTTTCTCTATCTTTGTTCTTTCAACCCCACTTTCCAGAGAATTCCTCATAATAGCCACCCTCAACTCATGGCTTTGCCATGAGTCAAGGTACACAATACCCAAAGTTGGGTCAGGGCCATAACGAAGGTTGTTTACTGCATTAGCCACCCTCAACTTATGCTTTTGGCATAAGATGAGGTGCACATGTCCAAGGAGGGACCAGGGCCAACACATTGTTCCCAGAAAAGATCAGTTGGGGTGAAAGAGAAAGGTCTAATTTAAGCTCAGATCATTTGGATCAAAGAAGGACAAATTTTATTTGGTTTCTTTTATATAGGCTAGAAATGGGATATATTGACTAAGGGCCTATGATCCTTTCCTAATTGTCTATTAGAGCTTACTTTTAGCAGGACTAACCAGGCAAGTTCTAGATCAGTACCAATAGTGGACTATTTACATCTTCCTCACACTCACTTCACATCTCATCACTATACCAGATTATCAGACACCTAGTTCGAATTTTGGACTTAGGGTAATGCAATGGTGTACCTCTATGTCATGCTTAAAGTTACACATTTATCAGTTACTAAGCCTAGTCATGCATCATTTTCTAATTTATCAGGATATCATTTAGCCATCATGCTGCAGAATTAAACTATGTACAAAAGATATAGACATGCCGGTTCAACAGAAAAAGTAATCAGTCTTTTGGGGGGAAAAGAACATAGGCAAGAAAACCCCAAAAGAGGATAGTGAATTGGGCTACTCAGACTTCACCCTAACACTCACTTTACATTTACCCCACCCCCCAAAAAAAAAACATGCAATTGTCCCCAATGCATAAAAATTTAAATACTAGAGTGGTAGGTGAAGCAAACCTGTGGCGCAAAGTGACGTCGATCAGCAGGCTGGTGGGTTCGGTTCCCCGGAACCCACGTCCTCTGAAATTTGGACACCCTCAGTGGTGTCCTCAGCAACAAACTCACCATCAGTAGTGCCTCCTGCGATCTCCACAGTTTGGGAGCTAGACGCCCCAGCCGCTAACTCTGATGCTCTCATCTGGTGTGCCTCCTCCTCAGCAAGTGAGTCTCTCCTTGCAGCCTCCATCTCTCGGCGCTCCTTCTTCCGTGCTCGCACCTCGTCCTCTTCTCGACCCCTACGCCTCTTGGTATGCTCTGGAGGGGGAGGTGGTGGAATCTCTAAAGTGGCAAATAGGGCCGCAAACACTGTGTCGTCAGCAGGCTCGATAGAAGGGGACTCAGACTCCCTAGCCTCTAAGATCGTGTCAATATCTGCGCGAAGGATATCGAACACAGCCTGAAGAGTCGACACGTCCACTGGAGGGGATGGACGGTCTAGCACCCTCAACTCAAAGGCGTCCAAGCGCTGGTGAACCTCAATGATCTTCCGCTCTATATACTGGACCATTTTCCGCTTTAGGCGCTCTTCTTACTCAGTAATAGACTTCTACATCCACGGCTGGATATGATGGATAAGTGTAGCCATTTGCGCCTCTAATTTTTGGACCCTAGCAAGCGGGACCAGCGCCGGTAGAGGGGCTGTGTGAGAGGAGCTCGGGGAAGTGCTACTACCTGGGATAGACTCGCCCAGGGTAGTATCAGTGGACGCCGCCTGCGTAACCGTGCGGGCCTGGGCTACCATATCAGCAAGATCATCAGCAAGTGGGGGAATCTCTGGATGGGGCCCTCTGCGTGGATCCAACTCATTAGCCTCATCTCTGATGAGGCTGACGTCAACAGTGCCCTGCGGGTCTTGAGCTGATCTATGTGCCATATAGGAACACCTGCGGACCTGCAGAGAGAAAAGATCATGCACGGGAAGGGGTAAGTAGTAGTGACCTTGAAAGCCCTCTCGTGTATGACTGCCTGTAGAAGCCATGCGAAATCCACCTCGAACCCGGCTATCATCGCCGCCATCAACACTGCTCGATCCCATGTAACGATATTATCAGCGGCTGTGGGGAAAGGTAATGGCGGATAATCCACCTCAAGAACTTCGCCGTGTAAGTGAGGTTGGCCTTCTTGATGGCCCCTTTTGGCTTGGTCACCCATTCGGCACCCTATCCATCAACTGACAGGTGCAGGACCATCCACCTCTTGGTGGCCTCTCTCAGCGATGGATCGCGCAGGAACTGGCCAATTTTTAACAATCTGCCAGCGGTAGTCAAACTCGGCAGTGAGAGGGGTCCGAGTAGCATCAACACCCTCGCCGTATAGAAACCGGAGAATGGCAGGCAGGGATATGTCAACCTACACGCCCCGTACTCGGACCTACTCCAGTGAGTCCTGTTTGGCGGGGGCAGCTTGCCTATCTATCTGTGATCAGAAAGTCGCTACGTAGGATGCGTAGAACTCTCGGACCATTTCTTCACGGTAACGTCCCAACAGACGTGTTGTCCACTCCAGGCGATGCCTGGTGAAGAGATTGTGGATCTCAGGCATCGTCGGGAGACTCCCTATAAGGACCCGCCGCTACAAGGTGAGTGTTCGAGTTATAACTCCTTTGTCAGTCAGGATCATGGCGTCGAAGTAGACTTGAAATTGCCCGTCGACACACCACCGGTTAGGCTGGTCAGTGGCTGGGATGGGGGCCTGAGCTGGTGAACCTGATGTGGATTCAGAACTGTCAGCCTCATCAGACGAGGCCGACGCTGCAGTGGTGGCGGGTGTGGGAACCTTAGCAGAGCCGGAGGCTTCCTATGACCACGATACTCCTAAGGAGCCAGACGCTCCTCATTCATTTGTGGCTGACCCAGAGGGTGTGCCAGTCAGTGTGAGCTCCTTATCAGACTGGGAGGAATTGACTACGCCGGACGCCACCTTTTTGGGCGTGGCTCTGGGAGCACGTGCAGCACGGGAAGAGGTGGAAGTGCCTGGGGGAACGTACTCGGGGTAACGCTCATCATTAGAGCCAATGACCATGCGGGAAGACGGGGCGACAGACTTCGATCGCCCGCGTGCATTGATTCGATCTTGCTTGGGTGTCATAGTAGATAGTACCTGTAAAGGATAGTGGCAAACAAGACAAGCAAAACAATACTAAAAAATTGAAAATAGTATGTCATTTCTATAGTAACAGTGACACACGACGGGCCAGGTGATGGCTCGTCATGAATATGATGGACCGTCATGGGGTCCGTCGTGTATTACTTAGACTATGTATATATGGAGAACCCTGAAGGAGAGTCTCTGACTATTATGACGGTATGTCCAGGATGGACCGTCACATGTACGATGATCCATCGTAGGTGACCGTCAGAGGACACTTAGAAAAAAATAAGAGACCCTTAGGAAAGGGGTCTCTGACCGTCATAACGGTCATGCAGGACGGACCGTCTGGGGTATGACGGTCCGTCACATGTGTTCGTTGAAGGTCACTTAGAAAAAGTTAGATACCCTTAGGAGAGGGGTCTCTGACTGTCATAACGGTCATGTAGGACGGACCGTCGTGGGTACGACGGTCCGTCACGTGTGTTCGTTGAAGGACACTTAGAAAAAGTGAGAGACCCTTAGAAATAGGGTCTCTAACAACCAAAATGGTTGTGCAGGACGGAACGTCGTGAAGACGACGGTCGGTCACATGTGTCCATTGGGGGACACTTAGAAAAAAAAATGAGAGACCCTTAGAAACAGGGTCTCTGACAACCAGAACGGTTGTGCAAGACGGACCATCGTGAAGACGACGGTCCATCACATGTGTTCGTTGGGGGAGACTTAGAAAAATGGGCAATGGGGTGTTAGGGCTTTTGGAACGGACCCTGTGATGGTCCGTCGTGGGTACGACGACATGTCATCGGGGTCTCGTTCAGTAGATCAGTGACAGAACTGGGGTACCCCATTCATCCCCGATGAACCCAAATCGAACTTGTAGTTTTTTGGACCTACATTTGTCTAATTCAACTACCTAGGAAACCAGCAATGCAAAAGCACCTATGTCTAGGGTTGTAAACACTGCAATTTTGAACATTTTTAACCTAGATTAGACAGAATCTTATATAAAGAAACGAACATATCATGAACAACTAAGCTAATACTAATTAATAAACAAAAATGCAAGATAAATGAGTAGAAATTAGAGACACATACCTTAGAAATGGAGAAAAACAAGATGGGCAAGTACTCGGTGACAAAGAAGACACCCACAACAGCAACTCTGAGTAGTAGATGATAACTTTTAGGGCTTTGGAGAATTTTCAGGGGGGCCGATGATCGGTTGATAGTGGGAGAGAATGTGGAAGTTGAAAAGAGAGTGTAATGGGAGGAATAATGAAGGAACGGGGGTTAAATGAGGGGTTGGGGAGTTTAAATGGTGTAATTTTTTAATAAACGCCAACCGGGTCGGATCGGGTACGCCTCATTAATGAGGCGACAATTCCCCGACGACGGTCCGTCGCAGTTGTGATGACTTGTCATTGGTTCTATCGTGTGTGCCCTAGTTTGAAAATAATAGAAAGACGTACCTGGTAAGACGGAGGGATACGACGGTCCGTCGCAAGTGCAACGGTCCGTTGATGTATCCGTCAGTGACTGTTGCAGAGTAATTTTCTGCAGAATTTCCTGGTGATGTGCCTGCAAATTTAAAAACCCATTAGTAGAAAAATGCTACCATTACTAAAAAGACTATAAGTATTGTGTTGCCCCCCAACAAGTCCTGATAAAATGTCGCGGCACGACTGGGGACACTTGATTACTCAGACTTCATCAAGATGGTATGCCTCTATCACTTCATTCCCCGATGCTTTATGCCCAAATAGAGTTTTATTCATTCTCTATTCATCTTAAACCGCACTCCCTCCTTGGCTTTTAACTCAACTACTTCATGAGGGAGTACTTGGGTAATCAAGTAAGGGCCAGTCCATTTGGACTTGAGCTTGCCCGGAAGACAAGGCACCCCAGAACTGTCTACAAGCACCAAATCCCCATCCATAAACTCTTGTTTTGCACTTTTTTCTTCATTTTCTTTCTTCATCTTTTCTTTGTGGGATATGGCTGATACAGATTTGAGCTCACCACTCTACCTCATGGTCCTAGAAACGTTGAAGTTCGCTTCTTCATTGTTCATCCGAAATTTCATTTGCCCCTTTTCCATATCAACTAAGGCTCTACCTGTAGCAAGGAATGGCCTCCCAAGAATAATAGGCACTTCAAAATTGACTTCACAATCAAGAATAACAAAATTTGTCGGAAAGATGAATGACTTAACTTTTACTAGCACATCATGGAGTATCCCTATAGGCCTTTTCACTGTCCGATCAACCAACAGTAGCCGCATCGCAGTGGGTTTTGGATCCCCCAAACCAAACTTCTTGTAGATCGAGAGGGGCATGAGATTTATGCTTGCCCCCAGATAACATAATGCTTTCGCAAAATATAATGACCTGACTGTACAAGGAATAGTGAATGCACCCGGATCTTCTTTCTTTTGTACGAGGGACCTTGTAGCAATAGCACTATAATGCTGCAATCTATCATCATCCTCAAAAGTGACCGATCTTTTCTTGGTTACCAGATCTTTCATTAACTTGGCGTAACCCAGCATTTGTTCTAAAGCTTCTACCAAAGGGACATTGATAGAATGTTGCTTCAACATTGTTATAAAATGCCGATATTTACCATGCTCGGTCTTTTTCACTAATCTCTGAGGGAAGGGTGTGGTGGTCTAAGCATGGGAATTACATTCATAGGGACTTCTGTATCTTTTTCTTGTGCCCTCTTCTGCTTCACCAATACACTTTACCACCTTATCATCATCCTTTCTCACCTTTTCCTCATTAGACGACATCGATGGGTCAATGGTTTGCTTACCATCCCGAGTAGTGATTGCCATACAGTGTGCATCATTTTTTGGATTTTTGACAGTGTTGCTAGGAAGAGTGCCCGTCTGCCGTCTGTTCACTGTCCCAGATAATTGGGCCCTTTGCAACTCGATCTGCTTAATCGATATTGCATGTGTATCAACTTTTTGCCCAATGCTTGCTAAATAACACATTAACTCTTTAATGTGTTCATCACTAGCATCAAACATCCTCATCATTTTTTGCAACATATCCTCAACTCGCGCCATACTATCTACACCATCCCTAGGAGTAGCTTCACAATTTTAGGGAGGGACATAGGGCCCATTCCTATCATTTCTATTACCGTAATTACCCCTGTTAAAGTTATTGTCGCGTTTGTAGTTACCATCTCGGACATAATGACCCTCACGGTTGTAGTTACCATAATTCCGACCTTGGTTTCCTTGACCTTGGCGCCAATTATCCTGATTTGAGCCTTGGGCGCTTGGTTGGAAACCCCCAGTCTGTTCATTTACTGCATAAGTGTCCTTCGCATAATAGCATTCATCATTAGGAGGTGGTGGTTTAGACAAGTAGTTGACTCCATTTATCTTTTCTGCACCCCCAGTGACATGTTTTAGTACAACCCCAAGCTCGGTTTTTATCTGAGCCATTTCTTCACGAATCTCATCTGTGGCTGGGTTGTGAGTGGAGTGCACTGCGAAGGTGTTTCTCCCTGTATCAGACTTCCTAGTACTCCAAGCTTTGTTATTTCAGAAGATTTTCTCTAATTTTTCAGCGATCTCAGCATAAGGACACTCCCCATAAGATCCATATGCTATAGTGTCCAACACCGCTTTATTGTTATCATCCTGTCCCCGATAGAAGTATTCCTTCAGTGACTCATCATCTATACGGTGATTTGGGACACTTCTCATGAACGAGGTAAATCTATCCCAAAAACTACTAACTGACTCTCCTGGTTGTGCCACAAAGTTATTCACTCTATCTTTGTGATTTAGTTTCTTGGAGACCGGATAGTAGCGTGCTAAGAAAACATCCATTAGTTGGTTCCAAGTGAAGATTGAGTTGTATGGGAGCTCAGTGAACCATATAGCAACCTCTCCCGTTAGAGAGAGAGAGGAAACACTCTGAGCCATATAACATCTAAATCCAAATCAGGCCTCCCTACACAGCTTTTACACACTGCCCTTACCTTAACTATATGGGCATGTGGATCCTCGGAAGGTAGCCCTGAAAACAAACTTCTGGCAGTGAGCATTTGCATCAGGCTACTAGTTACCACAAAGGTGTGGCTTGTGGGTAGAGGAGGCAAGACAAGTGGCCCATCGGAGTCTGCTATGTTATCATAGCCTCTGTAGTATGCTAGGGGCCGTTGAGCGGGATTTTGTCCCCTCTGTTGGTGTTTACTTGGAGCATCGGGTAACATTTGACCATGAACATCAACCGGAGCTGGGATGTTCTGGTTCGGATCATCATCATTTATTCCCAAGTTTTGATTCATATTGCGCAGTGTACGCTCTAATTCGTGATCGTAGGAAAACAAGAGTTCTCTTTCTCTCCGTGTATTTGGCATACAAGGAGGATAGTTCTGAAAAAAATCAAAAACAATAAAACAAAGTAAAATCAAGAAAATATCAACTAAACTATAGTAATAAGTTCAAGTTAATCTAAAAGCTACTTTCCCCAGCAACGGCGCCAAAATTTGATACGCTCAAACTTACTTCTCAAATAAGAAGTAAAGCGGTCTTATCAAGTAAATAACCCAACTAGTGAGGTTGGGATCGTTCCCATGAGGAAAATAGTCTAGACTTAACTTCAATATATTATTACTTTTGTTTAGTCAATAACTTCCTTGGAAAGTAAAAACAATAAAAGGGAGGTTTCTATTTCTAAATGAATAAAAATAACTACCTAAATTGAAAGAGACACTTAACAACTTTGAATGTTGGATTTTAATCAATTAATCAAAGTAACTAGGATTTACGTGTTCCCCACAGGTTAAGAACTTGATAATTCTAACTATAATAATTCTTTCCTAGTATCTTGCATGCAAAGTGATAATTTATGTATTTCTAAATCCTTGGTCTGGCATCTAGAAAATCTCACTCCGCACCTTGGTCCGGCTACGTGTGTTGCTATCCTAACCCTTATCTTTACCTAATATTAAGCATCGTATTCGATATTTGACTAAGTTATTACCTCGTACCAATCAAGACTAGCCTATTAGATAGTATACACTAAATCTATGTTGATAATTCTTTTCCTATTACCTACCTCCTTTGTCCTGCAAGTAGCATTAAGGCGAGTTCTAACGTTGGCCATCCGTTAAAAAGTCTTCTAAGCGAAGGAATTATGAATACATGTAAGACACTATTCTAGAATTGTTATTTTAATTAGGTTTTATCTCATTATTTGCCTATGGTTCCCACAACCCTACTTATGGAGTTTAGTTACCCATAGTCATAATTAAAATATTCAAATATAATAAATAAGAATTCATGTACTTACTTCAATGAGAAAGAGTAAAATCCGAAAGTTTGCTTGATTAATAACAAATAATCACTTGCAAGAATCTCAAAGTAATAAAGTAATCTCACAAAAAGTCTAATGATAATCAAGAATCTAAAACTAATACAAAGGGCTCACAATACGGAGTCTAACAGTCTAAGAGTCTAACCTCAAAAACGAGGTTTTTCGAACTATTTATAGAAAATAAAAACCTAATTAAACAAGGACTCTATTTGCTGTAAATTTGCCAAAAACGCGGCTGGGTCGACGGACCTCGCGACGGATCGTCATGGTCACGACGGACCATCATGGACTCCGTCGTCCCATACTTATGCAATTCCTTCCGCTGCTCTCTTCATTACCCTCGACGGCAAGTATGACGGACCGTCATAGGCACAACGGTCCGTCGAGGGTCTTCATTCCAAAACACTTTAACTCTTGGAATATAGGTACTGGGATTACTTCTTTGAACTTCATGACGAACCTGCAGGACCGACCGTCATAGACACGACGGACTGTCACAAGCTTGGTAACCCCACACTTGGTCAGACTTCCCCATCTTCCTTAGCAGCTGCACTACGCTGCCACCTACAGACCGTCACAAGCACGACAGACCGTCATAAGCTCCGTAGGTGGTCTCTTTTGCATTTCTTTGCTCAAAATCTCCGCATTCATCTTTGTACAGATTTCCTGCAAAACAAAGAGAAAATTATATAAAAATTAGCACAAAAAGGATTTTGGACACACTAAACATAAGGAAAAAGTATTAATAATACCCTGAAACGACGGTATATCAGTAGGTTAGCTGGAACATCATGAAACCATCGCTAAGAAAGTCATTAATCTATCTGATTAACCATTGAGAGGCCGCCCTGGAGGACCAATCTTTTGTAGAGGCATTATGGTGAGGTAAGGTTAGAAGTGTTGCCTTGTCGTATGTCTAGTGTGATTGAAATAATCTATGACAAATAAGGCTAGCACCGAGTGAGTATTCTTTCGGAGTGACTCTTCTTATGTTGAGAATAGAGGACAATGAAACCCTTGATATTCCTTAACCATGTGCGTACATGGGAAATGTCCCAGTTCTAGTCAATTAGAACAGCCTCTTTTGGAGTAGGGAAGACTCCTTATTCCATGCCTAGCTAGTATGGTCTATGTAGGTTCATGTCTATTCTCATCATGTGGGATAGATTCTAGTATTGGATAAGTTCTAGAACGTTTATGTAGTGGAATTAGACGCTATGTACACATGGAAGAAGTAGGTTTTGATGGTGCTAGGATGTCGGTTCCCTTGGTCTTTTCCAAGACCATTATCTGAAATACTCTAAATGCTTAAAATAATCTTAATTGACTGAATGAGTGATTATAACTTGAGTTAATGTATGTTTAATAAAATTATCCTATCTAGGGTAGCTTTAAGGTTTGGTTAAGTAGGCTTGAAGAGGGTGTAAAGGCGGCCTCTTCATGTTTTGCTCAAGTGAATAACCTCAGTAGGTGATTTAAATGCTAAATAGATTAAAATATTATCTTAGGTAGACTTAAGGATTGTTTAGGTTTTCTTTAAGAGGGTGTCTGTGTAGTCTTTTGTTGTCTTACTTAAGTAAGTCTTAGGATAACATTTGGTAGGAGAGCCATATCGTTATATGGTTTGAAGTTATGTTAAGGCGATATTGTGTATTACTTGGAATGTGACTTCTACGTGAAGTTGGTGTTGAATGTGGTTTTTATACTTTTGTAATGAAGTTTTCCTCAAAACAACATGTTTTACATAAATGTCCTTTTAGCATGATTTTATTGCGTGTCACCATACTTAGTGCATTTTAATGTACTAATCGATATGTGTTTTATCTCTAAAGGTGTAGGTGGCAATTTGGAGGAATTATTCAAGTGAAGCTTGGATATTAGCATTCTTCCAAGCAAGTTGTGCTATGTCCTCAATAGATTCAAGGACATAATTATGTTTAGTTTTTTGTTGCAAAGACGTTGTAATAGACATTAAATATTTTCTATTTCATTGATGTATGGGTTGTGACCCAAGATATTCGTGTATATAAGATGCCTATGAAATACTTAACATTTCCTATCTTTTCTATATATGAGTTTGGAGATAATGTTTTTTAAAATTTTAATTCTACTTTTCATCAAGATTTATGCAATGAATGACATCTAAGGGCTTGCAAGAGACCTCTGAGAGGTTGAATACATCGTGTGGAGACTTGAGAATGCCATTTCTTCTAGGGTATACTCTCGGACGATTACTGTCATATCCGGGGAGCACCCCCTATACGTAACCGGCGTCGTCGTCCTCTTTGAGAACTAAGACTAGCCTCTTAGCAAACATCATTACATTAATAGGTTAAAAATGTGGAAAATTCAATTTTTTTTGATTACTTATACATTGTGGTTTACATAGACCTCTACGTACATGCAATATATTCATATCGAGTATACATAGACCCTTCATATAAGAATATTACATAGTCTTCTACTTTTACTGCACATGTATAGTATAAGATAGTCTCATAAGAAGTCTATAACATTGTTTCATTTTAAACCATCTAGAGAAGAGTATCACAATTTACATCAATAATTATAGTCACATAAAGGCTTTAATACTATAGTACCAAAATAAAAGAGAATGAACAAAGTGTCTTTAAGACTAGACAACATCCAATAGGTAGATAATGACATCATCCTAGGAAAGTAAGGACCTACAAAACTTGGAAGATAAGAATCGAAATAGTCTTCAAAGTCTTCTTTAATATCAATGGCCGAATCTTACTTTGTAGTAAACATCAAACATGGGTTAGTACACACTTATAGTAAGTATGAGTATATGCACATTAAACAATTGAAATCATGCTAAATAGGACATTTGATCAGAACCATGCCAAAGTACTTTGAGAAGCCTTATGCACAATTAAGAACCCATATAAACCAATAATCACATAGTACATAATTCAAACCCATATACGACACAAGACCAACATCAACAAGTAAAATAGTCAAGTCAACATAAACAAGAGTTGATAACATCATAATATAATCAAGACCCTTACTCATAACCCACCATTTATCCTACAAGTGGAATGACCAAGCAAAGCCCCATAACCTTACTCAATCAAGTCACATGCAGACAAACATAATTGAGCACATGATCAAGACAACTCTATCATAAAGTTATAACATCAACAAGCATGCATAGGAGTTCATAACATCCTAAGTAAATCAAGACCATTACTCGTGAACCCTCGTTAAGTCCACTAGTGCAATGACTAAGAAAAAGCCCCATAACCTCACTCAATAAAGTAATCCCAACAAGAACCATAAATAATGTCCAATTTCACATAGCATATCATTAAGAGTACATAACATGATACTTTATCATGAGAGACCAAACCTATGTTCATAAGTGAAACCAACATCACATAGTGTCATTAACATGTAAGATAATCACATACATATAATTTACATTTATAAGTATATACATACATAAGAACATCCTTCAAAGACTTCCCTCAAGACAAACTAGTGTAAAGTATAGGTTGATTCGCATACCCGTACCTAGACTAAGCTAAACCCCTTAGGTCATCCTAGTTACTGTTCACTTCATACTTAATTTTTCCTTTTTGGAACATCTTTCCTTAGCCGACATAGAGCATATGAGCTAATGTGGAATTCGGTGTCATGGAATCCTACACCAAAAGAATGCGGACTACTTGGCAAGGTAGTACTAAAACATGAACATAGCAACTATGTGGATCCACTAGCTAGTAACCCTATGCTAGCAACATAGTTCAAGAACTAGGAGATGTAGTTGGGACCCTCTTCATCCTACATACATTATAGTCTCAAATCTTATGAGTACGTTAGTGATCCTACCTTCTCTATGTGGGAAGGCACACTCCTCACTCTAATTCACTCGGTGCTAAGCTAGAGTCCCTTTTTGAAATTTCTTTAATCACTCGGTGCTAAGATAGAGTCCCTTTTTGAAATTTCTTTAATCCTTGATTAATAATCATAGATTAATTTAGGTCATAGGGTCTATCCCTTATATAATCATCATCATAGCTCAATTAGAATTGCATAAGTATTTTCCTTTCATTACAATTCATATTTTCCTTTCATTCCAATTCATATATTTGAGGTTAGCACATTTAAATAATCACACCATGATAAGGCACATTGGTAAGTTATCATTATCGTAATAACATTTACATCTTAGCCAACAACTCATAAACAATAGTTCAGGACATTCCAATTCAACATCATACCAATCCTAATTAATCTTAATCATAAGGTATTATTCTATATTACTTCATCACTAAACACTACTAATCATCATTGAAGTAAATAATTGAGATCACAAGACTTACCCCCAATCTCCTTCACGAATCATTATCAAGGTCTTTCTATCAACCATCCAATTCAACCTAGCAATAGGTTTAATATCATAACACAAGACTAAACAACATGATTTTAAAGTCAATTGAATCACTACAAAACAATTCATTACTATTTCACATCATAGGTTTAGAGATATAGGTCAAATTCATGATCTACTTCACAACCTAGGTTAATTACTCATGAACTAGCATAATTGGATTACAATATAGTACCATCTACTCATAACTTTGCATAATGACAACATAGAATATTAATTCACACATTAACCAAGCAAATTGTATCATACAAATAGTTCAATTCAAGATCACAACCGAGGGTTAAGGGGAAAAGGTCATCTTTCCACAACTAGGACAATGGATCAAGAAGTAGTATAACAGAGTCATAATGGAAGACCCCAAAATGAGTTAGGGTGTATAGATCCTAACATGTTTTTAAAATGGCTATAATGTCCTAAAATTGTTTAGAATATGGCATTGAGGTAGTGACTAATGATTTAGGTAAATATGATGTCAAACGTCAAGGGACGACTAAGATGTTTGATGACTATTCATCTATGTGCCTCATGTGTCTATACATGCTTAAGTTGTATGATTTTTAATACATAATGTTTTATGATATTTTGATAAAAAGGCATGATGCATGATTTCAAGTAAATATTCCCTTTTAAATGCATATTTTTGCATTGTTGCCTTATTTAGTGCATTCTTGTAATAAATCCATTCTTTTCTACCTTTCTACACAAAGTGTAGGTTATGGATGCTTAAAGTATGTCTTTAATGGTGAGGAGCTTGATATGTGAGTCAAAGCTCTAGGAAAGGAATCCGTAAGTCCAAGGATTTCCTAAGGTCTAGCTTACTGTAAAGTCTAGTAATATTTTACTTATGACTTATGTTGTAAGGGTCGTGTCCCCAATAAACTCTAATGACATTGAGTCGAGGATGGAAAATAGAGACTAGAGTCTTAAACTACGTATTATGATATTTTGTATATATTTGAAGCAATGTTCTAGCATATGATGTGCTATGGAAGTATTAAAATTTCCGCTAAATTTACCTATCACAATGCGATGAATGATAACTATGGTCCTGTATAAGACCTCGGAGAGGTCAAGTACTCCATGTTACTTCTAGGGGGTTCTCCCCGAATGTTACACATAATACAATTTCTTATTGGAAGAAAACCCCCTTGAATTTAATCTTTTTTTGAAATCAACTTTGAGGAACAATTTGGGGAAAGAGATCCCAAATGCGAAAAGAATCCCATACCTTACTAATTGATGAAGTTTTATGGAGAAACCTTGATCTTTTGCATCCCTATAACCCCCCTTTTGTTGGACTTCTATGGGTTTTCTTTAGGAGAGATAAAGAACAGAGAAGGAAGAGCAATTGGGTTTTGGGAATTAAAAGAGTTAGGTTTAGTTTAATTAGGCTAGGTCTTTATATAGAGGCGCTTAGTTAAATCAATTGAACCTCCCCTAACCATTAATTAACTAACTAACAACTTAAATAATTAAATGAATTAATTAAAACATGGTAGACAATATAGGAACCTGACCTATGAGACCCCAATTGACGGGCCGTAGGTCAGTCGATGCCCTAGTGCCCCTTCGTCCTGCATAGCATTCGTTGGTGACAGAGACTGGCCAAAACAAACCCCTCACGAAATTAACTAAAGGAACATCGACGGTGGTCATCGATGACCTATCGATTGGCCTACGCCTCGTTGGTTGGCAATCATCTATGGTACAGTCTTTTGTCAGCTTTTTACCAAACATGAAGGTCCTACTGAAGGGCTCTTTGGTTGGTCCTTGGGGAGTCGTACCTGGGGCGTTTCGAGTATAAACTAACTTTGATACGTTTTTTACACCTTTCCACTAAATTTCATCATTTTATGACTCCTAAAACTTAGTCAAATAGGCTAAGGCACACTAGCACCTCTTGAACTAGTTTCTGGACGTCATGGACGTTCCTTGATGTTTTGATTCTAGAACTTCCTAAATGACTTATATACAGTAGAGTTGACTTCAAAAAAGTGTTACAACTCTTAGACTCTCATGTTAGGCTCTATATTAGGCTTTAGACTTTCGGAGTATTACATTATCCCTCCATAGGAACATTTCATCCCCGAATGACACTAAATTTCTTTAAAAGGAAGGAATAGACTCAAGACTAGCAGCCCAACCACAACAACACACCAAAACATGAACATATTAATCATGACATTAACACATATAATTTCAAAACTTCAATTAGTACACATAAGAGCTCAAAAGCACAAGATGAGGAATTTCATTCACACAACAACATAAGCTCAACATATGACTAGGGAATCAATTTTTTTATTGACAAAACTCAACCTATCAATATGCCTAATATCATTTCATAAAGACCCAACGTACCAAAATCACAACATAAACTCTAAACAAGTAAATAAATATTTTCATTTTTAGGCATAAAAATTCAGTATAACTCATTGTAACATGCACCTTTTTGCACAACTTCACCAAAAATCAAGGTAATTTCAGGTAAGCTCATTATTTTCACTACAATTAGGAAAAACTAACCATAGTTATCAAATAGATGAGGATAATGGGAGTTCATGTCTGCCTCGACCTCCAATGTTGCACCCTCAACTAGGTGATTCTTCTGTAACACCTTTACAGAAGCCACCTCTTTCTTCCTCATTTTATTTACTTGTTTATAATGGATTTTAATTGGAACCTCCTCATAGGAAAGTTTATCTTGAACACCTAGACCTTCAATAGGAAGAATAGACTTGGGATCACCAATACACTTAATAAGCATGAAAACATAGAAAACTGGATGAACTGAAGCCAATTCACTAGGTAACCTCAACTCATATGCCACCTTACCAATCTTTTGCAAAATTTCATAGGGACCCACATAACGAGGACTCAAGTTCCCTTTCATGCCAAATCTCACCACCCCTTTCATAGGTGAAATTTTTAGATACACCTTATTACCTTCTTCAAACTCTAAATATCTTCTCATATAATCTGCAAAAGACTTTTGTTGACTATAGGCTGTTTGCAACCGGTTTCTTATGAAATGATATTTGTCTAAGGTCTTATAGATAAAAGCGGGATCAAGAAGCAAAGACTCACCAACCTCAAACAACTCAATAGTAGACCTACACCTCCTACCATACAAACTATTCCTTTAATGTAAATGATATATACAAGCTCCTCAAAAGGCAAATGCTTATCCCAATTTTCTTTAATGTAAATGATATATACAATCTCTAAGCATATCTTCAAAAGTATGAATAATACGTTTCCCTTGACCATCTGTTTGAGGATGAAAAATGGTGCTTAACTTTACTTGAGTACCCAAACCTTTTTAAAATGACCTCCAAAACCTAGATGTAAACTGAGCATCTCTATTTGATATGATGGACAAAGGAACCCCATGGAGAGTCACTATCTTGCCAATCATAGATTCTGGCATAATCTTCCGCTGAGTAAGTAGACTTTATAGGAATAAGGGAGCGGATTTGGTCATTCTATCCACTACCACCCGTATAGAGTCATATTGCTTTTGAGTCCGAGACAACCCATCTATGAAATCCATGTCAACATCTTCCCACTTCCACATAGAAAAATTAAATTTCTTATAGTAAACAACTTGCCTTTTGGTGCTTGGATTTTACTTTTTGGAAATGGGGATACTTTGCAACAAACTACATAATGTCCCTTTTTAGGCTATCCCAACAAAACCCCTATCGAAGGTAATGATACATCTTTGTAGAACCTGATAGAATAGCTTAAAGGTCTCCATGAGACTCCTAAGGAATCTTATTCCTCAAATCATCCACACTGGGCACACACAATCTTCCTTGGTACCTAACAACACCCCCAGGAGGATGATTAATTTATCTTTCCAAGGACCGATTCTTTCAACTCTATCAATAATGGATCAAGGTGTATCTTAGACTTAACCTTAAACAAAAACTAAGACTCGGAGTTATGATGTACCACAACACCATCATTTGGAGAACCTTCAATTCACACCCCTAAATGATGCAACCTATGAACATCCTTCACTAGGTTTCTCTTTGCTTCTTCTATGTGGGACAGAGTTCCCATGGACAATTGACTTAGAGAGTCCGCTACCATATTAGACTTGCCGGGGTGATAGAGAACACTCATGTCATAGACTTTCAACAACTCTAACCATTTCCTTTGCCGGATATTCAACTCCTTTTGAGTGAATATGTATTGAAGACTTTTCTGGTCCATATACACATCAACGTGAACCTCATAGTGATAATGCCTCCATAATTTCAAGGAAAATACTATGATTCCTAACTAAAGGTCATGAGTCGGATAATTTTTTTCATTAACTTTGAGTTGCCTAGACACATAGTCTATAACTTTGCCATGTCGCATAAAAACACAATCTAACCCGACTCAGGATGGATAATATATGCCACAAAACCCTTAGTACCCTTTGGTAGGGTCAATATCAAAGTGAAAGTAAACCTATACTTGAACATTTGCAAGCTCTTTTCACATGCTTTCGACCACTCAAATTTCACATTTTTTTTAGGTCAGGGTTGTCAAGGTAGAAGCAAGAGATGTTAACCCATCGACAAACCTTCTACAATAACCGTCTAGGCCTAAGAAACTCCTAATATCCATAGGATCCAAAGGTATAGTAAAATTTTTTACCGTCTTGGTCTTCTTTGGATCAACCTCTACATCCTCACTAGAGGTGATATTGTAACATTTTTAAAATGAAAAATTTATCGCAAATCTTATTAAAGGTTCCATGAGGTCTAGACAGTGTTTTTAGTCCATTCCAATGAATATAGGTCATTTAGGATGTTTAGAAACCAAAACATCTAAGATAGTCCATAACGTTAAGAAGTTGGTTCAAAGAGGTACTACCGTACCTTTGCCTATTTTACTAGCTTTAGGAGTCAGAAATGCATGAAATATGGTAGAAGGGTGTATAACATATGTTAAAGGAGATTTATGGTGAAAATGTACGGGTATGAATCCCCAAGGACAACCAAAGGGTCCTTCAGAAGGACCCTAGCATGTAAGAGGCAACACTGCCTAGGCAGTGTGCAACCATAGAAGACAAACAATGACTCGTGTATGGATCGACGGGGAATCTATGACAATCATTGTCCCACACTTAGAAAAAATGGGGAATCCCTTGCCTGCACAACTCTCTGACCAAAACTATGGTTGTGCAGGACGGAGGGAGGGGTGTCTCGTCGATTGACCCACGATCCGTCGATCGTGGTGTCGTCGATTGGACTGTGATTTTCCTGCATATATTAAATTAATTTCATTTAATTAGTGAAGGGGTTAGGGGGTTAGTTAGGAGTTTAAGGGAGTCTAATTAGGTCAATTAACCCCCATATAAAGACTTGAACCCTCATTAGTCTAAACACCTCATAAAATAAACTCTTTTTCTTCTCTCTTCTTTCTCTCTCTATTGGAAGACACCATTGAAAACAAGATAGGGGGAGGTTTTGGGGGCTTGCAAGGGTAAATTTCACTATCCAATCTTCATCCAAACGTTGAGGTATGGGACCTATTCACCTTTGAGATATCTTTCCTCAAAGGGTTCATTCAAAGAATTTCCAAAACATGAGTTTTCAAGTGGGTTTCGTCTAATCTCGAAATTAAAGTTAAGTATTGAGTTTTTGATGATTTATTTATGTTATATTGAATAGATTAACATTTATTTTAACTTTATTATGATAATTTTTGATGGTTTGGTCTAAATTTAAGAAGATGTTCCTCAACCCCGAACCTAAGTTGTGATCTTGACCTATATAGTATAATGTTCATTCAATTGACTTGGTTATTGATGAAATTACTATCCTATGGTGTTATTAAGAATATATTAAGATGTCTATCATTCTATTTCTTGAGATATGATTTAGGTTATGGAGTATATTGTGACATTGACCTAAGTATCTTGTCTTATTCTATGATCTAGTGTTGAACTGTGTCATAGAGATGCAATTGACGTTGTTATCTTATTTGTTATCATTATGTGATAATTTTACTTCTATATTTGGGTTTAGTTATGGTTTGATGGTAAGAACTTTGTGATGAACTATGAATAAGACTTTGTAAGTCTTGTGATCCCTATACTTTACTTCAAACTATATTAAATTGTGATTAACTCATGATATTGTGTTGGAGTTTGTCTTGTTTAGGATTGATAGGGTGGTATGATGTTTGATTGAATGTCTTTACTATGGTTATGAGGTTGATTAAAATAAAATGCTATAAGGATGTTGATAACTACCAATGTGCCTTATTAAGAATGAATATGTAAATGTGGTAACCTTACTTATATGAATTGTGATGAAAGGACTATACTCATGCAATTCTTATTAAGCTATGATGATGATGATTATACAAGGTATATACCCTATGACCTAGACTAGTCTATGATTGATAATTAAATACACTAATGACATTTCAATAAAGCGATTTAGCTTAGCACCGAGTGAACTTGAAAATGGGAGATGATGACTTTCCATAGACGATGATTTACCCTATAGTTCTATATGTGATGTTGACTCCCCTTTGAGAAATACTCATTAAATGAATACCCACGAGAGGAGGACCCAATTACAAAGTGGCATGAAGAGGGAATACCTATATCTTAGTTCTTGAACTATGTTGCCCCCATAGGAACACTAGCTAGTGTATCCACCTAGAAAGCTATGTTTATGTTTGGGTTTACTTTGGCAGGTAGACCACCTTCAATCGGTGTAAGGTTTTACAACACCGGATTCCACACTTAGATCTTGTGTTCTATGTCGGTTAAGGCAAGTGTTCCCTAAAGTAAAATGAAGTAATGAAGTATAAACTAACAAGGGTGACTTAAAAGGTTTGACTTAGCCTAGGTAGGGGTGTGGGACTCTACCTATGCCTTGCGCTAGTTTTCATTAAGGGGGGATTTAGGAAGTTGATATTGTGTATGTATATACTAATAATGTAAATGATGATAGTATGTTGACTTTGCATGCAAATGATATCATATGGTGATGGTTATGCTTATGAGCATGTATTTGGTCTATATTGTTAAGGTATGATGTTATGTATCATTAAGGGTCATATTATGTAAAGTTGGGCATTGTTCATAGATTCTTGTTGGGATACTTGATTAAGTAAGGTTATAGGGCTTTGCTTAGTTATAACACTTGTTGACTGGAAAGGGATTCATGAGTACTTGTCTTGCTTATTAAGCCATGATAAACTCTTATTCATGCTTGTGATGTTATTCTTTGATGATAGGGTTGTAGTAGATAATGAGTTCTTGTATTATGGTATGCATATTACTTACTTTTCCTAAATAAATATGTCATTGTTGCTTGGTATGGCTTGTTTGATTATGCATAAAACTTTTATAGGATAAAATGACATGATTTAACTAAATGTCCTTTCTAGCATGATTTGACAATATATGTGTATATGGTCTCATACTTACGACTTGAAGAAGGCTTGGATATTCTCTACCATCCAAGTGGGTAGGTCCTCATTTCCCGAGGGCGATACCAATATTGAGCTTATGTTGTTGTTTTGTTCTAAAGACTTATATGTTCCTTCTATTTTTATTTGAGTACGATTTGTATAAGCCTATATGTGGCTTCTTTAAATTGATGTAGGGCTATGTTCAATTTTTTATGATCGTTTTAGATGGTTATGAGATGAGACTATCTTTAAGACTATGTTCTACCTTATATATATATATGTATGTGCAATAAAAGTAGAAGTCTATGTAATAATGATGTTTATAGGAAGTATATGTAGTTTCATGATGTTTGGAGATCAAACGTCTTAGAACGTCTAAGATGTTCAAAAGTTAGCCTTTGAGACGTTCATGTGTGTGTTGAGTGTGCCTTGCATGTTTGGATGTGTTTTATGTGTGAATTTTGGCTGAAATTCTAATGGAAGGTCTTTAACATCTTAAAGTGTATATTAACATTGGAAATGTCCAGGTACGACTTCCAAAGGGCCACACAATAGGGCCCACAAGAAGGACCCAAAGTATGTTGAGACACTGCCTTGGCAGTGTCAATCGACCGAACCAAACGACTTACCATTTGTTGAAAAATGGCCCGTCAATGAACGTGTACTAGATGGACACTTATGCTAGAAAAGGATCAGCCGAAGAACATCCCACGAGCCAATCAACGGAAGCCAAAGATGGTCTGTCGATGGACCTAGTAAGCGTCGATGGTGGCCATTTGTACTAGCTGTAACAGGCTGCCTGTGCACTATTTCATTAAAGGGGTGAATGGAAAATTCAACGCACATGCTAAACTGACCCTACATGGTTTATTTGGTTATTTTTGGGTGTATATAAGTGATAAAAATTTTGAACATCCCATTCCCAATCCCATTCACACAAATTAGAATTTCCCTCCAAAAAGATTCTCTTTAGAACCTCCATTGAAGGTGAAGCTCAAGAACAGCTTGGAGCTTGGATTTCCATGGGTTCTTCATCACGTTTTAGAGGTTCTTTTAGCTAAAGGTATGGTGATCCTTCATCTCTAGTTAATCTTTCATCTAAAGAGTCCTCTTCAATATTTTCAAAGAAGTTTCATGATCAAATCTTTTCTTCTTCAATCTATCCATGGGTTCTTTCTTAAATTAATTTCAAAAGCATCATATTAATGTATTGATTATTATATAATGGTTTCGACGTGATTTTCAATCCAATTGCATGCTGAAACCATGTCCGTTCCCAAACTCGATTTAGCCCTTGCATGGGCATTGTGATTGTGGCTTGTTATTGGTTGAATTGTGATTCTATTATGTTGAATTGCTTATGTCTACTGTTTATTATGTATAATGTTAGTTAATTGTTGATGAATGATCCATGTTTATCAATATATGAAGATTTGATTATGTCTAGCCTATATCTCTATGTGTTCACTGAAACCTTGCCTCTAGTATTGTGTAGGGATAATTGTATCTACTGCCTTACATGGATGTTATTTATGAATGGAGGATAAGTGTTTCATATGGATCAAGGTTTTAATAGCCTATGTTTTTCTATCTTCCATGTTTTTCTAATATAGCATACTCAATGTAATTTGGACTTTATGACAACTGTGGTAAGATTTCGATTCTGAAAAGATCATCTTAGTTACTGCCTTAGGTTGATATTATGGAAGAGTTGTGGGTATAAATCCTTTATGATAAAAATAAAGGAGTCTTAGTATGAATTGATATAGGTTTCTAGCCTACAAATTGAATGATGTAATGTACATTATGTGACCTTAATTCAAGGGTAGATAAAGCATGAGTTAGACTTGATTATTATGTGTTTAGATACTTCCCAAGATTGATACTATTGTTGAAATATGATTGATGATCCATGCAAGTGAATTGGTTAATGGTCTATGTTTTTCTACCTTATATTTTGTAGCATTACCTTGTAGTAGCTTATGCATGATTTCATATAAGATTATTGTACTTGACCTACTGTCTTATACTTGAATTTTTGATGAAAGAATAGTGATTGTCAATGATGATCAAAGGCTAAAAGATTAGTAAGAAATACTCTACCTCTCTACTTCTCTACTTCTCTATAGTATTGTTATAAGAATTAGCCTTGTATGACATTGTGTGGTATGGTCCACTTATTGTGGTGGTGTTTACTCCTTGTCAATCTATATATGAGTTGATTATGTCCTTGAGGGAAAAATTGATGAATATATGAGTGTGTGGTTATGATGATCACACTGTGTGAAGCTTATGCCTACTTTCCTATTCTAGTTGTGATCTAGGTTTTATGGCTATTGTATAAGCATATGTATATCTATGTTAGGGTAAAGTGTAGGTGCTGTCATTAAAAAGTTATGATTGTTAATAATATCTTACCTATGTACCCCTATTTGAATCAATGAATAGAAAAAGTTAGGAGTCCTAAATGTAATATGATGTTGGCTTGTCTCTTATGCTATTGTGCATTGTGTGGTTTATGCTTGGAAGTGTATTGTGGTCCTAAGAGGGTGGATCAAATCAATGTGTTGATATCAATTATTTTATTATATTAACCAATGTATACACACCCTCACTCTACATGCATGCTTACAAGTAGTATAGGATCATAGTGTCTAATAAAAGGTTGTTCTCATATTCACCAGTTTCTACTACTATGCATGTTAAGATTATACCTATGAAAGTATTATATGTGTTGACTTCACAAGGATGACTTTATAGGTGTGCTAATATGGTAAAGGGTATGCATTGCACATGTGTGCCTTTATAGGATATTTCGTAGGTTTGGTTCTCTATGTACATGAATATAAATGTATGGTCATGTGTGGTCTTAATGTGTTTGTGTGAAAGGAGTGCTCACATATATGTATATACACACACACATGAATGATGATCTAGCCAATAGAGGGTCCTTAAAAGGTGTGCTCAAGTGTACCCTTAACTAGATAGTGCTATTACATATGTCATGTCCATGTGAAAGGGTTCTTCACATGAATTAGGTTTATGAACTCTCATCTATTACCTATGAGCTATGCATATGAGGGGATGACTCTCCTAAGACTATCTTTTATAAAGAAATTATAATAAAGGATTTTCTATAAAGGGAACTTATCTTAGAATCGAGTGAACTTGTAGATGAGGGGGTCGCACCTTTCAAAGGAGGGAAGGATAAAAGGTCCACTAACGGTCCTTACAGGGTGGATAGCCTCATGACCCAATTAAGGTGTAGAGTGATGTTTCCATGATAGCCCCAAGTTCAATAAACTAATCTTTCCACATAGGATCTAGCAATGTGATATAAAGTAAGATGCTAGCATGTGTTAATGTTTTACCTTGGCTACGTAAGAACACCTTCCATTGTTATAAGACTCTAGAACACCAAATTCCATGGTTAGCACCCATGGTTTTAGTGTCGGTTGACACTATAGTTCCCTAAAGTAAAATGAACAATGGAATTAAATGAATAAGGACACTAACTAGGATAACCTAATAGAAGATACTTAGGATAGGTGGAAGTAATGAACCCACCTATACATTGCACAAGTAGATATCTAATGGAGTCCTAGGAAGGTGTTATAATGCATGTGGCTATGTATATGTTCCTTATGCATGGCTTCGTATTATTGGTCTACTTTTTAATGTAGATGTGCATGGTATGAGTCTATATGATGTGGTCTTATTCTTATATGCAATATGTTGGTCTTAATGAATATATGAAGAAGATTGTTGACATGAATGAAGTTGTCTTCACTTGTTGATGTATGAATGGAATAGTAAGGCTTGTGGTCTCATGTTAGGTCTACTAAGTATGTGGGAGGCTATGAGGCTTCACACGTACATTGCACTACTAGATTTAGATAGGGATTATGAGTAAGGTCTCATAAGGTTCTATGTGAAGTAAAATATTTATACGAGCGTGATGACTAACAGTTTACTGTAACGTTCTTATGGTTTTGACATAATGTGTCTATGTTGTACTATACTTCTATTGACGGTAGGTGATGGCTTATATATGAGGTATGATTGATTATTTGTGTACTTAAGGTGATGCATTGAACCAAGTATCACTAGAGGGATTACATGGAAGGTTAAGGAGTTAAAAGGAGAAGTTTACTGTAAGGAGGAAAAGTTCTCTGTTAAGGCAAATAGCTCATTGTAAAGAGACCCTAAGAGTGGCTTAAATTTTATATGTGATTTTATATGATGTTTGCCTTTTGAATATGTCTATATGAAGCATGTGAATGATTTAAATTCTATTGTATAAAGGTTTTTATAAGAAATACTCACAAAGGCATGAAGTATGCTTTCAATAAAATGTCCCTTTTAAAAGCATGTTTTTGCATGGTTCTCATACTTAGTGCATTCTTGTACTAAATCCATTCTTCTTTACTTTACATACAAAGTATAGCTTATGGATGCTTAAGGATATCTATATGATTGAGATTCTTCATATGTGATTCCCAAGCTCAAGGAAAGATAACTTAAGTACAAGGATGTCCTAATGTTTAGTCTACTGTAAAGTCTTAGAAAAATTATATAGTTATGTATTATGTTATAAGGGTCGTGTCCCTATTGTAATCTTATGATGTTGTGTCTAGGATGGCAAAGATATTTAAGGTCTAAATATGTACATATGATATTATATATATATATATATATATATATATATATATATATATATATATATATATATATATATATATATATATATATATATATATGAGATAAAGTTTGTAGCATATGATGTGCTATGAAAAGTTTTAAATTTTCCGCTAAAGTTACAATGACAATGCGATGAATGATAACTATGAGATTGAATAAGACCTCTGCGAGGTCAAGTATGCCATGTTACTTCTAGGGGGTGCTCTCGGGATGTGACAAATTGTGACTTTGTTGAGTTGACGGTAAAGGATACACATTCTAAGGGACTAATCCTTCTTTTTCACGAACAAAATTGGAGCACCCTATGGAGAGATACTAGGCCGAATAAAGCCTCGCCTAGTAAATATTTCAGTTGAGCCTTCAACTCTTTCAATTTGACCGGATTTATCTGATAAATAGGAATGGAAATGGGATTTGTTCCCAGAAGCAGGTCAATACCAAAATAAATTTCTTGTATGAGAGGAATACGGGGAATATCATTAGGAAACACCTCGACAAATTCCCTCACTACGGGGATCGATTTAATGGGAGGAAGTTCGGAGTCTAAATATTTGACTCTTAAAATATGGTATAAACAACCCTTACATATCAACTTACAAGCTTTCAAACAAGAAATGATACGACCTCTTGGAATAGAATTTCCATGTTTTCACTCAAAAACAGGCTCATTTGGAAAGTTAAACTTCACCACCCTTGTCATAAAATATATGAAATTAAACCACGAATGCAACCAATCCATACCCAAAATGACATCAAAATCAAACAAATCAAGTTCTAGTGGTTCAACATGAGTAACTCCATTGGGCAACAATATAGGAAAATTTCTATATACTCTTTTTCCAACAACCAAATCACCCACTTGGTAGACACTAAGAAAGGTTCACTCAAGATATTAGGAAACAGACAAACTTTTTAGCTAATAAAGGGGTAAATAATGACAAGGTAGCGCCGCGATAAATTAAAGCATATAACTCACTTGAAAAGACTTTCAACATTATCACGTCCCGCAAGTACACCTTAAGACCCAAAAAATACGTTAGGGAATCTAGAGCCTAATATGTGAGTCATAAGGTTATAAGATCCTAAACTAATTTGAATATGGTTTAGAGGCATTGTGTAAAGTTTTAAGGGATTTGAAATTCAAACGTCAAGGGACGATCAAGACGTTCGACGACTAGTCACCTATGTGCCTCATGTGTCTATACAAGATTATATCTGAATCAAATGAGATTATTAAGTATTAAAATGATATATAATGAAGTTTATATACATTATATGGAGTTTTGTAATGTTTGAAGGTCAAACGTCCAATAATGTCCAAGACGTTCGTAAGATAACCTTCAGATATGCATGTGTATGTCTTGATGGGGCCTAGCCTGTTTGGACGTGTAACGTGCATTAATTTTGAGTTAAATTGATGTGCGAGGTTTAAAAAAAGTCAAGGTTCGTATTTACACTGAAAACATCCACAAAAGGACTTCTAAAGGGCCCCACAAGAAGGACCCAAGGCTGTCGAGACTCTGCCTTGGCAGTGTTAATCGATTAGTCAAAATGTTGCCCCGTTGGTTGATTGACGCCCAGTCGATGGTGAGGCATATATGGTGAATTATATTGGGGAATTCTTGTCCAAAGTAGACACTCAGACCCAATCGATGGATGGCAAAGAACGACCCATCAATGTACCAACGCCCCATCATTGGGCCCGTCGATGCAGGCTGGTGCATCATAGCTTGCGTACTATTCTATTAAAGGGGGTGAATGGTAAATTCAACCCACGTACAAATATGACCATACTTGATTTATTTAGTTATTTTTAGGTGTATTTGAGGGATGAAACACGTGAACAACCCATTCCCAATCCCTTCTACACGAAATTAACCTAAACTCCAAAATCTATTCTCTGTAGAAACCTCTATTGTTTTTTAAGCTTAAGAACAACTTGTAGATTTAATTCTCATGGGTAATTAACATTTTTATTGGTTTTCAACTAGAAAAAGTTATGGTTCATCTCTAGTTAACCTTCAGTCTAGAGAGTTAATCCCAAAGTTTCAAAAGAGATTTCATGATCAAAGTTCTTCTTCTTCAATCTTGGCATGAATTCTTTCTAAAAACGTTTAAAATAGTTAAATAATGATTAATTGATGCTAATGTATTGTTTTTAATGTTATTTTAATCCAATTTCATGATGAACTTATGTCCCTTCCCAGATTCGATTTACTCATTACATGGACATTGAGATCATGACTTGTTATTGATTGAATTGTGATTCTATTATGTTGCATTGTCTATATATACTTTTATTCATGTGAATTAGTGATGAATTGATTATGAATGATCCATGTGGATCAATGTATGAAGATTTAAACATTCTTAGCTTAGATTTCCACGATTCACTGTAACATTGCCCTTTTATGATTAAATGTTGAATTCGAATAGGCGATGATGATTTTAGCTACTTTTTAAGTTGATATTATGATTGAATTGTAATGATAAATTATCTATGATCAAAGTGAAGAAGGATTGATATGAATTGATCTAGTTTCTTCTAGTCTATCAAGTAGTAACTTGTGACCTTGATGTTGTGATGGTTTCTTCATGACTCGATTATGGTTAATTGCCTTAACTTCTGCCTATATGTATAACATGATGACAATTATGTATAATTGATCTAAGATTAATCGATAACCATGGAATTGGTAGATATTGATTTAGATTCTTCTAACCTATAAATTGAATGTTGTATGTATATGACATGATCTAAATGATAAGGTAGATGAAGCATCATTTCGTTTGAGTGATGATCTCTTAAGATACTTCCCTACATGTGTATTGTTAATAAGTTGTCATATATTATCAATGAAAGCGAATTGGTTTAAAGATCTATTTTCTTTTACTTTCTAGTATATATGTGATGTATTGTATAAGAATGTAATATGATCTTGTAGCGACTTGTACATGGTTTATTTTATGATTATGGGACTTTAGATACTTCCCTATGCTTGAATTATTAATGAAGGAGTAGTAATGGTCAATGATGACCAATGTCTAAAGAATTGGTAAGAATTCTAACTCTTCTACTTCTCTATTTCTCTATAGTAATGTTGATGAAGCCTTGTATGACATCGTGTGGTATGGTCCACTTATGGTGGTGGTGTTTACTTTATTGTCATTATATATGTGTTGATCATGGCCTTGAAGGAAAATTGATGAATATATGAATGAGTGGTTAGGATGATCACCTTATGTGTAACTTGTGCATAGTCATCTACTTTAGTTGTGAATCTAGGTTATGTAACTATTGTTATGAGCATGTGAATGTTTATATAAGATCATGTGTAGGTGCTTCCATTAATGAAGTGTTAATGATTAATTACCCCCTACCCATTTACCCATATGTAAATGTGTGAATATCTAATATGAAGGCGTCTTAAAGTTTAATATCAAGTTAGCTTGCCTCCTATTCTAAATTGTGTTGCATGGTCAATGCTTGAAAGTGTAATATGGTCATAAGATGGTCTCTGCCACAATGTGTTGTTGATGGACATTATGTGAGCATGATGACCAATGTACACAAACACTCACACTTCATACATGCTTAAAGGTAGTAAAGGTTCATGGTGTCTAAATGAAAGGTAGTTCTCATATTCACTAGTGTCTAGTGCTATACATGTTAAGTTTATGTGTATGCAAGTATGAAACATTTTCTTAACTAGGATGACATAATAGGAATACTAGTATGGGCAAGGGTGTGGGACCTGGTCTATGAATTGCACGTGTGTTCCTTAATAGGATAGTTCCAAGATTTGGTTTCTATGTGAATGTATATGAATGTAGGGTCATATGTAGTCTTAGGGTGTTATTTTAAAGGTTTTCTCACATATATGTATACACACACAAAAATGAATGATGATCTACTCAACAAAGGAGCCTTGAAAGTTATGCACAAGTGTATCCTTAACTAGATAGTGTTAATACATATGTTATGTCTCTACGAAAGGATTTATCACACGAATTAGGTTGATGAACTCTCATATATGACCTATGAGCTAATCATATGAGGTATTTACTCTCCTAAGCCTATTTTTTATACAAAAATGATAGTAAAGGCTTTATCTATAAAGGGAACATAGCTTAGCACCGAGTTAACTTGTAGTTGAGGGGGTGGCACCTTCCTAAGAAAGGAAAGTTAAAGGGTCCACTAACAGTTGTCACGGGGTGGATAGCCTCATGACCCAAAAGGGTGTAGAGTGATATTTCTATGAAGGCCCCATGTTCCATAAACTATGCTTGCTACATAGGATCTAGCAAGTGAATTCACTTAGTATATTAGCATTTGTTAATGTTCTACGTTGGCTGGGTAGGAACACCTTCCATTGGTGTAAGGTTCTACAACACCAAATTCCATGTTTAGAACCCATGATCTTAGTGTGGGTTAAGGCTATAGTTTTCCTAAAGTGAAAAGACAATGGAAGTAAATTAAGGACCCTATCTAGGATAACCTAAGAGTAATTTCTTAGTGTAGGTGGGGGTATGGGTTTTCACCTATCCATTGCACAAGTGACTCTTCAGGAAAGTCCTAAGAAGGTGTTCTAATACACGTGCCTATGAATATGTTCCTGAGGTTTTAGTATTGGTCTACTTGATTGTGATAAAATGCATGGTATGAGCCTATATAAATTGGTCTTGATGTACATTCTTGATGTTGTTTTTAAGGACTATATGATGAAGGTTATTGATATGAATGAAGTTGTCTTCAGTTAATATGTTGATGTATCATTTGAATATTAAGGTTTGTGGTCTCATGAAGGGTTTACTAAGTATGTATATGGTTATGGAGCTTCACATGTGCATTTCACTAGTAGAATAATATTGGGGTCATGAACAAGGTCTTATAACGATGTATATGAAATAAATATATATATGTGTAGATTAGTGTAGCTTATTGTAAAGCCGAAGGAGTCTTGACATAAATGTGTCTTTGATGTATTATTCATTCATGATGATATGTGTTAACTTATGTAGGTTGTATGTATGCTTTCTTTGTGACCTTAAGGTGATGGATTGCACCAAGTATAACTAGAGGGTTACTTAGGAGGTTATTATGACTTAAATTCTATATGTGATCTTATGTGATATTTGGCCGCTACTTATGTTTCTTTAAAGTATGTGAATGATATAAATGTTATTTGATAAAGTTAATATGAATATTTACTCAAAAGGGATGAATTATAATTTGAAGAAAATGTCCCTTTAGATGCATGTTTTTGCGTGGTTTCCATACTTAGTGAATTCTTGTACTAACTCCATTCTTCTCTACTTTTTAAAAAAAATGTAGGTTATGGATGCTTAAAGGATGTCTATGTGAGGAACTTGATATGTAATTCCCAATATCAAGGAAATGAATCCTTAAGTCCAAGGATTCCTATGTTATTTCTTTACTGTAAAGTGTATCCTTATTGTACTTATGTTTATGTTTTAAGAGCCTTGTCCTTAATGGATTCTAATGTTGATTGGATCTAAAATGGCAAATATACTTAAGTTCTAAGTATGCATTATGATATTTTAGATATATATGAAGTAAATATTCTAGCATATGATTCGCTATGACATGTTTTTAATTTTCCGCTAAATTTACTACGACAATGCGATGAATGATACCTATGGGCCTATATAATACCTCCGAGAGGTCAAGTATGCCATGTTACTTCTAGGGGGTGCTCCCCAGATGTGACAAGCATGATATCATAACATGAGGTCTATAAAGTAGTTTTAGGTTCTAAAAGTCTCATATTGCCATGTTTAGTAGAGTCTCGTGTTTATTGGTGATGAGTCTCGACATTGTCTAATGATATGAGAGTCTATAGGATGATAGAGTTTCCCTTCTTCATCACTATCATGTCATGCCATAGAACTTAAATCTATAAGATCTCTCTCTTATGTTTTCTTATCAAGTGGTCTTTTAGATGTGATTTCTTGGATGAGATGGTATCTTATATTCTTGAGGAAGAAAGGGTGAGTTATTGCTTACCTTTGTTTTATGGTTTCATTGAGTATGTGTGAAGGTGACTTTTGGCATGTTTGGTTGATATGATGCCTTTTATGTTTGTATATGAAGTTTATAAAAGATAACATGTTACGGTTGATAAATGTATGTCATGATATAGCTAAAGCAGGTTAGAAGTTGATATGGTGAAAATGAGTTCCTTTTTGGAATGATGTGTTACTTTATTATTTTACATGAGGGCATTCTAATATTATAATTTGAGCATGAAATTCTTAGTCACTACTATGGAAGCATGCTACCCTAGGAATATGTGCTTAAAAGTTTTAAATGTTTCCTTTTCTATTTACGTGGTCCTTGATAAGTTGCCTAGTAGGGATTTCAGTCCTTTGTATAGGCTTGATCCTAGGTGTGAAGGTAGTATACTTGTTTTCGTAGGGTGATGATGTGGGTTTTAGTGACCTAGAACTCACCTTACTGTAGTGTCTAAAGAAAAAAAATTTTATGGCTAAGTCTCCGTGATGTTTTCCCCTAATATTGTATGACCTTGGTGTCTACTGTATTGTATGAAAAACATATGTGCTTGAATGGTATTTCCTAACATGATGATTGGGGATAAATTTGCATAGGGGCTAATGTTTAGAAACCTTGGTTGACTTACTAAAATTCCCTCTAAATGGTAATCACTTTTAAATGATGAAAATGAAGGTTGTTAAGTTAAGATCCTCTAAAGGGTGGGTTAATTTGCTTTTAATTGGGTTTACCCTAATTGGGGGATGGCGATGGCGTAGTAAGGTTGTAAATATTTTCTACCTTGACCTTCTATTTTTTCTGGAACATTGAAACGAATGAATTTTTAGTAAGCTTGTTCATGAATATAGTCTTGCATAAAGTATGAATTATATGACCTTTATATGTTTGGTATGTATTGATTCATATTATCTTGAGGATATTTTAAGATTCCAAAATGCATGAAGTGAAATGCTGATAAAATTTTCTATTTTCCCATATTGAATTGCATATTAACATGGTGATTGTGAATTTGACTTCATAAGATAAGGTAAGAAACATGGTTTTAGTCACTTTTGAGGTGTACTGTTTAGCCTTATAATGTGAAGTTGAGTCTCATTAAAATGAAATATGTTGAGTCTCTTGAATTATGTGACTTGTATGGTTTGGGAAGCATGATTGTGGTCTTACTCCTAAAATATGAAAGCATGTGTAGCAAAGTATTCATGTGTGTGCCTATGATTTGTTTTGTTTTTCCGAAATGATGCTAACTGTGAAGGTGAGTACTATGTTAGAAATTGAAATTTTGTAGAAATGATTTCCTGTTTGCTGTGATGGGCTTTGTGGGACTTACCATTTGGTCTTCACTAGGAAGAAAACATGAGCATGTCTTGGTTTGTGAAGTTAAGAAGTTCTAATATTAAAAGGATTTGTTTTGCTTCTCCGAAATAATATTTACTGTGAAGGTGAGTACTATGTTAGAAATTGATATTTTGTAGAAATGATTTCCTATTTGTTGTGATGTGCTTTGTGGGACTTACCATTTGGTCTTCACTAGGAAGAAAACACGAGCATGTCTTGGTTTGTGAAGTTGAGAAGTTTTAATTTTAAAAGGAATTGACCTTGTAACTTGATTGGGTGTGAACTCATGATATATATACATGTGTTGAGGAGAAGGACCTTCCTCCATGAACAAAACTAAGCATGGTATGATTGAGTATGACCTTCATGGCACTAAGTTTAACTAGTAAAGATATTTGTGGATTTAGTAACTCAAGTCTTTGTGCATTGAAGTATGAGTTCCTACTTGTTTTGAGTGTTGTTGGAATCTGCCTTAGTGTGACCTAAAGATGGTTGAAAGATGATCTCTCAATAATTTAAGTGTAATGACCATGTTATGATTAGGAGAAGGATGTTCTTACTATGAACATGATAAGAACCTATGTTTGATGCATTAAAGAGTGAGTGAATGAAGGTTTTGCTTGCTTGTGCGCATTGATTGCTAAATGATTTGAAGTTGTGTTGCTTGTAAGGTTTATGAATTAATTTTTATGTGATGATGTTATTAATATGATGAACTGATATATCATGCATTGAAGTCCTTGTTGTGATTAGAGGGCTCTAAGTGTCATTTGAAGACCAATGTTCCCAGGTTGGGGATATTGTAAGACCCTAAAATAAGTTTGGGCGTCTAGAGCCTAAAATGTTCTTCATAAGGTTCTAAGGTCCTAAAATGACTTATAATATGGTTTATAGGTATGTAAAGGTTTAAGTGATCTGGAAGTCAAACGTCAAGAGACGACCAAGACGTTTGACGACTAGTCACCTATGTGTCTCATGAGTCTATACATGCTTATATTTTTATAAAATGATCTTAATAAGTCTTAAAATGAGTTATAATGATGTTTATTGACAGTATATAAATTTTCGTGATGTTTGGATGTCAAACGTCATAAAACGTCCAAGACGTTCGAAAGATAGCCTTGAGATATGCATGTGTATGTCTTGATGGGGCCTAGCCTGTTTGGACGTGTTACATGTATTTATTTTGGGTTAAACTTATGTGGGAGGTCTTAAACTTTTGAAGGTTTGTATTTACATTGTAAACGTCTTGGTACGACTTATAAAAGGCCCCCAAAAAGGATCCACAAGAAGGACTCAAGGCATTCGAGACACTACCTTAGCAATGCCAATCGACGTGCCAATATGACGCCCCGTTGGTGGGCTGAATCCCCGTTGATGGGGAGGCATAGATGTTCACTTAGCCTGAGGAAGTCTTGGCCAAATGAAAGCCTTACACCCAATCGGCGGATGGCAACGAATGACCCATCGATGGACCAACGCTCCGTCATTGGGTCCGTTGATGCAGGTTAGTGCATCACTGCATGTACACTGTTCCATTAGAATGGTGAATGGGAAATTCACCCCACATGCTAAACTAACACTAATTGATTTATTTAGTTATTTTTCGGTGTATTTAAGGGATCAAACATATGCACAACCCATTCCCAATCTCTTCTACACGAACATATAGTAGATTGGATTCTCATGGGTTCTTCACCAATTTTTATAGGTTTTCAACTAGACAAAGGTATGGTGATCCTTCATCTCTAGTTATCCTTCCATCTAGAGAGATAATCCCAAAGCTTCAAAAGATATTTCCGGATAAAAGTTCTTCTTCTTCAATCTAACAATGAATTCTTTCTAAAAATGTATTAAATGGTTAAATCATGATGAATTTATGTAAATTTATTGGTTTTAAATTGATTTTAATCCAATTGAATGATGAACCCATATCCCGTCCCAAAACCGATGCATGGGCATTGTGATCATGACTTGTTATTGATTGAACTATGATTTATTACGTTGAATTGTCTATATCTACTGTTATTTACGTTAATTGATGATTAATTAATGATGACTCTCACCTGAAAGGATTTCTCACATGAAGTAGTTTGATGCACTCTCATCTATGACCTTTGAGGTAAGAATATGAGGGGATGATTCTTCTCTGCCTATGTTTTATAAAGAAGTGATAATAAAGTCTTTTTCAACAAAAGGAACTTATCTTAGCACTGAGTGAACTTGTAGATGAGAGGTGACACCTTCCTAAGAAGGTAAGGATAAAGGGTCAAATAATGGTCCTCAGGGGTGGATAGTATCATGACCCAAAAGGGTGTAGAGTTATGTTTTTATGACGACCCCCAAGTTCCATAAACTATGCTTGCCACATAGGTTCTAGCAAGTGAATTCACTTACTATGGTAACATGTGTTAATGTTCTACCTTAGCTAGACAGGAACTCCCTCAATTGGTGTAAGGATCTACAACACCAAATTCCATGTTAAGTACCCATGGTCTTAGTGTGGGTTAAGGCTATGGTTTCCCAACAGTAAAATTGACAATAGAAGTAAATTAAGGACCCTAACTAGGATAACCTAAGAGCAATTGCTTACTGTAGGTGGAGGTATGTGACTTCACCTATGCAGTACAGAAGTGACTCTTAAGGGAAGTCCTAGAAAGGTGTTGTAATGCAAGTGTCAATGAATATGTTCCTTATGCATGAATTTGCAGTATTGGTATACTTGATTGTGATAAAATGCATGGTATGTGCCTATATAAAGTTGTCTTGATGTACATTCTTAATTTTGGTCTTAACAACTATATGACGAAGGTTGTTGACATGAATGAGGTTGTCTTCACTTAATATGTTGATGTATCAATTGAATGTTAAGGTTTGTGGTCTCATGAAGGGTTTAGTAAGTATTTGTGGGGTTATGGGGCTTCACATATGCATTTCACTAGTAGAATAATATTCGGTTCATGAACAAGGTATATAATGATGTATATGAAAACAAGTACATATATGTGTAAATTGGTGTATCTTATTGTAAAGCCGAATTAGTCTTGACTTAAATGTCTCTTTAATGTATTATGATTTCATGATGATGTATGTTGGATTATGTAGGTTGTATGTATAGTTTCTTTGTGACCTTAAGGTGATGCATTGCACCAAGTATCACTAGAGAGTTACATGGGAGGTTAATAAGTGAAAGAGAAGATAGTTCATTTTTATGGGAAATTAGCTCACTTTAAAGTGACCTCAATTATGGATTAAACTCTATATGTGATTTTATGTGATGTTTGGCCTTTGATTATGTTTCTACAAAGTATGTGAATGATATAAATGCTATTGGAAAAATGTTTTATGAAGATTAACTCAAAAAGGCATGAAGTATGATTTCAAGAAAATGTACCTTTAAATGCATGTTTTTGCATGGTTTCCATTCTTATTGCATTCTAGTACTAACTCCATTCTTCTCTACTTTTTACACAAAGTGTAGGTTATTAATGCTCAAAGGATGTCTATGTGAGGATCTTGATACGTGATTCCCAAGCTGAAGGAAACGAATCCTTAAGTTCAAGGATTCTTATGTTATGTCTTTACTGTAAAGTGTATTCTTATTGTACTTATGTTCATGTTTTAAGGGACATGTCCCTAATGTATTCTAATGTTAATTGAGTCTAAGATGACAAAGATACTTAAGGTATAAGCATGTATTATGATATTTTAAATATATATGAAGTAAAGTTTCGAGTATATGATGTGCTATGATAAGTTTCAAATATTCTGCTAAATTTACTATGATAATGCGATGAATGATAACTATGGGCTTGTATAAGACCTCCGAGAGGTCAAGTACACCATTTTACTTCTAGGGGTGCTCCCCAGATGTAACAACACCGTAGTCGTTAGGGAAACCCTCGGATGGCGACACGGCATACTCGACCTCTCGAAGGTCCTGTACAAGCCTTTTGACTTTATTACATAACATCATGCATAAATAGGGGGAATTTAAAAATTTTCTTTAGACATAAACCGAAAAGGTATTTCATAAAAGCGCGGAAGCATCTTAAATAACATTGTCTCAAAAACTATTTTACTTCGACATGAATGAAAAGCATTGGGACGCATCCCACATAAAATCTAAAACATAAAGAAAGACATAAAGGAAAATAATGGTTCGTCCTTGAAGATATGATGATTCACCAATTCTTCTCTTCTTTGAAACCTTGAAAACTCTACCCTTCAAGTAACTCAATCTTCTCAAGACCCAACATAGACAAAATCTAGGCAATATACATTAGTACAATATGTACTAAGTATGAAAACTACATACCAACATAAGATATCTCAAAAGATTAGTCAATAATAGACATACTCATAAGAGATAATGATATAAGCACATCCTAAGTATCATAATCATATCAAATCATCATAAATCATCTAAAAATTCAAATTTACTTATTTACTTGTCCTACTTACTTCAAATTTCAACTATAATTAATAAATGCTAAGGTAGAATCCCATACTACTACAAAAGCTAAGTACCTCTCTTTGGTCAATCTTGATCTTAATCCACTTTACCATAATTAAAACCTATGTTCTTTATACTAAAGAGTACTATGCCCTTATTGTCATCTCAAAACATGCTTCGACAATGTAAATAAGGCATCCCATAGTAACCTACATAATAATCCTATCTTTAAAGCCATCCTTAACATGGTCACCCTCCATAACCTCATCATTACTTGACTTCATCCACTCATATTGTCTAATCTTTAGTCTACTATACTGGAAAGAAAACTCTAGTTGTAACACTCCGAAAGTCTAAGACGTGTCCTAGATCCTAACATAGGTGTAAAAAAGTTTATACACTGTTTTAAGATCATATATAATGTATATAAGTCATTTAGGAAGTTTAAGAACCAAAATGACAAGAAACGTCCAAGCTAGCCTAATTGAAATAGTGAAACGTCCTTCGGTTTGGAAAGGTTTAGGAGTGGTGTATGAGGTCTAAAACTAGTACAATGACTTTAAATAGGTAAAACCATGTATATAGAGTAAAACCATCAAGGTACGATCCCCCCAAGGGTCACCTTAGGGGTTTAAGAAAGGACCTTAAACTTGGCTTTGCAAGCTGCCAAGGAAGCACACAAATTACACAAAGGTGAAACAAGTCTGAGTCGCAGACTTGGGCGGATTTTTGTTAAATCTCAAGTTCGCTTTGCGTTCAGGTCCTGTAATCTAGAGTCTCAAAAATTAATTTAGAATTTCATATGGAAACAGCTCTGCGTGGCAGAATTGTTCTCCGACAAAAATATGAAATTTAGATTTGAAGTTTCACTTCATTAAAGGGTCAACATAAGTGAGGGGTATTTTGGGCATTTCATGGGGGGCCTATATATTTATTTAGAATTATTTTTCCATCGCATTTACTCACTAAAATCAAATCCCCAAATTAAAACCCAAAATTTCTCACCTCTCTTTAGTTTCTCTCTATTCATCCTCCATTGAAGGAATACGAAAGATCGAAGAGGGAAATAAATTTCTCTAGAATTTCACTTCAATTTTGTGAATTTAACTTCAATAAGGTATGGGTTATTCAATATGAGGATTCCTTTCCCCAATAGTTCGTCTCAAACTTGATTTCTAAACGACCCAATTCCAGGGATTTTCTATTGTAATGGATTTTCTTCTAAACATCAAATTGATGATAAATTGTGATAAAATATGAATAATTGAGTATATATAGTTGATTAATTTATGTAAATTGATGAAATTTCATGCTGATCATGTTCCCTTCCCCAAATTCCCCAAATCTTGGATCTTGGATCTTGATCATGAATTGATGGTAATTGAACAATGATTCGATTATTAGACTTGTTTTTATCCATTCTAATTAATTTATTGATTGACTAGGGAAATGTATTTTTGGTATTGGATCTACTCCTTGACGAATTCATGACGAACCCTATTCCCCTAACTCTAGGTTATGAATTGAAGTTAATTTTGATAGTGATGATGCAATTGACCTTCCTATTGTGATAATTACTACTGTGTGATGGTTTTACACACATTGATAGGTTTAATTTGATGGTTGATTGTAAGACCATGGATGATGGATTGTGAAGGAGATTGGGGTAAGTCTTTATGATCCTAAAGTTTGCTTCAATCATGATTACTTGTGTTTAGTGATGAAGTTACACTAACGTATACCTTATGATGAGGTTGATAGGATTGGTATGATATTTAATTAAAAGTTCTTGACTATGGTTAGTGAGTTGTTGAATAGTATGTAATGTTGTAAGGATGGTGATAACTTACCGATGTGCCTTATTATGATGTGACTATAAAAAAGTGCTTATCTCATATGTAGGAATCGTAATGCAAGGAAAATACTCATGCAATTTTTATTGAGATATAATGATGATGATTATATAAGGGATATACCCTATTACCTAATTAATCTATGATCATTAATAAAGGCATTCAAGACATTTCAAAAGGGTCTCTAGATTAGCACTGAGTGAACTTGTAGATAAGGGGTGGTTCCTTGTTGAGGAGGGAAGGTAGGGTTCACCATAATACTCACGGGGTGGATAGACATATAGTCAAAAAAGGTCATAGAGTGATGTTTCCATGATAATCCCCAAGATCAATAAGAAATGTTTCCACCATAGGAATACTAGCTAGTGGATCCACCTAAATGCTGCGTTCATGTTTCGTACTACATTTGCCTGTAGTCCGCCTTCCATCGATGAAGATTTTACAAAACCAGATTCCACACTTAGCTCTTGTGGTCTATATTTGTTAATGTAAGCGTTCCCTAAAGTAAAACAAAGTAATGATGTGAACACTAACTAGAGTGACTTGAAAGGTTGGCTTAGTCTAGGTAGCGGCATGGGACTCTACCTAGGCATTGCACTTGTTGGCTTTAAGGGACGTCCTAGGAGGATGTTCTTATGTTATAATGATCTTATAATTGTAAATATTATGCTTGTGTTGACTTTACATGTTGATGATGCTTTTTGATGTTAGATTCATTAATGAACATACTATTGGTGTATGTTGCTAAATATTATGATGACTACTATTGATGCCACGTTATGTTAAGTTGGGAAGTACTTTTGATCTTTTGTTTGGTTTACTTGATTGATTAAGGTTATGGGGCTTTTCTTGGTCATTTCACTTATAGACTGAATGGTGGATTATGAGCAAAGGGTCTTGCTTATATTATGATGTTATGAACTCTTGTATGTGTTGACTTGACTATTAATTGTTAATGTTTGTCTTGTGTCATACATAGGGGTTTGACTTATGGATTATGTGATTATTGGATTATGTGACTTCTTGTTTTTGCACAAGGCTTTTCAAAGTACTTTAGCATGGTTTGGATCAAATGTCCTCTTTAGAATAAAATATACTCATACTTCGTACAAGTGTGTGCTAATCCATGTTTGATGTTTACTACAAAAGTAGGATCCGACAATTGATATTGGAGAAGGCCTTGAACTTTACATGGATTCTTATCTTTCAATCTAGGTAGGTCCTCACTTTCCGAGGATGATGCCATTATCTACCTATTGGATGTTGTTTAGTCTTTAAGAAACTTTGTTCATTCTCTTTAATTTTGGTAACTATAATTGTAAAGCCTATACATGGCTATAATTGTTGATGTAAGGGATTTTCCCGAATTTCTATACTCTCGTCTAGATGGTTTAATATGAGACAAGGTTATAGACTTTTTATGATATTATATTTATATACTATGTATGTGCAATGAAAGTAGAATACTATGTATTCTTCTTATATGAAGGGTCTATGTATACTCGATAAATATATATATATATTATGTGTAAGTCAGAGGTCTCAGTAAACCTCAATGTAGAAGTAATAATTTTTTTTAGATTTTCTGCATTTTTAACTTATGAATGTAATGATGCAAGCTAACATACTAGTCTTAATTCTTTTCGAGGACGACGACGCAGCTTACGCCTAGAGGGTGCTCCCCGGATGTGGCACTAGTCAAATCCTATCTTCAATATCTTCTTTATTAGGGAACATAAGTTATGCCTTGTGCAATGTATTCATGATGTCCCATACCACCATTCATGGAAGCTAATTCTTTTGGATAATTTCTTTATTACTTCTTACCTTGGAGCCTAGCCCCTATCTTTATCTTTTGAACACTACGAATACTTTGTTAACTATGTCTAAGTTCCTTAATCAAATGGATCCTACGAGATACTTTTTAAAGGTATGTCTTAATCCCTTAATTATTAACGCTACGAGATAACCCTTGGGTATGTCTAAGTTCATTCAGACATTCTGAGTACTAAGAGATATCCCTTAGGCATTTCTAAGTTCATCTATTGCTTTGAGCACTACAAGATAATTCTCAAGCAAGTCTAAGTTCATAGGATATAGAGATCTCTACTGGGGTAACTTGACTCTACTACGTGAAAGACTCCCGCGTCATGATACCTAAGTGGATAATTGTCATATCCTGAGACCACACCCTAGAAGGCAGGACATAATCTCCAATTGTTACACTACGTACTCGACCTCACAGAGTTCTAATAAAAGCCTCTCATATCATTCATCGCAGAAACATAATGAAAAATAATATGGAATTAAAACTTTTCATAAAACAATATCTTAGTATTTAAAAGTTCTTTCATAATGAAGTAATAGGAAATCCTAAATCTCATCATCTTAGAACACAAGAGTACTTGGGACACGGCCAATACGAAATATAAAACATATTACTATATAGTCCATTATAATACTTCATAAACGAAACGTAAAAGACATATAATCACACTGAGTTTCATACTAATGGATCCCATATCATGTTAATGGCCCAATTACATTTACCCAACCAAAGTAAGGTCCACAAGGGCTATTTCACTATGGCGACAATAAGCTCATCATGAGTTTACTAAGAATTGATATGATACCATTCCATCCAATAAAACTTATGTCCATCATTTATTACACGAAGGATACCATTACATCTTTTGACCTCATGTTTCATAACCTTACCGCTTGGTTCAAGGTTTCACATAAAGGACCCTCTTATAATCATTCAAGGTCTCACGTAACATACATTCATTCAAGACGAAGACTCTTTAAGTTGCTAAGTAATTACATCACATATTCATATTCAAACAAGCATCAAGTAAGGGACACAAGTCTACCTAACCAAGACACCACATACTTCACTTTAACAAATATAAGATAAATTCTTTAGACACTTAATAATCACCCTTAACATCATTTATCCAATCTATTCATTACCTTACTATCATCTACATAACCAATATAGACTCATATAGCCATGTTAGGAACAACCATATATCAACTCTAAGACTACACACTAAACATAGAGCCATAGCATAACATTTTTTCCTCTATAACATCAATAGACTAACACATACTTTCACATTTAATTAGATATTATCATACATGACCTAATATACTACACAAATATCCATATAACTTCAAGTAGTTGGCGACAAGGCCATGATAATCAATATACTTTAAAATAACGCCGACAATGCCACATCAATTCACATAACACCTCAACCATTAGTGCACCAAACCAATAATTCCATAAATGAATTCTAAAATATTATTAAATGAAAAAAAATAGGTCATAATACCACCTCTTCATCCTCAACACTTTTAGCCAATACCAAATCATCCAATTCAACCTCATAAGGCCCTTAACCATGACCATGAACATCAATTCCATATACATACTATAATACTCAATAAAATATAAACCAATTAAATAAAGATTAAACATATAACACAAATTAGACATCAATTGAATACAATTCTTATATAACTAGAAATCCCAAAAGAAACTACACATGAATTCATAAACATTAGACCAATATCAAATAACCCATAAATTAGTGAAAAACTAGGGTTCATAAATTACATAGGTTCATAGGTAGATTAAGTTAAAATAATCTAATTAACAACAATTCAATCACCATTAAATGATTAAAAATCTTCAATTGAGGAACCCATAGTAGAATCATGAAATTGGACAATTAATCTTTGAAAACTTTAGAAAACATCTTTAAAGTTTGGCTCCTTGATGAAACGAGTTTCAAGGATCAAAAAACATACCTCAATTAAGATTATTATTCACCTTGATGAAGAATATAAACTCAATTTGTCACACCATGCTCTTCCTTGACTTTGGACTTCAATGGAGTCTTTGGGAACTTTTAAGGGATTTTGGGGTTTTGATTATGAATAATGAAACCTTCTAAGTTTTAATGAATTATAAACACCTTTGAAATACCAATATACCCTTTTAAGAACCGCGAAAATGTATATATGGAAGTGTGATAAAATTACACTTTAAGCCCTCATTTAACAGTGAAGTTGCACGTAGGACACAGGCTAATCGACGGTTGCCCATCGATGGGACGGCTTGTCCTCATTCAGTAGGTTCAAAGACTTTGATTTGGGACCTTATCTCCCCATGCTAAGTCCCAAATGATGCTCACCACCTACGTGGCTTCGACCAGGCCACTAGCCATCGATCTTCATCCATAGGTGGACTGCCTTGGGCAGTTTTGGCCACCAGTTTGGGTCCTTCCTCAAGGACCCTTGGATAGTTCTTGGGGATGATTTCTGGGATCTTTCCAACCCCAAAAATAGGTTATACTGTTCTAGTACATATCACATGAATTTCACTGAAAACAAACATGTTAAATTAACGAAACATGCCTAAACACACAAGGTCATTTAAAGGCACATCTTTCGAATGTCATAGACGTTCTTGAGTGTTTGAACTCCAAACTTCTCGAAACTTAACACACTGAATCTATACATTATATTAACTCATTTAAGGACCTTAACCTTAGGAATCATACATAAACACATAGGACCACATACGAGGCACATAGGTGACTTTGTGATCGAACGTCTTGGTCATCCCTTGATGTTTCATTTCCAATACAGCTAATACTTTAGAACCTGCCTAAATTCCATTTAATAGACTTATTTAGGACCTTATAACACCTTGACCACATTTTTAGGATCTATTTCACCTATGTCATTTTCGGGATCTTAGATTCTCCCCCACATGGAAAACATTCATCCTCGAATGACACTTGCCACTCTCCGAACACTTCCAAGAATAGACAATTAACTAGAAGAACATAACCAAACCATATAACACATTACCAAGGAGAAAACATCAATCTCACACAGTCAAGAGATTCACAACACAAAAAGAAACTAGAATACACTTCTATAACTCATTATGCGACAATACTCAAATGCTTCATTCCAAATAGTAAAAATTCATTTGTATTTATTATTATACTCATACTCATCAGTCCTAAGCATATTACAATAATTTTAGACCAAATAAACAATTAGTCAATTTCCCAAAAATATTACAGTGACCAGTTTTCCAATGCTACAATGATTTTAGCAAATTTTCAAAAAATGCACAATTCAAGAAGTTAATGAAATTCAATTTCACCCAAACTCCTAAATATCATGCACATGCATCAACTAGCACATCTATCTAGCCATACTCCCACGCATAGAAAAAGCCCATATCCCAATAGGAGAAATAAGACAAGGAATTACCAACATCATCATCACTCTCATCCGGCTTCTCTCCTTTAGTCAGGAGTGCATAGAAACGCCCCCTTGTTGGAGGATCTTCCTTTGGAACACTAGGATCAACTTTGTTACCCTCTTTTCCTCTAAAATCAAAGTTAGGACATTCTCTAACTTTGTGTCCATCTTTTCCACATCCAAAGCAACTACCGGTACCCAATAGACACTTATCATAATGTTTCTTACCACAAGTGGCCCATGTAGTTTTTCCATCTTTAGAACTACCTCCTTTCTTAACTTTGAACTTAGCACTCCTCGATTATTCTTGAATTTGAACACTCTTTTTGAACCTAGGTTGCACTTCAAAACTAGCAACACTCCTTTGTTAAGTCCTTAAAATCCTCCTATGTTTAGACTCTTCAATTAATTGTGCATAAAACATGAGTCTAGCAAAAGTCATATCATCAAGTAGCATAGTCATACGACATTCTTCCCTCACTAAGTTGTTTACACTCGTCACAAAGAGGCTCATTTCATCCATTGGATTACAGACTAGGGATGGTGCATGTCTAGATAATGTTGAGAACTTCAAAGAGTATTCCTCAGCCTCATATTTCCTTGCTTGAGAAGGATAAATTCCTCAACTTTTACCTCCCTCCTCTCACGGGGAAAGTACTTAAGAAGAAAACCTTCCTTAAATTCTTCCCACTCAATAGGATCCGACTGCACCAACCTATTATCCTTCCATTGAGTGTACAGAATTTGAGACACATCTCTTAATTGATACGAATCCAACTCCGCCTTCTCCCGAGATATAACCGCCGTAGCACTCAATACATTTTACACACCATTAATGTACTCTTGGGGATCCTCATATACCTTAAAGCCAAGAAAGATTGGAAGATTCAACCTCACAAAGTCTCTCAACCTAGAGGTTATTATGCTCTCCACAACTCTAGGCAACATACTCAAATTCACTTGAGTAGTTCCGGCTTGGGTTAATGCAATTAAAGACTCCTAATCTCTTGATTAGTCAATTCTGAGGGAACAACCGGAACCTCATTACCCCCTTCCACATTAGTAACATGATCTCCTTGGGGAGGCACTTGATCACCTTCAGCACCTTGGACACCTTGCCCATATTGAAGAACTTGCTCAACTAGAGGAGGAATCTCCTCATTCACCCTCTTCTCTTACATCCTTCTAGCAGCCATCCTTCTAGTATTCATCTCCTAGAAACACAAGGAAAAAAATAAGAAGAATACTCATAACATTTACTGTACTGCACAACATAGTAGTAGAAAAGAAGGGATACTCTATCGTCCTATAGCCTATTGCCCATAGATGTGTTGCGACTCACAATAATGGTCAAGACTCTACTAGACATGACTTGATCAGACTTTTTTATTCCTAAGACTACATTCACCAACCTATGCTCTGACACCAAGCTTTGTCAAATCCCGATACCACACCCTAGAAGTTAAGAAACAATCTTTGATTGTTACACGGTGTACTCGACCTCTCGGAGGTCTTATATAAGCCTCTCATATCATTCATCGTATAAGCATAATGAAAAGTAGTGCAGAACTAAAAATTTTCATAAAATAATATCATAGTCATTAAAAATCATTCATACAGAAGTAATAGGAAATACTAAGTCTCAATATCATCATATTAAGAAACAAGAGTACTTGGGACACTGACCATACATATTTAAAACATACAATTATAGTCCATTACAATACTTCATAAAGGAAACATAAAAGACAAATATGCCCTCGAGTCAAGTGAGGACATACTTCAACTTTTCTTGAACGATCTTCTAAATCCAAGTCTTCTTACCTAAAGCTCATCACCTACCAAGAACTATACAGATAGATAAAATCATTGAATTAGTACAACCACATGTACTAAGAATGACTTATGCATAAAAAAATCATGAAAATGGATATTTATTAGAAATATACATCTTTTCATTTAGAAATCATATTATAACTATAAGAACAACATTATCAACTTAGAAACATATAAGAAAACATTTAACGAAAAATCATAAATTTTAAACTCACTTTACAGTGAACTCAATTCAATGTACAGTGAAGTACCTCACAATTTCAGTGAATTCTTCTAATTTCGTTTTAAACATATTCTAGCATATAGTCTTCTCGTTAAATCTATCCTAAGATTAACTTAATTCACACAAAGAAAAAACTCCCATGCACCCTCTCTAGATATGCCTAAACCATCCTTAAGAGTACTCATAATGAGAGACATACACACCTACAATACGCAAACATACAAGACATATATAATATGGACATCTCCCCTACCAAGTCTATCAAAAGACTTACTTAAGTATTCATAGAAGTGAACGCCCATACATCCTCTTCAAGGCTGTCTAAATAATCCTTAAGACTTCCTAAGTTATGACATGTTAAACATAACAAGATACTTCCCTAAGTAGACTCATTCTCTAGACTTTTATAGATAAGACATGAGGAGATCATCCTTTATGCCCTCTTCACACTTTAACTAAGGAATCCTTAAGTCACTTTATATTAGGTACTTATATATTTACATAATTTACATCATTAAGTCATTAGTTCATTTATTCATTTAAGAGACATACATTACACAAAGAACAATCAAATAATGGTCTTGGAAAAGATCTAAGGACTCTTACTAAAATCTCCAAAGTCTATTGTGCAATGTCTAAATAGTATCCCATACCACCACCTAAACCTCATAGAACTTTTTTAATGCTAATATGTATCCCATATGATTAGAATAGGCAATAACTGATATAGACCATGGTAGCAAAGCGTAAATTCAAGAGTGGTAACCGACTTTGATAGATGGGATTCTACTTGCCAATAGTAGAACTTAAACACATCACATGTAGGCACATGGATACAGAAATATGAAAGGCATGCTTTGTAATCTAGTCTCATACTTTAACTAGAACTAATTTTTTTACCATACTCACTCGGTGCTAGCTTTTGTTCACATAGATTTTATCACACTAAGGTTCATACAAATGGGTCCCATATCATGTTCAAGACCCATTTACATTTACCCTACCAAAGCATGGTCAACTAGGTCTATCTCACTGTGGCGACAAGAATATCGTCATCACTTTCCTAAGGATTAATATGATTCTGTTCCAGACAATTACCCTTAAGTCCATCATTTATTACATGAAGGATACCATTACGACTTTCGTCTTCAAGTTTCATAACTTTACTACTTGGTTCATGGTTTCATATAAAGAACCCTCTTATCATCATACAAGGTCTCACCTAACATTCATTCATTCAATATTAAGACTCTTTAAGTTCCTAAGTCAAGACATCACATATTAATATTCAAACAAGAATAAAGTAAGGGACATAAGTGTATTTAAACATGACACCACATACTCCACTTTAGAACATATAACATACATTGTTTAGACAATTGATAATTAACCTTAAAATCATTTATTTAATATATTCATAACCTTAATATAATCTACATAACAATTATAGGCTCATATAAAAAAGTTAGGAACAACCATGTATCAACTCTAAGAATAAAGACTTAACATATAGTCATAACATAACATGATTTCCTACATTACATCAATAGACCAACACATAATATCACATATAAGTATATATGATCATAAATCACCTAATAAACTACTCAAATATCCATATAACTTCAAGTATTTGCCGACAAGGCCATGATCATCAATATACTTTAAAATAATGCCGCGGCCCCATCAATTCACATAACACCGCCAGCATAAGTGGACTAAACCAATCATAATATAATGGAAATATAAAATAACATTGAGTTAGAAGAAATAGGGCAGCATACCACCTCTTCATCCTCAACATTTCAAGCCAATACCAAATCATCCAATTCAACCTTATATGGCCCTTACCCGTGGCCACATACATTAATTCAATACAGAAACTATAATATTCAAATGAAATCTAAACTAATACAATGTAGATTCAAAAATATAAGACCAATTAGACATCAACTGAATACAATTCTTATATCATTAGAAAGCCCATAAGAAACTACACATGGATTCATAAACACTAGACCAATATCATGTAACCCATAAATTAGTCAAAAACTAGGGTTCATCAATTACATTGGTTCATAGGTTAATTGGGTTAAAATAAAATTAATAACCACATTTCAATCACTAATCAATTATTAAAAATTGTTAATGCAAGAACCCCGATGGTAGATCATGAATTAGGTCAATTCAACTTTGGAAAACATCTTTGATAGTTTGGCTCGTTGATGAAAAGAGTTTAAAGGATAAAAAAACATACCTAAATGAAGCTAATTCTTCACGTTCTGAATAATCTTCACTCAATTAGTCACGCCAATATCATCTTTGACTTTGGACTTCAATGGAGTCTTTTGAAATTCTTAAGAGATTTTAGGGTTTTTATATTGAAGAATGAAATCATCGAATTGTTAATGAATTATAAACACCTTTAAAATACCCAATATAACACTTAGTAACTTCCAAACTCTATATTTTGAAGTGGGGTGAAATTACACTTTCACCACGCATTTAACAGTGAAGTTGGACGCAGGACACATGTCAATCGACGGGGCATAGGTCTACTTATGGGTTGTCCTTTCCTCCGTCTATGTGTTCAAAGACTTGAATATGGGATCTTAAATCCCCATAATAAGTCACAAATGACGCGCACCACCGACGGGGCGTCGACCAGGCCACTGGCCGTCAATTGCCATCCGTAGGTAGACTGCCTTTGGCAGTTTTGCTCACCAATTTGGGTCTTTCCTCAAGGACACTTGGATGGTCCTTGGTGATGATTTCTAGTACGTTTCCAAATTAAACATGACAATATACGAGTTTAGTACCTCTCAAATGAATTTTCTTTAAAACTAACATGTAAAACATAATTAAACATGCCTAGACACACATGGTCATTTGAAGGCACATCTTTCCAATGCCATGGACGTTCTTGAGTGTTTGACCTCCAAACTTCTCAATACTTGATAAACTGACTTATGCATCATATTAAATCATTTAAGTACCTTACAATCTCATGAATGATACATAAACACATAAGACCACATACGAGGCACATAGGTGACTTAGTCGTCGAACGTCTTGGTCATCCGTTGACGTTTGACTTCCAATGCACCTACTACATTACGTACTGTGTCAATACAATTTAATAGAACTATTTAGGACCTTAGAAAACCTTGACCACACTGTTAGTCTCGATATCACCTATGTAAGTTTCGGGATCTTACAATAGTCATCACAAATACTAGGTATGGATCTCCATTCTACTTGGAGTCCGGATTCTTGATAGACAATCCATATCACTTTTCATAACCTCTTGGAGTCAAGAATATACTCCAAAGTTTTATTTTCAAGCCTTTCTCAACCTTCTATCTCATGGAGGGATGTCCTAGACAATATTTCCATGATCAAGTAAATCTATAACTTTTATTCAATCATCCTAAATCTACAGCCAATGCAGCCATCCTAAGGTTCATTATCATCAATTCATTATATCTTCATTCATAGGTAGATTATAGGATCTTCTATTCTTAGCTTTCTTCTCACATTCTTCAGTACTAGGTGAATATAACCATAATTTATTCTTTAAGGTTCCATCAAGACATTCTAAATTAATCAAGTCTAGTTAACCTCATACCTAGGTGATTCAATCATAATCAATTATGATGGATCAACACAATTCCTTCATGTAGCTGTCATGACCGAAATCTAAATCCCTAGACGAGACCGGCGTCGTTGACCTCTCAGAGGTCGCAGACAAGCCTACATATGTCATACTTAATTCATCTAGATTAATTTTAGTGGAAACTTTGAATTTTTTGTTTTCTTATTTCATGCGAAAAATATTATACTTAACATCACAAGTGTTCACAAAATCAACCAATTATTATAGAGTTTATCAAATTTAATAAGCAGTTCATAATTGAATTAAACGTATTCTTGCCAAAATCATACCAATATAAAGTCTTAAATGAAAGTTGAAATGAAACACTAGTGGATCATGATCCACTAGATAAATCCTACATCTAAGCTACATAATAACAATAAACATCCTCGAAAGCATTAGAGCCTACCAAATCCGGATGAAAGATACATGTATGGAAAACTGCAACGTCGTGCCATAAGCTCTAACGTTCACATGTGCCTATACCTAAAAGAATATATTGTATGGGATTAGTACAAAATTCTACTAAGTATGGGTATATGCAAGCACACAGAAACGACATGCATGAGTAAGAATAGCTCTTTCATTACAACATGATTCTGGAAAGTCAAGTCAGTATACTTGCTAAATTTTGACTAGGAAAGTTAGTGACCTGCCAAATTTGGATTTAGAGAGTCAGTGTACTTGCCAAATTGGATTAGGAAAGTCATGCCATGAGAGTAATATGTATTATCATGCGTATCATAATGCACGTAGCACATAACATCTTGCACATAGCACATAAAATATTGCTTATAAGACATAACATCTTCCATAATATTCATTCATACGACATGAGATTTTAAAATCACGGACTTGACATCAAGTCTTCTAAAAAATGAGGGCTCAACATATGGGACCTCAACTAGGGATCCTTCTTTCGCAAAAATAGAGTCTGCTTCATTCATTCATATGTACTTCACTTTATATATTCATAAGCTAGTGTAAACACTAGGTATACCTAGGATGTAATTTAAGACTTTCATTGGGTTCGGTGTGCAATTATCAAGAATGACCTAGTGTCATTTCATAAGTCTAGCGCACCTCCTGATTATCCTATTCTAACACCTTTGGTATATTTCATTTCAATATGTGCATCATTTGAGGTTGACCTCATTCAGTCATGTGGAACTTTAACTTAAACCGACATAGATCATGTGAGCATCATGAAATCCAGTGTCTTCCCCACACAATAAAGAGGTGGAATCACCGGTCAAAGTGATCCAAAACATGCTAGCGTGCATGGGAATCGAATCCCGCTAGATCTCTATATTGGCAGTATAGGTTTGTAGACTAGGAGATATAAGGAGACCGATACATGGCATGCGGGACAGTCTCATCTCATGAGTGTTGCGTGAACCTCCGCCCTTACCAAAAGAAGGCATCACCGCTCATAACTAGTCTATCAGTGCTCAATATAAAGTTCCATTACATTCACTCATACGTAATGTAAGCATGCTTCTAGTATAAAACATTATACCTCAATAGATTAATTCTCATCTCATCATTAGTATTAAGTATGCATTAACTTGATACATTCATTAGAGTGTTCATAGAGACTGGTCTCTTTATTAACATTACACTCTCATAGGTAAGTACGTTTGGTAACATTTACTTGGTCTTATTTGAGATTTCTCTCATCTTTTACATTAGCCTTTTAAAATGTTGTCACCACATTCATAAACTTTAACATATTTTGTCTTCATAATAACTCACCCCTTATTTCGTGAATGTTCATTTCATCATATGCTAATGAACTTGACCATTTAGTGTGTTTCACAGTCTTTCTTACCCTTCTTGGGTTTCATCATTTCATTGCATACATCTTAGGTTCACTGACTTTTAATCTTATTCTAGACTTATAGGTCTATACATACAAGCCATGAGGCTTCATTCATAGTTCATTTAAGTGATTCATATCTTCCTAAGACTATGTGTACAAGACTTATTCATCTTGTATGTATGCCAAGATCTTAATTTCGATCTATGTGGGCAGCATTACTTTGAGCATTTATTGACATATGACTTATGTAACAATACGGAGTTTGGGCAAGGGAACCCAGTATTGAATCTCTTGGTTAATACTTACATCTTTTTTATTTATTCTATTTTGATCAATACGTCTTGGGGACCCTAGATCACTCCCCAACGCCTTCATTTACTTTTTCCTTATTTTTATTTCTTTCTTACTCGCTTGTCTTTGCACCGAGGGGTTGTGGGATCGATCCCACAGCCTCATTTTTTTTATTTTCTTTTTCCTTTAATTTTCTGAGTTGACCTTGACGGTATGAGATCGAATCCCTACATCCTCACTTTATTTTTCTCTTTAATTCCCTTAGTAAACCAAGAGGTCGTAGGTTTGATTCCCACACGCCTCTACCTCTATTTTTTTTAATTTCATAAGTCTGACCAAGAGGTCGAGGGTTCGAATCCCACTCCTCTCAATTTTATTTTAACAGTTTCATTTTATCAGTCAAGGTCACGGTTCGAATCCCCCTTACCATATGCTTTTAACTTACATTATTTAAAGACTTTTAACAAGTTGAGGTCACATGTTTGATCCTGAGTGACCTCTCTTATTTTTCTTCATTTTTCATAACATGTTAATTGACTTAATTTGACCGAAACTAGCATAAAAGTGCTGGAATTTTTATCACATTTTTGCAGCCTATTTTCTCACCTCTTTCACGATAAATGTGTATACGTTTGGAGTGGTTTTTAGTGATTTCTTTAGATTCATTTTCAAGATAACATTCTACAAAGAGTTTTCACTCAAACAAGCATTTTTACATCACTTATCTTTGCCGAAACTCATCAACAAGATGCTGGAAATTTTGTACGTTTTTGAGCTCATTTTCATCAACGTTTACATGTTCGTTTTTAGGGTAATTTATGGATCATTTAGTACTTCTTCAGGTGCATTTTCATTTATTCATTTAGCTAATAATTTTCATTTAAATCAGCCAAATTATACTTCATTTGAACATCACGATTTATAAAAGATTGTGCATGTAAGAATACAACCATAACATGTCATTTCGAACTTCAAACCAAGAGTACATGTCACATCTACACATTGCACACACATAAACACATAATTTCGGACAACATGCTTAGCATTCACATAACTCTGAACATATATACATGAACAAAATCATCACTAAAACACATTACATCCCTAATTTCTACCGGCAAACATACCCAACTTACAAATCGATGGGAGCTAGTGAAAGGGAACATGTAAAGGGGAACAACCCTAGTTTCCAAAGAAGATTCGTCTTAGTCCTAATGGTCTCTTGGGAAATGGAGCAAGATTAATAAAACCCATACCTTTTATTTAGATCAAACCTTGCCTTGTTTCCCAAAACCTTTTCCAAAGATCAATTCCAAATCCCCTCAACTTCAACACCAATTCGACGGAATAATCCCCTCTTGCGTAACAATTTTTATTACTTGTTTGTTTGTAATTTTCGTTGTGAGTTCTCCAAGTGTGAAGTACTTTGGTTATGATTCTTTTCTTGTACATTGTTTATGCAGAACATGAGAAAAATAATGGTTTGATCGTGAGTGTTTCAGAGATAGACATGAGAAGTGAGAGTTTTCCTAGGATTAGGAGTTTTAGTTTTGGAATTAGTCAAACTAAGAATCTTTCAAATATTTAAAAAAAATCTGATTTTCTTTTTTATTAAATCAGCTAATAAATATGAAATAATTATGTTAATTTACCAATTTAAATAAAAACAATTTAAATCATTAGTTCCACTTAGGTTCGAAATCTGGTAGAGCAAGACTTCACTCGAAGGCCAATTTTTGGCCCTCTCTCCCAAAAATTCCCCTCCACCTATTTAACTAACTAACTAATTAATTAAATAAATATTTGGGGTAATTATGATACTACCTTTATCATGGAAAAAGACCATTCTACCGCTAGACCCTCCAAACTTAAGATTTCCCCTTTTAAGTTCAGTAAAGACTCATCCGGGTAATTCTTCCTATTTTGAAGCCCTACATGGATGGACACAACCTTTCCTAGATGAACTAACTCCCCAAGTTAGTTTGCTTGGCTGTGGCAAGGGTTCAGAGGTTTGGTTCTATACACATCAATCTGTGTGAACCCGATTTAATTGTAGGCATTCTAGACACATTATGCATTACTTGACATACTAATTTTTAGGGTTATTGTATTATCCCCCCCATAGGAACATTCATCACGGAATCACTGTACTAACAATCTAGCATAATTCCAGTCAGATTATAACATAGTTACTATACACAATAAGGCAATAGAAACAATGAATGGAGATATAAGGAAAATTACATCTAAGAGTAGGAAGTCTAACCTCAAGGGATGAAAAGATGAGGGTAGCGTGATCTCATATCGGCCTCGGCCTCCCATTAGGCACCCTCAACAAGATGATTCCTCCACAATACGTTTACTGTGGCAACCTCCTTGTTTCTTAGCCACTTGATCTGTTTGTCAAAAATCTCAATAGGTACCTTGTGATAGGACAAGTCTTCATCGATCCCAAACCTTCAATAGGTAAAATCGATGTTGGATCTGTTAGGCACTACTTTAACATAAATATATGAAAGACTGGATGAATAGAAGCTAGATTCGCAGGCAATGCAAACTCATAGGACACCTCACCCACACGCTGTAGGATCACATATGGACGAGCATACCTAGGACTCAACTTCCCCTTCCTGCCAAACCTCATCACCCCCTTCATAGGTGATATCTTAAAATAGACCTGGCAACCAGGATCAAACTCTAAGGCCCATTTTCTATTGTTTGCATAATATTTCTGCCGACTATAAGCAGTAGACAACCTTTACCTAATCACCTGACCTTGTATAAGGCCTCATGAATGATCTCTGGACCCAAGATTGATGACTCGCCAACCTTGAACCACCCAACTAGAGACCTACTTTTCCTACCATAGAGTGCCTCAAACGGTGCCATCCCCACGCTGGAGTGATAACTGTTATTATATGGGAGCTCTATCAAAGGCATATTGTCATTCCAACTATTGCTGAAGTCAATCAGACACGCCCTCAACATGTCCTACAATGTCTTAATGGTGCACTCTACCTGCGCATCAGTCCGAGGATTAAAGGCAGTACTAAGGTTCACCTGGTTGACTAAGATCTTATGGAAGGATCTCCAGAAATGTGAAGCGAATTGAGCTCCTCTACCTGAAATGATAGACAAAGGAATCCCATTCCATCTCACAATCTCATCAATGTAGAGTCTCGCATAATCCTCAGTTATGTAAGTAGATTTCACAGGGATAAAGTGGGAAAAATTAGTCATCTTTTCCACGTTAACCCATATGGAGTCTTACTGTCTCCTAGTCTTCGAAAGACAAACCATGAAGTCCATATTAATGGCCTCCCATTTCTAAGTTGGAACCTCAATAATCTGAGTAAGACCGTCAGGCTTAAGATGTTCTGCCTTAACCTTTTGACAATTAGGACACTTGGCCACATATTTTGCAATGTCCTTATTCATGCCATCCCACCAATAGATCTTCTTAAGATCATGATAAATCTTAGTGGAACTTGGATGTATATCTAGAACCATGGGCGTCCACAATGATCCTGATCTGCAAATCATCCACATCTAGTACACACAGCCTGTCTTGGTACCTAATTATGCTTTCATCTCCCAAAGCCTAAGACTCATTCATCTTAATAAACACTGAGTCCTTTAGTTCCCCCTCCTTGACTTCAACTAGTAAGGATGATTCAGAACTAGAATGAACTGAAACACCCCACTAGTAGAGTCGACTAACCTCACACTCAGTCTGGTCTGTCTATGTATATATTTCACCAACTCCTTTTTCTCATCCTCAAAATGGGATGTACTTACCATGCTCATCCTACTCAAAGCATCAGCTACAACATTAGCCTTACCTGGATGGTAGTGGACATATATATCATAGTCCTTCAATAGCTCCAACTAACTCCGCTGACGTAGATTGAACTCCCTCTATGTGAACATGTACTGGAGACATTTGTTGTCTTTGAACACATCCACATGCAGTCCATACAAGTAGTTCCTCTACAATTTCAGTGCAAACACCACAACTGCCAACTCAAGGTCATGTGGGATAGTTCTTTTCATGAACCTTGAGCTGTTTGGATGCATAAGATATCACCTTACCACCCTGCATAAGAACAAAACCCAAAACCAACCCTAGATGAATCACAATAAACAGTGTAATTGTCACTACACTCAGGCAAAGTAAGCACTGGGGCTGAAGTGAGTCTGTCCTTGAGATCCTGGAAACTCGTTCTACAAGTCTTCGTCCATTCAAACTTTTGTTTCTTCTTAGTCAAAGCTGTCAGTGAGGAAACAATGGACGAAAAAACCTCCACAAACCTACGATAATAACCAGCCAATCCCAAGGAGCTACAAATATCTGTGGGAGTAAGAGGTTTTGGCCAATTCTTAACAGCTTCAGTCTTCCTGGGATCTACCTCCACACCTTTGTCGGACATAACATGATCCAGGATGGTCACTAATCTAAGACAGAATCTACACTTGTTGAATTAGGCATACATCTGATGTTGTCTAATTTCATACAAGGTTAGCCTCAAATGTTGTTCATGCTCTTCCTTGGTCTTAAAGTAGATCATAATGTCATTAGTGAATTGATACGCTCAAACTTACTTCTAAAATAAGAAGTAAAGCGGTGGTATCAAGGAAAGAACCCAACTAATGAGGTTAGGATTGTTCCCACGAGGAAAATAGTTCAGACTTTACTATAATCTATTATTACTATTATTTGGTAAATTATTTCCTTAGCAAACAAAAGAGAATAAAAGGGGGGGGGGGTTATTTCTAAATTAATGACAATAACTACCTAAATTAATATAAACAACTAAAAGACTCAAATGTTGGAGTTTAATCAATAAATAAAAGTAACTAGGGTTTAATTGTTCCCCAAAGGTTCCTAACTTGATAATTCTAATTATAACAATTATTTCCTAGAATCTTGCATGCAAAGTGATAAGTTATGTATTTCTAAACCTTAATCCGGAATCTAGAAAATTTCACTCCGTAGCTTAGTCCGGCTACGTGTTTTGCTTTACTAACCCTTACGTTTACCTTATATTAAGCATTGTATTTGATATTTGACTAAGTTATTACCTTGTACCAATCAACACTAGCCTATTAGATAGTATAGACTAAATCTATGTTGATAATTCTTTTCCTATTATGTACCTCCTTGGTCCAGCAAGTAGCATTAAGGCGAGTTCTAACATTGGCCATCCGTTAAAAAGACTTCTAAATGAAAGAATTATTAATACATGCAAGACACTATTCTAGAACTGTTATTTTAGTTAGGTTTTACCTCATTATTCACTCATGGTTCCCACAACCCTAGTTATGGAGTTTAGTTACCCATAGTCATAATTACAATATTCATATTTGTAATAATATAAAAATTCATGCACTTACTTCAATGAGAAAGAATAAAATCCAGAAGTTCACTTGATTATCAACAAACGCACCAACAATCAATTCCAGAAAAAACGTCTCAATTACTGAAATTAATCAAGGACAAAAGATTCTCCAAAGGATAACAATCACAAAGTCTAATATCCAAGAGTCTAATAACAAAGCGTCTACTAACAAAGAGTCTAACATCCAAAAGTCTAACCTAAGAGAATCTAACCCCCAAAACAAGGTTTTTGGAAATATTCATAAAAAACAAAAACCTAATAAAAGAAGGACTCTAATTGCTGAAAATCTGTCAAAATGCGTCCGAGTCGATGGACCTCGTGACGGGCCGTCGTGGTCACGATGGGCCGTCATGGCCTCTATCATCCTATACTTTACAAATCCTTCTGCTTCTTTCTTTATTACCCTCGACGGCAGGTATGACGGACCATTCCAAGCACGACGGTATGCCGAGGGTCTTCATTCCATAAAACTTATACTTCTTGGAATTTGGGTACTGGGACTACTCTCTGATCAGCACGACGAACCAGCAGGACGGGCCGTCATGGCTATGACAATCCGTCATGATCTTCGTAATCCCACACTTAGGTCACACTTCCCCATCTTCCTTTAGCAGCTTCGCTACGATGCCACCTACGGACCGTCACAAGCTCGACGGACCATCACAAGCCCCGTAGGTTGTAACTTTTTTGCCTTTCTTGCTCAAAATCTTCCGCGTTCATCTTTGGACAGATTTCCAGCAAATAAAGAGAAACTTACATAAAAATCAATACAAAAAGGCTTTTGGACAAACACTAAACTTAAGCAAAAATCATTAAAAATACCGTGAAACCAACGTATATCAACACCTTCGACTTAAATTCCTTGTTTGTCCTCAAGTGACGCTCTATGAGTCACTACAAAATCATTGTACAATAGTACCCATATTTTAGCTTTCGCAATCATTTGTCTATCAATCCCGATCAGTCTCATTATTTTTATGCATGTTATCACTATTAGGCTTGAATTATGTGGAATCAGACCATGACACAGACTCACCACGCACTGACACCTATCCTCTTAAATTTCTAAACGAGGTGCTAATATTTCCAGTACTGCAACTAGTGTCCTCACTTCAAAACAATATCCTCATTTTTCACACAATGATTTGAGTTTGAGTATAAAGATTTCTTTTCAACACTCACTCTCAGAACAAATTAACAACTCATTCATACATATTGCTATAAGCTTGCCCTTATTTTAACTGCTTTAAGTTCGACATACAACTCTTAGTTTCACTATAGGACTTTCTTAGCTTGTAAACTAGGCTCAGGTTTAGGTAGGTCATATTTAGGTATACTTTAGTGACTTTTTGCGCTCCTTGACATATCGGCTAATTATACCACTTTTTATCATTTTATTTTGCCCTATTTTTCATATTCATTCACCTTGCTATTTTCCCTTCTTTCATTATTTGTGTAAGTGACTCTCTTCTTTTCTTGCTTGTATTATATATATATACATCTATATATATATATATATATATATATATATATAAATATATATTTCACTTTTCTTTCAACTGTTTTTTTTAGTCACTTTACTTTGTTCTCTCTCTCTTTGTTCTTTCAACCCCACTTTCCAAAGCATTACTCATAATAGCCACCCTCAACTCATGGATTTGCCATGAGTCAAAGTATACAATACCCAAAGTTGGGTCAGGGCCATGAAAAGGTTGTTTACTGCATTAGCCACCCTCAACTTATTCTTTTGTCATAAGATGAGGTGCACATGTCCAAGGAGGGACCAGGGCCAACACATTTCTCCCAGAAAAGATCAGTTGGGTTGAAAAAGAAAGATCTAGTTTAAGCTCAAATCATTTGGATCAAAAAGGGATTAATTTCATTCATTTTTTTACTTAGGCAAAAAATTGGCTATATTAAACAACGACCTATGATCCTTTGCAAATTTTCTATTACGACATACTTTTAGCAGGACTAATCAATCAAGTTCTAGCTCAGTACAAATTGTGGACTATTCAAATCTTCCTCGCACTCACTTGACATCTCATTACTCTACAAGATTATCAGACACATTGTTTGAATTTTAGACTTAGGGTCATGTAGTGGTGTACCTCTATGTCATGCTTAGAGCTACACATTTATCAATTACTATGGCAAGTTACACATCAATTTCATTACATCAGGATATCAGTTTTGTTTTAGCCATCATGATTCAGAGTTGTAATGTGTACACAAGGTAAAGATATGCTGGTTCAACAATAAGAATCATCAGTCTCTTAGGGAAAAAGAACACTGGCAAGAAAACCCCAAAAGAGGATAGTGAATTGGGCTACTCAGACTTCACCCTAGCACTCACTTTAAATTTACCCCACCCCAACAAAAAGATATGCAATTGTATCCAATGCAATAAAAAATAGATATATGAGAGTGGTAGGTGAAGCAAACCTGGGGCGCAAAGCGCCAACGATCAGCAAAATAGTGGGTCTGGTTCCCCAAAACCCACTACCTCTATAGTATTGACACCTACTGTAGTGTGCTCATCTGCAATATCACTATCAGTAGTGCCTCCCGCGGTCTCCACAAATCTGGAGCTAGATGACCTAGCAGCAGACTCGATCGCCCTGATCCGATGGGCCTCCTCATTAGCAAGCGAGGCTCTACGGGCAGCCTCCATCTCACGACGCTCCTTATTCTATTCTCTAGCCTCATCTTCCTCTCGAACCTTGCGCCTCTTAGCATGCTCATAAGGGGGAGGTGGTGGTATCTTAGAAGTGGCGAATAAGGCCGCCATCACTGTGTCCTCAACAGTCTCTGCAGAAGGGGCCTCATACTCACGCACCTTTGCCTCTAGGATCATATCAAGGTCCGCTCGCGGACTCTCGACCGTAGCCTGAAGTGTCGACACGTCAACTTGAGGGGCTGGCCGGGCTAGTACCCGCAACTCAAAAGTGTCCAAGCGCTAATGAACCTCAACGATCTTCCGCTTTGTGTGCTAAAAAATTTTACTTTCCAAGCTCCCCTCAGCCTTAGCAATAGACCTCTGTATCCAAGGATGGATATGATGCAGAATTGTAGCCATCTGTGCCTCTAGTTTCTTGAACCTAGCAAGCGGGAACAGAGCAAAGAAAGGGGCTGAGCGAGAGGATCTAGGGGCAGTGCTACTACCCGGATAGACTCGACTAGGGTAGTGTCTGTTGTTTTGAAAGTAGTCTGCGTAGGCGTCTGAGCATGTGCTACCGTATAAGCTAGATTTTCACCAATGGAAGGCAACTCTTGATGGGGCCCTCTGTGTGGTACCAACTTATTGGCTTCATCCCTGATGAGGCCGATATCAACAGTGCGCAGTGGAGCTATTAGATGATCAATGTGCCAAATGGGCACACCTGCGGACTTGCATAAGAAATATTTCATACACGGAAATGGGTAATTAGTTGTGATCTTGAAAGCTCTTTTGTGCATGACCGCCTGCAGAAGCCAAGCGAAGTCCACCTCAAACTCGGCTATCATCGTCACCATTAGAATTGCGTGATCCCATGTGACTATATTATCAGCAGCTGTGGGGGAAAGGTAGTGGCGAATAATCAACCATAAGAACTTAGCCGTGAAGGTCAAGTTAGCCTTCTTGATGGTTCCCTTCGGCTCCGTCACCCAGTCGGCACCCTCTCCATCAATAGACAAATGCAGCGCCATCCACCTCTTGGTGGTCTCTCTAAGCGATGGCTTACGCAAGAATCTGCCATATTTTACAATTTGCCACCAATAGTTAAACTCGACAATGATAGGGGTCCTGTTGGAATCAACATCCTCGCCGTACAGATACGAGTGGATGGCTGGCAGGGAGATATAAACATGTATGCCGCATACCCTGACGTGATCCAGTGGTGCCTATTTGGCGGGGCAGCCCGCCTATCTATCTACGATCTACGAGTAGCCATATAAGAGGCGTAAAGCTCTCAGACTATCTCCTCACTATAGTGGCCTAAAGAACGAGCTGTCCACTTATACCAGTGTCTATTGAAGAGATTGTGGATCTCTTGCATGGTAGAAAGACTTACCGTAAGGACCTGCCTCTCCTGTGTAAGGGTCCGTGTCATGATGCCTTTATAATTTAGAAACTTGGCATCGGAATACACTTGATATAGCCCGTTGACACACCACCGGTTTGGATGGTCGGCAACCGTGGTGAGAGAACCAATCGATGAGCCTGGAGTCGAATCAAGACTGTCAGCCTCATCAGACAAGGCAGCCTATGCAGATATGGCGGGTGTAGGGAAAACTGCGGATCTAGAGGATTCCTCCGACCACGAAACTCCGAAGGAACCACATACTCCTTCTTCATGTGTAGCTGACCCAGAAGGTCTGTAGGTCAGTGTGTACTCCGAAGGAACCACGTACTCGGGATCATGCTAATCATCAGAGCCTATAACAAGTCGGGCAGACGGGGCGACACACTTTGAACGCCCACGTGCATAATCTCAATTTTATTTTGGTGCTATTACAGATAGTAACTGTAAAGAATTAATGTTAGTAATAGAAGGAGCAAACAAGACAAGCAAAAATGACACAAAATAAATATAAGAGAAAAGTTGTAATGACAGCTCTGTAGTAACAGTGAAACACGATGGACAAGGTGATGGCTTGTTGTGAGTACGACGGACCGTCATGGGGTCCGTCATGTCTTACTTCAACTATGTTTATGTGGAGACCCCTGAAGGAATGTCTCTGATAGTTATGATGACTAAGCAGGACAGATTGTCGTGAAAATGATGGTCCATCATCGATGTTCATCGTGGAGTACTTAGAAAAAGTTATGGAGACCCTTAGGAGAGGGGTCTCTAACTTTCACGATGGTTGTGCATGATGGATTGTCGAGGGTACGACGGTCCGTCGTAGATGTCCTTCAGAGGACACTTAGAAAAAGTGGGAGACCCTTAGGACAAGGGTCTCTGAAAACCATGACAGTTGTGTAGGATGGACCATCGTGGAAATGACGGTCCGTTGTAAATGTCAGTCAGAGGTCACTTAGAAAAAGTATAGAGACCCTCAAGAGGAGGGTCTCTGATCGTCATGACGGTTGTGCAGGACGGACCGTCAAGGGTATGACGGTCCGTCATAGATGTCCGTCAGAGGACACTTAGAAAAAAATAGAGACACTTAGGACAACGGTCTCTGAAAACGATGACGGTTGTGCAGGACGGACCGTCCTGGGTGTGACAGTCCATCATAGATGTCTCTCAGGGGACACATAGAAAAAAAATGGAGACCCTTAGGAGAAGGGTGTCTGACAATAATGACGGTTGTGCAGGACGGACCATTGAAGGTTTGAGGGTCCGTCGTAGATGTATGTCAGAGGACACTTAGAAAAAGTTAAAAATCGTGAGAAATAGGGTCTTTGACAACCAGAATGGTTTTGCAGGACCGACCATCGTGGGAACGACGGTCCGTTGCATCTGTCCGTTGTTGGACACTTAAGAAAAAACAAATAGTGGGGTATTAGAGCATACCCTACGACGATCCGTCGTGGTTGCATCTGTGCGTCATCGGGGTCTTGTTCTGTCATTCAGTGACAGAACTAAGGATGCCACATTCATCCTTTGTGACACAAATGGAATACTTAGTATTAACCTATATGTGTATAACCCAAATACTTAAGATGCTAGCAATTCTAAAGAACCTATTTATAGAGTTTGAATGAGGCAATTTGAGGATTCTCAACCTAGGTAACACAAAATTGGATCAAAGAATGAAGACCCTTCAATGAGAAATAGGCTGATACTAATTGAAAAACAAAAATGCAATGTAAATGGGTAGAATCAGAGACACATACCTGAGAACAGGACAAACACAGGCAAGTGAGGCACTTGGTTAGCAAGAACAGAACCATAGCAGCAGACTGCGACCAGTAGAGAGTAGATTTTAGGAATTGGGGAACTGATCAGTTGATAGAGAAGAGAGGTAGGAAGTTGGAAGTTTGAAAGGGAGGGAAATGGGAGAAGGAGGGAAGGAAATGGGTGAAATGAAGGGGTGGGTTTTTTAAATGTTAACAATTTTTAAAATACCCCAACCGGGTCGGGTCGGGTACTTTCATTAATGATGCAATGAGTCTCCTACGACGGTCCGTCATAGATGCGATGGTGCATAATTGGTTTCGTCGCGTATGCCCTAGTTTTGAAAATAAATGAAAGATGTACCTGGCACAACAGATTCATGCGACGGTTCGTCGCAAGCGTGATGGACCGTTGATGTATCCGTCCGTGACTGTTGCATGGTGATTTTCTGCAGAATTTCCTGGTGATGTGCCTGCAAATTTAAAACCCATTAGTACAAAATACTACCAATACTAGAAATAAAACTATTAAGTATTGGGTTGCCTCCCACAACAAGTGCCTGGTTTAACTTCGCGGCATGACTGAAGACACTTGATTACTCAGACTTCATTAAGATGGTATGCCTTGATTACTTCATTTGTTTATTCAGCATGCCTGGAATAGGTTTATATTCATCGTCCATTTACTTTAAACTGCACACCCTCCTTGGTTTCCAACTCAACTGCTCCATTAGGGAATAGTTGGGTAACCAAGTAAAGGACAATCCATTTGGACTTAAGCTTGCTCGAAAATAAACGCAACCTAGAATTGTATAAAAATTCGAAATCCCCAACCATAAACTCTCTTTATTTAATTTTTAGGTCATGGTGCTTCTTCATCTTATCTTTGTAGGATATAGCAGATACCGATTGGATCTAACCGCTCTACCTGATGGACCTACAAATGTTGAAGGTCGCTTCTTCATTGTTCAACAAAAAATTCATCTACCCCTTTTCCATATAAACTATGTCTCTACCAATAGCAAGGAATGACCTACCAATAATAATAGGCACTTCAAAATTGACTTCACAATCAAGAATAATAAAATCTGCCGAAAATATGAAGGACTCAACTTTTACTAGCACATCGTGGAGTATCCCTATAAGCCCTTTTACTGTTCGATCGGCCATTAGTAGCTAGATCACAGTGGGCTTTGGATCACCCTAACCCAACTTCTAGTAAATCGAGATGGGCATGAGATATATGCTTGCCCACAGATCACATAATGCTTTTTAAAAATGTAATGTCCCGACTGTACAAGGAATAATGAACGCACCTGGATCTTCTTTCTTTTTTACTAGAGATCTTGTAGCAATAACACTACAATGTTGCATTCTATCATCATCATTAAAAGTGACTGATCTTTTTTGTGTAACCAGATCTTTCATAAACTTGTCATAACCAGCCATTTGTTTTAAAAATTCTACAAAAGGGAAATTGATAGAAAGGTGCTTCAACATTGTTATAAAACGCCGATATGTACCATCATCGGTCTTTTTCATTAATCTTTGAGGAAAGAAGGGTGGTGGTCTAAGCATGGGGATTACCTTTGTAGGCAGTTCAACATCTTTTCTAGTGTTTTCTTCTACTTCACCACTAACCTCTACCACTTTATCATTATCTTTTATCACCATTTACTCATTAGATGGCATAGGTGGGTCAATGGTTTGCTTACCAATCCGAGTAGTTATTGTCATACAGTGTCCATCATTTTTTTGATTTTGGACAGTGTTGCTAAGTAGAGTGACCGATTGACGTGTGTTCACCCTCGCAGATAATTGGGCCATTTGCAACTCAAGCTTCTTAATTGATATTGCATGTGTATCAACTTTCTGCCCAATACCCGCTAAATCACTTCATAAATCTTTAATGTGCTTATAACTAGCATCGAACATCCTACTCATTTTGTGCAACATATCCTTAACTCGCACCATACTATCTCTACTATCCCTAGGAGTAACTTCACGATTTTGAGGAGGGACATATGGCCCATTCCTATCATTTCTGTTACCATAGTTACCCTGTTAAAGTTGTTGTCGCGGTTGTAGTTTCCATCTCGGACATAATGTCCCTCACGGTTATAGTTACCATAGATCCGACCTTGGTTTCCTTGACCTTGGCGCCAATTCTCCTTATTTGAGCCTTGGACACTTGGTCGGAAACCCCCCATCCTCTCATTTACCACATAGAAATTCTCCACATAATAGCATTCATCATTTGGTGGTGGTGGTTTAGACAAGTAGTTAACTGCATTTATCTTTTCCGCACCCCAGTGACATGTTTTAATACCAGCCTTAACTCAGTTCTCATATGAGCCATCTCTTCACGAATCTCATCTGTGGCTGGGTTGTGAGTGGATTGCACTGCGAAGGTATTTCTCACAGTATTTGACTTCCTAGTACTACAAGCTTTATTATTCCGGGTGATTTTCTATACCTTCTCGGCAATCTCGGCATAAGTACACTCCCCGTAAAAACCACCCGCTATAGTATACAATACAGGTTTATTATTATCATTCTGTCCCCGGTAGAATTATTACTTCAGTGACTCATCATCTATGCGATGATTGAGGATACTTCTAAAAAATGAAGTGAATCTATCCCAAGAACTACTAACTGACTCTGCTGGTAGTTCCACAAAGTTTTTTACTTTGTCTTTGTGGTTTAGTTTCTTTGAGACCGGGTAGTAAAGTGCTAAGAAAACGTCCCTTAGTTGGTTCCAAGTGAAAATTGAGTTATAAGGGAGCTTAGTGAACAAAATAGAAGCCTCTCCTGTCAGTGTGAGGGGAAATACTCTTAGCTCTATTATATCCAAATCCAAGTCAGCCCTCCCTACACAACTTTTACACACTACCCTTACCTTAGCTATATGGGCATGTGGGTCCTCAGAAGGTAGCCCTGAAAACAAACTTCTAGAAGTGAGCATTTGCATCTGACTACTAGTTACCAAAAAGGTGTGGCCTTGTGGTAGAGGGGGAAAGATAAGTGGCCCATTAGAGTTTGCAATATTATCATAGCTCTGTAGTATTCTTGAGGACGTGGAGCAGGATTTTGTCCCCTTTATTGATTTTAACCCGGATTATCGGGTAATAACAGGCCATGAACATCAACCGGAGCTGGGATGTTCTGGTTGGGATAGGGTGGCCTCATTTCGCCTTACCAACCCTAGGGAAACTCCGAATACAGTCCTAGATCGATTATCATCACCAATAACCATGTTTCTATTCATATTGCGTAGTGTACACTCTAATTCGTGATTGTAGGGAAACAAGGGTTCTGTTCCTCTCCATGTATTTGGCAAACAAGAAAGATAGTTCTGCAAGAATAAAAAACAATAAAAAAGTTAAATTAAGAAAATATTGACTAAACTTTAGTAATAAGTTTAAGTTAATCTAAAATCTACTTTCCCTTGCTGCGGCGCCAAAAATTGATAAGCTCAAACTTACTTCTCAAATAAGAAGTAAAACAGTCGTATCAAGTAAAGAACACAACAAATGAGGTTGGGATCGTTCCCACGAGGAAATAGTTCATACTTAACTTTAATCTATTATTACTATTATTTAGTCAATTATTTCCTTAGAAAACAAAAGATAACAAAAGGGGTTGTTTTTATTTCTAAATTAATGAAAATAACTACCTAAATTAAAGTAAACAACTAAGAGATTCAAATATTGGAGTTTAATCATTAATAAATGTAACTAGGTTTTAACTTTTCCCCACAGGTTCATAACTTGATAATTCTAACTATAACAATTCTTTTCTAGTATCTTTCATGCAAAGTGATCAGTTATGTACTTCTAAATCCTTGGTCCGGCATCTAGAAAATTTCACTCCTCACCTTGGTCCGGCTACCTGTGTTGCTTTAATAAACATTACCATTACCTCATATTAAACATTGTATTAGATTTTTAACTAATTTATTACCTCGTACTAATCAACACTAGCTTATTAGATAGTATACGCTAAATCTATGTTGATAATTCTCTTCCTATTATCTGCCTCTTTGGTCAGGCAAGTAGCATTAAGGCGAGTTCTAACGTTGGCCATCCATGAAAATGATTTGTAAACGAAAAATTTATCAATACATACAAGACACTATTCTAGAATTGGTATTTCGTTAGGTTTTACCTCATTATTTCACTCATGGTTCCCACAAACCTAGTTATTGAGTTTAGTTACCCATAGTCATAATAACAATATTCATATATGTAATGTAAAAATTCATGAACTTACTTCAATGAGAAAGATAAAATCCAGAAGTTCACTTGATTAATCAATAAATGCACCAACAATCAATTCCAGAAAAAGTGTCTCAATTACTAAAATTAATTGAGGACTAAAGATTCTCAAAAAGTAAAACAATCACAAAGTCTAATATCCAACAGGTTAATAACAGAGTCTACTAACAAAGAGTCTAACATCCAAAAGTCTAACATAAGAGAATCTAACCCCAAAAATGAGGTATTTTGAACTATTTATAAAAAAACTATTAAAAGAAGACCTTTAATTCCTTAAAATCTGTCAAAACATGTCTGAGTCGACGGATCTTGTGACAGGTCATCGTGATCACGACGGGCAATCATGGCCTCCGTCATCCTATACTTTACAAATCCTTCTGCTGCTTTCTTCATTACCCTCGACGACACGTATGATAGACCGTTCCAAGCACGACGGTTCGTCGATGGTCTTCGTTTGATAACACTTAAACTTCATAGAATTTGGGTACTGGACTACTCTCTGATCTTCAGGATGAACCATCAGGACGGACCGTTATGGCTATGACGGTCCGTCATAAACTTTGGAATCCACACTTAGGTAAGACTTTCTCATCTTCGTTCAGCAGCTTCACTATGATGCCACCTATGGACCGTCAGAAGCTTGACGGACCATCACAAGCCCGTAGGTGGTAACTTTTCTATATTTCTTGCTCAAGAACTTTCGCGTTTATATTTAGGAAGATTTCCTATAAATAAAGAGAAACTTACATAAAAATCAATAAAAAGGCTTTTGGACACACACTAAACTTAAGGAAAAAACATTAAAAATACCGTGAAACCACAATATATCATGAATACTATGATGAAAGAGTAAAGGTATTCACGGAAGACCCTATTAATGAGATCCATAAAAGGAGCAAGTGCATTCGTGAGACCAAATTACATAACTAGAAACTCCTAATAACCATAATGGTACGAAAGACTATCATTGGGATACCTTCATCCCTAACCCGCCTTAGACTTGAGTACGAAGAATCGTTGCCTCCTTGGAGCCTCTTCACTTGAACTATTTGATTTAACTTTATCCTTCCCTTTTTCTCGAACTCTCATACACGAACAATACTTCATCATGTGACCCAGCGTAACAAGAGTTAAATACCCTCATACACTCTCCTCCATGAATCTTGCGACACTTATTACAAGGTGTCCTTTCCTGAGGTGTATCTACTTCGCTGTTTCTCTTAACTCTGGGCTAAGAATCCCTTTCATAGAGACACTTGGATGAACTTGACTCCCCTTGGTGGGAGAGTCCCTTCTAAATATTGGGCTTATCCCTGATTTCAGTACTACTTTTCCTTGAAAAATTCTTCTCCGCTGGCCTTGACCTGTTCCCTGCCTTATTGTGCTTTCTCTTCCTATTTTTTTCCACTTGTTGGACATGCACCATAAGCATGAAAAGGTCCATTCTATCACGCAACATAGATTCCCTACACTCCTTCTCGAGACCCTCAGCAATCTTAAATCTATGATAAAAAGGAGGATTCATCCTCGTGAAGTCCTTTAACCTATTCGCCATGGTGCTGGAAGGTTGGTTCTCCCAGGGAACACCTTGTTGCTTCGCTTGGGCTGTTAAATCCTAAGCTTGTAAAGTGATGTCTTGGTACATTTGTACCAAAGTTGTCCTCACTTCTCTATCTGTCAACCTAGTTGGGTTAACATGCATGTCCATTCCAACAGCGAGAGCCTGGGGAGGAACTTGATTTACCCAAGCAGTTGCTCCTCCAATCTCTCCGCCTGTGTTTCTTCTTGTATTCATGTTTTTGAATATGAAGAGTTTATGTTAGATATACTTTTAACACCAAGAAATCAGACATTTGAAAAGTCATGATAAAATAAGAACAAGGGAATTTTTCCTACGCATCATGCAGTCTCTAATTCTAGATAGTTACCTTGACTTAAAAAATACTCAATGTGTTTGATGCAGTCTCTAATTCTAGATAGTTACCTTGAATTAAAAAATACTCAATGTGGTTTATGTGAACTTATTATCTTCAGAATTTAACCTAGGGATCTGATACCAACTTTTTCACGACCAAAATCTAAACCCCAGACGAGACCGGCGTCGTTGACCTCTGAAATGTCATAGACAAGCCTACATGCGTCAAACATACTTCATCTAGATTAATTTTAGCATAAAATTTGAAATTTTTGTTTTATTATTCCATGCGAAACCTATTACACTTAACATTGTAGGAGTTCACAAATCAACCATCTAATATAAAGATAATCAAATGAAAGAAGCATTTTATAATTGCATTAAACGCATTTTTGCCAAAATGGTACCAATACAATGTCTGATATGAAAGTGGAAATGGAACACTAATGGGACATACTACACTAGCTAAATCCTACATCTAACCTAGATAATAATATTATACATCCTCGAAAGCATGAGGCCCTAAAAAATTCAGATGAAAGCTTCACGTGCGGATTGATGCAACGTCGTACCGTAAACTCTAACGTCCACCTGTTCCTGCACCTAAAAGTAGATATTGTATGGGATTAGTACACATTTGTACTAAGTATGGGTATACGCAAGAAACAACCAAGGAAATGCATGAATAACAATACCTCTTTCCGAGCAACATAATTATGGAAAGTCAAGTTAGTAGACTTGAGGAATTTGGATTAGGAAAGTTAGTGGACCTACCAAATTTTCATTAGGGAAGTTAGTGGACATGCCAAATTGGATTAGGAAAGTCATGACATGAAATCAAGACTTCTTAAAATTAAGGGCTCAACATATGGGACCTCAACTAGGGAGCCTTCTTTAGCAAACACAGAGTAAGCTTAATATATTTATACATACTTCACTTCATACATTGATAAGCTAGTGTAAACTCTCCCAATACCTAGGATGTAGTTTAAGACTTTCATTGGGTTCGCTGTGCAATGATAATGTATGACCTAGTGTAATTTTTAAGTCTAGCTCACGTCCTAATTATCCTATCCTAACACCTTTGGTATCATTCATTTCATTATGTTCATCATTTGAGGCTAGACTCATTCATTCATGTGGAACTTTAACTTTAACCGACATAGATCATGTGAGCATCATGAATTCCTGTATCTTCCCCAAACCGAAAAGAGGTGGAATCATCGGCTAAAGTGACCCAAAACATGCTAGCGTACATGGGGATTGAACCCCGCTAGATCTCTATATTGGCAGTATAAGTTCAAAGACTAGGAGATATAAGGATACCCATACTCGGCATGCCGGACAATCTCATCTCATGAGAGTTACGTGAACCTCCGCCCTTCCCGAAAAAATTCATCACCACTCATAGCTAGTCTTTCGTTGCTCAACATAAAGTTCCCTTACATTCAACTAATAATTACTATAGCACATTTGTTCTTCATAATTACTCACCCCTTATTACGTGAATGTTCATTTCATCATATTCCAATGCACTTGGACATTTAGTGTGTTTCACAATTTAACTTAACCCTTCTAGTGTTTCATCATATCATTGCATACATCATAGGTTCACTTACTTTTAAACGTATGCTAGACTTATGGTCTATACATACATGCCATGAGGCTTTATTCATAGTTCATTTAAGTTAGTCATAACTTCCTATGATTATGTGGCACGAGACTTATGCATCTTGTATGTATGCAAAGATCTCAATTTTGATCTATGTGGTCCGCATTACTTTGAACATTTATTCACGTATGACATATGTATCAATACGGAGTTAGGGCAAGGGAACCCGATTTTGAATCCCTTGGTCAACACTTCCATCTTTTTATTTATTTTATTTTGATCCATACCGCTTGGGGACCCGAGATCGATCCCCAATGCCTTTCTTTCATTTTCCTTATTTTCATTCTTTCTTATTCGTTTGTCTTGGGACCGAGGTGTTATGGGATCAATACCCCACATCCTCATTTCCTTATTTTCTTTTCCCTTGACTTCTCTGAGTTGACCATGAGGGTATTGGATCAAATCCCTACAGCCTCATGTTATTTTCTCTTTAATTCCCTTAATCATCCTAGAGGTCGTATGTTCGATTTCCACACAACTAAACCCTTATTTTCTTTTAATTTCATAAGTCTGACCAATAGGTTGTGAGTTCAAATCCCACTCATCTCTGTTTTATTTTCACAGTTTCATTTTTCCAGTCAAGGTCACGGTTCGAGTCCCCATTACCACATTCTTGAACTTACATTATTTTATGACTTTTAAAAAGGTGATGTCACAGGTTCGATACTCAGTGACCTCACTTATTTTTTTCATTTTTTCAGAACATGTTAATTGACTTAATTTGACCGAAGCTAACATCAAAGTGCTGAAAAACTTTGATCACATTTTTGCAGCCTATTTTCTCACCTATTTCACGTTAAATGTGTATGCGTTTTGAGTAGTTTTTAATGAGTTTTTAGGTGCATTTTCAAGGTCACATTCTATAATGATTTTGAACTCAAATCATTATTTCTACATCACTTATGTTGGCCAAAACTCATCAACAAGATATTTTAAATTTTGTACGTTTTTCAGCTCATTTTCATCAACTTTTACATGTTAGTTTTTAGGGTAATTCATAGATCATTTAGTACATATTTTGGTGCATTTTTATGGATTAATTTAGCAAATAATTTCAATTCAAATCAGACACAATATACTTAATATGAACATCCCAATTTATACAAGTTTGTGCATGTAAGAATACAACCATAACATGTCATTTTGGAACTTCAAACAAAGAGTATATGTTACGGCTACACATTGCACACATAAACACATAAATTTCGGACAGCATGCTTAATATTCACATAAATCGGAACATGCATACATGAACATTTTCAACACGAAAACACATTACATCCCTAATTTCTACAAGCAAACATATCCAACCTATAAATAAATGGGAGCTAGTGACATGGAACATGGAAAGGGGAACAACCCTAGTTTTTGAAGTAGATTCATCTGAGTCCTAAGGGTATCTTGGGAAAGGTATCAAGAATAAGAAAACCCATACCTTTTATGTAGTTCAAACCTTCACTTGCTTCCAAAACCTTTTCCAAAAATCACGTCCAAATCCCCTTAACTTTCACACCGATTTGACTAAATTATCTTCCCTCTTGCGTAACATTTTTGATTAGTTGTTTGTTTGTAATTTTCGTTGTGAGTTCTTAATGTATGAAGAAATTTGGTTATGATTCTGTTCTTGTACGAGGTTTAGGCAGAACGTGAGAAAAAGAATGTTTTGATCGTGAGTGTTGAGGAGATAGATGTGAGAAGTGAGAGTTTTCCTAGGATTAGGAGTTTTAGTTTTGGAAGTAGTCTAACTAGGATTCTTTCAAATCTTTAAAAATGTCTAATTTTCCTTTTTAATAAATCAGATAATAAATATTAATTAATTAAATTAATTTACCAATTGAAATCATTGCTTCAATCTAGGTTCGAACCCGGGTGGAGTAAGACTTCATTCAAAGGACAATTTTCGACCCTCTCTCCCCAAAATTTCCCTCCACCATATTAATTAATTAATTATTTACATATTTGAGGAAATTACAATACTACCCTTAGACTTGAAAATACCATTTTATCCCTAGACCGCCCAAACATAAGATTTTCCCTTTTTAAGTCTGGGAAAGACTCATCCGGGTAAATCTTCATATTCGGGAGCCCTACATTGATGGACCCAACCTTGGCTAGCTCAACTAACTCCCCAAGTTAGTATTCTTGTCTGTCTCAAAGGTTCAAAGGTCTGGTTCTACGCGCATCAATCCGTGTGAACTCGGTCTAATAGTGGGCGTTTTAGACACATTAAGAATTACTTAGCATATCCATTTTTAGGGTTGTTACAATAGCCTCTAATTGCCTATGATCACCATGATCACCTTAATATTCAATTATTATAATTCAGCATAAAAATTCCATTAAAATAGAATTTAATCATTATATTAGTTAAAAGTTGAGAAATTCTCACTTAAAAAGAATAGACCTCTGTGCATTGCTTGCCTTTTAACTTATGAGACATGTAAGTGTGTCGAGGAGAGAGATATTCCAGCACGTACACAACTAAGGTTGACATGATTGAGTATGACGTGCATGGCAGTAGGTGTAACTAATAATGATTCTTGTTGAGTCAATTAACTCAAGTCTATGTGCATTGAAGTATGAGTGCCTATTTACTTTTTGAGTATTGTTGAATATTCTTAGTTGTGATCATGTATGATGGGATCTTTATAAAATTAAGTGTAATGACCACGTTATGATTAGGAGAAGGATGTTGGTCCTACAAACATGAGAAGGGCGTAAGTGTTTGATGCATTAAACATGAGTGAGTGAAGTGTGGCTTGCTTGTGGTTCATTAAGTTCTAAGTGGTTTGAAGTTTGTGTTCTTTGTAAGTTTGGTGCATTGACTTCTAAGTTATAATATTATTAATATGGTGATCTTCTCTATGATTCATTGAAGTCCTTCATGTGATTAAAGTGTTCCAACTGCCATTCGAGGCAGAATGTTGCCAATTGGGGGATATTGTAAGACCCCAAAATTAGTTATGGTTTATATAGCCTAACATGTTTATAACAAGGTTCTAAGGTCCTAAATTTTTTTATACTCTTGTACTGAGGCAGTGACTAAAGATTTAGGTGAATTGGAAGTCAAACGTCAAGGGACGACTAAGAATTTCTACGAGTAGTCACCTATGTGTCTCATATGTCTATACATGCTTATATTTGTATTTCATAATCATATGAGATATTTATATGAGTTATAATGGTATTTATAGTGAGTATGTAAAGTTTCATGAACTTTGAGGTAAAATGTCCAAGAACTTCCATGATGTTTGAAAGTTAGCCCTTGAGAAGTTCATGTGTGTCTTGAGTGTGCCTAGCAGGTTTGACGGTTATGCGAGTGTTTGTTTTTGGTTAAACTGATTTGTAAGGTACTTGACATGTTAAGGTATATATTCACATTGGAAACTTCTGTGTGCGGATCACCAAGGGCCGTGCAAGAAGCCTTCAAGGAGCACCTAAAGGCTGTCGAGACACTTCCTTGGTAGGGTTAATCGACAAGGACAAAGGACGGCTAGTCAGTCCACCAACGATCTGTTTACGGGAAGGCATCGATGGAAACTTATCCTGGTGAAGGCTAAAGGGAGTGTTCAATCCCACACCTAAACAATGTAATGCAGTACGGTCCGTTGATGGACCTAGTGGGCGTTATGGGTATTTTAATATAGGCTGCAACATTATAGCCATACACGCTGTTTTATTATGTGGTGAATGGGAAATTCTCTCCACATGATAACCTAGCCCTAGGTGGTTTATTTGGTTATTTTGGGTGTATTAAAGTTTAAAAAACGTGAAAACCCCATTCCTAATTCAATTAAAAAAAATCAGATTACTATCCCAAACCGAACTCTCTCTAGAACCTCCATTGAAGGTGAAGTTCAAGTACAACATGGAGCTTAGATTCCTATGGGTTCTTCACTAAGTTTTTGAGGTCTTCTTCTTCATTAAGTTATGGTGATTCTTCATCTCCAGTTAACCTTCCATCTAGAGAGTTATTCTGAAAGTTTTCAAAGAGAGAATATGATCCAAACTCTCCTTCTTCAATCTAGCTATGAGTTCTTTATCAAATCGATTTCTAAAGCAATGTTATGATGAATTATGGATTAGATACCGTTTATAATGAACTTTTCAATCCAATTACATGATGAACCCTTGGTCTCTTCCAAATTCTCGATTTAGCCTAAGTGTGGGCTTTTTATGTGACTTTAGGTTGATTGAATTATGATTCTAGCATGTTGAAATTGATTATATTTACTACCTACATGGTAATGTGATGATGAATTATGTGACATTGGATCAATGTGTATTGATTCTCGATGAATTTGATCTCTACTTCTTAGTGATTTTTAAATAATGGTATTTACTGTAATGTTGATTCTATAGTACATATATATAGGATTCGTTTTTGTAAAGAAAATTATAGCTACTACCTTATATTGATACTATTGATGAATTTTAGTTATGAATATTTGATGATAAAAGCAAATTAGTTTTTGTAGGGATTGATTTATATTCTTCTAGAATAAAGATTGATAATGCTATGGAAAGATGTGATCTCAATTTTAGAGTAGATGAAGCATGATTTATACTTGGTTATTATGTCTTTAGCTACTGTCCTAGGGTTGTATCGTTGGATAATTATGCATGTTTTTAATGATGAACAAAGTAAAGGATATTAGTAATTGATCTATGTCTCTCTACTTTCTAGAATAATGGTTATGTATTGTACTAGGTTTGAGCATTATCTTATAGTGACTTGTGAATGGTTTCTTTTACGATTAAAGTACATTGAGCTACTTCCCTACACATTAATTGTTCAGGAAAAAAGTACATGTAACATTCCATAAAATTACATGTCTAATGAAGATCCTAGTAGGTTTTTAAGAATACGTATTGAGATACATAGGCATCCCCATGCCCAATATTGAGTAATATTGGACATATTAGAGAATGTTGGGTTAAGGGTGTTAGCCAAATTTTATGTGTTAAGAAGTATCTAAAATATAATCCAATCTTGTATAAGAATTGTACCTGCAATGAACACACTAAGCTAAAACATAATTATTCTTCACACACATCCTCATTAGGTACTAGGCATCCAAGTGTCAAGCCTAAGTACCATAGAACATAATCATTTAAAATAACCATGTAGATAAAGCAAAACCCAAGAAAATACTAAGGATCCTTGGGACAATAAGTGAACATTAAAAATTAACCTTAAAAAAAATTAGTTAGGAAAGTGTACGCATTACATGTTCAAGACATCTGCAACCGGTAAAATGGACCAAGTTAAACGATTCGGTTAGAGTGGTTGGGGACAGGCGCATGTCCGGGTCATCCCACGTGGGTATAAGCTCCAAAAACTGTACTAGACCCTAACTTACTGACTAACTAACTAACTAACCTAGAACAAACAAAAAATAACTAACTAAGGGACCCGACAACCTAAGACCTAGTCGGGTGACACCAAACTGTGTAACTAACTAAGAGACAGCCTAGTACCTAATTAGGATGGTCATAATGGTTTGTTTATGGTCCTAACAACTTATGGGTACTTTATTAATTACCCTAGGTTAACATATTAATTAAATTAGCAATTTAATTAATTATTTAAAATGGATAAAACCAAAACCACTAAGAAAATTCCAAATTTCAATTAAGTCAAGGTTCTCCAATATTTAGTCAACTTACTAGGGCTGTTTTGGTAATTAGTTAATTTGTGTAATTTAATTAAGTTATAAAGTATAAGTTGAATTAGTTACACTTTTTTTCTTACAGAATTAGTCTCACGTTATTCATCCTAAAATGCTACAACTAAAGGCAACTTAAGAACGTAAGAAAACCTAGAGGGTGCTCCAAGGGAGAACCCGCATGCTAGCACCATGTCTAGTAGGTGGAGGGATTTTACCTGAATGAATTCTCTAGTCTATTACGCGTCCAAGGCCAATGAGGATCTGCAAAATATCGTAGTTGAGGCATAAGATTATCTAAGCTATGGGTGTTAGTGAAGAGGAAAAGACTGAGTTGGTTGCCTACCAACTCAAAGATGTGGCTCAGGTGTGGCACAGGATGTGGGGAGATGGTCGAGCACCTAGAGAAGTCCCCATCACTTGGGACGTTCTCAAGACTGCATTCCTAGATAGGTTCTTTCTTAGAGAATATAGAGAGGCTAATGTTGAGGAATTCATCAAAATACGACAGGGGGGTGTTTCAGTCAAGGAATACTCCATGAAGTTTGTTAAGCTTTCCAAATATCCTTTTCTCTGGTGTCTGGTAGTAGGGATTACATGAGCAGGTTTCTAACAGGTGTATCAGAGTATTTAGAAGATGAGTGTCGGGCAGCCATGTTTCGTGATACCATGGACCTTGTTAGGTTGATGGGACATGCACAACGGGTTGACGAGAGTCATCGGAGGAAGAAAAGATGAGAGATCAAGAAATATTCGTCCTTGGATCAATTCTGTTTGAGTAATAGTAATAATTCATTTGGAGTTTGGGATAGGCCCAAGTTCAATAAGGGGCACAAGATCTCAGGTAACCCTACTTCTTCGAAAAACACTATGCCAAGGAGGGCAATGATAGATGCCCAGCATGATAGAAAGTCGTGTGATAGGTGTGGCTGTTCGCATATAGGTGAGTGCATGGTAGGTTTTAATGGATATTGTAGGTGCGGTAAGAGTAGGAACGTGATCAGGGACTTTCCCACACACGAAGAATCAGGATAACAAAGTTACTTTGCCTCAACCTAATCCTACTATTGCAGCCGAACCTCCAAAGACAAACCGGTCTATGTGTTGAAAGGAAGAGAGGATCAAGAGAAGTCTGTGGATGTGGTTAGTGGTCACTTGCTTGTTTTTTCTTTTCTTGTTTATGAATTATTAGATCAAGGATCTACCTTGTCTTTCGTTTCTCCTTTAGTAGCTAGTAAATTTGACTTGCTTCCTGTTATTTCGCATGAACCATTTTTAGTTAGTACTCCCATAGGAGACAGTGTTAAGGATGAAAGAGTATATAGAGATTGCCCAATAATTGTTCTTGATCGAGTTACTTATGCGGACCTAATAGAATTAACCATGCTTTATTTTGATATATTTTTTGGTGTGGATTGGCTTCATTAATGTTATACTACTATAGACACTCAAAACAGCGGAGTAAGGGTTTAGTTTCAAAAAGAGTTAGAACTAGAATAGGAAGGGCATGGTTCAAATCTAATAGGCCAAATAATTTGCAATCTTAAAGACCATAACCTGTTATCTAAGGGGTACTTATGCCACTTAGTCAGAGTCAATCACTTTGAGGAAGAAGTTCCTTCTACAGACCATGTCTCTGTAGTAAATGAGTTTTAAGATGTCTTTTAGGAGAATTTACCAGAATTTTTTCTGAACGCAAAATTGACTTTGTAGTGGGGATGATAACTTGCCACTGATTGAGTTCTCTTATAATAATAGCTACTATTCAAGCATTGGGATGGCACCTTTTAATGCATTGTATGATAGTAGATGGAAGTCTCCTATTGGGTGGTTTGAAGTAGGAGAATCTTCCATCCTTAGAGTCGAGATCACACATGAAACTTTGGAAAATATGTGAATGATCAGGGATAGATTGGCTACTGCTTACATTTATCAAAAATCATATGCTGATAACCGAAAGAGGGTTCTTGAATTCGAAGTAGGTGATCAAGTATACCTAAATATATCACCCATGAAGGGGGTAATGAGTTTTGGTAAGAAAGGGAAGTTGAGTGCGAGGTATATAGGTTTTTATGAGAACTTACAGTGAGTAGGAAATGTTGCCAACCAACTCAAGCTACCAATTGAGTTTTTGTCTTTTGTTCATCTAGTACTTAACGATTCATTGCTTAAAAAGTGGCTAGGCGATCCAGCGTCCATTCTACCTATAGAGAGGATAGGAGTCGATAAGAACCTTTGTTGTGAAGAGGTTCCTGTTGAAATTTTAGATCGTGAAGTGAAATGTTTTAGGAACAATAAGATTGCCACCGTAAAGGTATTATGGAGGAACCACCTTGTTGAGGAAGCCATATGGGAGGCCGAGGCCGATATGAGATCCCGTTACCCTCACTTTTTCAGTTCTAGAGGTTAGACACACTCTTCCTAAATCTAATGTAAATGAGACTTGCATTAGGAAGTTTTTGTGTTCTAAGTCCATAACTGTGTATTTTATACTTGAACTATATGAGTTAATATAAGTTCATGCTTTCATTCATGTTGGTGTTTTTGTAAAGTATGTGCGTGATTTATGTGTTGCATGAGTGTGATGTGCATTAAGTTAGAGTGAGATTGAGAAGAAAGTTCCTCAGTCTAAGAGATGAAGCTTCAGATAAGCTTTGAGTAATGTGCATCATCCACAGTAAGTAGTGAAACAGATATACACAAAGAGTAATGTTTCAAGAATGTTAATGTGTTATTTTTAAAAATACACTCATTAGATTCAAATGATGTGTAGTGTCATTTGGTGATGAATGTTCCTAAGGGTGAGATAATATAAAATTCCAGAAAATTACATGTATATTAAAGATCTTAGTAGTATTTTAAGAAAACGTATTGGGATACATAGGCATCCCAATGCCCAGTATTGAGTTTTGGCATATTAGAGAATATTGACTTAAGATGTTGGACAAATTTTATATGTTAACAAGTATTTATAATATAATCCAATCTTGTATAAGAATTGTACCTTCAATGAAGATACTACTCTAAAATATAATTATTCTTCACAGAGATCCTCATTAGGTACTAGGGATCCAAGTGCCAAGCCTAAGAACCATAGCACATAATCGTTTAAAATGACCATGTAGATTAAGAAGTACTCAATGAAACTGTGAGGATACTTGGGACAATAAGTGAACATTCCAAATTAACCTTAGAAAATAGTTAGTTAAGAAAGTTCACTCAACAGAAGTGCAAGAACATGTGCAACCGGACAAGGGAACCTATTAACCGATTTGGTTAGAGTAGTTGGGGACAAGCGCGTATCTGGGTCAGCCGAAGTGGCGAAAAGATCCCTCACAGGTCCTAGACGCTAAACAACTGACCTAACGAACTAACTTACATAGTGAAAAACAAAAATAACTACCTAAGGGACCCGACAACTTAAGACCTATTGTGGTGACACCAAACCCTGTAACTAACTAAGAGAAAACCTAGTACCTAACCTAGGATGGTCCAATGGGTTGGTTGTGCTCCTAACAAATTAGGAGTATTTAAGTAATTACCATAAGTTACCTAATTAATTTTATTTGAAATTTAATTAATTAAATTAAATGGATAAAACAAACACCACTAAGAAAATTCAAGATTTCAGTTAACTCAAGGTTCTCTTATTTTTTGTCAACTTAGGTGGGCCGTTTTGTTAAATAGCTAATTCGTCTAATTTAATTAAGTTATATAGTTTATGTTTAATTAGTTAACATTATGTTCTTAAAGAATTAGTCTCACATAATTCATCTTAAGACGCTAAAACTAAAAACAAATGAAGAACGTAAGAGAACCCGAGACGATAGCATGCATTCTTCAAGGTTTTCGTGCAATGTGCAAGGTAATGTTCATAGATTTAAATATAAAGTAGGTTATGGGTTTTCTCTCCTGGAATTCTATCTCAAAGAGTCTTTTCAAATGTTTTGACTTTAAGAATATCAAAACTAGGATTGTTCCCAACAAATCGCATGTTCGTCATTCTAGCTCTCCCGATTTCCGATTCTTGTAGTTTGTATGATGTAGATCTCAATGCATGTGTTTGTATGTGTTTCTAAATGATAACTATGTGTGTGTCTTAGTGATTTATATGTCGAATGAAAACCTACATGTTAGATCCGCATACATAGGGTGTAATTTACATGAATGTTGAATGTTGTAATACCTACTTGTGTTCGAGAAGATGAAATTGTTATAAGATGACCATTAAATTGTTTCACAGGATAATCAAAGGTTAAAAGGTTTTCTTGTTTAATATTATAGATTACTATAATGTATTTATGAAGTAATTGTCATGGCTAGTGATATTATTATGACAATTTATCTACTGAAAATGTGATTTATGCCAACAAATTGGCTTGCAAAACTATGTCCAATCATATTACATTCAAATCACGTAAATTCATACCAATATCTACATCAATGAACCCATAACATAAGGTATGCCAATCAATGGGACAAGTTCAAACATACTCTATCCACACAAACTTGTGAACGTAATAACATTGCATAAGTAGTTATGACTTTCATAAAGAATTGTACAAAACTACCAATAAACATTGAACAAGATTAGGTGAGTAATGAAATAACCAAAAGCTTATGTTACGTAAATTAACCTAATATAGATTGTTAAAATAAGTGAGAAAAGTCTAAATTACGTTTAATTGATTGTGTCAAAAAAACTCACATAAGAGGGTGCTAGAATCCTTGAGACAAGTCTCACTCACACCATGATGATAAGGCAAGACTTAAGTTCATATTCATCAAGTAATGAAAGGGATGACCAGTCATCCATAGAGTTAAGTATAACTATTCAATATAAGCAAGCTTCCATAAAGTTTGAGTCAACTCTAAAAGATAATAAAGTAAATTAGATTTGAGCTTAGCATCGATAGACTAGCAATGAGCTTGTGCCAACACATGTAAGCCTCATGAGATGGGATCACCACGCAGGTGCACCAGGGTCTCCGTATCTCTCTTAGTATTTGAACTATGTGTGCCAGCATAGGGGAACTAGCTAGTGTATGCCTCTACCTAAGAATGCTAGGCAGTTCAGTTTCACTTTGAGAAGTAATTCCCCCTCTTTTTGGTGTGTGGAAGACCCCCAATTTCATATTTAGGGCACATGATCTATGTCGGTTAAAGATGAGGAAAGTATTCTGTTCACTATAGACATGAACCCCTCTTTTTAGTGTGGGGAAGACACTGACTTTGTTCCACTTTAGCCGGTGAACCCCTCTTTTCGGGGTGGGATAGACAATAAATCTTTTTCACCTTAACTGATGAACCACCCATTTTCGGTGTGAGGGAGACACTATTTAAAGTTAGCTCCCATGATCTACTTCTGTTAATGCTAAATAATTCTTTAAAGAAAGTAAGGAAGAATAAAAGTAGAATGTTCAAAGTGAATAACAGATCAAAGAAGTAGAAACGTAAGTTCAAAGAGATCTATGTAAACAAGAGCTTAATAATATCGATTATTAGTGTTTGATAGGAATAAAGTCTTAACAATTAGTGGTTTATGCTAATATTGGAGTATGAATACTTGCCTCAAAGATTATTATAGTTTAACAACAAATTAATGGACATAGCCAATAAATATTTCTTTATACATATATTCATTCCAATTTAACAAGAATAAAGAAATCTAACATGTAAGTAATGTAGTCAAATAATTTCGTTAGTCTTGTGAATTACTTACTCGATTCATTGTAGGTTTGGGACTACAATGAATCACTGCACTTGTAAGTACAACATAGGATCAAAGGAGATCATTGATCTACACAACAACAAGAAGAAAACGGTGAAAAATAATCTAAGTCTGAGAATAGAAGCTCTCGGCCTAAGAGATTCAAAATAATAAATTTTGTTTAAGTTGTTCAAAAATTATGTTCATGATACCAAGGTCTTATGTTCATATAGAAAATGAAATCTGAGCCTTAATTTGATGAGAACATATCATATTAATTTCAAGAATCATACGTAACGATTTATGAAAGTGAAGTGACATAACTCTCCAGAAATTACAGTTCGCTTTAGGAAGAGCTTTCCTTGATCATGCGTAGTCCTTATGTGTTTATTTGGATACACCCATACTTAGTAAAATTGTGTACTAACCCCATATATTATTACAATTTTTATAGGCGTTGGTCTGAAAAAAAATTATGTTTAAACGAAGCAGTTTTGATTATTGATCTCAAGACTTTGGTAGGTCCTCTTGAGTTTGAGGATGCTACATTTATTATTATAGCTTCGTACATTAGACATAGTTAGTGGAGATATCCCCTAGCGTATAAATTAAAACATTTGTTTCAAGCGTTTGTAATAAGGCCAATTGGCAAACTACTATTATTATTATTACGATCATTTATTTCAATTGTTTAATCTTTAATAGATGGTTGGTTAGTTTGAGCTATTAGAATATCACTTTTATGCAGTACTATACGAATTCTATGCATACTTCGATAAGTAATAAAAAGGTTTAACTATTCCTCAAATTTAACAGTATGATTGTGATGAAAGCTATGAAGAGGCTTGTCTGCGACCTCTGAGAGGTTTACGCCACCGGTTATATTTGGATTCCAGTATCGGAGTGTGACACTACATTGATCACTGCTGATAAAAGATTGATGAATTGTTAAGAATGCCTCTTTCCTTCTACTTTCTCTAGAAATGGTAGTTGATGAATCCTCGTATGTTATTCTGTGGTTGGTCCACTTATTGTGGAGATGTTTATTTTTTAAATATATATATATATATATATATATATGTGTGTGTGTGTGTGTGTGTGTATGTGTGTGTGTATGTGTGTGTGTGTGTGTGTGTGTCAGTGAGTGAGTGATGTGATCATTGCCATGAAGGCAATTATATTATGAATATGTGTTGGTGATGATCACCCAATATGAAGCCTCATCCCTAGTTTCCTATTGTAATTGGGATCTAGGTTGCATGGTTATTGTGTGATCATGTGTATAACTATTTTAGGTATAGGGTTAGATGCTAAAATTTATAAGTTCTAACGGTTGATGTTCCCTTACCTATGTACCACGATGTGAATGTTCGAATAAATAAGGTTAGGATTCTTAAGGCTAATATGAAGTTAGCTTATCTCCTACGCGAAATGGTTTTGTGTGGTCTATGCTTGAAGGTGCATTATGGTACCAAGAGGGAGGCTGCCTCAATGTGTTGTTGATAGCCATTAGGTAATCTTGTTTATAAATGTATACACACACTCACACATTATGCATTCTTGTAATGTAGTAAAGGTTCATGGTGTCTAAATGAAAGGGAAATTGTCATATGCCTTAGTTTCTACTGCTATGCATGTAAGGTATTTTTGTATGAAGCATGTTATATATTCCATTAACTAGGATTACTTTATAGGTGTACAAGTATGGGCAAGGGTATGGGACCTTGTCTATGCATTGCACATGTGGGCTTTGATAGGATAGTTTCTATGTTTGGTTTCCTATGTACATGAATATGATTGCATGAGATATAAAAATATGTGGTCTAAAGGTGTTATGTGAAAGGGTTACTCACATGTATAGTCAAAACACGAGCACTTGAAGGTGTTCTTAAGGGTACACTAAACTGGATGGTTCTTGACATGTGCTATGTCCATGTGAAGGGGTTTCTCACATTAATAAGATAGATGAACTCTCATATATAACCTAGAGATAAGCATATGACTAGTCAATTTCCTAAGCCTATGTTATATAAAGTTGTGTTAATAAAGACTTTTCAATAAAGGGAACTTAGCTTAGCACCCAGTGAACTTGAAGATGAGAGGTGTCCCTTCCCACTGTAGTAAGGTAGGTTACCAAAGTCTTCACGAGGTCCTTAGCCTCATAGACAATGTCTTAGATTTATATTTACATAAATAAATAACTTTAATCCCTCAATAAGCCTAAAGGGCGTTTCCACATGTACCTCCAACTTCCATAAAATATGCTTTCCATATACGATCTACCAAGTGAATTCACTTAGTATACTATCATGTGTTAATGTTGTACTTTTCAACACCTTGCATTTGTGTAAGGATCTACAACACCGAATTCCATGTTTAGCACCCATGGTCGTAGTGTCGATTAAGGCTATAGTTTCCCTAAGTAAAATGGACAATGAAAGTAAATGACTAGGATCCTAACTAGGATTACCTCAGGGTGATTAATTAGAATAGGTGAGAGTAATTAAATTAGGTATAAATTGCACAAGTATCTCTTTATCAAGTTTGAGGAAGGTGTTTTAAGGTGTATAATTATGGTTATGTCTTTATGCATGGCATGGTAGTATTTGTCTACTTGTATGAGAATGTGCATGATATGAGTCCTAATGGTTCTATATGATGAGGTCTCTTCTTATATGCATAACGTTGGTATTAATAACTATATGATAAAGGTCTTTCTTTGCATGAATGAGGTTATATATGCTTGACATGTTAATGTATGATGTAAATGTTAAGGCTTGTGGTCTCATGATAGGTTTACTATGTATGTGTGAGGTGATGGGGCCTTACATGTACGTTGCACTAGTAGATTTATACTAGGGTCATGCGTAAGGTCGTATGCAAAGTCTAATGTGAAGTATATGCCTTGTCAATGAGATGGTCTTATGGTTGTATGGGTTGAGTATGAAGGTTTTATATATGGTTTCCTTCTGGTTTTAAGGTAAAGCTTTATTATGGATAGTGTTATGGGACATTATGTATGCATTGCACCAAGTGACACTAGAGGATTACTTTGGAAAGGCAAGGAGTTAGGATAAAGGAGTTCACTTTAAAGTGAATAACTGTGAGCTTACTGTAAAATGTTTCAAAATGTGACTTAAATTTTATGTGCTATTATGACTATGATATATGCCTAAATGATTTATTTAAGTTGTATGATGCTTAATAAATCATGTTTTATGATAATTTCATAAAAAGACATAATGCATGATTTTAAGTAAATTGTTGCTTTTAAAGGCATGTTTTGCATAGTTTCCATACTTAGTGCATTCTTGTACTAAATACATTCTTCTATACCTTTTTACAAAAAGTCTAGGTTATGGATTCTTAACTGATGTATTTAATGGTGAGGAACTTGATATGTGATTCACAAGTTCAATAAAACGAATCCTTAAGTCTAGGAATTTCCTAAGGTCTAGCTAACTGGAAAGTCTAGTAACATTTTACTCATGAATTATGTTGTACGGGCCATGCCCCTTGTGTACTCTAATGACGTTGAGTCTAGGATTGAAAAAATATACTAGAGTCTTAAACTATAGATTATGATATCTTGTATATATTGGAAGTTATGTTCTATCATATGATGCGCTGTGAAAGTTTAACACTTTCAGCTAATTTTACCTATGGCAGTTAGATGAATGATAACTATGAGCTTGTATACGATGTCTGAAATGTCAAATATGCCATGTTACTTATAGGGTGTGCTCACAGATGTGACACATAATACATGATAATATAATAATAATAACAAAAAGGGATCGTAATAAAGAAATTAAAATGGTCAATTTCGTATTTGAAGAAAACCCACTTGAATTTCATCTCTTTTTGAAATAACTTTGGAGGAACCCTTTGGATAAATAGATCATAAAGGAGAAAGAAATATCATACCTCACTAATTGATAAATTTTGATGGAGAAAACTTTATATTTTTGAGTCCTAGAACCCTCCTTTTCTTTGTCTTCTATGGGGTTTCTTTGGGAGAGAGAAAGAAGAGAGAAGGAAGAGCTATTCGATTTTGGGAATTATGAGGGTTAGGTTTGGTTTAATTAGGCTAGGTCTTTATATAGAGGTCCTTAATTAACTTAATTGAACCTTGCCTAACCCTTAATTAACTAACTAACCACATAAATAATTAAATGAATTAATTAAAACGTGGCAACCAATATAGGGACCTGACCTACGAGACTGCAACAAACTGGCCGTAGGTCAATCGACGCCCTTGCGCCCCTCCGTCTTGGACACCCCTTGTTAGCGACAGATACTGGACGAAACAACCCTCTACAATATTAAAGAAGGAACCATCGACGGTGACAATCGATGCTCCTTCGATTGGCCTATGCTTTGTTGGTTGGCAATCGTCGATGGCATTGGCTTTTCACATCTTTTTGCAATACATGAAGGGTCCTCTTCAGGGACTTTTTTGTTGGTCCTTGGGGAGTCGTACCCATAGTTTAGACTACAAACTAACTCTTATACGTGTTATACTCCTTACCACCAAATTTCATTAAATTACGACTCCTAAAACTTAGTCAAATAGGATAAAGCACCCTAGAACCTATTGAACTAGTTTACGGACGTCATGGATGTTCCATGATGTTTTAATTCTAGGACTTCCTAAAAAACTTATATACATTTTAGTTGACATCAAAACAGTGTTACAACTCTTAGACTCTCAGGTTATGCTATTGATTAGGCTTTAGACTTTCAGAGTATTACATTATACCGCCTTAGGAACATTCGTCCCCGAATTACACAAATTTTTTTTAAAAGGGATTAACAGAGTTTCAACATAATTATGACATTCACATATAGCATTTCAAAACATCAATCACTACATATAAGAGGTCAATAACACAATATGAGGAATTTCCTTCTCATAACATGAGCTCAACATATCATTAAGAAATAATTTTTTTTGACAACTCAACCTTTCAACATGCTCAATATCGTTTCATATAGACTTAACTTACCAAAATGCACAACATAAACTCAAAAAAAGTAAATAACAACATTTTTTATTAATAGGAATGAAATTCACTATAACTTATTGTACCATGCACCTTTTTTCACAACTTAACCAAATATCACGGCAATTTCAAATAAAGTCATTATTTTTTCTACAAATAGGAACAACTAACTTTATTCAAAAATAGATGAGTATAACGGGACTTTAGGTCGACCTCGACTTCCTTGTTGCACCCTAAACTAGGTGATTCTTCATAACACCTTTATGGGATCCACCTCTTTTTTTCTTAAACTCATTACTTGTCCATAAGTATTTCAACCAGAACCTCCTTATTGGAAAGCTTCTCTTGAACACGTAGTCTTTCAATAGGAAGAATAGACTCGGGATCACTGATACACTTCTTAGCATGAAAACATGGAAAACGGGATGAATCGAAGCCAATTCACTAGGTAAATTCAACTCATATGCAACCTTACAAATCTTTTGCAAAATTCCATAGGGACCCACATAACAATGAATTAACTTCCCTTTCATGCCAAATCTCACCACCCCTTTTACAGGCAAATTTTTTAGATACACCTTATCACATTCTTCAAACTCTAAATCTCTTCTCCTATGATTGGCATAAGAATTTTGCCATGTATTGACTGTTTTCAACCAGTTCCTTGTAATATGAACTTTCTCTAAGGTGTTATAGATAAAATTGGGACTAAGAAGCGCATACTCGCCAACCGTAAACCATCAAATAGCATACCTACACCTCCTCCCATATAAAGCTTCATAAGCAGCCATCGATATGAATGAACGAAAAATATTACTATACGAGAACCCCACCAAAGGAAAATGATCAACCCAATTCCCATTAAAATAAATGATACAAGATCTAAGATTATCTTTAAGAGTTTGAATAATACAATCTTCTAGACAATCCGTTTGAGGATGCAAAGCGGTGCTTAACTTCACTTGAGTACCCAAACCTCTTTGAAATGACCTCCAAAACCAATATTTAAACTGAGAACCTCTATTTGATATGATAGACTAAGGAACACCATTGAGAGTCACTATCTTGTAAATATAGATTCCTCCATAATCTTTCACCGAATATGTAAACTTAACGTTAATAAAGTGAGCATATTTTGTAATTCTATCCACTACCACCCTCATAGAGTCATATTGCTCTCGAGTCCGAGAAAACCCAACTATGAAATCCACAATAACATCTTCCCACTTCCTAGTTGGAATTTGGATTTCTTGTAGTAAACCACTCGGATTTTGGTGCTCACGTCCTACTTTTTTGCAATTGGGACACTTTGCAAAAAAATCTACAATGTCCTTTTTTAGGCCATCCCACCAAAAAACCTCTCTAAGGTCATGGTACATCTTTGTACAATCATGTTGAATAGAGTAACGAGCTCTATGAGCCTCCTTAAGAATCCTATTCCTTAAATCATCCATATTGGGCACACACAGTCTTCCTTTGTACCTAAGAACACCATCGCCCCCTTGGGGGGAAGACTAATTCATCTTTCAAAGGACCGATTCTTTGAACTTCATTAATAATGGATCAAGATTTTCCTTAATTAGGTTTATCTTGGATTCTTATACATGGGACACACTTTCAATTGAAAATCTACTTAGAGAGTCCACAACCATATAAGCCTTGTCGGGGTGATAGAGAACACTCATATCATAGTCTTTCAACAACTATAATCACGTCCTTTGCCGGAGATTCAACACCTTTTTATTGAATACATATTTATGACTTTTATGATTGTTATACACATAAACATGACCCTATAGAGATAATGCCTCCATATTTTAATTGTAAATACTACGACCGCTAACTCAAGGTCATGAGTCAGATAATTATTATATTGAACTTTGAGTTTCTTAGAAGCACAGGCTATAACTTTTCCATGTTTCATAAGAACACACCCTAACCCACCGGGATGCATCACAATATACTACAAAACACTTAGTATCCTTCAGTAGGTTCAATACCGAGCTGAACTAAGGCTATACTTAAAAATTTTGAAGCTCTTTTCACAGGCTTCCAACAACTCGCATTTCACATTCTTTTGGGTCAAGGTTTTCAAGGGAGAAGCAAGAGACGCAAACTCGTCGATAGACCTTCTATAATAATGGTCTAGGTCTATGAAACTCCTCATATCCGTAAGAGCCAAAGGTCTACGAAAATTTTTCACTGCTTTGGTCTTCTTTGGATCAACCTCTACACCCTCGCTAGAGATAATATGACCAAGAAACGTTACCTATCTGAACGAAAACTCACATTTGTTATACTTGGAAAATGATTGGTGTTCTTTAAGAACCTATAAGACCACTTTCAAATGTTCCATGTAGTCACCCTCATTTTTCAAATATACCAAGATGTCATCAATGAAGACAATAACTAATGAATCTAGGTAACTTCAAAACACCCTATTCATTAGGTCTATAAACACCACCGCAACATTAGTGATACCAAAGGACATTACAACGAACTCATAGTGCACATATCTTGTTTGAAATGCCATCATGGGAATATCTTCACCTCTCGCCTTAAGTTCGTGATATACTGATCTCAAGTCAATCTTGGAAAAGTTACTCGCACCTTGGAGTTGATAAAATAAATTATCAATCTGAGGGAGAGGATACTTGTTCTTGATTGTCACTTTGTTGAGTTGACCCTAATCGATACACATTCTATCGGACCCATCCTTCTTTTACATGAACAAAACAGAGAACCCAATGGAAAAACTAGGTCGAAAAAATGCCCCATCTAGTAATTCTTTGTGTTGAGCCATCAACTCTTCAATTTGCCCATATCCATCCGATAAGGAGGAATTGAAATGGGATTTGTATTCGGTAGAAAGTCAATACAAAAATGAATTTCTTGTTCAGACCTCCGAAAATTCCATCTCTACGGGAACGAACTCAATGGGAGGAATTTCGGAGTCTAAATATTTGACTCTTACAATATGGTATAAACACCACTTAGAGATAATCATACAAACTTCCAAAAATAAATGATACAACCTCTAGGAATAGAATTTCTCCTTTTTAACTCTAAAACAGACTCATTTGGAAAATTAAACATCACCACCCTTGTCCTAAAATATATAAAAGTAAATCAAGCATGCAACTAATCCATACCCAAAATCACATCAAAATCAAACATATTAAGTTCTACTAGTTCAACCACAATATAGGACAATTTCTATGTACTCTTTTTTCAACAACGGAATCACCCACTAGGGTAGACACTGAGAAAGGTTCACTCAAGATATTAGGCAAAATGTCAATTTTTTTATCTACTAGAGGTGTAATAAATTACAAGGTAGCACCGGGATCAATTAAAACATCTATATCAATAAAAGGACTTTCAACAAACCTGTCACCACATCGGGAGAAGTCTCTTGCTCACCCCTATCGTGAAGAGCATAAAAGCGATTCTTCATCAGAGCATCAACATTAGGACCAGTTTCTTGATTTTGAACACTTTCTTGTATTGACCATTCAAATTTTTTTCATTCTTCACCTTGTAGCCACTCTTCGGACTACCAAAGCAATTGTCTGTCCCAATTAGGGAATCAACATAATGCTTGTTTCCAGAATTTCAACAAGTTGGTTCTTAGTTGGTGAACTAGTACCCCTTCACTTTTAAGACTTAAGGTTATACACCATATCATCATATGCCCTAAGGAACTTGTAAGGATCTTGATTAGAGAACCTCTTCTTGAACCTAGGCTTGTCTTTGATATCAACCCTACCCTTTGAAGAACCACCATTATAGGACCTTGCCCTATTGGCATCCCTACACTTTCTCATAACCCTTGTCTTCCACACTTGTTGAGAATGAACCATGAGATGAGAAATGTTCATATTATCATGTACCTTTGTCGAACGACATTCCTTTTTCAAGTCATGTGACACCCCCATCACAAAGCGGATCATTTCTACCTAAGGGTAGAAACCAAAGAGGACCATACTTTGACAATTTTGTAAATTTTAAAGAGTATTCAAGTATACGCACACCTCCTTGACGAAGGTTGATGAATTCTTCCACTTTGGCTTCCCTCTTCTTCCGAGGGAAGAACCTATTAAGAAAAGCCTTCTTGAAGATCTCTCATATCACCAATCTACCCCTTAAATACCTATTGTCTCTCCATGGAACATACCAAGTTTGGGCCACACCTTTGAGTTGGTAGGTGGCTAACTCAAATTTCTCACTAGTATTCTAGCCCATAGCATAAAGTGTGGTGTGCTTCACATTTGTGAGTAATAATCTACATAGACATGGTTGAGTGAGACATCGACTCTAAAGTATTCAACCTCATGATTTGATACTAAGTTTCTCATATCTGTAAAGCACCCCCTAGACATAACCGTTGTCCTCCTCCTCGAATAGGACTAACACTGCCTCTTAGTTTACATCATTACATTAATAGGTTAAAAATGCTGAAAATTTAAAACTTTTCCTATATTTATAATGAGGTTTACATAGACCTCTAGCGTACATATAATTATTCATATTGATTGTATATAGACCCTTCATATAAAAAGATTACACAGTCTTCTACTCTTATGGAACATAGATATATCATATATAACATAGTCTTAAAACTGATGTCTAATCTCATAATTATCTAAACAAGAGTATAATAATTGTGCATAGACCATACATCAATACGATAAAGCCACATATATGATATACAATCTTTAGTACTCAAGTGAAAGGAAATGAACAAAGTGTCCTTAAGACTAATCAACATCCAATGCTAGAAAGTGGTATATCTCCTCAAAGTGGTGAGGACCTACCCAAGTTGGAGAATGAGAATTCCAAGTCTACTTTCAAAAGTCGTCAGAAGTCCTTCAACGATCGAAACCTAAAATATTGGGGAAAAAGGGAGAAATGGGGGTTAGCACATCACTTGTACTAAGTATAAGACCAAATGCACAAAAAACATAAAATCGTGCTAAAAAGGGACATTTCGTTAAAGAATGTGATTTTACTTTGGAAATCCTTATGCACACTCAAGAACCAATACCAATCAATAGTACATATTTCATTAAGTCAAGACCATGTACCACATGAGGCCAACAATACTAAGTCTAGACAATTCACATGCATATCAACATAATTGAGCACATAACCAAGAAAACACAATTATCAAGTTATAACACACACAACCATGTATAAGAGATCACAACATCCTAACCAAAGCAACACCATTACTCATGAACCCTCGTTAAGTCAACTAGTGCAATGAATACCCCATAACTCACTCAATCAAGTAAAACCTACAAGAACCATACACAATGTCCAAATTCAAATGTAATATCATTAAGAGTACATAACATCATATAGCAATAGAGACCAAAACCATGCTCATAAGTGAAATGAACATTACATAGTGTCATTAACATGAAAGATCATATGCACATAATTTAAAGTTTAAGCATATATATAAATAAGAACATACTTAAAATGCATCCCTAAAAGGTAACTAGTGCACAGTTTATGTAAATTCCCATGCCCCTACCTAGACTAAGTTAAACCTCTTAGGTCATCCAATTTAGAGTTCACTTCATTACTTCATTTAACATTTTGGGAACATCTTGCCTTAATCGAAATAGACCATATGAGGTAATGTCGAATACGATGTCATGAAACTCTACAACAAAAGAAGGAAGACTGCTTGCCAAGGTGGTACCAAAACAAGAACATAGAACCTATGTGGATTCACTAGCTAGTATTCCTATTGGGGGGTATCATAATTCAAGAACCAGGAGATGTAGTTAGGACCCTCTTTACGATACATCCATTATCGTATCCAATCTCAGGAATATGTTAGTGATACTATCTTCCCTATGTGGGAAGGGAAACTCCTCACTCTACTTCACTCGCTGCTAAGCTAGAATCCCTTTTCAAAAGTCATTAAGCCTATATTAGTGATCATAGCTTAATTTAGGTCATAGGGTATATCCCTTATATAATCATCATCATATCTCAATAAGAATTGCGTGAGTATTTTTCTTTCAATACAATTCATACATTTGAGGTTAGCATATTTACATAATCACATCATGATAACGCACATTGTTAAGTTATCACAATCTTTATTACATTTACATCTTAGACAACAACTCACAAACCATAGTTCAAGACATTACAATTCAACATCATAAACACTATGATCAATCTTAATAATAAGGTATACTTCAATAGAACTTTATCACTAAACACAAGTAATCAAAATTGAAGTAAAAAATTTATATCACAAGACTTACCCACAATCTCCTTCACAAGCCATCATCAAGGTCTTCCATCAACCATTCATTTCAACCGAACAATGGGTGTAATATCATCACACAATAAAAACAAACATGATAATAAAATCAATTGAATCACTACACAACAATTCATTACTAGGTCATAGCCTAGGGTTAGACACTTCGGTAAAACTCATAGTCTACTTCACAACCTAGGTTAATTACTCAAGAACTAGCATATTTTGATTACAATACATGAATATCTACTCATAACATGGCATAATGAGAACATAGAATAGTAATTAACACATTAACCAAGCAAATTGTATCAACACAAGATAATTATATTCAAGATCACAACCTAAGGTTAAGGGAAAAGGCCATCTTTCAACAACTAGGTGAATACATCAAGAAGTAGTATTGAGGTATGATATATCTCAATCTAGTAATAATAACAAAGCAGAATCATAACAAAGCAATTCAAAATATAAATTTCATAATGGAAGAAAACCCATTTGAATTTCATATTTTGTTGAAATCATCTTAGAGGAACTATTTAGGGAAAGAGATCCCAAAGGTTAAAGGAACCCCATACCTTCTAATTGATGAATTTTGATGGATGAAACTTGATTTTTTGCAGACCTAGAATGTAACACTCCAAAAGTCTAAGACGTGTCTAGAGCTAACATGAATGTTTAAGGATTTTGTCAATGTTTTAAGGTCACAATAGTGTATATAAGTCATATAGGAATTTTGGAACATACAAGAACAAATAACGTTCATGACGACTGGAAGCTAGTTCAAGAGGTGCTAGTGAGCCTTATCCTATTAGACTAAGTAGTAGGAGTCGAAAAATGATGAAATTTGGTGTAAAGGTGTAATATCATGAAAATGACTTAGATGAAATAGAGACTAAAATGGTTTTCATGATGGTATAAGGTCCTAAAATGGTCTATAATATGGTATTGCGTCATTGTATAATATTTTAGGTGCATTGGAAGTCGAACGTCAAGAGATGAACATGACGTGCGAACAACTAAGACACCTATATGCCTCTATGCGTTTATGTGTGATTCCTGAGGTTATGAGTTCCATTAATGAGTTATTATTGTTCATATAGGGAGTGTTTCATGTTTTAAAAAGTTTGAAGATCGAACGTCCTATAACGTCCATGACATTCGAAAGGTTTAACTTGAAACGACATTGTGTGTCGAAGCATGTTTCATCTAGTTTTACATGTTCTTTTTCGGTGAAATTACTGTGAAAGGTACTAAACTTGTATAAAAGCATTTTTTTGATGGAGACGTCCAGAAAAACATCCCCAAGGAACATCCAAGGGTCCTTGAGGAAGCACTAAGGTTGGTGGCCAAAAATGCCTAAGGCAGTCCCACCTACAGATGGAAAACGACGGCCACTGGACTGGTCGACGCCCTGTAGGTAGTGCTGTCAATGGGTAATTAGACTAGGAAGATAAAGGTCCGAAAATAAGGTCTATGAACCAAACTAAGAGAGGACAAGACGGTCCATTGGTGGACAATCGGTCCATCAATTGTACTGGTTTCGTGGGAAGCTTCATTGTGTTGTTAGAGGTGAAGTTTTAAATTCTCCCCGCGTCCAAATTAGAGAAAGGGAGGTTACTTAAGGGTATTTTGGGCATTTTAAACATGTTTATAAGTCTTTCACACTTAAGAGAATTCATTTTTCAAAATCAAAACCCAAAATATCGTAGAAATTCCCAAGAACTCCATTGAACCCAAAACTCAAGGAACAACTTGGATTGGAGATTTGAGTGGTGTTTCTTAATCAAATTTTATTATTATAATAATTGAGGCATTTTTTTGACCCTTGAAACTCTATTTATCAAGGATACCTAATTCAAAGAAGTTTTCTAAAGTTTTGAACGATGAATTTGTCCAATTTTGTGATCTATCCATGGGTTCTTGAATTAAAGGTTTTGAATCATTATTTATTAATATACTGTTGTTAGTTATATTATTGTAACTCAATTAATATATGAAACCATGTAATTGATGAACTCTAGTTTTTTACTACTTTATGGGTTACTTAATATTGAGTTAATGCTTATGAAATATAGTGTTGTTTTGTATTGGCTATTGAATGATGTACGAATTGTATTCAGTTGATGTATATGTTGTATTATATTGATAAATATATATTTATTTGACCTTGTTTGATTAAGTATTATGATTCATGCATTGAATTGATGTTCATGGACATTGGTATGGGCCTTATGGTATTGACTTGGATGGTTTAGACATGGATTGAAGTGGAGAGAATGGATTGTTGGTATGCTTCACTAATTATCTTTAGTTTAAATATTTTATCTATTTTTTTGTGTTGTGATTGGTACGGTCCACTTATGGTAGTGATTTTACATGAATGATGTGGCCTTGTCAGCGTTACGTTATGTATTATTATTATCATGGTCTTTTCGGCACTACTTGAAGTAATATGATGATTTATGTAGTTGATTATGTGAAGTGTGATCATATCTACCTATATGTGATGTAATATGAAAGTATGTCGTTTCTTCTATTGAAGTTGGTAGGTGATCATGTTAGACTATGACTATGTATTCATGTGTGTAGCCTTAGAGTTGATGAATGGTTGTTCCTACTTGACTATATTAGTATATTGTCACACCCAGGGAGCACCCGCAAGAATAAACATGGCGTCCTTGACCTCTCTGAGGTCTTATACAAACCAATAATTATCATTCATCACATTGTCATAGTAAATTTAGCTAAAAATTTAAAACTTTTCATAGCACATCATATGCTAGAAACATCATTTCATTATATATATATATGTGTGTGTGTGTGTATATATATATATATATATAATATGATATAAGTCATAATAAGTGTTAAGACCTTAAGTATCTTTGCCATCATAGACTAACCATCATAAGACTACTTTAGGACACGACCCTTACAACATAATACATAAGTATAATACAAAAGAACTCTACAATTAACTAAACATTATGATATCCTTGGACTTAAGGATTCCTTTCCTTGATCTTGGGAATCACATTTTAAGCTCCTCAATTGTATAGACATCCTATAATCATCCATAACCTACACTTTGTTTAAGAAGTATAGAAGAATGGAGTTAGTACAAGAATGCACTACGTATGGCAACCATGCATTTAAAATGGAAATTTTCTTGAAATCATACTTCATGTCTTTTTGAGTAAATCTTCATAAAACCTTTATACAATAGCATTTATATCATTCACATACTTCATATAAAGATATTAAAAGGCCAAATATCATATAAGATCAAACATATAATTTATCCCATATTTGAGGTCACTTAAAAGTGAGCTCTTTTTACATTATAGTGAGCTATAACCTTAGCGACACAAAGAAAACATACATTCAACCTACATAAGCCAACACCTATCATCATAGAAGCATATTACATCATAGACATATTTAAGTCAAGACTTTGTTGCAATAAAATGAACTCTTAGTCATTATGTACATATAATAATTTTACGTCACATAAATAATTATAAGACCTTGTTCATGACCTCAATATTAGTCTACTAGTGAAATATACATGTAAAGCCCCATAACCTAACACATACTTAGTAAACCCATCATCAGACCACAAACATTAACATTCAATTCATACATCAATATATTAAGTGTAAACTTCATTCATGTCAATACAAGACATTCATCATATAGTCATTAATGCCGACATAGTGCATATAAGGATAAGACGACATCATATAGACTCATACCATGAACATCTTCATAACAAGTAGACAAAGACTACCATACCATGCATAAAGACAAAACCATTATCATACACCTTATATCACATTCCTAGAACTCCCTCAAGAGCCACTTGTGCAATGTCTAGGTGGGTTCATTACTTCCACCTATCCTAAGCAACCTCCCTTAGGTTATCCTTATTAGGGTCTTAGTTATTTCTTCGATTGCCATATTAATTTGGGGAAACTATAGCTTTAACTAACACTAAGACCATGGGTGCTAAATATGGAATTTGGTGTCATCCCATCAAACCGAAAGAGGGCAACTTACATGACAAGCTAAGACATGAGTATCATTCTAGCATATTGGGTGATATCACTTGCTAGATCCAATGTGGAGAGCATGGTTTTTGGAACTTGGGGAAGTCATGGAAACCTCTGTCTACATCCATTTTGGGTCATGATGCTATCCAACCCGTGAGGACCCTTAGTGGACCCTTTATCCTTCCCTCCTTAGAAAGGTACCACCCCCTCTAATACAAGTTCACTCGTTGCTAATTTAAGTTCCATTTATTTAAAATCCTATATTATCATTTCTTTATAAAAGAAAAAAAAGCTCAGGAGATTCATCCCATCATATGCTTAGATCATATGTCATAGATGAGAATTCATCAACCTAAATCATTTAAGAAACCCTTTCACATGGACATAGCATATGTATTAGCACTATCTATTTTAGGATACACTTATGCACACCTTTCAACACCACTTTATTGACTAGATCAGCATTGATGTGTGTGTGTGTAGTTGTATGTGAGCAAACCTTTCACATAACACATAAAATGTCACAAATGTTCATATATCAATGCATGAGTCTTTAGGTGTAACTGTATGAACAATCCATTCATATTAAAAAATTAGGATACAATGCACATTCATATTTCATCATATCATATACTTAAGGTCACAACATGTAAATCATACTCGTAACATGCCCATACATTCATTTTCATGTAGATAGAAACCAAACTAGGAACTATCCTATCAGGGTACACATGTGTAATGCATAGAGAAGGTCCCATAACCTTTCCCATACTAGTACACCTATCAAGTCATCCTAGTTAATAGAATAAATAAAAAAGTTCACATATATTTACTTTACATGCATAGTAGTGGATATTTAGTGAATATGAGATCAACCTTGCATTAGACACCATGAACCTTTACTACATTGTAAGCATGCATAATGTGTGAATGTTTGTTTATTGGTCAACATTATCACATAATTTCATTCAACAACACATTGATGCAGACACCGTCTTAAGACAACATTACACGTTCAAGCATACACCACACAACACAATTTAGCATAGGAGCCAAGCTAACTTCATATTAAACTTCAAGAAGCCTAAAATTAACTATTCACATATTTTTATAGGGGTAAGTGGCTAGGGGTCGTCAATCCTTAAAACCTTATTAATGGCAGAACCTACACATAATCGTAACATACCTACTTACAAGCTCATAACAGTGATAACATAACCTAAATTAACAACTAAAGCAGAAGACTAGGCACAAGTTACACATAAGGTTATCATCATAATAACTCATTCATATATTAATCAATTTTACTTAAAGGCTATGGTTAACACATATATAATTACAATAAAGTGAACACCCTCACCATAAGTGTACCATAACACACAATGACATACAAGGCTTTATAATCTACAATAATATAGGAAAGTAGCAAATAGAAGAGTAGAGAAATTCTTATCAATTCTTTAGGATTTTGTTATAATTGAACATTAATACTCTTTCATCAATAAATCAAATATAGGGATGGATCTAAAGTACCATAAACTTGTATGAAGTCATGTATAAGCTACTACAAGGTCATGCTACCACTAGTACAAAACATCACTATTATTCTAGAGAATAGATAGACAAAGATGATTAAACAATTTACCTAGTCTTTATCACTAATAAATTCATCAATAATGTACGTGTAGGTAAGTAGCTTAAAGCAATCATAACGTAGACGGGATCCTACTGCATTTTCCAATAAATTCAAGATCATTGGAAGCATGCTTCATATTAGGAATTTATGGAAGATAAATTTACATAGGTTAATCCTATTCAAAATAAAATTAATTGATCCAGATTGGATATATTACATATAAATAATAATCACGTTACATCATAGGCAGTAGCTAACCATACCTTAAAAATAATTTAATCTCACAATAAGCATGCTAGAATCATCAATCTATTGGCTAAAGCATGTAAGTCAATCATACCAAGATTTCTTTGATTTCATCACCAAGGTTTCATACCCACACATTATTCATAATAGCAAAGTAATACAGAAACTACAATGATCTTTACACAATCGAAATCCTACCGCAATCACCATGAAGCTGAACTCACAATGAATCCATAGAACAAAGGCTAGTTTTTTCCAAATCTTTATACATTGATCAAATTGGATAATTAATAAACATTTAAACATAAATATACTTAAATAATTGTATATATAAGCAATTGAACATAATAGAATATTAATTAAACTAATAACAAGCAATGATCACAATGACAATGCAAGGGCTAAAACGAGTTTGGGAAGGGACATGGGTTCCTTATACATTGGATTGAAAATCACGTCCAAACCAGTATATAATCATAAACTCATTAATATTATGCTTTTGAAATAAATATGAGAAAGAACCTATGGCTAGATTAAAGAAAAAGAGATTTGATCATGAAACTTCTTTGAAAACTTTAAAGAGGACTCTATAGATTAAAGATTAACTAGAGATGAAGGATCACAATACCTTTATTAGATGAATAACCCACTAAAAACAGTGAAAAACCCATGGGAATCCAATATACAAGCTGATCTTGAACTTCACCTTCCATGGAGGTTTCTAGGAAGGATATTTTTGGAAAGGGAGTTTTTTATTTAGATTTGAGGATGGGTCAAGGCTACTAACGTTATAGATCATCTATATATACATAAAAATAGGTAAATACACCGCCTAGGGTCAGTTTGGCACGTGGGGTGAATTTACTATTCACCCTATTTTCCCATTCACCCCAATAATAGGCAGCGTGCATGCCAATTCTGCATCGATGGACACAGTTGACGCCTCGTTGGCCCATAGAGGGGCCGTTTGTGGCTTTCGTTATATGGGTATGGAGATTTCCTCTGGCCAAGGCTTCCCCAGGCTAAATTTCCATCGACGTATCCCTATCGACCGAGAGTTGGTTGACTAACAGGGCATTGTTTGACTCATTCATTGACACTGCCAAGGCAGTGTCTCGGCTGCCCTTGTGTCATTCTTGTGGTCGCTTTTGCGGGGCCCATGGGATGTTGTACCCGGGTGTTTCCAACATAAATGTGAACATTAACAAGTCAAGGACCTTCCACATCAGTTTCACCAAAAACAAATACATGCAACACGTCCAAACATACTAGGCCCCATCAAGAAACACACATGCATGTCTCAAGGACTATCTTTCGAACATCTCGGTCATTCTTGGACTTTTGACCTCCAAACATCATGAAAGTCAATAAGATAATTAAACACTCAAAAACACATAAAACCATCTTAGGCCTCTTTGGCGACTAATCGTGGAAAATCTTTGTAGTCCCATGACGTTTGACTTCCAAATCATATAAAACGTTATACACTACTTCAATACGATATTATAAATAATTTTTGAACTTAAGACTCCTAGGAAAAACATGTTAGTCTCTAGAAAACCTAACTCATTTTGGAGGTCTTACATCTATAATGGTTATATTGATGATATTATAGTAATGAATAGGTTGACATAAATATGCTTAGGGACATTCCTAAGTGCTTGAAAGAATGGTATGTTATATGTAATAAATAAAATATGTTGTTTCTTGTCTTGGTAGACTTATGTCCCTTATTTGATCCATGTAGGAATATGAATATGAGATGTCTATATTTGTTAATGTAAGTGTTCCCTAAAGTTAAACAAAGTAATGATGTGAACACTAACTAGAGTGACTTGAAAGGTTGGCTTAGTCTAGGTAGCGGCATGAGACTCTACCTAGGCATTGCACTTGTTTGCTTTAAGGGACGTCCTAGGAGGATGTTCTTATGTTATAATGATCTTATAATTTTAAATATTATGCTTGTGTTGACTTTACATGTTGATGATGCTTTATGATGTTAGATTCATTAATGAACATACTATTGGTGTATGTTGCTAAATAGGATGATGACTACTATTGATGCCACGTTATGTTAAGTTGCGAAGTACTTGTGATCTTTTGTTTGGTGTACTTGATTGAGTAAGGTTCTGGGGGTTTTCTTGGTCATTTCACTTGTAGACTGAATGGTGGATTATGAGCAAAGGGTCTTGCTTATATTATGATGTTATGAACTCTTGTATGTGTTGACTTGACTATTAATTGTTAATATTGGTCTTGTGTCATACATGGTGGTTTGACTTATGAATTATGTGATTATTGGATTATGTGACTTCTTGTTTTTGCACAAGGCTTTTAAAAATACTTTAGCATGGTTTGGATCAAATGTCCTCTTTAGAATAAAATATACTCATACTACATACAAGTGTGTACTAATCCATGTTTGAGGTTTACTACAAAAGTAGGATCCGGCCATTGATGTTGGAGAAGGCTTTGAACTTTACATGGATTCTTATCTTTCAATCAAGGTAGGTCCTCACATTCTGAGGATGATGCAATTATCTACCTATTGGATGTTGTTTAGTCTTTAAGACACTTTGTTCATTTTCTTTCATTTTGGTAACTATAATTGTAAAGACTATACATGGCTATAATTGTTGATGTAAGGGATTTGCCCGAATTTCTATACTCTCGTCTAGATGGTTTAATATGAGACAATGTTATAGACTTTTTATGATATTATATTTATATACTATGTATGTGCAATAAAAGTAGAATACTATGTATTCTTCTTATATGAAGGGTCTATGTATACTCGATAAATATATATATATATATATTATGTGTAAGTCAGAGGTCTCAGTAAACCTCAATGTAGAAGTAATAATTTTTTTTTTAACCGCATTTTTAACTTATGAATGTAATGATGAAAGCTAACAGACTAGTCTTAATTCTTTTCGAGGACGACGACGCCGGTTATGCCTAGACGGTGCTCCCCGGATGTGGCACTGGCCCAATCCTATCTTAAATATCTTCTTTATTAGGGAACATAAGTTATACCGTGTGCAATGTATTCATGATGTCCCATACCACCATTCATGGAAGCTAATTCTTTTGGATACTTTCTTTATTACTTCTTACCTTGGAGCCTAGCCCCTATCTTTATCTTTTGAACACTACGAATACTTTGTTAACTATGTCTAAGTTCCTTAATCAAATGGATCCTACGAGATACTTTTTGAAGGTATGTCTTAATCCCTTAATTATTAACGCTACGAGATAACCCTTGGGTATGTCTAAGTTCATTCACACATTCTGAGTACTTCGAGATATCCCTTAGGCATTTATAAGCTCATCTATTGCATTGAGTACTACAAGATAATTCTCAAGCACGTCTAAGGTCATAGGATATGGAGATCTCTACTGGGGTACCTTGACTCTACTACGTGAAAGACTCCCGCGTCATATTACCTAAGTGGATAATTGTCACATCCTAAGACCACACCCTAGAAGGCAGGACATAATCTCCAATTGTTACACGGCGTACTCGACCTCACAGAGTTCTAATAACAGCCTCTCATATCATTCATCGCAGAAACATAATGAAAAATAATACAGAATTAAAACTTTTCATAAAACAATATCTTAATCTTTAAAATTTCTTTCATAATGACGTAAGAGGAAATCCTAAATCTCATCATCTTAGAAAACAAGAGTACTTGGGACACGGCTAATACGAAATATAAACATATTACTATATAGTCCATTACAATACTTCATAAACGAAACATAAAAGACATATATACCCTCGAGACAAGTGAGGACACACTTAAACTTCTCTTGAACGATCTTATAAATCCAAGTCTTCTTCCAAAAATATATTCACCTATCAAGAACTATAAAGATAGATAAAAGCATGGAATTATTACAACCACATATACTAAGTATGACTTATGCATAAAAATCATGAAAATTAATATTTATTAGAAATATCCATCTTTTCATTTAGAAATCATACTACAACCATAAGAGTAACATTTAGAAACATAGAAATATACAAGTAAACATTTAACAAAACATCATAATTTTTGAACTCATTTTACAGTGAACTCAATTCACTGCACAGTGAAGTACCTCACCATTACAATGGATTCTTCTAATTTTGTTTTAAACATCTTCTAGAATTTATTCTTCTCACTAAAGTTATCCTAAGATTAACTTAAGTCACACAAATATAGAATGCCCATACAGCCTTTCTAGATGTGCCTAAATGATCCTTAAAATTACGTATAATGTGACACATACACACCTACAATACACAACCATACAAGACATACATAATATGACAATATCCCCTACCAAGGCTATCAAAAGACTTACTTAGTATTCTTAGAATAGAACGCCCATATATCCGCTTCAAGGCTACCTAAATAATCCTTAAGACTTTCTTAGTTGAGATCATGTCAAACATAAAAAGCAACTTCCCTAATTGGAGTCATCCTCTAGACTTCCATAGATAAGACATGAAGAGATCATCCCTTATGCCCTCTTCACACTTTAACTAAGGAATCCTTAAGTCACTTTTGATTAGGTACTTATTAATTGACATACTTTACATCATTAAGTCATTAGTTCATTAATTCATTTAAGAGACATACTTCACATAAAGGACATTAGAATAATGGTCTTGGACAAGACCTAGGGACTCTTACTAACATCATCAAAGCCTATTGTATCATGTCTGAATAGCATCCTATAGCACCATTTAAACTTGATAGAACTTCTCTAACGCAAATATGTATTCCATATTATGAGAATACACAATAAACTACATAGACCATGGTAGCAAAGCATGGAATCCGGAGTGGTAACCTACTCAGATGGAGGGCGTTTTACTTGTTAATGGTAGAACTTAGACACATCCTATGTAGACACATGTTCAAGGAAATAAGAAGGTCATGCTTTGTAATCTAGAATCGTACTTTAACTAGAACTACTTCCTTTAACATAATTACTCGGTGCTAGCCTTCGTTCTCATAGATTTAATCACACTGAGTTTCATACTAATGGATCCCATATCATGTTAATGACCCAATTACATTTACTTAACCAAAGTAAGTTCCACAAGGGCTATTTCACTATGGCGACAAGAAGATCATCATCAGTTTACTAAGAATTGATATGATACCATTCCATCCAATAAACCTTATGTCTATCATTTATTACACGAAAGATACCATTAAATCTTTTGACCTCATGTTTCATAACCTTACCGCTTGGTTCAAGGTTTCACATAAAGGACCCTCTTATAATAATTCAAGGTCTCACCTAACATCCATTCATTGAAGACGAAGAATCTTTAAGTTTCTAAGTCAATACATCACATATTCATATTCAAACAAGCATCAAGTAAGGGACACAAGTCTACCTAACCAGAACACCACATACTTCACTTTAACAAATATAAGATACATTCTTTAGACACTTAAAAATGACCCTTAACATCATTTATCCAATCTATTCATTACCTTAATATCATCTACATAACCAATATAGACTCATTTAGCCATGTTAGGAACAACCATATATCAACTCTAAGACTACACACTAAACACAGAGCCATAGCATAACATTTTTTCCTCTATAACATCAATAGACTAACACATACTTCCACATTTAATTAGATATTATCATACATGTCCTAATATACTTCACAAATATCCATATAACTTCAAGTAGTTGCCGACAAGGCCATGATATTCAATATACTTTAAAATAATGCCGACAAGGCCACATCAATTCACATTATACCTCAACCATTAGTGCACCAAACCAATCATTCCATAATTGAATTCTAAAATATGATTAAATGAAAACAAATAGGTCATAATATCACCTATTCATCCTCAACACTTTTACCCAATACCAAATCATCCAATTCAACCTCATAAGGCTCTTAACCATGACCATGAACATCAATTCCATATACATACTATAATACTCAATAAAATTTAAACCAATTTAATAAAGATTCAACATATAACACAAATTAGACATCAATTGAATACAATTCTTATATCATTAGAAATCCCAGAAGAAACTACACATGAATTCATAAACATTAGACCAATATCAAATAACCCATAAATTAGTGAAAAACTAGGGTTCATAAATTACATAGGTTCATAGGTAGATTAAGTTAAAATAATCTAAATAAAAACAATTCATTCACCATTCAATGATTTAAAATCTTCAATTGAGGAACCCATAGTAGAATCATGAAATCATCACCAAGGACCATCCAAGTGTCCTTGAGGAAAGACCCAAACTGGTGGCCAAAACTGCCCAAGGCAGTCCATCTACGGATGGCAATCGACGACCAGTGGTCTGGTCGACGCCCCGTCCGTGGTGCGCGTCATTTGTGACTTATTATTGGTATTTAAGATCCCATATTCAATTCTTTGAACACATAGACGGAGGAAAGGACGGCCCATAAGTAGACCTACGCCCCGTCGATTGACATCTGTCCTGCGTCCAACTTCACTATTAAATGAGTGGTGAAAGTATAATTGCACCTCACTTAAAAATATAGAGTTTGGAAGTTACTGAGTGTTATATTGGGTATTTTAAAGGTGTTTATAATTCATTAGCAATCGATGATTTCAGTCTTCAAAATAAAAACCCTAAAATCTCTTAAAGGATTTCCAAAGACTCCATTGAAGTCCAAAGTCAAAGATTATATTGGTGTGACTAATTGAGATAAAATTATTCATCAAAGTGAAGAATTATCTTCATTTAGGTATGTTTTTTTTATCGTATAAACTCGTTTCATCATGGAGCCAAACTATCAAAGATGTTTTCTAAAGTTGAATTGACCTAATTCATGATCTACAATGGGGGTTCTTGCATTAATGGTTTTTAATAAATGTTTAGTGATTGAATTGTGGTTATTATGTTTATTTAAACTTAATTAACCAATGAACCAATGTAATTGATGAACCCTAGTTTTTGACTAATTTATGGGTTACTTGATATTGGTCTAGTGTTTATGAATTCATGTGTAGTTTCTTATGGGCTTTCTAATGATATAAGAATTGTATTCAGTTGATGTCTAATTGGTGTTAGATTGTTGAATCTACATTGGATTGGTTTAGATTTCATTTGAGTATTATAGTTTGTGTATTGAATTAATGTTCATGCCACGGGTAAGGGCCATATAAGGTTGAATTGGATTATTTGGTATTGGCTTGCAATTTTGAGGATGAAGAGGTGGTATGCTGCCATATTTCTTCTAACTCAGAGGATGAAGAGGTGGTATGCTGCCATATTTCTTCTAACTCAATGTTATTTTATATTTCAATTACGTTATGATTAGTTTAGTCCACTTATGTTGGTGGTGTTATGTGAATTGATGTTGCCTCGGCATTATTTTAAAGTATATTGATGATCATGTCCTTGTCGGCAAATAGTTGAAGTTATATGGATATTTGAGTAGTTTATTAGGTGAGGTATGATCATATATACTTATATGTGAAATTATGTGTTGGTCTATTGAAGTTATATAGGAAATCATGTTATGCTATGACTATATGTTAAGTCTTTATTCTTAGAGTTGATACATGGTTGTTCCTATCTTTTTTATATGAGCCTATAATGGTTATGTAGATTATATTAAGGTAATGAATATATTAAATAAATTATTTTAAGGTTAATTATCAAGTGTCTAAACAATGTATTTTATATGTTCTAAAGTGAAGTATGTGGTGTCATGTTTAAATACACTTGTGTCCCTTACTTTATTCTTGTTTAAATATGAATATGTGATGTCTTGACTTATGAACTTAAAGAGTCTTAATATTGAATGAACGAATGTTAGGTGATACCTTGTATGATGATAAGAGGGTCCTTTATATGAAACCATGAACCAAGTGGTAAGGTTATGAAACTTGAAGATGAAAGTCGTAATGGTGTCCTTGATGTAATAAATGATGGACTTAAGGGTAATTGGCTAGAACAGAATCATATTAATCCTTAGGAAAGTCATGATGAGATTCTTGTCGCCACAGTGAGATAAACCTAGTTGACCTTGCTTTGGTAGGGTAAATGTAAATGGGTCTTGAACATGATATGGGACCCATTTGTATGAACCTTAGTGTGATAAAATCTATGTGAACGAAAGCTAGCACCGAGTGAGTATGGTAAGAAAATTAGTTCTAGTTAAAGTATGAGACTAGATTACAAAGCTTGCCTTTCATATTTCCGTATCCATGTGCCTACATGTGATGTGTTTAATTTATACTATTGGCAAGTAGAATCCCCTCTATCGAAGTAGGTTACCACTCATGAATTCACGCTTTGCTACCATGGTCTATGTCAGTTATTGCCTATTCTCATCATATGGGATACATATTAGCATTAAATAAGTTCTATGAGGTTTAGGTGGTGGTATGGGATACTATTTAGACATTGCACAATAGACTTTGGAGATGTTAGTACGAGTCCTTAGATCTTGTCTAAGACCATTATTTGATTGTTCTTTGTGTAATGTATGTCTCATAAATGAATAAATGAACTAATGACTTAATGATGTAAATTATGTAAATATATAAGTACCTAATGTAAAGTGACTTAAGGATTCCTTAGTTAAAGTGTGAAGAGGGCATAAAGGATGATCTCCGCATGTCTTATCTATTAAAGTCTAGAGGATGAGTCTACTTAGGGAAGTATCTTGTTATGTTTAACATGTCATAAATTAAGAATTCTTAAGGATTATTTAGAAAGCCTTGAAGAGGATGTATGGGCGTTCACTTCTATGAATACTTAAGTAACTCTTTTGATAGACTTGTTAGGGGAGATGTCAATATTATATGTCTTGTATGTTTGTGTATCGTAGGTGTGTATGTCTCTCATTATGAGTACTCTTAAGGATGGTTTATGCATATCTTTAGAGGGTGTATGGGAGTTTTTTCTTTGTGTGACTTAAGTTAATCTTAGGATAGATTTAGTGAGAAGACTATATGCTAGAGTATGTTTAAAATGAAATTAGAAGAATTCACTGAAATTGTGAGGTACATCACTGTACATTGAATTGAGTTCACTGTAAAGTGAGTTTAAAATTTATGATTTTTCATTAAATATTTTCTTATATGTTTCTAAGTTGATAATATTGTTCTTATGGTTATAATATGATTTATAAATGAAAAGATGTATATTTCTAATAAATGTCCATTTTCATGATTTTTTTATGCATAAGTCATACTTAGTAGATGTGGTTGTACTAATTCAATGATTTTATCTATCTATATAGTTCTTGGTAGGTGAAGAGCTTTTGGTAAGAAGACATGGATTTACAAGATCCTTCAAGAAAAGTTGAAGTATGTCCTCACTTGACTCGAGGGCATATTTGTCTTTTATGTTTCCTTTATGAAGTATTGTAATGGACTATAATTGTATGTTTTAAATATGTATGGTTCGTGTCCCAAGTACTCTTGTTTCTTAATATGATGAGATTGAGACTTAGTATTTCCTATTACTTCTGTATGAAAGATTTTTAATGACTATGATAATATTTTATGAAAATTTTTAGTTCTGCACTACTTTTTCATTATGCTTATGCGATCAAAGATTGTGTATTAACTTCTAGGGTGTGGTATCGGCATTTGACAAAGCTTGGTGTCAGAGCATAGGTTGGTGGATGTAGTCTTACGAATCAAAAAGTCTCATCAAGTCACGTCTAGTAGAGTCTTGACCATTATTGTGAGTCGCAACACATCTATGGGCAAGAGGCTATAGGACGATAGAGTATCCCTTCTTTTCTACTCTTATGTTGTGCGGTACAGTAAATGTTATAAGTATCCTTCTTATTTGTTTCCTTGTGTTTCTAGGAGATGAATACTAGAAGGATGGCTGCTAGAAGGATGTAATAGGAGAGGGTGAATGAGGAGATTCTTCCTCAAGTTGAGCAAGTTCTTCAATATGGGCAAGGTGTCCAAGGTGCTAAAGGTGATCAAGTGCCTCCCCAAGGAGATCATGTTACTAATGTGGAAGGGGGTAATGAGGTTCCGGTTGTTCCCTCAGAATTGACTAATCATGAGATAAGGAGTCTTTAATTGCATTAACCCAAGCCGGAACTACTCAAGTGAATTTGAGTATGTTGCCTAGAGTTGTGAAGAGCACAATAATTTCTAGGTTGAGAGACTTTGTGAGGTTGAATCTTCCGATCTTTCTTGGCTTTAAGGTATATGAGGATCCCTTAGAGTACCTTAATGGTGTGTAAAATGTATTGAGTGCTACAGGGGTTATATCTAGGGAGAAGGCGGAGTTGGATTCGTATCAATTGAGAGATGTGTCTCAAATTCTGTACTCTCAATGGAAGGATAATAGGTTGGTGCAGTCGGATCCTATTGAGTGGGAAGAATTTAAGGAAGGTTTTCTTCTTAAGTACTATCCCCGTGAGAGGAGGGATGTAAAAGTGGAGGAATTTATCCTTCTCAAGCAAGGAAATATGAGGTTGAGGAATACTCTTTGAAGTTCTCAACTATATCTAGACATGCACCATCCCTATTCTGTAATCCAATGGATGAAATGAGCCTCTTTGTGACGAGTGTAAACAACTTAGTGAGGGAAGAATGTCGTATGACTATGCTACTTGATGTTATGACTTTTGCTAGACTGATGTTTTATGCACAATTAATTGAAGAGTCTAAACATAGGAGGATTTTAAGGACTTAATAAAGGAGTATTACTAGTGTTCAAGTGCAACCTAGGTTCAAAAAGAGGGCTCAAATTCAAGAATAATCGAGGAGTGCTAAGTTCAAGGTTAAGAAAGGAGGTAGTTCCAAAGATGGAAAAACATGGGACGTTTCCAAATTAAACATGACAATATATGATTTTAGTACCTCTCACATGAATTTTACTTATAACTAACATGTAAAACATAATTAAACATGCCTAGACACACATGGTCATTTGAAGGCTCATCTTTCCAATGCTATGGACGTTCATGAGTGTTTGACCTCCAAACTTCTCAATACTTGACAAACTGACTTTATACATCATATTAAATCATTTAAGTACGTTACAATCTTATGAATGATACATAAACACATAGGACCACATACGAGGCACATAGGTGACTTAGTGGTCGACCGTCTTGGTCATCCCTTGATGTTTGACTTCCAATACACCTAATACTTTAGAACCTGCCTCAATTCCATTTGATAGACTTATTTAGGACCTTATAACACCTTGACCACTATTTTAGGCTCTATTTCACCTATGTCATTTTCGGGATATTACAACAGTCATCACAACTACTAGGTATGGATCTCCATTCTACTTGGAGTCCGGATTCTTGCTAGACAATCCATATCACTTTTAATATCCTGTTGGAGTTAAGAATATACTCCAAGGTTTTATTTTCAAGACTTTCCCAACCTTCTATCTCATGAAGGGATGTCCTAGACAATATTTCCATGACCAAGTAAATCTATCACTTTTATTCAATCATCCTAAATCTACAGCCAATGCAGCCATCCTAAGGTTCATTATCATCAATTCATCTATCTTCATTCATAGGTAGATTATAGGATCTTCAATTCTTAGCTTTCTTCTCATACCTAGGTGATTAAATCATAATCAATTATGATGGATCAAGACAATTCCTTCATGTAGCTGTCATGACCAAAATCTAAATCCCTAGACAATACTGGAGACGTTGACCTCTCAGAGGTCGCAGACAAGCCTATATATGTCATACTTAATTCATCTAGATTAATTTTAGTGGAAAATTTGAATTTTTTGTTTTCTTATTTCATGTGAAACATATTATACTTAACATCACAGGCGTTCACAAAATCAACCATTTGTTATAGAGCAGTTCATAATTGAATTAAACGTATTCTTGCCAAAACAATACCAATGTAAAGTATTAAATGAAAGTTGAAATGAAACACTAGTTGATCATGATCCACTAGGTAAAGCCTACATCTAAGCTACATAATAACAATAAACATCCTCGAAAGCATTAGGGCCTACCAAATCCGGATGAAAGATACATGTATGGATAGCTGCAACGTCGTACTGTAAACTCTAACGTCCACATGTGCCTATTCCTAAAAGTAGATATTGTATGGAATCAGTACAAAATTGTACTAAGTATGGGTAAATGCAAGCACACAGAAACGACATGCATGAGTAAGAATAGCTCTTTCATTACAACATGATTCTGGAAAGTCAAGTCAGCATACTTGCCAAATTTTGACTAGGAAAGTTAGTGACCTGCCAAATTTGTATTTGGAAAGTCAGTGGACATGCCAAATTGGATTAGGAAAGTCATGCCATGAGAGTAATATGCATCATCATGCGTATCATATTGCACGTAGCACATAACATCTTGCACATAGCACATAAAATATTGCATATAACACATAACATCTTCCATAATATTCGTTCATACGACATGAGATTTTCAAATCTTGGACTTGACATCAAGTCTTCCAAAAAATGAGGGCTCAACATATGGGACCTCAACTAGGGAGCCTTCTTCGCAAAAATAGAGTCTGCTTCATTCATTCATATGTACTTCACTTTATACATTCATAAGCTAGTGTAAACACTAGGTATAACTAGGATGTAATTTAAGACGTTGATTGGGTTCGGTGTGCAATGATCAAGAATGACCTAGTGTCATTTCATAAGTCTAGCCCACCTCCTGATTATCCTATTCTAACACCTTTGGAATCATTCATTTCAATATGTGCATCATTTGAGGTTGACCTCATTCAATCATGTGGAACTTTAACTTTAACCGACATAGATGATGTGAGCATCATGAAATCGAGTGTCTTTGCCACACCGAAAAGAGGTGGAATCACCGGCCAAAGTGATCCAAAACATGCTAGCATGCATGGGAATCGAATCCAGCTAGATCTCTATATTGGCAGTATAGGTTTGTAGACTAGGAGATATGATGAGACCGATACATGGCATGCGGGACAGTCTCATCTCATGAGTGTTGCGTGAACCTCCGCCCTTACCAAAAGAAGGCATCAGCGCTCAAAACTAGTCTATCAGTGCTCAGTATAAAGTTTCATTACATTCAACTCATAAGTAATGTAAGCATGCTTCTAGTATGAGGACATTATATCTCAATAGATTAATTCTCATCTCATCATTAGTATTAAGTATGCATTAACTTCAATACTTTCATTAGAGTGTTCATAGATACTGGTCTATTTATTAACATTACACTCTCATAGGTAAGTACGTTTGGTAACATTTACTTAGGCTTATTTGATATTTCTCTCATCTTTTACATTAGCCTTTTAAAATGTTGTCACCACATTCATTAACTTTAACACATTTTCTCTTCATAATAACTCACCCCTTATTTCGTGAATGTTCATTTCATCATATGCTAATAAACTTGACCATTTAGTGTGTTTCACACTCTTTCTTATCTTTCTAGGGTTTCATCATTTCATTGCATACATCTTGGGTTCACTGAATTTTAAACTTTTTCTAGACTTATGGGTCTATACATACAAGCCATGAGGCTTCATTCATAGTTCATTTAAGTGATTCATAACTTCCTAAGACTATGTGTACAATACTTATGCATCTTGTATGTATGCCAAGATCTCAATATCGATCTATGTGGGCAGCATTACTTTGAGAATTTATTGACATATGACTTATGCATCAATACGGAGTTTGGGCAAGGGAACCCAGTTTTGAATCTCATGGTTAACACTTACATCTTTTTTATTTATTCTATTTTGATCACTACATCTTGGGGACCCTAGATCGATCCCCAACGCCTTCGTTTACTTTTTCCTTATTTTTATTTCTTTCTTACTCGCTTGTCTTTTCACCGAGGGGTTGTGGGATCGATCCCACATCCTCATTTCTTTAATTTTCTTTTTCCTTTATTTTTCTGAGTTGACCTCGACGGTATGAGATCAAATCCCCATATCCTCACTTAATTTTTCTCTTTAATTCCCTTAGTAAACCAAGAGGTCGTAGGTTTGATTCCAACACGCCTCAACCTCTCAATTTTATTTTAACAGTTTCATTTTTCCAGTCAAGGTCACGGCTCAAATCCCCCTTACCATATGCTTTTAACTTACATTTTTTAAAGACTTTTAACAAGTTGAGGTCACAGGTTTGATCCTGAGTGACCTCACTTATTTTTCCTCATTTTTCATAACATGTTAATTGACATAATTTGATCGAAACTAGCATAAAAGTGCTCGAATATTGATCACATTTTTGCAGCCTATTTTCTCACCTCTTTCACGTTAAATGTGTATACGTTTGGAGTGGTTTTTAGAGATTTATTTAAGTTCATTTTCAAGATAACATTCTACAAAGAGTTTGCACTCAAATAAGCATTTTTACATCACTTATCTTTGCCGAAACTCATCAACAAGATGCTGGAAATTTTGTACGTTTTTGAGCTCATTTTCATCAACGTTTACATATTCGTTTATAGGGTAATTCATGGATCATTTAGTACATCTTCAGGTGCATATTCATTTATTCATTTAGCTAATAATTTTCATTGAAATCAGCCAAATTATACTTCATTTGAGCATCACGATTTATAAAAGATTGTGCATGTAGGAATACAACCATAACATGTCATCTCGAACTTCAAACCAAGAGTATATTTCACCGCTACACATTGCACACACATAAACACCTAATTTCGGACAACATGCTTAGCATTCACATAACTTTGAACATATATACATGAACAAAATCATCACTAAAACACATTACATCCCTAATTTCTACCGGCAAACATACCCAACTTACAAATCGATGGGAGCTAGTGAAAGGGAACATGTAAAGGGGAACAATCCTAGTTTGCGGAGTAGATTAGTCTTAGTCCTAATGGTCTCTTGGGAAATGGATCAAGATTAATAAAACCCATACCTTTTATGTAGTTCAAACCTTCCCTTGTTTCCCAAAACCTTTTCCAAAAATCAATTCCAAATCCCCTCAACTTCAACACCAATTCGACGGAATAATCCCCTCTTGCGTAACATTTTTGATTAGTTGTTTGTTTGTAATTTTCGTTGTGAGTACTCCAAGTGTGAAGTACTTTGGTTATGATTCTTTTCTTGTACGTTGTTTAGGCAGAACATGAGAAAAATAATGGTTTGATCGTGAGTGTTTCAGAGATAGACATGAGAAGTGAGAGTTTTCCTAGGATTAGGAGTTTTAGTTTGGGAATTAGTCAAACTAGGAATCTTTCAAATATTTAAAAAAAATCTGATTTTATTTTTTATTAAATCAGCTAATAAATATGAAATAATTATGTTAATTTACCAATTTAAAAAAAAACAATTTAAATCATTAGTTCCACTTAGGTTCGAAATCTGAGAGAGCAAGACTTCACTCGAAGGCTAATTTTTGGCCCTCTATCCCCAAAATTCCCCTCAACCTTATTAATTAATTAATTAATTAATTAAATATTTGGGGTAATTATGCTACTACCTTTATCCTGGAAAAAGTCAATTCTACCCCTAGACCCTCCAAACTAATGATTTCCCCTATTAAGTCCAGTAAAGACTCATCCAGGTAAATCTTCCTATTCGGAAGCCCTACATGGCTAGACAAAACCTTTCCTAGATGAACTAACTCCCCAAGTTAGTTGGCTTGGCTGTGGCAAGGGTTCAGAGGTTTGGTTCTATACACATCAATCTGTGTCAACCCGATTTCATTGTAGGCATTCTAGACACATTAAGCATTACTGGGCATACTAATTTTTAGGGTTATTTTATTATCCCCCCCATAGGAACATTCATCCCGGAATCACTCTACTAACTATCTAGCATAACTCCAGTCAGATTATAACATAGTTACTATACACAATAAGGCAATAGAAATAATGAATGGAGAGATAAGGAAAATTACATCTAAGAGTAGGAAGTCTAATCTCAAGGGCTGAAAAGATGAGGGTAGCGTGATCTCATATCGGCCTCGGCCTCCCACGTAGCACCCTCAACAAGATGATTCCTCCACAATACGTTTAATGTGGCAACCTCCTTGTTCCTTAGCCACTTGATCTGTCTGTCAAAAATCTCAACAGATACCTTTCGATAGGACATGTCTTCATCGATCCCAAACCTTCAAGAGGTAAAATCGATGTTGGATCTGCTAGGCACTACTTTAACATAAATATATGAAAGATTGGATGAATAGAAGATAGATTCGCAGGCAATGAAAACTCATAGGCCACCTCACCCACACGCTGTAGGATCTCCTATGGACGAACATACCTCGGACTCAACTTCCCCTTCCTGCCAAACCACATCACCCCCTTCATAGGTGATATCTTAATATAGACTTGGCAACCAACATCAAACTCTAAGGCCCATTTTCTATTGTTTGCATAATACTTCTTCCGACTATAAGCAGTAGACAACCTTTCCCTAATCACCTTGACCTTGTCTAAGGCCTCATGAATGATCTCTGGACCCAAGATGGATGACTCTCCAACCTTGAACCACCTAACTAGATACCTACATCTCCTACCATAGAATGCCTCAAACAGTGCCATCCCCATGCTGGAGTGATAACTGTTATTATATGAGAAATCTATAAAAGGCATATTATCATTCCAACTACCGCTGAAGTCAATCAGACACGCCCTCAACATGTCCTACAATGTCTTAATGATGCGCTCTACCTGCGCATCAGTCTGAGGATTAAAGGCAATACTAAGCTTCACCTTGTTGACTAAGATCTTCTGGAAGGATCTCCAGAAATGTGAAGTGAATTGAGCTTCTCTACCTAAAATGATAGACAAAGGAATCCCATTCCATCTCACAATCTCATCAATGTAGAGTCTCGCATAATCCTCGGCTATGTAAGTATACTTCACAGGGATAAAGTGGGCGAAATTAGTCATCCTGTCCACATTAACCCATATGGAGTCTTACTGTCTCCTAGTCTTCGAAAGACCAACCACGAAGTCCATATTAATGGCCTCCCATTTCTAAATCGGAACCTCAATAATCTTAGTAAGACCGTCAGGCTAAAGATGTTCTGCCTTAACCTGTTGAAAATTAGGACACTTGGCCACATATTTTGCAATGTGTTTCTTCATGCCATCCCACCAATAGATCTTCTTAAGATCATGATAAATCTTGGTGGAACTTGGATGTATATCTAGAACCATGGTCCTCTACAATGATCCTGATCTGCAAATCATCCACATCTGGTACACACAGCCTGTCCTGGTACCTAAGTATGCTGTCGTCTCCCAAAGACTAAGACTCATTCATCTTAATAAACACTGAGTCCTTTAGCTCCCCCTCCTTGACTTCAACTCGTAAGGATGATTCAGAACTAGAATGAACTGAAACACCCCACTAGTAGAGTCGACTAACCTAACACTCAGTCTGGCCTGTCTATGTGTATATTTTACCAACTCCTTTTTATCATCCTCAAAATGGGATGTACTTGCCATGCTCATCCTACTCAAGGCATCAGCTACAACATTAGCCTTACCGGGATGGTAGTGGACATTCATTTCATAGTCCTTCAACAGCTCCAACTAACTCTGCTGACGTAGATTGAACTCCCTCTAAGTGAACATGTACTGGAGACATTTGTTGTCTTTGAACACATCCACATGCACTCTATACAACTAGTTCCTCCACAATTTTAGTGCAAACACCACAACTTCCAACTCAAGGTCATGTGTGGGATAGTTCCTTTCATGAACGTTGAGCTGTCTGGATGCATAAGATATCATCTTATGACCCTGCATAAGAACACAACCCAAAACCAACCCTAGATGCATCACAATAAACAGTGTAATTCTCACTACACTTAGGCAAAGTAAGCATTGTGGCTGAAGTGAGCCTGTCCTTGAGATCCTGGAAACTCGTTCTACAAGTTTTCGTCCATTACAACTTTTGTTTCTTATTAGTCAAAACTGTCAGTGAGGAAACAATCGATGAAAAAACCTTCACGAACATACGATAATAACCAGCCAATCACAAGGAGCTACGAATATTTGTGGGAGTAAGAGGTTTTGTCCAGTTCTTAACAGCTTCAGTCTTCCTAGGATCTACCTCCACACCTTTGTCGGACATAACATGATCCAGGATGGTCACTAATCTAAGCTAGAATCCACACTTATTGAATTAGGCATACATCTGATGTTTTCTGATTTCATACAAGGTTATCCTCAATTGTTGTTCATGCTTTTCCTTGGTCTTAAAGTAGATCATAATGTCATTAGTGAATTGATACGCTCAAACTTACTTCTCAAAAAAGAAGTAAAGCGGTCGTATGATGTAAAGAACCCAAATAATGAGGTTAGGATCGTTCCCACGAGGAAAATAGTTCAGACTTTACTATAATCTATTATTACTATTATTTAGTCAATTATTTCCTTAGAAAACAAAAGAGAATAAAAAAGGGGGGGGGGGTTATTTCTAAATTAATGACAATAACTACCTAAATTAATATAAACAACTAAAAGACTCAAATGTTGGAATTTAATCAATAAATAAAAGTAACTAGGGTTTAATTGTTCCCCAAAGGTTCCTAACTTGATAATTCTAACTATAACAATTATTTCCTAGTATCTTGCATGCAAAGTGATAAGTTATGTATGTCTAAACTTTGGTCCGGCATCTAGAAAATTTCACTCCGCAGCTTAGTCCGGCTACGTGTGTTGCTTTACTATCCCTTACGTTTACCTCATATTAAACATTGTTTTTGATATTTGACTAAGTTATTACCTTGTACTAATCAACACTAGCCTATTAGATAGTATACACTAAATCTATGTTGATAATTCTTTTCCTATTATCTACCTCCTTGGTCCAGCAAGTAGCATTAAGGCGAGTTCTAACATTGACCATCCGTTAAAAAGACTTCTAAATGAAAGAATTATTAATACATGCAAGACACTATTCTAGAATTGTTATTTTAGTTAGGTTTTACCTCATTATTCACTCATGGTTCCCACAACCCCAGTTATGGAGTTTAGTTACCCATAGTCATAATCACAAAATTTAGATGTGTAATAATATAAAAATTCATGCACTTACTTCAATGAGAAAGAATAAAATCCAGAAGTTCACTTGATTATCAACAAACGCACCAATAATCAAGTCCAGAAAAAACGTCTCAATTACTGAAATTAATCAAGGACTAAAGATTCTCCAAAAGTATAACAATCACAAAGTCTAATATCCAAGAGTCTACTAACAGAGAATCTAACCCCTAAAACGAGGTTTTTTGAAATATTTATAAAAAACAAAAACCTAATAAAAGAAGGACTCTAATTAGTGAAAATCTGTCAAAACGCGTTCGAGTCGACGGACCTCGTGACGGGCCGTCGTGGTCACGATGGGCTGTCATGGCCTCTATCATCCTATACTTTACAAATCCTTCTGCTTCTTTCTTCATTACCCTTGACGGCAGGTATGACGGACCATTCCAAGCACGACAGTCTGCCGAGGGTCTTCATTCCATAAAACTTATACTTCTTGGAATTTGTGTACTGGGACTACTCTCTGATCATCACGACGAACCAGCAGGACGGGTCGTCGGTCCTATGTCGGTCGGTCATGAACTTCGTAATCCCAAACATAGGTCACAGTTCCCCATCTTCCTTTAGGAGCTTCGCTACGATGCCACCTACGGACCGTCATAAGCTCGACGGACCATCACAAGCCCCGTAGGTTGTAACTATTTTGCCTTTCTTGCTCAAAATCTTCCGCGTTCATCTTTGGACAGATTTCCTGCAAATAAAGAGAAACTTACATAAAAATCAATATAAAAAGGCTTTTGGACACACACTAAAAAATCATTTAAAATACTGGGAAACCAACGTATATCAACACCCTCGACTTAAATTCCTTGTTTGTCCTCAAGCGACGCTGTATGAGTCACTACAAAATCATTGTACAATAGTACCCATATTTTAGCTTTCACAATCATTTGTTTATCAATCCCGATCAGTCTCATTATTTTTATGCATGTTACAACAATTAGGATTGAATTATGTGGAATCAGACCATGACACAGACTCACCACGCACTGACACCTATCCTCTTAAATTTCTAACCGAGGTGCTAATATTTCGAGTATTAAACCTAGTGTCCTCACTTCAAAACAATATCCTCATTTTTCACACAATGATTTGAGTTTGAGTATAAAGATTTCTTTTCAACACTCACTCTCAGAACAAATTCACAACTCATTCATGCATATTGCTATAAGCTTGCCATTATTTTCACTGGTTTAAGTTCGCCATACAACTCTTAGGATCACGATAGGACTTTCTTAGCTTGTAACATAGGCTCAGGTTTAGGTAGGTTATATTTAGGTATACTTTAGTGACTTTTTTCCCTCCTTGACATATCGGCTAAACATACCACTGTTTATCATTTTATTTTACCCAATTTTTCATATTCTTTCACCTTGCTATTTTCCATTCTTTCTTTATTTGTGTAAGTGAGTCTCTTCTTTTCTTGCTTGTATTTATTATATATATATTTCACTTTTCTTTCAAATGTTTTTTTTGAGTCGCTTTTCTTTTGTTCTTTCTCTCTCTTTGTTCTTTCAACCCCATTTTCCAAAGCATTACTCATAGTAGCCACCCTCAACTCATGGATTTGCCATGAGTCAAAGTATACAATACCCAAATTGGGGTCAAGGCCATGAAAAGGTTGTTTACTGCATTAGCCACCCTCAACTTATTCTTTTTGCATAAGATGAGGTGCACATGTCCAAAGAGGGACCAGGGCCAACACATTTCTCCGAGAAAAGATCAGTTGGGTTGAAAACGAAAGATCTAGTTTAATCTCAAATCATTTGGATCAAAGAGTGATTAATTTCATTCTTTTTTTACTTAGGCAAAAAATTGGCTATATTAAACAACAACCTATGATCGTTTGCTAATTGTCTATTACGACTTACTTTTAGCAGGACTAATCAATCAAGTTCTAGCTCAGTACAAATGGTGGACTATTCAAATCTTCCTCGCACTCACCTGACAGCTCATTACTCTACAAGATTATAAGACACATTTTTTGAATTTTAGACTTAGGGTCATGTAGTGGTGTATCTCTATGCAATGCTTAGAGCTACACATTTATCAATTACTATGGCTAGTTACACATCAATTTCATTACATCAGGATATCAGTTTTGTTTTAGCAATCATGCTTCAAATTTGTACTGTGTACACAAGATAAATATATGCTGGTTCAACAATAAGAATAATCAGTCTCTTGGGGGAAAAGAACACATGCAAGAAAACCCCAAAAGAGGATAGTGAATTGGGTTACTCAGACTTAACCTAGCACTCACTGTAAATTTACCCCACCCCAACAAAAAGATATGCAATTGTCGCCAATGCACAAAAAGAATAGATATATGAGAGTGGTAGGTGAAGATAACCTGGGGCAAAAAGCGCCAACGATCAGCAAACTAGTGGGTCTGGTTTCCCAGAACCCACTACCTCTATAGTTTGGACACCCTCTATAGTGTCCTCATCAGCAATATCACTATCAGTAGTGCCTCCCGTGCTCTCCACAAATCTGGAGCTAGATGCCCCAGCAGCTGACTCGACAGCCCTAATCCGACGGTCCTCCTCATTAGCAAGCGAGGCTCTACGCGCTGCCTCCATCTCATGATGCTCCTCCTTCCGTTCTCTAGCCTCATCTTCCTCTCGACCCTTGTGCTCTTAGCATGCTCTAAAAGGGAGGTGGTGGGATCTTAGAAGTGGCGAATAAGGCCGCCATCACTGTGTCCTCAACAGGCTCTGTAGAAGGGGCCTCAGACTCAGGCACCTTAGCCTCTAGGATGATATCAAGGTCCGCTCGCGGACTCACAACCGTAACCTGAAGTGTCGACACGTCAACCCGAGGGGCTGGCCGGGCTAGCACCCACAACTCAAAAGTGTCCAAGCGCTGATGAACCTCAGCGATCTTCCACTTTGTGTGCTAGAAAATTTTATGCTCCAAGCTCTCCTCAGCCATAGCAATAGACCTTTGTATCAAAGGCTGGATGTGATTCAGAAGTGTAGCCATCTGTGCCTCTAGTTTCTTGACCCTAGCAAGCGGGAACAGAGCGAGGAAAGGGGCTGAGGCAGAGGATCTAGGGGCAGTGCTACTACCCGGATAGACTCGACTAGGGTAGTGTCAGTTGTTTCGGAAGCAGCCAGTGTAGGCGTCTGAGCATGTGCTATCGTATCTACTAGATTTTCACCAATGGGAGGCAACTCTGGATGGGGCCCTCTGTGTGGCGCCAACTTATTGGCCTTATCCCTGATTAGGCCGATATCAACAGTGCCCAGCGGAGTCTTTAGATGATCAATGTGCCAGATGGGCACACCTGCGGACCTACATAAGAAATATTTCATCCACGGAAATGGGTAATTAGTTGTGATCTTGAAAGATCTTTTGTGCATGACTGCCTGCAGAAGCCAAGCGAAGTCCACCTGAAACACGGCTATCATCGTCGCCATTAGAATTGCATGATCCCATATGACTATATTATCAGCAGGTGTGGGGGAAATGTAGTGGCGAACAATCAACCATAAGAACTTAGCCGTGAAGGTCAAGTTAGCCTTCTTGATGGTTCCCTTAGGCTCCGTCACCCAGTCGGCACCCTCTCCATCAATAGACAAAGTCAGGGACATCAACCTCTTGGTGGTCTCTCTAAGCAATGGCTTACGCAAGAATCGGCTATATTTTACAATTTGGCACAAATAGTTAAACTCGACAATGATAGGGGTCCTGTTGGAATAAACATCCTTGCCGTACGGATACGAGCGGATGGCTAGTAGGGAGATATAAACTTGCATGCCCCATACCCTGACGTGCTCCAGTGGGGCCTATTTGGCGGGGCAGCCCACCTATCTATCTATGATCTACGAGTAGCCACATAAGAGGCGTAATGCTCTTGGACTATCTCCTCACTGTAGCGGCCTAAAGCACGAGCTGTCCACTAATACCGGTGTCTATTTAAGAGATTGTGGATCTGTGGCATGGAAGGAAGACTTTCCGTAAGGACCTACCTCTCTTGTGTAAGGGTCCGTGTCATAATGCCTTTATAATTTAGAAACTTGGCATCGGAATACAATTGATATAGCCCGTCGACACACCACCGGTTTGGCTGGTCGGCAACCGTGGTGAGAGAACCAATCGATGAGCCTGGAGTGGAATCAAGACTGTCAGCCTCATCAGACAAGGCAGACTATGCAGATATGACGGGTGTAGGGAAAACTGTGGATCTAGAGGCTTCCTCCGACCACGAAACTCCGAAGGAACCACACACTCCTTCTTCATGTGTAGCTGACCCAAAAGGTGTGTCGGTCAGTGTGCGCTCCATATCAGATTCGGAGGCAGTGACTATGTTAGACGTAGCTCGTGATGGAGTGGCAGTGCCTTGGTGCACGTACTCGGGATCATGCTCATCATCAGAGCCTATAACAAGTCGGGCAGACATGGCGACACACTTTGAACGCCCACGTGTGTAAACTCGATCTTATTTTTGTGCTATTAGAGATAGTACCTGTAAAGAATTAATGTTAGAACTAGAAGGAGAAAAAAAGAAAAGCAAAAATGATACAAAATAAATATAAGAGCAAAGTTGTACTGACAGCTCTGTAGTAACAATGAAACACGATGGACCAGGTGATGCCTCGTTGTGAGTACGATGGACCGTCATGGGGTCCGTCATGTCTTACTTCAACTATGTTTATGTGGAGACCCCTGAAGGAAAGTCTCTCACAGATATGATGACTAAGCAGGAAAGACTGTCGTGACAATGATGGTCCATCATCGCTTTTCTTCGTGGAGTACTTAGAAAAAGGTATAGAGACCCTTAGGAGAGGGGTCTGTGACTGTCACGATGGTTGTGCATGATGGATTGTCGAGGGTACGACGGTCCATCGTAGATGTCCTTCAGAGGACACTTAGAAAAAGTGGGACACCCTTAGGACAAGGGTCTCTGAAAACCATGACAGTTGTACAGGATGGACCGTTGTGGCAATGACGGTCCGTTGTAGATGTCCGTCAGAGGTCACTTAGAAAATGTATGGAGACCCTCAAGAAAAGGGTCTCTGACCGTCATGAAGGCTGTGCAGGACGGACCGTTAAATGTATGACAGTCCGTCATAGATGTATGTCAGAGGATACTTAGAAAAAAATGGAGACCCTTAGGATAAGGGTCACTAACAACGATGACCGTTGTGCAGGACGGACGGTCGTGGGTGTGACAGTCGATCATAGATGTCCGTTAGGGGACACATAGAAAAAAATGGAGATTCTTAGGACAAGTGTCTCTGAAAATAATGACGGTTGTGCAGGACGGACCGTCGAAGGTATGACGGTCCGTCGTAGATGTATGTCAGAGGACACTTAGAAAAAGTTGAAAATCGTGAGAAATAGGGTCTTAGACAACCAGAACGGTTTTGCAGGACCGACCATCGTGGGAACGACGGTCCGTTGCATGTGTCTGTTGTTGGACACATAAGAAAAAACAAATAGTGGGGTGTTGGAGCATACCCTACACGATCCGTCGTGGGTGCGTCTGTGCATCATCGGGGTCTTGTTCTATCATTCAGTGAAAGAACTAAGGATGCCACATTCATCCTCTGTGACACAAATGGAATACTTAGTGTTAATCTATATGTGTCTAACCCAAATACTTAGCATACTAGCAATTCTAAAGCACCTATTTCTAGATTTTGAATGAGGCAATTTGAGGATTCTGAACCTAGGTCACACAAAATTGGATCAAAGAATGAAGACCCATCAATAAGAAATAGGTTGATACTAATTGAAACACAAAAATGCAATGTAAATGGGTAGAATCAGAGACACATACCTGAGAACAGGACAAACACAGGCAAGTGAGGCACTTGGTTAGCAAGAACAGAACCATAGCAGCAGACTCTGACCAGTAGAGAGTAGATTTAAGGAATTGTGGAACTGATCAGTTGATAGAGAAGAGAGGTAGGAAGTTGGAAGTTTGAAAGGGAGGGAAATGGGAGAAGGAGGGAAGGAAATGGGTGAAATGAAGGGGTGGGTTTTTTAAATGTTAACAATTTTTAAAATACCCCCAACCGGGTAAGGTCGGGTACTCTCATTAATGATGCAACGAGTCTACGACGACGGTCCTTCACAGATGCGACGGTGCATAATTGGTTTCGTCGCGTATGCCCTTGTTTTTAAAATAAATGAAAGACGCACCTGGCACAATAGATTCATGCGACGGTCCGTCGCAAGCGTGATGGACCGTTGATGTATCCGTCCGTGACTGTTGCATGGTGATTTTCTGCAGAATTTCCTTGTGATGTGCCTGCAAATTTAAAACCCATTAGTACAAAATACTACGATTACTAGAAATAAAACTATAAGTATTGGGTTGCCTCCCACACCAAGAGCCTGCTTTAACTTCGCGGCATGATTGAAGACACTTGATTACTCAGACTTCATCATGATGGTATGCCTCGATTACATCATTTGTTCATTCAGTATGCCTGGAATAGGTTTGTATTTATCATCCATTTACTTTTAACTGCACACTCTCCTTTGTTTCCAACTCAACTACTCCATGAGGGAATAGTTGGATAACCAAGTAAGGGACAGTCTATTTCGACTTAAGCTTGCTCGGAAATAAACGCAACCTAGAATTGTATAAAAATTTGAAATCCCCAACCTTAAACTCTCATTTTTTAATTTTTAGGTCATGGTGCTTCTTCATCATATCTTTGTAGGATATAGCAGATACCAATTGGATCTTACCGCTCTACCTGATGGACCTACAAATGTTGAAGGTCTATTCTTCATTGTTCAACCAAAATTTCATCTACCCCTTTTCCATATCAACTAAGTCTCTACCAATAGCAAGGAATGACCTACAAATAATAATAGGCACTTCAAAATTGACTTCATAATCAAGAATAACAAAATCTGCCGGAAATATGAACGACTCAACTTTTACTAGCACATCGTGGAGTATCCCTATAGGCCCTTTTACTGTTCGATTAGCCATTAGTAGCTGCATCGCAGTGGGCTTTGGATCACCCAAACCCAACTTCTAGTAAATCGAGAGGGGCATGAGTTTATGCTTGACCGCATATCACATAATGCTTTTTCAAAATGTAATGTCCCTAAAGGAATAATGAACGCACCCGGATCTTCTTTCATTTTTACTAGAGTTCTTTTAGCAATAGCACTACAATGTTGCATTCTATCATCATCCTCAAAAGTGACTGCTTTTTTTTTGTAACCAGATCTTTCATAAACTTGTCATAACCAGGCATTTGTTCTAAAATTTGTACCAAAGGGAAATTGATAGAAAGGTGCTTCAACATTTTTATAAAACGTCGATATGTACCGTCATCGGTCTTTTTAATTAATCTTTGAGGAAAGAGGGGTGGTGGTCTAGGCATGGGGATTACCTTTGTAGGCAGTTCAACATCTTTTCTAGTGTTTTCTTCTACTTCACCACTAACCTCTACCACTTTATCATTATCTTTTATCACCTTTTATTCATTAGATGGCATAGGTGGGTCAATGGTTTGCCTACCAACCCGAGAAGTTATTGCCATACAGTTTCCTTCATTTTTTTGATTTTGGACAGTGTTGCTAGGAAGAGTGACCGATTGACGTGTGTTCACCCTCGCAGATAATTGGGCCATTTGCAACTCAAGCTTCTTAATTTATATTGCATGTGTATCAACTTTCTGCCCAATACCCGCTAAATCACTTTATAAATCTTTTATGTTCTTATCACTAGCATCGAACCACCTACTCATTTTTTGCAACATATCTGTAACTCGCACAATACTATCTCTACCATCCCTAGGAGTAACTTCACGATTTTGAGGAGGGACATAGGGCCCATTCCTATCATTTCTGTTACAATAGTTACCCAGTTGAAGTTGTTGCCGTGGTTGTAGTTTCCATCTCGGACATAATTACCCTCTCGGTTATATTTACCATACATCCGACCTTGGTTTCCTTTACCTTGGCGTAAATTCACCTTATTTGAGCCTTAGACACTCGGTCGGAAACCCCCCGTCTGCTCATTTACCACATAGAAATTCTCCACATAATAGCATTCATCATTTGGTGGTGGTGGTGTAGACAAGTAGTTAACTGCATTTATCTTTTCCGCACCCCAGTGACATGTTTTAATGCCAGCCCAAGCTCAGTGCTCGTATGAGCCATCTCTTCACGAATCTCATCTGTGACTGGGTTGTGAGTGGATTGCACTACGAAGGTATTTCTCACAGTATCTGACTTCATAGTACTACAAGCTTTATTATTCGGGTGATTTTATCTACCTTCTCGGCAATCTCGGCATAAGTACACTCCCCGTAAAAACAACCCGCTATAGTATACAATACCGGTTTATTATTATCATTTTGTCCCCGATAGAAGTATTACTTCAGTGACTCATCATCTATGCGGTGATTGAGGATACTTTTCAAAAATGAAGTGAATGTATCCCAAGAGCTACTAACTGACTCTGCTGGTAGTGCCACAAAGTTTTTTACTTTGTCTTTGTGGTTTAGTTTCTTGGAGACCAGGTAGTCACGTGCTAAGAAAACGTCCCTTAGTTGGTTCCAAGTGAAAATTGAGAGAAGAAATACTCTTAGACCTATTATATCCAAATCCAAGTAAGCCCTCCCTACACAACTTTTACACACTACCCTTACCTTAGCTATATGGGCATGTGGGTCCTCAGAAGGTAGCCCTGAAAACAAACCTCTAGAAGTGAGCATTTACATCTGACAATTAGTTACCAAAAAGGTGTGGCCTTGTGGTAGAGGGGGAAAGATAAGTGGCCCATCAGAGTTTGCAATATTATTATATCTCTGTCATATTCTTGAGGACGTGGAGCAGGATTTTGTCCCCTTTATTGATTTTAAGCCGAATTATCGGGTAATAACTGGCCATGAACATCAACCGGAGCTAGGATGTTCTGGTTTGGATAGGGTGGCCTCATTTTGCCTTACCAACCCCAGGGAAACTCCGAATACAGTCCTTGATAGATTATCGTCACCAATACCCATGTTTCTATTCATATTGCATAGTGTACACTCTAATTCGTGATTGTAGGGAAACAAGGGTCCTGTTCCTCTCCATGTATTTGGCATACAAGGAAGATAGTTCTGCAAGAATAAAAAACAATAAAAAAGTACAATTAAGAAAATATTGAATAAATTTTAGTAATTAGTTTAAGTTAATCTAAAATAAACTTTCCCCGGCAGCGGCGCCAAAATTTGATACACTCAAACTTACTTCTCAAATAAGAAGTAAAACGGTCGTATCAAGTAAAGAACACAACTAATGAGGTTGGGATCATTACCACGAGGAAATTGTTCATACTTAACTTTAATCTATCATTACTATTATTTAGTCAATTATTTCCTTAGAGAACAAAAGATAACAAAAGGGGGTGTTATTATTTCTAAATTAATGAAAATAACTACCTAAATTAAAGTAAACAACTAAGAGATTCAAATCTTGGAGTTTAATCATTAATAAATGTAACTAGGTTTTAACTTTTCTCCACATGTTCCTATCTTGATAATTCTAACTATAACAATTATTTTCTAGTATCTTGCATGCAAAGTGATCAGTTATGAACTTCTAAATCCTTGGTCCGGGATCTAGAAAATTTCAATCCTCACCTTGGTCTGGTTACGTGTGTTGCTTTAATAAACCTTACCATTACCTCATATTAAACATTGTATTCGATTTTAACTAATTTATTACGTCGTACTAATCAACACTATCTTATTAGATAGTATACACTAAATCTATGTTGATAATTCTCTTCCTATTATCTGCCTCTTTGGTCTGGCAAGTAGCATTAAAGCGAGTTCTAACGTTGGCCATCCATGAAAAAGATTTGTAAACGAAAGAATTATCAATACATGCAAGACACTATTCTAGAATTGGTATTTTTGTTAGGTTTTACCTTATTATTTCAGTCATGGTTCCCACAAACCTAGTTATTAAGTTTAGTTACCCATAGTCATAATAACAATATTCATATATGTAATGTAAAAATTCATGAACTTACTTCAATGAGAAAGATAAAATCCAGAAGTTCACTTGATTAATCAACAAATGCACCAACAATCAATTCCAGAAAAAGTGTCTCAATTACTGAAATTAATTGAGGACTAAAGATTCTCAAAAAGTATAACAATCACAAAGTCTAATATCCAATAGTTTAACAACAGAGTCTAATAACAAAGATTCTAACATCCAAAAGTCTAACATAAGAGAATCTAACCCTAAAAATGAGGTTTTTTGAACTGTTTATTAAAAAACTATTAAAAGAAGGACTCTAATTCCTTAAAATCTGTCAAAACGTCTCTGAGTCGATGGAACTTGTGACAGGTCTTCGTGATCACGACGGGCCGTCATGGCCTCCGTCATCCTATACTTTACAAATCCTTCTGCTACTTTCTTCGTTACCCTCGACGACACGTATGGCAGACCGTTCCAAGCACGACTGTTCGTCGATGGTCTTCGTTTGATAACACTTAAACTTCTTAGAATTTGGGTACTGGACTACTCTCTGATCTTCAGGATGAACCATCAGGACGGAGCGTTATGGCTATGACGGTCCGTCATAAACTTTGGAATCCCACACTTAGGTCAAACTTCCTCATCTTCCTTCAGCAGCTTCACTACGATGCCACCTATAGACCTTCACAATCTTGACGGACCGTCACAAGCCCGTAGGTGGTAACTTTTCTATATTTCTTGCTCAAAAACATCCGCGTTAATATTTAGGAAGATTTCCTATAAATACAGAGAAACTTACATAAAAATCATTAAAAAGGCTTTTGGACACACACTAAACTTAAGGAAAAAGCATTAAAAATACCGTGAAACCACGATATATCATGTATACTATGACGAAAGAGTAAAGGTATTCACGGAAGACCCAATTAATAAGATCCATAAAAGGAGCAAGTGCATTCGTGAGACCAAATGACATAACTAGAAACTCCTAATAACCATTATGGGTACGAAAGACTATCATTGGGGTACCTCCATTCCTAACCGCCCTTAGACTTGAGTGCGAAGAATAGTTACCTCCTTGGAGCCTCTTCACTTTAACTATTCGATTTAACTTTATTCATCCCTTTTTCTCGAACTCTCATATACGAACAATCCTTCAACATGTGACCCGGTTTGCTACAACCGTAACAAGAGTTAAATACCCTCATACACTCTCCTCCATGAAGCTTGCGACACTTATCACAAGGTGTCTTTCCCTGAGGTGTATCTACTTCGCTGTTTCTCTTAACTCTGGGCTAAGAATCCCTTTCATAGGGACACTTCGATGAACTTTACTCCCCTTGGTGGGAGGGCCCCTTCTTAATCATGAGCTTATCCCTGATTTCAGTACTACTTTTCCTTGAAAAATTCTACTCCGCTGGCCTTGACCTGTTCCCTGCCTTATTGTGCTTTCTCTTCCTATTTTTTTCCATTTGTTGGACATGCACCATAAGCATGAAAAGGTCCATGCTATCACGCATCATAGATTCCCTACACTCCTTCTCGAGACCCTCAGAAATCTTACATCTAGTATAAAAAGGAGGATTCATCCTCGTGATGTCCTTTAACCTGTTAGCCATGGTGCTGGAAGGTTGGTTCTCCCAGGGAACACCTCTCTGCTTCGCTTGGGCTGTTAAATCCTAAGCTTGTAAAGTGATGGCTTGGTACATTTGTACCAAAGTTGTCCTCACTTCTCCATCTGTCAACCTAGTTGGGTTAACATGCATGTCCATTCCAACAGCGAGAGCCTGGGGAGGAACTTGATTTACCCAAGCAGTTGCTCCTCCAATCTCTCCACCTATGCTTCTTCTAGTATTCATATTTTTGAATCTCAAGAGTTTATGTTAGATATACTTTTAACTCCAAGAAATCAGACATTTGAAAAGGCATGATAAAATAAGAACAAGGGAATTTTTCCTACGCATCGTGCAGTCTTTAACTCTTGATAGTTACCTTGACTTAAAAAATACTCAATGTGGTTTATGTGAACTTATTATCTTCAGAATTTAACCTAGAGCTTTAATACCAACTTTTTCACGACCAAAATCTAGACCCCAGACGATACCGGCGTCGTTGACCTCTCAAAGGTCATAGACAAGCCTACATGCGTCAAACTTACTTCATCTAGATTAATTTTGGCAGAAAATTTGAAATTTTTGTTTTATTATTTATTGCGAAACATATTACACTTAACATTGTAGGAGTTCACAAATCAACCATCTAATATAAAGATAATCAAATGAAAGAAGCATTTTATAATTGCATTAAACGTATTTTTGCCAAAATGGTACCAATACAATGTCTGAAATAAAAGTGGAAATGGAACACTAATGGGACATGCTACACTAGCTAAATCCTACATCCAACCTAGATAATAATATTATACATCCTCGAAAGCATGAGGCCCTACAAAATTCGGATGAAAGCTCCATGTGCGGATTGCTGCAACGCCGTACCGTAAGCTCTAACGTCCACCTGTGCCTGCACCTAAAAGTAGATATTGTATGAGATTAGTACACATTTGTACTAAGTTTGGGTATACGCAAGCAACCACCAAGGACATGCATGAATTACAAGAGCTCTTTCCGAACAACATGATTTATGGAAAGTCAAGTTAGTATACTTGAGGAATTTGGATTAGGAAAGTTAGTGGACCTGCCAAATTTTCATTAGGGAAGTTAGTGGACATGCTAAATTGGATTAGAAAAGTCATGAAATGAAATCAAGACTTCCCAAAAATAAAGGCTCAACATATGGGACCTCAACTAGGGAGCCTTCTTTAGCAAACACACAGTAAGCTTAATTTATTTATACATACTTCACTTCATACATTCATAAGCTAGTGTAAACACTCGCAATACCTAGGATGTAGTTTAAGGCTTTCATTGGGTTCGCTGTGCAATGATAAAGTACGACCTAGTGTCATTTTCAAGTCCAGCTCACGTCCTTATTATCCTATCCTAACATCTTTGGTATCATTCATTTCATTATGTTAATCATTTGAGGCTAACCTCATTCATTCATGTGGAACTTTAACTTTAACCGACATAGATCATGTGAGCATCATGAATTCCAGTATCTCCCCCAAACCAAAAAGAGGTGGAATCATCGGTTAAAGTGACCCAAAACATGCAAGTGTACATGGGAATTGAACCCCACTAGATCTCTATATTGGCAGTATAAGTTTGAAGACTAAGAGATATAAGGAGACCAATACTCGGTATGCCGGACAATCTCATCTCATGAGAGTTACGTGAACCTCCGCCCTTCCCGAAAAAATTCATCACCGCTCAGAGCTAGTCTTTCGTTGCTCAGTATAAAGTTCCCTTACATTCAACTAATAATTACTTTAGCACATTTTTTCTTCATAATTACTCACCCCTTATTACGTGATTGTTAATTTCATCATATTCCAATGCACTTGGACATTTAGTGTGTTTCACAATTTTACTTAACCCTTCTAGTGTTTCATGATTTCATTGCATACATCATAGGTTCACTTACTTAAACGTATGCTAGACTTATGGTCTATACATACATGCCATGAGGATTTATTCATAGTTCATTTAAGTGAGTCATAACTTCCTATGATTATGTGGTATGAGACTTATGCATCTTGTATGTATGCCAAGATCTCGATTTCGATCTATGTGGTGCGCATTACTTTGAACATTTATTCACGTAAGACATATGTATCAATACGGAGTAAGGCAAAGGGAATCCGATTTTGAATCCCTTGGTCAACACTTTCATCTTTTTATTTATTTTATTTTGATCCATACGGCTTGGGGACACGAGATTGATCCCCAATGCCTTTCTTTCATTTTCCTTATTTTCTTTCTTTCTTATTCGCTTGTATTGGGACCGAGGGGTTATGGGATAAATACCTCACATCCTCATTTCCTTATTTTCTTTTCCCTTGACTTCTCTGAGTTGACCATGAGGGTATTGGATCGAATCCCTACATCCTCATGTTATTTTCTCTTTAATTCCCTTAATCAGCCTAGAGGTCGTAGGTTCGATTACCACACAACTCAACCTTTAGTTTCTTTTAATTTCATATGTCTGACCAAGAGGTTGTGGGTTCAAATCCCACTCATCTCTGTTTTATTTTCACAGTTTCATTTTTCCAGTAAAGGTCACGGTTCGAGTCCCCATTACCACATTCTTCAACTTACATTATTTTATGAATTTTAAAAAATTGAGGTCACAGGTTCGATCCTCAGTGACCTCACTTATTTTTTATCATTTTTTCATAACATGTTAATTGAATTAATTTGACCGAAACTAACATCAAAGTGCTAAAAAATTTTGATCACATTTTTGCAGCCTATTTTCTCACCTCTTTCACGTTAAATGTGTATGCGTTTTGAGTAGTTTTTAATGAGTTCTTTAGGTATATTTTCAAGATCGCATTCTATAATGATTTTGCACTCAAATCATTATTTTTACATCACTTATGTTGTCCAAAACTCATCAACAAGATGTTTTAAATTTTGTACGTTGTTCAGCTCATTTTCATCAACATTTACGTGTTAGTTTTTAGGGTAATTCATGGATCATTTAGTACATATTTAGGTGCATTTTTTTGGATTCATTTAGACAATAATTTCTATTCAAATAAGACACATTATACTTAATATGAACATCCCAATTTATACAAGTTTGTGCATGTATGAATACAACCATAACATGTCATTTTGGAACTTCAAAACTAAGAGAATATGTTACGGCTACACATTGCAGACATAAACACATAATTTTCGGACAGCATGCTTAATATTCACAAAAATCCGAACATGCATACATGAACATTTTCAACACGAAAACACATTACATCCCTAATTTCTACAAGAAAACATATCCAACCTACAAATAAATGGGAGCTAGTGACACGGAACATGGAAAGGGGAACAACCCTATTTTTTGAAGTAGATTCATCTGAGTCCTAAGGGTATCTTGAGAAAGGTACCAAGAGTAAGAAAACCCATACCTTTTATGTAGTTCAAACCTTGACTTGCTTCCAAAACCTTTTCCAAAAATCACGTCCAAATCCCCTAAACGTTCACACCAATTTGACAAAATTATCTTCACTCTTGCATAATATTTTTGATTAATTGTTTGTTTGTAATTTTTGTTGTGAGTTATTAATGTATGAAGAAATTTGGTTATGATTCTGTTATTGTACGAGGTTTAGGCAGAACGTGAGAAAAAGAATGTTTTGATCGTGAGTGTTGAGGAGATAGATGTGAGAAGTGAGAGTTTTCCTTGGATTAGGAGTTTTAGTTTGGGAATTAGTCTAACTAGGATTCTTTCAAATCTTTAAAAAGTCAGATTTTCCTTTTTAATAAATCAGATAATAAATATTAATTAATTAAGTTAATTTACCAATTTAAATCATTGCTTCCATCTAGGTTCGAACCCGGGTGGAGCAAGACTTCATTCAAAAGACAATTTTCAACCCTCTCTCCCAAAAATTTCCCTCCACCACATTAATTAATTAATTATTTACATATTTGGGGAAATTACAATACTACCCTTTGCCTTGAAAATACCATTTTATCCCTAGACCGCCCAAACATAAGATTTTCCCTTTTTAAGTCTGGGAAAGACTCATCCGAGTAAATCTTCATATTCGGGAGCCCTACATGGATGGACCCAACCTTGGATAGATCAACTAACTCCCCAAGTTAGTTTTCTTGGCTGTCTCAAAGGTTCAAAGGTCTGGTTCAACGCGCATCAATCCGTGTGAACTCGGTCTAATAATAGGCATTTTACACACATTAAGCATTACTTAGCATATCCATTTTTAGGGTTGTTACAATAGCCTCTAATTTCCTATGATCACCATGATCACCTTTAAATTCAATTACTATAATTAAGATTAAAAATTCCATTAAAATAGTATTGAATCATTATATTAGTTAAAAGTTTAGAAATTCTCACATAAAAGGAATAGACCTCTGTGCATTGCTTGACTTTGAACTTATGAGACATGTAAGTGTGTCGAGGAGAGAGATATACCAGCACGTACACAACTAAGGATGACATGATTGAGTACGACGTGCATGGAAGTAGGTCTAACTAATAAAGATTCTTGTTGAGTCAATTAACTCAAGTCTATGTGCATTGAAGTATGAGTGCCTATTTACTTTTTGAGTATTGTTGAATATTCTTAGTTGTGATCATGTATGATGGGATCTTTATAAAATGAAGTGTAATGACCATTTTATGATTAGGAGAAGGATGTTGGTCCTACAAACATGAGAAGGGCGTAAGGGTTTGATGCATTAAACATGAGTGAGTGAAGTGTGGCTTACTTGTGGTTCATTAAGTTCTAAGTGGTTTGAAGTTTCTGTTCTTTGTAAGTTTGGTGCATTGACTTCTATGTTATAATATTATTAATATGGTGATTAGCTCTATGATTCATTGAAGTCCTTCATGTGATTAAAGTGTTCCAACTGCCATTCGAGGCAGAATGTTCCCAATTGGGGGATATTGTAAGACCCCAAAATTAGTTAGGGTTTCTAGAGCCTAACATGTTTATAACAAGAGTCTAAGGTTCTAATATTTTTAATACTCTTGTATTGAGGCAGTGACTAAAGATTTAGGTGAATTGGAAGTCAAACATCAAGGGACGACTAAGAATTTCTACGACTAGTCAACTATGTGTCTCACAAGTCTATACGTGCTTATATTTGTATTTCATAAGCATATGAGATATTTATATGAGTTATAATGGTATTTATAGTGAGTATGTAAAGTTTCATGAACTTTGGAGGTAAAATGTCCAAGAACTTCCATGATGTTTGAAAGTTAGCCCTTGAGAAGTTCATGTGTGTCTTGAGTGTGCCTAGCAGGTTTGACGGTTCTGCGAGTGGTTGTTTTGGGTTAAACTGATTTGTAAGGTACTTGACATGTAAAGGTATATATTCATGTTGGACACTTCTGGGTGCGGATCACCAAGGGCCGTGCAAGAAGCCCTCAAGGAGCACCTAAACGCTGTCGAGACACTTCCTTGGTAGGGTCAATCGACAAGGCCAAAGGACGGCTCGTTAGTCCACCATCGATGGAAACTTATCCTGGTGACGGCTAAAGGGAGTGTTCATTCCAAGACCTAAACAAAGACATGCAGTATGGTCCGTTGATGGACCTAGTGGGCGTTATGGGTATTTTAATGTAGGCTGCAACATTATAGCCATGCACGCTGTTTTATTATGTGGTAAATGGGAAATTCTCTCCACGTGATAACCTAGCCCTAGGTGGTTTATTTGGTTATTTTGGGTGTATTAAAGTTTAAAAAACGTGACAACCCCATTCCCAATTAAATTTAAAAAAAACCAGACTCCTATGCCAAACCAAACTCTCTCTAGAACCTCCATTGAAGGTGAAGACCAAGTACAGCATGGAGCTTTGATTCCTATGGGTTCTTCACTAAGTTTTTGAGGTCTTCTTCTTCATTAAGTTATGGTGATTCTTCATCTCCAGTTAACCTTCCATCTAGAGAGTTATTCTCAAAGTTTTCAAAGAGAGAATATGATCCAAACTCTCCTTCTTCAATCTAGCTATGAGTTCTTTATCAAATCGATTTCAAAAGCATTATTATGATGAATTATGGATTAGATACCGTTTATAATGAAGTTTTCAATCCAATTACATGATGAACCCTTGGTCTCTTCCAAATTCTCGATTTAGCCTAAGTGTGGGGTTTTTGATGTGACTTTAGGTTGATTGAATTATGATTCTAGCATGTTGAAATTTATTATATCTACTATGTACATGGTAATGTGATGATGAATTATGTGAAATTGGATCAATGTGTATTGATTCTTGAAGAAATTGATCTCTACTTCTTAGTGATTGTTAAATAATGGCATTTAGTTTAATTTTGATTCTATAGTACATATATATATGATTCGTTTTTGTGAATAAAATTATAGCTACTGCCTTTTATTGATACTATTGATGAATTGTAGTTATGAATATTTTATGATCACAACAAATTATTTTCGGTAGGGATTGATTTATATTCTTCTAGAATAAAGATTGATAATGATATGGACAAGATGTGATCTCAATTTTAGGGTAGATGAAGCATGATTTATACTTGGTTATTATGTCTTTCGCTACTGTCCTAGGGTTGTATCGTTGGAAAATTATGTATGTTTATAATGATGATCAAAGTAATGGATATTAGTAATTTATCTATGTCTCTCTACTTCGTAAAATAATGGTGATGTATTGTACTAGGTTTGAGCATTATCTTATAGTGACTTGTGAATGGTTTCTTTTATGATTAAATTACATTGAGCTACTTCCCTACACATCAATTGTTGAGGAAAAAAGTACATGTAACATTCCATAAAATTACATGTCTAATGAAGATCCTAGTAGGTTTTTAAGAATACGTATTGAGAAACATAGGCATCCCAATGCCCAATATTGAGTAATATTAGACATATTAGAGAATGTTGGGTTAAGGGTGTTAGCCAAATTTAATGTGTTAGAAGTATCTAAAATATAATCCAAGCTTGTATAAGAATTGTACCTGCAATGAACAGACTAATCTAAAACATAATTATTCTTCACACACATCCTCATTAGGTACTAGGCATCCAAGTGTCAAGCCTGAGTACCATAGAACATAATCATTTAAAATAACCATGTAGATAAAGCAGTGCCAAAGAACATACTAAGGATCCTTGGGACAATAAGTGAACATTCAAAATTAACCTTCAAAAATTTTTTTTAGGAAAGTGTTCGCATTATATGTGCAAGCACATCTGCAACCAGTCAAATGGACCAAGTTAAACGATTCGGTTAGAGTGGTTGGGGACAGGCGCATGTCCGGGTCATCCCACGTGGGTCTAAGCTCCAAAAACTGTACTAGACCCTAACTTACTGACCTAACTAACTTACTAACCTATAACAAACCCAAAATAACTAACTAAGGGACCCGACAACCTAAGACGTAGTCGGGTGATACCAAACTGTGTAACTAACTAAGAGACAACCTAGTACCTAATTATGATGGTCATAATGGTTTGTTATGGTCCTAAAAACTTATGGGTACTTTGTTTATTACCCTAGGTTAACTAATTAATTAAATTAGCAATTTAATTAATTATTTTAAATGGATAAAACCAAAACCACTAAGAAAATTCCAAATTTCAATTAAGTCAAGGTTCTCCTATATTTAGTCAACTTACTAGGGCCGTTGTGGTAATTAGTTAATTTGTCTAATTTAATTAAGTTATATAGTATAAGTTGAATTAGTTACAATTTTGTTCTTACAGAACTAGTCTCACATTATTCATCATAAAATGCTACAACTAAAGACAACTGAAGAACGTAAGAGAAGCCTAGAGGGTGCTCCAAGGGAGAACCCGCATGCTAGCACCATGTCTAGTAGGTGGAGGGATTTTACCTCAATGAATTCTCTTGTCTATTACGCTTCCAAGACCAATGAGGATGTGCAAAATTTTGTAGTTGAGGTTCATAAGATTATCTAAGCTATAGGTGTTAGTGAAGAGGAAAATACCGAGTTGGTTGCCTAGCAACTCAAAGATGTGGCTCGGGTGTGGCACAGGATGTGTGGAGATAGTCGAGCACCTAGAGAAGTCCCCATCACTTTGAACGTTCTCAAGACTACATTCCTAGATAGGTTCTTTCTTAGAGAATATTGAGAGGCTAATGTTGTGGAATTCATCAAATTACGACAGGGAGGTGTTTCAGTCAAGGAATACTCCATGATGTTTGTTAAGCTTTCCAAATATCCTTTTCTCTGGTGTCTGGTAGTAGGGATTACATGAGTATGTTTCTGCCAGGTGTATCAGAGGATTTAGAAGATGAGTGCCGGGCAGCCATGTTTCGTGATAACATGGACCTTGTTAGGTTGATGGGACATGCACAACGGGTTGACGAGAGTCGTCGGAGGAAGAGAAGATGAGAGATAAAGAAATATTCGCCCTTGGATCAATCCTGTTCGAGTAATGGTAATAATTCATTTGGAGTTTGGGATAGGCCAAAGTACAAGAAGGGGCACAAGCTCTCAGGTAAACCTACTTCTTCGAAAAATACTATGCCAAGGAGGGCAATGATTGATTCCCAGCATGATAGAAAGTCGTGTGATAGGTGTGGCTGTTCGCATAGAGGTGAGTGCATGGTAGGTTTTAATGGATGTTGTAGATGTGGTAAGAGTCGGAATGTGATCAGGGAATTCCCACATACGAAGAATCAGGATAAGAAAGATACTTAGCCTCAACCTAATCCTACTATTGCAGCCGAACCTTCAAAGAGAAACTGGTCTATGTGTTGAAAGGAAGAGAGGATCAAGAGAAGTCTGTGGATGTGGTTAGTGGTCACTTGCTTGTTTTTTCTTTTCTTGTTTATGAATTATTAGATCAAGGATCTACCTTGTCTTTCGTTACTCCTTTAGTAGCTAGTAAATTTGACTTTCTCCAAGTGATTTTGCATGAACCATTTTTAGTTAGTACTCCCATAGGAGACAGTGTTAGGGACGAAAGAGAATACAGAGATTGCGCAATAATTGTTCTTGATCGAGTTACTTATGCGGACCTAATAGAATTAACCATGCTTTATTTTGATATAATTTTTGGTGTGGATTGGCTGCATAAAAGTTATACTACTATAGACTCTCGATACAGGGGAGTAAGGGTTTAGTTTCAAAAAGAGTTAGAACTAGAATAGGAAGGGCATGGTTCAAATCCAATAGGCCAAATAGTTTCCAATCTTAAAGACCATAAGCTATTATCTAAGGGTTACTTATGCCACTTTGTCAGAGTCAATCACTTTCAGGAAGAACTTCCTTCTACAGACCATGTCTATGTAGTAAATGAGTTTTAAGATGTCTTTTCGGAGAATTTACCAGAATTTCTTTTGAACGCAAAATTGACTTTGTAGTGGGGATGATAACTTGCCACTGATTGAGTTCACTTATAATAATAGCTACTATTCAAGCATTGGGATGACACCTTTTGAAGCATTGTATGATAGTAGATGTAAGTCTCCTATTGGGTGGTTTGAAGTAGGAGAATCTTCCATCCTTATTGTCGAGATCATACATGAGGCTTTGGAAAATATGAGAATGATCAGGGATAGATTGGCTACTGCTTACAGTTATCAAAAATCATATGTTGATAACCGAAAGAGGGTTCTTTAATTCGAAGTAGGTGATCAAGTATACCTAAAGATATCACCCATGAAGGGGGTAATGAGTTTTGGTAAGAAAAGGAAGTTGAGTACGAGGTATATAGGTTTTTATGAGAACTTACAGTGAGTATGAAATGTTGCCAACCAACTCAAGCTACCGATTGATTTTTTTGCTTTTGTTCATCTAGTAGTTAACGATTCGTTGCTTAAAAAGTGTCTAGGCGATCCAGCGTCCATTCTACCTATAGAGAGGTTAGGAGTCGATAAGAACCTTTGTTGTGAAGAGGTTCCTGTTGAAATTTTAGATCGTGAAGTGAAATGTTTTAGGAACAATAAGGTTGCCACCGTAAAGGTGTTATGGAGGAACCACCTTGTTGAGGAAGCCAGATGGGAGGCCAAGGCCGATATGAGATCCCGTTACCCTTACTTTTTGAGTTCTAGAGGTTAGACATACTCTTTCTAAGTCCAATGTAAATGAGACTTGCATTAAGCAGTTTTTGTGTTCTAAGTCCATAACAGTGTATTTTATACTTGAACTATATGAGTTAATATAAGTTCATGCTTGCATTTATGTTGGTGTTTTTGTATAGCATGTGCGTGATTTATGTGTTGCATGAGTGTGATGTGCATTAAGTTAGAGTGAGATTGAGAAGAAAGTTCCTCAGTCTAATAGATGAAGCTTCAGATAAGCTTTGAGTAATGTGCATCATCCACAGTAAGTAGTGAATCAGATATAAACAAAGAGTAAAGTTTCAAGAATGTTAATGTGTTATTTTTAAAAATACCCTCATTAGATTCAAATGATGTGTAGTGTCATTTGAAGATGATTGTTCCTAAGGGTGAGATAATATAACATTCCAGAAAATTACATGTATATTAAAGAGCTTTGTATTATTTTAAGAATATGTATTGGGATACATAGGCATCCCAATGCCCAGTATTGAGTTTAGGCATATTAGAGAATATTGGCTTAAGATGTTGGCAAAATTTTATGTGTTAAGAAGTATTTAAAATATAATCCAATCATGTATAAGAATTGTACCTTAAATGAAGATACTACTCTAAAATATAATTATTCTTCACATAGCTCCTCATTAGGTACTACGCATCCAAGTGTCAAGCCTAAGAACCATAGCACATAATCGTTTAAAATGACCATGTAGATTAAGTAGTACTCAATGACACTGTGAGGATACTTGGGACAATAAGTGAACATTCCAAATTAACCTTACAAAATAGTTAGTTAAGAAAGTGCACTCAACACATGTGCAAGAATATGTGCAACCGGACAAGGGAACCTATTAACCGATTTGGTTAGAGCAGTTGGGGACAGGTGCGTATCTGGGACCGCCGAAGTGGCCAAAAGATCCCTAACAGGTCCTAGACGCTAATCAACTGACCTAACGAACTAACTTACATTGGAAAAAACAAAAATAACTACCTAAGGGACCCGACAACTTAAGACCTATTCGGGTGACACCAAACCCTATAACTAACTAAGAGAAAACCTAGTACCTAACCTAGGATGGTCCAAAGGGTTGGTTGTGGTCCTAACAATTTAGGAGTATTTAAGTAATAACCATAAGTTACCTAATTAAATCTATTTGAAATTGAATTAAATAATTAAATGGATAAAACAAACACCACTAAGAAAATTCAAGATTTTAGTTAACTCAAGGTTCTCTTATTTTTTGTCAACTTAGGTTAGCCATTTTGTTAAATAGCTAATTAGTCTCATTTAATTAAGTTATATAGTCTATGTTTAATTATTTAACATTATGTTCTTAAAGAATTAGTCTCACATCATTCGTCTTAAGACGCTAGAACTAAAAACAAATGAAGAACGTAAGAGAACCCGAGACGATAGCATGCATTCTTCAAGGTTTTCGTGCAATGTGCAAGGTAATGTTATTAGATTTAAATATAATGTAGGTTATGGGTTTTCTCTCCTGGAATTCTATGTGCAAGAGTCTTTTCAAATGTTTTGACTTAAAGAATATCAAAACTAGGATTGTTCCCAACAAATCGCATGTTCATCATCCTAGTACTCCCGATTTCCGATTCTTGTAGTTTGTATGATGTAGATCTCAATGCATGTGTTTGTATGTGGTTCTAAATGATAATTATGTGTATGTCTTAGTGATTTATATGTCGAATGAAAACATACATGTTAGATGCGCATACATAGGGTGTAATTTACATGAATGTTGAATGTTGTAATGCCTACTTGTGTTCGAGAAGATGAAATTGTTACAAGATGTCCATTGAATTGTTTCACAGGATAATCAAAGGTTAAAAGGTTTTCTTGTTTAAAAATGATAGATTACTATAATGTATTTATGAAGTAATTGTCATGGCTAGTTATATTATTATGACAATTATCTACTGAAAATGTGATTTATGCCTACAAATTGGCTAGCAAAACTATGTCCAATCATATTACATTCAAATCACGTAAATTCATACCAATCTCTACATCAATGAACCCATAACATAAGGTATGCCAATCAATGGGACAAGTTCAAACATACTCTATTCACACGAACTTGTGAACATAATAACATTGCATAAGTAGTTATAACTTTCATAAATAATTGTACAAAACTACCAATAAACATTGAACAAGTTTAGGTGAGTAATGAAATAACCAAAAGCTTATGTTATGTAAATTAACCTAATATAGAATGTTAAAATAAGTGAGAAAAGTCCCAGTTACGTTTAATTGATTGTGTCAAAAATACTCACATAAGAGGGTGCTAGAATCCGTGAGACAAGTCTCACTCACACCATGATGATAAGGCAAGACTTAAGTTAATATTCATCAAGTAAAGAAAGGGATGACCTGTCATCCGTAGAGTTAAGTATAACTAATCAATATAAGAAAGATTCCATAATGTTTGAGTCAACTCTAAAAGATAACAATGTAAATTAGATTTGAGCTTAGCATTGATAGACTAGCAATGAGCTTGTGCCAGCACATGTAAGCCTCATGAGATGGGATCACCACCCAGGTGCACCAGGGTCTCCATATCTCTCTTAGTATTTGAACTATGTTTGCCAGCATAGGGGAACTAGCTAGTGTATGCCTCTACCTAAGAATGCTAGGCAGTTTAGTTTCTCATTGGCCAGTAATTCCCCTCTTTTGGTGTGGGTAAGACACCAAATTTCATATTTAGGGCACATGATCTATGTCGGTTAAAGATCAGGAAAGTATTCGGTTCACTATAGACATGAACCCCTCTTTTTAGTGTGGGGAAGACATTGACTTTGTTCCACTTTAGCCGGTGAGACCCTCTTTTCGGTGTGGGATAGACACAAAACTTTTTTCACCTTAACTGATGAACCACCCGTTTTCGGTGTGGGGGAGACACTGTATTTAAAGTTAGCTCCCATGATCTACTTCCGTTAATGCTAAATAATTCTTTAAAGAAAGTAAGGAAGAATAAAAGTAGAATGTTCAAAGTGAATAACAGATCAAAGAAGTAGAAACGTAAGTTCAAAGAGATCTAAGTAAGCAAGACCTTAATAATGTCGATCATTAGTGTTTGATAAGAATAAAGTCTTAACAATTAGTGGTTTATGTATTGGAGTATGAATACTTGCCTCAAAGATTATTATAGGTTAACGACAAATTAATGGGCATAGCCAATAAATATTGGCTTATACATATACTCATTTCCAGTTTAACAAGAACAAAGAAATCTATCATGTAAGTAATGTAGTCAAATAATTTTGTTAGTCTTGTGAATTACTTACTCGATTAATTGTAGGTTTGGGACTACAATGAATCACTGCACTTGTAAGTACAACATAGGACCAAAGGAGATAAATGATCTACACAACAAGAAGAAGAAAACGGTGAAAAATAATCTATGTCTGAGAATAGGAGCTCTCGGCCTAAGAGAATAAAAATAACAAATTTTGTTTAAGTTGTTCAAAATTTATGTTCATGATTCCAAGGTCTTATATTCATATTGAAATTTGGTAGGTCCTCTTGAGTTTGAGGATGCTACATTTATTATTATATCTTCGTACATTAGACATAGTTAGTGGAGATATCCCCTAGCGTATAAATTAAAACATTTGTTTCAAGCGTTCGTAATAAGGCCGATTGGCAAACTACTATTATTATTATTACGATCATTTATTTCAATTGTTTTATCTTTGATAGATGGTTGGTTAGTTTGACATATGAGAATATCACTTTTATGCAGTACTATACGAATTCTATGTATACTTCGATAAGTAATAAAAAGGTTTAACTATTCCTCAAATTTAACAGTATGATTGTGATGAAAGCTATGAAGAGGCTTGTCTGCAACCTCTGAGAGGTTTACGCCACCGGTTATATTTGGATTCCAGTATCGGAGTGTGACAGTACATTGATCACTGCTGATAAAAGATTGATGAATTGGTAAGAATGCCTCTTTCCTTCTACTTTCTATAGAATTGGTAGTTGATGAAGCCTCGTATGTTATTCTGTGGTTGGTCCACTTATGGTGATCATGGCCATGAAGGCAATTATATTATGAGTGTGTGTTGGGGATGATAACCCAATATAAAGCCTTATCCCTAGTTTCCTATTGTAATTGGGATCTAGGTTGCATGGTTATTGTGTAAGCATGTGTATAACTATTTTAGGTATAGGGCTAGATGCTAAAATTTATAAGTTCTAACGTTTGATGTTTCCTTACCTATGTACCCCGATGTGAATGTTCGAATAAATAAGGTTAGGATTCTTAAGGCTAATATGAAGTTAGCTTGTCTCCTACGCGAAATAGTGTTGTGTGGTTTATGCTTGAAGGTTCATTATGGTACCAAGAGGGAGGCTGCCTCAATGTGTTGTTGATAGCCATTAGATAATCATGTTTATTAATGTATACAGACACTCACACATTATGCATTCTTATTATGTAGTAAAGGTTCATGCTGTGTAATGAATGGGAAATTGTCATATGTCCTAGTGTGTACTACTATGCATGTAAGGTATTTTTATATGAAGCATGTTATATATTCCATTAACTAGGATTACTTTATAGGTGTACAAGTATGGGCAAGGGTATGGGACCTTGTCTATGCATTGCACTGTGGGCTTTGATTGGATAATTTCTACGTTTTGTTTCCTATGTATATGAATGTGTTTGCATGAGTTATAAAAATATGTGGTCTAAAGGTGTTATGTGAAAGGTTTACTCACATGTATAGTCAAAAGTAGAGCACTTGAAGGTTTTCTTAAGGGTACACTAAACTGGATGGTCCTTGACATGTGCTATGTTTCATGTGAAGGGGTTTTTCACATTAAAAACATAGATGAACTCTCATATATAACCTAGATATAAGCATATGACTAGTCAATCTCCTAAGCCTATGTTATATAAAGTTGTGTTAATAAAGAATTTTCAACAAAGGGAAATTAGCTTAGCACCTATTGAACTTGAAGATGAGAGGTGTCCCTTCCAACTGTAGTAAGGTAGGTCACCAAAGTCCTCACGAGGTTCTTAGCCTCATAGAAAATGTCTTAGAGTGATATTTTCATAAATAAATAACATTTATCCCTCAATAAGCCTATAGGGCGTTTCCACATGTACCTCCAACTTTCATAAAATATGCTTTCCATATACGATCTACCAAGTGAATTCACTTAGTATACTCTAATGTGTTAATGTTGTACTTTGGCTAGGTATGAACACATTCCATTGGTGAAAGGATCTACAACACCGAATTCCATGTTTAGCACCCATGGTTGTAGTGTCGATTAAGGCTATAGTTTCCTTAAGTAAAATGGACAATGGAAGTAAATGACTAGGATCCTAACTAGGATTAGCTCAGGGTGATTAATTATAATAGGTAAGAGTAATTAACTTAGGTATACATTGCACAAGTATCTCTTTAACAAGTTTGAGGAAGGTGTTTTAAGGTGTATAATTATGGTTATCTCTTTATGCATGGCATGGTGGTATTTGTCTACTTGTATGAGAATGTGCATGGTATGAGTCCTAATGGTTCTATATGATGAGGTCTCTTCTTATATGCATAACGTTGGTATTAATAACTATATGATAAATGTCTTTCTTTGCATGAATGAAGTTATCTATGCTTGACATGTTAATGTATGGTGTAAATGTTAAGGCTTGTGGTCTCATGATAGGTTTACTAAGTATGTGTGAGGTGATGGGGCCTTACATGTACGTTGCACTAGTAGATTTATACTAGGGTGATGTGTAAGGTCGTATGTAAAGTCTAATGTGAAGTATGTGCCTTGTCAATGAGATGGTCCTATGGTTGTATGGGTTGGGTATGAAGGTTTTATGTATGGTTTTCTTCTGGTCTTAAGGTAAAGCTTTAGTATGGATAGTGTTATGGGACATTATGTATTCATTGCACCAAGTGTCACTAGAGGATTTCTTTGGAAAGGCAAGAAGTTAGGATAAAGGAGTTCACTGTAAAGTGAATAACTGTGAGCTTACTGTAAAATGTTTCAAAATATGACTTAAATTTTATGTGCTATTATGACTATGATATATGCCTAAATGATTTATTTAAGTTGTATGATGCTTAAAAAATCATGTTTTATGATAATTTCATAAAACGGCATAATGCATGATTTTAAGTAAATTGTTGCTTTTAAATACATGTTTTGCATAGTTTCCATACTTAGTGCATTCTTGTACTAACTCCATTCTTCTATACCTTTCTACAAAAAGTCTAGGTTATGGATTCTTAAATGATGTATTTAATGGTCAGAAACTTGATATGTGATTCACAAGTTCAATTAAACCAATCCTTAGGTCTAGGGATTTCCTAAGGTCTAGCTAACTGGAAAGTCTAGTAATAGTTTACTTATGAATTATGTTGTACGGGCCGTGCTCCTTGTGTACTCTAATGACGTTGAGTCTAGGATTGAAAAAATATACTAGAGTCTTAAAGTATATATTATGATATCTTATATATATTGGATGTTATGTTCTATCATATGATGCGTTGTGAAAGTTTAATACTTTCATCTAATTTTACCTATCACAGTTCGATGAATGATAACTATGAGATTGTATAAGACGTCAAAAACGTCAAATATGCCATGTTACTTATAGGGTGTGCTCACGGATGTGACACATAATACATGTTAATATAATAATAATAACAAAAAGGGATCGTAACAAAGCAATTAACATGGTCCATTTCGTATTGGAAGAAAACCCACTTGAATTTCATCTCTTTTCGAAATAACCTTGGAAGAACCCTTTGGATAAAAAGATCACAAAGGAGAAAGGAATATCATACCTCACTAATTGATAAAGTTTGATGGATAAAACTTTGTATTATTGAGCCATAGAACCCTCCTTTTCTTTGTCTTCTATGGGGTTTCTTTGGGAGAGAGAAAGAAGAGAGAAGGAAGAGCTATTCGATTTTGGGATTTATGAGGGTTAGGTTTGGTTTAATTAGGCTAGGTCTTTATATAGAGGTCCTTAATTAACTTAATTGAACCTCCTCTAACCCTTAATTAACTAACTAACCACATAAATAATTAAATGAATTAATTAAAACGTGGCAACCATCATAGGGACCTGACCTACGAAACTCTAACAAACTGGCCGTAGGTCAATCGACGCCCTTGCGCCCCTCTGTCCTACACACCCTTTGTTAACGACAGATACTGGACAAAAAAACCCGCTACAAAATTAAAGAAGGAACCATCGACGGTGACTATCGATGCCCCTTCGATTGGCTTATGTCTTGTTGGTGGCAATCGTCGATGGCACTGACTTTTCACATCTCTTTGCAATACATGAAGGGTCCTCTTCAAGGACCCTTTGGTTGGTCCTTGGGGAGTTGTACCCATAGTTTAGACTACGAACTAACTCTTATACATGTTATACTCCTTACCACCAAATTTCATTATTTTACGACGCCTAAAACTTAGTCAAATAGGATAAAGCACCCTAGAACCTATTAAACTATTTTAGGGACGTTATGGATGTTCCATGATGTTTTAATTCTAGGACTTCCCAAAAAACTTATATACATTTTAGTTGACATCAAAACAGTGTTACAACTCTTAGACTCTCAGGTTATGCTCTTGATTAGGCTTTAGACTTTCAGAGTATTACATTATACCCCCTTAGGAACATTCGTCCCCGAATTACACAATTTTTTTAAAAAAGGGATTAACAGAGTTTCAACATAATCATGACATTCACATATAGCATTTCAAAACATCAATCCCTACATATAAGAGGTCAATAACACAATATGAGGAATTTCCTTCTCAGAACATGAGCTCAACATATCATTAAGAAATTAATTTTTTTGACTACTCAACCTATCAACATGCTCAATATCGTTTCATACAGACTTAACCTACCAAAATGCACAACATAAACTCAAAAAAACAGTAAATAACAACATTTTTCATTAATAGGAATGAAATTCACTATAACTTATTGTACCATGCACCTTTTTCACAACTTAACCAAATATCATGGCAATTTCAAATAAAGTCATTATTTTTACTACAAATAGGAACAAATAACATTATTCAAAAATAGATGAGGATAACGGGACGTTAAGTCGACCTCGACCTCCCATGTTGCACCCTAAACTAGCTTATTCTTCATAACACCTTTATGGGATCCACCTCTTTTTTTCTTAAACTCATTACGTGTCCATAAGTATTTCAACCAAACCTACTTACAGGAAAGCTTCTCTTGAACACGTAGTCTTTCAATAGGAAGAATAGACTCGGGATCACCGATACACTTCTTAGCATGGAAACATGGAAAATGGGATGAATCAAAGCCAATTCACAAGGTAAATTCAACTCATATGCAACCTTACAAATCATTTGCAAAATTCCATAGGGACCCATATAACAAGGAATTAACTTCCCTTTCATGCCAAATCTCACCACCCCTTTCACAGGCAAAATTTTTAGATACACCTTATCACCTTCTTCAAACTCTAAATCTCTTCTCCTATGATTGGCATAAGAATTTTGCCAAGTATAGGCTGTTTGCAACCGGTACCTTGTAATATGAACATTCTCTAAGGTCTTATAGATAAAATTTGGACTAAGAAGTGCAAACTCGCCAACCGTAAACCATCCAATAGCATACCTACACCTCCTACCATATAAAGCTTCATAAGGAGCCATCGATATGAATGAACGAAAACTATTATAATAAGAGAACTCCACCAAAGGCAAATGATCAACCCAATTCCCATTAAAATAAATGATACAAGATCTAAGAATATCTTTAAGAGTTTGAATAATACAATCTTCTAGAAAATCCGTTTGAGGATGCAAAGCGGTGCTTAACTTTACTTGAGTACCCAAACCTCTTTTAAATGACCTCCAAAACCAATATTTAAACTGAGAACCTCTATTTGATATTATTGACAAAGGAACACCATGAGTGTCACTATCTTGTAAATATAGATTCTTCCATAATCTTTCACCGAATATGTAAACTTAACGTGAATAAAGTGAGCAGATTTTGGAATTCTATCCGCTACCACCCTAATAGAGTCATATTGCTTTCGAGTCCGAGAAAACCAACCTATTAAATCCACGTTAACATCTTCCCACTTCCTAGTTGGAATTTGGATTTCTTGCAGTAAACTACTCGGATTTTGGTGATCACGTCCTACGTTTTTGCAATTGGGACACTTTGCAACAAAATCTACAATGTCCTTTTTTAGGCCATCCCACCAAAAAACCTCTCTAAGGTCATGGTAAATCTCTGTACAATAATGTTGAATAGTGTAACGAGCTCTATGAGCCTCCTTAAGAATCCTATTCCTTAAATCATCCATATTGGGCACACACAATCTTCCTTTGTACCTAAGAACACCATCGCCCCCTTGGGGGGAAGACTAATTCATCATTCCAAGGACCGATTCTTTGAACTTCATTAATAATGGATCGAGGTTTCCCTTAATTAGGTTTATCTTGGATTCTTATACATGGGACACACTTTCCATTGAAAATCTACTTAGAGAGTCCACAACCATACTAGCCTTGTCGGGGTGATAGAACACTCATGTCATAGTCTTTCAACAACAATAATCACGTCCTTTGCCGGAGATTCAACACCTTTTTATTGAATACATATTTAAGACTTTTATGATTGTTATACACATAAACATGACCCTATAGAGATAATGTCTCCATATTATTAAGGTAAATACTACGACCGCTAACTCAAGGTCATGAGTCAGATAATTATTATATTGAACTTTGAGTTTCTTAGAAGCATAGGCTATAACTTTTCCATGTTTCATAACAACACACCCTAACCCACCGGGATGCATCACATTATACTACAAAAACTTAGTATCCTTCGGTAGGTTCAATACCGAGCGGAACTAAGCCTATTTTTAAAAAATTTGAAGCTTTTTTCACATAATTCCAACCACTAGAATTTCACATTCTTTTGGGTCAAGGTTGTCAAGGGAAAAGCAAGAGAAGCAAAACAGTTGATAGACCTTCTATAATAATGGGCTACATCTAAGAAACTCCTCATATCCGTAGTAGCCAAAGGTCTAGGAAAAATTTTCACTGCTTTGGTCTTCTTTGGATCAACCTCTACGCCCTCTCTAGAGATAATATGACCAAGAAACGTTACCTATCTGAATCAAAACTCACATTTGTTATACTTGGAAAATGATTGGTGTTCTTTAAGAACCTGTAAGACAACTTTCAAATGGTCCATGTGGTCACCCTCATTTTTCAAATATACCATGATGTCGTCAATGAAGACAATAACAAATGAATCTAGGTAACTTCGAAACACCCTAACACCACCACAGCGTTAGTGATACCAAAGGACATTACAACGAACTCATAGTGCACATATCTTTTTTGAAATGCCATCATGGGAATATCTTCACCTCTCGCCCTAAGTTCGTGATTTACTGATTTCAAGTCAATCTTGGAAAAGTAACTCGCACCTCGGAGTTGATCAAATAAATTATCAATCTAAGGGAGAGGATACTTGTTCTTGATTGTGACTTTGTTTAGTTGACCCTAATTGATACAAATTCTAACGGACCCATCCTTCTTTTACATGAACAAAACAGAGCACCCAATGGAGAAACTAGGTCGAAAAAATCCCCCATCTAGTAATTCTTTGAGTTGAGCCTTCAACTCTTCAATTCGCACATATCCATTCGATAAGGAGGAATTGAAATGGGATTTGTATTCGGTAGAAAGTCAATACAAAAAAGAATTTCTTGTTCAGACCTCCGGAAATTCCCTCACTACGGGAACAGACTCAATGGGAGGAATTTCCGAGTCTAAATATTTGACTCTTGCAATATGGTATAAACACCACTTAGAGATAATCATACAAATTTCCAAAAATAAATGATACAACCTCTAGCAATAGAATTTCCCCTTTTTAACTCTAAAATTGGCTCATTTGGAAAATTAAACTTCACCACCCTTGTCCTAAAATATATGAAAGTAAAGCCAAGCATGCAACTAATCCATACCCAAAATCACATCAAAATGAAACATATTAAGTTCTACTAGTTCAACCACAATATAGGAAAATTTCTACGTACTCTTTTTTCAACAACGGAATCACCCACTAGGGTAGACACTGAGAAAGGTTCACTCAGGATATTAGGCAAAATGTCAAAAATTTAATCTACTAGAGGTGTAACAAATTACAAGGTAGCACCGCGATCAATTAAAACATCTATATCAATAAAAGGACTTTCAACGAACCTGTCACCACATCGGGAGAAGTCTCTTGCTCAACCCTACCGTGAAGAGCATAAAAGCGATTCTTTGTCAAAGCATCAACATTAGAACCACTTTCTTGAGCTTGAAAACTTCCTTGTATTGACCATTAAAATTTTGGACATTCTTCACCTTGTAGCCACTCTTCGGACTGTCAAAGCAATTGTCTGTCCCAATCAGGGAATCAACATAATGCTTGTTTCTAGAATTTCAACAAGCTGGTTCTTAGTTGGTGAACTAGTACCCCTTTCCTTTTAAGACTTAAGGTTATACATCATATCATCATAAGCCTTAAGGAACTTGTAAGGATCTTGATTAGAGAACCTCTTCTTGAACCTAGGCTTGTCTTGGACATCAACCCTACCCTTTGAAGAACCACCATTATAAGACCTTGCCCTATTGGCATCCCTACACTTTCTCATAACCCTTGTCTTCCACACTTGTTGAGAATGAACCATGAGATGAGATATGTTCATATTATCATGTACCTTAGTCGAACGACATTCTTTTTTCAAGTCATGTGACACCCCCATCACAAAGCGGATAATTTCTTCCTAAGGGTTAGAAACTAAAGAGGAGCATACTTTGACAATTTAGTAAATTTTAAAGAGTATTCAAGTATACGCATACCTCCTTGACGAAGGTTGATGAATTCTTCCACTTTGGCTATCCTCTTCTTCCGAGGGAAGAACCTATTAAGAAAAGCCTTCTTGAAGATCTCTCATATCACTGATCTACCCCTTAAATACCTATTGTCTCTCCATTGAACATACCAAGTTTGGGCCACACCTTTGGGTTGTTAGTTGGCTAACTCAAATTTCTCACTAGTATTCTACCCCATAGCATAAGGTGTGGTGTGCTTCACATTTCTGAGTAAGAATCTACATAGACATGGTTAAGTGAGAAATCGACTCTAAAGTATTCAACCTCATGATTTGATACTAAGTTTCTCATATCTGTAGAGCACCCCCTAGACATAACTTTTGTCCTCCTCCTCGAATCGGACTAACACTGCCTCTTAGTTTACATCATTACATTCATAGGTTAAAAATGCTGAAAATTTAAAAAATTTCCTCTATCTATAATGAGGTTTACATAGACCTCTAGCATACATATAATTATTCATATTGAGTATATATAGACCCTATATATAAAAAGATTACACAGTCTTCTACTTTTATGGAACATAGATATATCATATATAACATAGTCTTAAAAATGATGTCTCATCTCATAATCATCTAAACAAGAGTATAATAATTGTGCATAGACCATACATCAATACGATAAAGCCACATATATAATATACAATCTTTAGTACTCAAGTGAAAGGAAATTAACAAAGTTTCCTTAAGACTAATCAACATCCAATGCTAGAAAGTGGTATATCTCCTCAAAGTGGTGAGGACCTACCCAAGTTGGAGAATGAGAATTCCAAGTCTACTTTCAAAAGTCGTCAGAAGTCCTTCAATGATCGGAACCTAAAATTTTGGGGAAAAAGGGAGAAATGGGGGTTAGCACATCACTTGTACTAAGTATAAGACCAAATGCACAAACAACATAAAATCATGCTAAAAAGGGACATTTTGTTAAAGAATGTGATATTACTTTGGAAGTCCTTATGCACATTCAAGAACCAATACCAATCAATAGTACATATTTCATTAAGTCAAGACCATGTACCACATGAGACCAACAATACTAAGTCTAGACAATTCACATGCATATAAACATAATTGAGCACATAATCAATAAAACACTATTATCAAGTTATAACATAAACAACCATGTATTAGAGTTCATAACATCCTAACCAAAGCAACACCATTACTCATGAAGCCTCGTTAAGTCAACTAGTGCAATGAATACCCCATAACTCACTCATTCAAGTAAAACCAACAAGAACCATACACAATATCAAAATTCAAATGTAATATCATTAAGAATAAATAACATCATACTTTAACAATAGAGACCAAAACCATGCTCATAAGTGAAACGAACATTACATAGTGTCATTAACATGAAAGATCATATGCATATAATTTAAAGTTTAAGCATATATATAAATAAGAACATACTTAAAATACATCCCTCAAGGGTAACTAGTACAATGTTTATGTACTTTCCCATACCCCTACCTAGACTAAGTTAAACCCCTTAGGTCATCCAATTTAGAGTTCACTTCATTACATCGTTTAACATTTTGGGAACATCTTGCCTTAATCGAAATAGACCATCTGAGGTAATGTGGAATATGATGTCATGAAACCTACAACAAAAGAAGGAAAACTGCTTGCCAAGGAAGTACAAAAACAAGAACATAGCAACTATGTGGATCCACTAGCTAGTATTCCTATTGGGGGGTAGCATAATTCAAGAACTCGGAGATGTAGTTAGGACTCTTTTTACGATACAACCATTATCGTATCCAATCTCATGAATATGTTAGTGATACTACCTTCCCTATGTGGGAAGGAACACTTCTCACTCTACTTCACTCGCTGCTAAGCTAGAATCCCTTTTCAAATGTCATTAAGCCTATATTAGTGATCATTGCTTAATTTAGGTCATAGGGTATATCCCTTATATAATAATCATCGTATCTCAATAAGAATTGCGTGAGTATTTCCCTTTCATTAAAATTCATACATATGTGGTTAGCATATTTACATAATCACATCATGATAAGGCACATTGTTAAGTTATCACAATCTTTATAACATTTACATCTTAGCCAACAAATCACAAACCATAGTTCAAGACATTACAATTCAACATCATAAACACTATGATCAATCTTAATAATAAGGTATACTTCAATAGAACTTTATCACTAAGCACAAGTAATCATAATTGAAGTAAAAAATTTATATCACAAGACTTACCCACAATCTCCTTCACAAGCCATCATCAAGGTCTTACCATAAACCATTCATTTCAAATGAACAATGGGTGTAATATCATCACACAATAAAAACATACATGATAATAGAGTAAATTGAATCACTACACAACAATTCATTACTACGTCTTAGCCTAGGGTTAGACACTTCGGTAAAATTCATGGTCTACTTCACAACCTAGGTTAATTACTCATGAACTATCATATTTGGATTAAAATACATGAATATCTACTCATTACTCGGCATAATGAGAACATAGAATAGTAATTAACACATTAACCAAGCTAATTGTATCAACACAAGATAATTATATTCAAGATCAAAACCTAAGGTTAAGGGGAAAAGGCCATCTTTCCGCAACTAGGTGAATACATCAAGAAGTAGTATTGAGGCATGCTACATCTTAATCTAGTAATAATAACCAAGAGGAATCATAACAAAGCAATTGAAAATACAAATTTCGTAATGAAAGAAAACCCACTTGAATTTCATATTTTTTTTGAAATCATCTTAGAGTAACTATTTAGGGAAAGAGATCCCAAATGTTAAAAGAACCCCATAACATAATAATTGATGAATTTTGAAGTAGGAAACTTGATCTTTTGCAGACCTACAATGTAAAACTCCAAAAGTCTAAGACGTGTCTAGAGCTAACATGAATGTTTAAGGATTTTGTTAATGTTTTAAGGTCAAAATAGTGTATATAAGTCATATAGGAATTTTGTAACTCACGAGATCAAATAACGTTCATGACGACCGGAATCTAGTTCAAGAGGTGCTAGTGAGCCTTAACCTATTTGACTAAGTATTAGGAGTCGAATAATGATGAAATTTGGTGTAAAGGTGTAATATCCTGAAAATGACTTAGATGAAATAGATACTAATATGGTTTTCATGATGGTATAAAGTCCTAAAATTGTCTATAATATGGTATCGAGGCACTGTATAATATTTTAGGTGTATTGGAAGTCAAACGTCAAGAGATGAATAAGACGTTCGAGCAACTAAGACACCTATATGTCTCTATGTGTTTATGTGTGATTCCTGAGATTATGAGTTCCATTAATGAGTTATTATTGTTCATATAGGCAGTGTTTCATGTTTTAAAAAGTTTGAAGATCAAACGTCCTAGAAAGTCCATGACATTCGAAAGGTTTACCTTGAAATGACATTGTGTGTCGAAGCATGTTTCATCGAGTTTTACATGTTCTTTTTGGGTGAAATTAATTTGAAAGGTACTAAACTCGTATTAAAGCATTTTTTGGATGGAGACGTCAAGAAAAATATACCCAAGGAACATCCAAGGGTCCTTGAGGAAGCACTCATGTTGGTGGCCAAAAATTCCTAAGGTAGACCCACCTACAGATGGAAAATGACGGCCAGTTAACTAGTCGACGCCCTGTAGGTAATGGTGTCAATGGGTAATTAGACTAGGAAGATAAAGTTCCCTAAATAAGGTCTCTAAACCAAACTAAGAGAGGATAAGACGGTCCATTGGTGGAAAATCGGTCCATCAATTGTACTGGTTTCGTGGGAAATTTCATTGTACTGTTAGAGGTGAAGTTTTAAATTCACCCCACGTCCAAATTAGAGAAAGCGAGGTTACTTAAGGGTATTTTGGGCCTCTTAAACATGTTAATACGTCTTTCACACTTAAGAGAATTCATTTTTCAAAATCAAAACCCAAAATATCGTAGAAATTCCCTAGGACTCCATTGAACCCAAAACTCAAGGAACAGCTTGGATTGGAGATTTGAGTGGTGTTTCTTAATCAAATTTTATCATTATAATAATTGAGGTTTTTTTTTGACCTTTGAAACTCTAAGTTTTCTAAAGTTTTGAACGATGAATTAGTCCAATTTTAGGATCTATCCATGGGTTCTTGAATTAAAGGTATTGAATCATTATTTATTAATTATATTGTTGTTAGTTATATTATTGTAACTTAATTAATATATGAAACCATGTAATTGATGAACTCTAGTTTTTTACTACTTTATGGGTTACTTAATATTGAGTTAATGCTTATGAAATACAGTGTAGTTTTGTATGGGCTATTGAATGATGTACGAATTGTATTAAATTGATGTATATGTTGTATTATATTGATAAATATATATTTATTTGACCGTGTTTGATTTAGTATTATGATTTATGCATTGATTTGATGTTCATGGACATGGGTAAGGGCCTTATGGTATTGACATGGATGGTTTTGACATGGATTGTAATGGAGAGAATGGATTGTTAGTAAGCTTCACTAATTATCTTTAGTTTAAAAATTTTATCTGTTGAATTTTGTTGTGCTTGGTATGGTCCACTTATGGTGGTGATTTTACATGAATGATGTGGCCTTGTTGGCGTTACTTTATGTATTATTATTATCATGGTCTTTTCGGCACTACTTGAAGTAATATGATGATTTATGTTGTTGATTATGTGAAGTGTGATGATATCTACCTATATGTTATGTAATATGAAAGTATGTCGTTTCTTCTATTGAAGTTGTTAGGTGATCATGTTAGACTATGACTATGTATTCATGTGTGTAGCCTTAGAGTTGATGAATGGCTGTTCCTACTTGACTATATTAGTATATTGTCACATCCAGGGAGCACCCGCAAGAATTAACATGGCGTCCTTGACCTCTATGAGGTCTCATACAAACCAATAATTATCATTCATCGCATTGTCATAGTAAATTTAGCTAAAAATTTAAAACTTTTCATAGCACATCATATGCTAGAAACATCACTTCATTATATATATATATGTGTGTGCATATATATATATATATATATTTATATATATTTATATATATATATATATATAATATAAGTCATAATAAGTGTTAAGACCTTATGTATCTTTGCCATCATAGACTAACCATCATAAGAGTACTTTAGGACACGACCCTTACAACATAATACATAAGTATAATACAAAATAACTCTACAATTAAGTAAACATTATGATATCCTTGGAATTAAGGATTCCTTTCCTTGATCTTGGGAATCACATATTAATCTCCTCAATTGTATAGACATCCTATAATAATCCATAACCTACACTTTGTTTAAGAAGTATAGAAGAATGGAGTTAGTACAAGAATGCACTAATTATGGCAACCATGCATTTAAAATGGAAATTTTCTTGAAATCATACTTCATGTCTTTTTGAGTAAATCTTCATAAAACCTTTATACAATAACATTTATATCATTCACATACTTCATATAAAGATATTAAAAGGCCAAATGTCATATAAGATCAAACATATAATTTATCCCATATTTGAGGTCACTTAAAAGTGAGCTTTTTTTACATTACAGTGAGCTATCACCTTAGCGACACAAAGAAAACATAAATTCAACCTACATAAGCCAACACCTATAATCATAGAAGCATATTACATCATAGACATATTTAAGTCAAGACTCTGTTGCATTAAAATGAACTCTTAGTCATTATGCACATATAATTATTTTACGTCACATAAATCATTATAAGACCTTGTTCATGACCCCAATGTTAGTCTACTAGTGAAATATACATGTAAAGCCCCATAACCTCACACATACTTAGTAAACCCATCATGAGACCACAAACATTAACATTCTATTCATACATCAACATATTAAGTATAAACTTCATTCATGTCAATACAAGACATTCATCATATAATCATTAAGGCCAACATATTGCATATAAGGATAAGAAGACATCATATAGACTCATACCATGAACATCTTCATAACAAGTAGACAAAGACTACCATACAATGCATAAAGACAAAACCATAATCATACACCTTATATCACATTCCTAGAACTCCCTCAAGAGTCACTTGTGCAATGTCTAGGTGGGTTCTTTACTTCCACCTATCCTAAGGAACCTCCCTTAGGTTATCCTTGTTAGGGTCTTAGTTATTTCTTCGATTGTCCATATTAATTTGGGGAAACTATAGCTTTAACCGACACTAAGACCATGGATGCTAAACCTGGAATTTGGTGTCATCCCATCAAACCTAAAGAGAGCAACTTACTTGACAAGGTAAGACATGAGTATCATTCTAGCATATTGGGTGATATCACTTGCTAGATCCAATGTGGCAAGCATAGTTTTTGGAACTTGGGGAAGTCATGGAAACATCTGTCTACACCCATTTTGGGTCATGAGGATATCAATCCCGTGAGGACCCTTAGTGGACCCTTTATCCTTACCCCCTTTAGAAAGGTACCACCCCCTCAAATACAAGTTCACTCGTTGTTAATTTAAGTTCCATTTATTTAAAATCCTATATTATCATGTCTTTATAAAAGAAAAAAAGCTCAGGAGATTCATCCTATCATATTCTTAGATCATATGTCATAGATGAGAAATCATAAACCTAAATCATGTAAGAAACCCTTTCACATGGACATAGCATATGTATTAGCACTATCTATTTTAGGATACACTTAAGCAAACCTTTCAACGCCACTTTATTGACTAGATCCGCATTGATGTGTGTGTGTGTACTTGTATGTGAGCAAACCTTTCACATAACACATAAAATGTCACAAATGTTCATATCTCAATGCATGAGTCTTTAGGTGTAACTGTATGAACAATCCATTCATATAAAAAAATTAGGATGCAATGCACATTCATATTTCATTATATCATATACTTAACGTCACAACATGTAAATCATACTCGTAACATGCCCATACATTCATTTTCATGAAGATAGAAACCAAAATAGGAACTATCCTATCAAGGTACACATGTGTAATGAATAGAGAAGGTCCCATAACCTTTACCATACTAGTACACCTATCAAGTCATCCTAGTTAATAGAATACATAACAAACTTCACATATATTTACCTTACATGCATAGTAGTGGATATTTAGTGAATATGAGATCAACCTTCCATTAGACACCATGAACCTTTACTACGTTGTAAGCATGCATAATGTGTGAATGTGTGTTCATTGGTCAACATTATCACATAATTTAATTCAACAACACATTGATGCAGACACCGTCTTAAGACAACATTACACATTCAAGCATACACCACACAACACAATTTAGCATAGGAGCCAAGCTAACTTCATATTACACTTCAAGACGCCTAACATTAACTATTCACATATTTTTATAGGGGTACATGGATAGGTCTCATCAATCCTTAAAACTTTATTAATGGCAGAACCTACACATAATCTTAACATAACTACTTACATGCTCATAACAGTGAAAACATAACCTAAATTAACAACTAAAGCAGAAGACTAGGCACAAGTTACACATAAGGTTATAATCATAATAACTCATTCATATATTCATCAATTTGACTTAAAGGCTATGGTTAACACATATATAATTACAATAAAGTGAACACCCTCACCGTAAGTGTACCATAACACACAATGACATACAAGGCTTCATCATCTATAATAATATAGGAAAATAGCAAATAGAAGAGTAGAGAAATTCTTATCAATTCTTTAGCCTTTGGTTATAATAGATCATTAATACTCTTTCATCAATAAATAAAATATAGGGATGGAGCTAAAGTACCATAAACTTGTATGAAGTCATGTATAAGCTACTACAAGGTCATGCTACCACTAGTACAAAACATCACCATTATTCTAGAGAATAGATGGACATAGATGATTAAACGATTTACCTAGTCTGTATCACTAATAAATTAATCAATAATGTACGTGTAGGTAAGTAGCTTAAAGAAATCATAACGTAGACGGGATCCTACTGCAATTTCCAATAAATTCAAGATCATTGTAAGCATACTTCATATTAGGAATTTATGGAAGATAAATTTGCATAGGTTAATCCTATTTAAACTAAAATTAATTGATCCCGATTGGATCTATTACATATAATTAATAATCACATTACATCATAGGCAGTAGCTAACCATACCTTAAAAATAATTAAATCTCACAATAAGCATGCTAGAATCATCAATCTATTGGCTAAAGCATGTAGGTCAATCTTACCAAGATTCCTTTGATTTCATCACCAAGGTTTCATACCAACACATTATTCATAATACCAAAGTAAGAAAGAAACTACAATTATCTTTACACAATAGAAATCCTACCACAATCACCATGAAGCTGAACTCACAACGAATCCATAGAACAAAGGCTAGTTTTTTTCCAAATCATTATACATTGATCCAATTGGATAATTAATAAACATTTAAACATAAATATACTTAAATAATTGTATATATAAGCAATTGAACATAATAGAATAACAATTAAACTAATAACAAGCAATGATCCCAATAACAATGCAAGGGCTAAAACGAGTTTGGGAAGGGACATGGGTTCCTTATCTAATTGGATTGAAAATCACGTCCAAACCAGTATATAATCATAAACACATTAATATTATGCTTTTGAAATAAATATAAGAAAGAACCTATGGCTAGATTAAAGAAAAAGAGATTTGATCATGAAACTTCTTCAAAAACTTTGAAGAGGACTCTATACATTAAAAATTAACTAGAGATGAAAAATCACAATACCTTTATTAGATAAATAACCCACTAAAAACGGTGAAAAACCCATGGGAATCCAATATACAAGCTGATCTTGAACTTCACCTTCCATGGAGGTTTCTAGAGAGGATATTTTGGGAGAGGGAGTTTTTTATTTAGTTTTGAGGATGGGTCAAGGCACTAACGTTATAGATCATCTATATATACATAAAAATAGGTAAATAAACCACCTAGGGTCAGTTTGGAACGATGGTGAATTTACTATTAACCCTAATTTCCTATTCACCCCAATAATAGGCAGCGTGCATGCCAATTCTTTATCAATGGACACAGTTGACGCCTCGTTGGACCATAGAGGGTCCGTTTGTGGCTTTTGTCATATGGGTATGATGATGTCCTCTGGCCAAGCCTTCCCCAGGCTAAGTTTCCATCGACGTATCCCTATCGACAGGGAGTTAATTGACTAACAGGGCATTGTTTGACACATTCATTGACACTGCCAAGGCATTGTCTCGGCTGCCCTTGCGTCCTTCTTGTGGTCCCTTTTGCGGGGCCCATGGGATGATGTACCCGGGTGTTTTCAACATAAATGTAAACACTAACAAGTCAAGGACCTTCCACATCAGTTTCACCCAAAACAAATACATGCAACACGTCCAAACATACTAGGCCCCATCAAGAAACACACATGCATGTCTCAAGGACTATCTTTCGAACATCTCGGTCATTCTTTGAATTTTTACCTCCAAACATCATGAAAGTCAATAATATAATTAAACACTGAAAAACACATAAAACCATCAAAGGCCTTTCTGGCGACTAATCGTGGAACATCTTTGTAGTCCCATGACGTTTGACTTCCAAATCACATAAAACGTTATACACTACTTCAATAAAATATTATAAATAATTTTTGAACTTAAGGCTCTTAGAAAAAATATGTTAGTCTCTAGAAACCCTAACTAATTTTGGGGGTCTTACATATATAATGGTTATATTGATTATATTATAGTAATAAATAGGACGACATAAATATGCTTAGGGACATTCCTAAGTTCTTGAAAGAATGATATGTTATATGTAATAAATAAAAAATGTAGTTTCTTGTCTTGGTAGACTTATGTCCCTTATTTGATCCACGTAGGAATGTGAATATGAGATGTCTTGACATAGGAATCTAATGCCTCTTAGTCTTGAATATATTAATGATATTTGAGACCTTTAATGATGCTAATAGGGTCCTTTTTGTTAAACCTTGAACCTAGTAGTTAGGTTATGAAACATGAAGTAGAAATTCATAGTGGTATCATTTTTGCAATGAATGATGTACTTAAGGTATGTTAACTGAAACAACATCATATCAATCCTTAGGAAAATCACTATGAGATTCTTGTCGTCATTGTAAGGCAACAACAGGAGACAACTTTGGTAGGGCAAATGTAATTGGTTTATGTGTTTGACATGGAACTCCTTTTGTATAAACCTTTAATGTGAATTACTCTAGAAGAACAAAGGCTAGAACCGAGTGAGTTTGGTAAGGGGAGTATTTCTAGTTAAAGGATGAGTCTAGAATAAAAACTAAACCCTTCATATTCCTTAATCATGGGCCTACATAGGATGTGATCAAGTTATACCATTGGCAAGAAGAAAACCCTCCATCGGAGTAGGTTACAACTCCGAATTCCATCTTTTCCTGCCATGGTCTATGTTTTTTTTTCCTATTCTCATCATGTGGGATATCTATTAGCATTATAGAAGTTCTATTAAGTTTAGGTGATGGGATGGGATTCTATCTAGACATAGAACAATAGACTTTGATGACGTTAGAGAGAGTCCCTAGGTCTTGTCCAAGATCATTACTTGAATGTCATGTATCTGATAAATTTCTCTTAATAAAGTAATGAAATAATGACTTATCTAAGAAAGTATGGAAATGAAGGAGTACCGAATCTAGAGTTACTTAAGCATTCCTTAGATAAAGTGTGAAGAGGGCATAAAGGATAATCGCTTCATGTCTTGTCTAGGGAAGTCTGGAGAATGACTCTAGTTAGGGAAGTAGGTTGACTCTTTAGGCATGATCTAAGCTTAGATAGTATTAAGTATTATATTGAAAACCTTAAAGATAGAGTATGGGAGTTCTCTTCTAGGAGTTATTAAATAAGTCTTTTGATAGCCTTGGAATGGACATTGTCATATTGTACATGTTATGTGTTTTGGTGTCTTGTAAGGGTGTATGTCTCATTATAAGAAGTCTTGAGGATCATTTAGGAATGATTAGAGAGGTTATATGGGCGGTATATCTTTTTATAGATTAAGTGAGTCTCAAGATAACTTTTGGTGAGAGGATTGCATGATAGGAAGTGTTCTATGTGAATGTGAATCACTTCACTATAACACTGAAGGAGTTCACTGTACACCGTAAGGTTGCCTTACAAAAAATTTAATTGACTAAGTTGTTTATTATGTGTTTCTAAGTTGATAAATGTTTTTCTTGTGATTATATTATGATATTTAAATTAAAAGATACATATTACAATAAATGTCTATTTTCATGATTTTCATGCAATATGTCGTACATAGTACATGTGGTTGTACTAATTCCATGCATTTATCTATCTATATAGTTTTTATTAGGATTGAAGCATTCGGAAGCAAGACTTGGATCGTATCATCATTCAAGTGAAGTTCAAGTTTGTCCTTATTTGACTTGACGGCATATATCTCATTTATTTCTCTTATTAAAGTATTGTAATCGACTTAGTAGTATTATACTTCTATTGTGTATGAGTCGTGTCCCAACTACTGTTGTGTCTTTGAATTGATGAAATGACGTTTAGTATTTCCTATGAATTATATATAAAAGATATTTTATAGACTTATAGAAAGGTTGTGAAAAGTTTTAATTCCACACTACTTTTCACTATGTATATGCGATGAACGATACAAAAGGTCTTGCATAAGATCGGCGAGAGTTCGAGTACACCGGTTGCAGTCTAAAAGTGCCATATATTATAGGGTGTGGTATCGGTATGTGACAAGCTTGGTACCATAGCATAGGTTATGAAAGTAATCTTAGGAATCAAAAAGTCTCATCAAGTCAAGTCAAGTAGAGTCTCGACCATCGGTGTGCGCGACAGAGTTTCCTTTCTTTTCTAATCCTATGTCTTGTCGCAGAGTAAAAGTTATGAGTACTCTGTTCTTATAGTTTTCCTTCTGTTTATATGAAAATGAATACGAGGACGACACCAGATAGGAGAGTTGAGAAGAATGATGTGCATGAGGAGATTCCTTCTCAAGTTGAGCAAGTTCTTAAAGGTGAGTAAGTGCCTCCGCAAGGTGATCAAGTCCCTATTGTGGAAGGAGGTAATGATGTTCCGGTGGTTCCCCAGAGTTGAGTATCAGAGATATTAGAGTGGCTTTGTTTGCTGTAGCCCGAGGTGTGACTACTGAAACTAATCTATGTATGGTGCCTATGATGAATGTTGTTGAGAGAACTATGACGTCTAGGTTGAGAGACTTTGTAAGGATGAAACCTCATATATTTCATGGCTCTAAGGTGGGAGAGGACCCCAAGAGATCCTTGATAGTGTGTACATGGTGTTGAGTGTTATGGGGGTTACATCTAGGGAGAAGGCATAGTTTGCTTCATATCAATTGAGGGATGCTCCTCAAATATAGTACACTCAATGGAAGTATATTAGGCCAGTTTGGTCGGGTCCTATTGAGTGGGAAGAATTTAAAAAATCTTTTCTTGGAAAGTACTTTCCCCGTGAGAGGAGGGAGGTTAAGGTAGAAAAGTTTATCAATATCAAATAAGAAAATTTGAGTGTTAAGATGTACTATTCGAAGTTTTCTATGTTGTCCTGATATGCACCATCCTTAGTGACAAATTATATGGATGAGATAAATAGGTTTTTGACCGGGGTCGCCGACATAGTAAGAGAAGAATGTTGTTCGTCCATGCTACATGATTATATGACCTTAGTTAGACAAATGGTGTATGCTCAATATATTGAGTAGTATAAAATTTGCAGGATTACTAGAAACATTAAAAGGAGTAGGTGTAGTAATCAAAGTCAACCTAGGTTAAAGAAAAATGTTTCAACTCAAGGAGAATCTCGGTTGCTAAGTTCATATTTGATAAATGAGGTGGTTCTCAAAATGGCAAGCCTACATGTGTCACTAGTCGAAAGAGATATTATGGGGAATGTATAAGGGGTACTACGAGTTGCTTTGTATGTGGAAAAGATGGACACAAAGTTAGGGATTGTCCTAGTAGATATGTTAAGCAAGATCCTCCTAATATTCCAAAATATGATGCTCCAACAAAGATGCGTTTGAATGCACTCAGTACTACAATAGAAAATACAGATAGTGATGTTGATGATGGTAAGTTCTTATATTTCTTTAGTGTTATGATTTCCTTCTAAGTGGGGGAGTATGGTTAGAAGATGGGCTAGAAAGTCATAGAAGCATCTTGCATGTGCATGGTGTTTAGGAGTCTTATTGAAATTGAATTTAATTGATTTCTTCAATTATTGTATTTTAGAAGTTATGATTATGTTGTAATTAATATGAGTTTATATGGTTTTACTTTTCATATTAGCATGTTTCTATCATGAATTGCCTAAAAGTTGCATGTTTGGAAAAATTTGCATAATTCGTTGTGGCTTTGCCTGCTCACTGTAAGAATTATTGGAAATTTGGCTAAATGATTGTTTAGTTTAAAACTTTTGTAATGTTGTTAGAATTTATGTTTATGAGAATTATAATTAATATAAAATGAGTTTTTGCTATTTGGAATGAAGGAAGTGAGTTTTATCGCATGGCGAGTTATAGAATTTTCTTCTAGTTTCTTATTGTGTTGTGATACTCTTGATTATGTGAAATTGTTGTTTCTAATAGAAACTTATATTGTATAATGTTCCATATGGTATCGTTGTGAGCTGATAATTGAATCTCTATTCTCAGAAGTATTCGGAGAGTGACTAGTTTTATTTAAGGATAAATGTTGTCCATGTGGGAGAGATTGTAAGATCCACAAAAATGACTTAGGTGAAATAGAGACTAACATGGTTGTAATTATATTATAAAGTCCTAAAATAGTCTATAATGATGTATTGAGGTAGTGTCTATGGGTTTAGGTGCATTGGAAGTCAAATGTCAAGGGATGACTAAGATGTTCGACGACTAAATCACCTATGTCGTCATATCTGTTTATATGAGTTTATATGTCAGTCATGAAATTATTAGGTCCTTAAATGAGTTATTATATTGTATATAGTTAGTATGTGATATTTCGTAAGGTTTAAAGGTCGAACATCCAAGAACATCAATGACATTCGAAAGGTTTGCCTTGAAACGACCTTGTTTGTCTAAGAATGTTTCGTCAAGCTTTACGTGTTTGTTTTGGATAAAATTCATGTGAGAGGTATTAAAATTGAGAGGACACATGTTGGTGGCAAAAACTGCCTAAGGCAGTCCCACCAATAGATGGCAAACGACAGCCAATGTCCTGGTCGACCCCCTCTAGTTGGTGGAGTCGATGGGTACTTACACTAGTGAGATGAATATCCCAAAGTCAAGTCTTTGAACCAAACGACCATAGGAAAGGACGGTCCGTTTGTTGACAAACGGTCCGTTGACAATCAGTCTTCAATGGCACATGTTTTCTGTGCAGCTTGTTAAGGGTGAAGCTGTAAATTCACCCCACATACAAAAAGAGAGAGGAGGGTTACTTAAGGGTCTTTAGGGTATTTTTAAACATTTTTATATGTCTTTAAAACATAGGACAAATCATTCTTCAAAAATCAAAACCAAAAAAATCTCAAAAATTCTCTTAGAAATTCCTTATAACTCCATTGAAGCGAAAACTCAAGGAAGAGCTTGGATTTGAGATTAGTGTATTAGCATCATTGAGGTACGGTTTTTATACTTGAAACTCTATTCATCAAGGAGCCCAAATTCAAAGATGTTTTTACAGTTTTGAAAGATGAACTTGTCCAATTTGATGATCAAACCACAATTTCTTGAATTAAATATTTTCAATCATTACGTATTGATTATATTGTTATTAATTATTGAATAATGTAAGTTTTTTTTTAATTGATATATATGTTGTATTATATTGATAAATCTAAATTTAATTGACCTAGTTTCATTGAGTATTATAATTTATGCATTTAATTGATGTTCATGGACATGGGTATGGGGCATATGGTATTGAATTGGATAATTTAGACATGGATTGATGTGGAGAGAATGCATAAGTTGTACGTTGACCTTATTCTCTTTAATTCAAGTATTTTATCTCTTGAATTATTTTTTCATTGCAATGGTCCACTTATGGTGGCGGTGTTATGTGAATGTTGTGACCTTGTCGGCGTTACATCCTGTATTATGATAATAATGTCCTTGTCGGCCCTAATTTAAGTAATATGATGATTTGTGTAGTTGATTTATGTGAGTTTTTTTCATATCTACCTATATGTGAAGTAATGTTAAAGTATGTCGTTTCTTATGTCGAAGTTTTTAGGTGATCATGTTAGACTATGACTATGTGTTCATGTGTGTGGTATTAGAGTTAATGCATGGTTGTTCCTACTTGACTATATGAGTCTATAATGGTTATATTGATTATGTTTTAGTAATCAATAGATGACATAAAGAGGATAAGGGTCATTCCTAAGTGCGTCAAAAATGTTATGTTATGTTAATAAAGTAAAGTATGTTGTGTCTTGTCTGGGTAGACTTGAGTCCCTTACATGATTCATATATAAATTCGAATTTGAGATGTCTTGACTTAGGATTATAAAAACTCTTATTCTTGAATTTATGAATGATATGTGAGACCTTGAATGATAATAAGAGGATCCTTTATCTGAAACCTTGAACCTAGTGGTGAGGTTATGAAACTTGAAGTAGAAAGTCGTAATGTATCCTTCTTTTATTGAATGATGAACTTAAGGTTGTTTTGATAAAATGGCATCATATGAATACTTAGGAAAGTCATTATGACTTTTTTTAAGCCATTTTAAGTCATCCATAGGAGACCACTTTGGTAGGATAAATGTAATTGAGTTATGAACTTCATATGGAACCTCTTTTGAATTAACCTTTAATGTGAATTACTTTATGAGAACAAAGGATAGAATCGAGTGAGTATGGTATGGGAACTATTTATAGTTGAAGTATGAGGCTAGAATACAATGTAAGCCCTTCATATTCCTCAACCATGTACCTCCATGGGATGTGTCCATGTTCTACCATTGGCAAGTAGAAAACCCTCCATTTGGAGTAGGTTACAACTCCGGATTGCATGTTTTAATACCTATGTTTATGTCTGTTATTGCCTATTCTCATCATGTGGCATAACAATTAGAGAATTTCTATGAAGTTTAGATGGTGGTATGGGACTCTATCTAGACAATGCACTATAGGCTTTAAAGATGTTACCTAGGTCTTCTCCAAGACCAATAATTGAATGTCCTCTATGTGATGAATTTCTAATAATGAAATAATGAAATGATGGCATATGTTATTAAGTATATATGTAATGAATGAGTGACTTAAGGATTCCTTAGTTAAACTGTGAAGAGGGAATAAGGGATGATCTCTTCATGTCTTATCTAGGGCAGTCTTGACATTGACTCTAGTTAACAATGTTTATTGATTCATTTGGCATGATCTGAACTTAGGTAGTCTTAAAGATTGTTTATGTAACCTTGAAGAGAGTTTATGGGCGTTCTTTTCGAAAATTGTGATTACTCAAAGATGTTTATGTTAGCCTATAAGTTGTGATGCTATATTATGAAAAGTATGTATGATGTTTCTATGTGAATATGTTGGCCATTAATATGTAGATTGTGAGATCATGATAAGAACACGAATATGCAAGTTTATCATATCCCTTGTACGCTTTACACAAGGTGATTATGTTATGATAATCTCACAAAAGAAGTGTTACGATGAAAGGAGAATTCTTATCGAACCTGAAAGAGCTTAGATCATGTTATAGAAGGAGATAATCTAATATGACCTAGAATAAGTTTATTATGAAAAACAAATTAAAGGTTATTTCAAGACAATGGACTTATCCTAAGCACCGATGAACTAGATATGGGAAGTGTCCCTTCCCTAGGGGAAGGTAGGTTCACAATGAATCTCATGAGATTGAGGCTTCCATGTAATGTGGAACTATGGATCTATGATACATCTAATAGTTCTCTAACTATGTTACCACCATAAAATAATAGCTAGTGGATCCACCTACAAAGCTATGTAATGTTAGGTTCTACTTTGGTGGGTACACCACATCTTTTCGATGTGGGGCAGACACATGATTCCATGTTTAACTCACATTGTCTATGTCGGTTAGGCATATGTTCCCTCATGTAAAATTAAAGACAACTAAGTGAACGTTAACTAGGGTAACTTGAGAAGTTTGTTTAGTATAGGTAGTGGCATGGGACGCTACCTAGACATTGCACAAGTTGACTCTAACGGAAGTCCTAGAACATTCTTCTAAGTTAATATGATGCTATGAAACATATATGTTTATGATATATGATGTTACTCTTAGATGAATGTTATCTATTATGATGAATATATTATTTGATTATATTTCTATATGATTTGATGACTAATTATATTACAAGTTATACAAAACAAAGTTTTCTACTTGGTTGTGTGGGGTTTTGGGGATTCACATGACCATTGCACTTGTAGGTTAGGGATGGATCATTGGTAAGTGTTTTGTACGTTGAGTTAAGTTATTGATAGAATATGAAAAGTTAAAATGACTATGAAAACATGTCTTTAATTATGTTCATGTTTGATGTCAATGAAATAGTTAATTTGCATATGTTATATGGTATGTGCATTGAAGATTTTCATATGGCTTAGAATATTTTCTAAAGATATGATACATAAATCTTTTTCATGCATGTCATTATGTTTTATGTGCATGTACCCATACTTAGTACATGTGGCGTACTAACCCCATTACTTTACATTACTACAAATGTAGGTTCTGGCCATTGAAGCTTAAGGAGGTCGATTAGAAGAAGCGTGGATCTCTTTCTCCAATTCATGGTAGGTCCTCATGTTTGGGGATGCTATCATTCATATTATACCTTACTTAAATTATTAGTAGTTTTAAGAATACGCTAGTTCCATTATATTTATTGGATTCTTTTGTAATAAAACCTATATGGCATATTAACTATTATTGGCGAAGTTTAGATTTGCAATTCTTAAATGGTTTTGATAATTGTGAGACAGTTTTAGAATATCGTATGTTTTTATAAATCATAAGTATGAAATCTAATTATACTTCATTAATTTTTTTTTTTAAATTTTTCCGCAAATTTAACTGTATGATTGTGATGAAAGCTAAGGAGAGGCTTATTTGCTACCTCTGAGAGGTTAACAACGCCGATCTAATCCATGGAGCATATTCTGGGGTGTGACACCATAAACCCTCTTCAAGAACACCTATGTGATCCTCAAAGTTACCATAAATAAGAACCTTACAATTAAACATTCTTTACTAAGACCTTATTTATTAGTGTCATTTAAGAGACAAGTAATCAATTAGGGGACTTCACATAATGGTCTTGGAGAACCTAGGGAACTCATCCTAGAACCTTCAAATCCTACTCTTGCCGTTTATAAATAGAGTCATGTTACACTACCTACACATTGTAGATCTTCTCGAATAATAGAATGCACATATCGTATGATGTGAATAGGCACTAGTCGACAGAGACCTCCCCACACCGCGGAAGGTGTTCTACATACCAAAGTTAGAATTAGTAATAATCTCATGTTGGGAAATTGTTAAGGGATATAAAGGTCTTCTTTGTACTCTAGTGTATTGCACAAGTAGAGCTACAACCACAAAAATATCCTCCCGGTGCTTTTTATTGTTTCTCATAAATTAATTCATTCCCATGTTGTACTAGGGAATATACCATCGCTAAGTCCGACCAACTCATAATACTTTTTCCCAGGATGAGTCCACTAGGGATGCCAACGAAGGTCTATTAGGATATCTCATTTGATTATTCTTTAAAAGGCGCCTTAGGCCTACCTATCCAGGAGTTATCATTAACTTTCTTTTCATTATTCAAGATTTACATAGACTTACGATTCTAGACTTATCAAGAAGTGGCGCGATGCTTAGGTCTACCAATTAAATATATACTTTAGAATAACTCATTAATCATTTAAGGAAGGGAACCATATTTTGGTTTACCAATCCTAGACTTCATTCTTTCATTCATTCAATATCATTCAAGTACAAAGTAGAGAAAACTAATCTACCATACAATATACAACATCATTCATTAAAGGCTTTCTGGAGTCCTTCATCATCATATATCAACAACTATAAAAGAAGAATATTCAATAATATCATTAAATATCAACATAGATAGAAGAAAAATATTTAATTACATCATCGTTGCACCCTAATATGATCATATAGTTAATACAATAGTACATTCACTTTATACCTTCACATATACTATATCATGATTATGCCTTAAATCACACAATAGTGCCAACAATTCCATGTTCATACCATATATAATTTAGAAATTCTCAAAGGATCCCAATTGGAAACCAAGTTTCCCAAAAACTAAGTCCCAAACCACTCCTTCGACCTACGGTCCATAAACCAGTTTATAGACTCGTGAATGCTATTATTTTTGACATTTTTTATCAAAGGGTTGGGGTCCTCCTGAAGGACCCTTGAGTTGTCCTTGGGTTGTTGTACATGGACGTTTGGACCCTAAACATGTGACTCTTTTTATCTTAGCCATTCATATAAACATTTAAACCTCATACAACAGTCCAAAACATCACTATAAGACTCTACAACACATTAGTTCAATTTTCTAGTTTCCTGACTTTATAGTCATTTCTTGATCTTTAAGTGCTAATTGTTTCTTACTAGGTTTTTAAAATTAGATTAGGTCCTAAAACACCCATTATACATTTTTAAATTCATAGATATCATCTTAGGCTCTGACTTAGGTCGTTTGGATTTCAAGGTGTTACATTATCATCCCCTTGGTGACATTAGTCTCCTAATGTTAATCTAGACATAAGACTAGATTTTGAGAAACAAGTCTAGAATCCGAAACAACAAGTAACATCAACATGTAGCAGAACTAAAAGATTTATGATTCACCATGAGAATTTACATAGAGGGGGAATATTTCATCTTCAAAAGCATGGTCAATGAAACATAAGGAAGTAGGAAGTACTATACCCAACCAAATATGAACGATAAACTCATAACGTAACACAAGCATAGGATGAAATACTTCTCTTACTTAATACAATTTCAACATTTCATTAACTTACAAAATAAGCATGTTCATCTGTCATCTCATTATGTTAAGATATGCAATCATCATGTACAATGCAATTGAACAGGAGGAACATATAAGTCATGAACCTTGGCTAGACTATCATGAATTCTTTAAAGAAATCCATAACATAAGTAAAATCATTAAAAATTTAATTCATTCATATAATTTGAAAAACACAAAAACTTTAGAGGAAATATTTTACTTTAATGTAGAGTAGGAGTAAAAGGAAAATAATAAGGATAGCGGGACTTCATGTTTTCCTTGCACAACTATGTAATACCCTAGACTTAATGATTTCTCAGCAAATAATTAACAGAACATACTTCCCAGTTTCATAAACTTCTGACTTGCCGATCAAGTATTTCCACATGGATCTCTTAATAAGTGAGATTTTCATCCACGCTTAATCCATATAAAAAAGGGATTGATACAAGATCACAAATGCATTTCTTCGACATAGAAACATGAAATAACGGGTTAATCGAAACCAATTAACTAGGTAGGTCTAACTCATATGCAACGAACCCTATTCTTTTAAAGATTTGATATGTACCCACATATCCGGGAATAACTTTACCCTTATGACCAAATAACATTACACCCTTCATGGGAGAGATTATTCAATTTACCCAATCACCAATCTCATATTCTCATTCTATCTTTCTAATATCACAAAAAGGTTTTTACTTAGTTTGATCAATCTTCAACCGTTATCTGTCTAACCGAACTTTTCAATAACATCAAAAACTAGTTTTAGACAAAGTAGAGAAAATTCTTCTACTTAAAACCAACCCACTAGATATCTACACCTCGTACCATATAATCTTCAAATGGAATCATGGCAATTCATGAGTAGTATTTATAATTATAAGAAAATTCAATTAATGGTAGGTGATCAACCCAATTGCCCTTGAAATAAGTAATACAAGACCTCACATATCTGCTAGGGTTTTGATGGTACGTTCCGCTGCCCATCTGTTTGAGGATGAAAAAAAGTACTAAGCTTAACATTTGTACCAAGTATCATTGCGATTGCTTTCGAAAATGTGAGGTAAATTAAGTATCGTTCTTCAAAATAATCGACAAAGGAACCCCTTGAAGTTTCATCTTTCATTTAAGATACAACTTAGCATAATCTTCTCCCAAATAAGAAACCCTGACGGGAATAAAATGGGCTAAATTTGTAATTCTATCAAAAATAACCCAAATAGAGAGCACGTTGCCTTTTTAAAAAGGAAAACCCACAACAAAATCCATGTTCTCAATCTCCCATTTCCAAATGGGCATATGAATATTTTTTAACAAGCCTCCAAACTTTTGTTGTTTAGCTTTCACTTGTTGACAATTTTGACATTTGGCTACGAAAATCTCTATATCTATCTTCATACAATTAAACCAATAGACCTCCCAAAGTTCATGGTACATGTTGGTTTCTCCCACATAAATTGAATATCGCAAACCATGAGCCTCTTCCAAAATTTTCACTCTCAAGCCTTCAACATCCCGAACACACAATCTACCCTTGGTACCAAAGTACTCTCCCCATCTTGAAAGAAACTCTCTATGGGTTTTTGAGAATAGATTCTTTCAACTACATCAAAGTGGGAAATAGGCATTGCTTGGACATAACATAAACAACAACTGAATAATCTGAATGATGATGGACTTCATATCCTCCCTTGGAAGATTCCATTAGTTCAAAACCTAACCGGCCTAGCCTATATACATCCAATACAAACTCCATTTTCTAATCATGAAATGAGAGACACTATCCATAGAAACTTTACACAAAGCGTCAACCACTATGTTGGCCTTGTAGGTGTGGTAAAGGAAACTAATGTCATAGTCCTTTCAAAGTTCGAACCACCTTATCGCAGAAGATTAAGGTCATTTTGAATGAACATATTTTGGATCCTCTTGAGATCGGTAAACATATCGACATAAACCCCACAAAGGTAATTTCTCCATATATTCATAGAAAAATCACCACCTCCAACTTAAAGTCACGAGTGACGTAATTCTTCAAGTGTACCTTGAGTTTACACGAGGCATAGGCTATCACCTTACCTTATTGCATTAAAACACATCCCCAACCCACTAGGGATGTATAATTATAAAATACGAAACCATCAATACCCTCCAATAAATTCAACAATACAGTGGAGGTATGCAACCAGACAATGTTTGTTTTCTTTTGGATCATGGTTTTCAAAGAAGAAGAAATACAGGATAATCGTTTATTGAATCACCTATAGTAGCTGAATTAACCATGAAGTTTCCTAATATCGATCAGTGACAGAGGTCTAGGCCAATTTTTGATCATGTTTGTCTTCTTTGGATCAACCTTTATACCCTTGCATAATATTCTATGGGCTAGGAATGCTACAGATTTGAACAAAACTCTCATTTACTCAGCATTAACAACAAGTGGTTGTCTCAAAGGGTTTGTAACAAAATTCTCAAATAGCCCATACGATCACTGCAACTCATAGTATATATCAAGATATATTCAATGAAGACATTGGAGAACATGTCATGATAATTCCGAAAGACCCTATTAATTAGGTCCATAAATACAGTCGGGGAATTTGTTAGGCCAAATGACATCACAAGAAATTCATAATGCCCATACGAAGTTCACCAAGTCGTCCATGCTTTATATTCCCATCTCACCCTAAGTTAGTGGTAGCCCGAACGAATCTTTATCTTGTAAAAGTTATTTGCCCCTTGCAATTTATAAAACCAATCATCAATTATCGGAACACGATACTTATTCTTTATAGTATGCTAGTTCAATTGGCAGTAGTCGACACACATTCTAACAGCCAAACTTTCTTTTTCACTAAAAATATCAGAGAACCCCACTGAGATATTCTTCGTTTAATGATAACCTTTTCTAGAAAATCCTTATTTGATGTTTCAATTCCTCAAATCAGCTGGATCCATTCACTATAAAGGGAAATATTTGGGGTTTGTATCCGACAAAATGTCAATGGCTAAATCTCTCTCATGTTTAGATTGAATTCCATGTAAGTCCCTAGGAAAGACTTCTTAAATTCCCTCACTATGGGGACTTATATTGATATAGGGACCTAGGATTCAACATCCCTAACACTAACAATATGGTACATGTACCCTTTTGCAATTATCTTGCTAGCTTTTAGGTATGGCACAAATTGACCTCTAAGAATTGAATTTCACCCTTCGAACTCTACAACAAAATTCATTTGGGAATTAAAATTTAACCACCTGAAATCAATAATCAGTGGAAGTATAACATGAATTCAACCAATCCACGCCCAAAATTACATCCATATCAATCATGTCCAATTCTTCAAAATCAACAAAAGTGACTTTTTGTAATGATAAATATGGCAACTCCTATAGACTCTTATTTTTACAATCTAATCACAAATGTTGAGAGACATGGAAAAAAATTATCTAAGATATTGGGGAGTATTTCAAATTTTATGGCCACTAAAGGTGTAACAAAAAAGAATGTGGAACCGAGGTCTAAAAATGTAGAAATATTAATAGATAATACATGCAACATACCGGGTACAACATCGGGTGAAGTCTGTTTAGAGAATAAAAGCGATTATTTTTGGGAGGTTCCACATTAGAACAACTTGTTTAATCTTGTTTGATCTCCTTTCCTTGGACTTTGAACAGAGTTAAATCTCATATAAGATGACAATTTTTTTCACAATAATAACAACAATCCATGCCAACAAAACATTTACCTTCTTGTTTATTTCCATTCTCGGAACAAGTAGGTCTAGTCTTGTCCACCATTTATCTCTTGACCATTGGGGAATTTGAAGAGTCTTGGTTGGAAAACCTCCTCTTAAACCTTGGTTTTTCTTGAACCCCAGACTTACCCTTACACTAATGTTAGGACCGTCTGAATAAAACAGGATAAAATAGATCTTCTCATAAGTTGTATGAGTTAATAAGTTGTTAATAAGGTTTGAAACAACTTTTAATAATTTGTTTAAATAGTTTTGATGTTGAACGTGAAGGGACGGCCATGACATTTAGATACTAGTCTTATGATTTTGTGTGTTTTGATGATATGTTTATTTTTCCTGGCCTTGTTTGATTGAGTTTTGTGAGTCAATGTCAATGCACGAGTTACACGCGATGCTATGGCACCCTTATTTATGTTAGTTGAAGGTCCTTGACAAAGAGCCAATCCAAAAAGGAAATGCCTTCACAAAAGAGCCAAGGTTGTCCCAGGTAGGGAGCTCACTAGTTGAAGGCTCATCGACCACTTCACGGCCTTTGCTATTGACCAAAGCTTGTGACGGTGCCTTAGCTTTATGGTTCTTGGAAACCGAATGCTTGCCACTGACTAGAGGCCCACAGAATGTCAACATGGTGTCTAACACCCACTATAAGAAAATTTTGAATAACATGGAAATTTTTTTGGGGGGTTTCCATGAAAATTTGTAGGAAAAATTTTTTCTTACATATTTTCATACAAATTTTTAGGAAAATCCCCATGTAGTGCACACATTTCTTGTAGTGATCTTAACAGACCGTAAAGGTGGACATGGTCCTTAACGGGGCTTTCCCAAGTGAGGAGTTTTAAGTAATTTAGTTTTAATTGTTTATAAGTTGAGGTTGATTTTAAATAGATTATACATTAAATTTAAATATCTTAAGGTTTTTTAACAAGTCATTATCTCCCTATTTAAAAATCCCAAATTAAAACCTTAAGTTTTTTTATCTAATCCAAGGATAAAGTAAGAATCCATTGAAATTAGAGTTGAAGGTTTAACATGATTTCTTCTTTAATTACATGGAGATTCCATCGAATAAGGTATGGTAACCCTTGATCCTTGGATAACTTTTCACCTAAGGAGTTCTATCAAATATTTTGCAATGTGATTCAATGATAAAAATTCCCAATTTCAAATCTAACCATGGGTTGATTTTCAAATGGTTTTCAAATTCATTTTAATGATAAATTGGTGTTTAAATGATGTTTTAAATATGATTTTCAACATGATTCCTTGAAGATCCCATGTTTCCTAAATCGCTCAATTAAGCCTATAAAGTGGGTTATGTGATCTTGATTAAATGTTAATGGAACAATGTTTAGAATGTTATGTATTTTTTAATATTATGTCTATCTATATGTATTTATTATGAATTTTTGAGGTTTTATCTATGATGATCATCGCTTGGAGAATTTCTATGTTCAACTAATTTCTTTTCTATAATATAGGAATTGATCTTCTACGGTTTAATGCACTTATGGTGGCGATGTTTACTTCTTGTTTCTCTATACATGTTTTGATCATGGTCTTGAGAGAAATAGATATATAGTGAATTGTTACTAAGCTTATCTAGAGTATGAAGTTGTGCTATGAAACTTCTCTATGAGTCGTCAATATTGGTATCATGATTAAGCTTGATTGATAAATCTGGAGTATAATGTGAGTAATGATGTTAGGGGTAAGGTATTGTATACATGCTTGATTATAATAAATGTTAATGTGGAATAATCCCTTCCTACATAAACCCTATATGAATGTGTAATTCTTCACATGTTAGAAGTTGTCTATTCTATATTTTATGTTCTCTTGTCACTTATGATTAAATATGGATGTGTGGTCTATAATCCCTAAATGCTCTATATGTGAGTTGTTCATGATTAGGGGATATTGTAAATGTGTTGTGATACTTTGAATGGAGGTTTCTGGAATACAAATGTTGTTGCTGTTTTATTATAATGAGGACCAAAATGTACACACACAAACTCATGCTTAACTATGAGTATAATATGTTTATGGTTTCAATTGAAAGGCTAATTTTCATATGCACCTTTGTATCTTATTATACATGTTAAATATATGAATAATGAAGTATAAATATGAGTTGTCCAAATGTCTGTATGTGAAAGGATTTCTCATATATGTACATATACACATAGAATGTATGAATGAAAGATGTTAATAATAATCTTGTGATTGAGAGTCTCTTGATAGGTTCCCTTATTTGTACTCTAAAATAGACTATTTTATGATTATATGAAAGGACATTATCGCATCATGGTTGTTTTGATGAAAGGTAATTCTCATAATATAACCTATGATCTTTGTACTTGTTATATAAGGGGTTAAATCTCCAAGACAAATCTTATGAACTAGTGTTTTAATAAATACTTAATGGTTCTCCTAAAAGGAAATTTTGCTTAGCACCTAGTAAACTTGACAATGCGAGGTGTTCCTTCAATAAGGTAGGGAAGTTACAATTATGTTCTATCATGTGGTGTAAACTACAATGTGAACTAGCATAAATAGGGTTTCTAGTAACAACCTCCTAGTTCCTTAACTATGTGCCCCCATAGGAACATTAACTAGTGAATTCCTCTAGATGTTATTATCATGTATATGTTCTACCTTTGCAAGTAGGAAGCCCTCATTTTAGTATTAAGGGTTGACACCCGATACCATGTTTAGCTCACATGGCCTAATGTTTGTTAGGGTAATGTTTTGCGAGTGTAAAATAAACAACCGAATTGAGATGATCAACTCGAACTAGAAGGGCCTAAGGAATGTTGCTTATTGTATATTAGGAAATGGGACTTTACTAATACATCACACAAGTGGATCTTGAGGAAGGACCCATCTTGGTGAAAATAACTGCCTAAGACAGTCCCACCTACAGAGGCAATCGTCGCCCATTGGGCAGGTCGACGCCCCGTAGGTGGAGGGCGTCGATTGGGACATAGGCATGGGATTTTGGCCTTCTTTTGTCCAGCCTCTAACCCAAACCACGGACCAGCAGAGACGGTATGTTGGTTGGGCTAAGCCCCATTGATGGTCAAGCATAGGTGATTCTGCAATTTTGTTTGCTTCATTGTTAAGTGTACAATTCACCGTTATGAAATTCTTTAGAACTTCATTGGAGACAAAACTCATGATAGATATTGGATTGAATATTTCTTTGGTGATTCTTAATCACTTCTTCATCAAATTTGTGGTGTATCATAAAATAAGGTATGGTCTTCATTCATGAATCACTTTTCTTCAAGGAGACAATCTTCAAAGTGATTTCTAATGTCTTTCAAAGATGAACTTGTCTAATTTTTAATCTATCGATGGATTCTTGAATTAAATGTTTTTAATCATTGTAAATTGATTGAATTTATGTTACATAGATAATTTTAACCTAAAAAACTATATGAAACCATGTCATTCATGTAACCCTACATTATACTACTTTGTGGGTGATTTGCCTATGTCGTAATACTATTGAATTGTTATGTAGTTTTATTAGGGCTATTGAATTATGAATTGAATCATTCTAAAATATTTATTTTGATGACCTAAATTCATAGAATCATGTTTATTATTCTTCATTCAATATGTATTGTGATTATTGGGTGGAATTATAAACTATGGTCATTGGTAAGGGCCTTGGTATATTGTTTTTGATTAATTGGCTATGGATTGATGTTTTATGGTTTTATCATTGGTATGTTGACCTAAATTTATTTATATTATGCATTCTTGTTCTTAGATAATGATGATTTTTTGTATGGTCCACTTATGGTGGTGGTGCTTTGCGCTATACTTGTGATTAGTGTGCCCTTGTTGGCATTAATATATGAATTGAGAATAAATTTATCCTCGTCGGTATTACTTTATGTATGATGACTTTGTCATGTGATAACTTGAATATGTGGATATTATGAATGTCAAGATGACTTATGTGTTTATGTGCAATCAAATTATGAGATCATCTACTTGATGATGTGTGTCTCTAGTAGATAATAGTATAGTCATTATGTGGATTACTTGATGTTGAAGTGTGATTTTTCTTGATAGATAATGTGATACTTGTGATACTTAGAGTGATGATACTATAGAAGTGAGTAGGATGACCTGTAGATGATATTGGTTATACCTATGTGCCTTTAGAATGATATGCTATATGTGACATGGTGAAGGTTGTTTGTGTCTTTCTTTGTGATACTTTTTTCACTTACTTGATATATTTACAATGTGAATATGATTTCTTGACTTAGTATGCTAAAGTTTCTTAGTTTGATACTTTTGTCAATTACTTGATATATGTACAATGTGAATATGATTTCTTGACTTAGTATGCTAAAGTTTCTTAGTCTTGTATGTGTGATTGGTATGTTACCTTTAACATTGTTAAGAAGATACTTTATGTTTAATGTTCAACCTAGTTGGGAGGTTATGATATCTTTGAAATTATTAATTCTAATGGTATCCTTATTGTGTGAATGGAAGGATTAGGGTTGATTGGTTGGAACAACAAGAAATCATTCTTCGGAAAGTCATTGTGCAATCCTCGTAACTATTGCAGGTAGTCTCAGTGGACCCTCTTCGGTAAGGTGTACTGTGATTAGGTTGTGAATTATATATGGAACCTCTTCATCTACTCATTTGTGAGTTTTACTCTATTACAAAAAAGACTAGCACCGAGTGAGTATGGTTAAGGAAGTTGCTCTGTTTTAAATATGAGAATAGAGAATAAAGAAACCCTTCATATTCCCGAATCATATGCCTACATGGGTTGTGTACTATTTCTAGTATCAGCAAGTAGAACTCCCTTTATCAAAGTATGGTTGACTTTGGATTCAATGATTAGCTACAATGGTCTATGTCGGTTATTGTCCATTCTAATGATATGGGATACCTACTCGTGTTGAAGAAGTTATATGAAGTTTAGGTGGTGTTATGGGACGCTATCTATAAATTCCATGATTAGGATTTAAAGATGTTAGTGAGGAAATCCCTAAGTCTTCTCTGATCATTGCTTGAATGTCCTTATGTGTTGAACTTATCTTAATGAACTAATAGGTAATGATTCATGTTTGAAGGTATGCTAATGATTAAGTAAAGACCTAGAGTAGTTTAAGAGTGGCTTAGTTTAGGTATGAGGGGGGCATAGGAATGGTCACTTCATGTCTTACCAAGTGAAGTCTTAAGAGTGACTCTAGATAGGGAATGTAAGTTGAATAAGTAGACATGAACTAAACTTAGTTAGTTTTAAGGATAGTTTAGGTAAGTTTTGAGAGCGTGTGTGGGCGGTCTCTTCTTGCATTACATAATTAAGTCTTTTGATTAAATTTGGAAGAGAATATTATATATATATATATATATATATACACACATATGAGAATGCTCTTATATTAATTACTCTAAAGGATCTCTTAGGTGTGTGTGAAGGGATTGTATGGGTAGTCGTTTCATGTCTCACTCAAGTGATCCTTATAATCACATTTTTAGGGAGCATCTCATGTTTGAGTGTTTTGTAGGGGTTATTGATGTAATGTTATGATATACGAATTATTGGTTATGTTACAATGAAGTGAATGTGAGCTCAGTGTGAGTTAATTGTGACCTGACTATAATGTGTATATAAATTGACCATAATTTGTAATGTGTCTTAAATGCAATGTTTGGTGCTTAAATGTGGTTCGTATGCTTAGGATATGATCTTTTAATCAAACAGAGCATTTTCTAATAATTGTTCGTTATCATGAGTTTATGAATTATGTCATACTTAGTAGATATGTTTGTACTAATTCCATACATTTTATTATATCAAAAGGTGTAGGTGGAAGGTGAGAAGCATCTTGAATTAAAGCTTGGAAACTAGGATTCTTTCAAGAAAGTTGAAGTACTCACTTGACTCGAGGCCATACTATATTGAGACTTCTTTTATTCAAAGTATTGTAATAGACTAAGTATTTCTATATTCGTATTGTATGTCTCATGTCCCAAGTATTCTCGAGTCTAAGATTGGCATACGTTGAGTCTTAGTATTTGCCTATTATTTCAATATGAAAGATGTTTTATGTTTTTTTGTGTACAAATTTTTAATTCCGCACTACATCTTATACATGTATGCAATGAATTATGTCTAAGGTATTGTACATGACTTTCGAGAGGTCAAGTATAACGTGTTGCACTCCGAGAGTGACATATCTTCTAGTGTGTACTCTCAGGATGTGACAAGCTTTGTATCTGAGCATAGGTTATGAAATTGGTCTTAAGAATAAAAAAATAGTCTCATAAAGCCACGTCTAGTGAATTCATGATCATAGGCATGATTTGCGACACAGTTATTTCTGAATTTTTATCTTGGTTTGAAATGAGTTGAATCCTAGAAGGTTGGCCGCTAGAAGGTTGGAAAAATGAAGGGTGAATGAGCAAATTCCTCTTCAATTAGAGAAAGTTCTTCAAGTTGCTCAAATTCCTCAAAAAGGTTTTCAAGTCCCTATTGGACATCAAGGTAATGAGGTTCCGGTAGTTCTCCCATAAATGACTAATGGGATATCAGAGAGGGTTTACTTGCTTTAGACGAATCCATGACTACTTATGTTAATAGGGGTATTGAACCTAGAGTGTATGTGGTGGAGAATACTATGACTTCTAGATTTAGAGACATTTTCTAGATGAATCCTCCTATTTTCCTTTACTTTATGGTGGGAGAGGATTCCCAAAAGTGTGTTTACAAGGTTTTTTATGCCATGGGGATGAGTTATAAGGAGAAGGCAGAGTTGGCTTCGTACAAATTGATAGATCTTGTTCAAGTGTGGCACTCACAATGAAAATATAATAGGCGGGTTGAGGCGGATCTTATAAAGTAGGAAGAGTGTAAGGAGGATTTCTTAGGGAAGTTATTTCCACGTGAGAGGAGGGAGGTGATGGTTGAAGAATTCATTAATCTCAAGCAAGGAAATATGAGTGTTGATATAAGACCTTGAAAATTTAAGACGTGTCGTTAAGTCGTTCGTCGGTGTCAATAGATCTAAGTAATGTTTTTAAGTCTATTTGATCGAATATAGGTCATTTAGGGAGTTTAAGAACCAAAACGTCCAAGAACGTCCATGACGTTTAGGAAGTTGGTTCAAAGAGGTGTTAGCGTGCCATAGCTGATTTGACTAACTTCTAGGAGTCAGAACTGTACGAAAATTGGTGTAAGGGTAGCTAATAGGTGTTTGACTTGTTTAATGGTTGAAACGTCCCAGTACGACTCCTCAAGGACACACCAAGGGCCCTTGAGGAGGACCTTGTAGGTTTAGCCAACAGTGCCTATGCATTGTGCATTGACGGGGCAATAGACGGTCCATGTGTGGACTGATGGGGTATTGATGCCATCGTCGTTCTACAGTAGGCAACTGGAGGAAGAACTTCGCCTGCAGAGTCTCTGAGCGAGACGAAAGAGTGCAAGATGAAGAGGGGGCTATCCGTCGACTCACAGACGGCCTATCGTTCAGGTTCTTGTCTGTGAGCGTCAAATTTCCTGCACAATTTAAGTAAGTTTCATTAGATTAATTAGGGGGTTAGGTGATTTATTATAGGTTTAAGGGTGTCTAATTGATTTTATTGAGTCCCAATATAAATACCCCAACCCTCATTAATCTAAACATAACACACAAATAAACTCTCTTCCTTCTCTCTTATTTCTCTTTCAACTTGAACTGACCATTGAAGACTAGCTAGGATTAAGGTTTGGGGGCTGTAAAGGGATGAATTAACCATAAATCCATCGTCAAATGTCAAGGTATGGGATCTAATTCACTTTTGAGACTCTTTCCTCAAAAGTTTCCTTCAAATTAGATTTCAAAAGTTGAGTTTATCATGGGTTTCATCCAATTACAAAATTGAAGTTATGAATTGAGTTGCTAATGATTTTTTTAGGTTATATTAAGTTAATTAACGTGTAATTCAACTGTATTTTTATTATTGTTATTGGTTTGGTCTAAATTGAACAATATGTTCCTCCATCCCTAACCCTAGCTTGTGATATTGATCTATAATATATTGTGATCATTCAATTCATTTGGCTGTTGATTAGATTACTAAGCTATGATGTTATTATGGTTAAATTAATATGAATTATAGGCCTATCATGATATTTTCTTAGATGTGATTTAGGTTATGAATTGTATTGTTAAATTAGCCTATGTATCTTGTCTAGAGTTATCATCTAGTGTTGAATTGTTTTATAGAGAGGCAATTGGACATGTTATCTTATTTGTTATCATTGTGTGATGATGTTTCTCCTGAAAGTTGGTTGAGTTATGTGTTGATGGTAAGACCTTGAGGATAGACTATGAGGAAGACTTGGTAAGTCATATAATCTCTATCTTTAATTCCAAATTGTGATAAATTGTTGTTAAGTCATGATGTTACATTGGAGTATGCCTTATATTAGGATCAAAGGGTGGTTTGATATTGAATTGAAATTTCTGGGCAATGTTCTGAGGTTGATTAAGGTGTATGTGATATAAGAATGATGAAAACTATTAAATGTACCTTGATATGCTATGAAATGCTAAAGTGTTAACCTCCCTTATATGGATTTTCAAAAAGGACTTATACTCATACAATTCTTATTGAACTATTGATGATGATGATTATACAAGGGGTAGACCCTATGATCTAAACTAGGCTATGATCGATAACTACAGGATGAAAGACGTTTCAAAAAGGGACTCTAACTTAGCACCTACTGAACTAGATTGCGGAGTGTTTCTTCCCACATAGGGAAGGTAGGAACACTACATTACTCTGGAGATTGGAGACAATAATGCATGGCTCATAAAGAAGGTCCAAACTATATCTCCTAGTTCTTGAAAAATTTTGCCCCCATAGGAATAATAGGTAGTGGATCCACGTAGTTGCTATGTTTCATGTTTTGGTACTACATTGGCAAGTGACATCGGATTCCACTCTACCTCATGTGGTCTATGTCTGTTAGGACAAGATGTTCCCAAAATGTAAACGAATTAAAGGACTTGAAATCTAACTTGGCTAACCTAAGGGGTCTAGCTTAGTCTAGGTAGGGATATGGGACTCTACCTAAACATTGCACTAGTTAGCTTTGAGGGGAGTCTTAGGAGGAGGTTCTTATATATGTTTATGTTATGATGATATATGATGTATGTATGATGACTACGGCACATTGTTGTTACTATATGTTGATTAGTTCACTTATGAGTATGCCTTAGGTTATAATGTTAGTATAAGATGAAATGTAAACCTCAATGCTATATTATGTAAAGTTGGATATTGGTCATAGTTTCTTATTGAGGATACTTGATTGAGTAAGGTTATAGGGCTTTGCTTGGTTATTGCACTTGTTGACTTGATAAGGATTCATGAGTAGTTTTCTTTCTTATTATGATATGATTGACTCTTATCATTCTTTTGATAATATTCCTTAATGATAGGGTTGTAAAAAATCATGATTTAAAATATGTTTGGATAAGTATTACTTGTTCAGATACTAAGCATGTTTTATTGGTTGATATGATTTTTTGGGCTTTGCACTAGGTTCTTAAATGGGGTAAAATGGCACGTTTTGACTAGAAGTCACTTTTTCGCATGTTTTACTTATATATGTGCATAAGGTCTCATACTTATTACATGTGGAGTACTAACCCCATTTTATTCCCTTTTCTTAAACATTTTAGGTTCCGATCGTTGAAGAATTTTGAAGGTTATATTTTTGATGGCTTGGATTTTCCATTTCATCCAAGTAGGGTAGGTCCTCAAATTTTCGAAGGCAATGACACAATCTAGCGTGCGAACTTGTTTGTAGCTTAAAGACTCCTTCATTTCTCTCCTTTTCAATTGAGTACTATACTTTTTCATGACCTACATGTGGTATTGTTGGATTGATGTAACGGATATTTTGTATTGGAATTATTGTTTAGATTGTATGAGATGAGACAATCATTGAGACTATTTATGTATTTTATATATATGTATGTGCAGTAAAAGTAGAAGGCTATGTAACCTATTTATACGAAGTGTCTATGTATACTCGGTATGAATATATATTATGTGTATGTGGAGGTTTATGTACACCTCCGAGTAGTGGTAATGAATGTTTTAAATTTTTCTGTATTTTTCAACCTATGAATGATTGACATCTTACTAAAGGGCTAAACATTGTCATCGAAAGGACGGCGATGTCGGTTACGTCTAGTGGGTAAACTCGAATGTGACAAAATTGGTATCAGAGCATGAGGGTGACTATCATTGAGTTATGTATCTCTCTCTACCACGTCTATGTTGGATTATATTCATAAGTGTGAATCGTGCCACAATTATGAGTAGGAACCTATATGATTCTTAGGAATCACTCTAATTCTTGGAAATCTTATATCGTGCGTCTAGAGTATACTTATGGTGTGCTTTCGCATCTAGTCCTATTTTAGTGCTTATTGGAAGCATGAACACTTGAAGTAATGCGATTAGAATACTTGAAGAGGAAATTTCCAATGTGGGAGCTCCTCCCCGTGGTGGGTATGTTTTTCCACTTGAAGAAGATGCTAATGTGGAGCAAGCACCCGTCAATCCTCATAGGTTGACAGTTGAGAATATAAGGACCGGACTTCTTCATTTGGCCCAAGCTATCACCACTCAAGCACAAACAAACAGCTCAAAAAAACACAGAGGTTGTACCCCGTCCTCATCAATAAGTAACTAGTATGGCTTCCCGTCTAAGGGACTTCACTAGAATGAACCCTCTTACTTTCTATGGGTCTAAGGTTGATGAAGACCTCCAAGAATTCATAGATGAGTCTCTAAAATACTTTTAATTATGGGGCTGTCCTCATGTCGGAAAGCCGAATTACCATATATCAACTCAAGCACATGGCGCAGGCTTGGTATGTGCAATGGAGGGATAATAGGCTATTGAGGGGTGGTTCGGTGACTTGGAGATCTTTATGGTGGCTCTTCTAGATCGGTTCTTTCCTAGGGGGATGAGAGAGAAAAAAGTGGTGGAGTTCATCAACCTTCGCCAAGGAGGAAGGAGTGTCCATGAATAATCTTTCTAATTCATTAAGTTGTCCAAATATTCCCCTTTCTTGTTTACCGATCCAAGACACCAAATGAACCGTTTTGTGGCAGGGCTGTCGGAAGACTTACAAGAGGAGTGTCATTCGGTCATGCTACATGATAAAATGAACATTTCTTTTCTTATGGTGCATGCAAGAAGGGTTGAGGAGGCATGGTCTAAGCAAAAGAGTAGAGATTATAAGAGAGAAAGGTCATATGATGGAGGTTCTTCAAAGATTAGTCTTGAAATAGAATACAAGCCTAGATTTATGATTCAGGCTCCTAATTAAGTCTCTTCCAATTTACCAAAAGCTAGTGGTGATAGGGTGTCTAACCCAAAATTAAAGAAGGGAAAAGGTACTCATTCATTAAACGGGAAGACAACTTGTGGAAAGTGTGGTGAAAATCACCATGGTGATTGCCTTATGGGGACATATAATTTCTTTATTTGTGACAAGATGAGTGATTGTCCAAGCTTTATGAGTCAATGGAAGGGTAATGGTAAAGCTCAAGCGAGTAGTTCTTGTGATTCTCCATAGAAGAATCGTTTATATGCTCTCCTCTCTAAGGATGATCAAGATACTTCTCCCGACATAGTGATCGGTTTTTTGTAAGTCTTCTCTATTTATGTATATGCCTTACATGATCCCGGCTCTACTTTATCAATTGTTACACCTCTAGCAGCTAAAAAGTCTGATATTTTACCCGATATTTGGCATGAACGATTTGTTGTGTCTACACCGGTGGGAGAGTCGGTTGTTAAAAAAAAGATATAGAAATTATCGAATAATATTTCCGAATAGAGTTTCGTATGTTTATCTAGTAGAATTCAATATGATTTACTTTGATGATATATTGTGTATGGATTGGTTGCATGCATGTTTTGCGTCCATTGATTATATAGGACAACAGTGGAGGGTGAGGTGTAACTTCCCAATGAACCTGTTGTTGGGTGGAAGATGGAAAATTCTATTCCTAGAGGTCGTATTATTTCTTTCCTAAAATCATGCAAAATGATCTCAAAAGGTTATCTATATCATATAGTAAGAGTCCAAGATCTAGACTCTGGAGTTCCCCCCCCCCCCCCCCCGCACCTTTGAGTCGGCACCCGTAGTGAGTGAGTTTCTTGAGGTCTTAGCTAATGACCTTCTTAGTATCCCTCTCGAAATGGAAATTGACTTCGGCATTAATTTGCTACCGGATACAAATCTCATATCAACTCCTTCTTATCGGATGGCTATGGCCGAAAACAAGGAGTTGAAGGCTCAACTCAAGAAAATACTATATAAGTGTTTTATAATGCCTAGTATTTCTCCATGTGGTGCTCCGGTTTTTTTTGTGAAGAATAAGGATGGGTCCTGTAAAATGTGCATTTATTACCTCCAACTCAACAAGGTCACTATTAAGAATAAGTACCCTCTCCCTCTAATTGACGACTTGATTGATGAACTCCAAAGGGCAAGTTACTTTTCAAAAATTTACTTGAAATCGGGGTATCAACAACTTAGGGTGACAGGTGGGGATATACCAAAGACAGATTTTTGAAATATGTATGGGCACTATGCGTTCTTGGTTATGTCATTTGGTCTCACTAATGCTCTGTGGTGTTTATGGATCTAATGAATAGAGTGTTTCGTAATTACCTCGATTCATTTGTCATTGTCTTCAGTGACGATATCTTTATATATTTGAAGAATTAAGGTAATCATATGGTAATTTAAGGGTGGTAATTAAAACCCTTATAGAACATCATTTGTTAGCCAAATATTTCAAGCGTGAGTTTAGGTTGAGGTCGGTGACATATCTTGGGCACATCATCTCTAGTTAGGGAGTTGAGGTAAACCGAAAGAAAATTAAAGCGGTGATAAATTGGCCTAGACAATTGACTCCAACCGACATTAGGAGTTTCTTGGGTCTAGCGGGTTGTTATCGGGGGTTAGTAGATAGTTTTTTGTCTATTGTATCTCCTTTGACTATATTGACCAAAAATAGTAAGAAGTTTTAGTTGTCGGAGGCATGTGTGAAAAGTTTTCAATTGTTGAAAGATAGACTCACTTCTGCTCCGATGTTGTGTATTGTGACGAATCCTGAGTGGGTTTGGGGCGTGTGCTTATGCAACACGGGAAAGCTATTGCTCTAGGAAACATAAGGTTCTTGAGAGAAATTATCCCACTCATGACCTTGAGTAGCGGCCATGGTGTTTGCTTTGAAAATTTGGAGGCATTACTTGTATGGGGTTCATGTTTATGTCTAATCGACCACTAAACTCTCAAATATGTGATTACCCAAAAGTAGTTTAATCTATGTCAAAAAAGGTGCCTAGAGTTGCTTAAAGATTATGATATGAGTGTCCTTTATCACCCTGACAAGGACAATGTTGTAGAGTATGCCCTAAGTCGTATGACTATGGGTAGTGTTTCCCACCTTGCTGAAGCTAATAAGGACCTAGCATGGGAAGTACATAATTTTTCTAGGTTGGGGGTAAGGTTTAAAAGCTCTTTGGAGGGAGGTGCTATAGTTCATCATAACTCTGAGTCATCTCTAGTGGTTAAGGTAAAATCCAAACAACACCTTGATCTAGCATTGATGGAGTTGAATGAATCGGTTATCGGCAAGTTTATTGAATCGTTGTCCTTAGGGGAGATGGTGTGATAAGGTACGAAGGGAGTTGTGTGTTCCCGATGTTGATGGGTTGACAGATCGTATCCTAGAAGAAGCCCATGTGTCACGCTACTCAATAATTCAGGTTTGACAAAAATGTACCACGACATAAGGGAGATATATTGGTGAGATGGTCTAAAAGGGGACATAGCGGAGTTTGTCGCTAAGTGTCTGAATTGCCAATAATTAAAGGCCGAACACTTAAAGTCGGGTGGCTTACTACAAGAGATAAAAATTGCTAGTATGAAGTTGGAAGACAATAATATGGACATTGTAGCAGGTTTACCTCGGACTCAAAAGTCATATGATTCCATATGGCTTTTTATGGATCGATTGACTAATTCCGCTAACTTTATTCCTGTCAAGTCTACATATTCGGTAGAGGATTACACAAGAATCTTCATAGATGATACTGTGTGCGTATATGTAATTTCGTTTTCCATCATATCGAATCGAGGCGCACAATTCACATCTAGATTTTAGAAATCATTCAAAAAAGGGTTGGATACTACGGTGAAGTTGAACACCGCTTTTTATCCCAAAATGGATTGTCAAGCAGAGCGTACTATACAAACCCTTGATGATATTCTTGGACGTGCACTAGTAATTTTAAAGGGAATCAAGATTAGCATTAACCTTTTGTGGAGTTTTCCAATAATAATAGTTTTCATTCATACATTTCCATGGCTCCTTATATAGCCTTGTTAGGTAGAAGGTGTAGGTCTCCTATTGGATGGTTTGAAGTGGGTCAACCATCATTTCCTGGTCCCGATTAAATTTATAAAACTTTGGAAATGGTTCATATCATAAGGAACCGTTTGCAAATGGCCTATAGTCGGCAAAAGTCTTATGCCTATCATAGAAGAAGGGATTTGGAGTTTTAAGAAGGTGATAAGGTGTATTTGAAAATTTCACTAATGAAAGGGGTTTTTTGATTTTGTAAGAAAGGGAATTTGAGTCCTTGTTATGTGGGTCCCTATGAAATGTTGCAAAAGATTTGTAAGGTTGCCTAGGAATCAAATCTTCCTAGTGAATCAGCTTCGGTTGATCCGGTTTTCCATGTTTCAATGTTTAAAATGTCTATCAAGTATCCCAAGTCCTTTCTTCTTACCGAGGGTCTTGGTGTCAAGGATAACCTCTCTTATGAGGAAATTCTAGTTCAAATTCTCGATAAACAAGTCATGAATTGGGGAATAAAGAAGTGGTTTCCATAAAGGTGTTATGGAAGTATCATCTAGTTGAGGGTGCAATATGGGAGGCCGAGGCCGACATGAAGTCCTATAACCCTCATCTTTTTGAGAATTAAGGTTAGTCATTCTTTTTTATAATATAAATTTGATTAGAATTTAAGGTTTATTGATTTTTGGGTGAAGTTTTGCAAATTATGCATTTTTGAAAACATTACAATGAATTTACTATAATATTTATTTTTAATACTTGCAATTTTGCTTTTTTGCTTGTATTGAGCTATAATGTGTATTTGGGTATGGTGAGTCGTTATGAAATTATATGTAGCATGTTGTTAAGTTGAACTTTGTTGTAATTGACTGATGTAGTATATGTTAATCTTATAAGTATTGTGAGAATAAACTGCCTCATGATGAAGTGTTTTAAGCCTTATGTGAGGTAATATGAGTTTTAATAATTGCCTTGTTGAAATGACATGTTTTTTGTTAATTCCATGTTTTTGATTTGTTGGACTGCTAGCCTTGAGTCTACTCTTTTCCTTCGAAAGAGGTTTTGTGTCATTCAGGGACGAAGATTCCTAAGGGAGGGATAATGTAACACCTTGATAATTCAAGAAGTGTTGTAAATCCTAACGTAGGTGTCATAAGGTCTAAGTACTATTTTATAGGTCAATATTATAGAATATACGTCATTTAGGAAGTTTAATAACAAAAACATCAAAGAACATCCATGAAGTCCGGGAAATTAGTTCAAAGGGATGTTAGCGTGCCTTAGCCTATTTGACTAAATTTTAGGAGTCAGAAATGTACAAAAATTGGAGTAAGGTTATATTTTCATGGTTCAAACGTCTGCGTACGACTAACCAAGGACCAATCAACGGCCCTTGATAAGGACCCTGTAGGTTGAGGTAACACTGCCTATGCGGTGTGTATCAACGGGGCAATGTGGGGACTGACGGGGCGTTGATTCCACCGTCGTCCCACACATAGACAAATGGAGGAATCCCCTCTCCTGCAAAGTCTCTGACTGAGAAAACAGAGTGTTGGACGGAGGGGGGACTGTCCGTCGACTCATAGACGACCACTCGTTCGAGGTCTCGTCTGTGAGGGTCAAATTTCATGCACAAATTTATGTTAGTTTCATTTAATTAGTTAGGGAGTTCGGTGATAATTTTGGGGTTTAAGGGAGTCAAATCAAGTTGACTAAGTCCCAATATAAATACCCCCAACCCTCATTAATGAAAACACAACTCACAAATAAACTCTCTTCCTTCTCTCGTATATCTCTCTCTACTGGAACTAACCATTGACGATTAGATAAGATTAGGGTTTAGGGATAGAAAGGGAAGAATTCCCAATCAATCCATCATTAAACGTTGAGGTATGGGATGTAGTTCACCTTTGAGAGTCTTTCCTTTAAAATAGACTTCAAAAGTTGAGTTTTCTTATAGGTTTCATCCAATTACAAAATTGAAGTTATGAATTTAGTTATAATTGATTTATTTAAGTTATTTGTGAGTAGATTAACATGTAATTTAACTACATTTGGTAATTGTTATTTGTTTGGTCTAAATTGAAGAATATGATCCTCCATCCCTAATACTAGCTTGTAATATTGATCTATATAGTGTTGTGAACAATCAATTTATTTATTTGTTGATTATATTACTATCGTATGGTGTTATTATGATTAAATTTAGATATATTATAGGCCTATCATTCTAGTTCTTGATAAGTGATTTAGGTTAAGAATTGTATTGTGAAATTAGCCTATGTATTTTTTCTTGAGTTATGATCTAGAGTTGAAGTGTGTTATAGAAAGGCAATTTGCCTTGTCATCTTATTGGTTATCATTGTGTGATGATGTTACCACCCAAATTGGCTTGAGTTTTGGGATGATGGTAAAACCTTGATTATAGACTATGAGGAAGACTTGGTAAGTCTTATAATCTCTATCGTTTATTCCAATTGTGATAAATTATTGTTATGTCTTGATATTACATTGTATTTGCCTTATATTAGGATTATAGGGTGGTATGATGTTTAAATAAAACGTCCTGACTATGTTGTGAGGCTGACTAAGGTGTATGCGATATAAGGATGGTGAAAACTAACACTGTCCCTTAATATGCTATGAAATGCTAAGGTGTTAACCTCACTTATATGAAATGTGATGAAAGGAATTATACTTATAAAATTATTATTGAAATTTCATGATGATGATTATAAAAGGGGTAGACCCTATGACCGAATCTAAGTTATGATCGATAAATAAAGGCTTAAAGGCATTTTAAAAAGGGGCTCTAGCTTTGAACTAAGTACACTAGATTGAGGAGTATCCCTTCTTCATAGGGAAGGTAAGAAGGAATACTACATTACTCTTGAGATTGGAGACTATAATGCATAGTGCATAAAGAGGGTCCCAACTATATTGCCTAGTTCTTTAATTATGTTTCTCCCATAGGAATACTAGCTAGGGGATCCACGTAGTTACTATGTTTATGTTTTGTTACTACCGTGCAAGTAGTCCGCCTTCATTCGGTCAACGGTTTTATGACACCGGATTCCATACTAGCTCATGTGGTGTATGTCGGTGAGGGTAAGATATTCGCAAAAGGTAAAACGGATTAAAGTACTTGAACTCTAACTTTGATAAACCAAGGGGTGTGGCTTAGTGTAGGTAGGGGTATGCGAATCTACCTAAACATTGCACTAGTTAACCTTGAGGGGAGCCTTATGATGAGGTTTTTTTACATGTTTATGTTATGATGATATATGATGTACATATGATGATTATTTCACATTTTTGATACCATATGTTGATTAGTTCACTTATGAGTATGCCTGGGATTATAATGTTGGTATATGATGAAATATAAACCTAAATGCTATGTAATGTAAAGTTGGACATCTGTCATGGTTTTTTTTTAAGGATAATTGATTGATTAAGGTTATGGGAATTTGCTTGATTATTCCACTCGTTTACTTGATAAGGGTTCATGAGTGGTTGTCTTGCTTATTATTATATGATTGAATCTTATTCATTCTTGTGATGTTATTCCTTGAAGATAGTGTTGTAGAAAATCACGGTTTCAAGTATGTTGGGATAAGTATAACTTTTTGAGATAGTAAACATGTGTTCTTGGTTGATACGACTTGTTTGGGTTTGCACTAGGTTCTTAAATGAGTAAAATGGCATGTTTCGACTAAAATTCCCTTTTTAGCATATTTTTCGTGTATATGTGCATAAGTTCTCATACTTAGTACACTTGGAGTACAAACTCCATTTTCTTCCCTTTTCCTAAACATTTTTTGTTCTGGTCATTAAAGAGTTTGGAAGTTGACATTGTTCAAGGATTGGATTCTCCATTTCATCCAAGTAGGGTAGGTCTTGAAATATTTGTATAACATATATGTGGTCTTTTTGGGTTGATGTAAGGGCTATGCCCATATTGGCATTATTGTTTAGATTGTATAAGATGAGACAATCGTTGACACTATTTTTATATTATATATATATATATGTATGTGCAATAAAAGTAAAAGGATATGTAACCTTTCTATATGAAGGGTCTATATATACTCGGTATGAATATATATTATGTGTATGTAGAGGTCTATGTAAACCTTCGAGTAGTAATAATGAATGTTTTAAATTTTTCTGCATTTTACTACCTATGAATGAAATTACACGATACTAAGGGTCTAGTCTTAGTCCTTGAAAAGAACGATGATGCTGGTTAGGTCTAGGGGGTAAAACCCTGATGTGACAGTTGAGGAGTATTCCTCGAAGTTCACTAGGGAACTTAGGTATGCTCCATCCTTGGTGTCTAACCCTAAGGATTAGATGAGTAGGTTTTTTACTGGTGTTGCCGACCTTATGAAAGAAGATTGTAGTACGAGAATACTCTATGGGGACATGAACTTGTCTACAATCATGGTGTATGCTCAATGTATTGAGTAGTCTAAGCTTAGTAGGATTTCTAGAAACTTGAAGAGGAGTGGACGAAGTGAGCAAAATAAACATAGGTTAAAGAAGAAGTCTTAAACTCAAGATGAACCTAGAGATCCTAAGGTCAAACATGAGAAGGCTGGTGTTTCTCAAGGTGGTACGACTATTTGTGCTTGTGGGTGGAAGAACTATGACAAATTTTCTAGTTGGTATAAATAATTTTTTTGTTGTGGAGAGGATGGACATAAGGTGAGGGATTGGCCTACTATTCAATCTAGAGGAAAATAATGCAAGCAAGATCCTCCTTGTGTTCAGCAATGTGGTCCTCCTAGAGGGAAGGCTCGCTTTCATTCACTCGTGGAATGATGACCAAAGCCGGATGAGGAACATGATATTGGTAAGTTATAGCTATTTTTTATTAGTTGTGAGTTCCTTCTATTTGGGAGAGTATGGTGAGTATTGCAGTTTTGATTGATTGTGTCATCTCATCTATTCAACTCAAGATTGAGAGTTAGAAAGTCATTGTAGCATGTTGCATTGTTGCATTGTGTTTAGGAGTCTTACTGTGTTTGAAGGGATTTTGTACGGGAGTTCGATTCATAACTCACTCAACTGAGCCTTATAATCATCCTTGATTTGAGTATCTCATGTTTATGTGTCTTGTAGGGGTTATTGATGTTATCTTGTAATATGTGAATTATTGGTGAAGTTACAATGAAGTCATTGTAAGCTCACACTAAGTTCACTGTGACCTTATGGTAATGTGCATATAAGTTGATATAATTTGTAACGTGTCCTGATTACGATGTTTGGTTCTTAAATGTGGTCCATTATGCTTAAGATATGATGTTTTAATAAAAACGAGCATGTTTCTCAGAAATGCCCATTCTCATAATTTTATGCATTATGTCATACTTATTACATGTGTTTGTAATAATTCCATACATTTTGTTATATCGAAATGTTTAGATGGAAGGTAAGAAGCGTCTTGAAGCAAAGCTTGGAAAGTAGGACTTTGTCAAGCAAGTTGAAGTATGTCCTCACTTGACTCGAGGGCATAATTATCTTTAGACTTCTTCTATTAAAAGTATTGCAATAGACTAAGTATTTCTATATTCGTATTATACAGGTCGTGTCCCAAGTATTCTTGAGTCTAAGATTTGCCAATGTTGAGACTTAGTATTTTCCGATGATTTTACTATGAAAGATTTTTTATGATATTTATTTGAAAAGTACTAATTCCAAAACACTTTTCATACATGTATTCAATGAATCGTGTATAAGAGTTTGTACAAGACATTTGAGAGGTCAAGTACGCTGTGTTGCACTCCGAGAGTGTCATATCTTCTAGTGTGTACTCTCGAGATGTGACATTCGTTGTATCATAGCATATGTTATGAATGCGTTCTTAGGAATCAAAATGTCAAATAAAGAAACACATAGTAGAGTCTTTATCATTAGTGTGAATTGCGATACATCTATAAGTGAGACGTTATAGGATGATAGAGTTTCACTTTGTTCATCACTATTGTGTCGTATCTATAGAGTTGAGGTTGAAAGTGTCTATTCCGAATCTTCTTCTTGTGTTTATAGAAGATGAATGCTAGAAGGATAGTTGCTAGAAGGTTTGAAAAAGGAAAGGTGAATGAAGAAATTCCTCCTCAAGTTGAGCAAGTTCTTCAAGGTTATGAAGGTACTGAAGGTGCTCAAATTCCTACACAAGGTTTTGAAGTACCTATTGTAGGTCTAGGAAACGAGGTTCCGGTGGTTCCCCCAGAAATGACTAACGAGAAGACGCGAGAGGATTTACAAGGTATTGGTTACACTTTAACGAGAGACGCGAGAGGTTCCGGAGTGTATCCCCTAGAAAATTTAGATTGTTTGTACAAGGTGTTAAGTTCCATGGGTGTGGCCTCTAAGGAGAATGCGGAGTAGTCTTCGTAATAATTGAGGGAGGTTGCTCAAGTTTGGTACACTTAATGGAAAGAAAATAGGTCGATTGAGTCGGGTCTTATAGAGTGGGAAGAGTTTAAGGAGTCTTTCATAGGAAATTACACTACACCATTTTGTGCCTACGGCCACACTAAAAATGAGAAACACTTGAAAAGTGTTGCCTAAAATATATTTGGGAACACTTTTAAAATGTAGCCTTAATTTTTAACTTTTGGCAACGACAATATTGGCAACACTTGTAAAGCGTACTCTTTAATGGTATTGGTTACACTTTATAAGTGTTGTCATAATATGAAATAAATGGCAACATCTATTTACATATATGACCACACTTTTAAAGTGTCCTATTTTTTACAATTGTAAAAACCACACATTACAAGTGTGGCCTAAATTTTTCACTATAATTTTATATTCCCTCAAACATTTTCAACTTTCCCTCCCATATTTTATTGGCCAAAAAAATTATTAATAAAACATTTCCAAAAACTTCTCTCTCTCTCTCTTTTCTTTCCTTGAACAGGGTCTTCAAACAATTTCTAAAAACATTTTATTTCTAAAGAGTAGATGAAGAACGTAGTTGATGTGAAGATCGAAGAGAACAAGCTGAAGAACGTAGTTGAGCTGAAGAACGTAGCTGAGCTGAAGAACATAAGTTAACTGAAGTACTGATCAACATCTGAGCTGAAGATTGTCTTCTCTAGAATATGATTTTCTCAAAGGGATGAAATGATGAAGCTTAAGAACTAAGGATAGAAGAATTGAGGATCGAAGAACTAAAGAGTGGAATATGAAAATCTTAAGAGCTAAGCGGAAGATTTCTCCGATACCGATTTTTCCAAGTGTACGTACAAATTATGTAAAGTTGAGTTTCCTTCTTATTTTCAACAAATAATCTAGCACTAAAACAATCTTCTTGTAAATTGATTGAATTTTTGTTTTGTATTTAGAAGGAATTGATTAATTCGGGGGCTCTTACAGTTTAAATTCCAAAGTAGGGCAAGAAAGTTTAGAAAATCTGAATGTCAAAGTTAGCCCTAGGAATATTGAGTAGACGATAAAGATCGAATCAATACTCGAAGCATTTGAAACTGTAAGTATATATCTTTGTGTTTGAATTGCGTTGTACCTCTATTTCGTTTTGTATGCACCAATTTTAGCTATTTTGTTTGTGTCTTTTGTACCTGCAAATTGTGCAAGTAGCTAGTAAAAGTATATCCTCAAGGTTCACTATTTACTATTGTTCTTTAAGGTTTATTTTCTAGTAGCTGATATTTGTTGCATCTCAAATTGAATATTGAAGTTTGAAAGGAACTTAATAACGTTGTGTGTTATCAAAAATCAGTCTGTTCAAGAAAATTTGGATTTTTTTCCTTCCATAATGAGCAGGTACTAAAATGTCTTTGATCAACCCTTTGATATAAAGCTTCTTCTCCTGTGCATTCCATCCAATATAGGAAAAGAAAAAATTAGTAGTGCCTATCTTGTGCTTTTCTATGAACCATGTCAACCTTTTTATCCTTTATTTTGGAATGCTTGTGCAGGAGGTGCAAAATGCAATAAAAGACTTGAATGGTAGGAACAAGTGGTCTAGTTTTTGAATACACCGATTTAACATGGTTTATACTAGTTTTTCAATACATTGATTCAACATGGTTTATACTAGTTTTTCAATACACTGATTCAACACGGTTTATACACTTATATAAAATTGTTTATTGAGATTTTGATTCTTAATAGATCACTTTTCCAAGTTGTCTTCTATTGGGGAAAATCTTAATTGATTACTGCTTGTGTTCGTGTTCTATTTGGAATTCTATAGCATAGGACAAACTAAGATTATTTTCTTATTTTTTCGTGCGGGTATGTTCATTGATGGACATTCTGTCACTCACTATGCTAGTCCTTCACTCGCAAAACTAAGCAGATCATTGCATCTCCTCCAGTCTTCATCTCAATCTAGTTTCATTAGGTTCTCTTGTGTGCTATAGTTCAATCTTTTCTTTTTACTATTTTTGTGAACCATACATGTAACTTCTTTAGGTTACTAAAAATTGACTTATTTTCACAGCATTGGCAGAATCAACTTATTAATGTATTTTTTTTGTGTTTGGCTTGTAGCTGCGTCTTTTATTGTATATTTGGTTGGTCATAGTTGAGGTATTTTATATTACTTAAGTCTTTTCTCTCCCTTTCTCTCTTCTGGAACGCCTCGACTGTATTTCCCTCGATTTTTTCTAGTTGTTCTTTATTCAAATAGTCCTTTATTTTGTTTGTTGATGTATTGCCTTTATTGATGTATCTAATTGTGAAGGTGGTTTTCTGTTTGTTGTTGGTTATTAGTGTGATCATGAAAAAAAGATCATTATAGTTGCTGGAGCTTTTGTTGGAATACCTTTGCTGGTTTTTCTATACTCTAAGTTTATTTAAATCAAACACCACTCAAAGGCTGCATCAGTTTGTTGGGTTCGATTCAATTTTTGTTGTTTCGATTCATCTCTGTTATTTGGTATGGACTGGTATGCAGGGATTCAAAATCAAGTTAGTAGTGAGTAGGATAACCTATAGATGATATTGGTTATACCTATGTGCCTCTAGAACGATATGCTATATGTGATATGGTGAAGGTTGTTTGTGTCTTTCTTTGTGATACTTTTGTCACTTACTTCATATATGTACAATGTGAATATGATTTCTTCACTTAGTATGCAAAAGTTTCTTAGTGTGATACTTTTGTCACTTACTTGATATATGTACAATGTGAATATGATTTCTTGACTTAGTCTGCTAATGTTTCTTAGTCTTGTATGTGTGATTGGCATGTTACCTTGAACATTGTTAAGAAGATACTTTATGTTGAATGTTCAACCTAGTTGGGAGGTTATGATATCTTTGAAATTAATAGTCCTAATGGTATCCTTATTGTGTGAATGGAAGGATTAGGGTTGATTGGCTGGAACAACAAGAAATCATTCTTAGGAAAGTCATTGTGCAATCCTCGTAACTATTGCAGGTAATCTTAGTGGACCCTCTTCGGTAAAGTGTACTGTGATTAGGTTGTGAACTATATATGGAACCTCTTCATCTACTCATTTATGTGTTTTACTCTATTACAAAAAAGACTAGCACCGAGTGAGTATGGTTAAGGAAGTTCCTCTATTTTAAATATGAGAATAGAGAATAAAGAAACCCTTCATATTCCCTAATCATATGCCTACATGGGTTGTGTACTATTTCTAGTATCGGCAAGTAGAACTCCCTTTATCAAAGTATGGTTGACTTTGGATTCCATGCTTAGCTACAATGGTCTATGTCGGTTATTGTCCATTCTAATGATATGGGATACCTACTCGTGTTGAAGAAGTTATATGATGTTTAGGTGGTGTTATGGGACGCTATCTAGAAATTGCATGATTAGGCTTGAAAGATGTTAGTGAGGAAATCCCTAAGTCTTCTCCGATCATTACTTGAATGTCCTTATGTGTTGAACTTATGTTAATGAACTAATAGATAATGATTTATGTTTGAAGGTACGCTAATGAGTAAGTACAGGCCTAGAGTAGTTTAAGGCTTGCTTAGTTTAGGTATGAGGGGGGCATTGGAATGGTCACTTCATGTCTTACCTAGTGAATTCTTAAGAGTGACTCTAGATAGGGAATGTAAATTGAATATGTAGACATTAACTAAACTTAGTTAGTCTTAAGGATAGTTTAGGTAAGTTTTGAGAGCGTGTGTGGGCGGTCTCTTCTTGCATTACATAATTAAGTCTTTTGATAAAATTTTGCAGAGAATATTTTATATATCAATATATATATATATATATATGTATATATATACATATGAGAATGCTCTTATATGAAATAGTCTAAAGGATCTCTTAGGTGTGTGTGAAGGGATTGTATGGGTAGTCGCTTCATGACTCACTCAAGTGATCCTTATAATCACCTTTTCAAGGAGCATATCATGTTTGTGTGTTTTGTAGGGGTTATTGATGTAATGTTAAGATATACGAATTATTGGTGAAGTTAAAATGAAGTGAATGTGAGCTCAGTGTGAGTTAATTGTGACCTTACTATAATGTGTATATAAATTGAGTATATTGTGTAATGTGTCTTAAATGCAATGTTTGGTGCTTAATGTGGTTCGTATGCTTATGATATGATCTTTTAATCAAAAAGAGCATTTCCTACTAATTGTTTGTTATCATGAGTTTATGAATTATGTCATACTTAGTAGATATGTTTGTACTAATTCCATACATTTTATTATATCAAAAGGTGTAGGTGGAAGGTGAGAAGCGTCTTGAATCAAAGCTTGGAAACTAGGATTCTTTCAAGAAAGTTGAAGTACTCACTTGACTCGAGGCCATACTACATTGAGACTTCTTTTATTCAATGTATTCTAATAAACTAAGTATTTCTATATTCGTATTGTATGGCTCGTGTCCCAAGTATTCTCGATTCTAAGATTGGCATACGTTGAGACTTAGTATTTTCCTATTATTTCAATACGAAAGATGTTTTATGTTATTCTGTATAAAAAATTTTAATTCCGCACCACATCTTATACATGTATGCAATGAATTATGTCTAAGGTATTGTACATGACTTTCGAGAGGTCAAGTATAACGTGTTGCACTCTGAGAGTGACATATCTTCTAGTGTGTACTCTCGGAATGTGACAAGCTTTGTATCTGAGCATAGGTTATGAAAGTGGTCTTAAGAATAAAAAAATAGTCTCATAAAGCCACGTCTAGTAAAGTCATGATCATAGGCATGATTTGCAACACAGTTATTTCTGAATTTTTATCTTGCGTTGAAATGAGTTGAATCCTAGAAGGTTGGCCGCTAGAAGGTTGGAAAAATTAAGGGTGAATGAGCGAATTCCTCTTCAATTTGAGAAAGTTCTTCAAGTTTCTCAAATTCCTCATAAAGGTGTTCAAGTCCCTATTGAAGATCCAGGTAATGAGGTTCTGGTAGTTCCCCCATAAATGACTAATGGTATATTAGAGAGGCTTTACTTGCTTTAGACCAATCCATGACTACTTATGTTAATAGGGGTATTGAACCTAGAGTGTATGTGGTGGAGAATACTATGACTTCTAGATTTAGAGACATTTTCAGGATGAATCCACCTATTTTTCTTTACTTTATTGTGGGAGAGGATTCCCAAAAGTGTGTTTACAAGGTTTTTTATCATGGGGATGAGTTATAAGGAGAAGGCAGAGTTGGCTTCGTACGAATTGATAGATCTTGTTCAAGTGTGGTACACACAATAAAAATATAATAGGCGGGTTGAGGCGGATCTAATAATGTAGGAAGAGTGTAAGGAGGATTTCTTAGGGAAGTTATTTTCACGTGAGAGGAGGGAGGTGATGGTTGAAGAATTCATTAATCTCAAGCAAGGAAATATGAGTGTTTATATAAGACCTTGAAAAATTAAGACGTGTCGTTAAGCCATTCGTCGGTGTCAATAGATCTAAGTACTGTTTTTAAGTCCATTTGATCGAATATAGGTCATTTAGGGAGTTTAGGAACCAAAAAGTTCAAGAACGTCCATGACGTTTAGGAAGTTGGTTCAAAGAGGTGTTAGCGTGCCTTAGCTGATTCGACTAACTTGTACGAGTCAGAAATGTACGAAAATTAGTGTAAGGGTAGATAATAGGTGTTTGACTTGTTTAATTGTTTAAACGTCCTGGTACGACTCCTCAAGGACAAACCAAGGGCCCTTGAGGAGGATCTTGTAGGTTAAGCCAATACTGCCTATGCAATGTGCATTGACGGGGCAAAAGACGGTCCATGTGTGGACTGATGGGGTATTGATGCCATTGTCGTTCTACAATAGGCATCTGGAGGAAGAACCTCGCCTGCAAAGTCTCTGAGCGAGACGACAGAGTGGAAGATTAAGAGGGGGCTATCCGTCGATTCACAGACGACCTATTATTCATGGTCTTGTCTGTGAGCGTCAAATTTCTTGCACAATTTAAGTTAGTTTCATTTGATTAATTAGGGGTTAGGTGATTTATTATGGGTTTAAGGGTGTCTAATTAATTTTACTAAGTCCCAATATAAATACCCCAACCCTCATTAATCTAAACATAACTCACAAATAAACTCTCTTCCTTCTCTCTTATTTCTATCTCAACTTGAACTAACCATTGAAGACTAGCTAGGATTATGGTTTGGGGGATGTAAAGGGATGAATTAACCATCAATCCATCATCAAATGTCAAGGTATGGGATCTAATTCACTTTTGAGACTCTTTCCTTAAAAGTTTCGTTCAAATTAGATTTCAAAAGTTGAGTTTATCATGGGTTTCATTCAATTACAAAATTGAAGTTATGAATTGAGTTGCTAATGATTTTTTTAGGTTATATTTAGTTAATTAACATGTAATTCAACAGGATTTTTATTATTGTTATTGGTTTGGTCTAAATTGAAGAATATGTTCCTCCATCCCTAACCGTAGCTTGTGATATTGATCTATAATGTATTGTGATCATTCAATTGATTTGGTTGTTGATTAGATTACTATTATATGATGTTATTATGATTATATTAATATGAATTATAGGCCTATCATGATATTTTCTTAGATGTGATTTATGTTATGAATTGTATAGTTAAATTAGCCTATGTATCTTGTCTAGAGTTATCATCTAGTGTTGAATTGTTTTATAGAGAGGCAATTGGACATGTTATCTTATTTGTTATCATTGTGTGATGATGTTTCTCCTGAAAGTTGGTTGAGTTATGTGTTGATGGTAAGACCTTGAGGATAGACTATGAGGAAGACTTGGTAAGTCATATAATCTCTATCTTTAATTACAAATTGTGATAAATTGTTGTTAAGTCATGATGTTACATTGGAGTATGCCTTATATTAGGATTAAATGGTGGTATGATATTGAATTGAAATTTCTGGGCAATGTTCTGAGGTTGATTAAGGTGTATGTGATATAAGGATGATGAAAACAATTAAATGTACCTTGATATGCTATGAAATGCTAAAGTGTTAACCTCCGTTATATGGATTGTCATAAAAGGACTTATACTCATACAATTCTTATTAACCTATTGATGATGATGCTTATACAAGGGGTAGACCCTATGACCTAAACTATGCTATGATCGATAACTAAAGGATGAAAGACATTTCAAAAAGGGACTCTAACTTATCACCTAGTGAACAATATTGCGGAGTGTTTCTTGCCACATAGGGAAGGTAGGAACACTACATTACTCTGGAGATTGGAGACAATAATGCATGGCACATAAAGAAGGTCCCAACTATATCTCCTAGTTCTTGAAATATGTTGCCCCCATAGGAATAAAAGATAGTGGATCCACGTAGTTGATATGTTTCATGTTTTGGTACTACATTGGCAAGTGACATCGGAGTGGACTCTACCTCATGTGGTCTATGTATGTTAGGGCAAGATGTTCCCAAAAGGTAAACGAATTAAAGGACTTGAAATCTAACTTGGATAACCTAAGGGGTCTAGCTTAGTCTAGGGAGGGATATGGGACTCTACCTAAACATTGCACTAGTTAGCTTTGAGGGGAGTCTTAGGAGGAGGTTCTTATATATGTTTATGTTATGATGATATATGATGTATATATGATGACTACGGCACATTGTTGTTACTATATGTTGATTAGTTCACTTATGAGTATGCCTTGGGTTATAATGTTAGTATAAGATGAAATGTAAACCTCAATGCTATATTATGTAAAGTTGGACATTGGTCATAGTTTCTTATTGAGGATACTTGATTGAGTAAGGTCATGGGGCTTTTCTTGGTTATTGCACTTGTTGACTTGATAAGGATTCATGAGTAGTTTTCTTGCTTATTATGATATGATTGACTCTTATCATTCTTTTTATAATATTCCTTAATGATAGGGTTGTAAAAAATCATGGTTCAAAATATGTTTGGATAAGTATTACTTGTTCAGATACTAAGAATGTTTGGTTGGTTGATATGATTTTTTGGGCTTTGCACTAGGTTCTTAAAGGGGTAAAATGGCATGTTTTGACTACAAGTCCCTTTTTCACATGTTTTACTTATATATGCGCATAAGGTCTCATACTTTGTACATCTGGAGTACTAACCCCATTTTCTTCCCTTTTCTTAAACATTTTAGGTTCCGATCGTTGAAGAATTTCAAAGGTGACATTTTTCATGGCTTGGATTTTCCATTTCATCCAAGTAGGGAAGGTCCTCAAATTTCCGAAGGCAATGACAGAATCTAGCGTACAATTTTCCTTTTCAATTGAGTACTATACTTTTTTAAGACCTACATGTGGTATTGTTGGATTGATGTAACGGATATTTTGTATTGGGATTATTGTTTAGATTGTATGAGATGAGACAATCATTGAGACTATTTTTGTATTTTATATATATGTATGTGCGGTAAAAGTAGAAGGCTATGTAACCTTTTTATACGAATGGTCTATGTATACTCGGTATGAATATATATTATGTGTATGTGGAGGTCTATGTAAACCTCCGAGTAGTGATAATGAATGTTTTAAATTTTTCTGTATTTTTCAACCTATGAATGATTGACATTTTACTAAGGGGCTAAACATAGTCATAAAAAGGATGACGATGTCGGTTACGTCTAGTGGGTAAACTCGAATGTGACAAAATTGGTTTCAGAGCATGAGGATAAATATCATTGAGTTATCTCTCTCTCTCTCTACTACGTCTATGTTGGATTATATTCATAAGTGTGAATCGTGCCACAATTATGAGTAGGAACCTATACGATACTTAGGAATCACTCTAATTCCTGGAAATCTTATATCGTGCGACTAGAGTATACTTATGGTTTTCTTTTGCATCTAGTCCTATTTTCGTGCTTATAGGAAGCATGAACACTCGAATTAATGCGATTCAAATACTTGAAGAGGAAATTTCCAATGTGGGAGCTCCTCCCCGTGGTGGGTATGTTTTTTCACATGAAGAAGATGCTAATGTGGAGCAAGCACACGTCAATCCTCATAGGTTGACGGTTGAGAATATGAGGACCGTACTTCTTTATTTGGCCCAAGCTATCACCACTCAAGCACAAACGAACAGCTCAAGAAAACTCAGAGGTTGTACCCCGTCCTCATCAATAAGTAACTAGTATGGCTTCCCGTCTAAGGGACATTACTAGAATGAACCCTCTTACATTCTATGGGTCTAAGGTTGATGAAGACCTCCAAGAATTCATCGATGAGTCTCTAAAATACTTTTGGTTATGGGGCTGTCCTCATGTCGGAAAGCCAAATTAGCCATATATCAACTCAAGCACGTGGCGCAGTCTTGGTATGTGCCATGCAGGGATAATAGGCTATTGAGGGGTGGTTCAGTGAGTTGGAGATCTTTAAGGTGGCTGTTCTAGATTGGTTCTTTCCTAGGGGGATGAGAGAGAAAAAAGTGGTGGAGTTCATCAACCTTTGCCAAGGAGGAAGGAGTGTCCATAAATAATCTTTCGAATTCATTAAGTTGTCAAAATATTCCCCTTTCTTGGTTACCGATCCTAGACACCAAATGAACCGTTTTGTGGCGGGGCTGTTAGAAGACTTACAAGAGGAGTGTCATTCGGTCATGCTACATGATAAAATGAAAATTTCCCATCTTTTGGTGCATGCAAGAAGGGTTGAGGAGGCATGGTCTAAGCAAAAGAGTAGAGATTCTAAGAGCGAAAGGTCATATGATGGAGGTTCTTCAAAGATTAGGCTTTAAATAGAATACAAGCCAAGATTTATGATTCGGGCTCCTAATTAAATCTCTTCCAATTTACCAAAAGCTAGTGGTGATAGGGGTTCTAACCCAAAATTAAAGAAGGGAAAAGGTACTCATTCACCAAACAGGAAGCCAACTTTTGGAAAGTGTGGTAAAAATCACCATGGTGATTGACTTATGGGGACTCATAATTTCTTTAGTTGTGACAAGATGAGAGATTATCCAAATTTTACGAGTCAATGGAAGGGTAATGGTCGAGCTCAAGCGAGTAGTTCTTGTGATTCTCAATAGAAGAATTGCTTATATGCTCTCCTCTCTAAGGATGATCAAGATACTTCTCCCGACATGGTGACCGGTTTTTTGTAAGTCTTCTCTATTTATGTATATGCCTTACTTGAACCCGGCTCTACTTTATCAATTTTTACACCTCTAGCAGCTAAAAAGTTTGATATTTTACCCGATATTTGGCATGAACGATTTGTAGTGTCTACACCGATGGGAGAGTTGGTTGTTAAAAAAAAGGTATAGAAATTATCGAATAATATTTCCGAATAGTGTTTCGTATGTTGATCTAGTAGAATTTGATATGCTTTACTTTGATGATATATTGGGTATGGATTGGTTGCATGCCTGTTTTGCGTCCATTGATTATAGGACAATAGTGGAGGGTGAGGTGTAACTTCCCAATGAACCTGTTGTTGGGTGGAAGATGGCAAATTCTATTGCTAGAGGTCATATTATTTCTTGTCTAAAATCATGCAAAATGATCTCAAAAGGTTATCTAAATCATATAGTAAGAGTCCAAGATATAGACTCTGGAGTTCCCCCCCCCCCTTTGAGTCGGCACCCGTAGTGAGTGAGTTTCTTGAGGTCTTAGCTAATGACCTTCTCAATATTCCTCTCGAACTGGAAATTGACTTTGGCATTGATTTGCTACCGGATACAAATCTCATATCAACTCCTTACCGGATGGCTCCGGCCGAAATGAAGGAGTTGAAGGCTCAACACAAGGATATACTAGATAAGGGTTTTATAATGCCTAGTATTTCTCCATGTGGTGCTCCAAGGATGGGTCCTGTAAAATGTGCATTGATTACCTCCAACTCAACAAGGTCACTATTAAGAATAAGTACCCTCTCCCTCAAATTGACGACTTGACTGAACAACTCCAAAGGGCAAGTTACTTTTCAAAAAATTGACTTGAGATCGTGGTATCAACAACTTAGGGTGAGAGGTGGGGATATACCAAAGACAGATTTTTGAAATAGGTATGGGCACTAAGTGTTCTTGGTTATGTCATTTAGTCTCACTAATGCTCTGCGGTGTTTATGGAACTAATGAATAGAGTGTTTCGTAATTACCTTGATTCATTTGTCATTGTCTTCAATGACGATATCTTTGTATATTTAAAGAATGAAGGTAATCATATGGGTAATTTAAGGGTGGTAATTAAAACCCTTATAGAACATCATCTGTTAGCCAAATATTTCAAGCGTTAGTTTTGGTTGAGGTCGGTGACATTTCTTGGGCACATCATCTCTACTTAGGGAGTTGAGGTAAACCCAATGAAAATTAAAGCAGTGATAAATTGGCCTAGACCATTGACTCCAACCGACATTAGGAGTTTCTTGGGTCTAGCGGGTTGTTATCGGGGGTTAGTAGATAGTTTTTTGTCTATTTTATCTCCTTTGACTATATTGACCCAAAATAGTAAGAAGTTTTAGTGGTAAGAGGCATGTGAGAAAAGTTTTCAATTGTTTAAACATAGACTCACTTCTGCTCCGATATTGTTTATTGTGAAGAATCTGAGTGGGTTTTGGGCGTGTGCTTATGCAACACGGGAAGGCTATTGCTTAAGGAAACTTAAGGTACTTGAGAGAAATTATACCACTCATGACCTTGAGTAGCGGCCATGGTGTTTGCTTTGAAAATTTGGAGGCATTACTTGTATGGGGTTCATGTTTATGTCTAACCGACCATTAAAGTCTCCAATATGTGTTTACCCAAAAGCAGTTTAATCAATGACAAAAAAGGTGCCTAGAGTTGCTAAAAGATTATGATATGAGTGTCCTTTAACACCTTGACAAGGACAATATTGTAGAGTGTGCCCTAAGTGGTATGACTATGGGTAGTGTATCCCACCTTGCTAAAGCTAAGAAGGACCTAGCAAGGGAAGTACATAATTTGTCTAGGTTGGGGGTAAGGATTAAAAGCTCTTTGGAGGGAGGTGCTATAGTTCATCATAACTCTAAGTCATCTCTAGTGGTTAAGGTAAAGTCCAAACAACACCTTGATCTAGCATTGATGGAGTTGAATGAATCGGTTATCAGCAAGTTTATTGAATCATTGTCCTTAGGGGGGATGGTTTGATAAGGTACGAAGGGAGATTGTGTGTTCCCTATGTTGATGGGTTGACGGATCGTATCCTAGAAGAAGCCCATGTGTCTCGCTACTCAATAATTCAGGTTTGACAAAAATGTACCACGACATAATGGAGATATATTGGTGGTAAGTTCTAAAAGGGGACATAGCGGAGTTTGTCGCTAAGTGTCTGAATTGCCAATAATTAAAGGCCGCACACTTAAAGTCGGGTGGCTTACTACAAGAAATAAAAATTGCTAGTATGAAGTGGGAAGACATTAATATGGACATTGACTAATTCCGCTCACGTTATTCCTGTCAAGTCTACATATTCGGTGGAGGATTACGGAAGAATCTTCATAGATGATACTGTGTGTGAATATGTTATGTTTTTTTCCATCATATCGAATCGAGGCGCACAATTCACATCTAGATTTTAGAAATCATTCAAAAAAGGGTTGGATACTACGGTGAAGTTGAGCACCGCTTTTTATCCCAAAATGGATTGTCAAGCAGAGCGTACGATACAAACCCTTGAAGATATTCTTAGGGCGTGCACTACTAATTTTATAGGGAATCGGTTTTAGCATTAACCTTTTGTGGAGTTTTCCAATAATAATAGTTTTCATTCCTACATTTACATGGCTCCTTATATAGTCTTGTTAGGTAGAAGGTGTAGGTCTCCTATTGGATGGTTTGAAGTGGGTCAACCATCATTTCCTGGTCCCGATTTAATTTATAAAACTTTGGAAAAGGTTCATATCATAAGGAACCGTTTGCAATTGGCCTATAGTCGGCAAAAGTCTTATGCCGATCATAGAAGAAAGGATTTGGAGTTTGAAGAAGTTGATAAGGTGTATTTGAAAATTTCACCAATGAAAGGGGTTTTTTGATTTTGTAAGAAAGGGAAATTGAGTCCTCGTTATGTGGGTCCCTATGAAATGTTGTATAGGGTTCGTACGATTGCCTAGGAATCAAATATTTCTAGTGAATCATCTTCGGTTGATCCGGTTTTCCATGTTTCAATGTTGAAAATGTCTATCAGAGATCCCAAGTCCATTCTTCTTACTGAGGGTCTTGGTGTCAAGGATAACCTCTCTTATGAGAAAGTTCTAGTTCAAATTCTCGATAAACAAGTCAAGAATTGAGGAATAAAGAAGTGGATTCCATAAAGGTGTTATGGAAGTATCATCTAGTTGAGGGTGCAACATGGGAGGCCGAGGCCGACATGAAGTCCCATTACCCTCATCTTTTTTAGAATTAAGGTTAGTCATTCTTTTTAAAAATATAAATTTGATTAGAATTTAAGGTTTATTGATTTTTGGGTGAAGTTTTGCAAATTATCCATTTTTGAAAACATTACAATGAATTTACTATAATATTTATTTTTAATACTTGCAATTTTGCTTTTTGCTTGTATTGAGCTATAATGTGTATTTGGGTATAGTGAGTCGTTATGAAATTATATGTAGCATGTTGTTAAGTTGAACTTTGTTTTAATTGACTGATTTAGTATATGTTAATCTTATAAGTATTGTGAGAATAAAATGCCTCATGATGAAGTGTTTTAAGCCTTATGTGTGGTAATATGATTTTTAATAATTGCCTTGTTGAAATGACATGTTTTTATTTAATTCCATGTTTTTGATTTGTTGGACTGCTAGCCTTGAGTCTATTCTTTTCCTTCGAAAGAGGTTTGGTGTCATTCAGGGACGAAGATTCCTAAGGGAGGGATAATGTAACACCTTGATAATTCAAGAAGTGTTGTAAACCCTAACGTGGGTGTCATAAGGTCTAAGTACTATTTTATAGGTCAATATTATAGAATATAGGTCATTCAGGAAGTTTAAGAACAAGAACATCAAAGAACATTCATGAAGTCCGGGAAATTAGTTCAAAGGGATATTAGCGTGCCTTAGCCTATTTGACTAAATTTTAGGAGTCGGAAATGTACAAAAATTGGTGTAAGGTTAGATTTTCATGGTTCAAACGTCTGCGTAAGACTAACCAAGGACCAATCAAGGGCCCTTGAGAAGGACCCTGTAGGTTTAAGGCAGTCAAATTAAGTTGACTAAGTCCCAATATAAATACCCCCAACCCTCATTAATGTAAACACAACTCACAAATAAACTCTCTTCCTTCACTTGTATATCTCTCCCTACTGGAACTCACCATTGACGACTAGATAAGATTAGGGTTTGGGGATAGAAAGGGAAGAATTCCCCATCAATCCATCATTAAACGTTGAGGTATGGGATGTAATTCACCTTTGAGAGTCTTTCCTATAAAATAGCTTCAAAAGTTGAGTTTTCTTATAGGTTTCATCCAATTACAAAATTGAAGTTATGAATTGAGTTATTATTGATATATTTAGGTTATTTGTGAGTAGATTAACATGTAATTCAACAACATTTGATAATTGTTATTTGTTTGGTCTAAATTGAAGAATATGATCCTTCATCCCTAATCCTAGCTTGTAATATTGATCTATATTGTGTTGTGATCAATCAATTTATTTGTTTGTTGATTATATTGCTATCGTATGGTGTTATTATGATTAAATTTAGATATATTATAGGCCTATCATTGTTGTTCTTGATAGGTGATTTAGGTTAAGAATTGTATTGTGAAATTAGCCTATGTATTTTGTCTTGAGTTATGATCTAGAGTTGAAGTGTGTTATAGAGAGGCAATTTGCCTTGTCATCTTATTGGTTATCATTGTGTGATGATGTTACAACCCAAATTGGCTTGAGTTTTGGGCTGATGGTAAAACCTTGATTATAGACTATGAGGAAGACTTGGTAAGTCTTATAATCTCTATCTTTTATTCCAATTGTGATAAATTATTGTTACGTCATGATATTACATTGTATTATGCCTTATATAAGGATTATAGGGTGGTATGATGTTTAAATAAAATGTCTTGACTATGTTGTGAGGCTTGCTAAGGTGTATGCGATATAAGGATGGTGAAAACTAACAGTGTCCCTTAATATGCTATGAAATGCTAAGGTGTTAACCTCACTTTTATGAAATGTGATGAAAGGAATTATATTCATACAATTATTAGTGAAATATTCATGATGATGATTATAAAACGGGTAGACCCTATGACCTAAACTAAGTTATGATCGATAAATAAAGACTTAAAGACATTTTAAAAAAGTACTCTAGCTTAGAACTGAGTGAACTAGATTGAAGAGTATCCCTTCGTCATGGGGAAGGTAGGAAGGAATACTACATTACTCTTGAGATTGGAGACTATAATGCATGGTGCATAAAGAGGGTCCCAACTATATTGCCTAGTTCTTTAGTTATGTTTCTCCCATAGGAATACTAGCTAGGGGATCTACGTAGTTACTATGTTTATGTTTTGGTACTACCTTGCAAGTAGTCCGCCTTCGGTCGGTCTACGGTTTTATGACACCGGATTCCATACTAGCTCATGTGGTGTATGTTGGTGAGGGTAAGATATTCGCAAAAGGTAAAACGGATTAAAGGACTTGAACTATAACTTTGATAAACCAAGGGGTGTAGCTTAGTCTAGGTAGGGGTATGCGAATCTACCTAAACATTGCACTAGTTAACCTTTAGGTGAGCCTTATGAGGAGGTTTTTTTACATGTTTACGTTATGATGATATATGATGTTCATATGATAATTATTTCACATTTTTGATACAATATGTTGACTAGTTCACTTATGAGTATGCCTGGGATTATAATGTTGGTATATGATGAAATAAAAACCTAAATGCTATGTAATGTAAAGTTGGACATCGGTCATGGTTTTTTTTAAGGATAATTGATTGATTAAGGTTATGGGAATTTGCTTGATTATTCCACTCGTTTACTTGATAAGGGTTCATGAGTGGTTGTCTTGCTTATTATTATATGATTGACTCTTATTCATTCTTGTGATGTTATTACTTGAAGAAAGTGTTGTAGAAAATCATGTTTTCAAGTATGTTGGGATAAGTATAACTTTTTGAGATAGTAAGCATGTTTTTTTGGTTGATACGACTTGTTTGGGTTTGCACTAGGTTCTTAAAGGAGTAAAATGGCATGTTTCGACTAAAATTCCCCTTTTTGCATATTTTTCGTGTATATGTGCATAAGTTCTCATACTTAGTACACTTGGAGTACAAACCCTATTTTCTACCCTTTTCCTAAACATTTTTGGTTCTGGTCATTAAAGAGTTTGGAAGTTGACATTGTTGAAGGGTTGGATTCTCCATTTCATCCAAGTAGGGTAGGTCTTGAAATATTCGAGGGAAATGCCACTATCTAGCTTGCGGACATGTTATGAGCTTATAGACACTTTCATCTTTTAATTGAGTACTATACTTTTGTATAACATATATGTGGTCTTTTTGGGTTGATGTAAGGGTTATGCCCATATTGTCATTATTGTTTAGATTGTATGAGATGAGACAATCGTTGAGACTATTTTTTTATTTTGTATATATGTATGTGCAATAAAAGTAGAAGGATATGTAACCTTTCTATATGAAGGGTCTATATATACTCGGTATAAATATATATTATGTGTATGTAGAGGTCTATGTAAACCTTCGAGTAGTAATAATGAAAGTTTTAAATTTTTCAGCATTTTACTACCTATGAATGAAATTACATGATACTAAGGGGCTAGTCTTAGTCCTTGAAAAGAACGATGACGCTGGTTAGGTCTAGGGGGTACACCCTGATGTGACAGTTGAGGAGTATTCCTCGAAGTTCAGTAGGGAACTTAGGTATGCTCCATCCTTTGTGTCTAACCCTAAGGATTAGATGAGTAGGTTTTTTAGTGGTGTTGCTGACCTTATGAAAGAAGATTGTAGTACGAGAATACTCTATGGTGACATGAACTTGTCTACAATCATGGAATATGCTCAATGCATTGAGTAGTCTAAGCTTAGTAGGATTTCTAGAAACCTGAAGAGGAGTGGACGAAGAGAGCAAAATAAACATAGGTTAAAGAAGAAGTCTTAAACTCAAGATGAACCTAGAGATCCTAAGGTCAAACATGAGAAGGCTGGTGTTTCTCAAGGTGGTAAGACTATTTGTGCTTGTGGGAAAAAGAACTATGAGAAATTTCTAGTTGGTATAAATAATTTTTTTTTGTTGTGGAGAGGATGGACATAAGGTGAGGGATTGGCCTACTATTCAATCTAGAGGAAAATAATGCAAGCAAGATCCTCCTTCTGTTCCGCAATGTGGTGCTCCTAGAGGGAAGCTCGCTTCTATGCACTCGGGGAAAGATGACCAAAGCCGGTTGACGAACATGATATTGGTAAGTTATAGCTATTTTTTATTAATTGTGTGTTCCTTCTATTTGGGGGTGTATGGTGAGTATTGCAGTTTTTATTGATTGTGTCATCTCCTCTATTCAACTCAAGATTGAGAGTTAGAAAGTCATAGTAGCATGTTGCATTGTTGCATTCTGTTTCGGAGTCTTACTGTGTTTGAAGGGATTTTGTACGGGAGGTCGCTTCATAACTCACTAAACTAAGCCTTAAAATCATCCTTGGTTTGAGGATCTCATGTTTATGTGTCTTGTAGGGGTTATTGATGTTATCTTGTAATATGTGATTTATTGGTGAAGTTACAATGAAGTCATTGTAAGCTTACACTAAGTTCACTATGACCTTACGGTAATGTGCATATAAGTTGATATAATTTGTAATGTGTCCTAATTGCGATGTTTAGTTCTTAAATGTGGTCCATTATGGTTCGTAAATGTGGTCCATTATGCTTATGATATGATGTTTTAATAAAAACGAGCATGTTTCTCATAAATGCCCATTCTCATAATTTTATGCATTAAGTCATACTTATTACATGTGTTTGTAATAATTCCATACATTTTGTTATATCAAAATGTTTAGGTGGAAGGTAAGAAGAGTCTTGAAGCAAAGCTTGGAAAGTAGGACTTTGTCAAGCAAGTTGAAGTATGTCCTCACTTGACTCGAGGGCATAATTATCTTTAGACTTCTTTTATTAAAAGTATTGTAATAGACTAAGTATTTCTATATTCGTATTATACGGGTCGTGTCCCAAGTATTCTTGAGTCTAAGATTGGCCAATGTTGAGACTTAGTATTTTCCTATGAAAGATTTTTTAAGATATTTTATTTGAAAAGTATTAATTCCAAAACACTTTCCATACATGTATGCAATGAAACGTGTATAAGAGTTTGTACAAGACCTTTGAGAGGTCAAGTACGCTGTGTTTCACTCCGAGGGTGTCATATCTTCTAGTGTGTACTCTCGAGATGTGACATTCTTGGTATCATAGCATATGTTATGAATGTGTTCTTAGGAATCAAAAAGTCTCATAAAGAAATACATAGTAGAGTCTTTATCATTAGTGTGAATTGCGACACATCTATAGGTGAGACGTTATAGGATGATAGAGTTTCACTTTGTTCATCACTATTGTGTCGTATCTATAGAGTTGAGGTTGAAAGTGTCTATTCCGAATCTTCTTCTTGTGTTTTTAGAAGATGAATGCTAGAAGGATAGTTGCTAGAAGGTTTGAATAAGGAAAGGTGAATGAGGAAATTCCTCCTCAAGTTGCGCAAGTTCTTCAAGGTTCTGAAGCTACTCAAGGTGCTCAAATTCCTACGAAAGGTTTTGAAGTACCTATTATAGGTCAAGGCATTGAGGTTCCGGTGGTTCCCCCATAAATGACTAACGAGAAGACGCGAGAGGATTTACTTGCTTTACGTCGAGCCATGACTACACATGTTAATACGGGCATTGAACCTAGAGTTAATGTGGTGGAGAGTACTATGAACACTAGATTGAGATACTTTGTGAGGATTAATCCTCCTAGTATTCTTGGCTCTAAGGTGGGAGTGTATCCCCTAGTGTTTTTAGATTGTTTGTACAAGGTGTTAAGTTCTATGGGTGTGGCCTCTAAGGAGAATGCGGAGTAGGCTTCGTAATAATTGAGGGAGGTTGATCAAGTCTGGCACACTTAATGGAAAGAAAATAGGTCAATTGAGTCGGGTCCTACAGAGTGGGAAGAGTTTAAGGAGTCTTTCTTAGGAAAGTACACTACACCATTTTATGCCTACGACCACACTAAATAGGAGAAACACTTAAAAAGTGTTGCCTAAAATATTTTTGGGAACACTTTTAAAATGTAGCCTAAATTTTTAACTTTTGGCAACAACAATGTTGGAAACACTTGTAAAGCGTACTCTTTAATGGTATTGGTTACACTTTATAAGTGTTGTCATAATATGAAATAAATGGCAACATCTATTTGCATATATGACCACACTTTTAAAGTGTCCTATTTTTTACAACTGTAAAAAACCACACATTACAAGTGTGGCCTAAATTTTATACTAAAATTTTATATTCCCTCCAACATTTTCAACATTCCCTCCCATATTTTATTGGCCAAAAAAATTATTAATAAAACATTACCAAAAACTTCTCTCTCTCTCTCTCTTCTTTCCTTGAACAGGGTCTTCTAAAAATTTCTAAAAACATTTCATTTCTAAAGAGTATCTAAAGAACGTAGTTGATGTGATGATCGAAGAGAACAAGCTGAAGAACGTAGTTGAGCTGAAGAACGTAGCTGAGCTGAAGAACATGAGTTAACTGAAGTACTGATCAACATCTGAGCTGAAGATTTTCTTCTCTAGAATATGATTTTCTCAAAGGGATGAAATGCTGTAGCTTAAGAACTATGGATAGAAGAATTGAGGATCGAAGAACTAAAGAGTGGAATCTGAAAATCTTAAGAGCTAAGCGGAAGATTTCTCCGATACCGATTTTGTCAAGTGTATGTACAAATTATGTACAGTTGAGTTTCCTTCTTATTTTCTACTAATAATCTAGCACTAAAAAATTTTTCTTGTCAATTGATTGAAAATTTGTTTTGTATTTAGAAGGAATTTATTAATTCGGGGGTTCTTACAGTTGAAATTCCAAAGTAGGGCAAGAAATTTTAGAAAATCTGAATGTCAAAGTTAGCCCTAGGAATCTCGAGTAGACGAGAAAGATCGAATTAATACTCGAAGCATTTTAGACTGTAAGTATATATCTTTGTGTTTAAATTGTGTTGTACCTATATTGCATTTCATATGCACCAATTTCGGCATTATTTTTTTTGTGTCTTTTGTACCTGCAAATTGTGCAAGAAGTTAGTAAAAGTTTATCCTCAAGGTTCACTATTTATTATTGTTCTTTAAGGTGTGTGTTCCAGTAGCTGATATTTCTTGCATCTCAAATTGAATATTGAAGTTTGAAAGGAACTTAATAACGTTGTGTGGTATCAAAAATCAATCTGTTCAAGAAGATTTGGATTTTTTTCCTTCCGTAATGAGCAGGTACTAAGATGTCTTTGATCAACCCTCTGATATAAAGCTTCTTCTCATGTGCATTCCATCCAATATAGGAAAAGAAAAAATTAGTAGTGCCTATCTTGTGCTTTTCTATGAACCATTTCAACGTTTTTATCCTTTATTTTAGAATGCTTGTGCTGGAGGTGCAAAATGCAATAAAAGACTTGAATGGTAGGAACAAGTGGTCTAGTTTTTCAATACACCGATTTAACATGGTTTATACTAGTTTTTCAATACACTGATTCAACATGGTTTATACTAGTTTTTCAATACACTGATTCAACATGGTTTATACACTTATATAAAATTGTTTATTGAGATTTTGATTCTTAATAGATCATTTTTCCAACTTGTCTTCTATTGGGGAAAATCTTAATTGATTACTGCTTGTGTTCTTGTTCTATTTTAAATTCTATAGCATAGGACAAACTAAGATTATTTTCTTGTTTTTTCGTGCGCGTATGTTCATTGATAGACATTCTGTCACTCACTATGCTAGTCCTTCAATCGAAAAGCTAAGCAGATCATTGCATCTCCTCCAGTCTTCATCTCAATCTAGTTTCATTAGGTTCTCTTGTGTGCTATTGTTCAATCTTTTCTTATTACTATTTTTGCGAACCATACATGTAACTTTTTTCGGCTACTAAACATCGACTTATTTTCACAGCATTAGCACAATCAGCTTATTAATGTATTTTTTTTTGTTTTTGGCTTGTTGCTGTGTCTTTTATTGTATATTTGGTTGGTGATAGTAGAGGTATTTTATTTGTTACTTAAGTCTTTTCTCTCCCTTTGTCTCTTTTGGAACGTCTCGACTGTATTTCCCTCGATTTTTTGTAGTTTTACTTTATTCAAATAGTCCTTTATTTTGTTTGTTGATGTATTGCCTTTATTGATGTATCCAATTGTGAAGGTGGTTTTCTATTTGTTGTTGGTTATTAGTGTGATCATGAAAAAAAGATCATTATAGTTGCTAGAGCTTTTGTTGGAATACCTGTGCTGGTTTTTCTATACTCTAAGTTTATTTAAATCAAACACCACTCAAAGCCTGCATCTGTTTGTTGGGTTCGATTCAATTTTTGTTGTTTGGTTTCATCTATGTTATTTGGTATGGACTGGTATGCAGGGATTCAAAATCAAGTTAGTAGTATATATTTACTTTGGTTAATTACTTATGATATCCAAGTTCACAGTCCTTGATAATAGTGACTTGTTGGATTACACAAGATGCCATTGAATTTGCTTGTGAAAAATACATTTATTCTGTGTTGATATTGGGCTTGATTTTGTGTTTTCCTTACTTGGTCCCTCAACTTCACTTTTATGATTATTACTGAAAAGGGGGAAGGGTCAGTACTTGCCCCTCTACTATTGAAAATTTCAAAAAATTATCCTACGTTGTATTATTAGTTTTATCTAAGTGAGTAAGTTTGTAACAATTTAAATTTCAAAGATCCATTTCCAGCATGCTTCAATGTTTTTATATTTCCGTCTTGTTTCGGTTTTTGATAGCATTCCATTATTTATTTGTTTCTTGGAACCTAGAAGCTGATGGGATTCTTTGGTTTATAATGCTAATCATTCGTAATACTCATTAATAGTACATTAAGTAGCCAATTTGTTTATACTACTACGATTTATTCTTTTAATGAACTTGTTTGGATTAGTAGCTTGTGTTTAGAAGAAATTATTTTTTTGTGTTTATAAGAAATTGATTATTTTTGGGGCTCTTACAGCTGAAATTTAAAATTGATTAACTGTTAAATTTCTTGATTTTGTGTTGTTTCTTGATGGAACAGATTTGTTTGCTAGAGGAATTGATATTCAAGCAGTTAACGTTGTTATAAATTCTCATTTTCCTAAGAACTCAGAAACATATTTGCACAGGGTATGTATAACAAATCTTTGATCTTGCTTATTGACTTATATATTGTTTTTGCTATTTCATCTTTGGTAATTTGTTTTGCATGTTGGACAATCAAGGAGATATGTGAAGCTTGGTTTAGCTGTTAGCCAGGTTATTTTTGAGGATCACATAACTTTGTATGTATTAGTTATGTTTGTTTACTTTGTACTAAAACATTAAGCTCTATGTGTTGATTTTTGGTACTACTAATAGTGTATATCTGATTGTGAGATATAGAATTGAACAAGAACTAGGAATAGAAATCAAGAAAATCCCTTCACAGATAGATTAAGCTATATTTAAAATCTTCTATGTTATCTCCCCTTATTTTTCTGAATGATTTTTTGATAAAGTAAATTGAGTTGTTTTGTAGTCCTGGTAGGTTCTGATAAGACTTAAAAGCTAGTTCAACTTGCTTGCTTTAGATCGCTTTAATGGTTTTCTTCCATTTTTAGATTTTGGAAGGCTACATAAAAATTGAAGTAAAATTAATGAACTCTTTAAAATTAGGTTTCCACTAGACCTTATCACAGGATTCTGTTAAGCTTTGATCACTTCAAGATTATTGAAAAATTTCCTTATTCTTGATTAATTCATTAAATTTTGTCTATCCTATTAATTCACTGTCTTTCTTAATTCTTATCATATTAGTTTTACTTATTTTCCCTTAGAACCAAAATCAACATTCAAAAACATTTGTGGAGGATTCAGAGTTTGATTTGGCATAACACAAGTGTCATGACTACGTAAGAAAATATTATCATCTCATAACACCTAATTTTGTTAACTTAATAATGAATTTAATGATTCTTATTGAGGTATCAAATATTTATATCTTTTTATAGGAATTCGAATATCCCATCCAAGGATTGGATAAATTTAGCAAGGTATAGCCAACCCTATATTGATGGTGTGGAATCATTCCTAGATTTTGCTTACTCTAATGGAAATCCTCACAGAGAGGAAATTCAGTGTCCATGTGCAAAATGTTGTAATATTCGTTGGACTCGAAGGGATGTAGTGTATGATCATCTAATATGCTATGGATTTGTTAAAGGTTATACTAGATAGATCAATCATGGAGAATGGGATATCAAGTTGAATGTTGAAGATGATATGGATTGGTCGCGTGATGATATTCATGAATTGTTGAATGATCAATTTAGAGATGTTGCACAGGCAAAACGAGCTTATAGTGGTCCAAATGAAGATACCAAGAAATACTATAACGTAGTTAAAGAGGCAAGCCATGAATTATATCCTGGTTGTAAAGGATTCTCTAAATTATCATTCACACTTAGTTTATATTTGTTGAAGTGTCTACACGGATGGAGCAATGAATCATTCACTTCTCTTTTGGAGTTATTAAAAGAGGCGATGCTCGAGTTGAACATTCCTCCCTCTTACAATAAAACCAAGTCTATGGTCAAGAATCTCGGCCTTGATTATGATAAAATTGATACATGTCCAAATGATTGCATGTTGTTTAGCAATGATCATAAGGATGATGAATTTTGTCATACTTTCGGAGCTTCACGATATATTAAAAATCCTGAAGTTGATGGTGAGGTTGATTCTTCTAAAAAATCACATCAAGTTTTAGCAAAGACTTTGAGACACTTTCCATTAATTCCTAGACTAAAAAAGGTTATTTATGTGGTAAAATACGGCAGATTCTTTGAGGTGGCATGATGAGGAGCGTTCAAAAGATGGAAAGTTAAGGAATCCCGCTGATGGTCAAGCATGGATTGATTTTTATAGGTTGCATCCAGATTTCACACTAGATTCTCGCAATGTGAGACTTGGATTAGCAAGTGATGGGTTCAATCCGTTTCGAACCATGAGTATATATCATAGCACATGGACAATTATGTTGATGATGTATAATCTGCCGCCTTGGATGTGCATGAAATCTGAATATTCTATACTTTCATTACTGATACCTAGGCCACGATCACCTGGAAATGACATTGATGTTTACTTACAACCATTGATAGATGAGTTAAAATTGTTGTGGAATTCTGGGGTTGAAACATATGATGCTTCAAGAAATCAAACTTTTCAAATGCCAGCAGCTCTTATGTGGACAATTAGTGACTTTCCTGCATATGCTATGCTGTCTGGATGGAGTACAATAGGAAAGTTTGCTTGCCCTTGTTGTAACTATAACACTTATTCTCACTATCTTAAGCATAGTCGGAAAATGTGTTATATGGATCTTCGTGTTTTTCTACCCATGGATCATCCATGGATGTCTAACAAAAGATCGTTCAATGGAAAAACTGAATTCAGGCCTCCTCCACCTTTATTAAAGGGAACTGATGTGCTTCATAACTTACAAAATTTTGAAAATGTGTTTGGAAAGAAGATAAAGAGATCAAATGATGGCCCATGGAAAAAAAGGTCAATTTTTTTTGAATTACCTTACTGGCAGCACAACTTGTTACGCCATAGCCTTGATGTAATGCACATAGAGAAGAATATAGTTGATAGCATTCTTGGAACTCTTTTGGATATTCCTGGCAAAACAAAGGATCATGCAAAAGCCCGATATGATTTGAAAGGGATGGGAATTAGAAAGAATCTTCATCCAAAAGATGCTGGAGATGATAAGAGAACAAAGTTTGCCAAAGCTTTCTTCTCAATGACAAATGGAGATTAATCAGTTTTTTGTGGAGTTTTAAAGACAACCAAGCTACTTGATGGCAGAGCCTCTAATATATCTAGGTGTTTGCAACTGGATGAAAGGAAATTGTTTGGTTATAAGACCCATGATACTCATTTCATGTTACATTAATTGCTTCCAATACCCATTAAATGCATCCTTCCAGATCATGTGACTATTGCTTTAATTCATTTATGCTCCTTATTCCAATGTTTGTGTAAAAAAGTTATCACATTGGAGGAATTAGATTGCTTAGAAGAAGAGATAAGGGAAACAATAAATCAGTTGGAACGAATTTTTCCTCCGTCATTTTTTGATATAATGATTCATCTGCCTATACATTTGGCAAATGAAGTGAGATTAGGTGGTCCAGTTCAGAACCAATGGATGTATTCCACTGAAAGAGAAATGGGTACATTTAAATCATATATCCGCAACAGACGTTATGCAGAAGGTTGCATAGCAGAGGCACGTGTGGGAATAGACTGTATGAATTTATTTTCAAGATATCTGAATGGGGCTGTACAAACAAGATTTAATAGAAAAACCCAAAATAATGATGAATGTGACCCAACTGATGCAGAAACAGTAAGTTTGTTTCCTATTAAGGGATGTCCTATAGGAGCAAAGAAAACTGATCCACTTTTTTTTTGACAACAAATCACTAAGTCAGGCACATGCATAGTTATTGGGAAATTGTGATGAAATTCAAGAATGTATTAGGTACTTTACTTTAATATAGTATTTTTATTTGTGTAATTAAGTTTTAACATATTTAATTTATTTATTAATTTAACAAAAAAATACATGTTGTGTAGAGAGCATATGCAAGAGGTTAATAATCATCCACGAAGATCTAAATGGAGCAAGGTCAAGGATCATTGTCAAAACTACTCTCAATGGTTAGAAACTCGTGCTTTGCAAGAGGATGTGCCTGATTTGATAAAACAATTGTTTAGGGGACCAAATGATGTTGCTAAAAGATACTTTGGGTATCTCATCAATGGATATAGATTCCATATTAGGCAGCGTGATGCAAGACGCAAAACACAAAATAGTGGTGTAACACTTGTTTCCTCAACTACGAGCTTTGCAAGCTCAAATAATAAGAACCTGATTGCTGCAGATTTGACTTATTATGGTAGAATAGATGATATAGTTGAGTTAGACTATTATAGTCATTTTAAGGTTGTTCTCTTTAAGTGTGACTTGTATGAGGTTGAGAAAGTTATGTATGGGCTAAATTATGTCTATTAACAAGAGATGTTCTCTGGAAGAGCCTTTTGTGCTTGCATCTCAAGTACATCAATGCTTCTATGTGCAAGGTAAATATGATCAAGATAGACAGTATGTTATGAAGAGTGTGCCAAGAGACTTTTTTAACGTGAGTGATGAATTTGAGGTCGAGTATGAGAAGGAGTTTGAAGATGAGTCTGAAGAAGAGTTTGAAGATGAATCTAAAGAAGAGTGTGAAGACATGTCTGAAAATGAGTATGAAGATGAGTCTGATGAATGTGAAGACGAGTTTGAAGATGATAGTACACCATGAGTATTCTTATTTTTATGATGAACATATAGTGCTAACTCACTTTTTTTTGTTATTTAACATTTTTTGTACAAACACCTTAAGATGTCTATGTATAATGTTGGCTTTGTTTATGTGTCTAGTTTTTGTTGGTCGATAATTTATGTTGACTTCTTTAATTTATGTAATTATTTATTTGTTGATGAAGATGTAATTCTAGCTTACTATTATTTTATTTGACTTTATGTTTTCACAACTTGTATAACTAAGGTTAGTTATATCTGGAGTATGCATGTTACATTTATCAAATTACATTCTGATTAGTCAATGTGAATTGTTGTTGTCATATAAATTCTTATTTTTTCCTATTACTATTAGGCATTGGACATTAAAGGCAGCTATGTCAAGGCAGTGAATTCAGTCCTCCTTATGTACTACTCCCATAATTTTCTGGAAGATAAAGATTGGTTCACAACTAGTTCTAATTAGCACAGTGAAATCAGTCCTCTTCTATTTGCAGGTTTGCTTTTTATATTTAACAATAACGTTATTATTGTTTTGTAGGTTAAGTTACTGTTGGGAAAGAAAATAAAGATTTTAAAAGAAGGCGGAAATAATGATTCAATCAGCAGCACTAAAGAAAAAGGGTTCGAATCCTAACAAAGCTCAAAGCCCATTGAAGAATCTGAACTTTGATATGCAATATCGATCAAGTACTAAATTGGCTAACCAGTTCAAGATTAAGAGAGAACAACTTGCCAACGAGCGCAATGATACAGCTAAGAAAGAGCATGTACTAATAGCGCATAAGAGAAAGAATTCTAAAGATTTATTTCTACAAACTAAGAAGAGATTATTTCAATCTGGAGAGTCCATTCAAGATAAAAGAATAAAACTTCCTATGCAAAACTTTACGTTCCAAATGTCTTCAAAGCAAGGTTTTACTGATTCAATGTATGTGACTGGGGAAACATTTGGTAATTCAGAGGTAAAACATGGTATTCAAGATCAAATAAACATGAAATAGGTGAAGAGGAAGTCTGTCATACTGGCCACAAGTATTGATCAGTTTCTAGCAGAACAACGGCTACAAAAAGAATATGATATTAATGATCTACCAAACAGCAAGCAGGTAAAGAGGAAGTCAATCATAGGCGATGAAACAAAAACAGATAACCACACAGTAGCTGATGATCTTGTGGATCAAGAAGAAATCAATAGGGATGAGTGTGCTATAGACGAGGAAATTGGCATTGATTGTAGTACGGAAGGTATGTCTCAAGCGTTATAAGATTTATTACTTATATAAATGATATTTCTTATTTACTTACTGTTACATAAATCAAGAAATATTGGAGGAGAAAAAAGTCCGAGGAAAAACAACATCTAAGGATATTCACGCAAGAAATTTGGAAGAAAAAAAGGAGGTGACATTTGATAAAGGGCAAGCAGTGGGACCAACTGGTAAGATAGTGTCCGAATTAACCAACTTTAAAGGAACAATTTCAGGGAATCCTATGTTCATCAACTTGATGTACACTAGTTGGCATGCGGTGCTAGAAGATACTAAAAAGCGCATGTGGGAATATATCAATGTAAGAACAATTAATTTTTAAATTGCATATTTATTGTTTGTTTTTACAGATTGAAGTTAACTATATTTTATTTTACATAGTCCAAATTCATATTTCCAATAGAAAGAAAAGTGTGGGTGATGACTGGCTTTCGTGATGCTTTGGAGCGATACAAGCAAAAAATTAATGAGAGATTTTTTGATAAAAATAGTACCATTGAGGACATGCTAGCAAACGTCCTAGTGACATTGCAGAAGATGAACTCCGTCAATTGATCGAGTATTGAAAAGACCCAACTGTTCAAGTAAGGCTAAAATAGTACGTTTCTATTATTCAACTTATTTTGGATTATATCGATTCTATTTTTTATATAATTATAGGCCATGTGTGAGATGAATTCTCAAAATAGGAAAAAGCAAAAAAAGAGGCATCGAATGCGACCTATTAGTTTTGCAAGAGTACGTGTGGCATTGGTAATACTTAGCATCATCGGCCACATACATTTAATCCAATTGTATTCCTCCAATAGATTGATACGTTTTTAAATATCTTTTTATATAATTTGTAACGTGCAACCAAATAAAACAATGAGGAACCATCAAAGTCTGAAATGTTTATTGCAACTCGTACAAAAACGGGAAAGCAACTTCAGGCCGATACTCAAATTGCAATAGTAATTTTTTTAAAGTGTATTAATGATGAATTTAATTCAGGTTCGAAAAATTTTACATTTTTTGGAGGGTGATAATTTATTTTATTATGGTTGAAGGGATGTCAATTAAAGTTAAACTTAATGAACCATAAACTCATTTAAGCTAGAGAGAAATTAGAAGTACTTGCATATAATATGAATGTCAATTTTATTCAATAGGGTGAATTTCAGAATCGCCAAAATTCCGGGGAAACTGCAGATGATGCTTTTACGGCAGTGTTTGGTAAGGAGCACCCTGGTCGACTTAGGTGCTATGGTAGATCAGTGACAGCAAGTTCTTTGAAGAAAGATGAGGAAGATAGAAAGATAAAACAAAAACATGCTAATGAAATCACTTCTCTGAAACAACAAATGAATGAAATGAGAGAGGAAATAAGAGAAGAAATGTGACATTTTTTTAGTCAATTGCTTCAAAAAAACCCTGGATTGAATGTTCGAGGTACGAAAGGGGGCGTTGTATCTAACATAGCTTCACCTATTGATGCGGGTAGTGCACAAGCTCTAAAAGGCAAAAATCCTCTACAATCTCCCGGGTCAACACATGATCCGATTCTTCAAATTGTATTTAGTACATTTTAAAATTAGTCCTCTCAGTTTCTCAGAAAGTCTTCTTGTTTGTAGTTGTTATTGATTAACTTCATGTTTGAATCAAATTAGTTATTGTTAGTGGCTTTTGTTTGAATTGAGCTAAGGTTTTGTTTTTCTTTACCACTGTTCATCTTGCTTGTTTGGAATGGTTGAAGTGTAGTTTTTCAATGTCAGATTTAGTTTCCTTGATGCCTCGCTCTGATGAGTATGAAGTAACTCTGAACTTGTTACATATTCTCGATATAGTTTTGAATATTATTGAATGGTGGCGAAACACTCTAAATATGACTGAGTTTTTTTTCTTTAGTTATTGTTAGTGGCATTGGTTTGAATTGAGCTAAGGTTTTGTTTCTCTTGACCACTCTTCATCTTGCTTGTTTGGTATGGTTGAAGTGTAGTTTTTCTACAGATTTAGTTTACTTTTTGCCTCGCTCTGATGAGTATGAAGTAACTCTGAACTTATTATATATTCTCGATATGGTTTTGAATATTATTGAATGGTGGCGAAACACTCTAAATACGACTGAGTTTTCTTTCTATAGTTATTGTTAGTGTCTTTGGTTTGAATTGACCTAAGGTTTTGTTTCTCTTAACCAGTGTTCATCTTGGTTGTTTGGTATGGTTGAAGCGTAGTTTTGCTATGTCAAATTTAGTTTCCTTGTTTGATCGTGTGTAACATATTAACTACACAAGGAAACTAATCTAGTTTTCTTTAATTTTTGTTGCTGCAGTAATCTACAATCTGGACTTTTCTCTCATTAGTTGTTGTTAATGTATTTGGTTTAAATTTAGCTAAGGTTTTGCTTCATTTGTTTCACTCTTTTTTTGGCATTTGTATGGAACATTACAGCATGCTATAGGTCTGTACTATCTTGCAAACTGTTCTGTCTAAGCCTCTCTTCAAATTAAATTTGTCATGGTGTGGAATCTGCAATCTGCATATTTGTTGTTAATATTTTCTGTAACTGCTGCTGCAATCTGTAGAATATCAATGTTATTACCATAACTGCTGCTGCAATCTGTAACTTTTGTTAATGTTTTCACTATGCCTTTTGTGCTTCTATATATAAATATTTCTGTCAGTAAAGTCAATTTTCTTTCTTATTATATAGAATCTCCATGTTATTACAATAACTTTTGACATCCTAGTAGAAGGCATGCTTCCATAACTACAAACAAATAAACAAATAATTATTGGAGAATCTAATTGTTTGTATCTCCTCATTAATTCTTTTTTTTTAATGTTCGTGTTAGTTTGCGTGCATCATGGTTATTGTATAACACCAAATATTTTATATTGTTTCTTATGAAATTTGAACCCTAATGTAATTATTCATTGTTGTTGAACTCATTTGGAATTCTAGACACCTAAAGGAAGATCATCTACTTTGAACATTAAAAGACAAGTAGGCATCTACTTTGAACATCAAAAGATGCTACCTAATTTTTTGTAACTGTTGGATTTCTTGCCTCTCTATATTGTTGCAATCTGAACTTCTTATCTCTTCTATATAACTGCCAATATCTTATTTGCGTTGGGAAATGGTGGTGATCAAATTTGAAGTGGATGATGAAGAGTTTTTGAACTTTTTTAAAAGTTTTAATACATATTTGATTTATGTGTACACATTTAGAATATTGATGTATAAGTATGGGTATGTGTACACAACACACACTATCTTTTGAAGTACTTTATGGGAAATGTATAAATTTGAATTACTTATTAGCGCTAGAGATAATTTATTGCAATATAATATTGGAGTATTTTAATTAGAAATTGTGGCATAGGACTGTATATTGTGTATGCACTTGAGCAAGTTCAACACTTCAATGTGTTGTCATACATTAGATAGAAAAGGCAACACTTGATAAGTGTTGGCAATATGGTAGCAAAGGCTACGATTGAAAGTGTAGCTGATAAGGCAACACTTTTAAACGTAGCAGCAAAAGCGTGGCTTTTTTTCTTTTAGGCTACGCTTGAAAATGTAGCTGATAAGGCAACACTTTTCAGCGTGGCTACAATGTGTGGCCTTTTTAAATTTGAGTCTACACTTAAAAGTGTTACTCATATGGCAACACTTCAAAGCGTAGGTTTAAAGTGTGGCCTATTTTCCTTTTGGCTACGCTTTTTAGCATAGTTGCTAAGGCTACGCTTGTAAAGCGTCGCCTAAAATCTAAGGTTTCGCTGCTTTCGGCCACACCTGAAAAAGTGTGGCTTAAAGTCAAAAAGTGTGGCCTTTTATCAAAGGCCACACTTTTTCATAGTTTAGGCCACACTTCTCTAGGGTGGTTGGAGAAATAAAATGTCGTAGTGGTACTTTCCCCATGAGAGGAGGGAGGTGAACGTTGAAGAATTTAGTAATCTTAATCAAGGTAATATGAGTATTGAGGAGTATTCCTTGAAGTTCACTAGGTTTTCTAGGTATGCTCAATCCTTGATGTCTAACCCTAGGGATGAGATGAGTAGGTTTGTTACCGGTAATACTGACCATGTGAAAGAAGTGTGCCATACGGCCACGTTCCATGGTAATATGAACTCGTCTAAGCTCATGGTATATGCTCAATCTATTAAGGAGTCTAAGCTTAGTATGATTTCCATAAATTTGAATAGGAGTGGACCAATTGTGCAAAACAAACCTAGATTCAAGAACATGGCTCAGAATCAAGATGAACCTAGAGATCCTAAGGTAAAACATGAGAAGGGTAGTGGTTCTCAAGGTGGTTAGCCTACTTGTGCTACTTATGGGAAGAAGCACTATGGGAAATGTCTAGTTGGGACCTTGAATTTCGTTGGTTGTTAAAAGGATGGACTTAAGGTGAGGGATTTTCCTATTACTGCGTCTAGAGGAAAGGAAGGTAAGAAAGATCCTCCTAGTGTTTTGGAAGGTGGTGCTCCAAAAGGAATCGCTCGTTGCTATACACTTCCGACAAGTGGATCAAAGTCGTATGAGGAAAATGACGTTGGTAAGTATAGCTTATTTTTTTCTATTGGTATGAGTTCCTTCTTAGTGGGGGAGTATGGTGAGTGGTGGATTTTTGATTGATTGTCTCATCTCTTCTATTAAACTCAAGCTTGAGAGTGAGAAAGTCATAGTACCATGTTGCATTGTTGCATTATGTTTAGGAGTCTTATTGGAATTTAATGTCATCTATTCCTTGCATTGTGCATTTTACGAAGTTATAGATATGTGTTAAATTGAGTTTATATGGTTATATCTCATATATTATCATGATTTCATCATTCATTTCTTAAGTGTAGCTTTTTTTGAAATTTTGAAGCATGTTCGCTGTAATGTCTTGCAGATTATTGTAACATTTTTTAAAATTAGACAACATTGTTCTTTACATAAAATTAATTTAATCTGTATATTATAGAGGTATATGAGCAGCAGAATGAATGAAGAAGGAGTTCTTGTTATTTTAAATAATGTATGTAAGTCTTACTTGCATGATGAGTTGTAGATTGGTTTCTATCTTCTTGTCATGTTTTGCATCTTTAAAAGTATGTGAAATTGGTATTATTTCTAGATATGTATTGTGTATGGAGTGGTATGGTTATGTGCGTCTATTCTTGAGTATCTTATCTCTAGAACGTATTAAAAAGATGCAACTACCATTCAAGGACAAATGTTGTCCAAGTGGGAGAGAATGTAACACCTCTAAAATGACTTAAGTGTAACTAGAGCCTAACACTTATGCCTTGATGTTTTGAAGTCTAAAAAGTATTTAAATTATGTTAAGAGGCCGTGTTTAAAGTTTCATGATGTTTGGAGGTCAAACGTCCAAGAACGTCCATGACGTTTGAAAAGTTTGCCTTGAAACGACTCTGTGTGTCTTAGTGTGTTTCGTGATGTTTTACATTTTCTTTTTGAATAAAATTGATGTGTGAGGTCCTAGAATCGCATACAAACATATTCGGATTAGAAACATCCAGTAAAAAGTCTCCAAGGACTAAATGAGGGTCCTTGAGGAAGGACCCATCTTGGTGGCAAAAACTACCTAAGGAAGCAATACATAGGCTTCTACTTTCATTTTACATGCACAATATATCAGGATATTCTAATGGGAAACGTCTCACATTTAAACCATTTTTATAGAGTACAACATTCCAGCATAGCCCATACTTCATTACAACAAAAAACCACATATAGGCATATACAACAATAGTCTCCAAATGATTGAGAACGAACTAAATGTCTTTGATACTTAAAAAACATAAATAGGTAGATAGTGGCATCGTTCTTAGAAGGTGAGGACATACAAAACTTTGAAAATGAAAATCCAAGTTATCTTCAAATGGCCCTTCTAGAAGCTCGACGGTCAGAACCTACATAATTGTAGAAATATAGAACTATGGGTTAGTACACAACTTGTACTAAGTATGGAAACATGCACATAAAACATTTGAAATCATGCTGAAGGGAAAATTCTTTCAAGACTATGCTATGTTACTTTGAAAACTCTTAGGCACAATAAAAAACCCACATAATCCGATAATCACATATTATTTAAGACAAGATCATATACAACACAAGACCAGCATTATCAAGTATAATCAAGTCAACATGTATCATAACATATTTGAGTATATAACCAAACCAACTTCAACATCCTGATATCACAACAAAGCATATATAAGAGTTCATATCATTACAAACCTATACAAGAGTCTTCTTCATAACCCTCTCTATTAAGTCCGCAGGTGCAATGACTACGTAAAGCCAAATAACCTTACTCAACCAAATCAACCCAACAAAGGATCTATGAAATTCCTAACTTCACATAACATAGCATTAAGAGTATTCATCATCATATTACATAGACCAAAACAATGTTCATACATACAAGAAACATCATATGTAATCATCAACATTTAAAGTCAACATACGCATTTACATTATAACACACAAGAATAACCTTCTAGCACTTCACTCAAGGCCAATTAGTGCACTGTATATGTAAAGTCACATAACCCTACATGGAGTACGTAAACGAGTGCAGAGACCAAGCAAAACCCCATAACCTTACTTAAGCAGAGTAACACAACAAGAATCATGACAAATATCCCACTTCACATAACATGGAATTTAGGAGTATAGATAATAATACTTTAACAATGTATATCAACACATATTCATAAGTCAAACTAATCAACATATAGTATACTTAATATGAAAGTTCATCATATACATATCACGTGCCATTATAAGCATATTCATACATAAGAACATCCTTCTATGCTTAACCTCTTAGGTTATTTTAGTTAGATTTCATTCCATTAGTTCATTTTACCTTTTGGGAATATCTTGCCTTAACCTACATATACCACATAAGATAATATGGAATCTGGTCTCGTGGAACCCTACATCGTAAGAAGGCGGACTACTTGCCAAGGTAGTACAAAAACATGAACATAGCAAATACATAGATCTACTAGCTAGTATTCCTATGGGGGAAACATAGTTCAAGAACTAGGAGGTATGGTTGGGACCATCTTTACGCTACATGCATTATAGTATCCAATCTCAACAGTACATTAGTGATCCTATCTTCCCTATGGGGGAAGGGAAAATCGTCACTCTAGTTCACTTGATGCTAAGCTATAGTCCCTTTTTTCAAATGGCTTTAATTAATCATCATAGCTTAATGTAGGTCATAAGGTCTAATCCTTTCTATAGTCATTGTATATAGCTCGTTAGTAATTGCATGAGAATATCATTTCATGGCAACCCTCATATGTGAGATTAGCATAATATAATTATTATGTCATAATAAGGCACATAGGTACTTCATAACCAACCTTTTATCATTTCATCGTAAGCATAATCTCACAATCACATAGTCTAGACATTTCAATTAATCATCATACCAAAACCTACTTAGGCTAATCACTAAGTCATGCTTCAATTGAACTACTTCATCAATCACAAGCTATCATAATTGAAGTAATGGTTAGGATCATAAAGACTTACTCAATATCCTTAAATATCCATCATCATGGTCTTACAACAAATTAACCAATTACATATAACAATAAGCGTGGTAGAATCAATCAATAGTTATGAACAAAAGAACTAGGTCAAGTTCATGATCACTATGACAATTAACATAAATCATAACATAGCGTTAGAGAAATTTGGGTTCATCATGAATTCATCAAGATTTATATCCAATCTGACCACTACATTACCCTTGTCAATCCATACATGAATTAGAATAGATAAATCGTCTAATAATCAAATCATTCATTAATTCCCATCAATTCATGACCAAGATCCAAGATTTGGGAAAATGTGGAAGTGCACATGATCAATATGAAATTGCATCACTTCAAATCAATTAACCAATAATCTGTACTCAATTAGTAATAGGAAATCATAATTCCGCATTAATTTGAATTTTAGAAGAAAACCCTTGAGAATTGGAGAACCCCATGGATTGGGTAATTAATAAATCAACTTTTAGAGGATCTATTGGGGAAAGGAATTAAAAAAGTGAAGAACCCATACTTTAAAGAAGATGAATCCATGAAATTGAAGTGAAATTCTAGATAAATTGACCTTCTTCCTCAAGCTTTCTTCCTTCTTCAATGGAGGATTTGGGGAGAGAGAAAGTAGATACAGGTGACAACTTTTGAGTTTTTTTATGCGAATTTGGGTTTGGCGAATGATAAATGACTTAAAATGACCCTTAGGCTATAATCACAACCTAAAATACCAAAAATACCACTTTTAGGATGTCGCTCCACGTCGCGTGGAGAACACACATTTTAGTCCCCAAAAGAAAATTCTGGGACAGTGAGGTCCGTGCGGGTTGCGCGTCGCGCAGCAGCCCACTGATTCTTGACAATTACAGGTTGCTTTGGCAGACAACCCACCCATTTTGGGGTCCTATTCGATGATCCATCGGGTGGTCCTTGGGGCATCCTTATTGAACATTTAGACAATCTATACTACACTCTACCTAACAAAAGTTTGTTTTGAAACTTTTTAACCTCATTTGACCCTCCGGACCAATCCCCAAACATAGCGATCTCAACTAGTTCAATTAAGCTAGCTTCCTAACATCATGAACGTTATTTGACGCCTTTTGTCTCTAAAACTTCTCGGATGACTTCTAAACATTATTTTATGTCATAAAACAACATCTAAACCTATAGACCCTCATGTTAAGATCTAGAATAGGTCTGGATTTTTCAGAGTGTTACATTCCCCCCCCCCCCCCCAGGAACATTCTTTCCCGGATGACACTAAACTTTTAAAAGGGAAATATAAGAATCAAGACTAGAAGCCCAACCAACAATACACAGCATCAACATGTGTTACAACTCAAATTAGCATACCGATATGACATTTACACAATGACTCAAACATCAATTTTAACACATAATGCTCAAAGTTACAACGTGAGAAATATCCTTCTCACAATAACAACATGATCTCATACTTTGCATGAGTCAATTATGCCAAAGTTCAACTAACAAGCATGCTACATATCATTTCATAAAGACTTCACATATAAAAATGCAACATAACTCAAACATGCAAAATCAAAAAATTTCCAAGTTGAAAGCACATTTAACTGTAAGTCAATGTAACAACACCAAAATGCTCATTTTTGGAAAACTTCACCAAAAATCATGAAACTTAAATTTTTAGTCATTATTTTTATTTTTAGTAAAAAAAAACTAACTTTATTTATAAAATATATGAGGGTAATGGGACCTCATGTCGTCCTTGTCCTCCCATGATGCACCCTCAACTACCGTGGCTCTTGCATATCACCTTTACGGGAGCCACCTCTTTGTTCCTCAATTTCTTTACTTGCCTATCAAGAATTTGAATCGGAACATCCTCACAAGAGAGGTTATACTGTGCAACAAGACCCTCAAATGGTCCATGTGTTCACCCTAATTTTTTGAATATACCAAGATATCGCCAATGAAGACAATGATAAATGAATCTAGGTATCTTCGAAACACCCGATTCATGAGATGCATAATCGCAGCCGAGGCATTAGTGAGCTCAAAGGACGTTAATAAGAACTTATAGTTATCATATCAAGTCCTAAATGCCCTTTTTTGGTATATTCTCTCCTCTCACCCTAAGGTTGTGATACCCCGATCCCAAGTAAATCATAGAAAAGTAGCTTGCCCCCTTGAGTTGATCAAAAAGGTCATCAATCCGAGGGAGAGGATACTCGCTCGTAATAGTGATATTATTTAGTTTGTGGTAATCAATGCAAATTTTAGGGGACCCATCCTTCTTCTTCACAAACAAAAGCGGAGAACCCTATGGAGAAATACTACGTATAATGAAGCCTTAGTCTAGTAAATCTTTGAATTGAGACTTCATCTCTTTCAATTTGGTCGGAGCCATCGGATAAAGTGGAATTGAAATAGGATTTGTATCCGGTAACTATTTGATAAAAAATCAATTTCCCATTCAAGAGGATTATCGGGAAGATCATCAGTAAAGACCTCCGGAAATTCTCTCACTATGGGAACCGACACAATTGGAGAAATTTCAGAGTCTAAATCTTGGACTCTTATTATGTGATATCAGTACCCTTTAGAGAACATTTTGCATGCTTTCAAACAAGAGATCATATGACCTCTAGGAATAGAATTTTCCCCTTTCCACCCTAAAACAGGCTCATTTGGAAAGTTAAACTTCACCACCCTCATTCTAGGATTTGTAGAGTAAAAGAAAGCATGCAACCAATCCATACCCAAGATGACATCAAAATCAAGTAACCAAGTTCTACTAGTTCAACATAAGTAACTCTTTTGGGCAACATTGTAGGACAATTTCTATACACCATTTTTTCAACAACCAACTCACCCACCAGGGTAGACACCGTAAAAGGTTAATTTAGAATGTCGGGTAAGATATAAAATTTCTATGCTATTAAGGAAGTAACAAAATATAATATAGCGCCTGGCTCATGTAAAGCATATACATCAATGGAAAAGACTTTCAACATACCAGTCACCACGTGGGGAGAAGTCTCTTGCTCACCCCTCCAACAAAGTGCATAGAAGCGATTCTTCTTTGGAGCATCATTAGAACCACTTGATTTCCCATCTCCTTGTCATGCCCCCTCAAATTTTGTCAATCTCGTACCTTGTGAAAACTTTTACCACAACTGAAACTATTATATGTTCCCTTAAGACAATCAACATAGTGTTTCTTGCCACACTTTCCACAAGTTCGCTTCTTCATTGGTGAACTATTATCCCCTACGTTTTTAGGCTATGGATAATACACCCTAGCTATAGGGAACTTGGAATTAAGTTGTTTATAATCCCATTTCTTAAACCTAGTCATGTCTTGAATCTTATGCCTACCCTTTGAGAAACCACTACCAAAATATCTTGCCCTCGTGACATCTCTACACTTCCTCTTAGCCCTTGCCTCTTTCAAATGTTGAGCATGAAGCATAAGACTAGAAATGTTCATATTGTGATATAGCATAGCCAAATGACACTCCTCCTGCAAGTCATATGACACTCCTGTCACAAAGCGGTTTATTTCATCTTTAGGGTCGGAAAGCACAGAAGGATCACATTAGGATAATTGATTGAATTTCATGGAGTATTCAAGAACACTCATACGTCCTTGATGAAGGTTGATGAACTCCACCACTTTATCTTTCCGCTTCTTCCTAGGAAAGAATCTATCATGAAAAGCCTTCTTGAACACTTACCAAGTCACCGGTCCACCCTTTAACGGCCTATTGTCCCTCTATTGGACATACCTAGTTTGAGCTACACCTTTGAGTTGGTAAGTGGCCAACTCGGCCCTCTCACTAGTAGTCAACCCCATGGCATAAATGATCATGTAGATTTCATCAATGGACTCATGGGGGTCTTCTTTAACCTTAGACCCGTAGAATTTAGGAGATTCATCCTAGTGAAATCCCTTCGACGGGAGGACATGGTAGAAACTTGTTGGTGTGCTCGGTGTATAACCTCCCGATTAGCTTGGGCAGTCATGGCTTGGGTTTGAGTTGTGAAGATTTGTGCTTGGGTAGTAACAACTTGGGAAATTTGGACAAAAGTTACCCTTATGTCACCATCAGCCAAAGGAGGATGATTGACCATGTCTTGGTGATCATTCACATCTTCAACAAAAGGAGGAACTTAAAAACCACGGGAAGGAACTCCCACATTGGAAATCTCTTTACAAGTCTTTATGTAACAGTTTTTCGAGTATTCATTTACTATAATCATAACAAGAGGATTAGCGCTAAAGAAAATAGACCTAACATTCTAAAGGTAGGATATTGGACTTCCAAGATAGTGAGAGTTTCCTAAGCATCACATAGATTCCTATTTATAAGTTTGTACACTTCATAATTATGAGTACAAATCTACATAGACGTGGTTGAGAGAGACATCGACCCATTCATATTTAACGTTGATCTGACACCTATTTGTCAGATCCAGGAATACCCCCTAGACGTAATCGAAATCGTCGTCGTCTTTGAGGACTAAGACTAGCCTCTTAGCTTACATCATTACATTCATAGGTCAAAAAAAGCAGAAATTTAAAACTTTTTACTACTTCTACATTATGTTTTACATTATACTCTACATACACATAATATATACATACCTATATATATATATATATAGGTATATATATATGTATATATATATGTGTGTATATATATATATATGTATATATATATATATATGTATATATATATATACACACACATTGCATTTTTATATAGGAAGATTACTTATTCTTCTACTTTTATTGCACATAGATATATAAAATATAACAGTCTCAAAAGTATGCTTCATCTCATAACCATCTAACAAGAGTATATAAAATTGGGCCTAGCCCATACATCAATACAATAAGACCACATATCGGTTATACAATGTTTAGTATCCAAATAAGAAGGAAAGAAACATAAGAATCTTCATACTAGAGACAACTTCATACCTTGATAGTGGCATTGCCCTCGGAAAGTGAAGACCTACCTTGATAAAGTATTTCGAGTCTTCTTCAAAGTCGTTTCCAAAAGTCCATCAATGACCGAAACCTAAAATGTTAGGGAAAAGGAAGAATTGAGGTTAGTACACCACTTGTACTATGTGGGAGTTCATATGCACACATATCATGAAAACATGCTAAAATGGGACCTCTCTCGAAAAAATGCTAGTTTACTCTTTGAAAACCATATGCACATTCAAGAAAAATCATACCAATAAAAAGATATATTGCTTAAGTCATAGGCATGTACATCACAAGACAAACAATTCAAAGCATAGTCAAGTTAATGATCATATAAAAATACTTCTATATAATACTAAGAGCACTCTAATTATCATGTTATAACTTCAACAAGCATGAATTGGAGTGCATTTCAACATAACCAAAGCATGACAATTACCGATGAACCCTTATTAAGTCAACAATTGTAATGACCAAGCAAATCCCCATAATCTTACTTAATAAAGTAACCCAACAAGTCACTTCACATAACATGGCATTTAAAAGTACGTATTATCATACTTTAACAATGTAGACCATAACTTTCTAATAAGTGAAATTAATCAACATATTGTATAAGCAATATGCAAGTTCATCATATGCATATCATGTACCTTTATTAAGCACATTCATACATCAACACAACCTCCTATAACATCCCTCAAAGTTAACTAGTGCAATGTTTCGGTAGAGTCCTATACTCCTACCTAGACAAAGCTAAACCCCTTAAGTTATATTAGTTAGAATTCATTCCTTTAGGTCATTTTACCTTTTTTTAACAACATGCCTTAACCGACATAGATCACATGATCTAAATATTGAATCCGGTGTCATTAAACCCTACACCGAAAGAAGGCAGACTACTAGCCTAGGTAGTACCAAAAGATGAACATATCGATTGTGTGGATCCACTAGCTAGTATTCCTATGAGGGAAACATAGTTCAAGAACTAAGAGATGTGGTTGTGACCCTCTATATGCTACATGCTTCATAGTTTCCAATCTCAAGAGTACATTAGTGATCCTACCTTCCCTATGTACGAAGGGACAATCCTGACTCTAGTTCACTCGGTGCTAAGGTAGAGTCCCTTTTTGAAATGTCTTTAATTAATCGTCATAAATCAATGTAGGTCATAACGTCTAACCCTTTCTATAGTCAATATCATTAGCTCATTAGGAATTGCATTAGAATATCCTTTTATGCAACCCTTATATGTGAGATTAGCATAATATCATCATTATATCATAATAAGGCACATAGGTACTTCATTTCTACCCTTATATCATTTCATCTTAAGGATAATCTCACAATCACATAGTCAAGATATTTCAATTCACCATCCTACCAAAACCTACTTAGCCTAATCACTAAGTCATGCTTCAATTGAACTGCATCATCAATCATAAGCCATCATAATTGAAGTAAAGGTTAGGATCATAAAGACTTACTCAATCTCCTTCAATATCAATCATGATGGTTTTACAACCAACCAACCAATAACATTTAACAATAGGTGTAGTACAATCAATCAATAGTAATTAACAAAATAACTAGGTCAATTGAATCATCACTTTCCCAATTAACATAAATTCATAACTTAGGCTTAGGGAAATTTCGGATGTATCAGTACCAAATAATACCCACCATGTACGTGGCATCGACTAGGCCCTCAAGCGTCGTTTGCAATCCGTTGGTGGGACTGCCATGGGTAGTTTTGGCCACCAACATGGGTCCATCCTCAAGGAACCTTGGATGGTCCTTGGGGATGTTTTCCCGGATTTTTCCATTCTAAACCTGATATTATACAGGTTTAGAACCTCTCACATGAATTTTCTCCAAATAAAACACGTAAAACTCGACGAAACATGCTTAGAAACACAAGGTCATTTCAAGGAACATCTTTCGAACGTCATGGACGTTCTTGGACGTTTTACCTACAATCTTCATGAAACTCGACACACTGGTTATATACATCATAATAACTAATTTAACGACCTTAGAACCTCATAAATTAAAAATAAACACATAGAACCACATATGAAGCATGTAGGTGACGTAGTCGTCAAACATCTTGGTCGTCCCTTGACGTTTGACTTCCAATACACATAAACTCTTAGACACTGCCTCATTAACACATAATAGACCTATTAAGGAACTTAAAACATCTTGACCAACAAGTTAGTATATAGTTCACCTAAGTCATCTTCGGGGTCTTATAGGGGTTGAGTGGAGTAGGGATGGACTTTGTGTTAACATAGCATTAGAAGTATCTTAACCAAATTGAGTGTTAATGGTAGTAGAACTAAGTTCTTTGGATAAGTTATTTTTCATGAAGAAGAAATTCCAAATACGTGGTAAAACTAATCATGATGATTGTATTTGCTACAATATCTCCAATGAAAAAGATTTTCCACTAACAAGGCACACACAGTCACACTCATCTCCCAAACAAGCATGTCTTGCTTCTCCTTCAACTACTCTTAATCCTCTCTGGTACTTTGAATCAGGTGCCACACATCATGTGAACTCAGACATGGCTAACATCTCATTATAATTGGTAATGGTATGATGATTCTTAAATCACACCTTTGCTCTTCAATTCTATATACACGCGCTCGTCCCATTTATCTGAACAATATTCTCCATGTCCTACTGATTTAAAAAAATTTACTTAATATTGCTAAAATTAACTACATTATTTGATTTCAAATTGGTTATGGAATATAATGGTACATAATAGATGATATGTTTGTTGTTGCTTCTCACATTAAACATCTCAATTAAATGTGTACACAAATAAAAGAAAATTAATTGACGTTTTATATATTTTTTCCATTGAGAAACTAAAATTAATATTAAAATAAATTCAACCAGCAAAATTATATATGTAAGCACATGTTTAAATTACAACAAACAAATATATTTTTCATATATTTGTAAATTATTTTTACAACTTATGAAACCATACATAATTCAATCAAAGGTCAATAACAATGTTGTGTTATCTGCAATATAGTCATGGTATAAGAATGTGAAAAGTTATTGGAAAAAAAGTTAATACAAGTAAAGAAGAAAGATAGAAAAAATTAATATAAGAGAAAAGACATAAATTTACCACTGAAGTTCCGAATTTTTAAAAAGACACCTTATGTTTGTGGTGTGTATTACCTCATGAAAGCATTTCCAATAATTATTAATACACCATTTTTACCTATTCTCAAAGTAGGTGTAATCTCACGTACTAAGGGAGCGTGAATGAAAAAAATACCCCCAAACAAATTTAAAAAATACATGTAGCAATATCGGAAGCCTCAATTTTCTAAAGAAACTCATGAAACATAAGATTTCTTGGTTAATTCCTTTTATGGTTGTTGTTGAAGAACAATTTCATTTTTCTGAACAAAAGACAACAAACGTAATTTTATTACTAAATCACCACTTAGACCAAATTGGACCAACTCTTCCAAAAAAATGGATATGAAAAAAAGATTACAAAACTATAGCTAATCTACATAAGCAAATGAACTGTCCAAACCTTTTCTAGGAGCGTCGCCCCTTTGCCAGACCTGTGTCAGAGAAGAATCAATTCCGTTTTCACAATGAATGAATTCAAGACATTAAAATGAACCAGTTCTCTCCACATACACTCTGGGCCACATACACTCTGGGTATTTTCAAGTTTCAGAAATACCGTGTATGAACGCCTAGATGGACACTTCTCCAACTGCTCCACCACATATCAATGACCTTCCTGTTAGGTATGTGTTGTAACCTCCTACTCTCTATTGAATCAATGATTTATTTTCTACTTCATATTCCTACCATGACAGGCTTAGGCCAATAGGGAGCTCATACTATTGCCACTATAGCAAGCAAAGGTGTAATCTCTTGGTAGATCTTGAATGGTAGCATTTTCCCATTCCATGCTTGCAACTAGTTATGACTTTTCCCTTCCATGCTTGCTACTTGTTATGAATTTTCTTGATCAAACCCGAAAATGACACTTCTTTTTCTTTCCATGGGTTATAGGACAACCCAATTAAATGATTGGGAACTTGCCCATTTCAAAACCAGCAATTGTCCTAACCTCATCCACCAGGGCATTCTCAACATTACAATTTATGAAAAACTCACTCTTTTATTTATTCACCAATTGTCAGAATGTAATTTATACTGAAGTAAGGTTGTAATAACCATTTGCACAGACTTCATGTCTGCTGATACAAAAATCATTGTATCATCTACATAAGCAAAAATATTTATCTGATCACTCTATTTGGGCATGCAAAAGCCAATAAAGTCAGGAACCTATTAAAATAAAAAATCTTGGAGAGCGGATGAATCTCCTTTTTTTACATGCCTTTGTTTCATGGAAAAACCCTCGTGCTTTACCATTAATTATGATTGAATACCAATTATTTGCAAGTAATCTCCATACCTTCTCTATAACATCAGTATCAAACCCCATCTTTTCAAAAACATTAATTAAAAAAAGTCCAGTTCACCCTGTAATAAATTTTGGCAATGAGAAATTTAATAACCACATTTACATGATTACCTCTACATCTAATTTCAGCATTAATCCCATGGCTAGAATCACAATTTAAGTAACATTTCTGCCTTTGACAAAGATGGATTGATTATTTAATATTAACTTAGGCACCGACTTCACCAATATATCATAAACTCTTCTAGATATTACTTTGTTTAGAAAATTACTAAGATTAATATGTCTCATATCAAATAAAGTTTGTACAAATTCTTTCTTTATCAGGAGAACTTAATTATTATGAGTAATAGAATTTTGGAGTGTAATACAATGGAATAATGCTTCACCACCTCAATAACATCTACCCCACCACTTCCCAAGCCTTCTAAAAGAGGTGACCTGTGAAGCCATCAGACCTACTACGACTATCCACATTTAATTTTAAAACCACTGTCTTAACCTCTTCAAGGATATGAAGTCATTTACCATTTCATTCTCATCATCATTATTCACAGGAAGAATATTATCCAATAAAATCAACTCTACCCCTGCCCTTCTACTTTAGAACTCATCTTGGAATAAAACCTCAAATTCTGCTGCAACAAAGGCCTCACCCTCAACCTACATATCATCAGAGTTTTTGATTTTTTTCAATTGTAACATCATCATCATCCCATTTACCAAGATCTAAATAAGCCTTGTGTTCTTTTCCCCTTCAATAAACCAATTGGATTCTAGATTTTTGCCTCCAATATTCTTCATCATATAATGTACATAAATCTTTAGTTCTTCCTGTGCCCTCTGAAGGATCATTCTATTCCTTGCAAATGGAGATACTACAAATAGCGTTTCATTGATTCTGACTATTTCTTCCCTAATGGTGAGCTTCTTGAAAATAACTCGAAATTTCTCCTTAATAAACATACATAAACTTTCCTTAGTCTTCTACATTTTTTCTTCAAAGTGATGAATACATCACTCTCTCCTGACACCCAGTTGTTACTTACCACCTCCCAAGCAATCCTCTTTTTTTGTCAAGAATTTTATGAATTTGAAAGATTTATGAATCATCTTCTCTTTACCACCACTATGGAGAAGAAGTGGAGCATTATTAGACCCACCCCTACTAGATGAGCCACCTCAGCTTCCCCAAAGGTACTTCAATGTGAGCATTGACAAAAAAGTCTATTAAGACTTTCAAAGATACACTCTTAGTCAGTTCGTCCATTCCACCACATATAAGGATTACCTATAAAATTGTAATCTAGAATTCCAAAACAGTTTACAAAGAATGCGAAGTCCTCATATTCTTGAGGGTATTTATGAAACCACCAACCTTCCCCTTCTCATGCAATATTACATTAAAATCTCCTTCAATAAACAAAGGGAGAGTCATAGATAAACTTAGGCAGTAGATGTCATCCTACAACCCCTGCCTATCATTAGCATCACACTTTGCATAAACTGCAATGGTGATTACAGTTTGACCATTTTTCTTGAAATGCAACTTTAATGATATTTGTTGTGCACTGTAAGAAATGAACCCCACATTTACATGCTTTTGAAAAAATATTGTAGCTCCACCATGATTTTAATGTTTCTATTTTAGGTTTAGTTAGTGGTGATACTCCTACAATTGTCAGAATCCTATTCTCTGTTATCTCATTTATTTCTTCCTATTTATTTTCATTTACAACTATCTCTCAATGTGATTTCTCATTGTTGAATCTATCCTCTTTGCCTTCAAACTTCTGTGAGACAATGTTATGTAACACCTGAACTGAAGATATTGTTGTACTAACCCTAAAAATGGATATGCTATCTAATGTTGAATGTATCTAGAATGCCTATGATTAGACCGGGTTCACACTGGTTGATGCGCGTTGAACCAGACCTCTGAACACTTACAACTGCCAAGCCAACTAACTTGGCGAGTTAGTTGATCTATGAAAGGTTGGGTCCATCCTTGTAGGGCTCCCCAATATAAAGATTTACCCGGATAGGTTTTTAGCGGATTTCAAAAGGGGAAATCTTAAGATTTGAGAGTCTAGGGTTAATTCTTTTTCCAGGATAAGGGTAGTATCGTAATTAAACTAAATATATAATTAATTTTTTAATTAATAAGGTTGAGGGATATTTTTTAGATAGAGGGCAGAAAATAGGCACTTATAGTGAAGTCTTGCTCCACCCGGGTTCGAACCTAAGTGGAAACAATGAATTAAATTTATTTTAATGTATGTTGGTAAATTAATGTAAGTAATTAATATTTATTATTTGTTAGCTGATTTAAAATAAAAGATAAATCAGATTTTTTATCAATTAATAAAACCTTATTTAACTATGTCCTAAACTAGACTCCTAAGCCTAATAAAACTGTCACGCTCTCACGTCTATCTCCTTAACATTCATGATAATTCTCTCTTCTCTTTCAAGTTCTCTCTGCAAAAATAACTTCAAATAAAAAAAAGATAAACCAAGTTCTTCACACTTGAAGAACTCACCACGAAAGATAATATCAAACAACAAATCAATCACGAAGGAAAAGAGAAAGTTTTCTGTCGAGTTTGGTGTTGAACTTTTGGTGTTAGACGTGTGTTTGGGGGAGTTCTTTGGGAAGCAAGTCGAGGTTCGAACGTCAAAAAGGTATGGGTTCGCTTCTATCTTGGTCTCTTTCCCAAGAGACCCCTAAGGTTCAGATGAATCTATTCCGAAAACTATGGTTGTTCCCTGTTGCATGTCCCTGTCACTAACTCCCATTGAATCATAGGTTGGTTATGTTTGCTATTAGAAAACTAGGAACGAAACGTGTTTGGGTGATGATTATGTGTTTATATGTATGTTCAGAATTATGTGACATAAGCTAATGATTTATGAAAACTTAATTACGTGTGTTTGGGTGTGTTGTCGTTGCTATTGGTCACAATTTAGGACTTCAAATGGCATGTTAGTTCTTTGTATTTCATGTACAAATGTTTATGTAAATCGTGATGTTCATATGAGTTGAAATGTGTCTGATTTGAGTAATAATCTATTGTTTAACTGAATCCAAAAAAATGCACCTAAGAACATATTAAATGAACTATAAATTATCCAACAAATATACGTATAAATGTTGTTGAGAGTGAGCTGAAACGTGAAAAAAATTTCAGCAACTTGTAATTGGTTTCAGCTAAAAATGGATGAACAAATCTGAAATTTTAAATGAGTGTAAATTTGGTGAGGTCATTAGGGATCGAACCCGAGACCTCACCAGTGAAAAACACTATAATACGTAAATGAAGAAATGGGGTTAAGGGTATTCGAACTTGGGTTCTCTTTGCTGGAAGATAAAATATGAAAATAAGAATTAAGAGGAGTGGGATTCAAACCCACAATCTCGCGGTCAAGTTTAAGGAAAAATGAAAAGAAAATAAGTGTGGGGCGTGGGAATCGAAACCACAACCTCTAGGAGAAAAAAGAGAATTAAAAGAAAAATAAAGTGAGGCTATGGGGTTTAAATCCCACACCCTCATGGTCAACTCAAAAAAGTTAAGGAAAAAGAAATAAAAAAATAAAAGGGGTTGTGGGGGTTCGATCCCACAACTCCTCGGCCAAGGAAGAGAAATTTAAAGGAATGAAATTAAAAGGAAACGAAGGTATTGGTGGTCGATTGTGGGTCCCCAAACCGTGTGGACCAAAATAAAATAAATGAAAAAAATGTAAGTGTTGTCCAAGGGATTCGAAACAGGGTTCCCTTTCCCAAATAACATTTCGATACATAATTTATACCTGAATTAAATAATCAAGAATAATGCTGCCTTCTTAGATCGAAATAGAGATCTTAGCATACATACAAGATGCATAAGTCTTGTACCACATAATCTTAGGAATATATGAATCACATAAACGAACTATGAACGAAGCCTCATGGCTTGTAGGTTTAGACCCATAATTCTAGCATACATTTCGAAATAAGCGAACCTAAGATGTATATAATGAAATGATGTAACCCTAGAAGGGTTAAGTAAGAGTGTAAAACACACTAAATGACCAAGTCCATTAGCACATGATGAAATGATGAAATGAACAATGAAATAATGAACCCTACAAGGGTTAAGTAAGAGTGTGAAACACACTAAATGTCCAAGTGCATTGGCATATGATGAAATGAACATTCGCGTAATAACGGGTGAGTAATTATGAATACCAAATGTGCTAAACTTAATGAATGTTGGGGAAACATGATAAGAGGATAATGTAAAAGATGAGAACAATCACAAATGATCCTAAGTAAATGTTATCAAAACATACTCACCTATTAGAGTGTAAAGTTAATGAAGAGACCAGTCTTTATGAACACTCTAATGAAAGTATTGAGATTGATATACACTTAATACTAATGATAAGATGAGAAATCATATGTTGAGATATGATGTCCTCATACTAGAAGTCAGCTTCCTTGACGTATGAGTTTAATGTAATGAAACTTTATACAGAGCACTGATAGACTAGATATGAGCAGTGATGCTTTATTTTGTGAAGAGAGGAGGTTCACGTAACTATCATGAGATGAGATTTTTCGGCATGCCAGGTATGGGTCTCCTTATGTCTCCTAGTCTTTGAACCTACACATCCAAAATAGGAATCTAACAGGGTGCAATCCCCTATATACGCTTGCATGTTTTTTGTCACTTTAGCTGGTGATTCAACATATTTTCATTTTTGGACAGACACTTGATTTCATGAAGCTCACATGATCTACGTCGGTTAAAGTTAAAGTTCCACATGAATGAATGAGGCCAGCCTCAAATGATGCACATAATGAAATGAACGATACTAAAGGTGGTAGGATATAATAATCAAGAGGTGAGCAAGACTCAAGTAATGACACTAGGTCATTGTTGATCATTGCATAGTGATCCCGATGAAATTCTTAAACGACATCCTAGGTATACAGTGTTCACACTAGCCTATGAGTGAAATTAAATGAAGTACGTATAAATGAATGAAGCGGACTCTGTGTTTGCTAAAGAAGGCTCCCTAGATGAGGTCCCATAAGTTGAGCCCTCATTTTCGGGATGTCTTGATGTATGGTCCACTATTCCAAGTTCTCATGGAATATTAACAATTAATACGAAAAAAGTTATGTGTTATATGCAATATTTTATGTGCTATGTAAAAGACGTTATGTTATGTGTGCAATATGATAAGTATGATAATGCATGTTACTCTCATGGCATGACTTTCCTAATTAAAATTTGGCAACTCCATTGAATTTCTTAATTGAAATTTGGCAAGTCCACTAACTTGTCTTTCCATAATAATGTTGTTAGGAAAGATTTGTTCTTACTCATGCATGTCATTGGTGTGTGTTTTCATATACCTATACTTAGTACAAGTGTGTAATAATCCCATACAATTTTACAATTTTAGGTGCAGGCATAGGTTGAAGCTAGAGCATACAAGTTGATGTTGCAGCTATCCGGACGTGGATCTTTCATTTGGAGTTTTAAAGCCCTCATGCTTTTGAGGATATCTATCGTTATTATCTAGATTAGATGTAGGCTATAGCTAGTGTAGAATGTTCCACTAGTGTTTCATTCCACTTTTGTCCAGACTTTGTATTGGTGCCGTTTTGGCAAAAATATGTTAATGAAATTATGAACTATTTCTTTCATTTGATTATCTCTATATTAGATGGTTGATTTGTTAATATTTATGAGTTTATGTATAATTTCATATATGAATGTGAGGTAACAAAAAGTTCACATTTTCCGCTAAAATTAACCTAGGTGATGTAAGTATGAGATATGTAAGCTTGTCTGCGACCTCTTAGAGGTCAACGACGCCGGTATCGTCTGAGGTCTACATTCTGGACCTGACAAAGTTTGTATTAGAGAACTACGTTAAATTCTGAGGATAATAAGTTCACATCAACCACATTGATTTGTTTCTAAGTAATAATAGTGAAGTTTACTACTATCCTGAATTAGAGATTGCATGATGCATACGAAAATTTCCTTTCTTCTGATCTTTTCGTGCCTTTACTATTCAATGATTTTATTGGTGTTATGAGCGTGTATAATATCAATCCTTGTTATTTTTAAGAAAATGTATATTAGGAGAACAATTGGTCAAATGAAAGGATGAGCAGCTGCTAGGGGCAATCATGTTCAACCCAAGGCTCTAGTTGAAGGAGTGGCTATGCCAGTTAATACTGTTGGATTGACTGATGCTGAGGAGAGGGCATCTCTAGACCAAAAGGCACAGGACATCAATATGAATGCCTAGGCCATGACTAACCAGGTCAACTGGCAGAATGCTCATAGGGAGAACCCGCAAGTTCGCAGTATGGCGGACTGGCTAAGAGAGTTTATGAGGATGAATCTGCCTATTTTCATAGGGTCTAAGACTTCTGAGGATCCTGAAGAGCTTGTGGATGAGGTGCATAAGATATTGGTGGATATAAAGGCCACATATACTGAGAAAGCAGAGTTGTCTTACTATCAACTTAAGGATGTTGCAGAGACTTAGTGCAAGATATGGAAAGATAGCCGACTTTTGGGCGGAGTTTCGGTCTCTTGGGAGTTGTTTAAGACAACCTTTACACATGGTGGAGGAGTTTATCAACCTAAGCAGGGATCCATGACAATCAGGGAGTATTCACTATCCAAGTATTCTACTTCCCTTGCTAACCGCAGGGATGAGATGAGCAGGTTCCATATAGGAATCAACGGAGATTTAGAGGAGTGTCGGTCTCTGATACTCCACGATAACATGGGCCTCTCCAAGTTGATGGTACATGTCCAACAATTAGAGGAAAGCCAAAAAAAAGGGAGGCATTTGTTATTCTATGAGTCGTAAGACTCAAGATTAGGAAGTTCCTAGTAATGGAGGCAACATAAACAACTTTGGTATCTGTGAGAAGCCCAGATTCAAAAAGGGGAAACAGTGTTCACGGAAATCTAACTCTCAGAGGAGTACAACACCTAGAGGAGGAAGACCCGAGGCTAGGAATGGAGGTGACATACAGCGTTCCAGAAAGGATTGTGCTAAGTGTGTACATGCTCACAATGGTGTAGACAGGGCACTAGTGCCTACTTCGATTGCGGTAAGAGTGGGCACATTTTTAAAGACTGCCCATAGAAGAGAGGTTAGGCTTGAAGTCAAGCTCAGCCTAGGCCTAATCCATAGGATGCAGCAGCAGTCGAGCCTCCTAAGAGGAATAGGTTCTACACCCTTAACGGCAGGGAGGAGCACGAGAAGTCCACTGATGTGGTAACAGGTATGCTGCCACTATTTTCAACTTCTATTTATGCTTTACTTGATCCAGCGTCTACGCTTCCTTTGTAACTCCTTTGCTTGCTCTCACTTTTGAGATATTGCCTGAAGTTCTGCATGATCCTATAGTGGTTAGTACACCTTTAGGAGGAAATGAAAGAACTGATAGAGTATACAAGGATTGCCTAATAGTTGTAACTGGTAAGACTATATGCACATACTTGGTTAAGTTACCCAAGTATGATTTTGATGTTATTCTTAGCATGGAGTGGCTTCATAGTTATTATGCTTGTATGGACTGTCGTAGTAGAGTTGTAAGATTTCATTTCCCTAATGAAAAAGATCTAGTCTGGGAGGAGTACAGCTCGAGTTGTACTAATCCCTTGATTTCGAACTTTAAGGCTAATACTCAGTGCCTGTAGTGAATGAGCTCCAAGATGTATTTCCTGATAATTTTCCTAGAGTTATTCCCCCTCGAGATATTGACTTTGGTATCAACTTAGAACCTGATACTAAACAAATTTCAATTCCTTCTTAGAGAATGGATCAAACTAAACTCAATGATTTGAAGGTGCAGCTAAAAGATCTCACTGATAAGGGTTTCAATCAGCCGAGCATCTCCCCTTGGGGCGCTCAAGTATTGTTTGTGAAAAAAGAAAGATTGAACCCATAGAATATGTACAGATTATCGGCAGCTCAACAAAGTCACTATCAAGAAGAAGTATCCACTTCCAAGAATAGATGACTTTTTCGACGAACTCTAAGGGTCTAGTTTCTTCTCGAAGATTGATCTTCGTTTATGGTACCATCAGCTTATGTTTAGGGATGAAGATGTTCCAAAGACAGCCTTTCGTACCTGTTATAATCATTACGAGTTTCTAGTTATGTCATTTGGTCTCACTAATGCACCTGCTGCATATATGGATCTCATGAACTATGTTTTCCATGAATACCTTGAGTTTTTTGTAATAGTATTCATTGATGACATTCTCATCTACTCAAAGAACAAGGAAGAGCATGAAAAACATTTGAGACTAACCTTGCAGGTACTAAGAAAACAACAGATGTATGCCAACTTCAGCAAGTTTGAATTCTGGCTTAGATCAGTGACCTTCTTGGGTCATGTTGTGTCGGACAAAGGTGTGGAGGTAGATCTCAGGAAGACTGAGGTTGTTAAGAACTAGAGAAAACCTCTTACTCCCACAGATATTCATAGCTTGTTGGGATTGGCTGGTTATTATTGCAGGTTCGTGGAGGGTTATTCTTCCATTGCTGCCTCACTGACAGCTTTTACTAAGAAGAAAGCCAATTTTGAATGGATGGAGGCTTATGAGAAGAGTTTTCAAGAGCTCAAGGATAGACTCACTTCAGCCCTGGTCCTTACTTTGCGTAATGTGTGGTGAGAATTACACTTTGTATTGTGATGCATCTAGGGTTGGTTTGGGCTATGTTTTTATGCAGGGTGGTAATGTGATAACTTATGCGTCCAGACAACTCAAGGTTCATGAATAGAATTATCCATATCATGAGCTCGAGTTTGCCGCTGTGGTATTTGCACTAAAATTATGGAGGCACTAGTTGTATGGAGTTCATGTGGATGTGTTCACAGATCACAAAAGTCTTCAGTATGTGTTAATACAGAGGGAGTTGAATCTACATCGGCGGAGGTGGTTCGATCTGTTGAAGGACTATGACATGAATGTCCACTACCATCCAGGTAAGGCTAATGTTGTAGCTGATGCTTTGAATAGGATGAACAACAGAAGTACAAAAGACGTTGAGGATGAGAAGAAGAATTGGTGAAATATATACATGGACTGGCCTGACTAGGTGTGCTGTTAGGTGACTCTACTAGTGGGGGTGTTTCAGTTCATCCTAGTTCTGAATCATCCTTATTAATTGAATTCAAAGAGGGTCAGCATCTTCATCCTGTGTTGATGGAGATGAGAGACTTAATGTTGGTAAAGTTAAATGAGTCTTTTGCATTGGGAGATGGCGGCATACACAGGTACCAGGAGAGGCTGTGTGTACAAGATGTGGAAATTCCAGGACCAGAATCATTTCAGAGACCCATGGTTCCAAATACTCCATACATCCAGGTTACACCAAGATGTATCATTATCTTACAAAGATATATTGGTGGGATGGCATGTAGAAGGACATTGCTGATTATGTGGCCAAGTGTCCTAATTGTCAACAGGTTAGTGAAGTCTTGCTACACCCGGGTTCGATGCTATGTGGAAGCAATGAATTAAATTTCTTTTAATGTAATTTGGTAAATTAATGTAATTATTAATATTTATTATTTACTATGTGAATTAAAATAAAAGGGAAATAAGATTTTTTTAACAATTTAATAAAACCTTATTTGACTAAGTCCTAAACTAGACTTCTAAGCCTAATAAAACTCTCCATCTCTCACGTCTATCTCCTCAACCTTCACGATCATTCTCTCTTCTCTTTCACATTCTCTCTTAAAAAATATCTTCGAAGAACAGAAAGACAAACCATGTTCTTCACAGTTGAAGAACTCAACACAAAATATAGAAACAAACAATGAAATCATGAGGGTAGGCAAAGAGAAGGTTGTCTGTCGAGTAAGGTGTTGAACTTTCAGTGTTGAACGTGTGTTTGGAGGAGTTCTTTGGGTAGAAATTCTATATTCAAATGTCAAAAAGGTATGGGTTTTATTCTCTCCTTTTCCTTTTCCCAAGAGACCCCTAAGGTTCAGACGAATCTATTTCGAAAACTATGGTTGTTCCCTGTTGCATGTCCCTGTCACTAGCTCCTATTGAATCATAGGTTGGCTATGTTTGTTGGTAGAAAACTAGGGATGAAACGTGTTTTTGTGATGATTATGTGTTTATATGTATATTCGAAATTATGTGACTTATGTTAAGGATTTCCTAAAATGTAATTACGTGTGTTTTGGTGTGTTGTCGTGGCTATTGGTCACGATTTAGGACTTGAAATGGCATGTTAGTTCATTGTATTTCATGTACAAATGTTTATGTAAATCGTGATGTTCATATGAGTTGAAATGTGGCATATTTGAGTTATAATATCTTGGTTAAACGAATCAATGAAAATGTTTCTCAGAACGTATTATGATATATGAATTACCCTATGAATTTACCTATAAATGTTGTTGAATTGACAAAAAATCCAGCAACTTGTTAGATTGGTTTCAGCTAAACATGGATGAACAAATCTGAAATTTTAAATGAGTGTAAATTAGGTGGGTCATTTTGGATCGAACCTGAGACCTCTCCCATGAAAAACACTATAAAACGTAAATGAAAAATGGGGTTAAGGGGATTCAAACTTGGGTTCTTTTGGATAGAAAATAAAACATGAAAATAAGAATTAAAAGGAGTGGGAATCGAACCCACAAACTCTTGGTCAAGTTTAATGAAAAATGAAAAGAAAATAAGTGTGAGGCGTGGGGTTGAACCCACGACCTCTAGGCGGAAAAAGAAAACTAAAAGAAAAATAAAGTGAGGCTGTGGGGGTTCGATCCCGCATCCTCATGGTCAACTCTAAAAACTCAAGGAAAAATAAAATAAAAAAAAAGGGGTTGTGGGGTTCGATCCCACAACCCCTCTCCTAGGGAAGAAAGATTTCAAAGGAAAGAAATTAAAAGGAAATGAAGGTGTTGTGACTTCATCTAAGGTCCCCAAACCCTGTGGACCAAACTAAAATAAATGTAAAAAATGTAAGTGTTGTCCAAGGGATTCAAAACCGGGTTCCCTTGACCGAATTTCGTATTGATACAGAAGTCATACATTAAGTAAATATTCATGAATAAGGTTGCCACTTTAGATCGTAATCGAAATCTTGGCATACATACAAGATGCATAACTCTTGTATTATATAATCTTAGGAAGATATGAATCACATAAACGAACTATGAACGAAGCCCATGACTTGTATGTATAGACCCATAAGTCTAGCATACATTTTAAAATAAGTGAGCCTAAGATGTATGTAATGAAATGATGTAACCATAGAAGGGTTAAATAAGAGTGTAAAACACACTAAATGGCCAAGTGCATTGTCACATGATGAAATTAACATTGAAATAATGAAATGAACAATGAAATGATGAACCCTAGAAGGGTTAAGTAAAATTGAGAAACACACTAAATGGCCAAGTGCATTGTCATATAAAAAAATGAACATTGACGTAGTAAATGGGTGAGCATTATGAAGAGAAAATGTGCTAAAGTTAATGAATGTGGTGGCAACATGATAAGATGCTAATGTAAAAGATGAGAGCAATCCCAAATGAGCCTAAGAAAATATTACAAAATTGTACTCACCTATGAGAGTGTAAAGTTAATGAATATACCAATCTCTATGAACACTCTAATGAAAGTATTGAGATTAATATACACTTAATACTAATAATGAGATGAGAATTCATATATTTATCTTTGATGTCCTCACACTAGAATTCAGTTTCCATGACGTATGAGTTAAATATAATGGAACTTTATACTGAGCACCGATAGACTAGCTATGAGAAGTGATGCCTTCTTTCGGGAAGGGCAGAGGTTCATGTAACTCTCATGAGATGAGACTATCCTGCATATGTTGGGTATGGGTCTACTTATATATCCTAGTTATTTAACCTATACTACAAATATAGGGATCTAGCAGGATTCAATCCCCTATGTACGCTAGCTTGTTTTGGGTCACTCTGGCCGGTGATCCACTTCTTTTTTGTTTGGGGAAGACACTAGATTTCATGATGCTCACATGATCTGTGTCGATTATAGTTAAAGTTCCCCATGGATGAATGAGGACAACCTCAAATGATGCACATAATGAAATGAACGATACCAATGATGTTAGGATAGGATAATCAAGATATGGTCTAGACTCAAGTAATAACATTAGGTCATTCTTGATCATTGGACACCGAACCCGATGAAAGTCATAAACTACATCCAAGGTATAGCTGGTGCTCACACTAGCCTATGAATAATATGAAATAAAGAACGTATGAATGAATGAAGCACACTCTGTGTTTACTAAAGAAGGATCCTAGTTGAGGTTCGATATGTTGAGCCCTCATTTTTGGTAAGTATTGATGTCAAGTCCACGATTCCAAGGTCTCATGGCATATGAACGAATAATTTGAAAAATTTTATGTGATATATGCAATTTGTTATGTGCTATGTGTAAGATGTTATGTTTTTTGTGCAATATGATAAGTATGATGAAGCATGTTACTGTCATGGCATGACTTTCCTAATCCATATTTGGCAAGTCCACTAACTTTCCGAATCCAAATTTGGCAAGTCAACTGACTTGACTTTCCATAATCATATTGTTAGAAAAGAGGTTTTCCTTATCATGCATGTCATTTGTGTGTGCTTGCATATACCCATACTTAGTACACGTGTGTACTTATCTCATACAATTCTACAATTTAAGGTTTAGGCACATGTTGATGCTAGAGCTTACAGGTTGGCATTTCAACTATCTTGACGTGGAACTTTCATCCGAACTTGGTAGGCCCTCATGATTTCAAGGATGTCTACCGTTATTATCTAGCTTAGATGTAGGTTATAGCTAGTGGAGCATGTTCCTTTACTATTTCTTTCCACTTTCGTTCAAACTTTGTATTGATGCCATTGGCAAAAATACGTTAATGAAATTATGAATCGTTTCTTTCATTTGATTTACTCTATATTAGATGGTTGATTTGTCAGCATTTATGATTTTTAAATAGAATTTATTCTATGAATGTGAGGTAGAAAAAGTTCAAATGTTTTGCTAAAATCAACCTAGATAAAGTAAGTATGACGTATGTAGGCTTGTCTGCGACCTATGAGAGGTCAACGACGCCGGTCTCGTCTGGTGTCTAGATTCAGGTTGTGACAAATTTATTGAAGATTGATAGAGAAGTAAATTTTTTTATAGTGTCTGACAACCTTGTACTTGAGTAACTAATTGATATGTTCCTCTCTTCTTCTTTATGACTTCATTTGGATCATTAATTTGAAGAGGTATTTCATAAAATACCTTTGTTAATATCTGATTTATTTTTGTGCCCTTCATTTATTATATATGCTCTTCAACATCAATGTCGACTAACAACTGTGTTTAAGGTTCCTCTTGACTTATATTATCAAATAGAACTATGGTGGATATAGAATTGTTGTCATCTTTGTTCAATTCATCATTCATAGCTGGAGAATATTTTGTAACACTATTATTTTTAGGACATCGCTAGTGCGTTTCATTCCTCATTAATGTGGCACTCATCACTTTGCCCTGCGTTTGTACTTGCGAGTTGTTTTTTTGGAAGCATAATATTCTGAAGTATGCTGCCTATCACTTCTCCTCAGTTGAATATTCCTCATGTTGCAACACATAAAATTGGTACTCAGAAGTGACTTATCAGTGGCTCCTCTATTATTTTTCCATTATGATCATTAAACCATCTATTAGACGTAGTCCATTTAGTGAATACAACCCACCCATTGATGAATCTCCTTTGAATGGGAGTTTTACTAGTTGCATTTGCATTACAAGACTCCTCTGCAAAGTTTTTGTCAACTTCTTCTCTTTCAGTTTTGGATTTAAGCTTCTATATTCTATTTCCTCATGACACTGCAGGTTACAAGTGTGACAGTACTTTGGAAACATGTCATATTGTATTTCAACAGACATACTCCTAGATTCATTTATTTTCTTATTGAACACCTCAATCTCTACCAGTTTAGGTAATTTAGGCGACAAGGACACTTTTACATTAACCCTTTCACAACTTGGTTAAGTCTTATTAGTAGTAGTTGAGTCCAATTTAATAGGTTTAGCCACTATCGATGCTAGAGAGAATAGTGATTCTTTCTCCAAGAAAATGGGAAGCAGATCTGGAACCGAAATTCAGGACATAGCTTTTGTTATTTCCTGCTCTGTCATAAAATTTGTATCGTAAATCAAACTTCTGATTTAATATGCTATACCTTCTTTTGCTGTTATGTAATGGATTTTTTTCGAGAAAATGTTGACGCAATCCTCCATTAGATTACAAGGTATCAAGATGTACATATTTCTCAACAATCCTATTTGGCAATATACTTTCAATTTCCATTCTTTAGGAATAAGGGTGTTTTATTCTTTTAGCTTTGGTCATCCATAGGAAAACTTTTTGAACCTCCTCCTCTGTCCATGTGATTCTTTGTAAACCTTCATTGTATCCAATAGGTCACACCACCAATTTTTGGTTTGCCGATTTGTTGCCTTGCAGATTCTTAGAAGGTTTAACTAAATAAATATATTTCATCATAGTGTTGACCATCCGTTCCTGACCAATTAATTTGTGATCATCCGTTCCTGACCTATTAATTTGTCATTCTCCTTAGAAACATATCTATTTTCAATCGCATTATGTTTGAGTTAAGGGAAGTTGTTGTAATAAGATATTAAGGTTGACTGCTCACCATCATTATCCTAAGGACTAGCTGGATTTGCGATGCTTGAGATTGTAATTCCACATCGTCTAGGGTTTAGGGGAGTCGTCGTACCCTCTCTATTTTAAAATGTTAAAGTTGATTTTGAATCATAGTAAGAATTATAAAATATTTTATATGATTCCTATGTGAAAATCTTTATCATGATGTAAATGTGAAAATGAAGGATTCCACAATAATCTCATATCCAAAATCTTCCATTTTCCACCACTACAAAACTCTACCTTAGGTCATTCCATCTTCATCTTCTGCAAAAACAACAAAAAAATAGAGCTATAAAATAGAGCTATAACGTAATGAGTCCATAAATTGGACTCATTTGAAACTATATTTTTATATAAATAGTGTACTTAAATACTTGTCTTGTCTCAATTACGAATGAATAACCTTGAATTACAGGTATTTTGAGTTTGAGGAAAAGCATGGACACTACTTAGAAAAAAGTAGAAAAATAACAAAGAAATGAAGGCGTGAGGATTGTAGAGTCCTATTAGAGACTTGCCGATAGCTGTGACTATCGCCTTTATTCCAATGTGCTGAGTTTTGAAGGAAAGGATCAAATCGATGGAGAATAGGAGCGGTTGGCGGCATCACTGAGAAGTTCTGTGAACCAATACCTTATCGCTCGTTGATGCAGAACACGAAGATGCTTGGATTAAGCGCAAGATGACAATGAAGTTGCTAGAGGGTGAATCACTGAATAGTTTGCTGATTCGGAGTTACGACATCGTATTATCCACCGCAACACAGATCTGTGAAAACTATGAATACATCTAAAGTGTTTTAGATTCATATCAATTATTATCAAACATTTAGTAAATTAATAGGTATTTTTATCAGTTTCTGAGCTCTATGTATGAGAGAGTTTTTGGAGAAGAACCTGAAGACCAAAAGGGTTACATCTCAAAGGATTTGGAGTTGAGTCTCATGGATTCTTCATTCTTGGCTTGTAATATGACTTAAATCTTCTTACCCATTTTAATTCAAGCTAATTTAGGCCTAAATTTTGATCTCTTGATGTGTGGCTAAAAAATCTCAATTCTTGGGGTTTGACTTAGCGAATAAGGATTAAGATTGTTGTTGGGTATTTATAGCTAACAGATTAGTAGTTTAATTGTGTTTTCATTCAGTAGTTGTGGCTGAATATAATAAATTTGTTGTGGAAAATACAAGTTTAGTTATGTGTATTAGTCTTACTTGAGAGAGAAGTTGTTAAATTAAGACTACTAGATTTATGGCCAGTTGGAGTGGGATGACATGAGTCTCAGTCAAAAGAGTGAGCCCTAGTGTCATTCCCACACACTCAGCACGAGATATTGAGTGGGTTAAAGCGTAGGTTGGTCTTTATGCTTCTAGTGGGTGGCTTAGTGGAACCCATCAGAAACAGAGTAAGTTCCTCGATAGAGAGCTATCTCCTTTAAAACTTTGCCTAGCTACAATTATTATTTAATGTCTTATCTAAGGCATGTGACCAACGATTTAGCTTAACCCGTATTTCCGATCACATCCAATGGATTCCCCCTCGCTTGATTTAGTAGTCGTGTTTTTTTCATTGTTTTATTACAAGTGATAAAACCCATTGGTGTTTGATGCTTGCGTCACCCCATCTTTAATTTAAAATGCTTTGATTCGATAACAGCTAGTGAGAATTTAATCTTTTACGTTTTCTATTAATTCTCAAAACCACACCTGTCGAAACGATCCCAACCCTTGATTGGATTACTATACTATGGTACGATCATCGACACTTGCATTGAAAGTTGTTTCTTTGATGACGTCGCCACACAATGGTAGTACTCTAAAAGAATCCATCAATTAAATTCAAAAATTATCTCAATGACTTTTAATTCTTTCCTCAACAATGCAAAAACTTATCATGATCATTTTCACAAACAATTTATATCTATTACACCCAAATTAGTTAATGAACTCATTTATATTGATGTTTTTGAGTATGTACTAACAGCTTGTTTTGTATTTTTCTACTTGAGACAGAAGATTTTAAGGTTTGAAATGTGAGTGAGTTAGTATTTTATCCATTCAATTATTAAATCAGTATGAAAAATAAGATTACATTATTTTATTGGAGGTGAAATGCATGCACAAGCAATGACATTACAAAAGATGCATAAAGGGTGTATTTATAGTTGTTGAAGATATTTTATGGGGTAATAGGACACCCACAAAGTTATGGTGTCTTTTGAAAAATGTGGGAAAACATCAGTTATGACTTTACACCACTTTGTCGAAATGGTCTGGTGGACTTTATACTTGCATCAGTTTGTATTTTGAACCCTTCTTCTTATATATTTGTCATTTGGACCCTTAGGCTTAATAAAACACAATATATCATACACTTCTGACCATTGACCACGCTTATGTGGCTTTAAGATAGCTGAATTGGCGAAAGTGTGTGATTTCACACTCCTTAAGGCAAGTGAATGATATTTTTGGGTCAAAATAAATAAAAATTATATAATAAATAAATTTTAAAAAACAATTAATTAAAATTTCCTTCTTCTTCACCAAATATATCTCATCCTTTTCACCATTTTCATCCCAAAACTAAGGAAAAGCCATCACCACTGTCATCACCAATTTTGTCGGCAAATTCGATAAACTCTCTCCCTCACCTGTCCACATCTCCACCGCACACCATCACCATTTTCCTTTCCTCGTCCAACCTCCACAAAATCAACAACCTAACTCATATCACCACCATATCTGACCGAAAAACCTCTTCACCGCCATCACTTTGAACCCTTACTACTTCGTTCTTCTCTAGAATGACCAGTGATGCCTCTCATTCCCTTACTCCACTATAAAATAGTGGTCTCCGGTGATTGGATGTATGAAGGTTTCATATTTTTCCATTATATTTCACCAAGATCTTCACAACTTTTTCTATCATTTGACAAACATATCAATAGATCAAAAAAAAAACACATAAAAACATGTGAAAATGCAAAACATGAAATTGGAGTAATGAAGTTGAAGAAAAGGTTGAATAGAAAATGGTGAATTAATACTCTAAAAATAAATTAAGATTTTATTATTTATTTTTATTAAATAATTTTGATTGATAATTTTTTTAAAATAGTTATGAAATAATTATGACATGGCATTAATATATATCAGGTGGATATGACATGCCATTTATGTGAAGGTGAGTGAGCTACACACATGGTCAAATGGGTTTGAAAATATCATCTTTGTTAGGTTCAGGGGTCCATATGACAAAAGGCTAAGAGGAGTATCCAAAATACAAACTAAGACAAGTACGAGGGTCCACCAGACCATTTCGCCCACAACTTTACATGTTTCTCTTATTATAATTACTAGCATAATTCATAATACTATAACTAAATATTATCAAAGGATATAACAAAGATAATTTATAATGTCATATTAAAGAATCATAGTGCAATAAAACAATTTGTTTATTTAGATAGATAAATAATTTTTTGTTTAGTGTATGAGAAAACTGATAATCAAACTTTGCATGTTAAATGTTTCGGTGCGTTGCACGTTAGTTACATATTAATTGATGATAATTTTGTAATATCGTCGCACGACACAGGACCCTTGATTACTTAGACTTCATCATGATGTAAGGCCTCAACAACTTCATGCACACTCTCTACATGTCCCAAGTAGATCTTTATCCGTTTTTAGTTGACCGTGAACTTTGCAACCTCCTTGTTCTCCAAATCTACCAATCCATGTGGAAACTCTTTAGTGATAAGGAAAGTCCTGGTCTACTTGGACTTGAGTTTTCCCAGAATTAAGTGTAGCCTAGATTTGAATAGAAGCACCAAATCAGCAACTGCAAATTCTCGCTTTTCAATTCTTTGGCCATGATACTTCTTCATATTCTCCTTGTATATGGATGAACTTTCATAGATCTTAAGGCCAAAATCATCAAGCTCATTCAACCCATTTTATCTTTCTTCTGCCGCATTAGTCAAATCCATCTTTAGTTTCTTCATTGCCCACATCCCCTTGCGCTCAAATTCGACCTGCATGTGACAAGCCTTTCCATATACAAGTTTGTATGGATACATACCTATGGGAGTCTTATATTCAATTTGGTATGACCAAAGATCATCATCAAGCATCCTTGACCAATACATTCTATTAGCATTCACCATTTTTGCCAGGATTTGCTTGATCTCACGATTGGAAACCTCAACTTGCATGCTAGTCTATGGATGATATGGGGTAGCCACATTATGGAGAACATCATATTTCTCCGAAATCTCTTTGAATAATTTATTACAAAAGTGAGAGCCACCATCAATAATAATTTCCCTAGGTGTACCAAATCTAGAGAAGATATTCTTTTTCATGAATGTGGTGACATACTTTCCTTCATTGTTGGGAAGCACAATTGTTTTCACCCATTTTAACAGATAGTCGACTGCCACAAGTATATACTTCATCCAATGAGCACTCACAAATAGGCCATAAAATCAATGTCCCATACATCAAACAACTCAATCACCTGAATAAGATTTATAGGGAGTTCTTGCCTCTTCGAATTTCCTCCATCTCGTTAACACTGATCACATGATTTGGCGAATTCATGAGAATCTTGGTTAATGGTTTGCCAATAGTACCCACACTACAAGATCTTATGCCCGGTATGAATACCACTATGGTGCCCACCCACTGGCGAGGAATGACATGTCTCCAAAACACTCAAAATCTTTACCTTATGTACACAACAATGAATAATACCATTGACAGAAATCTATAATAAGTAAGGCTCATTAGAAAATAACCTTTTAACATCATACATGAACTTTTTCCTCTGGTGGAAGGTTAAGTCTAATGGAACTATATTACTTGCCATAATTTGCGAAATCTGCGAACCAAGGAATCAAATATGAGGAAGCGTCTAATACATGTTCATCAGGGAATGCATCATCAATTTCCACTTTTTCACTAAATTTATGCATAGCGTCATCCTCCAATCTAGATAAGTGGTCGGCCACTTGATTCTCAATCCCCTTTCTTTTGGGAAATCAACAATTTATCATATTAGGCAAGATATTCAAGTTAAAATAGGCTCACAAATTTAAAATTAGGATTTAGATAGGCCTAATACACATTACTAAGATAAGAACAAATAAAAATGAGTGCAAATTTCTAATTACATGTTTGGGGTTCACAACACAAACATTTTATGCCTTATACATACTTTGAAATGTTAGTTGTCAAAGAATCCTACTCTAGTCACATAATTGATGACTAAAAAGTAGTAAGAACATGAGGATACAAGAAAGTCTTGTAAGGTCTCGAAAGTGACTTAGGTTAAATAGAGCCTCACACGGTCTTCATGATTGTTTAAGGTCCTAAAGTGGTCTAAAATATTGTATTGAGGAACTGTCTAAGATTTTAGGTGCATTGAAAGTCAAAGGTCAAGGGACGACAAGGACGTTCGATGACTATGTCACCTATGTTCCTCATATGTTTTTCTTTGTGTTTCGCTGTGATTGATTAGGTTATTATATCCTTAACTAAGTTATTATAGTGTATCTAGGCAGTGTGTTATGCTTCGTGATGTTTGGAGGTCAAACGCCATGGACGTTCGAAAGTTTTGCCTTTAAATGATCTTGTGTGTCTAAGCATATTTCGTTGAATTTTAATAGTTCGCTTTGGGTGAAATTCATGTGAGAGGTGCTAAACTTGTATATTTTCATGTTTAGATTGGAAACGTCCGGGAAACATCACCACAGACTATCTAAGGTTCCTTGAAGAAGGACCCAAGTTTGTGTCCAAGACTGTCAAAGACACCCCAAACCACGAAGACACCCAGTGGGTCAGTCAACACACCGTTGGTAGGGTATCTTCGTTTGGGAGTTAGTGTCGAGAGATATGAGATTAATGTTTAGTCTCTGAACCAATCGACGGAAGAATAGGATGATCCGCTTGTGGACAAAAGGTCCGTGGAGTGCCAACCGTCTATGGGCAATGTCCCTGTGTGTAATTCACTACCAAGTGAGGGGTGAACTTGTAAATTCACCCCACCTACAAATAAGGTTATTGGAGGTTGATTAAGCGTATTTTTGGTATTTTAAATGTGGTTATAAGCCTAAAACACTTCGAAGAGTTCATTTTTCAAAAATCAAAACCCAAATCCCTTAGAAATTCCTTAGAACTCCATTGGACCCAAAACTCAAGGAACGACTTGGATTGAAGAACTTAGTGAAGATACATCTTAAAATTTAATAATTAGCTTCATCAAGTTATGGCTTTTTATCCTTGAAACTATCTTAATCTAGGAACCCAACTTTCAAATATGTTTTCTAAACTATACAAAGTTGAATTGTCCAATTTAATCATGTATTTCATGGGTTCTTGCATTAATTGTTTTTAAGAAATTATTGATTTTTATTATATTAATGATTTTAAACTAAAATAACCAATGATCCCATGAATTAGATGAACCCTAGTTTTTTAATAAGTTATGGGTTACTATGTATTGATCTAATATTTATAAATTCTAATGTAGTTTCATATAAGCTATTCATAGATGTGTTAATTGTAATAAATTTATTTCTAGAAGGTATTTGATTCATGTATGTGTGGTTAATTGACCTAGATTCATGAATATTGTAATAATTCTATTGAATTGTTTAAAATGACCATGAGTAAGGGTCTTGTGATATCGAATTGGGTGATTTAGCATTGGATTGAGGTATAGAGGATGGAGTGGTAGTAAGACGCCTTATTCACTTTATTTTATGACAAATTAGACTTTAATAATGTTGTTACTGGTATGGTCCACATATGGTGGCAATGTTATGTGTTTTACTTGCAATTGATGTGTTCTTGTCGGCGTTATTTTATGTAATATGATTATCATGGTCTTGTCGAGAAAATATTTGAAGTAATATGATTATTTGTGTATATGATTATGTGGTGTATGATTATATCGACCCATATATAATTATTCATGTGTAAGTATATGTGTTCTTCTATTGATATTATTTTAGTTAATCATATTAGACTATTAGTTTTGCTTTGTGTGTACAGTCTTAGGGTTGATGTATATTTATCCTTACTTGACTATATGATTATATGATGTTTATATTTATGGTGATATGATAGTTTATAGGATGACTTAAAGATGATAAGAGTTATTCGAATGTGCTTCCAGAATGACATGTAATATGAGTTAAAGTAAACAAGTGGCGTCTTGTCTTCGTTGACTTGTGTCCCTTACTTGATGCATCATTGAAAGAAAATACGTGATGTCTTGAATTAGGATTCTAAAGTCTCTTAGTCTTGATTGTATGAAATGTATTTGACCTTAAATGATATTAAGAGGGTCCTACATATGAAACCTTGAACCTAGTGGTAAGGTTATGAATGTAGAAGTCGTAAGCCGCAATGATATTCTTAAAGTAAAGGAATGATAGAATTAAGGTTATTTGGATGGAACGACATCATATTAATCCATAGAAAATTCAAGATGAGCTTTTTGTATCCATTGTGAGGTAGACCTAGTGGACCTTTCTTTGGTACGGTAAATGTTAATGGGTTATGAACTTTATATGGAACCCCTTTCTATGATCCTTAAGTGTAAATTACTCTATGAGAATGAAGGCTAGCACCGTGTAAGTATTGTAAGGAAAGTAGTTCTTGTTAAAGGATGATAATAGATTACAAACCATGCCCTTCAGATTCCTTAACCATGTGTCTACACGGGATGTTTCTAAGTTCTACCGTTGGCAAATAGAACACCCTCATCGGAGAATGTAAGAATTGCAGATTTTGTGTTTTACTATAATGTTCTATGTCGGTTATTGCCTATTCTCATCATATGGAATACCTATTAGCATTAGAGAAGTTCTATCATCTTTAGGTGGTGGTATGGGACGCTATCTAGGCATAGTACAATAGGCTTTGAAGGTGTTTGTTGGAGTTCCTACTAAGTTAACAAGGTATGTTAAATAAATAAGTACTTATCTAGGGTATTGAAGGTGTGAATGGGGCATATGACTGGTAAATTTGTACTCTTATCTAGATGAGTCTTAAAATGGATCTAGTTAGAGAAGATGTTGATTATGTGGACATGATCTAAACTTAGGAGGTCTTAAGGATTATATAGGTAGTCTTGAAGAGGTCAATCATGGACGTTATCTTTTTTATTGACATAAGTATGTCTTTTGATAGCCTTTCGTAAGAGAATATCATATTATATATATGTTGATGTGTATGATGTCTTGTAGGTATGTACATGTCTTATTATAAGTAGTCTTGTGCGTCATTTAGGTATACTTAAGAAGGTTGTACGGGTGGTCTCTCTTTGTGTTGCTTAAGTGAGTCTGAAGATAGATTTTTGTGAGAGGACTACTTATTAGGGAGTGTTAAAACGGAAGGGAAAGCACATAACTGAAACAATGCAGAACTTAATTGTACAATGAATTAGACCTACTGTAATGTTGCTTCCAAAATAATGATAAATCATTTAAATATAATCCTACGTGTTTCTACTCGGTTAAATTTTGTTCTTATCATTATAATATGATTTTTTAAATGAAAAGATATATATTTCAATTAAATGTCCATTTTCATGATTTTCATGCATTATGCCATTCTTAGTACATGTGGTTATACTAATCAATGTTTTTATCTATGTCTATATTTGTTGGTAGGTGAAGAGCATTTGGGAAGCAAGACTTGGATCATAGCATCATTCAAGTGAAGTCAAAGTATGTCCTCATTTGATTCGAGGACACAGATTGTCTTTTATGTTTATTATCAAAGTTTTGTCATAGACTAAGTATTTCTATATTTTTATTGTGTATGGGACTTTTCCACAAAAGTATTCTCGTCTCTTAAGTTTGATGAGAATGAGACTTTGTATTTCCTACGACTTTATATTAAATATATTTTTGAATAATATGAAAAGTTTTGTGAAAATTATAAATTTCGCACTACTTTTCATTATGTTTATGCGATAAATGAAATGTATGGTCTTGTACAAGACCTCCAATAGGTCAAGTACAATGTGTTGCAAATCCGAGATTGGCACTATCTTCTAGGGTGTGGTTTCGGGTTTCCACAAAGCTTGGTATCAAAGCATTATATATGAAAGTAGTTTTAGGAATCGAAAAGTCTCATCAAATTACATCTAGTAGAGTCTTGACCATCAATGTGAGTCATCACGCATCTATGGGCGAGAGGCTATAGGACAATAGATTTTTCCTTCATTTCTTCTCCTATGTCGTGACGTAGAATAAAAGTTATGAGTACTATTTTTTATGGTTTTCCTTGTGCTTCTAGGAAGATGAAGACGAGGAGGTCACCGGCTAGGAAAGATGAGGAGAATGATGTGCATGAGGAGATTCCTCCTCAAGTTTAGGAAGTTGAGAAAGTTCCTCAAGGTCTTCAAGGTGATCAAGTACCTATTATTGTTGGATATAATGGTGTTCTGGTGGTTCACCCGGAGTGGAGTAATAGTGATATTAGAGAGGCTTAGCTTGCTTTAGCCCGAGATGTGACTACTCAAGTGAATTTTAGTATGGTGCCTAGGGTTAATGTTATGGAGAGCACTATGACGTCTAGGTTAAGAGATTTTGTGAGGATGAAATCTCCTATCTTTCATGGCTCTAAGGTGAAAGATGATCCCCAAGAGTTCATAGATGGAGTGTACGAGGTGTAGAGTGCTATTGGAGTTATATCTAGTGAGATGGCGGAATTGGCTTCGTATCAATTGAGAGAGGTCCCTCATGTGTGGTACACTTAATGGAAAGAGAATAGTCCGATAGAGTCTGGTCATATTTAGAGGGAAGAATTTAATGAAGCTTTTCTTGGTACATATTTTCCTCATGAGAGGGGGGAAGTTAATGTAGAGGAGTTTAACAATCTCAATCAAGGCAATATGAGCGTTGTGGAAAACAATATAAATTTCTTTATGTTATCTAGATATGCCCAATCTCTTGTGTCTAATCAAAGTAATGGAATGAATCATTTTGTGATGGGTTTTGTCGATCTAGTGAAGAAGGGAGGAATGCCATATGGCGATGCTAAATAATGATATGACTCTACCTAGACTCATGGTGTATGACCAATCAATTGAAGAGTCTAAACTTAAGAGGATGTCTAGAAACTTGAAAAGGTGTTGTTTTAGTGTCAAAGATCGAACTAGGATTAAGAAGAGGGCTCAAGATCAAGAAAAAGCTAAAAGTGCTAAGGTGAAATTTGAGAGAGGAGGTGGTTCTAAAAATTTCAAGCCTACATGTGTCATTTATTAAAAGAGGCATTATGGTGAGTGTCTAAGTGGTACCGGGTGTTTCTATGGTTATTTTAAATAAGGACACAAGGTGACAGATTCTCCTAACATTGTTTCTAGATGGAAAGAGGGTAAGAAAGTTGCTCCTAATGTTCCAAAGGCAAAGGCTTGTTTCTATGCACTCCGGGAAAGAGGATCAAAGCTAGATGAGAATGATGATGATGATGAGAGTAAGTCCTTGCTTTTATCTTTTTAGTGATATGACTTCCTTCTAAGTAGGGGACTATCGCTAGTAGATGGCATAGAATGTCCTAGAAGTATGTTGCTTGTTGCATTGTGTTTAGGAGTTTTATTGAAATTGAATATAATCAATTCCTTGCATTGTGTATTTATGAATCCATAATTAGGTATTAACATATGTTTATATGGTGTTACCTTGCATATTAGCATGTTTCACTCATGTATTGCCTAAAAGTTGTATTTTTGAAATTTTTGTTCAGAATTCACTGTAGCATTGGAATTTGACTAATTTGTTATTTGGTATAAAACTTTTGTAAAATGGTTAGAGCTGATGTACATAAGTATGATATTGAATATATAATGAGTTTTTGTTATTTGGAATGAAGCATGTTAGTTTTTTAACATGACGAGTTACAGGACGTCTTCTAGTTTGTTGTTATGTTATAAGTCTCTTGACTATGTGAAATTCATGTTATATGTTTGATAATGTTTTATATGGTATGGTCATGATCTGCTATTTGAATCTCTATTCTAGGAAGTGTTTAGAGAGTGGCAAGTGTCATTCGAGGACGAATGTTGTCCATGTGGGGGAAAATATAACATCTCAAAAATTACTTAGGTGAAGTAGATCCTAACATGGTTTTTATGGATATCTAAGGTCCTAAAGTTTTATAAAATATTGTATTGAGGCAGTGTCTAAAAGTTTAGGTGCATTAGAATTCAAACATCAAAAGACGACTAAGACGTTCGACGACTAAGTCACCGATGTTCCTCATATTTAGTTTTATTTGTTTATGTCTGATTCATGAGGTTATAAGATCCTTAAATGAGTTACTATAGTATATATAGGCAGTGTGTCAAGTTTCGTGAAGTTTGGATGTCAAACATCCAAGAACATCCATGACGTTCGAAAGTTTTAACTTGAAACCACCTTGTGTGTCTAATCATGTTTCATCGAGTTATACGTGTTTGTTTTGGGTGAAATTCATGTGAGATGTCCTAAACTTGTAAACAATCATGTTTGGGTTGAAACATTCCGGGCAAAAGTCCCCAAGGACCATCCAAGGGTCCTTAAGGAAGGACCAAAGTTGGTGTCCAAGACTGTCCAAGATAGCCCAAAACATGGAGGCAATAGACGCCCAGTTGGTCAGTCGACGCCCCGTTGGTATGGTCTCATCGTTTGGAACTTAGTATTGGGAGAGAAAATAACAATGTTTCAATCTATGGACCTATCAACGGAAGGACAGGACAGTCCGCTTGTGGACAAATAGTCCGTCATTTGCCAACCGTCGATGGGCACTGTCCGTGCGTGCAGTACACTGCCAAGTGAGGGGTGAACTTGTAATTTTACAACACTCCCAAATAAGGGTATTGTTAGTTTCTTAAGGGTCTTTTGTGTATTTTATATGAGTTTATAAGACTAAACACTTAGAAGATTTCATTCTTCAAAAATCAAAACCAAAATCCTTTACAAATTTCTTAGAACTCCATTTAAGCAAAAACTCAAGGAAGGGCTTGGATTTAAGAACTTAATGGAGATTATTAATCAAATTTCAGAATTAGATTCAACAAGGTATGGTTTTATATTCTTGAAACTCTCTTCATCAAGGAGCCCAACTTTCAAAGATGTTTTCTAAATTTCTCAAAATTGAATTCTCCAATTTCATGATCTATTCCACGGGTTCTTAAATTAATGGTTTTAAAGACTTGAATAATGATTGAATTGTTATTGTATTTATGATTTTGAACTAAAATAACCAATGAACCCATGAATTGGATGAACCCTAATTTATGACTAAGTTATAAGTTACTTGATATTGATATAATATTTATATATTCTAATGTAGTTTAACATAGGCTATTGAATGATGTATTAATTGTAGTAAATTCATATATAGGTGGTATTAGATTGATGGATATGTGGTTAATTTACCTAGTTTTATGAATATTGTTATAATTATATTGAATTGTTGTTTATGGTCATGGTTAAGTTTCTTGTAATATCAAATTGGGTGATTTGGCATTGGATTGAGGTATAGAGATGGAGTGGCGTTAAGTTTCCCTATTTACTTTATTTTAGGATTAATTATACTTAAATTATATTGTGATTGATATGGTCTACTTATGGTGGCAGTGTTATGTCCTTTACTTGCAATTGATGTGACATTGTGGCCGTTATTTTAAGTAATATGATGATCATGGCCTTGTCGGCAAACTATTTGAAGTAATGTGGTTATTTGTGTAGTTGATTGTGTGAAGTATGCTAATATCTACCTATATATTATGATTAGTGTGAAAGTATATGTGTTCTTCTATTGATGTTATTTTAGGAAATCATGTTACACTATGACATTGACTTTGGGTGTATAGTCTTAGGGTTGATGTATGATTATCTATACTTCACTATATAAGTCTATGATGGTCATATTTATGGTGATATGATAGTGTATAGGATGACTTTGATATAAAAATAGTTATTTCTATGTTCTTTTAGAATGATATGTAATATGAGTTAAAGTGAAGATGTGGTCTCTTATCTTGGTTAACTTGTGTCCCTTACTTGAAGCATGTATGAAAGTCAATATGTGATTTCTTGACTTAGGATGATAAAGTCTTTTAGTCTTGATTGTATCAGACCTTAAATGATGTTAAGATGCTCCTTTATGTAAAACCTTGAACTTAGTTGTAAGGTTATGAATATTTAAGTCGTACGTTCTAATGGTATCCTTCAAGTAAATGAATGATAGAATTAAGAATAATTGGCATGAACGACATATTATTAAACCTTAGAAAAGTCATGATGAGCTTCTTGTTTCCATTGTGAGGTAGCCCTAGTGTACCTTTCATTGGGTGGGTAAATGTGATTGGGTTATGAACTCTATATGGAACCCCTTTATTTGAACCTTAAGTGTAAATTACTCAATGAGAACGAAGGCTAGAACCGAGTGAGTATTGTAAGGGAAGTAGTTCTAGTTAAAGGATGACACTAGATTTCAAAGCTTTCCCTTCATATTCCTTATCCATGTGCCTACATTGGATGTGTCTAAGTTCTACCATTGGCAAGTAGAGCACCCTGATCGGAGTAGGTTAGAATTTATGATTCCATGTCTTGCTATCCTGGTCTATGTCAGTTATTGCCTATTATCATCATATGTAATACCTATTAGAATTAGAGAAGTTCTATGATGTTTAGGTGGTGATACTGGACTCTATTTAGATATTGCACAATAGGCTTTTAATGTGTTAGTTGGAGTTCTTAGGTCTTGTCCAAGACCATTACTTGAATGTTTTTTTATCTGTTTAAAGTATCCTAAATGGACTAATGAATGTAATGAAATGAGTTAAGAAAGTATGTCAAAAGAATAAGTACTTTTCTAGAGTATTTAAGGATAGTCAAAGTTAAGGTGTGAAGGGGGCACAGGAATAATCACTTTGTATCTTACCTAGATGACTCTTTAGAATGACTCTTGTTAGGAAAGATGTTAATTATGTGGACATGTTCTAAACTTACGTAGTCTTAAGGATCATTTAGTTAGTCATGAAGATATTAATCATGGAAGTTATCTTCTTGATTTACTTAAGTAAATCTTTTGATAGACTTTGTAAGAGAATGTCATATTTTATATGTGTTGATGTGTATGATGTCTTGTAAGTGTTTATGTGTCATATTATAAGTAGTCTTGACGGTGAGTTATTATGCTTACGGAGGTTTTATGAAAGGTCTCTCTTTGTGTTGCTTATGTGAGTCTTAGGATAGATTTTAGTGAGAAGACTACATGTTAGGAAGTGTTAAAAGAGAAGGGAAAGAACTTCACTGTAACAGTGAAGAACTTCATTGTACAATGAATTGAAGCTACTATAATGTTACTTCAAAAATTATGATAAGTCGTTTAAATGTTATCTTACGTGTTTCTAAGTTGTTAAAATTATAATATGATTTTTAAATGAAAAGATGCATATTTCTAATAAGTGTATGTTTTCATGATTTTCATGCATTATGTCATACTGAGTACATGTGGTAGTACTAATCCATGCATTTATCTATCTCTATAGTTGTTGGTCGGTAAGGCGCATTTGGGAAACAAGACTTGGATCGTAGCATCATTCAAGTGAAGTCGAAGTATTTCCTCATTTGATTCGAGGGCATAGATTGTCTTTCATATTTCTTATCAAATTATTTTAATAGACTAAGTATTTCTATATTGGTATTGTCTATTGGCTTTGTCCCAAAAGTATTATCGTTTCTTAAGTTTGATGAGATTAACACTTAGTATATCCTACGACTTTATATAAATGAGAATTTTAAAAAGCATGAAATGTTTTGTGAAAAGATTTAATTCTGAAGTATTTTTCATTATGCATATGTGATGAATTCAAGGGCTTGTACAAGACCTCCTAGAGGTCAAGTATGTCATGTTGCAAATACGAGATTGGCACTAAATTCTAGGGTGTGGTCTCGGGTCGTTACAGCTCTAGTGCAGGTATGAGTTTAGGAATTTAAAAAGTTAGTGAATGTGAAAGAGCTTGAAAGTTTAAACCTTTTGGATTTAAAACCATGCAGTTATTTCCCATTAAGCGACACAAGTTTTGATCATCGTCTCGCCGAGTGGGCACTTATCTCTATGAGTTTTATAGGACCTCCAATCAATATGGGGGTCCAAACGGGGGATAAAGTCGAGATCGCCAACCCATTTGGAAACACACTGATTTTCTTCTGGGCTTGCCGAGTTTTATAGACTCCAACTTCTTAATTTCAAGAGTCTAACGGTGGTCCAAGTCATGCTCGTTGACCTATTTGGCGAGTCATTAATTAGACATGTTGCTCGTGAGCCTATACGAAAAAATTCCACATTTTAACCTGCAAAATTAACACATGATTATTTCAAAATGAAAAAGAAAGAAAATAAACTTTGGTTTCCTCCTAAGTAGCTCCTTATTAAACTTTTTAGCATGAAAAAAGTTGCTCATTAGGCTTCATTCTTAGCGTTTCCCTCAGTGTCACTAGGCACAACTTTTCTTGGATCTGGGCAAAGACAAGATAATACCTGACCTATTTAGGTCTCCAATATCTAAATAATTGTGGAATGATAGGTGGTCATATTATTAGCATCGAGACATTCTCTGTTATATCTCTCAGCACTCTGTCATGTTCTTAAACATTGTGATGAATGAGTAAAAGTACCTTTTTTATTTTCCCACCCTGATGCTTCATTGTCCATCAACGCTCGAGATGGAATGTACCTATCTTTTCTGCCATGCCCAGAGGCTACCCCCAATACACGAACATGGTAAGTACTATTACAAATGACCCAAAGCTAACCATGCAGACATCATTATAACCATGCTAAAGACAAACTAAATAATAAAAATGTGTGGGAGATAAATTGTAGGTGATACTCCAAATACTAGGGAGTACCCATATACCAAAATCAATATTTATAATCTTAGAGTCCAATACAATAAAATATCGAACTTAAAATGCTAACTATAACTAATATAAGTCTCTAAGCTTACTCTAAATACTGGTAAATTCCCTATGTGAGTCTAGCAAAAACATAAAACTAAAGAGTGAAAGAGAAAAGAATAGTCTTCTTGATATTCCTCAGAGAATGAGGACTCAACACTAATGGTGCAGAACTAAAGATCGGAAACCGATATTATATGCATGATTTGACTGAGAAGTACCTAAACCAACATCACAAAAAGATGTACCTCAAAGCATGCGTCACTAATTTAAAGGAACTAAGAATGAGGGATAGAGTAAAGATGAAATAATGTATGACTAAACAAAGCAAGAGTAAAATCTAAACATGATAAGGATACGAAAATATGAAGTATAATTAATGTTAATGCAACAACCAAGTTATGACATGCTGAGATTGCATACTGAAACCTTGTCAATGCAATAGAGTCTAATGAATTGTTTGATATACTAATAACCGACAATAAAACCACATGAGGTAAATGTGGAGTCTTATGTTAATGTCCCATCAAGAGGACCCAATATACCTTGAAAATATATAGAGGCATGACTGGAGTGATCATGAAATGATGCCCATACATGTGACTTACAACCTACGTGGCTAGTAAAACTAGCACTTTATGGGTGACTTGCCCTAGTCCAACTCGATATTGTGCTACTCCTTATAGGTTAAATGATTAAAACTTTAATGCTAAATTTCAGGAATACAATGGATAGCTTAACATTTATATGCACACTGAGAAGGCAACATGATTATACTAATGATGACACATTAAACTGAGTATGTATATCAAAAATAACTAAATTATTTGCCTTGCATCTGTAAAGCAAGAACTGATGAACTATATAGCTAAGGATCTAAAAGTATTCAAAGAAACCAAATAATAAGATGATAATATGATTTTAAACATTTAAATAACTAATACATGATAATCTATTGAATTTCTAGAAACCCTAGCTCTAATTAATAGTAGGAAATCAAGAATCTAACTGAATTCTAAGGACCTAATTGGGTGAAAGGAACTCACTAGTAAAATCCTACATACTTGGTGAGTAATTTCATGGGAATCTCTTTCCATTTTCGACTGGAGCCGATGAAAATCTTGTCGCATTCTTTTTTTACAGTTTTGTCCCCCTTTTCTTTTGTCTAGGTTCTAATTTTATAAGTTATAATGAAATATCTGGCTTTGGTAAGTTCTAGCTTTATTTCTTGGCAAAAAATACAAAAACCATGTAGTTTAGGGTTAAAAACACGTAGTATAGGGGTCCAACAAAATATGAAAAGATCAAAAGACCCATGACTTATGTTGCATAAAATCCGCTTCAATGGATTGTGAAAGGAACCACAGATCGTGATGATGATCATAGTATGCAATTGATCTAGGAGTTGGAGGTTCTGAGGTCTTGCCCACGAGCCCCTACCAAGGCTCGTGCAGAGCAACACGGACTGTGAAAATACTCATGGTCTTCACTTGGGCTGAGGTTATGAGATCTAGTCTTGGGGGGCGTACTAATTCTTCTCATGTAGATGCCACAAAAACCTGTTGTGAGGACAAGGGACCATTAAGGTCCTCATGATCTTCACTTTGTTATGGGTTCTAACGGACTAACTACGGTGGCAACTTTCTGGAATCTAGAGGTGTCACCATGGCCCGTCATCAAAATAAGCGATTATGAAGGTTTGATGGTATGATTTTTGGGGTTGGTGACCTCCAAGTCATGACCACAAGTAGGTCAAAGGACCGTAGACCCTATCAAAATTTGTGAACCTTTTCGTGGTTCACTTCTTCAGGTAGTTTTCTACAATTTTTTTCCAGGTCTTGTTTTTGAGGTTTCATAGTTTCGATAGTATATTACTTCCAGCTCCATGACCTTTTTGGCCAAAAGATCTAGCTGACTTATCAATGTGTCTAAGTCATGATCTTTTTGTGTCTCCTTGTTGGTATCATTCATGTAATCAAGTATCTTGGTTGTTGCCTCAAGTGTTGTCATATCAAATAACACAAAGAGAGTTTATTAGCCTATCTTGTATTTTCAGGACCAAGACCTCTGTAGAAGCATTCTCGAAGCAGAGTATTTGATACTCCATTAGTTGGGTAGTGCTGGAAAAGGCCTTAAACCTTTGCGAAAACTCATGTAATGAATTACCCTCCAACTGCTTGAATCTTAGGATGTTATCCCTAAGACTTATTATTTTAAAATGAGAATGGTCCGTTTGGTCGCCGTTGCGATTAGACATGCTAGTTTATCATGTTTAAGACAACCAACATGAAACCGAAACTGAAAGAAGTAGATTCAACTATGACTAATAAAGAAAAAAATTAGCTTAACTAAGCAATCTTAACCAACAACACTCCATGGAAGATGCGCCATTTTTATTGAATAATGTTATCAATGATACTTGAACAAGTTCTAAGCATAAACGATCATTATTCAGCATATAAACCCACCATATAAGTTGGGGTCAAAATCCAACAGGCTGTGGCACGTGTTTAAGATTCAATTATAAAGTGTAAACATATTCAAATAATCTATAAGAATAGAAATCGCCAAATAAAAATATAATTCAAATTAGGGGTGATGATTAGTATAAGACTTTGACTGATTTAGGGCTCATTTTTCATGATTAGTGTCTTCAAATGCTTTTTCTGTTCAAATACTCATGTAAGACCTCTTATTTTCAGGTATATCGATTGAGGAACAAAGCATGACACTATTTTGTAAAAAGGAACGAAAAGACCTGGAAAAACAAAGAAATAAAAGACTGGTGATTGCCAAGTCACTCTGGTGAGTCGTCGAATCGTTACTACCTCACCAAAAATTACACTATTCCAAGCCTTGAAGAATAAAACAAAGTTTGTGAGAGAAAGGAGCAGTCGACAAAGCTCCGATTTGTACAACAATTTACTTTTGGATCACCCAAAGATACAGAACACGAGGAAACTGAAGGCCCAAGTAGAGAGGAAAATACATTGACCATAGGGCGGATCGGCGAACCTAACTTGCTGTACCAAATGGTCTTTGATATAATGTGAGTTTACGGTACATTAAATACATTTCAATAGACAGTTGTGTGTTTATAGGTCCATTTGTATTTGTTTAATGTGTTTTTATCATATTTTATAAAAATAAGTTCGGACGTGTAAGTAGAGAGACGTAGTTGAAGAATGAGTAGAAAAGCCCATCTACGGATGTGATTGACGTACCATAAGTCCACTCACATCCTGTAGATGATGACGTAGATAGAATGGAAAGTATTGAAGAAAGATTAGGGAATTCTTGATCATGTGTGAAACCATCATTGCAATTGACACGTCGTAGATTGATATGTGGATTGTATTATTGATCTATAAAAATATTCTAAGCAGGGTTCTAGTACCCTATTTTGAAGATTTTAAGTATGGATCTATGGAGGAGAATCTAGGGACCATAGATCAATCAACATTTTGTACTGTGGATCTGCCGATTAATTCAAAGAAGTTGAGATTTTTAAGATTGAAAATTGCCTAAGTCCTGAGCCATGGAAGGGATCTACGGACCGTAGATCAATGCATGATCCGTAGGTCATTTTTGAAGATTAAAGATGCATTCTTAAACATTATTTCGTTCCTTTTTTAGTTGTGACTTATTTTTCTATATGTAGGGCATGTAAACCTCATTTTTGGGGTTTAGACTTTAGGCAAAAGGGTTTTGGAGACCCTTGTACTTGGCTCAGTTTGTCTTTTGGACTCTTAGACATATGAATTATCCAACTGAAGCTTAAACTCGCTCAAACACAATATATTAAGCACCTCTAACCATTGATTGAGCACATATCGCACTAATGTTGCCGACTTTGAATGATGTGTGATTCCAAGCATTTTTAAGAAAGTGGGTATAAAATTTATATTACAAAAATAATTTTAAAAAAATACATGAAAAATACAAATAAAAAAGGCAGTCATTTTCTTCAAGCAGAATGTCGCTGCTACCCCCACCCCCACCCCCATCAAAAAATCATAAACTCATTCCCACTTCTTTCGTTCTTTCTTTGGATTCACCCACCATTGTCAAAATTCAGTCTTTTAACTTCCCACCCCTATATATTCTATCAAAATTCATTATATTAACGACAAATCAACATCCCTCCTACTTCTTTTTTTTAAAAAAAAAATCTCTGTTTCGTGTGTATTGTTTGGTGATAGTGTGCATTGAAAAAAGAAAAACTTAAGTGAAGAAGATTAAAGAATAATAAATGGTATTTGTGAATTTATGAAATAAATATAAAATTGCATGGATATTTATTGGGTTTAAGTTTATGAATTAATAGATTAAAATTCAAGTCAAATAGTTAAGAATTCCACCAATTTAACTTGAATTTAGTGCTCAACTAGAGAGAAAAAATAGAGAAAATAAGTTCAAAATTTTTAGCATATACAGAAGTATGTTTTTTATTTTTATTTTACCTGTTTAATATTTAATTTCTTTTATGTTATCAAAAATACGTGGAATCGCATATGTAAAATAGTGTACCACACGCACACACATATGATGAGAATGGGTTTACCATTTTGTGTTTTTGTGAGTTTAAGGGTTAGCTTATAAAATTGTAAGTATAAGGTCCAACTTACAAACAAAACCAAGTATAAGGGTCTCACAGATGATTTTTCCTAGACTTTATTTCCTTTTTTCTAGTTATTGATGTTTGAGGTGAGCTTTCAACTTTAGCAGTTATTATTTCTTGTATTTGTTTTTATGATTTTGACATTGAAATTCAAGTTGAGATTCGAGGTTTATTCTTCTCATTTCGTAACTTTATGATTTGTTCATCTAAAATAATAATTCTGATCTTGCTACTATGAGAAATTAACAATGTCTAAATAATAAATAGTTAATTCTTGAATAGTTTTATTGCACGCATTGATAATTCTTTCGTTCAAAAGTCTTTTTGGCGTTTGCAAACGATAAAACTCGCCTTGTTGATACTTTCCGGACTAAGGAGGTATATAGTATTAAAAGAATTATCAACAAAAAAATTTTGTGACACGATGTAATAGTCTAGTTTCAATTTGTGAGAGGGTGAAAAGTAAGCCATACATTGATGCTATCTCTATTATGAGGTAAAGATATAGGTTAGTAAATTATTAAAGATATGGGTTAGTAAATTATAAACACTTAGCCGAATAAAGATGTGGGGTGAAATTATCTAGTTTCTGGACCAAGGAATTAGAGATACGTAACATATAACTTTTTATATAATACAGTAGTAAAGGATTACAATTATTGGGATAACCGCATTATGAGCTTATGGGAACACGTACATCCTAGTTTTGCTCACATCTTGATTACAACTAAAGTTTGAATTTCACTTACTAAATGTTCACATAATTTCCATAATTTTTTTCACAAATTGCAACCTTTAATTAATTGTTTTCATATATATGTTGACAAAATAAATATAATAATAATTTAACTTTAATTCTAAACCATTTTCCTCATGGGATCGAATCCAACCTCTATGTTGGTTTTTTTGCTTGATAATGACTGCTTATACTTCTTTAGAGAGGTTTGATTTGAGATTACAAGTCCTTCACAACATATTTTTGGTGACTATAGATACATTTTTTAAAAAAAATAAGTTTCGCATCAATTATTTGTTTAATCAAATTATTATCCAGGAGATTGATAATTAATAGGGATAGCATCCTAAATTTAAAACAATTGAAAGGGGAAACTATCCATGAGTTGTGGCCACGATTTAAGGTCTTATTGCAGCAATTCCCAACTCATGGATTTCCAGATAAAATGCTAGTGGAATACTTGTACAGAGGCATTGGTCCTAAACATAGAAGAGTGTCTAACTAAAATTCTTTGGGTAGTGTGCTACGACTAGAATATGAGGTCGCAACCCAACTCCTTGCTGGCATGATTGAGACCAACAAGGAGACAAAAAAAAGATTAAGAATTCACCGTATTAGTGACTCGAGTAGATATCTTGGCTAAGAAAGTCATGGAAATGGAAGGAATGTACAAAAAGAAAGATAAGTACATTTCTCCTCATAGGCGTAAAAAAACCAAGGAACATGACGGTGGGAATATTGAGAATGTCCTCTCACTCATTTTTGACGAAGTCAAAAAATACGATACAGTGTTGAAGGATATACGAGAGAACATCTCTTCTCATGTTCATTCAGCGGCTAGAGTCCAAAATTGACCAAGTATCATCTTTATCTACCTAGTAAAACAAAAACATTTTCCAAGCCGCTCTGTGGCCGACCCCTATAATTTTGTTTGAGCGAGGACTAGAATCGTGACACGATAATTACTATTTTACTACTTCGGAGGCAACCCAATTTTTATTTTCTTTATTTTTTATTTCTTATTTTGAAATTAATCATTTGTTGATTGTGCAGGTTAAAGTGTGGAATATGTTTGAATAGTACAGATTGACAAGCTAAATGTACGGTTAGCAAACCGACGAAGAGTTTTGCGAACCCGACTTTGACTACCATAGGACTCATGGAATTATTAAATGGGAGTATGTAACTCTCAACGAGCTCAGGAGAAAATTGGCGAATTGCGACCAGGTCGGTGATCGCTTATGTCTGCCGTTTTCACCCCCAGATTAAATTGAGGTCTGTAATATTGGGCAAGGTAAATACTCATTTTGCGTGCCACAGAGTAAGTAGGCGCCAAAACTTATGTCACTGAATGGGCGATAGCTAGGCGCTCTGTAAAGATAAAAGGTTAAACTTACAAACACTTTTACATTCCCTTTGTAATGACCAGGGAGCACCCCGTAGATGTTACCGGTGTACTCAACCTTGAAGATGTTTATACAAGCCTCTTAGAATAATCTTCATGGCATAAAGTACTTTAAATAATGTGGAAAATTTAAAACTTTTATAAAGTGCAGAATACTTAGACTTCTCACAAATCATATATGGAATTTACATAGACTCCTCACTTATAAAGTTTACATAGACTCCTCGCTTATGAAGTTTGCATAGACTTCTCATTTATCAAATATAAGTGATTCATTAATATAGTGGAATACTTTCACACAAAAAAATATATTTATAAGTTTTCAACGAGGTCTAAAAATATTATCGTTAGCCCTTTAGATAGAATAATCTTTAGAACAAATGTACAAAATAGAAGATAACTAATTATATTAAATCAATAGAGAAAAATAAAGTGTCCAATAGTGCATTTGTCCTCAAATTTTTGAGGACCTACCACAATGCCTTGGAGATAAGAATTACAAGCTTCCTTTGAGAATGGAGAGGCAACCAACTAGTCGTAACCTATACTCATAATATAATAGATTAAAAAGGAGTTAGTACAATTAATGTACTAAGCATGGAGAAATGTATAAAAACCTTTAGAACATGAGAAAAGGACAATTTCATATTAATTATGTATACATGAGGTTTTAGTAATCCATTTGCATCATCAACACAACATATAAGCCAATACCACAATAATATCTCTATTTCAACACAACATGACTTTAGCAATTCCTAGGGTCCACTTGTGCAATGTAGATTTAGTATGCCACACTACATTTCATGATCGAGGAGCACCCACTAGACATAACCGGCGTCGTCGTACTCGAAGAGAACTAAGACTAGCCTCCTAGAGTTCATAATTACATTTCATAGGTCAAAATGTGGAAACATTTGAAACTTTATACAAATAGTGGTATACATAGACATCATGCATACTAAGCATATATATATATATATATATATATATATATATATATATGGAGTTTACTTAAATTAATCGCATCAGAATCTTACGTTGGCTTATTATTTAGTGAATATAATCAACATAGAAGGAGTTACTCTAAAAATATAGTCTCACATTAAACCATATAAGATAAGTACAATATTTGGGAATAACCCTTACACAAGTACATGTTCCCACTTAGGGCTTACAACAATTGTATTTAAGAATAAGGAGGAACAAATGTCTTATAGAATATGTCAATACAACTAGGATAGATAAAAGGGACAATTCTCGTACTTTGAGGACTCAACAGTACTTAGAGGAAGAAGTCCAATTATCCTTGCAAAGTGGCCTAGAAGCTCTTCAATTGTCCGAACCTACAGTGTTGGGGAGAAAGGAAAGAAATATGGATTAGTACAAAACACATAGACTAATTATGTTTCCTACGCATAAAATGATCAATGCATGATAAAAGGCACAATTCAGACAAAACAATGTTTTATCTTTAATAACTCAACATGCATGTAACACTCTGATAGTCCATAACCTAATCTAGAGCATCACATGAATTTGTTAGGGTTATAACACTGTTTTTAAGTAATAAATAATGTTTATAAGTCATATATGAAGTTTTAGAGTCATGATTTCAAGGAACGTCCACGACGTCCAGAGAATTGTGCAAGAGGTGCTAGTGTGCCTTTTCCTATTTCAAGAGGTTTTAGGAGTTGTAATTTTATGAAATTTGATGGGAAGGTGTCCAATTAGTATTAGAAAATTATAAGGTTCAAAATATCTAGGTACGACTAACGAAGGACCACCCAAGGTTTTCGTTGGAGAGGACCCATGCATTTGACCCAAACTTGCCAAAATGATGCAGCGTAGACAGTGTCTACCTACGTGTTACTTGCAATTCGGCGTAGGCCAATCAAGGGTCCTCAATTTCGTCAGCCAACACAAATTTTGGAATATGTCCAAAAACAGAGTCTATGAACTTATCGACGGATGTGCAGGACGGTTGGGGAAAGGGGGCATAGGTTGACCTACATATCGTCGATCGAGGTCTCATACGTCATGCCTCTGTTTTCCTGTTAAGTTTAAGTTGGGTTAATTTCATTAGTTAATTAGTGAGTATGATTTTTAAATGAAAAGAGGTATATTTCAAGTAAATGTTTGTTTTCATGATTTTCATGCATTATGTCATACGTAGTACATGTGGTTGTACTAATCAATGCTTTTATCTCTTTTTATATTTGTTGGTAGGTGAGGAGCATTTGGTAAACAAGAATTTGATCGTAGCATCATTCAAGTGAATTTCAATTATGTCCTCATTTGATATTAGGGCATAGAGGTCTTTTATGTTTACTTTTCGAAGTATTGTAATAGACTTAATATTTTTATGTTCTTATGTGTATGGGCTGTGTCCCCAAAGTATTCTTTTATATAAGTTTGATGAGATTGATAATTAGTATTTCCTATGAAAAGATATGAAAGAGATTTTAAAGACTATGAAGAAAAGATTTAAATTCCGTACTATTTTTCATTATGTATATGCGATGAACGATACTTAAAGGGCTTGTACAAGACCTCCGAGAGGTCAAGTACGCCGGTTGCAATCCGAGATTGACCCTAATTTCTAGGATGTGGTTTTGGGATGTAACAAGTTAGGTATCAGAGCATAGGATATGAAAATAGTCTTAGGAATTGAAAAGTCTCATCAAGTCACATCTAGTAGAGACTTGACCATCGGTGTGAGTCGCGACACATCTATTGGCGAGAGGCTATAGGATGATAGAGTTTCGCTTATTTTCTAATCATGTGTTGTGCCGTAGCGTAAAAGTTATGAGTAGTCTTTTCTTATTGTTTTTCATATGTTTCTAGGAAGATGAATACGAGGAGGACACCGGCTAGGAGTTTTGAGAAGAATGATGTGCATGAGTACATTCCTTCTCAAGTTGAGCAAGTACCTCAAGGTGATCAAAGTTCTCAAGGTGTTCAAGATGATGAAGTCTCTATTGTGGAAGGAGGAAATGATGTTCCGGTGGTTCCCTCGGAGTAGAGTAATAGTGATATTAGATATGCTTTTCTTGCTTTAGCCCAAGCCGTGACTACTCAAGTAAATTTGACTACGGTGCCTAAGGTGAATGTTGTGGAGAGCACGATGATGTCTAGGTTAAGATACTTTGTGAGGATGAATCCTCCTATCTTTCTTGTCTCTAAGGTTGGAGAGGATCCCTAAGAGTTCCTAGATGGAGTGTACAAAGTGTTGAGTTCTAGGGGAATTACATCTAGGGAGAAGGCGGAGTTGGCTTTGTATCAATTGATGGAGGTTTCTCAAATGTGGTACTCTCAATGGATTGAAAATAGGACGCTAAAGTCGAGTCCTATTCAGTGGGAAGAATTTAAAGAAGATTTTTCTTGGGAAGTACTTTCCCTATGAAAGGAGGTAATTTAAGGTAGAGGAGTTTATCAATCTCAATCAAGGCAATATGATCGTTAAGTAATACCCTTTGATGTTCTCAATGTTATGTAAATATGCCCCCATCCCTTGTGTCTAATACGAGGGATGAAATGAGTCGTTTTGTGACAGGTATCACCGACCTAGTGAGGGAGAAATGTCATACGGCCATGCTACATAATGATATGACCCTAACTAGAATCATTGTGTATGCCCAATAAATTGAAGAGTCTAAACATAAGAAGATTTCTAGAAATTTTAAAAAAGGTGGTTCTAGTGACCAAGATCAACCTAGGTTTAAGAAGAGGGATAAAACTCAACAAGAACCTAGGAGGGTTAAGGTGAAATTGGAGAAAAGGGGTGGTTCTCAAAATGGAAAACTTACATGTGTCACTTGTGGAAAAAGGCATTATGGTGAGTGCTTAGGGGGTACAGGGAGCTGCTTTGGTTGTGGTAACGAAGGACACATGGTGAGAGATTGTCCTACAATTGCTTCTAGAAGAATAAAGGGTAACAAAGTTGCTCCAAATGTTCCAAAGGATGATGATCAAGAAACGAGGCATTTCTATGCACTCCGGACTAGAGGAGAGAAGTCGGATGGTGATGATTATGAGGGTAAGTCTTTGCATTTGTCTTTTTACTGATATGAGTTACTTCTATGTGGGGAAGTATGGATAGTAGATGGGATAAAAAGTCAAAGAAGCATGTTGCATGTGCATGTTGTTTAAGAGTTTTGTTGAAATTGAATTTCATTAACCTCTTGCATTGTGTGTTTTATGAAACCATGATTATGTTGTAAGATATGTTTATATGATGTTACCTTGCATATTATCATGTTTCCATCATGAATTGCCTAAAGTTATATTTTTGGAAAAATTTCTTAAATAACTATAAAGTATTGCCTGCTCACTGTTAAAAAAAATTTCAATATTTGATGAATTCATTCTTTTGTCTAAAATTATTGTAGTATGGTTAGAACTTACGTATATTAGTATGATGTTGAATATAAACATGATTTTTTCCTATTTGGAAATAAGCATGTGAGTTTTATAACATGATAAGTTATAAAATGTCTTCTAGTTTCTTGTTGCGTTGTGATCCACTAGCTTATGTGAAATTTATGTTATTTTTATGTTTGTATTATATGAGATGTTATGTGGTATGGTCATGAGTATGTAATTGAATCTCTATTCTTGGGACTATTCGGAGAGTGGATAGTGTCATTCGAGGACGAGTGTTGTCCAAGTGGAGGAGAATGTAAGATCCCAAAAATGACTTAGGTAAACTAGAGCCTAACATGGTTGTAATGTTGTTATAAGGTCCGAAATTGTTATGTAATTTTTAATTGAGGCATTGTATATGATTTTAGGGGCATTGTAAGTCAAACATCAAGGGACGACTAAGACATCTGACAACTAACTCACCTATGTGCCTCATATGTGGCTTTATGTGTTTATGTGTGTTTCATGAGGTTTTAAGGTCCTTAAATCAATTATTACGGTGTATATAGGATGTTTGTCATGTTTTGTGAAGTTTAGAGGTCAAACGTCCCAGAACGCCCATGACTTTCGAAAGGTTTGCCTTGAAACAACCTTCTGTGTAAAGGCATTCTTTTGTCGGGTTATACGTGGTCATTTCAAATTAAATTCATGTGAGAGGTTATAAACTCATATAATATTATGTTTGGGCGTGAAACGTCTGGGCAAACATCCCCAAGGACCATCCATGATATGTGTACAGTGAATTAAGCTCACTATATGTTTTCTTAAAACTGTGGTAAATTGCTTAAATGTTATCTTATGTGTTTTTAAGTTATTAAATGTTGTTCTTATTACTATAATATGATTTTTAAATGAAAAGATGCATAGTTCCAATAAATGTCCATTGTCATGATTTTCATGCATTATGTCATACTTAGTACATGTGGTTTTACTAATCCATGCTTTTGTCTATCTCTATAGTTGTTGGTAGGTGAGAACCATTTGGGAAGCAATACTTGTATCATAGCATCATTCAAGTGAAGTTGAAGTATGTACTCATTTTTTTCGAGGGCATAAATGTCTTTTGAAAGTAATGTAATAGACTAAGTATTTCTATATTCGTATTTTGCATCAGGCGTGTCCCAAAAGTATTCTTTTGTCTAAGTTTGATGAGACTGGGACTTACTATTTCCTACGATTTTATATGAAAGATATTTTAAAAGACTATGAAATGTTTTGGAAAAAGTTTTAAATTCCGCACTACTTTTCATTATGAATATGCGATGAACGATATATAAAGGGTTTGTACAAGACATCCGATAGGTCAAGTACACCGGTTGCAATCTGAGATTGACCCTAACTTCTAGGGTGTTGTTTCGGGATGTGACAAGTTCTTTCCTTTCATTTGAAGACAATTATTGTATATTCCTATATGTGGCTTTTATTGATGTAAAGTAAGGGCTATGCCCGAATGTTGTATTCAATTTAGATGGTTTAAATGTGAAACTTATCCTAGACTTCTTATTAGAATATCTTAATGTATTATATATGTTATTAATGTAAAAGCCTGTGTTTTGCTTGAGCATTTTCTCTCCCTTGACCCTTCACTATAGGAAAATCCCTCTTCATGTGACAACTCTTTCCACAACCATAGGAATGTCTCATACCAACTAGACACTTGTCTTGATGTTGCTTACCACATTTAGCATAAGGAGACTTCTCCACATATGAACCACCACCTTTCTCCTCCTTAGGCTTGGGTGTAGACCCTTTACCTTTGTTGACCCTTCAAGTGGTAGGACTTTGATTGGGGAACCTTTTCTTGAATCTTGGATTATCTTGTACATCAAATCTAGCCTTAGAATAATTTCCATCATCGGCTCTTGTCCTCTTCAATTCCATAAAAACTTGCTTAAGCTTTTGCTCCTCAATTTGTTCGGCATGAACCATGAAAGGAGAGATGTCTATTCTAGGAATTAACATAGTTGATCTGCATTTATTAACCACAAGATCAGATATCTATATAACAAATTTGCTAATCTTGGCCCTAGAATTCACCACAATAGTAGGAACATACTTGGATAGTTGAGGGAACTTGATACTCTACTCCTCCACACTAATACCACCTTGGCGTAGGTTGATGAATTCTTGCATTTTCCTCTCCCATAGTTACAAGGGAAAGAACCGATCAAGGAAATTTGTCTTGAAATCTCCTCAAGTAATCTGGCCTTTTATAATCGGCGTTTCATCCTTCCATAGCTCATACCAAACATGAGCCATATATTTGAGTTGGTAGGAGGCTAATTCCGCCTTTTCATGAGAAGAAACCCCCAGAACATCTAGTACCTTGAACACTTCATCAATGAACCTTTGTGGGTCCTCTTCTACCTTGGACACAAAGAAAGTAGGGGGATTAATCCTTGTGAAATCCTTTATCCTTGATGCACTGGTGCTAGCATTAAGTTTCACTTGGACCCTAGTATCCCTGGAACATTAGTAGCCAACACTTGGGTAAAGATATTAATAGTTGTCCTTATCCAAAAAATAGAGATACCCCATTCTTCAATAGGAACTTTAGTGTTTTGAGGAGCCGGAGGGGGAACAACCTTATTCACATTTTCCACTTCGAACCTTCGAGCATTATTCCTTCTTGTATTCATTGCCTATAAGCACAAGAAAGAGATTCTAAGATAAGGACATGTAGAGTTAAGACAATTAAGGCACGACTTCAAGAATACCAACAAAGTGAGACTTTCCTAAGCATCACATAGCCTCTCATTCATAATTATGGTGTACTTAACAACAATGAAGAAGACTCTACTTGACGTGGTTGAGTTATATATCAATCCAAAGATTATTTAACCTCATGCTTTGATACAAAATTTGTCACACCCAAGGAGCACCCCTTAGACGTAATTGCAGCATCGTCCTCGAAGAGGAGTAAGACTAGCCTCTTAGTATTCATCATTTTATATCATAGGTCAAAAATGCATAAACATTGAAACTTTATACATATTGAGGTATACATAGATCTCTCACATACTAAAATATATATATACATATGGAGTTTACATAGACTCCTCGCGCAGAAACCTTACATAGGCTTCACGTTTAGTTAACATAATCAACATATAAGGAGTTAGTCTAATGATATAGTCTCGCATTAAACCATCTAAAAGAACTACAATATTTAGGCATAGTTCTTACACATGTACATATTACCGCTTAGTGCTTACAACTATTGTTTTTAAGAATAATGAAGCAACGAATTTCTTATAGAGTATGTCAATACAACTAGTGTAGATCAAAGGAACCATCGTCGAAGTTGGACGATCGACCACTACTTGGAGGAAGAAATCCAACTATCCTTGTAAAGTGGCCGAGAAGCTCTTCATTGGCTGAAACCGACAATGTATGGGAAAAAGGTAAGAAATATGGATTAGTACAAACAATAGGTACTTAGTATGGTTCCTATGCATAAAATCATAAAAGTATGAGAAAAGGCACAATTTAGTCAAAACCATACTTTATGTTTGATAACTCAACATGAACATTTATGGAACATTATAAGTCAACCCAAGATGATATTAACCCAGCATATAAACAGCCTAAAACAATACTTGTGCAATGCCAAGAATAGAACGCCATAACCCTATCCAAATCTAAGAATCTCATTAAGTCACTTACAATATGCATAAAACATAATCTCACACTTTATCGTAACATACTTGATTCATAAGTTCATATATAACTTGACTTACACAACATAAAATTAACTTACTCATACAAAAACACTACTAACGTCATCCCTTAGGATCCCACATGTTCAATGAGTAAGACAATCCCTATACCCTCCCTCACCCTATGTAGTAACCTTTAAGACAAGTCTTTAAAACATTTCACATACTTGAATTATTCATTTACGATATAACATTAGGGAAGATAGTGCAATAAAATATATGAGACCATATGAGGTACATGGAATCCGGTGGTCTCCTCACATACCGAAAAGCGAGGGTTAGCACTTGGCTACGGTGTAACCAATATTACATAACTATCTAGGTGGATCCATTAAGCTATACTCCTATGTGGGCACATAGTAAAGTGTCAAGGAGATTATTACTAGCAACCTTGACTTACAAACTTGGAGGTTTCCATCTGATGACACAACACATATCATGGGAATCCAGACTTGCTAAACGTGAAGAAACCCATGTGGGAGGTTGTACTTGCTGAACGTGAGAACTCCATCTAATTTACATGCCCTTTCGATGCTAAGCATTTATTCCCTTTAGTAGTCATCATACTTATCATACAATATCATATTAGTCTCTTCTAAACTCTTATGTGAATATCTTATCATATTAAATCATAGGTATTCATCAGTGACAACTATCCTTTCACTTTAGAAACCATATACAAGTGAGTAAACCTTTCACTCAAAATTTTATTACAATAATAAGTAACAACTTTAATTCATATAATAATGATACCACCACATGCTTGGATAATTCATAAAAAATTAAATATTCTAGGGTCTAGGATGAGTATTACCTGCAATCATCATCACAACCACACATTTGACATAGAAGCATCACAATCTAAGTAACTCATACATCATAGTTGAATTCAAGAAGAATCAACCTTCATACCTTCTAGCAAATTCATTGCCTCCAAACTACAATCTCAAAGAATACAAATCCACTGGTTAATTAAAGTAGATTAAATAAGCAATTGCATAATAAACATGAATGTAGTCAATCAAAATAATAAACCTTTTCACAATTCACCATATCAAATCAAAGTTTACATGAAATTTGGGAAAGACGTGAGTCCATAGATATCTTGAGTGAATAACAAGAATTAACTGTCAATATATATTTAAAGAACATTAATTGACCATAATTCATCACAATTGATACCTAATTTCGTTTTTCAAAGAATAGCATGTGTAGAGAAAAATTCTAGTTCGGGGAAGTTTGAAAATCTCTTTGAAAGGACTTCTTGGGGAAAGGAATCCCTAGAATAAAAGAAACCATACCTTAATAAAAACTTGTGCCTCCAATTTGAGTAGAAAACTTGGGAGTTTGGTCTTGTTGTTAAAGCGTCAAGGATTCTTCAACGGAGGCTGAATAGACAGTGAAAGTAGAAAGAGGTGAGAGCTTTTGGGTTTTGATTCTGGGATTTAATTTTAGTGGGAAATTGTGGTTAAAATCTGATTTAAAACCAATATATAACCCTCCCTAAAATACCCAAAAGACTCCGCACTTAACTTGACCTTTTAATAAACTCAAACTTAAATTCTAAATTTCAGATTTTTCTCAGGAAACAAGTTCGCGTAGCGGAGCTATTCCCGCATGATTTACAAATTTAGATTTTGAACCAGATAAGTCCGCAATGTGTCCCCATCGGAGACCATTTTTTTTTCAGGGGTGCACGAAGTCCTCCACATTTACTGGCTCCCTGCTAGTGCAATTACTTGCTGCCTTTTGGTAGCTTTCATGGCAAAAGACGGGGTCCCTTCGTGGAGTGTTAGGGCAATCTTTGGGTGGTCATACCTGGACGTTTCGACTCTATATACCTCATTTTACTTATAAAAAGTCTTTTTACAAGTTTATACCTCATATCTACCCAAACCTATACGAAACCTAGGGACGTTTACTAGTTCAATTACACTAGTTTCCGGACGTTATGGGCGTCCCTTGAAGTTTAGGCTCTAATACTTCCCACTTAGTTTTAGTACATTATTTTAGGCTGAGGAGAAGCGTTTTAAGGGTCGGTCCATCATTGGAGGCAATAGACTAAGTCAAGAACTTTAGGGGTGTTACACTACCAACCTTACCAAGCATTCTCGTAGAAATCACCTTGGTCACACATGCTAACTTGGCATTCAATTTGATAGACATGTTATCATAATCATTTCATAATTCAAGGTACCAATTATAATTACCCTCTAAGCCTACTATTGCAATGAACAAGTGAAGTCACATAGGCCCACTTCTACTTAGTAAACTCATTAGGAGATCATAGATTGATTCTTACTTCTTTGTATCTACTTCACTTTATTACTTTAGGGAAAACAACTATAAACGTAATAGACCATAAGAGATTCAAACGGAATCCGGTGTGATAAAGCCCCATATAACAAGGGTTTTCCACTTGCCAAGGTGAAACCTAGAAACTAGCTACTATATGCATCTACGAGCTATGTATTATGGGGGCATGCTGTTAAGGGATAGTGAGATTGCTTCTAGAAACCCGGCCTATTGCATTAGCTGGAAGGCTTCCATATCATGAGTAATCATTAGGATGACCCGTCTTATTGCATTAGCGGGTGGGTCTTTTCCTCATTGTACATATCTATTCGATGCTTAGCATACATCCCAACATACTACCATTGTTCTCTTAATTGTATCTACATATGTGAAGAGTAATCCATCTGTCATGACTTGAGACCACACCTTAGACAAAATGGTGTCCCTCAAGTCATGGCACGGCATATTCGACCTCTCGGAGGTCCTATACAAGCCCATGGACATCATTTATTGCATAAATGTATGAAAAGTAGTGCGGAATTAAAATTTTTCACACAAGCTAATAACACTTCAAAATATCTTTCATACAAAATCATTGGAAAGACTAAATCTCAAAGTAGCCATCTTAGAGACACGAATATCTTGGGTCACGACCCATACATCAACATAATACAAATATCTAAGTCTATTACAATTTGATTAACAAGAAAACTAAACATAGTGATGTCCTCGAATCAATTGAGGAGATGCCACAACTTTTCTTGAATGAGTGCTAATATCCTTGCTTTACTTCAATGACTCCTCTCAATTTCCACCTACACCATTAGAGATAAGAAAAAAATATATGGAATTAGTACATAAGAATGCACTAAGTATGGTGACATGCAATTAAAATCACGCTTAAAGGACATCCGTATAAAACATGTTTTGTTTTTAGAAAACCTCATAAGATAAGTATAAGAGTACCTTACAAGTCAACATAAACACATATAAGTCACATTACACAAGATAACATATCATTACTTCAAACCATACAACAAAAGACTCTCCTACCAAACATCATCCTACAGCTCACTTGAGTGAGACATGAAGTGGCCGCCCAACAAACCCTTCACACACACCTAAGAGATCCTTAAGGATTCCTAAGATAAGTTTATTCACTATAATCAATTAAAGCTCTAACTCAAAGATACTCTTAAGACTCACCTATGTAAAACATGAAGAGACCGCCCATACGCCCTCTCCAAACCTACCTAGGAAATCCTTAAATCCATTCCAGATAAGTACTTTTAATTTACATATATTTAAATTAAGTCACTATGTTGATTAATACATTTAAGAGACATTCAACAATTAAGGACTTTCACATAATGGTCTTGGAGAAGACCTAGGAACCTACACACTAGCATCTTCAAAGTCTAGTCATGCAATGTCTTGATAGTGTCTCATTCCACTACCTAAACTTTGTAGAATCTATCAAAACTAGAATGTATCTCACATGATAAGAATAGGAAATAACTGACATAGACCATACTAGCTAGGCATTGTATTCTGAGTCTACCCTACTCCGATGAAGGGTGTTCTACTTACCAAGGTTAGAACTAGGACACATCCCATGTAGGCACATGGTTAAGGATTAACAAGCGTTTCTTTGTACATTAGTCTAAAAATAAGTATTTACACTCCTCAAGCATATTCACTAGGTACTAGCATTCGTTTCAAAGAGTAAATCAATCACAAGGGCATATGAAGAGGTACCATAGAGAAGTCATAACCAAATCATAATACACCTTACCAAAGGGGGTCCGCTAGGGCTGCCACACAATGGTGAAATAGGATAGATTATTACATTCCTATGGATGATTTCATTCTATTCCAACCAACCAATAAATAAGTCCATCATTCACACAAGAAGGATACCGTTACGACTTTCAACTTCTAGGTTATCATAATCTTCTATCTAGGTTGAAAGTTCCATAATAATGACCCTATTATCTAGTTTAAAGGTCATATTTCAATTATGCATACAAATACATGACAAAGTTTCTTTAGCCTATTAAGTCAAGAGTCATATTTGTATCCTACATGTATCAAGTAGAGGGACATAGGTCTACTAATACAAGACCCAAATACCATCATCGTATCACATGTACAATATCATTCAAGTACCATATAAGGACAACCAAGTCTACTGCAAGTCACCCTACACACTCTTATATAAACGTAATCATAATCCATCACAAGAATAATATAGTTAACTAGGAAGATTAAAACTTCAACATCAAGTATACATACTTGAATACCCCACTATAGCCTATAATGATCACCTATTGGCAATTAGAAGAACACATGTTTTGACTTCATATATGCACATAAGTCATGTAGACATTTACAATGATCACATATCCAAGTTGTAACATGAGAACAACATAATTCATAAAGTAATGACGACAAGGCCACATTCTTCACAATACATAAAGTAATGCCAACGAGGCCACAATCTTCACAAGTATATATTATAGAAGCACCTCCACAAAAATTGTACCATACCAAACATCACAATTGATATACCTATACTAAACAACCTAAAAGAATTTAGGTCAACATACCACCATTCCAACATCAACAACTCCAATCCATAGACAACTGAACTCATTCAATCCACAAAGGCTCATACAAAAAGACATAATAACTAATTCAATCCATTAATCAAAATATACAATGATTCAAGATACTGCAATATCAAATTCATAAATTTAGGAAAGCCAACATACTATTCTAACACGTTTCTGACATAATTAACTAGCCCAGAGTAAACTACACAAGAATTCAGTACAATTGAGACATGATGAAATCACTCATGATATAGCCAAATTAAGGATTTCATGATTTGCATGGATTCATATATGAGTTTTTCTTTGAGGTTTGAGTTTTGATTTTTAAATATTAACTTGACTTGGGGTTCTAGACTTATAAAACAACTGAAAATACTCAAAATTACCCTAAGTAACCGCCCAATATTTTCATAAACACCAGGAGAAATCCCCCAAACACCCTTCCTTTGGCTGACAAACCTAAGCAAATCTGCACGTGTCAATAGAGGGACACTTTCTACGCCCCGTAGACCCATCAATGGACAATCCTACTGGTCCGTGTTTTGGGTTAGAGGCTCCTTAAATGGGAGCTTAAACTCATGACACCAACTGTGGGGCTACTCCCCAATCATCAGGGTGTTTATACGACTAAGAGGTGACGATTCCCTCCATAGTTAGGGACTATTTGTGCAGTCTTGATCCATAGGGTTGTACCTTTGGTTGGTCCTTGGGGAGTCATGCCGGGATAATTCAAACCCAAACATAGTTGCATAGATGTTAGGAAACTCTCACACCAATTCCAACCAAAACGAACACGTAAAACATGCAAAGGCACACAAAAACACACAAGCATGTCTCAAGGAAAAACATTCGAACATCTTGGACGTTTGACCTCAAAACACTACCAAACTTTAGAAAATGTCTCAAAACATTATTATACATAATTTTAGGACTTTAAAACCACATCACACACATGTTAGGCTCTATGTTCACCTAATTTGTTTTAGAGGTGTTACATCATCTTCGTTCAATACAATTTAACATAAAGCTCTTACATTCATTAGATGAGAATACACTTTCACGCTAGACTTTCAATCAGCACAAGAGACTAATGTCATTATACATAATTTATACTACACAATACACAAGGCTCAAGAGAATGCAAGTCATCATAATTACATTTTTTGTATCCTTCCATAACCCATATACCTTGCAAGCAATTCAAAGTGTATGTACAATACTTTTCATCACATAAACAACCAAAGAATTTACCTTCTTTGAAAGGTTATAGATAAAGTATCATGATTAAACTTTATTCAAATCACAATAGGCATAGAAGACAAGAATCTATAACTATGTATTCATCAATTACAATACATCATCCTCTTAATTACCCAATTCCCCCCATGACATTAGTGAATGTTGGGGTATGGGATCACATGGGTTCTTGGGGTATTTTCACAATATAATCCATCAATTAATCCCAATATAATATAAATATAATGTACATAACATGAAAAAAAGTATTTTATAGTGAACCCATTGTTAGAGTACAAACCCTAGTTTAGGTCACAATCTATTCGAAATTTAGAAGTTTTGAAGGGCTTCATGGAGAAACTAATCCATGAATCGATATCCACATACCTTAATTACTGATATTCCATGAAATTGAAGTGATAAAGTATGAATCTAAGTGTCCTAGCTTTAGTTCTTCTTTGTTCTTGAATGGTAGTCTAGAAAAAAGAATTGGTGAGAGAGGGAAGTTGGTTTTGATTTTTGATTTTGAAATTATGAAAAGTTAAATGTTTTAATGACTTAAAGTCTATTAATATATTTGAAATTAATAATTTAGATCTACCTCACCCTTGGCTTGGCAGAATTTTCGCACCAGTGAATAGATCCAATCGACGACTCTAGTCGACAGTCCATCGTTCCATCAATGGACCCATGTGGAGAGTCGTTCTTTGTCTCTGTGAAAGCCATTTTGAGCCATTTTGCCAATTATTTAAGTTTCAACCAACTAAACAAGACAATGGAGATTCGTTCAAATGACGGCTCGTCGCTTGTAGTCGTGGCTGCACACTGTCACAAACTGTTTTTTTAAAGGGTCAATGGAAGGGTCCAGCTCAAGGACCCCTACGGTTGTACTTGGGTAGTCGTACCCAGACGTTTGGACCCTAAAATAGTTTTTCTATATATTTAACACCTTTCTACAAAATTTCATTAAATTTCAATTCCTAAAACCCATAAAAACATGCTTAGGTACACTAGCTCAGATTTCACAATCCACTAGACGTCATGGTCGTTTCTTAATATTTTGACTCTAACACTTCTTAATTAGTTTGAATACAATATTTTAGGATTAGAAACAGTTTTTCAAGTCTTAGATCATCATCTGAGGCTCTAGATAAATTCATGAACTTTCAGAATGTTACACCCTCACTTTTTAACTTCCCAAACTCACAACCATATTATATTTTCCTATATTTTGAAATTTTAATAACCTATTTGTTTTTGATTCAATGTTTGGAGTTGGATTCTTTGTTTTATAGATTTTCAAATCTTGTATTTGGTATAAAAGGTTGGTTTTACAAACTCCGAACTTGTATTTAGCGATTTTTACTCTTTTGCAATTCTTTTTATCTTAGTTTTGTGTGTTAGGCCTCTCTGAATTATAATTGTGTGAATATTTGCCTATTTTAATTCCTAATCGTGCCTATAATGCATGATTGTTTATTTACCAAGATATTTTTTGCTTTAAATTTGAACAAGTTTTGTGAAGTTGGGCTAATTTGTTGTTGGGTCTAGTTTAATGAAGTCTAAGTAGCCCATATGTTTTTCAAATGACGGATTTCACCTGATGATGGAGAATTTGACATCATTTCTCAGGTCAAAAGTCATCGAATTTCTAAAGTTGTCCGATTCGGGAAAAGTTTGATTATCCATAGGGGAATGGTTAATTAAGTTTTATGTAATGAGTTCATGGTTTGATTCTGTTTTTGAGGGATACGGGGATGAATGTTGGATGTAAGGTTTGAAAGTAGGAATGTTTAGTCGTTTAGAGAGTTGTGTCAAGGTCGTTAAACCACTAAGTGGTTCACTAAGTCCTCCTAGATCGCCTTTGAATACTTGAAAAATTAGAAAGTAGATTCTGTAGCTTTTTATAAGAAGACTGAGTTCGCCGAGTGTACTCGTCGAACGTCTTTCTTTGTCGCCTTTTCTTTGCCCCCTAACCCAAAAATGCACTGCAACATTTTTTGGGATGGTCCTTGCTCAGTACAAGTTGTCAGCGATACACCGAGAGGCCCATACAAAACCAACATGCCAATTTGGTTAGAAATTTTTAGTCAATCCCTTATGGAGAGCCCAATCTCTCTCTCTAAAGTGATTCGGCGAGTCTGCATGTAATTGTTTGTCTACAACTTTGTTTTACTTATTTTTGAATTTCTCTTATGTGTGTGCATATATGGCTAGACCAAACCTTGCTTGTAGAGACTCGCCAACCCTCAAGAGGGCCAATGGAATAACAAATAATGAGGATGTAGCTGCATCTAGGGCAAAAGTTGTTAATATGTCCACTACAGGTGAGAATGAAAAAGGAAAGGGAAAGGCACCTGCACCTATGACACCGGAGGTTACCTTTGACAGTTTAGGTATGTATTCCACTCACCTTACGACTTCTAAGGTCACGTTACTATCCCGATCGGCATCACCTTAATATGCAAAGAAACAGATTCCCCCACCATTCAAACTTACTTAGTCAATGTGAATTTTTGGAATCCAGTTCAAACTAGCTCATCAATATTGTTTTGTCCTCACATTGGACTATTTTTATATCTTTTATTTTTATAATCAAGCAACTGTGTTCTTGAACTTCTAACCTAAAAGACTAGCTCATGTGGTTTCATGCTTGACTTTATTAACAAGTTTGAAGCCAAGTAATCCTGCAAAGTAGTCACACCCTCAAAGGCCATAGGACAATTAGATCTTATCAGCTTGTGTTTATTGTTTAGCGCCTTTGGAAAATGTTAGGGTATTGTTTCTTGGCTGAAATGATATATTATTTTGTTTTTCTGTAAGCATGAAGCACTATTCTTCTTTCATGTTCAAACTTGATCTCTTTTTTCTCTCTTGGGCTATAATTGTCGGCATTTGTTGTCAATTCACACACTAGTTTCAATGAGCTGATTAGTATTTATTTCTTTTCATGCTAGGAAACTGAGGAAGCTCAAAATCTAAAAAATTTGATACAAAACTATAATGGTTCTTTCATCAAAGTCGGACATAAGGTTTTTTTCTTCTAAATTTCTAAAGTTTAAGTACAATTGTTTTCTGTAATGTGTTTGTGTCCATCAATTATTGATACTTAGCTTAAATTTTGAGATAATTTGTTTCTGCCCATCGAGTATTTGTTTGGCATCAGTACCAATATTAGTTTATCCTATTGATGATAAAATTTAATTTCTTGCAAGATCAATTTGTGTCCATCTAGTACTGATATTAAGCATTAATTTAGGAATATGTATTTGTTAAACATAAGTACCAACACTAGTTGATACTATTTATGACAAAATTGTTTCTTAAAAGATTGTTTTGTTTCCGTCTAGTGTTGACACATTACTTTGAATTTAGAATTAATATATCTCTAAGAATAAGTGCCAACACTAGTTAATCCTATGATGGCAAAGTTGATTTTCTTGCAAGATCGATTTGTGTACATCTAGTGTTGACATTTACCTTTAAATTTAGAAATAATGTATTTGTTAACCACAAGTACCATTACTAATTTATCTTGTTGATGATAAAAATGATTTTTTTGCAAGATCGATTTGTGTTCTTCTAGTGTTGACACTTTGCTTCAAATTTACAAAAAAATACATTTGTTAAGTATAAATACCAACACTAGTCGATCCTATGATGAAAAAATTGGTTTTCTTGCAAGATCAATTTATGTCTGTCTAGTGTTCAAACTTTGCTTTAAATTTAGTTTTGAGTTGTTTAGTTTGTAGATTTAGTTGTTCAAATTAAAGTCGTAACTAAACTAATTAAATTTAAAAATTTCTTTAAATAATTTAAAAGAAATAATGTGAACTAGTTGTTGGAATTAAGTCTTAACTAAACTTGTTAAAGTAAAAAATGGTTAAGTTTTTTAAAAAAGTTTAAAATATATAATGTAGTTTATTGATGGATTTAGTTGTTGGAATTAAGTCTTAACTATTTAATATATCTGATATGAATCCAAATCATATTTGTTATGATTCAAAATCATGGTCATGAATCCAAATCATATCGAATATTATTCCAAAATATTCAGGACAATATTGTTATTTAGCTAAGCACAATCATACAATTAATATTCTGCAAGATATGATATGATATTGTGCTAGAATTATTCTTGTAGCTTTGTATATAAATAGTGAATAGTTTATAAATTGTAAACTACAGAAATAAAAGATATTTTTCAACTATTTTTTGTCTCTAATTTATCAATTTTTATCATCGTATCAAGAGCATGATTTTTTTTAAGAAACTAGTTTAATTTTCACCTTATTATTGTTAGATCGCTATCATCATATATCTCTTGTCTTTCTATTGGAGTCACATTCTCATGAATTTTTTCTACCAAATTTGATGGAAAAAATTATTTGATGCGGGAATTTCATTTTTGCATCATTTTTTAAGGGAATAGGTTTTTTGGAATCTTGGATGGATTAACAACTCATCCAAATGAATACAAGGAAAACAAGTTTAGCATGATAACAATGATCCTGTAATTTAATGGATCCGCGATTATGTACATGCATAAATTACACTCATTCTGCGTCTGTTCAACTTGGCAACAAAGATGTGGAAGCATCTCAAAAAGGTATATGCTCAACGTAATCATGTTCGGGATTTTTAATTGGAACATACTTCTTTGGAATACAAATAGGGAGATATATAAATTTAGAGTTACTATTAGGGACTTATGGCTATTTGGTCAGAACAAGACAAAAGCTTTTGAGCAAACCTTTCTTCCACGAGCCTCTAGAAAGTTATGTTGGAGAGGAAGAAGACTCGAGTTGTCGGATTTCTCATGAAATTGAGGCGTGGGTTTCAGCCAATTAGATCTAACATTCTTAACAAAGAAATTCTTCTGGACATCAATGTAGTTTTTAGAGAACTTATTCATGTGGAGACGCACGTATATACTTTGGTATCCATAGATTTTTCCTACACAATTTACAAGACTATGTATACATCAAAAGGTAACCATAAACCAATATTTACAAAATGGTTGAGGATCTAAAAAGCATGGAAAGTGATTACATCAATGTAGTTCACAGATATGGAAATTCAATAAGCAGTGGCACATTTTTTGCTTAATTTTCCAAAGGTTCAACCATATCTCAAGTAAGAGTTAAAAATGTGTTATCAAATTACATAATAATAAGTGTTGATTAACTAACTAAATACTTGAATGTGAAACGATCAACTTGTTCATAAACAAATGAGGTATGAAGCCATCTATACAAAATTTTCCAAAAGGCTATACAACTATGTAAGTGTGCAATTAATAAGTATTTAATAATATTTTCATGTTATACTAATTTATATTACATAAAATAACAATCACTTAGATTTACTATAAATCCTCAAGGTCCAACATATGCAATTATTGACAGAGGTAGCACTTGGACCATAATCTCAAGTACAGACAATGAATAAGTATTGTGTCAGTGGGTTTAAGTTTCAAATTAAAGAAGTTTGTAGGAACAAGAATACAAATAATAGTGGTGTCTACATACAAGGTGATGTTGATGGTACTGACCAAATTATTGAATATTATGGTGTCATTCATGATACTATTGAAGTAAGGAATTCAGGTTAGCCTAAGAAGAGGACTGTATTGTTTCAGTTTTAGTGGTTTTACCCAACACATAGAGGCGCAAATGTGGACCATCAACATAATATAATTGAAGTTAAGAACACAATAAATAGAGAAGTTATGATCTTTTCATCATTGCACAAAATTCTAAACAAGTGTATTATGCTTCATATCCATTGCGTAGAAACTAAGAAAATTGGTAGATCGTTATAGAAACAGTACTTATACTTCATCACACCTAGGTGAGGCTTTACATCATTTATTGATATTTCGAAATGTTACATTATCCCCCCCCCCCCCCTTAGGAACATTCGTCCCCAAATGACACTAAACACTCTTTTAAAGGAAGGAATAGACTCATGGCTAGAAGTTCAACCAATCAATACTATTAAATCAACATGAATCACATTTTTTCAATGAGGAAATTTCAAAGCTCATCTTACAATACATAGGCTCAATTATTTCATCATGAGGTATTCCCTTCTCACAACACACATATCTCAACATACATTACATGAATCAATTAGCACAAATTCATCTTATGAATATGCTACATATAATTTCCATAAAGATTCACCATGTCAAAAATGCACAACCTAATCCACAAATAAGCAACAAGAAAAAATTTCATGTTTTCAAGGGGAAAATTACAGTAACTCACTGTAGCATCACTGTGAAGTTTTCAAAAATAATCTTTTTGCAAAACTTCACCTTAAAATTAAGAAACCACAAATTCTAGTCATAAAGATATTACTGAAAAGAATGGCTAACCTTAATCATCAAAAAGATGAGGATAACGGGTCTTCATGTCAGCCTCGGCCTCCCATGTCGCACCGTCAATTAGGTAGTTTTTCCATAACACTTTTACGGAAACCACCTGTGTGTTCCTCAATTTCTTCACTTTCCTATCAAGGATTTGAACCGGGACCTCCTCATAAGAGAGATTATCCTTGACCCCAAGTCCTTCAATCGGAAGAATAGACTTGGGATCACCGACACACTTCTTCAACATAGAAACATGAAAAACCAGATGAACCAAAGCTAAATCATTAGGAGTTTCAAGTGATAGGCAACCTTCCCAACCCTTTGCGAAATCTTATAAGGACCCACATAACGAGGACTCAACTTCCCCTTCTTGCCAAATTTAACCACCCCTTTAAAGGTGAAATTTTTAAGTACACCTTAAAAACTTCATCAAACTCCAAATCCCTTCTCCTATTGTCGACATAGGAATTTTGTCGACTATAGGTTGTGTGCAACCGATTTCTTATGATGTGCACATTCTCCAAAGTACTATAAATCAAATTGGGACCAAGAACTGAAGGTTCACCAACTTTAAACCACCCTATAGGAGACCTACAACTCCTACCATACAAGGATTCATAGGGAGCCATGGAGATGGATGAATAAAAATTATTATTATAAGAAAACTCCACCAAAGGCAAATGGTTATCCCAATTACCTTTGAAATCAACAATGCAAGATCTAAGCATATCCTAAAGGGTTTGAATAGTGCGTTCCTCTTGATCATCCATTTGAGGATGAAAAGTGGTACACAATTTCACATTAGTACCCAAACCTTCTTGGAATGACCTCCAAAACTAGAGGTTAATTATGCAACCCAATCCGAAATGATAGATAATGGAATACCATGGTAACACACAATCTCATCTATGAAGATCTTTGCATAATCCTCCACTGAATAAGTGGATTTGACGGGAATAAAATGAGTGGACTTAGCCAACCTATCAACAATCACCCACATAGAATCATATGACTTTTGAGTTCGAGACAACCCTACTACAAAGTTCATATTAATATCCCCCCATTTCCAAGTAGGAATTTTGATCTCTTGTAGTAAGCCACCCGTCTTTTGATGTTCCGCCTTTACATGTTGGTGATTCGGAAACATAGGAACAAATTCTGCTATGTCCTTCTTCAACCCTTCCCACCAATATATCTCCCTAAGGTCATGGTACATCTTCGTCGAACCCGGATGAATGGACTAGCGGGATCCATGTGATTCTTCAAGGATCCGATCACTCAACCCATCTACATCGGGAACACACAATCTCCCTTGATACCTCAACACACCATCCACCCTTAAGGAGAATGATTTATTCAACTTTCCAAAAACCAACTCCATCAATAGTTGATCAAGGTGTTGTTTGGACTTCACCTCAACTACCAATGATAACTCGGAGCTACGATAAACTGTAGCACCACCGTTTGGAGAACTCTCAAATCGCACCCCCAATCAAGCAAACCTATGAACATCTTTCACTACATCTCTATTGGATTCATCTATGTGCAACACACTACCCATATTCAGATGACTTAGAGCATTTGCGACAATATTGTCCTTTCCAGGATGATATAAGACAGTCATATCATAATCTTTCAACAATTCTAACCACCGTCTTTGCCAGAGATTCAACTACTTTCTAATAAACACATATTAGAGACTCTTATGATCAGTGAAAACATCAACATGAACACCATACAAGTAATGCCTCCATATTTTCAAAGCAAACACCACGGCTATTAACTCAAGGTCATGAGTGGGATAGTTTCCCTCATGCACCTTAAGTTACCGCGAAGTGTATGCAATCACCTTCCTATTTTGCATAAGCACACACCCCAAACCTACGCGAAATGCATCACAATATACAACAAACACCTTTGAACCTTCCAATAAAGTCAACACCGAAGCAAAAGTAAGCCTATCCTTCAATAATTGGAAACTCCTCTCACAAGCCTCCGACCACTCAAACTTTTAACACTTTAAAGGAAACGTAGTCAAAGGAGATGCAATGGATGCAAAGCCATCCACAAACCTTCGATAGTAAACCGCTAGACCCAAGAAACTCTTAATATCAGTCAAATTCAAAGGTCTAGGCCAATTTCTCACCGCATCCGTCTTCTTTGGGTCTACTTCAACTCCCTTACTAGAGATGATACGCCTAACAAACTCCACCGACCTCAACCAAAACTCACATTTACTATATTTAGAAAATATTTGATGCTCTTCAAGGGTTTTCATACCACCTTCAATGGACCATGTGATCACCCTCATTAATCCAATATACCAAAATGACATCAATAAATACAATAACAAATGAATCAATGTAACATCGAAACACCCTATTCATTAAGTCCATGAATGTCGCCTGAGCATTAGTGAGACCAAAGGACATAACAAGATACTTATAGTGGCCATAATGAGTTTGAAAGGTAGTCTTTGGTGTATCCTCACCTCTCACCCTTAGTTGGTTATACCCTGACCTCAAGTCAATTTTGGAGAAGTAGCTTGCCCCTTTTAGTTGATCAAATAAATCATCAATCCGTGAGAGATGATACTTGTTTTAGATTGTGACTTTGTTGAGTTGGCAATAATCAACACACATTCTAAAGAACCCATCTTTCTTCTTCACGTACAATATCGGACCACCCCATGGAGAAATGCTAGGCCTTATAAATCCCTTGTCTAGCAAATATTTAAGTTGACACTTCAACTCATTCAAATCGGCCGGAGCCATTCTATAAGAAGGAATTGAAATAGGGTTTGTTTCCGGTAGCAAATCCATACCAAAATCAAATTACCATTCGATAGGAATACCAGGAATGTCATTAGGGAAAACCTCTGGAAAATCACTCAATACGAGGACCGACTCGATAGGAGGAATTTCATAATCCAAATCTTGGACTCTTACAATGTGGTAAAGACAACCCTTTGAGATCACTTTATATGCTTTTATATAAGACCTTATGTGACCTCTAGGAATAGAATCCCTACCCTTCCACTCAATAACGGGTTCATTTGGGAATCTAAACCTCACAACACTAGTCCTATAATCCATAGAAGCAAAACTAGAATATAACCAATCCATACCCAAAATGGCATCAAAGTCAAGCATATCTAGTTCAACTAGATTCACATGAGAAAATCTATTGGGCAAAGTAATAGGATAATTTCAATAGACTCTTTTCGCTAAAATTGATTCACCCATCGGAGTAGACACCATAAAAGGTTCATGAAAAACATCGGGTAAAGTCTCAATCTTATTAGATACTAAGGGAGTCACAAAAGACAACATAGCACCCCAATCAAGTAAATCATAAACATAAATACCAAAGACTTGTAACATACTAGTTACCATATCGGGAGAGGTCTCTTACTCACCCCTAGTACAAAGAGCATAAAAGTGGTTCCTTTTTGGAGCATCACTATAACCACTTTCGTGGACACTATTCTCTTGCCCCTTCATACTAGGAAAATCTTTAACTTCGTGTCCACTCTTTCCATAACCAAAACAATTGTCTGTCCCCTTATGGCAATCACCGTAATGTCTTTTACCACACTTTGCACAAATTGGCTTTCAAGTTTGTGAACTTGCACTTCCTCCCTTCTGGAACTTAGGGTTCGACACCCTACCATCTATAGCCTTTGGAAATTTAGATGGAACGTGATTCGAGAACCTCTTCTTGAATTTAGGCTTGTCTTGAATCCCAAGCCTATCTTTTGTAGCTCCACCATCAAATGACCTTGCCCTTTTTGAATCCATATCCTTCCTTTTTGCTCTAGCCTCTTCAAACCTTCTAGCATGCACCATAAGACGGTCATATTCATATTATCATGAAGCATAGACGAATGACATTCTTCTTGCAATTCATCTGATACATCCTTCACAAAGTGACTCATCTCATCTCTAGGATCGGAGACCAAGGAAGGAGCATATTTGTCCAATTGAATGAACTTCAAAGAATAATCATGAACACTCATACCTCCTAGGCGGAGGTTGATGAATTCCACAAACTTAGCTTCTCTCATCTCTCTTGGGAAAAAACGATCAAGGAAATCCCTCTTTAAGATCTCCCTAGACACCACCCCACCTCGAAGAGGCCTATTATCTCTCCATTCCGTATGCCAAATTTTAGCCACATCCTTGAGTTTGTATGAGACAAACTCGGCATTATAATTTGTAGACAACCCAATAGCACATAGTATCTCGTAAACCTCATCAATAAATTCTTGAGGGTCTTCATCAACCTTAGACGCATAGAAGATAGGATTATTCATTTGAGTGAAGTCCCTAAGTCGGGAAGCCATAGTTCGCTCATGAACCCTAGGTGCAAAATCGCGATTAGCTTGGGAAGTCATAGCTTGAGCTTGAACTATTGCGGCATGGGCTTGATTTGTCATGGCTTGGGCCATTTGAGAAATAATATCCCTCATCTGAGCCTCTGTCATTGGTAGAGGATTGGCCGGAGCCTAATTATCAACAACAACCTCTTCAAGAGTAGGAACTTGATTACCACGAGTAGGAACTCTCGCATTAGCAATCTCCTCTTCAAGTATCCTAGCCACATATCTCCGAGTATTCATCTCCAATTACCAAAATCCAACGTTTAGGTGAAATCATATTAGAAGAACGCTCTAGAAGAACGATAATGGATTTCAAAAAATGAGAGTAATTCCTAAGCATCAAATAAGTTCCTATTCATAATTGTGGCCCACTTAATAATTATGAATACAAACCTACATAGACATGGTTGAGAGAGACGTCAACATCAAGTATATTCAACCTCATGCTCTGATACCAAGTTTGTAACATCAGGGGAGCACCCCCTAGATGTAACAGGCATCGTCGTCCTTTTTGAGGAGTAAGACTAGCCTTTTAGAATTCATCATAACAATCATTGGGTAAATTATTCAGAAGAAATTAAAACTTTTTAAATATATCACATCGGAGGTTTATATTGATCTGTACATACACGTAATAGTATAATATCGAGAATACATAAAAGCGTTTCTATAGGAAGATTACTTAGTCTTCTTATTTTATTTCATACACATATATAAGATAGAATTAGAGTCATAAAATCCTTCTCATCTCATAAACCATCTAAACAACTATACCCACATGGGCATAGCCCTACAACAATAAAAGTAATCCACATAAAGGGTTTATACAACTTTGTTATCAAATGAAAGAGAGTCAACATAAGTGTCTGAATATCTAAGCAAATCCGTAGGTAGACTATCAGCATCATCCTCGGGAAAATGAAGACCTACCACTTGGATGATAGAAAACTCCAAGCCTTCTTCTCAAATGCCTCGAACCAAACCTCAGCGACCGGAATTTAAAGTGTTTGTGAAAAAGGGAGAAAATGGGGTTAGTATGCCACATGTACTAAGTATGAGACCCTATGCACATATAACAATCAAACATGCTATAAAGGGACATTTACTTTAATCACACCATTTTATGTCTTTATGCACAATCAACAACTAATAACATCATAAGCATGAATAAGAGTTTATCATGTGAATAGCAAAGTAAAAAAACCAAACATAACCATTCTAAAGACACCAGTGCAATGACCAAGTATATCCTCATAACCCTACTTAATCAAGTAACCAAACCAGAGTCATACATAGTAATTCACTTCACATAACATAACCTTCAATACATATAAGTTCATACTTTAGCAATAAAGACCAATTTCGTGTTCATAAGCATCATAATAATCATATAAGGTCATTTACTTTTAACATCATTTACATACATAATATTGACCTCTGAAAGCTCCAATCAAGTCAAACTAGTGCAAGGCATAGGTAGAGTCCCATACCCCTACCTATGCTAAGTCAAACCCCTCAACTCACTTTAGTTAGCCTATACATCATTACTTTATTTTAGTTTAGGTAAAACTTTCCATAACCGACATAGACCACATGAGCTAATATGGAATCCGGAGTCATAAAACCCTACAATGAAAGAAGGTGGACTACTTGCCAAAGTAGAACCCAAAACATGAACATAGAAACTTCAATGATCCACTAGCTAGTATTCCTATGGGGGCAACATATTTCAAGTACTAGGAGACATAATTGGAAACCTTCTTATTCTATGTGCATTATAGTCTCCAAATTTGAGGAGTACCTTAGTGATCCTACCTTCTCTATGTGGGAAGGGACACTCCCCTTTCTATTTCACTTGGTGCTAAGATAAAGTCCATTATTGAAATGTATTTTATCTTTATTTATCATCCATAACTTAATTTAGGTTATAGAGTCTAGACCTTGAATAATCATCATCATAATAGCTCAATAGAAATTGCATGAGTAAAAGCCTATCATCACAATTCTCACTAGTAAGGTTAACACTGTACATATCACATCATAATAGGGTACATAGTTACACATTATCTTTCTTATAACATGTCCACCCTAAAAAACCTCACAACAAAAGCATAAGACATCTCAATTTAATCAACGTACCATCCTATAACCCTAAACAAAGTACACTTCAACACAACATCATGACTTGATCACAATTTAATACAATTGGAGTGAGAAATAGGATAGTCAAGACTTACCAACACTCCTCCATAGTTCATCATAAAGGACTTATCATCAAACCATAACTCAACCCAATTTGGTTCATCACACCAATGTAATCCAATCACCAACACGATAATGGAATTATAAGAATCATTATACCATAATTCAATACTAAATCAAAGCTTGAAAACATGATATCTAAGTTCTACCTTCTTAACCTAGATCAATACTCAAGAACTAGCTTGAAAGACTACAATTTATCACAATAGGTTTATGATCAATATAACAACAACAATTAAGGATGATTTAACCAAGAATAAAGTTAATTGATTAAACCCTCACAAATGAGACCCCGAACGGCGGGTCGTCTGTGAGTCGACAGGCACTACCCCTCTCGTCCTGCAATCAGTCGTTGCTAACGGAGAGTGTGCAGGCAAGGGGCTTCCTCACCATCTCTAAGTGTTGAACAACGGTGGCATCGACGCCCCGTTTGTCCACACATAGTCCGTTCCTTTGTCCGTCGATTGAACACTTTCAAGTAGTGTTGTGTCTACATAAGGGTCCTTCTCAAGGGATCTTGGTTGGTCCTTGGGGAGTCGTACCTGGACGCTTTGACCATTAAACATACCTAACACATGTCACACATATTTTTACCAAGTTTTGTTTCAATGTCGACTCTTAAAAACTAGTCAAATGTACTCTGGTGAGCCAACTTTCCAGACGTCATGGACGTACTTGAATGTTTTTCTTCCTAGATATCTTAACTGACCTAAGTTCAGTTAAATTGACTTAGAAATAGTACTTAGACTTCAGTTTACCTATCTTAGGTTTTACGACATGTCTTGAGATTTCGAAATGTTACATTTTTCATCGGTGATTTGATAATGACTTAATGCTATTTAATTTGTAACATTCCAAAAAATTATATGTCTAATGAAAAGCCCATTATGCCCGTAGGATAGCCTATTAGGGGTACATAAACACCACAATGCCCAATATTCAAAAATATGGGGCATAGTATAGAAAAATTGGCTAAGAGATATTAGCCAATTATTTCTATACGAATAAGAAATATACTTTTTGGATTGTCATACCCCAATCCAAGATTTATGTTAAATAAATGTACCTGCAAGGAAGACCCTAATCTAAAACTTTGTATTCAACCATATGAATCATACCACCACACAAAGTACTAGGCATCCAAGTGTCAAGCTTAGTACCTAGCACATGATCATATAAATTAAGCAGTGACCAAGGACAAAGGACATAGTGAGCGTCCTTGGGACAATAAGAAAACATTAACAAACGAACCATAAATAATAGTTAGTTAGGGATGTACAACCAACCCATTAACAAGCACATGTGCAAGACATGTGATGAATCTGCCAAAGGAGGGGACCACCCTAACTGAATTTGGTTAGGGTAGTAAGGGAGAAAACGTGCACAAGGGAAAACTTCATGTGGGGACTAACTTCCTAACTAACTCTAGTTCCTAAATAACTGTCCTAACTAGCTAAATAATCGGAATAGACCCATTAGTGCACCCGAAAAACTAGGACCAAAACCGGGTTGACACTAACCTAGTACTAGTTAAAGAGACAACCTAGTACCTAACCTAGGATGGTCCAAATGGTTAGTTATGTTACTAACAACTTAGGGGTACTTTATTAATTCCCCTAGGTTACCGAATGAATTAATTTATCAAATTAATTAAAAAAATTAAAAGGGATAAAACCAAAAATAAAAATAAAATTTTCAGATTTCGGTTAAGACAAGAAAGGGACAACCTAGTACCTAATTTGGGATTCCAAAGAGTTAGTTAAGATCCTAATGACTTAAGGGTACTTTAGTAATTAACCTATGCTACTTAATTAATTAAATGAGCAACTTATGTAATTAATTTAAAGGGGAAAAACCAAAATCACAAAACATTTTCAAGATTTCGGATAAGACAAGAAAAAGACAACCTAGTACCTAATCTAGGATGGTCCAAAGGATTAGTTATGGTTATAAAGACTTAATGTTACTTAGTAATTACCCGGGATATATTAATTAATTAAATTATACATTTAATTAATTAAATTAAAGTGGTCAAGTCGCAATTCTTATGCTAACCTAGTACAATTCAAGAAACATCCAAGTACTTAACCTAGGATGGTCCTAAAGGGTTGATTATGGTTCCAATGACTTAGGGGTACTTTGATACTTAACCTAGGTACCTAAATAAATTAAATTAAGGATTTAATTAATTAAAATAAAGTCAAAATGTTGACCAAAACCATAGTCAACACCAAAATTCCAGATTTTGGGTCAAGTTTATATTCTCCTATATTTAGTCAATTTAGGAGGGGCTTTTTAGTAATTATTTAATTAATTCATTTAATTAACATATTCAACCATAATTTTAATGAGTCAAGATAGTTTTATAAGACTTATAATAACTAATAGTAAAGGCGACGCAAAAATAGTAAGCAACAAACGAATAAAAGGCAAAAAATTTATTGATTTCTCTATGGCGATTTCAAGGTTTCGTTCAAGGCTATATTCATAGATTAAGTTATACCTAAGGTATAGGTTTCTCTCCTGTACTTATTTCTCCAAGAGAAATTTCTTTCGAATGATTCAAAGATCTTGAAAACGAGGGTTGTTTCCCGTCGTTATTGTTGAACTCTTTTCCCTAGTATCCTTATTACGATTTCAATGTTTAATAGGTGAGAAATCATATTTTTTGTATGTGGTGCTGGATGATCTTAATGTTTATAGTTTTGTATTAAATAACGTTTGAATGAACCTATTAATTGGACTCTTTGATGCTAAGTGTTACTATGTGAATTAAAAGAATGATACTATGTTAAAGATATGTCCGAAAATGACATGTATGTAGATGTTACGGTCTGTTGTGCGTACTTGTTGTTAATATGACGTTATAAATATGATATATTCATTAAATGCTAATATTATATTTTCCACGATGTAACGTTATGCCTAAATTTATTATAAGGTTTGCTAAAAAGATCTCCGTGAAATCATAATTTGAGTGAATGTTTGGCTTATGTCAATAAAATGGCTAACAAAAACATTGTTCAAAATCTAAATGGGAATTGTCTATAATGTTATGCCTAAATAAGTAAAATATTGTCTAATTAATAATGTATCCCAAATGGAGCATGATTGAATGAAACTTTTACTTATGCAAAAAAAACATGAAATCTATAGACAGTTGCTTATGTCTATACTAATTTTATGCCAATAATTGGCTAACACTAGATTGTCAAAAAAGTTGTAAGAAATTGGTTATAATATTATGTTAAATAACTAAAATATTGGCTAATGTATAATGCATAAAAACTTAAGCATGTTGAACATGAAAATTGGCTTACGCCAACAAATATGGTTATGAAATCTATGCCCAATTGTTTATGTCAATACTAATCGTATGCCATTAAAATGGTTAATGATACATTGTATAAAAGTAATGCACGTAAATGGATATAATATTATGTTAAATAATTAATAAATTGGTTCATACATATTAAATTTAAATATGAACATACGTAAAATTGGCACATGCCAACAAAAATGGTTATGTAGTTTAATATTCAAAGATTGAGGACAATACTAATCATATGTCAATCTTGTGTAGTTAGAGTATCAAATGATAATACAAGCACTTATAAACTAATTCAATGAGCCCATAATCAAGGGCATGCAACTCATTGGGACAACTCCCAACATGCTCTAAAAGAATGACATATGAACTTATGAAACTCATTGAATGAAGTGCTCATCGTCCATAAATGATGATATGAATATACTACTATAAAGTAAGTAACATATGATATAACATAATTAAAGGGGTCTAAACTAAGTAGGTGACCAGAATGGGGTGTTAAAGGAAGTGAGACAAGTTTCACTTACATTTAAGCTACTATGTTAAAAGAATACTCACGTATAAAGGTGTTAGAATGTGTGAGACAAGTCTCATTAATACCAAAGGATGATATGTAAGGAAATTCACATTTCATCAATATAAAGTAAGGATGACCAGTCATCAATAGAGTAAGTAAATCTCAATCTAGAAGAAACCTCCATAATGCTTGAGTCAACACTAAAAGATAAAGAAGAAATGAACATTCATGTAATTAGGTGAGTAATTATTTTAATCTATGATGCAAATGAAAATGGTGACAACATGGTAAGAGGCTAAGATTAATAGTGAGACAAGTCTTAACCAAGCCTAAGGAAAGGTCACTAAAAGTACTCACCTAAGAGAGTATTAAATATCAAGAGACAAGTCTCAATCATACTCAATATGTAAGTCTAAGGAAAATTCACACTTAATACTAATGATGAGATGAGAAATCATATAATGAGCAATGATGCCCTCATGCTAGAAGCCAACTTCTATGATATGTGATATGAATGTAATGGCACTTTATACTAAGCACCGATAGGCGAGCTATGAGTCGTGATTCCTTCTTTCGGGAAGATAGAGGGGTTCGTGTAAATCTCATGAGATGAGATTATCCGTTTAGGCGCGTATAGGTCTCCTTAAATCTCCTAGTATTTGAACCTCTGCTATCAACATAGGGTTCTAGAAGTGTTCAATTCCCTATATATTCTGGCATGTTTTGATTTCACCTTGGCTAGTGACTCCACCTCTTTTCGGTGTGGGGAAGACACCGGATTTCATAATGCTCACATTATATATGTTTGTTAAAATTGGAGTTCCTCAAAGTATGAATGATAATCAAATGAACGATACCGAAGGTTTTTGTGCAACACAATTAGGAGGTGAAATCAGATTCAAGTAATGACATTAGGTCATTCTTGGTCAATACACTTCATGATCCCGATGAAAGTCTTAAACTTCATACTAGGATAGCTGGTGATTACATCATCCTATGAATGAATGAAATGAATAATGTGAAGTACAAATGAACAAACGAAGCAGACTCTGTGGTTTTTAAAGAAGGCCCTAGGTTGAGGTCCCATATGTTGGGCCCTCACTTGAGATGTCTTAATGCTACATCAATGATTCCAAAGTCTCATGTCTATGAAATGTATAATATCTAAAACATGAAAGTAATGAAATCAATGATATGATCAATAGAGAACTTCTTATGAAAGGTAATTAATATATAGTGTAAAGAATGATTCACCATAAGGTAGGGAAATCATTCCTTAGTTCTTGGATTACTTACATCTATTCATTGTCGGTATGGGACTAAAATTAATCATTACACTTGTAAGTAAAACATAGGAACAAAGGAACTTTTAACTACACAACAAGAAGAAGAAAAAGATTTAAAAATAATCTAACTGTACAAAGAGAAGCCCTCGACCTAAGAGGATCAAAAATCTCAAATCTTTGCCCGAATTGTTCTAAAATTATGTTGATGATACAAATGTCTTGTAATCATATAGAAAATAAGTTGTGTGCTTTGAATGCATTAAAATACATCATATTCTTACCAGAATTTACAACTAACGGTTTAGGAAAGTCAAGTGACTAGGCTTTTCAGAAATAGCATGTTGTTTAGGAAGAGATTTCTTTGATCATGCATAGCCTTATGTGTATGTGTGCATAAACCATACTCAGTACAAGTGGTATACTAACCCCTACTATTTACTATTTTATAGATGCAGGTTAAGCGACACATTGACGACTTTTGCTATGGTTTGGACATCAGCGTTTCTCCAGACCATTTGGTAGGTCCTCACGATTTCGAGGATGCTACAGTTTCAGTCTAGCCTTAGTTTTAGACAAAGCTAGTGGATGTTGTCCATAGCATTTCTTTTGTACTTTTATTTTGAAGCTTTTGTAATAAGGTCGTGTTTGGCAAACGTATTTATGATATATTCTTATTCTATTTAGAATTAATTCCTATAATAGATGGTTGTTACATTTATGTTGAGCTTAGTATATGATGATTTCCGAAATAACTATATGAAGTCTATGTATATTTCATACGTTTAAAAGTTTTAAAATTACAACTAAAATTAACCATATGAATGTGATGACTGCAAGGTGAGGATTGCCGGCAACCTCTGAGAGCTGAACGACTCCAGTTTTGATCTAGATTCTTGAATCCGGGTCGTGAAAAAATTCTTGTGTAGTATGATTAGTTCTATTGAATTATGAAATAATCACGCTATAATTGTAAGTAGGCTGCCCTAATTTTATAAATTCATGTTATGTTATCTTTAATTCATTGCCTATTATAATTATTGGATTGAATTGGTGATTATGACTATTGTTAAGAGCCTTTGTATATTGTATTGGCTTTGGATTGGAGTTGTGAGATTGGATTGGTGGTATGTAGACCTAACTCTCTCTATATTGTGTAGTATAGATCTTAGATTATTATGATGTTTGGTATGGTCCACTTATGGTGGCGGTGCTTATATTCCATAGTTGTGAATAATGTGGCCTCATCAGCATTACTTTATGAACTATGTCATTATCATGTACTAATTCACAATGTGATTATGGTGAAGTCTTGGTGACTTTTGTTTATAAGTGTAGTCAAATCATGAACTCTTCTAGTTGATGATAGGTATACATTAAAGTTGTTATGTGAATTACCTTGTATTGGAGTACGATGTTTCTTATTGAGTTATATGAGACTTGTGATGGTTTATATGGTTGATTCAATAGTAGTGAGTAAGATGACTATAGTTGACATGGCTGTCCTTATGTGCTTTGTAAGTGATATGTTATATGTAATAAAGTGAAGTATTGGTGTGTCTTGTTTTGGTAGACTTGTGTCCCTTACTTGATACCTATAGAATGTGAACATGGATTCTTGACTTAGTATGCTAAATCTCCTTAGTCGTGTATGTGTGATTGACATGTGACCTTTAACATAGTGAGAAGGTCAATTATGTGGAACCTTCAACCTAGTTGGGAGTTTATGTTATTGAACTTGAAAGCCGTCATGGTATCCTTCTTGTGTGAATGGTGGAAACATCCTTAGAAAAGTTATTGAGTTATTCACTTAGCCATTGTAGGTGGCCTTAGTGGAGCCTCTTTGGTAGATGTAATCTGATTGGGTTATGAACTAGGTATGGAACCTCTTCATATGCTCCTTTATTGAAAATACTATATGCAAACAAAGGCTAGCACTGAGTGAGTATGCTTGGAAAGTTGATCTAATTAAGATGACTTTAGAGAACAAAGAAACCCTCAATATTCCTTAACCATGTGCCTGTATGGGATGTGTCCTCGTTCTACCATTGGCAAGTATAACAACCCTCCATCGGAGTTGGGATTCATGAATTCAGATTCCATGCATAGCTAGTATGGGCAATGCCGGTTATTGCCTATTATTATCATATGGTATACCTACTAGTGTTGGAGAAGTTCTATGAAGTTTAGGTAGTGGTATGGGACGATATGTAAACATTGCACGACTAAGCTTTGTAGTTGTTAGTGGGTTAGTCCCTAGGTCTTCTCCAAGACCATTATTTGGATGTCCTTAAGTATGGAATATCTCTTAATGGACGAGTTAATATAATGACTTAAGCTAGAGGGTATGTTATTGATTAAGTGCTTATCTAGAGTGGCTTTATGGATTGCCTAGTTAAGGTGCGTAGGGGGCATAGGAACGGTCTCTTCATGTCTTACCTAAGAATAAATCTATATAGGAAAAGTAATTAATGAAATCGGAATAACCTGTCTTAGGTAGTCTAACAGATCACTTAGGTGTGTATGAAGGGATTGTATGCGTGGTCGCTTCATAACTCACTCAAGTGAGCCTTAGAATCATTTTTGGTAGTAGTATCTCCTGTTTATCTGTTTCGATGTATTATTGATGCTATCTTGTGATATGTGAGTTATAGGTCAAGTTACAGTAAGGTTCAATGTAATGTTACTGTAAGTTCACTGTTAATTGGTGTAAATAAGGTTTGACTTGTAATGTGTAATAAATGTGATTTTTCATGTTTAAATGTGATTCTTATACTTATTGTATGACCTTTTAATCAAAAAGAGTATGTTTATCATAAATGTTCGTTCTCAGGATTTAATTCATTATGCCATACTTGGTACATGCATTGTACTAATTCCATACTTTTTGTCAATCTCTAAAGGTGTGGCTAGCAATTGAGATGTGCCTTGAAGCAAGCTTGGAATTTAGTGACCGTTCAAACAAAGTTTAGGTATGTCCTCACTCTATTCGAGGATATTATCATCTTTACACTTTTTTTTATTCAAAGTATTGTAGTAGACATTAGATTTCTATATTTCGATTGTATGGGTCGTGTCCCTAGTATTCTTGAGTCTAAGGATGGCATTTAATGAGATTAAGTTTTTTCTATTGCTTCAATATGAAAGATATTTTAAGATGTTATTGTGTGAAAAGTTTTAATTTCTCACTACTTTTCATACATGTATGTGATATACCGTGGTTTCACGGTATTATTAATACTTTTTCCTTAAGATTAGTGTGTCCAAAAGCCTTTTTGTGCTAATTTTTATATAAGTTTCTTTTTATTTTGCAGGAAATCTGTCCAAATCTAAATGCGGAGATTTTGAGCGAAAAAATGCAGAAGAGACCACCTACGGAGCTTATGACGGTCCGTCATGCTTGTGACGGTCCGTAGGAGGCAGCGTAGTGCAGCTGCTGAAGGAAGATGGGGAAATATGACCAAGTGTGGGGTTACAAAGCTTGTGACAGTCCGTCGTGTCTATGACGGTCTGTTGTCATGAAGTTCAGAGAAGTAATCCCAGTACCCATATTCCAAGAGTAGAAGTGTTTTGAAATGAAGACCCTCGACGGACCGTTGTGCCTATGAAGGTCCGTCATACTTGCCGTCGAGGGTAATGAAGAAGAGACGCAGAAGAAATTGCACAAGTATGAAACGACAGAGTCCATGACGGTCCGTCGTGACCATTACGATGCGTCGCGAGGTCCGTCGACCCAGCCGCGTTTTGGCAGATTTCCAGCAAATAGAGTCCTTGTTTAATTAGGTTTTTATTTTTTATAAATAGTTCAAAAAACCTCGTTTTTGAGGTTAGACTCTTAGATTGTTAGAATCTGGATCATTTTTAGACTCCGTATTGTTAGATACCGTATTAGTAAACATTGTATTGTTAGACTTTTGAGTATCATTGATTGTTGGTGATTTTTGGTGACTAATCAAGCAAACTCTCAGATTTTACTCTTTATCATTGAAGTAAGAACATGAATTCTTATTTAATATATTTCAATATTGTGATTATGACTATGAGTAACTAAACTCCATAACTAGGGTTGTGGGAACCATAGGCAAATAACGAGATAAAACCTAACAAAAATAACAATTCTAGAATAGTGTCTTGCATGTTTTAATAATTCTTTCACTTAGAAGTCTTTTTAACGAATGGCCAACGTTAGAACTCGCCTTAATGCTACTTGCCGGACCAAGGAGGTAGATAATAGGAAAAGAATTATAAACATAGATTTAGTGTATACTATCTAATAGGCTAGTATTGATTGGTACGAGGTAATAACTTAGTCAAATATCAAATACGATGCTTAATATGAGGTAAAGATAAGGGTTAGGAAAGCAACACACGTAGCCGGACCAAGGTGCGGAGTGAGATTTTCTAGATGCCGGACCAAGGATTTAGAAATACATAACTTGTCACTTTGAATGCAAGATAATAGGAAAGAATTGTTATAGTAAGAATTATCAAGTTATGAACTTGTGGGGAACACGTAAACCCTATTTACTTTGATTAATTGATTAAAATCCAACTTTCAAAGCTATTAAGTGTCTCTTTTAATTTTGTTCGTTATTTTCACTCATTTAGAAATAGAAACCCCCTTTTTTATTGTTTTACTTTCCAAGGAAGTCATTGACCAAACAATAGTAATAACAGGTTGAAGTTAAGTCTAGACTATTTTCCTCGTGGGAACGATCCCAACCTCACTAGTTGGGTTATTTACATGACACGACCGCTTTACTTCTTATTTGAGAAGTAAGTTTGAGCGTATCAAATTTTGGCGTCGTTGCCGGGTATTATAGCTTTTAGATTAATTTGAACTTATTACTATAGTTTAGTTGATATTTTCTTGATTTTACTTTGTTTTATTGTTTTTGATTTTTTTAGAACTATCCTCCTTGTATACCAAATACACGGAGAGGAAGAGAACCCTTGTTTCCATATGATCACGAGTTAGAGCGCACAATGCGCAATATAAATCGAAACTTGGGTATAAATGATGATGATCCGAAATAGAACATCCCAGCTCCGGTTGATGTTCATGGTCATATGTTACCCGATGCTCCAGGTGAACACCAACAGAGGGGACAAAATCCCATTCCACGGCCCCAAGCATACTACAGAGGCTATGATAACATAGCAGACTCGGATGGGCCACTTGTCTTGCCTCCTCTGCCCACAGGCCACACCTTTGTGGTAACTAGTAGCCTGATGCAAATGCTCAGTGCCAGAGGTTTGTTTTCAGGGCTACCTTCTGAGGATCCACATGCCCATATAGCTAAGGTAAGGGCAGTGTGTAAAAGATGTGTAGGGAGGCCTGATTTTGATTAAGATGCAATAGGTCTCAGAGTGTTTCCTCTCTCACTGACGGGAGAGGCTTAACTTTGTGGCACTACTAGGAGACTCCGTTAGTAGTTCTTCGGGATATATTCACCTCATTCTTGAGAAGTGTTCCAAATCACCGTATAGATGAAGAGTCACTGAAGGAATACTTCTATCGGGGACAGGATGATAACAATAAAGCGGTGTTGGACACTATAGCAGATAGATCTTATGGGGAGTGTCCTTATGCTGAGATCGCTGAAAAATTAGAGAAAATCTCCTGGAATAACAAAGCTTGGAGTACAAGGAAGTCTTATACAGGGAGAAACACCTTCGCAGTGCAGTCCACTCACAACCCAGCCACAGATGAGATTCATGAAGAAATGGCTCAGATGAGAACCGAGCTTGGGTTGGTACTAAAACATGTCACTGGGGGGTGCAGAAAAGATAAATGCAGTCAAATTCTTGGCTAAACCACCACCTCCTAATGATGAATGCTATTATGCGGAGGACACTTATGCCGTAAATGAGCAGACGGGGTTTCCGACCAAGCGCCCAAGGCTCAAATTAGGATAACTGGCACCAAGGTCAAGGTAACCAAGGTCGGAACTATGGTAACTACAACCGTGAGGGTCATTATGTCCGAGATGGAAAGTACAACCGGGACAACAACTTTAACTGGGGTAACTATGCTAATAGAAATGACAGGAATGGGCCCTATGTCCCTCCTCAAAATTGTGAAGTTACTCCTAGGGATGGTGGAGATAGTATGCCGCGAGTTGAGGATATGTTGTACAAAATGATGAGGAGGTTTGATGCTAGTGATGAGCACATTAAAGAGTTGAGGTGTGATTTAGCTAGTATTGGACAAAAAGTTGATACACATGTAATTTCGATTAAGCAGATCGAGTTGCAAATGGCCCAATTATCTATGACAGTGAACACATGGCAACCGGGCACTCTTCCTAGCTACACTATCCAAAATCCAAAGAATGATGTTCACTGTATGTCAATTACTACTTGGTAAGCAAACCATTGACCCACCTATGCCGTCTACTGAGGAAAATGTGAGAAAGGATAATGATAATGTGGTAAAGGGTGGTGGTGAAGTAGAGGAAAGTAATGGAAAAGATGCAGAAGTACCTATGAAGGTAATTCCCATGCCTAGGCTACCACAAACTTTCCCTCAGAGATTAGTGGAAAAGACCGATGATAGTAAATACAGGCGTTTCATAACAATGTTGAAGCAGCTTTCTATCAATTTCCCTTTGGTAGAAGCTCTAGAACAAATGCCCGCTTATGCCAAATTTATGAAAGATCTGGTCACCAAGAAAAGATCGGTCACTTTTGAGGATGATGATAGACTGCAGCATTGTAGTGCTATTGCTACAAAATCCCTCGTACAAAAGAAAAAAGATACGGGTGCGTTCACTATTCCTCGTACAGTTGGGTCATTATATTTTGCGAAAGCATTATGTGATCTGGGGGCAAGCATAAATCTCATGCCCCTCTAAATTTACAAGAAGTTGGGTTTGGGGGATCCAAAACCCACTGCGATGTGGCTACTGATGGCTGATCGGACAGTGAAATGACCTATAGGGATGCTCCATGATGTGCTAGTAAAAGTAGAGTCATTGATCTTTCTGGCTGATTTTGTTATTCTTGATTGTGAGGTCGATTTTGAAGTGCCTATTATTCTAGGGAGGCCATACCTTGCTACAGGTAGAGCCTTAGTTGATATGGAGAAGGGGCAGATGAAATTTTGGTTGAACAATGAAGAAGCGACCTTCAACGTTTGTAGGACCATGAGGCAGAGTGGTGAGCTCCAATCGGTATCAGCCATATCCAACAAAGAAAAGATGAAGAAAGAGAATGAAGAAAAAAATGCAAAACAAGAGTTTATGGTTGGGGATTTGGTGCTTGTAGACAGTTCTGGGATGCCTTGTCTTCCGGGAAAGCTCAAGTCCAAATGGATTGGCCCTTACTTGATTACCCAAGTATTTCCTCATGGAGCAGTTGAGTTGAAATCCAAGGAGGAAGTGCGGTTTGAGGTTAATAGAGAACGAACAAAACTCTATTTTGGGCATAAAGCATCGGGGAATAAAGTAATAGAGGCAAACCATCTTGATGAAGGCTGAGTAATTAAGTGTCCCCAGTTGTGCCGCGACATTAAATCAGGCGCTTGTTGGGAGGCAACCCAATACTTATAGTCTTTTTAGTAATGGTAGCATTTTTCTACTAATGGGTTTTTAAATTTGCAGGCACATCACCAGGAAATTCTGTAGAAAATTACTCTGCATCAGCCACTGACGGATACATCGACGGACCGTTGCGCCTGCGACGGACCGTCGTATTCCTCCATCGTACCAGGTACGTTTTTCTGTTATTTTCAAACTAGGGCACACACAACAGACCCAACGACGGATCGTCACAACAGAGACAGACCGTCGTCGGGGAGTCGTTGAGTCATTAATGAGTCGTACCCGACCCGATCTGGCTAGAGTCTTTTTCAAAATCAGACCGTTTAAACCCCCCCCCCCAACCCCTCATTTCACCCCATTCCTTCATTTTACCTCCCATTTCCCTCTCTTTTCAACTTCCACATTCTCTCCCTTGATCATTGTTCCCCCAAAATTCTCCAAAGCCCTAGAAGTTATCATCTACTAGTCAGAGGTTCTGCTGTGGGTGTTTTCTTGGTCACCGAGTACTTGCCCATCTTGTTTTTCTCCAATTCTAAGGTATGTGTCTCTAATTTCTACTCATTTATCTTGCATTTTTGTTTGTTAATTAGTATTAGCTTAGTTCTTCGTCATATGTTCATTTCTTGTATATAAGATTTTGTCTAACCTAGGTTAAAAATGTTTGAAATTGTCATATTTACAACCCTAGACATAGGTGCTTTCGCATTACTAGTTTCCTAGGTAGTTGGGTTAGACAAATGTAGGTCCAAAACACTACAAGTCGGGGATGCATGGGGTACCCCCAGTTCTGTCACTGATCTACAGAACGAGACCCCGATGACGGACCGTCGTGCCCACGACGGACTGTCATAGGGTCCATTCAAAAATCCCTAACACCCCACTGTCCATTTTTTCTAAGTGTCCTTCAACAGACACATGTGACGGACCGTCATACCCACGACGGTCCGTCCTGCACAACGTTCTGGTTATCAGAGACCCTGTTTCTAGGGGTCTCTCATTTTTTTCTAAGTTTCCCCCAATGGACACATGTGACGGACCGTCGTCTTCACGGCGGTCCGTCCTGCACAACCGTTTTGGTTGATAGAGACCCTGTTTCTAAGGGTCTCTCACTTTTTCTAAGTGTCCTTCAACTGACACATGTAACGAACGGTCATGCCCACGACGGTCCATCCTGCATGACCGTCGTGACGGTCAGAGACCCCTCTCCTAAGGGTATCCATATTTTTTCCAAGTGTCATACGACGGACCGTCGTACCTGTGACGGTCCGTCCTGCACATACTGTCATACTAGTCAGAGACTCTCCTTCAGGGTTCTCCATATATACATAGTCTAAGTAATACACGCTGGACCCCATGACGGTTCGTCATAGCCACGATGAGTTTTCACCAGGCCCGTCGTGTGTCGCTGTTACCATAGAAATTACATACTATTTTAATTTTTTTTGTACTTTTTACTTGTCTTGTTTGCCACTACTCGTAATAATATTGACCCTTTACAGGTACTATCTTCTATGGCACCCAAGCAAGATTGAATCTATGCAAGCGGGCGATCGAAGTCTGTCTCCCCGTCTGCCCGCATGGTCATTGGCTTGGATGATGAGCGTGACCCCGAGTATGTGCCCCCAGGCACTTCCACCCCTTCCCGTGTTGCATGTGCTCCCAGAGACACATCCAAAAAGGTGGTGTCCGGTGTAGTCACTGCCTCCCAATCTGATGAGGAGCGCACACTGACCGGCACACCCTCTAGATCAGCAAAAAAAGAAGAAAGAGCGTCTGGCTCCTAAGGAGTATCCTGGTTGGAGGAAGCCTCCGGCTCTGCTGAGGTTCCCGCACCCGCCACCGCTGCAGCATCGGCCTCATGTGATGAGGCTGACAGTTCGGAATCCACATAAGGCTCACCAGCTCAGGTCCCCACCCCAGCCACTGACCAGCCCAACCGGTGGTGTGTCGACAGGCAATTTCAAGTCTACTCCGATGCCAAGTTCCTGACTGATAGAGGAGTAATTACTCGAACACTCACCTTGGAGCGGCGGGTCCTTACAGGGAGTCTCCCGACGATGACTGAGATCCACAATCTCTTCACCAGGCATCGCTTGGAGTGGACAGCACGTCCGTTGGGACATTACAGTGAAGAAATGGTCTGAGAGTTCTATGCATCCTACGTAGCGACTCTTCGATCACATATAGATACGCGGGCTGCCCCCGCTAAACAGGCCCCACTAGAGCAGGTCCGAGTACGGGGCGTACAGGTTGACATTTCCCTGCTTTCCATCCACTGGTTTCTATATAGCGATGGTGTTGATGCTACTCGAACCCCTCTCACTGCCGAGTTTGACTACCGCTGGAAGATAGTTAAAGATGGCCAGTTCCTGCGTGAGCCATCACTGAGAGTGACCACCAAGAGGTGGAGGGCCCTGCACCTGTCAGTTGATGGAGAGGGTGCCGACTGGGTGACTGAGCCAAAGGGGCCATCAAGAAGGCCAACCTCACTTTCACAGCGAAGTTCTTCTGGCTGCTTGTCCCTCACTACCTTTCCACCACAGTTGCTGAAAATATCGTTACATGGGATCGAGCAGTATTGATGGTGGAGATGATAGCTGGGCTCGAGGTGGACTTCGCGTGGCTTCTACAGGTAGTCATGCACGAGAGGGCATTCAAGGTCACTACTACTTACCCTTTCCTGTGAATGATATTTGCTCTCTTCAGGTCCGCAGGTGTGCCTATATGGCACGTAGATCAGCTCAAGACCCCGCATGGCACTGTTGACGTCGGCCTCATCAGAGATGAGGCCAATGAGCTGGCTCCATGCAGAGGGCCCCGTCCAGAGCTGCCCCCACTTGTTGATGATCTTGCTGATACGGTAGCCCAGGCCCGCACGGCTACATAGGCGGCGTCCACTGACACTACCTCGGTCGAGTCTATCCCGGGTGGTAGCACTGCCCCGAGCTCCTCTCGCACAGCTCCTCTACCGAAACTGGTCCCGCTTGAAAGGGTCCTAAAATTAGAGGTGCAGATGGCTACACTTCTGCATCATATGCAGTCATGAATGCAAAAGTCTATTACTGAGTCAGAAGAGCGCCTAGAGCGGAAAATGGTCTAGTTTACAGAGCGGAAGATTGTTGAGGTTCACCTGCGCTTGGATGCCTTTGAGTTGATTGTGCTAGCCCGGCCAGCCCCTCCGGTGGATGTGTCGACTCTTCAGGCTGCGGTCGACAGCCTTCGCGCAGATATTGACACGATCTTAGAGGCTAGGGTGCCGGAGTCTGAGGCCCCTTCTGTCGATCCTGCTGAAGACACAGTGTTGGCGGCCCTATTTTCCACTTTAGAGATTCAACCACCTCCCCTTCGAGAGCATGCCAAGAGGCGTAGGAGTCGAGCAGAGGACGAGGCGCAAGCACGGAAGAAGGAACGAGAGATGGAGGCTGCGAGTAGAGCCTCACTTGCTGAGGAGGAGGCGCACCAGATGAGAGCATCAGAGTTAGCGGTTGGGGCGTCTAGCTCCCGAACTGTGGAGATAGTAAGAGGCACTACTGATAGTGCGGTTGTGGCTGAGGACACCACTGAGGGTGTCCAGATTGCAAAGGACGTGGGTTCCGTGGAACCGGACCCACCAGCTTGCTGATCGACGGCGCTTTGCGCCACAGGTTTGCTTCACCTACCACTCTAGTATTTAACTTTTTATGCATTAGGGACAATTGCATGTTTTTTTGTTGGGGGTGGGGTAAATGGAAAGTGAGTGTTAGGGTGAAGTCTGAGTAGCCCAATTCACTATCCTCTTTTGGGGTTTTCTTGCCTGTGTTCTTTTTCCCCAAAAGACTGATTACTTTTTCTGTTGAATCGGCATGTTTATATCTTTTGTACATAGTTTAATTCTGGAGCATGATGGCTAAAATGATATCCTGATAAACTGGAAAATGATGCATGACTAGGCATAGTAACTGATAATTGTGTGGCTCTAAGCATGACATAGAGTTACACCATTGCAAATTCGAACTAGGTGTATGATAATCTGGTATAGTAATGAGATGTCAAGTGAGTGTGAGGAAAACTCGAATAAGTCCACTATTGATACTGAGCTAGAACTTGTCTGGTTAGTCCTGCTAAAAGTAAGTTGTAATAGACAATTGGGAAAGGATCATAGGCCCTTATTCAATATAGCCCATCTTTAGCCTAAATAGAAGAAAACCAAATGAAATTTATCCTTCTTTGATCCAAATAATCTGAGCTTAAAATAGACCTTTCTTTTTCACCCCAACTGATCTTTTCTGGGAACAATGTGTTGGCCCTGGTCCCTCCTTGGACATCTGCACCTCAGCTTATGCCAAAAGCATAAGCTGAGGGTGGCTAATGCAGTAAACAACCTTCGTTATGGCCTGACCCAACTTTGGGTATTGTGTACCTTGACTCATGGCAAAGCCATGAGTTGAGGGTGGCTATTATGAGGAATGCTCTGGAAAGTGGGGTTGAAAGAACAGAGAGAGAGAAATAACAAAAGTAAAGTGACTCAAGAATTAGTTGAAACAAAAGTAAAGAAAAAGAAAAATATACAAGAAATACAAGCAAGAAAAGAAGAGAGTCACTTACATAAATGAAGAAAGAAGAGAAAATAGCAAGGTGAGAGAATATGAGAAACTGGGCAAGACAAAATGATAGAAAGTGGAAGGTTTAGCCGATATGTCAAGGAGGGCAAAAAGTCACTAATGTATACCTAAATATACCCTACCTGACCCTGAGCCTATCTTACAAGCCAAGAAAGTCCTATCGTGATCCTAAGGGTTGTATAGCGAACTTAAGGCAGTGAAAATAATGGAAAGCTTATGGCAATAGGTATGAATAAGTGTGACTTTGTTCTGAGAGTGTTTGTTGAAAAGTAATCCTTATACTCAAATTGAAATCATTGTGTGAAAAATGAGGATTTTATTTTGAAGTGAGGACACTAGTTGCAATACCAAAATTGTTAGCACCTCAGTGAGAAATTGAAGAGGATTGGTGTTAGTGCATGGTGAGTCTATGTCATGTTCTGATCCCACATAATTCAAGCCTAATAGTGATAGCATGCAAGATTTGATGATATTAATCGGGATTGATAGACAAATGATTGCAAAGGATAAAACATGGATACTATTGTACAAAGATTTTGTATTGAGTCATAGTGCGTCGCTTGAGGACAAACAACGAATTTACTTTGAGGGTGTTGATATACCGTGGTTTAACGGTATAATTAATACTTTTTCCTTAAGTTTAGTGTGTCCAAAAGCCTTTTTGTGCTAATTTTTATATAAGTTTCTTTTTAATTTGCAGGAAATCTGTCCAAAGCTAAATGCAGAGATTTTGAGCGAAAAATGCAGAAGAGACCACCTACGGAGGTTATGACGGTCCGTCGTGCTTATGACGGTCCGTAGGTGGCAGCGTAGTGCAGCTGCTGAAGGAAGATGGGGAAGTCTGACCAAGCGCGGAGTTACGAAGCTTGTGACGGTCCGTCGTGTCTATGACGGTCAGTCCTGCGGGTTCGTCATGAAGTTCAGAGAAGTAATCCCAGTACCCATATTCCAAGATTTGAAGTGTTTTGTAACAGAGACCCTCGACGGACCGCTGTGCCTATGACGGTCTGTCATACTTGCCGTCGAGGGTCATGAAGAAGTGCAGCACAAGAAATTGTACAAGTATGGGACGACGGAGTCCATGACGGTCCGTCGTGACCATGACGATGCGTCGCGAGGTCCGTCGACCCAGCCGTGTTTTGGCAGATTTGCAGCAAATAGAGTCCTTGTTAAATTAGGTTTTTATTTTATATAAATTGTTTGAAAAACCTCGTTTTTGATGTTAGACTGTTAGACTCTGGATCATTGTTAGACTCCGTATTGTTAGACATCGTATTAGTAAACATTGTATTGCTAGACTTTTGATTATCATTGATTGTTGGTGATTTTTGGTGATTAATCAAGCAAACTCTCGGATTTGACTGTTTATCATTGAAGTAAGAACATGAATTCTTATTTAATATATTTGAATATTGTGATTATGACTATGAGTAACTAAACTCCTTAACTAGGGTTGTGGGAACCATAGTCAAATAATGAGATAAAACCTAACTAAAATAACAATTCTAGAATAGTGTCTTGCATGTATTAATAATTCTTTCGCTTAGAAGTCTTTTTAACGGATGGCCAACGTTACAACTCACCTTAATGCTACTTGCCGGACCAAGGAGGTAGATAATAGGAAAAGAATTGTTAACATAGATTTAGTGTATACTATCTAATAGGCTAGTATTGATTGGTACGAGGTAATAACTTAGTCAAATATCGAATACGATGCTTAATATGAGGTAAAGAAAAGGGTTAGGAAAGCAACACATGTAGCCGGACCAAGGTGCGGAGTGAGATTTTCTAGATGCTGGACCAAGGATTTAGAAATACATAACTTGTCACTTTGCATGCAAGATACTAGGAAAGAATTGTTATATTTAGAATTATCAAGTTATGAACCTATGGGGAACACGTAAACCCTAGTTACTTTGATTAATTGATTAAAATCCAACTTTCAAAGCTGTTAAGTGTCTCTTTTAATTTTGTTAGTTATTTTCACTCATTAAACCCCCCTTTTTATTGTTTTACTTTCCAAGGAAGTCATTGACCAAACAATAGTAATAACAGGTTGAAGTTATGTCTAGACTATTTTCCTCGTGGGAACGATCCCAACCTCCTAGTTGGGTTATTTACTTGACACGACCGCTTTACTTCTTATTTGAGAAGTAAGTTGGAGCGTATCAGTATGCAATGAATGATGTCTAAGGGCTTGTACAAGTACTCCGAGAGGTCAAGTACATCGTGTCCAACCCAAAGGTTGCCCTAACTTCTATGGTGTACTTGTGGGGCGTGACACACGCAATCTAAATGTAAGTAAAGTAAGAGGTGAATACCCATTAGAGTTTATAAGATAGACGTTGAAGCGAATCTCATATGTTTAAAAGTAAGTATGAATAATGTGATTATGTTATGAAGATGATTTGGTTGAAGTCTTGCTAGATATTTCTTCCATGATGCATTCTTCACTGGAGGCGGATGACCTATGTATTTTCTGAGGATAAATGAGTTTACTAAAGGAAGTATTCCCCTTTCATTATAAAGCTTATTGTGAGTTGATTTTGCTTATGCCTTATCTCTTATGTTGACTAATTATTATGTTTATGTTGTTTATGCAAGACATCATATTTATTACATTATTTTACTAACACATACTCTTGCATACATTATTATTAAATGTAGGTCCAATGACATTGATGCTCAAACTCGTGGCTAGCTTCGTCGTTGATCAAGGAAGTGAAGTCTTTATTGTGTTCTAGAATGTGATCACCACTTTTTTTATGCTTTTGTATTATGTCTTGTAATTTTGTATAGGCTGTTACCCAATACATTATTATGTGGATTAGATGGTTTGAGACAATGTTGTTTGACTTCCTCTCATTTTGTAGAAGACTTTGATTAAATTGAACAATTTAAATCCCTACAATTTCTATTACTTTATGTTATGATATGCTAATTGTATTGTATGATGCCTCTTGGTGTCTTATGTGCCACATTACATCTATGGTGTACCTTGGGTCATGAAAAAGTTATAGGCTCACACGCTCTATATCCAGCTCACGATTAGTATGATTTTATATTATAACACCCACAATATTAGTAGGTTAAACTAGATACTTACGTGAGAAGTTTTTGAGTTTGATAAGTGGATTAATGTTGAAAAAAGGGCTTTTATTACATAGAATGATGGGTTTGGGGGGTAAAAATTGTATGATGCCTCTTGGTGTCTTATGTGCCACATTACATCTATGGTGTACCTTGGGTCATGAAAAAGTTATAGGCTCACACGCTCTATATCCAGCTCACGATTAGTATGATTTTATATTATAACACCCACAATATTAGTAGGTTAAACTAGATACTTACGTGAGAAGTTTTTGAGTTTGATAAGTGGGTTAATGTTGAAAAAAGGGCTTTTATTACATAGAATGATGGGTTTGGGGGGTAAAAAGTAAGGTTACAACTCCCCAAGGAACAACTAAGGGTCCTTGAGGAGGACTCTAAGTCCTAACCCTAAACTGCCCCCAAATGATGAACTACAGGATGCTACGCCCTATAGGGTGGTCCACGCTCCATGAGAGTTGTTCATTGGTCAAAAAAATTGGATGAGCCTTATACTCCACCCACGAAGGACCAGTGCCGTCAGTAGGTCTACACTATGACATATTGATGGGTTTGCTGAGTATATGTCGGGATATGAGACTTCATATGTACATTGCACAAGCCAACTTGTGAAGGGGTGAAGGGGATGGGTTGCTCCTAATATGAACTATATGAAATATGACTAAGATAAATGATATGAATGTGTTGCATGAACTATACTAATGAATACTCTGGGAGATCTACTTAGTATGAGGGGTAATATGGGATGCCACTCATACATGCAACATGGAGACCTCTAAAGTAGCTATGGTGTAGTTTAATTGTATTATGAGTTGTTGCGTGTCCTATTGGGTGTATGTTATGATCTACACTTCCTTAACATGAGATATGTGATTATGAATGCTTCTTTATTATATGTCTTAGCGATGCATGCGACTAAAGTGTCATAAGTATGAGCTTGGTGGCATATAAGCGATACTTAATATAGATAGGACTATGGACCCTATCTACATTGCACAATAGCATCTTAGGGTTACATATGTTGTTTTGTTATGATGTCATGACCTTGATATGTGACTATGCATGTGTATTATGTCTTATACTATATGGTATGTGTAAATGTGTGTTATCTTGATGTTGGAGACTATGCTTGTTATTGTAATGATATCTCTTATATTATAATAAAATGCATGTGAGTTGCCTTTATGGTTGTATTTCTCTAACTATTCCCAAGATGATGTTCAAAATAGAATATGAAATGATTTCAAATGAAATTTCCCTTTTAAAGCATGTTTTAAATGTTTTCATGCATGGCTCCATACTTACTATGTTTTCGTGCTAACCCTTTTTTTCTACATTTTCTACAATGTATAGGGTTTGAGTGGTGATGTGCTATACGTGGAAGATATGTTACTAAGGATCTTGGGAATGATGACTTGAGAAGGAGCTTGGGAATGAGGACTTGAGAAGTCCTCATAGTTTCGTGGATGAACCTACATTGTTCACTAATGTCTTTACTCTATGTTTTTAGATTGTGTAAGGGTCGTGTACCTGAGTTGTATTAAAAGAGATTAAAGTTTAAAGGTTATAGATGGTTGAGACATAGATTCATAGATAGTCTCATTTTATAAAGTATACGATTGTTAAAGAAAAGTTTCAAATTTTTCGCTATTTTTATATGCTTTAATGTCCATGAAATACTAATGGCTTGTATAAGATCACAGAGAGGTCGAATACGTCGTATTACGACTAAGGGTGGCTATTGGGTCGTGACAGAACATTAAAATTTTTACAAAAAAAATGACTTGAGTCATTAGCGGCCACTTAAAGTTGTTTGCATAATTTACTTAGACACCTCAACTAAGGCTAGTACCTATTGAACACTTTTATCTATTCATATTTGTTTCTATTAGACATTTTTTCGATAAGAAGTAAAAAAAAATAAAGTTTGTGTAATGCACTTGTTATGATGTGGAAAATGACAAAATAAAAGATAACATGTGGCGTTGGGTCCAACAGTTATAGAAAAAAAGAAATTTATCTTAAAAAAATGAAAATTATTTCAAATATTTTCATCTTTTTTAAAAAAATAAATAAATGAGAAGCCCAACCCTACTCAGTCCCTATTCTTCTTCATCTTCTTTTTAACACGATTTTCTTTCTCAAACAATAAAATTTAATATCTTTGTTATTGCTTTTATAATTATTTTTTGTTCCCAATAAGTGAGTAAAAAAGATATTCAAAGACTGATACAAGAATGATAAAGAAAGAGAGTCTTTCAATTGTCTTGAAATTTATAGCGAAGATTTATCGAAAGGACTTAAATATTTTTACTTAACCAATGTGATATTATTTTTTGAAAATCAAATGGCTTTACATTTTAATTTGAATGGTAATAATTATTCGAAGGTGAGTCATATCGACGTCGATCGGCTAATTTTTTTCCGTTTGATGTTCTCTCTTCTTTTTTCCCTTCAAATTCACATAGTTGACTCAATTTTTATTGTTTTTAATAAATATTAAAAATATAGAATAGAAAAACAAACAGTGTGCAGGTCTTCTTTTCTTTGGTGAAGAAGATGACTTGAAAGGGGTGGGGTGGGGGCTTTTTTCTTTTTTGTTTTTGTTTTAACAATTGATATTACTTTTAAATTATTTAAAAAAAAAATTAAACTATTTAAATGCCAAGTGGATCAAAGTATTAATTTTTTTTTAAAAAAAAGTAATATTTAAGGTTTTTTCACGCGCTTAGCTGAAGTGAAAAACACTTTTTTCTCACATCAACATTTTGTGTTTAATAAGTATATTTTTTAAACTATTTAGATGTTCAATATGTAATAGTCATAGTTAAGGTGTATATGTGAAATATGCAGACAACTTTAAAGAGTTACAGATGACTTCGGCAAAAAAAATATCCTATCTTGTAACCACTTACAAAGTGGATAAAAAATTTAATAAGCAAATGTGTCACTAACTGCCATAAAGGGCCACTAACTTTAGCAAGCTAAGCAACTATGTTTGACTACATATTTTGCTTGAAAATAAGAAAGCAATAAATTGAAATTAAACAAAAAAAAAAGTTAGGTAACTAGCTTTGACCAAATATGTTCTTAGAAATAGGCAACTAACTTTGACCAAGTATTTTGCTAGAAATTAGAAAGCCATAAAGTAAAATAAATAAATAAAAAAGTAAAAACAATAAGTTGAAAGTAAAAAAGCAAATTGTGCTAGGATGATAACCAACTAGATGAAGCATTTCTATGGCAGTGATCAGGGGCGGAGCTATGACATGGCAAAGTTTGGTCAGAAGACCAACTTTCGTCGGAATTTTTTTCCGAATATACACACTAAATATCGATATGTTTATATATATATATATATATATATATATATATATATATATATATATATATAATATATCTATATATATATATATATTTATATATATTAACAGTTGAAACACTTTAACACAATAAAGTTTGATAGCCTAGTTGTTAAGACTCTGCAATAATACCATTGCGTCCTTGGTTCAAGCCCCATTGTGGTGTTATTTTTTAATTTTTTCATGGGTTCGATCCTATGCTTTAACATTTCGCTTTTTTAATATTTATTCCGTTTTACTCTTGAGAAAAAGTACAAAATTACCCTTTTAAAGTTAAAGGAAATAAAAAGTCTATTTTTTACTTTTCTTAATCTAAAAAAAGGAATAGATTCATAGTTGTGTTTTCCTTTTAGTTTGTTGTCTTATTCTTTTCTCAAAAACTCTTTACAACTTTACTCTCTATCTTTCTCTCTTCTCAAGTTTCATCAGGGGCATAGCTTAAGCCTATTAAAGGTAATTAGGTGGTAATTAGGTGAACACATAGTCAAGTGGTTGGCTTAGTCATTTATCTCATGGAGGTTAGGGGCAGAGCTTAAGCCTATTAAGGGTGATCAGGTGAACACATAGTCAAATGGTTGGTGTAGTCATTTATCTCATGGAGGTTTGGGGTTTCATCCGAACGAGCTTTTTAAAAAAAATACAAATCTTTTTTCAAACAAAAAACACACAAATTTTTGTCAACCTACTAAAAAATCTCTTTTTAAACAAAAAAAACAGAAATTTTTGTGATGTACTCATCGGTAAAAAATGTTGTGTACCCACTCGGCTAAAAGAATTTTATCGACTCTTTAAAGGTTGAACACCCTTGGCAAAATTTCTAGCTCCGCCACTGGCAGTGATAAGGCACTTCATGTATAATATACTACTATACATATAATATACTACTATACATATACAAGGGTTGTATGTCACACTACATACATAAATCTAGAAGCAGTAAGATGGTATTATTGTATACAAGTACACAACATAAAAGACAAATCGTATAGACTTTCTACTAGTCATAGTGTACAAGCCAATGTTTATGCAGTCTAAGATAAGCTAATATTAACGAGGTGTAATATTAAGGGTAACACCACTAATAAGATCACCACCTGATACATTGGATGATGACATAAATAGATCTCCGCTTCTAGTATTAGAAAAGGAAGCTGATGATATAGTTTCACTGAAACTGGCTTGATTATCCAAAGGATCGGTATCAGTATATGGCATCATTGGGAGTGTGGTTTCTAGCGTCCTAACCACCTCCAGCATTGAGGGTCTGTCTTCTGGTTTGTCCTGGCAACACTTTAGGGCCAACTCCATCAACCTCTCTGCACATTCGGAGGGGTAAGATCCCATGCTCTTGTCCATAATGGAGAACATTACTCCCGATTTATGAGCAATTTTTACCTGTCATGGACAATTAAAAGGTTATATACATACACATCTATGATTTTATTGCTAGACAAATATTCACTGTTTTTGTATTCCAATAGGTGTTCGGCCAACAGAAATACCTCACGGACAATGTTTTTTCCATGTGAGATAGGATGCATGCCAGTTAAGATCTCCAGAAATACAACCCCAAGGCTGTAGACATCACTTTTATCTGTCATTTTACGGGTCAAGAAATATTCGGGATCAAGGTAACCCTGTGCATATACATAAGAAAATCAGTAAGATCATTGCACAATTATTTCCTTTAAATCTAGAGCATAGACAGACTTACAGGTGTCCCCTTCACCATTGTTGACACATGATTAGGCAGAAGACCTTCATCATCCTGGACAGGTGCAAGCCGAGACAATCCAAAATCAGCAACTTTGGCAGTGAGTTTAGAGTCTAAAAGAATGTTGCTGGCTTTAATATCCCTGTGGAATATGGGTGGATCAGCTTCAGTATGGAGGTAAAGGATGCCCTTAGATGCCCCCAGTGCGATCCCCAACCTTGCTCCAAACTTCAAATTTTTTTTACATTTGGCTGTCAAATGATGGAAATCACCTACTTAGATAGCAATACAAAAGTTTCTTGACCGATGTCAATTTTAAGTTTATCACAGTCGCATAAAGAAACTAACAACTTTTCTTATTCTGATAAGGAAAAAGAAGATGGAATCTATGTTTCTTTGACTATTAGATTTCCTACGATAACTTTTTCATTATGCATTTTTTAGATCGTTCACCACCTTGACAATGGTTTCTCCACAAACACAATAAAATATTGAAGCGTGTATTATCAATTCACCATAGAAGAACTAATGTCACAACATGTGCAAGGATCATCTATAAATATTGCAACTCAGTATTGGATCTTCACTACTAAACGAAAAGAAAAAAATTGAGGAGGATTTATCATATGAAAGCTAGAAACAACTAGGAAACAGTTCTTACCAGAAAGCCAGTCTCGCAAAGTTCCATTGGGCATGAACTCATAAATCAGCATCTGCAAATGTATACAGAAGACTCATAATTGCTTTGACTATATCACTCTTTGTGCGAAACAAGAAGACTTCAGTAGCTAAAGAAAGCATTTAGTCTGCTAGAGATTCAGTTTGATCATTAGTAACTGAAGTGAGAAAGAATACATTAAGGTTTATGATGGTACACTAAAGAAACATGAAAGTGATGAATGTGAATTATTAGTAACTAATAAAAACAGTTGTAATTGAAAAGGTTTTCAGGTCTTATCATACCTGCTCTCCTTCTTCGTCACAGTATCCAAGCAACACAACTAGATTACGGTGATGTAACCTTGATAATAGTTCTATTTCAGTCAAGAATTCCTTTTGCCCCTGCAGGGATCCTACTTTTGCTCGCTTGATAGCAACAATTGTTTTGTCAGCTAAAATTCCCCTAAAGACGGAACCATATCCTCCTTCGCCAACTTGAGTTGAGGTATCAAAGTTGTTAGTGGCCGAAGCCATTTCTCTGAAGGTGAAACTTTTAACGCCATCTACTTTTATAGAGAGGCTAGAAGCTGCAAACCAAAACCCATATTCATCAATTTCGCAGAATGAATTAAAAATAGCAGACTTTATTAAGTAAAATTATAGCTAATCTAATAAGAGAACTTACACAAACGTTTTCTTGACAAGATGTTTTGATACTTAGCACGTCGTCTTGTGATTAATATAGTGACAATTGAGGAAACAAAGGCAGCAAAAGCACCTGCTGCTACAATGAAAGCTATCACAACGCCTTTGCTTTGTTTTTTACCTTTAATTTCCGGATTCACTGCAGATAATATAAGAAATCAAAGCTTGTACAAAGAAAATAAAACAATTGAGCCATTATCTTGTCTGTGATAACCAAGCAGCCCTTGATATCACATCAAATCGGTGGTTCTTCATGAGAAGACTAAGTACATTGAGATGTTGGTACTTTGTTAGAGAAAAAATGCCTTCAAGAGATATTGTTACAAAACTTGTGAAGTCAAGTGATGAGTTTGAAAATATTTGCAGCAAGTTTCTCACTGATCCTCATATTAATTACATGTTAACAAACTCAGACATCTGACTTGTATGCATCATCTTAAGGGAGAGTGTTCAAATAGGATTGTGTATATTGTCCTACTTGGAAATGAATTGTAATGTAGAATCTACAAATAGGCTCAATGTAATAAAAGAATACATAATTTTAATACACCCTCCATCCCGTTTTATATGAGTTAGATTGTCTTGACAAGGAGTTTAAGAAAGAATGAACTATTGGGTTATCGCTTGATACGTTGTCGCTTGTGTAAACCTCCCATGTATTCCGAGTGAATTGGTTGAGGTTGTTTCTCTCTGTATTTTGTACTCTCATATTTATAGTGGATTGCTCATCTCCTTTGTGGACGTAGGTCAATTGACCGAACCACGTTAAATCTTTGTGTCTTTTGGTATATTTCTCGTTGTCTTCTTACTCGTGGTCTTTCGATGTTTGCTTTGCTAGCTTCCGCGTTTACACCTGCTTATTTCCGATCCTAACATGAACGACTTTTAAAACTTGTGCTACAAAAAAGTGATAGATATTTGTGTGGCTATCAATCATTTAATTAAGGTAAAACTGACATCTTAAAACGAAATTATTACTTGATATAGAAATGTGTTTTGTGACAGACTAAAACGGAAAGTAAGTCATATAAACTGGACAGAGGGAATAATATTTTCTGCTTTATTTCTCACATGGTCTCAGAGCATTGTTTCCGATGTTGAACCCTCCCCCCCCCCTCCCCCCTTCCCTTATTATATTGACCATGCTCCCATGTCAAGTCTTCGGAGTGCAGTGAGGTGTTGAAGTGACAAAGGTTATTCTCCTTACATGATTTTGGAAAATCCTCTCCTCATGAGCTAGCTTTTTGGAAGGCCTAAGGTCCATTTTTTTTATCAACTTTCATCCCAACAAAACTGTAAGGCCTGAGATCCTCAAGAATTGAAGCTCTTGAAGAGCTACTGAACAAAACTATATAAGTTTGAACCCCTTGAAGTTTCAACTCTTAATAAAATAAGTGAGATCCTTCAAGGTTCCTCAACGTAAAATATCTGAAGTCTTAAAAAAAACTCTGGAATATAAACAAAGACTTCATTGTCTTTTCAACCCAATATATATAGTCCTTAGAAGATCATGGACATAGTCTTCTGTTGCTTATGTAAATTATTTGATTATATGAACTAAGATCCTTATACTTGTTGACTAGAAGTGGCAATGATAGTCAAATATTTCAATCTTATCCACATGTTGCATGTGAATGATTCAATTGTCATGCAATTGTAGTAACACAGCCTAAATTATTACAAGTTTAATTAGAATATATATAAGCTATGAATACTTACAGTGTGAATAAGGTCCGAGGAGTGTGAAGTTCAGGAGCTCATATGGTCCAAATAGGTGACTTCCTCGGAATTCCCAAGAGGCAAAAATCTCACTGATACGAAGAATCTCGCTTTCATTAAATGTATTGTTCCCAACCACCGGGAAAAGCTTCAAATACATCCTCAGACGAGGTCCCTTTTCCCAAAAAAATGAATCTATCCACAATTGGTAAAGGTCCAACTGAAGGGAACTAGTCACATAAGACTCGAATAGTTGCTTGTACGGATCAAAATAAGAAATACTAGGACTTTTCAACCTGTACCCAATTCTAAGAGGTGAGGCACAAAAGCATGGTTTAGGTGAAGCAGGAACATATTCATAATAGTTGTCAGTTGGACAAGCATGAATTGGACAAACACCAGCTGGATTTGTTGAATTACTAGGCTCGTCGTCATCTGCTCCAATGTCGGGGCCACAGTATTTGCCAATGTTTCTGATACTTGTACTGCTGCAGATGGGATTGCTTTGGAACCTGGTAATTGTCTGCTAAAGTTAGGGGAAGATTGTGAAAATAATAAATGAATTTTAACATAGTAAAAAATCTAAAACATTTTTATTAACATGTTCCATTTGAGAAACATTGAGCAGATTTTCAATTTAAAATTCAAGATGAATTGACCTCATGAGATAGAAAGAGTTCAAAAGCAATTTTTGTAAGATGACCTCAATTAACTGTCAAAATGAGATATTTATGAAATTGGACAACAAAAATGAGTGCATAACTGAAAGCATGAACTCCAGAGACGGTAACAAAGATGTACAAGTAATTTTAGACCAATATCTCTTTTTGTTTGGCACAATTTTGATCCTCCACTTACCTAAATGGGATGTTTTCCTTCTTCAAGAATTTAAAGATACCAGTTTATATCACTTGTCTTGATGTGATATACTGCAGAAAAACTCCCTCAGTTTCACAAACTATTAGAATCTAAGTTGCTTGGATTAGGGTGTGGGTGTCCAATACAGGTGCGGATCTACAGGTCCGATCCTTCATGATATGATATAATTTTAAAGATTCAGGGATATGGATCCATGAATGGATACATATGGGTGCGGGGATTCGCCAAAATATGATTAAAATATCTAAAAGAGTTGTAAAACCCATATTATGAGATATTATGTGGAGAACTTGAAGAGAATCTTGGAAGGAGACCAAAGGAAAATGAATGACATAGAAATTTCTATATAGAAGGTAATCTATTTTCTTCAATTTCACCTTAGCTTTTGTATTGATTATAAAAAGCATTAAAACTATCAAGACTTTTTTCATCAATTTTGGTCGAAGTACCCAAAATCGGACACGAATCCTACCCACACCTAAATCATATCGACGGGTGCGGCACCAAAAGTGAAAAGTCCGAGCAACTTAGATTAGAATTACGTTGTGACACATTAAAATATCATTATAAGGCATGTAGTGGACTCAAATTTTATATAAACCTCCTTCCTCTACATTTGTTCAGGCCTCCTTTCAACAAATAAATGAGAGACTCAACAAAAGACGAAAACTCTTCTTATGCTCATAGTTTCCCTCTATTTATATCTCCCCCCCCCCCCCCCCCCACTTCTCATTTATATTATTTGGTAAAGCGTTGTACTTTTTCAAGATTTACGCTGAACAAGACCATAACCCATATTATAGGTCCCTTTAGATCTTCATCATTTCATCCTTTTCCACTGCAACTAGATGAAAATATGTGACTAATAATTTCAGAATTCCCTTTTCTATCTATACCCCCTTTTAAGCGTACTTAAAATTTTCAAACAATGAAAAAACTGAAAATCACAAAGGTGCTATCAACTCCTCCTGCTTTGCATTTTATGTACATTTTATAAAGCACCATATATGAATTTGTTAAGAGCATGTGCATCGGTGTGTGTGGATAAAACATAATAGAAGTAATTTCATGCATTTGTGCTTCTTCAAGTAATCCAAGTTATTGTTGTCACACATACGAGGAAAATCGTCTTACTTTCCTTTTTTGGTATGGCATATTGCTTCTGTTATTCTACTTTTTTTACCCATTTGTTTGTCCTATTTTATGTGGCCCATGAGTATATAAACCAACATTCAATTTGTTCTATTTTTGAATTTGAAAGAAGAAATCATACCTTAGTGTGACATTTACAGGAGGTTCAAAAGCACCCGAAATGTTTGAAACTGAATTATTCCGCAGATCACTAGGTTTGCAAAATCAATGAAAGAGTAGTCAGAAAGAAGTCCTCATTCAACGGTTTGACTCTGGAAGTAAATACTTCTATTGAAATAAGATCTGTGATCTTTTCGCTTCACATCTTACATCACTAGTCTGGAAGTTGTATTAAAGATCTTGTTTTGCCAAATGTCAGTGGAAACGGAACCATTCAGAAAGTTGTTCTCAAGAGACCTGCGAAAAATTTGTCCCACCAATTTGTTAATGGTACATTTCCATCAGTGAAATAGTAGATATTGCAAGACGAAGTCCAGATTCTCACAGTTTCTGCAGGGAAGGAAGGAGAGAAAAGTTCTTGGGAACAGACCCATTAAGACGGTTATGTGATAGAATACTGCATCATACATTTGAAATATACATTAGAATATGCTAAGAAGTAAAAGGAACCCAGGCAATCCTGTTTTCAAATGTTGTGGAAACAAAAGCCAACATCTGTCAATTTATATAAATATATAAAGAAACTACCAAAGACCAAATCAAAAAGCTTACATAGTTGTCATATTGTTGGAAAGCTTATTCTGTGGTATAGAGCCCGAAAGTTGATTCCAGCTGAGATCACTGTATAGCAAGCAGAAGCTAGACATTTTCAGAGATCTACTCGTTGAACAATCTTGAAGAAAAAGATATACAGATAAAGCTTATCAAAAGAAGCAGAACAGGACAATAACAAAGTCACACTTACAGATAACTTAGGTTTGCAATTCTGCTGAAATCAGGAATAAATCCTTCCAAAGAGCAATTTCTGACACTTCTGCAATATCAGAAGCAACATTTGATCTTCAATAAGTGTGCAAGATGAGGACCTAACTTCATGTTTATGTTCTATCATGATAAAATGTGCCATAATCTCTCTTTCAAAAATTCACACATAATATGGGAGTCTAAATACTTGTGTTTCGACTTATTCCTCTCTCATATATAACTTATTTGGTAAGTTGTCTTTTCACAGTATGTATCAAGAATTCATTTTGTCTGTTATACCTTCATACCCTTTCTCTCCACCATCATCTAACATTTAAAAAAAAGTAAAAATAGAATAAGAGCTTTGCTAGGATCGATGCAATTTAAAAAAATTTAAGGTGGAAATTGAACTGATCACTATCTATATTAGCATCTTAGTCTTCAGATGTTAAGTGAACTTATTGAACCCTCATACCATTTTCCTGCTAGACTGAATAGGAAAGAGAAATCAAAGCCAAATAAAGGTTCAAACATTATCAAAAGAGAGAAAAGGAACACAACAGATGAAGAAATGCACAAGCTGAGAGTCAAAAAGGGATACAAACCCAAGGGTGTGGCCTAGTGGTCGATGAATATAGAACCATCGAAATCTAGAGTTTGATCCTAGCTGACAAAAAAAGAGTTAGGCATCTTCTTCCTTATATGCCTAATGCTTAGAGCTACCCTAGTGCCTAAGCTGGTGAGAAATGCAGGTATATGTTGGAACAATCAAGTTCCTCACAAGACACCACCATTATCACGAAAGAAATGGCCAGGTGTCACACAATTAACAGCTCCTTGAGCAAAAAACATATGTGTACCCAACTTTTCAATAATTGTCTGCATCAAAGAATGCCTGCATTGGTTCGCAGTTTCACACCTTTAAACATACAACGCATGTTCCAAAATCATTTCTCAAAAGTAAACAAAAATATTAAATAACTATGTTATGCATTTCAGAGACCTAAATATACAGAAAGATAATGACACTTGATCTCCTTAACTCTCTACATTTACTACTAACAAGACAGATCATTAGTCTTGGAAGCAATAAAAATGGTCTAAAAAAGATGTTTCTAGTTGAGCAAGGAAGATATACTATACAAGATAGAGCTGAGGATTTACATGAAGAGATAATAAGTATTGAAGATTATCGCTCAATGGCTTCCTTTTGACGGATAAACAATATTCAAAACTTGTCTTAAACGAATAAACATTTATGCCACATTAAAAAAGGAAGGGAAAAGGAAAGCAAACAAAAGGATACTAGCTACAAAGGCGCTAGAGCTAAGTATAAGCAGAAAGCAAGTTTCTATAGAAATCTCGCAAACAAGTATCAGGCTCCACAAATATGAGAACTCTATGAGAAAAGGAAAGGTAAAACTATCATGTGTGACATGTATGAAGATGGAATTTCAATTCTTATCTAAGCAGTGGTCAGACTGACAAATCCAATATATTTTATGGATTAATACCCTAATATCAAACCACATGATGAATGAGAGAGAACGAACAAGATTTTAAATGTCATGGTGCATGAGCCTACACATACACATGGATTCATTTCCCTCATCACTCTAGAATATAGAAGTTATACTAGCTCTTTCAAAGTGTGATTAACTGTATTGTCCCTTATAGACAACACACGCATTCTCATCAACGGCATATAAAATAAGGAAAAATGAAAATAATAAACTAAAGGATATTTCCAAGGAGCATTTACAGTTTCAGTAATGACGAAAGGTTTCCATAAGAAGCTGGAATCTCAGATCGACTGAAATTGTTATTGTCAAGTTGGCTGCATAAAGAAAAAGAGAATGAGACTCTAGTGTCTATGGATCACAGGAAAGGAAACTTCAGACACATTGCTAACGCAGCTATCAGATTACATGAAAGGTTTAAGCTGAAGGCAATTTACATCTTCATAAAAGATTTTCTAGTATCAGGCATGGCGAGGGATAGATAGATTTTATGATTTACAGTAATAAAAAAATCTGAAGATGGTGATCAGGAGTGTTCTTGAACTCTGTATCTGTTACAAGATGTGTCATAAAATATGCTCTGTGTTATTTGGGTAATAAATGTGAGTACAGCTAAGATAAACAAGACAATGGAAGTCAAATACAAATAAGTAATAATATGTCAATAGCACTTCATAATCTATTACTAGTCTATTTTAATCTTTTTTATTCAAACATGAATTTATGTTCTATTTATAAACGAACTAGCCAAAATTGTTAAACCACTTGACAGAAACACATACAGTGGAAGTTGTTTCAGCAATTAAGTAGCACACGGTATAAAGTTTACAAAAAGATAACTCGTCAAGATTGTTTAACCACTTGATGGAAAACATTTGGTGAGGGTAGCATCTGCAATGATATAAACAAGGAACTTACAGTATAGCCAGATCTGCGAGTGCAGAAAACTCGGTAGGAAGGTAGCCAGATAGATTGTTATTATCCAGAAGCCTGTTGAAGAAGATATTGTCACAAGACGATGTAGCAATCAGGTAACAGACAGAAAAAGACTAATTTCAAGAGTTATGCCGTAGAGGCTTCTGAGATTGTGTGTCAGCTAAGACGAATCTTTCTTGTTAACTTACAAGTGAAGAATAGTGGACAAGTTGGAAAGCTCGTGAGGAATTTGACCACTCAGTGAATTGTTATTGAAGTGGCTGCAGATATATCATATGTTAAATTAAATAAAGAAGATGAAAGTTTAAATTTCATTGCATCTGGAGTTAGCAATCAAATGAATACTCACATATGTCTGATCTTATTTAAATTAGCAAATGATTTTGGAATTTCTCCCGATATCTCATTCTGGTCTATCTGGAATCTATTGAGATTTGATAGATTACCGAGTTCATCCGCTAAAGATCCTGTCAATTGGTTTCCATTCAAAAGCCTGCTTGAACATTAGGATCAAGCCAAAATTGAGATCAATAATTTCACTAGCTTCACTTTTTCCTAAATGAATTTTCAATCAGAAGAATTTTCCAAGTGGCCAAAATTCCTCAAATCTGCAGAATTCAGGTAAATCTTGTTCCTCTACAATAATAAACAATAAAGTATCTCCATGCCAAAGCGGAATATCTTAACTTGTTCCAGAAAAACAATTAAGGCCTCCAATATGAGGTTACACATGAACTATCAGCTATTCATAATATGAATTTCATATTGAATCAGCCCAAGGTCAGGTTTTACTGTTAACAGCATAATAAATATAAACACTATTTTGATATTATCTCAGCATTTGTTGGTGGTGAGTGGAGGGGGAAATGTGCAAGAAAATGACACTGGAAAATTGAGTTCAGAAATTCTGTCTAACTTACAGAAGTTTCAAAGTTGTGATGCTTCCAATCTCTTTTGGTATGCTCCCAGACAAATTATTCCACATGAAATTTCTTGTTGTACCAATAAGAAGAGTAAGTAGGATAGATAAGCAAACAATGAAACCTATCATACTATTATTAACTTTAAAAATATAATATCTGTTACAACTTACAAAATTTGAAGATGGGATAATTTTCCGAGTTCAGGAGATAAACTTCCAGAGAGATTCATATTCATGAAACGGCTGTAGAAATAGTCAAGAGGAAGAGGTTTGACAGTCTTTCATACTTAGTCAATAAAAATAAAACCACAGATTGACGGCCTTTCTTGTATAGCGGTCACACAACAAAAATAAAATATATTTTGTTTGAGGAATCTAAGACAATGATAAAGAAACTAGAATGACAAGAGAGGTGAACTAATAGACTATAAATATTTTGTGCAGCTGATGGATCTACATAGTGAACAAAAAACTGCTGATAACGTACACTACAGAATGTAGAAAAATAACCTACAGTTCCCTGACATGCAAATACCCATCAGCATCAGAAATGTTGCAAAAAACTCCTGTCCAGTGTGAAGTACAGGGATCACCCTGTTTCCAATTATTCAGGTGCTTCATATTATCAATCAAACTACCCTTAACAGATATTAAAGCTGAAACTGCAAATAGGAATAAAACTTTGTTAAGTTTCAAAATAAACCACTTTAAGGAGAAAGTATACATGGCTTAACATTTCACAGATCAATGTGTAAGCTACATAAGGGACATGATCGGCCAGATTTATACCAGGGACTAATACGAGAAAGTAGATATCTAGTTGTGAAAATCTCATTGTTTTGAAATATGGAAAGATTATGTAGAACAGGTTGTAACAACACGTTTCAGCTAGTCCAACTCTAAATGGATTCCAGAAATACTTCCTACATATTTAAGGAAAACTACGCGTAAGTTTTCCTGAGGCGGTGGCTACTTAATTAAGGAACCTTGCTGGAAGGATTTATGTATCCAAGTCGAGTGCAACTAGGAGTTCTATGTGAAGAAGGATTTCGAGTTAAACAAGGAGTTGAAGATGCGGCAAAGTCAAGTTTGAGTTGGACAAGACTTTGAGGGAATTTGATCTATAAATAGGGCGCTAGTTTTGCTGTTGTAAATCACACACTTACATAGAGAAGAAGACCAAAACACAATTAATTGTTTTGAGGGAGTTTTGATTTTACTTGGGAGTGCTGCGAGTTGAGAGTCGAGTGATTAATTGTGAGGTTGTATTGAAGAGTCTTGTTTACAATCTGAGTTGTCTGGGTAGGAGTTGCTTGACAAGTTGAAGAACTTGAAGAGCTTTAGAAGATACAAAACTAGGGAGTTTTGTGTCTTGGGTAGAAGGAATTAGAGTTTATAATTCCTTTAGATTACATAACTTTGTAATCGTTGTATTTTTTGAACGTTTATAAATAATACAAATTTTTGCTTCAATTATTCATTTCAGATAGACAGAAACACGTTGTCTTTACGTATTCCCTTGAAGAACTTCAGGAGGGTAGAATTCCAAAACTAGTTGTCAAGTCTGAATTGAACTATTGGTATGAAGTTAATATGATTGGTCATACAAGGAAAAAAATGAAACAATGTGATACCAATATCGTGAGTTCTTTCGTCCAAAAGAAAGTGCTTGGACTAGCGGTATTTGTTGTGAAGCTCAAAAAAGAGAAAATGGATGGCGGTGACTAAAGGTCAGAGGAAAGGCCGGTTGAAAGGAACAACAACAGTTGCGAAATACTTTTCCCTGGTTGCCTCTGCCCTTTGACGTACCAATAGTCCCAAATATGACGCGTCATGTTAACATGGATCTCTTTCTGCCTTCAGAAAATCAGAGAGCCTTAACATTAGCGTGTAGAAAACATGGACCTCACTGTCATTCTCACACTTCTACCTGTATGTGCATGTGGGCTTATCTTTCCTTAGTGAGCAGTGAGCAGCCTTTGATGAACAACCAACCAAATAGAAAACCTGTCTTCTGGCAGTAAACCTGAATTCCAAATAAGTTAAGCAGCATGTAGTCAAGGATGATTACCTAGAAGAGCAATATAACTTCTAGTGATGGAATAACTTGCACCAGAAGTTAAGACAAATCGCCCCTGAACATACCATTCCCTCATTCTATCCTTCAAAGATTTTGACTTCCTCCAATACAAGCTTCATCCAAAGGGGCCATGTGAATCATATACTAATATCAGACTTTATATAATTTCCATGCACCCATTTCACCTATAGTGAATCTTTTTTCATGACTACTTGCCACAACAACTTGCCAAGTTCCACAGCCCACAACCTTTAATATTCAGCCCTCTGTTCTTTTTAGTTACACAGGTTCTGTCCCAGGCAATCGAAGACATCTTTCTCTTTCAGCTGTGCTTCCCCAAAAATATTCTCTACACTTCCTTCACTACACTCTGTCGTAAGATGAAAAATGAACCCCAAAAATTATGTACAGAAAACAGAACAGCAATGATCACATGTAGCCTCCCTGCAAATAAAGTAGCCTAGCATAGGTAGTTTTAGTTCTCACTGGGATCTTCTCAATGAGTAAAAGGCAATCTACCTTGCTCGACTTTTCAGAGGATACGGGCATCCCTAAATATCAAATAGGAAGCACCTCTTGTGAGAAACCTGTTACTGTTAATAGCTGCTCCTTTATCTGATCATTCATTCTTGCAACGGATATGTTAAGTTTGTCCATATTTGCTATCAATCCAGTAGCTGCACTAAAGTGTGCCAGAGCTTCTTCATTCCTTGTCACAGACTCCGCTTCACCATGAGATCATCAGCAAGGTGTTTGGCAAATGAAAAAGAATCAGGCCCACACGTGGGGGCGTGTTGAGAATACAATTAAATAATAATAGTGTGTCCTTTCTAACAGCTTAAACCTTTAGATTACATGGTCACACAATCCACATGGTAGGCAGAGATCCATGCAATCTCGATGCCACCCAAATCAAAAAGAACCTTCACATGCTTGGCCCATGAGAAAGAATCAAGCTTGCAAGTGAGGGGTGTGTTGGCTTGCAAGATGTCTTCATCATTATGTATTACCAATGAAGTGAACACGAAATTTAGTTAGACGAAACAAGTTAGTGAGAAGAAAAGCTTAAGACCACACAAGCACCGAGTAGTGCAAGAAAGATAATTAACGCTTTAGAGTGTCCATTACCGTAACCATACAATTGAGGTCTTGCACAGAATGTCATTATCAGTTAACAATTTCACATCACAACTTTTCAATAATTAGAACACGTACGAATTTCAAATGAATATAAGTCAGTTAGAAGAAAAAAAATGCTTTAGGGTGTTGGGAAAACGCGGACGAGCACAAAAATATATATGGTAAAAGTAATTGAAATAAAATGGGAAAATAACGACACCAAAAAATTTATGTGGTAACCCTTCTGAATAAGGGAAAAAACCACGGGCCAAGAGGAGCAATTGATATTACTATAGTAAGGAATTTTACACTGTGTGGTCACAAATACAATACTCAAGTGACTACTACACACTCAAAAGAAACAACACTCATTTGGTTTCCGTCTTACTAAAATATCGCTCACACTCTATTTTTCTTCACAATCTATTTTCTTGTATGGTCTATGGAATACCTCACTTTGCTCTCAAAATGGTTTTTCTCTCTAACTTGGTGTGTTCTACAAATGAGCAAGAATGCTCTACTTATAGAAGGATAAAATCGTGCCTATGTCACTAATGACATATGTAAACATAGCAAAGTCAAGAATGGTTGCAGATCTTACCAATTTGCCAACTACCAAATCTTTTATTTTCAATTCCAATTACTATTCCTTTATAACAATTGCTTGTACCAATTAAATAGCTAAAGTTGACTAAAAAATGGGATGGATTCAACATACGGAACCCGAACAACGAAAATACTCAATAATAAATTGCAAGTAGGACAATTTAAGCATTAGAAGAAAGCCCACCTTCAGAGGGTTCAGTTGTTTGAGCAGCCACAAGAAGCATATAGCAATGAATTACTGCAGCAAAAACATATATAAAATATCTGAGCCGCGTCATCTTGAAGACCTAGAAACATTTAAGTCAGAGATAAGTTTGCAATCTCATGAAGCTAGAAATTACCAAAACCCACTTGTATATCCAGATTAACTACGAAATTCTATTAGTGACTAACTAAGGATTTAACTAAACAAAAGTCAAATTTATATTTTGTACACAACCTTGTGGCCTAAAGCCAGTCCTCAGTGGGTGAGCATTCTTTTCCGTATGTAATAAATTTATGAGCAATGAATGTGGTAGTTAATGGAAATTAACCAAAAAAGGAGTAAGTTTTACAGACTAATAACTATTTCAGCAAGTCAGAGGTTAACTAGTGTTCTTTAATGATTCTTTCGAGGAAAGTAGTCACTCTTCAGAGTAAAAGTTGTTTGGATTAAACACTTGAAGTGAACAAGCTAAGATAGCCTGAAACAATACCCAAAGAATTGAAATCTTAGGAAAGAGAAGTTGAATGAATACTTGGAATTGGTGACAAATATTCCTTTGTAGGCAATTTTGTGTTTGTCAGTCAACACAAGCTTATGACACAAGTTATGCTACCGAAAAACAAAAATCAATGAGTGGACCTCAAAAGATATTACATTATTAATTAGCAGGGGAGGGGCTAGACTTGAATCAGTTTGTTCTGTTAATTCATGAATGAAAAATTAATAAGTATTGGTTGAAATAAAGTGTTTTTACTAATAACAAGAGCATTAGCATACCTGAGGTGCGAGGAGGAGGAGGAATAATTTCACTTGCGTCAAAACTAAAGCCTGGAGAAGAAAGAAGATTATGATGATTACCCTGTTATTCAATTATAGCCCAATAATAATAATAATATGCTACACAAAAAGTAAGAGATGGCATCGTTGTCGTTGACATGGTTGATCCATAAAATAGTTGGATAGAAAGAGAGAGATATTTATTAACTAAAAAAAACAAAGGGGAAAAGTAAACTCATTTGTCCTACAAGTTGTTGGGACTTGGATTATCTAATCACCATTTGTTTTAAGTAGGAAAAAGTGTTACCGTGTTACAGACATAAAATATGTAATTAGAGGTTAACATTTGATTAGATTGATGTTGACTTCTTTTTTGTCATTGTCGCAATCAAGGTACAACTTCCAATTACGGAGCAGCCTACTATTTCTTGCCCAAACTCTTTTTAAAACTTAAATTTTTTTATTCATTTACTTTATAATTAAAGATAAATTCATTATGTTATTTATTATTTGCTTAATCGGTTCAGTATTTTAACATTTGGATTTAACATAATTTGAGTTAAATTTTAATTTTAACTCATTCAAGTCTTAACCCATTTTAAGAGAATCATCAATTGAGTTCAATTTAATATCTAATTTCAACTTCTTCTTTTTTTGCATTGAAGTAATGTATATTCTTATATTAAATGTATGAATTGCTATTTATTTTATATTTTAAAAAATTTAGTTATGTGTATGTAACTTTTACAAAAGATTGACGTGAATTTAAATTGTGATAATAAAAGTTAAATAATAGTACGTAAATTTGTTGAGATTAAGCGGATCAAATTAGATGGATCTTTACCCGGTGTAAATTTTAGCTCATTTGAGCTCAAAGTAAGCTTGGGTGGGTCAACACTAAATCTAATTTCTATTTTAATTTATTTTAATGTCTCTAATTTCAATCCAATTCGTTCATTTAACACCTGTAATTATGAAACAGTCTTAAAATGTGTTATTGTATGTAAAAACAAGCTCAAAATAAATATATACGGAAAAGGGCCTAAAATACCCTTGAAGTATTAGAAATGGTACAAAATTATCCTTCATCCACCCATTGGCTTTAAAATACCCTTGTCATCCACCTTTTGGTTCAAAATTGACCACTTATTAAATGATTTCAAATTTAAACTATTTAAATATTTTTTTAATACATGCATCTCAACTATTTGTTATAATTTAAATTAATAATATAATTTATAAATCAACCTATTATTCACCCATTACTAACTAAATCACACCCAATTAATAAATTGACCTCATTTATTAATGCAACAACAGAAAAGTTACTGCTAATGAGTGTTTCTAAAAATTTGAGGTGAAAATGACGAAAGAAGTAGATTATCATACATTCAAGTCCTCAATCAAAATCTATTATAAATCAATTATCTAATTAAAAATTACCGATAAACTCAAAAGTCTGACTATGTTTATCTTAATTATTTATTCATCTAACTTATGTGATGTTACTGAATAGATAACTTCTTTTAAAAAAAATTATGTTAATATTTTAGTATTTAAAACAAATAATAAATGTTTATAAAATTATATTTAAAAAGAATGCATGAATTGATTTGGGATGTACTACTTCTTTACCTTTAATCATAAATTCTTAATTCAAGCTCTAAAGAGAATCCTATTGAAAGTGTCCTCCTAAATAAGCGGTCCAACCTAAATTTATTTGGGGTTTCAATTAGGAATCGAATAATTTTAAATGCCATTTTCATAAATTTGTAATTTCGTAGTGTTTTAGCAGTGTTTAGAGCGATTTTTAATATTATAACTAATCTATTAATTGGGTGGGGTTTAATTAGTAATGGGTGGATAGTGGGTTGATTTATAAATGATATTAATAAATTAAATTATATCCCATAGTTGAGCGTCAAGTCTTTAAAAAATTACTTCAATAGTTTAAATTTGAAATTGTTAAATAAGTGATCAATTTTGAACCCAAAGGTGGATGTCAAGGATATTTTGGAGCCAATAGATGAGTGAAAAGGATATTTTGGAGCCAACATGAAGGGTAATTTTGTTCCATTTCTAGTACTTCGAGGATATTTTAGGCCCTTTTCCATTTGTTGTTGTGTGTATGTATATATATATACATATATATATCATGTCTTATTTTATTACATTGAAAATGAATTGGCCATAAGTCAAAACTCAGACTGCTAGAATGTCCCTTAATTAAATGTATATATTTGTTGTAAAACTAAAGCAAAATAAGACACAAAATATAGAAGATGAAAGCAATAGAAATTGGGAGACAAGAGACACAAATTTTTCTTATTATTTCAAGGTTTCAAGTTTATACAATATAAACCCTTATGTCTCTATTTATAGTACACTACAAAGGCATACAAAAGGTTAATCATATACATGAAAATAATGGGGGAGGTTATAAAAGTGAAATATGAAAAGAATAATGGTTATAAAGGTTGAGGTTATGATTATCTTGGTAATGGAGAAAAATGGAGATAATGGGTGAAAGTAACTTCTTAATGTAGTGAACATCCATAATATAATATTTAATAACACTCCCCCTCGGATATCTATAGATCACACAAAAAATTCTGGTGAAGAAAAAAGAGTACAGATAACTTTGAATACGCTTTGAATGTTGCCTTGTTAAAAACCTTGCCAAGAGAACCCAATTGGGATAAAACCATGGTGAAGGTAAATAGTACAACACATATTTTTCTCTCATGATAAAAATATTACTTGATATCTGTAACAACCCATTTGGTTGTTTTGAGTATTAGAGATTTTTATTTGATAAAATACTTTAGATAAATTTTAAATGAATATTTTAGACTATTCGTAACTATACTTATAAAATTAAAGGGATAGTTTTAATAATTTATTAAATTGGGAATTAAAGAAAATAACATTATAGCTAGTATTGGGTGACTTTTTACCTTAAATTTTTTATTATTATTATCCAGACATATTAATTAGGGTAAGTCAATAATCTTAAGTAAAAAAAAAAAAAACAGATGGGAAGAAGGGAATTACAGAGAGCGGCATCGATACTGATTAGAAAGACAAACTCACTTCTGGTAAGTGAATCTTCAATTCTATTTGTGTATGTTACATAGATTGTTTCATATATGAATAAAATTAAATTATTACTATACTATAGTGTTCAAATTGAATGAAGACTTAGGGTTGGTGCCTGTGATGAAATTAGCTTAATGATGGATCGAGCGATTAATTTATTATTATGTGGTTAATAATTAAAAAGAAAGAGGCGAACATGTGAATTAATAGATGATAAACTAATATGATAATGGTTCGTATTATTGTAGCTGGGCCGGTGGAATCGAAGGAAAACTATTGAATTTCCTTGTTTTGGAATCTTAGTCTTAAGATTTGTGGGAGACAAATAGCGGTGGGTAATGATTTCCATTATAATTGGAAATTATGATATAATGTTAAACTAAATATTATATCATTGTGGAATATGTCAAATTCAATTTATGATATAAATTAGTTACTGACATTAATGTAGTGACAATTGATGCTCGCAATTCTGTTCATATATGATTACATTATAATAAAAGTTTAAACTTATTGAGATAGGTAGTTAAGTATTGAGGGTGTTATATTATATGAATTACATTAAAGTTATTCTAATGGGATGAATTAAGCCTTACCCTTAGGGTTGAACTTTAGGACATCAATGATAGAATTAGGTAAGTTTTTGAGTGTGGGTTAGACATAAAATAATATGAGTATTTATAGGCTTGTAAACTTATAAATTATACATATATGCTTGATAGATTGGAAAGGTTTGGAGGCATTGAGGAAAGGAAAAGTATTAGAAAAGTACCTTGCTTGACTTTGATTCTTCGGTGGAGGTAGGTTATGGTTTATGCCATTTGATAGTAAACTCTAAATAGTGATTGACATGCATTGAATAATATTGTGAAGTTTTCTATGTACTTGATTGTGTGGTTGTGTGGCTTTTTTGTGTGGTTTGTGATTGGCCTGAAATCCCGAGATCGTGGAATTTATAATCTTAAACCATCTCCATCGAAGTAATGCCTTGAATAAAGAAGGCCCGGTGAAATATTATTAACGGATGAAAAGTGGTGATATTAAACGATAAAATAATGATATTTTTGGATTAGAGTGTGACGTTCCGACACAGTATTTTTGGATGGGAGTGTCACGTTTCGACTCAGTATTTTTAGATCGGAGTGTCACGTTCCGACACGATAATATTAAAGGAAAAACATGTTGAATTAATGGAAGGTACTCTATCTCAAAAAACTCAACTCCCAAAATGGTTTGGTTTGGAGGCATGAGTCCTCAAGTGTGATCTTCATATCGTTGAATTATTACGTGGTTACTTTAATGTTGTTGGCACTTGTTCATATTATTTGTTGCTTATCATATGTTAAGTGCGATAGTTGAGTTCGAACTATTATTCTTTGTATGTTAGTTACTATTTTGGGTTGACTGGTGATACTTACTCAGTACATGTTGCTTCGTACAGAGCCTACTTGTTTTATTCTTTGTTTTCCTTTGATGAAATTCAACGAATGTACCTACGACTTCTGATTTCCCTCTGCTCTAGCCATCCTCCCGCATATCAAGTTCCAGGATGAGCTATCCATTCAAGCTCGTGTTGGGTTCTCTCGGTCATGACATGATGTCTTATACCATAGGAAACATACCATTTAATTCTTTTATTTTAGTGTAGTTGATATTCTTAGACTTAGTATTGGAGATTAGATGTCCTTGATGTGATGACTTTCAGGTTTTGAGAAATGATGTTTAGTAACATTTGAGTTTTCGCGTTATGCTTTTATTTTGTAAGTTAGGTTAAATTGGTTGGTTAGCCCACTTAAGAGGATAAGTATGGGTGCCACTCACGACTCGTTTTGGGTCTTGACAAACTTTGTATCAGTGCATTAGGTTTGTTGCTCTCATCACAGAAGGACAAGTCTAGTAGAGTCTTAAGGAACGGTATGGGGATGCCTTTACTTTTCTTCGAGAGGCTATAGGAATTTAGGAAAATTTCATTTCTTTTTTTCGTGCTACTACTTGAGTCCAATTGTATCTAGGTGATACTAATTGGTATCTGACCTTTGTCACTCTATTTTGCATATGATTAGTATTAGAGTAGTAGAATTAGAAAAACCAAGCACCAGCAAGAGAGTATGCGTCCTTAAAAATAGATATGTTTCTAGGATTCACTATAGACATGTAATTACTAGTGACTAGTATGATCTTTTTATTAAGTTCTTAAGGTTGAAACCCCTATTCTTCATGGGTAGCATTTTCTACCTTCTTCATGGAGACGTATATTCTCTGAATCTTAATGGATATGAGGTAGATGGGGTGAAGCAATATAACTTTGCCTAGGTGACAACATTCAAAAAGTTCGTAAGAAACGGTTAGGTAATGACTATCATTACTTTGAAAAATATAGTTAGTAAAGTTCTCATAAGATATATGGCTTGTTTAGTGAATAATGAATTTTTTTGAGTCAATTGAGGATAAAATCTCTACTACGATTTTATAGATTTAAGTGCGCGCGCACACACACACACACACACACACACACACACACACACACACACACACACACACACACCCCACACACACACAGATATATATATATATATATATATATATATATATATATATATATATATATATATATATAAAGGTCATTATATGACTACTACAATAATATCAATGTTTGATAGATTAAAGTTATAATGTGTGTTATTTTTGTCATCGACCTGATCTAAGAATGAATTTAATAATATTTTGGATTTATTTAAAGGTAGAAATATGTGGGCTATTTGGGTACGATTATGGATATGTATGATGTGTTTTAGTGAGCTATCTAACGAACTTTCACGGCGTGGCAGTACTATGGTTATGTGGAAACGGGTACAGGGATTGTCAAGTAAGAATACTAATTACAAAAAGAATTACCAGTTGTATGACATGGTCAGATGATAAGATTTAGTGTTGCATTCACAATTGAGAAACCAACTAGTTTATTACTAACATGAACTTAAATTGAGCATTATTTAAAAGGAAAGTTGATCTTTGGTACAATATTAATATAATTAGATTGTGAAATGTATCTTGAGGAATCTGAATGAGGACTGACGATTTTATCTTAACTTTCAAATGACATATTATTACTAAAATGACAAACTTATAGGGAAAGAAAATCTTATTGAGTATTTTTGGGTGAACTAATTGAAGATTTTAGTAAGAAAATGCTTATAGAATTGAGTCAGTCCCTTAAATTTGGGTGATATACATGAGTTTAAGGTGTCATGTCAAGAAAAAGGTTCACATCTTGATGATGAAAAGGTCTAGCTAAGCATGATGGTAAAAAGAGAAAGTGATATATGACCTTTATGATTTATGTTTGTTGTACTGGTATCAAAAAATTCTCATTTAGAAGCACTTTTAGCGGAAACAAAGTCTTGAAAGTGTTTCACCGATTTTGATATCAAATTTAGTATTTGCTTAATAGTTGGACACTATACCTAATCCTCTTTGAAAAGGATTGAGATTATTCTCTTTATTTGATTTCCAATTCTATTTGGAAAAATGATTGAAATTGTAATCATATTTATAGTTGATTTTGACTTTGTAAGGAAAAGCATAACCGTGTAAATAGAGGATGGTCTTGAGAGAAAATTTGAACTACTCATTAGTATTTTCCTTGAAAGTCATTAGGATATAAGAGAGGTTTTGAGAGAGATTTCAACATGAGAGAATAGAGAAGAGAGAAGGAAAAGATTTATTTTGCTACATACTTGTTCTCCGACCAACAACCTTCAGATCGTGTTTCTAAATTAACTGACATTTAGATCGGGCTAATATTTGAATTACGTGTTCCTGACATCTTGGTGGTTGATTTGAACGGTGGAGATTGTATTCGGATGTCCGCAAGATCATTTTTTTCTAGTCTCGAATAGCAGCTGCGTATCGGTGGTGCTTGCATTAAAAATGTATTGGCATTGTATTTATAGTGTTATGAGGTGTTTTAGTGTAATATTAATAAGATAAATCTTAATTTAAGACAATGGAGATGATTAGAGTCGTAAAAATTTTTACTTTTGATTTCTAAAGAACCCAAGGAAAAGGTTTCACTTAATAGTGTTGGTTTACAGTATATGGTAAAATGCTATGGGTTATTAGTAAAAGGATGAAATCAGTAAGTGATCTAGAGAAATTAACAAGATTCTAGTAAAGGAAAGGTCGAGAGTAGAATTTTGCACCATGTGAAGAATTTTAGAAAAGTGAGGGAATAAGACGTCTCGTATAAATTCTTGGGGGTGTAATTGAATGTTGTTTTTTTTCCTACGAGTTTAGATATGATTGCGATGTGAATTTTTTTTATTTATACTTACTAGGAGTTTATCACTACTTTTATAAAGATTGAGTTTTAATTTGGATGAAAAATAGTGAGCTATGGAAAATTAGAATTTTACGTGGCATTAGATTTCTCAAGTTATGATAGATGACCTAACACTGTTATAATGCGCTACATAGACATTTTATGGTGAATAAAGGTCATGAGCTTACAATACACAAAATAATTTGAGTGACCAAGAATTTCTCTAAGTATTGGCATGAGATATGTGATTGTGTTGAATGATAGCTAAAGCATGGTATGTGGAAGTGGTGGGAAGTTGATTATGAGTGTGATTTAATGGTTTTACTCTATGGAAAGGTATTAATTTTTTAAATTAGTGTTATTATACTTGTATGGAACTCGTATTTGTCATGAAATGCTTAAATAGAAAGAGAGATGACTATAGTTTGAATATGTATTTGATAAAAATACTTTGATACTAATTATGGATTGACAGTATGGTAGATGATCGATGTGGTTATGATATTTTGTTAGTATATAGAGTGTTGACTTTAGTGGATGCGGGGTTCGATAAATCAAGTGTGTGTGCAATTATAAAAGGGACTAAATTGATGATTGTGGGTAGCTAGAAAATCAAAGAGACAAAGTTAGTTGAATTAAAATATTTGATATGGACACTATAGAAAGAGTATTCTAGGTTTATTCCATCTTGGTTATTTTCGGTATGACATATTTGGTGTTGTCTTGGTGTAGCTGAAGTAATTGAGTGGTTCTACATGTACCACTTTGCTTATGAGAATTTATAGGGGAGCTACCATGAAAATTTATAGTTTTCGATAGACTTAAGATTTATCTCATCATCAATATTATGTTTTTGGCTATATGTGATGGAATGTGAGGACCATTGTAGTTTTGTCATTCTTGAGGTTTGGTTATAATAGCTACTATTCTAGCATTTTGAAAATGTTGTTAGAGGTCATGTATGCTTGAATGTATCACTCGATGGATGCTTACTTGATCATTTTCTTTTTGAGGTTACATCAGTTTAATTTTCCCTTGATGAGTACCTTATGTCTAAAGGTCATTTATTATATAACATAAGCTCATGGAAAATTCATGTTGTGACAATGAAATATTGATAAGTTCTATGATGGTTTGTGCATTATGAGTGTGTGGTGGTTGATTTAGGTTCACTTCTCATTGGAATCTGTATTTCTTCAACATTTTATCGTGGTTATGTGAAAAAGATTCCACCTAATGGTTGTGTCAAGGTACTTGAGAACATGTTGCATAGGTGTGTACGATTAGATTGATGGCTATTGAGAATACAATTGTTGTTAGTTGAGTTTAAATACAACAATAGCTACCACTTGAGTAGTGATATGACCCTATTGTGACATAGTATAAGATATAGATTCCTCGTTGGTTGGGTTGATGCATTTGAGGTAAGACTTTGGGACACTGAGCATGATATGCACAAAAGATATTCACACATTTTTATCGATTCTAGTACCATTTCTTACCCTCGCCTTCTTTGATCCTTCGAGGACGAACGATGGGTAAATTGCTATCTAATGTAACAACCCATTTGGTTGTTTTGAGTACTAGAGATTTTTATTTGATAAAATACATTTCGATAAATTTTAAATGAGTATTTTAGACTATTCATAAATATACTTATAAGATTAAAGGGATAGTTTTAATAATTTATTAAATTGGGGGTTAAAGAAAATAACATTATAATTAGTAGTGGGTCACTTTTACATTTAATATTTTTTTTTATAATTATCCAGGTATATTAATTAGGGTAAGTCAATAATCTTAAGTAAAAAAAAAAAGAACAGATGGGAAGAAGGGAGTTACAGAGAGCGACATCGATATCGTTCAAAGTGACAAACTCACTTATGGTAAATGAATCTTCAATTCTATTTCTGTTAGTTGCATTGATTGTTTCATATTTGAATAAAATTAAATTATTACTATACTATAGTGTTCTAATTGAATGAAGACTTAGGGTTGGTGCCTGTGATGAAATTAGCTTAATGATGGGTCGATCGAATAATTTATTATTATAAGGTTAATAATTAAAAAGAAAGAGGTGAACATGTGAACTAATACAAGATAAACTAATGTGATAAGGATTCGTATTACTGTAGCTGGGCCGGTGGAATTGAAGGGAAACTATTGAATTTTCTTGTTTTGAAATCTTAGTCTTAAGATTTGTGGGAGACAAATAGTGGTGGGTAATGATTTCCATTATGATTGAACATTCTGAGATAATGATAAACTAAATATTAGATCATTATGGAATATGTCAAATTCAATTTATGATATAAATTAGTTACTGACATTAATGCAGTGACCATTGATGCTCGTAATTCTGTTCATACATGATTACATTATAATAAAAGTTTAAACTTATTGAGATTGGTAGTTAAGTATTGAGGGTGTTATATTATATGAATTACATTAACGTTATTTTAATGGGATGAATTAAGCCTTACCCTTAGGATTGAACTTTAGGAAATCAATGATAGAATTAGGTAAGTTTTTGAGTGTGGGCTAGACATAAAATAATATGAGTATTTATAGGCTTGTAAATTTATAAATTATGCATATATGCTTGATATATTAGAAAGGTTCGGAGGCGTTGAGGAAAGGAAAATTATTGGGAAATTTGCTTGCTTGACTTTGATTCTTCGGAGGAGGTAGGTTATGGTTTATGCTATTTGATAGTAAACTCTTAATACTGATTGATATGCATTGAATAATATTGTGACGTTTTCTTTGTACTTGATTGTGTGGTTGTGTGGCTTGTTTGTGTGGTTTGTGATTGGCCTGAAATCTCGAGACCGTGGAATTTATAATCTTAAACCATCTCCATCGAAGTAATGCCTTGAATAAACAAGGCTCGATAAAATATAATTAACGAATGAAAAGTGGTGATATTAAATGATAAAATAATGATATTTTTGGATCTGAGTGTGACGTTCTAACACGGTATTTTTGGAAGGGAGTGTCACGTTCCGACCCAGTATTTTTAGATCGGAGTGTCACATTCCGACACAATAATATTAAAGGAAAAACATGTTGAATTAATGGAAGGTACTCATTCTCAAAAAACTCGACTCTCAAAATGGTTTGGTTTGGAGGCATGAGTCCTCAAGTGTGTTTTTCATATCGTTGACTTATTACGTGGTTACTTTAATGTTGTTGACACTTGTTCATATTGTTTGTTGCTTATCATATGTTAAGTGCTATAGTTGAGTTCGTACTATTATTCTTTGTATATTAGTTACTATTTTGGGTTGACTGATGATACTTACTCAGTACATGTTGCCTCGTACAGAGCCCTACTTGTTTTCTTCTTTGTTTTCCTTTTATGAAATGCAGCGAATGTACCTATGATTTCTGATTTCCCTCTGCTCTAGCCAGCCTCCCACATATCAAGTTCCAGGATGAGCTATCCATTCAAGCTCGTGTTGGGTTCTCTCGGTCATGACATGATATCCTATACTTTAGGAAACATACCATTTTATTCTTTTATTTTAGTGTAGTTGATATTCTTAGACTTAGTATTGGAGATTAGATGTCCTTGATGCGATGAATTTCAGATTTTGGGATATGATATTTAGTAACATTTGAGTTTCCGCGTTATGCTTGTATTTTGTAAGTTAGGCTAAATTGGTTGGTTCGCCCACTTAAGAGGATAAGTACTGGTTCCACTCACGACTCATTTTGGGTCGTGACAATATCTCGAAGATGACTAATTCCAATCTTATGTAAAAATTTCTAAAATATGGATGTTTACAATTCTTAATGAATAAGTTTACAAGATTATCACTTGAATAAGTGTTTGAACGTTTATCTGATCATTTTATTGAAGATTATGTGTGAAAAGGACTTTTTTCTGATATATGTTTTGTAGGTCTCCTTTGATCGTATCATCCCTTTAATTGAGTTACATATTATTTTCGTATATGGTGGATGAAATATCATTTTCGAAAAAAAAAACTCACTGAATACGATAGATCATGATTTCAACCACTTCTGACTTACTTCATAGATCAATATTATTTATTCATGATTTGAAGAAGTGGTTACTAATGTGATTCTTTGAATGACAAGATATTATTGTGTCTCCATATGTAAATAAATAATCCATTTGAAATCGAGCTTTATGCATATCAAACAAATATCTTGAATTTACAAATTAAATCGTTTCTTACACGGAGATTGATCATTTCAATTTTATTGAAACTCGTCTTTTCTTCTAAAATAAAATCACACATCTTCTATGTGTTGAGTCACTTGCTTTTTAGTTTCTTGTCATAACTTGAATGATAATAGGACAATCCTTTCAATAACTTTCATTGTGTATATCAAATAGTCTCCTAGCTTTTGCATAACCAACAATATGTAAGTGCACCAATTGCACTAATACATGACATTTTAAATCATTTTCATGAGATCAAGAAGATTCTTTCTTTGTGTTTAGTTGTCTCAAAATCATTGGGTACTTAATGAAATTTCTTAAAGACCTTTTAAATCCTTCAAGGATTTTCACATTATCTTCATATTTTAGTTAAACATTATAATTATTCATTATACATATTCAAGTATATTCATCATAATTTTTTATTTCATCTATTGTCAGACTGAAGCAAGTCTTATTGCATCCACTACTGGAGAATATATCTCTACTTGATAATGTTATAATTTTGCGAAATCTCTTTATTCCCTAAGGCACAAATTGTTTTTTATATCTTACGGTTATAATTTCGAACAATGATTCATTTGTAGCAAACTGACATATATTTTGATCTATGAACTATAAGTTCAAAAACATCAAGTGAAACAAAATATACTTGAATAGTGCATTTTATTTGAACACTCATTTATCTATCCAAACTATATGACATATTTGAATTTAAGATTCTCGTATTCATTAATAGCATTGAGTGATACTTCATATCAAAGATATCGCACACGATCATTTTGATTCTTTTCCAATCCGAAATAACTTACTAAAATCTCTATTTTTCATCATTTTTAGGTACCTAAACCCTTGTTGCGGTTTTATGAATTGTTATGTCATAGCACTCTTTCAAAGAACTTAATTCATTATTATGGCCATTCTGATAATTTGCGTCTATCCTTTCTTAAGGAGTATTACATTGTAATCAATTGGTCTATCACGCTTCTATCGTAACATACACTCTGTCCTTCAAGAACTATTTATTGGAGTATTTGAAGCTTAATTAAAATATTGAGCCAGCCAATACATCTCTCATATTATTTGCAATATTTTGCAAATGAATTATCTCTAGAACTTTAAGTTCACATTTTTTTTAAATTAGGATCTAGATAATTCATCCCACACATAATTTTTAGCTACTAAACGTATCTCCCCGTAATGTTAGGAAATCTAACATTTACCTTCAACCTCTTTTGGGGATCCATCTTTATGCATAGTGGAGCAATGATATCATATGTGCATACATCAAATTTTAGATGGAAATTATCTGGTTCCTGACCCTGAACCAATTGTGATGGGAGAACCTCGTTTGCGTGATGCATACAGGTTAAATAAACTCATCACATATCAAATTTTATTTGAGAAATTTATTCTCATAATTAGTGGTCTAGCTATAATTGGAGGCAAATAATTTCTGCTAAACCGATCAGTATTATTAACATAATTTTATAGTTTTGAGCTATGCTCTTAATTTAACAATCTGAGTAAATAACCTTACAAAAAAATTTATAAGTTGATACAAATGCACCTATGACAATACCATAGATGCATCTATTAAAATTATAATCGTAAGCGGTCCACATGGCAGGTGAACGAACCCATATTCACCTTTTCATATGTTCCAAATAATTTCAGGGGATACAATCTCAATCTTAGCTGGTATAATGATCATTTTATCATGAGAACAAACAACACACAAGTGAATTCGATAAGAATCTTTTATTTCTTCAAACATGTAGTCACATGATTTCTCAATTTCTTTTCCAACACACTTGAATCGAAATGACCAACTGATTATGCTGACTGATACGTATTCTAGTAAACTTCTTGTTTACTTTTGCATGTGATTCTATCATAATGTCCATATTTGTATAAAACAAAGAACGCGGAAGCGGGGAGGGAAGGTAAACTTATACGTAAATATTTATAACACACTTTTGTTGTAGTAATTTGAAAATACCAAATCTACCCATAATTTATAGTTTCAATATATTTTTTTTTTCAATTCTTTCAGAACATAAAAAGTTTCTTTTGAGACTTACTACAACCCCAATATTATTAACAATTTCATTCCTCTAAATAATAATTTTGTGTACTACCACAAATTTCACAACACCATTCTTGTGATGACCATCTCCTTCAAGGAGAAATTATTATTATTCTCACGGTTAAAATTATTACATGCAAAATTATTTCTTGACAACCTACGACAAATGTATGTTTCCACACAATAATATTTAATTTGATCAAGGCCACAACCTTTATAATAATAAGTTATTTCATTTTTTTGTCCTTCAATAGTTCATAATATAACGTGCCACAATATTTGTGTAGTACTTAAAGTATATTACTAAATGACCATTTATGTCAAAATATTTATTTTTAATGTCTCAAACCTCCTGTAGAGGTGATATATAACATTTATCTATTAATACATGAACATGTTCTCATCCATAAGAACAAGAGTCACATTTTCATTAAGAAATGGACCATAACCATTTGAACATGCTTAGAAGTTTTTGTTAGAAATTCATTGTCATGCATTGACATTATCAAATTTATGTGTCTCACCTCAACATCACTTCAACAGGTCAAATGTACCAAACGTTCTAGAACATTATATTCTTTTATTTTGATGGAGGATTTACAAAAATTTTCAAATTTGGGTTGCACCAATAACTATGTGTCCAATAACTTCTCATACCACTTTGATGGATAAAAATTTCATTCATATTTGAAGGAGCATCTTAAGAAATAATTTGTCCAATATCCTTTCATAACATTTTAATGGATAAAATTACCTTCACACCATCTTAGAAACCCATAATGTTATTTCTTTTAATTACCATAATGATGGCCATTAATATTTTACCACAGTCATCATACATTAAATCGCTTGTCATTTTTCTACATTTTATGTACTACTACCATATTCACATAAGAGAATGAAGGAAATTATTTGAGTCTCCCAACTTTCATTTAAAAGTACACAACTTTATGTTAGTCATCTTATTATATACTATAGTGCATTAGGACATAAATTCAATGTCTTACCCATTAAAGGCATTTTTGGTCATAAATCAATGAGACTTGAACCCAACTTCTTATTATCATGATGCAACGAGACTTTAACTCGATTGGTGTCTTACGCACTCGGTGGTGTGTAATCTCAATTCATCGTCTTATCCTCAATCATTGTCTTGATAAACCAAATATATTACCAAAAAAATTTATTATCGAAAACAAGAAATATAATTTATATTTGACATAAAGCATAAGAAAAATGAACAAAAATTAATTTACTAGAACAACATGTTTGAATCATAAAAAAGTCCCAAGTTAAAATAAATTAAAGGCAAAATAGTCTAATAGACCTTTATACTTATATGAGTTTGTATTCTGGACCCTCTTACTTAATCATTTGCCAACTGAACTCTTAAATTCAAATAAAACAAGACTTTCAAACCCTTTCAATCATGTGTATAACTCACTCTCCCATACAAAATGACATGTCATATTCACATAAAATATATTAACGTCAAGTCATGATGCCACATCAGATATTATTAACCAAAATGTTAAATAATATATTTTTATTTGAAAATTAAAGTAAATATATTTCTCAACTTTCCTTTGCCTCTACAACCACCATTAGAGTCTTAAATCAACTTTTTCAGCAAAATGACAGTGAAACAAAATACTAAAATTATTGGAAAAGAAAAATTGAAGAAGTGAAATAGAAAAAAACACTTCAAGAAGTGAAAATCAACCAAAGTTGATTTTAGAAAACAGATGCACATTGGCAAATCAAAATCAAAGGAAAATTACTATCATTTTCTACAAGAAACATCCAAAACATCGACAGTCTTAAGAAGTTTGCTTTGTTTTCTCAACTAAAAACTCACTCAACTTTCAACAAGTAATACAACATTCATCATTGTTACTGAATCTATTTATTGGATTCCTCATAGAATTGTTTCTGTTTTGAAGAGTCTTAGATCTCTCGCCGCTTGTATTGCGAGACACAGACGGAAAAATCATGAACGGGGATTTTTGTGTAGATTAATGCATTCAACAAGAAGAAAAAAGAAAGATTTAGAGTGTTTGGTAAATAAAAGAGAGGTTCAAAATAAAATTTGGGATTGCAAGATTCCAAATTTACTCTTCTACTGAACTTCTGAATCGTTTTTTTCCATGGATATTGATTGCAACATCAACTTCAATTTTCTCCATGAATAGGGGATGGACTAGGGATTAGAAAAGTGCTACGGCTGGGGTTTTGAGGATGATGACAAAATGATGGGTTGGGGAATATGATGGAAGGAGGGGTGGGAACTTTAATTTGTTTTCCTTTTTATTTTTATTATCTAATTAGTTTTCTAGCAAATTTTTTGTTTCACTCTCCTTTTAAAGCATTGATACACACTCTATATTGAGTTAACAAAAAATGCCACATCAGTTCAGTCAATGGTCAGAGGGTTTTAAAATTTTCCATTTTAGTGGAGTTCAAGGGTTCAGGTTACTAGAGATTAAGTAGAAGGATCTAGAATACAAATGCATGTAAGTATAAGGGTTCATCGGACTATTTCGTCTAAATTAAAACCTTTTATCATTGCTTCTCAATATTGTTACGAATTTTCAAATAATTTACTAACAATTTGAAAATAACCACAAAAAAAATTTTGTTAGTAGAAATAATATATTAATAACTCAACAAGTAAAATTTTAGATAAAGAATAATAAGAGGTATAAAAGTAACCAATAATGATAATCCAATCAATACATATATGCTACATAACTCAATAACTTAGCTTTTAATTAAAACAAGATCATAAAGAATTATTTTTACGAATTATTAACTTCCAAACTAACTTCACTATTTAAATATATAAGCAATAAAATTAAAAGTTTGCTCCATGTAAAAGCAACTTGTTGGACTCATATGATTTTTAGATGGTAAGAAAACTAATGGTGCATAATAAAAAATAAAATATAAGATAAATTATATAGTAATTTACCTTGTTCGCAAGAGAAAAATAAACATAATTTTATTTAACTTCTTTATATTTACTTTGTTTCATACCCTTCAATAGTAGAACAATCATGCTGATAATGTTTTGTAAAACGAAAACAAAATAAGACAAGAAATATAGAAGATGAAAATAATAGAAATAGGAAGATAAGAGATGAGAGTTTTAATTATTATTCCAAATCTTAAATTCTATACAATTATGTCCCTATTTATAATGTAACATAGATGCATACAAAAGGTTAGTCATAAATGTGAATATAACGGGGGAGGTTATGAAAGTGAATGATTACAAGAATAATGGTTGTAAAGGTGGAGGTTATGGTTATCTTCATAATGGAGAAAAATGAAGATAATGGGTGAGAGTAACTTCTTGATGTACTGGACATCCACACTATAATATTTTATAACAATGTTTTACTAATCTTAAAATTATAAGTATTTTGAAAAGAAATGATCAATGACATTTACAAAGAGGTATTTAATTTTCCTCCAGATAGATTCATTTCTATAAGGGTCTATTGTATGTTTCAAATGTCATTTTATTTATTTATTTAACATGAAAAATCTTCCACTTGTAGTTTCCATACCTGCTAAATTTAGTACTTCAATTCTTTTTCCCCTCTTTCGCACGAGGTCTTATATATATATATATATATATATATATATATATATATATAACTAGCTCAAGAATAGGGGTTTTGAAATATTTATCTCTAATCCTAAAAAGATGATAAATGCAACGCTCGAGAATCATTTTTCTAGAATTTAGGCAAGATACATATTGACCCTTAAGAGCATAATTTCCCCCTTTTCATTCTAACATAGATTCATTTGGACCTTGAAATGTGACTAATTGGTTTCTATGTTCTATGGAAGCATAAGAAGAATGAATTTAATCCAATCCAAGAACAACATCAAAATCTTACATATGAAGCTCTACAAGATCAATATGAGTTACTATGAGAAACAAAAACATGGCAATTTCTATAAACTACCTTAGCACCAATAGAATCTACTCCTATAACAAATGATAATATAGCACCCGAATCGATCAAAGTATACATATCAAAATAAAAATATTTCCAACATACCGATCACAACATTTGGAGAACCCTGATGATCCCTGAACAAAGAAATATTGTTGGAATTGAGAACGACCATTTCTACCAATCCTAGAATGAGAAAAATCACCATCACGCGTCCTTACCCTCTTTGAATCCCTGGAATTCTCTTTTAGTTTTTCCTCTTTAAATTGTTGGACATGTATCATCAAAAGGGATATGTTCTTATACTTAATCAACATGGTGGTACAACACTCCTAAACCACCATTTCTGACACATCGACAAAAACATACTCATCCTTACCCTAGAGTCGGCAACCATAGTCGAAGCATACTTAACAAATTAAGAGAACTTAAAAGGATACTACTTCATACTCATATTTCATTGATGAAGATTAATGAATTCAGACACTTTTGTGTATTTCATATCAAGAGGAAAAAACTATCAAGAAAATTTTATTTGAATTTCTCCCAATCAAGAGTACTTGCATGAATAGCCATTGGTTGAATCAAACTTGAGAAACATCCTTAGGTTGATAAACGATCAATTTAGTATTTTCTACCATTGATATTCACATAATCTCCACTAACTTATAAATCTCTTCTATAAACTATTGACGATCCGTATCAACTTTCTACCTATGAAACTCTGGGGGATCTATCCTAGTGACGTCCCTTACTCCTATAACTATTATACCCATATTTGGGTTCATGGGAGCAATGACCTCTCTATTAAATTGGGACGTCATAGCTTGAGCCAACACTTGAAAAGTTGTTCAAAATTTGGAACGAGTCACTTTCTTGACCAAAGGATCAACTGTTACTCGAGGAGCCTCGGGCTTCATATTCTTTATCGCATTGGCTATTCGAGGAGGCATATCCTGAATTGCATTGGATAAGATTTGGTAGAAAGTGTAACGACCTGTTTAGTCATTTCGAGCAGTAGAATCATTTGTGATAAATAACTGACTGGGTCGACGGATCATGCGACGGACCGTCATGGTCATGACGGACCGTCATGGTCATGACGGACCGTCATGGACCCCGTCATCCCACACTTGTGTAATTTTCCTATTGCTCTCCTCATTGCCCTCGACGACAAGTAGGACGAACCGTCATAGGCACAACGGTCCGTCGAGCGTCTCCGTGCCAAAACACTTCAACTCTAAAATTTGGGTGCTGGGATCGAATCTCTGAACTTCGCGACGGAACTGCAGCACGGACCGTCGTAGATACGACGGACCGTCACAAAACTCGTTAATGAATTTGGCTCTCTGAACTTTGTGAAGGACCTGCAGGATGGACTGTCGCAGGTACGACGGGCCGTCACGAGCAGCGTAACCTCGACTGGGTCGGATTCTGCTAAAAGTTTTAAGGGGTGTTTTGGACTATTCATGCCAAACTGTATGAAATTAGTGGGTGAGTTTAATAACTTATTTACTAGGGGGTTAAAGGAGTTAACTTAAAATAAATAATGGGTTACTTTTATCTTATGGAATTATATGATAACTAGGGTAAAAGAAAAAGAATTTGGGAGGAAAAATAAAAAGAACAGGAAGAGAGGGAGAACGAGCGAGACAAGGGAGAAGCGAAGAGGAAATCAAAGACATTGAGAAGTAGCTTGCTTGATCAGGATTCTTCGGTGGAGTTAGGTTATGGTTTATGCTATTTCATAGTAAACTCTTAATAGCGATTGATATCTATTGGGTTGTATTGTAAAGTCTTCTATATGCTTGCTTGTGGGTTTGTATTTTGTAATTGTGTAATTGTGGTGGATTAGAATGTTGATACTGTTGAATCTCTAATCTTGAATCCTCTACATTAAGATGATTCCTTGGCATAAAGAAGGCTTGATGAACTAAAGTAATGAGATAAATGGATCGGGTGTCACGTTCCGACACGTAGAATTAAGGGATCGGGTGTCACGTTTTGACACATAGTATTAGGGTATCGGAGTGTCACGTTCCGACACGTAGAATTAGGGGATCGAGTGTCACGTTCTGACAAGTATTATTAGGGGATCGGAGTGTTACGTTCCGACACGTAGAATTAGGGGATCGGGTGTCACGTTCCAACACGTAGTATTAGGGGATCAGAGTGTCACGTTCCGACACGGTAAAGATAAGAGGATGAATATTGAATTATGTTAATTTACTCAAATTCAAAGAACCTATTTCCCAAATGAGTATGGTGTGGAGGCTTGAGTCCTCATAGGTGCGCTTGGTGTTGTTGCCAATGGTTTTTGTACTTGTTGTTTCTACTTGTTGAGTATTGTAGTTTATTTTATAATATTATTTGATATATATTGCTTTCTATTTTGAGTTGGCCGATGATACCTACTCAGTACGTGTTCCTTGTACTGACCCCTACTTGTATTTTGCTTTTGTTTATATTGTTGAGTGCAGCAAACGTGCCATCGACTTCGACTCGTCTGCAACTCTAGACAGTCTTTAGTGTATCAGAATTCTGGGTGAGCTACTGTTTCTGGCTCGGACTGGACTCTCTCCTTCGCGTCTTGATGTCTTGAAGTTCGGACATGGATCATCTCTTTTACTTATTTTAGCTTCTTATATACTCTTAGAATTAGAACTTTGAGGATAGATGTTCTTGGTGTGATAACTTCCAGATTTTGGGGATGATAGTTGATAAACTTTAGAAGCTTGTTTATTGGTTATATTAATAAGATTCGAGTTTTCCGCATTATATTTTGTTTATTGTGGTTCAAATATTGGTAAATGTTGGGGTTTAGTTTTGTTGGTTCGCTCACATATTAGGATTAGTGTGGGTGCCACTCGCTGCTCGCTTTAGGTTGTGACAAACTTGGTATCAGTGCATTAGGTTCATTGGTCTCATCACACAAGAACGAGTCTAATAGATTCTTGAGGAATGGTAGGTGGACGCCCTTACCTTTCTTTGAGAAGCTATAGGACTTTAGGAAAATTCCGTTCTTTCTTTCTTTCGTGCTATTACTTGGATCCAATTGGTATCTAGGAGATACAAATTGGTATCTGACATCCTCACTCTATTTCGCAGATGGCTAGAACTAGAGCAACAACTGTGCCAACACCAACACTGGCAAGACAGGGTGCGTCTGAGCCAGCCACTTGGGCTGTAGCTCGAAGAGGAGCAGTGGCAAGAGGCCGTGGTAGAGGTCGCGGGAGGACGTCCTCTAGAGGTAGAGGACAAACGCTGGTCCAGCTAGTACTAGGGCGGTGACTCCTCCACCGACTGATGAGGTAGTAAGAGAGGGTGAGGAAGGGGAAAATGAGCAAGTGCAGGATGAGGAATTACCACCCCAACCTACCCCAAAGATGATTAACCAGGTTCTTACTTATCTTAGCGGGTTATCTGATCAGGGCCAGACACCTCCAGTGTTTTCTGCACCAGCACCTCAGGTTCCGGGGGTATAACATGCAGCTGCTGTGGCTCCCCGCATGGATGCCTCATTGGAAGTAGGCACGTTTCCTCGGTTAACTACAGGACATATAATGACGAGTGATCAGCATGAACTTTTCACTAAATTCTTGAAGTTGAAACCTCCAGTCTTCAAGGGTGCTGAATCTGAGGATGCCTATGATTTTCTGGTTGATTTTCATGAGCTGCTACATAAGATGGACATAGTAGAATGGTTCGGGGTTGAGTTTGTGACCTATCAGTTTCAGGGAAATGCCAAAATGTGGTGGCGGTCGTATGTTGAGTGTCAACCAGCACAGGCACCACCTATGACTTGGGCATCATTCTCTAGCTTATTTATGGAAAAGTATATACCCCGGACGTTGAGGGATAGGAGGAGAGATGAGTTCCTGAGTCTAGAGCAAGGCAAGATGTCTGTTACTGCTTATGAGGCTAAATTTCGTGCACTATCCATGTATGCCACCCAGCTTTGCTGCAGTCCACAAGAGCGGATTCGCCGTTTTGTGAAAGGATTGAGGTCGGATTTGCAGATCCCTGCCTTATATGTAGCTGCTGCAGCAAAATCCTTTCAGGAAGTGGTTGACTTTGTGATAGAGGTGGAGGGGGTGAAGCCAGATAACTTCACCATGGCGTCGACCTCTAAGAAGTTCTTCATGGGAGGTGAGTTTAGTGGTTCTTACTCCAGAGGGCAGAGTTCTGGAGGTTACCCAGCCCGACCTATTCAGTCTTCACTACAGGTAGTAGCTGGGGGTCCATCGCAGACCAGTCAACATTTCTCTGAGTTTGGAGGTTATCCCCAGTCTTCGTCATTCTCACAGAAACCTATACTAGACTCCAGAGATTGTTATGGATGTGGAGAGACTGGACATATTAGGAGGTTTTGTCCAAAACAGAGTTACAGACCCCCAATAGTTAGAGGTAGAGGTGGTCATGGGAGAGGCTGCCATTCTGGAGGACGTGGTGGACAAGGTAATGGTAGTCATCAAATCAGCCGAGGTGGCGGGCAAGTTGGAACTACTGCAGCACAACATGGTAGGGGCAACAGACAGACAGGTGATAGGGCCCATTGTTATGCTTTCCCCGGGAGATCTGAAGCAGAGACATCTGATGCTGTTATCACAGGTAATCTTTTGGTTTGTGATTGCATGGCTTCTGTATTATTTGATCCTGGATCCACATTTTCATATGTATCTTCCTCATTTGCTACTGGTCTTGATTTACATTGTGATTTGCTTGACATGCCTATTCGTGTCTCTACTCCTGTGGGTGAGTCTGTGATAGTTGAGAAGGTGTATAGGTCTTGTCTTGTGACTTTTGTGGGGAGCAATACTCATGTAGACTTGATTATTCTTGAGATGGTTGTTTTCGATGTAATTCTGGGTATGAATTGGCTTTCTCCAAATTTTGCAATCTTAGATTGTAATGCTAAAACTGTAACATTGGCCAAGCCTGGGACAGATCCGTTAGTGTTGGAGGGTGACTATACTTCCACCCCAGTTCGTATCATCTCCTTTCTTCTTGCTAAGAGAATGGTTAGTAATGGTTGTTTAGTTTTCTTGGCACATCTCAGGGATGATACTTCTCAAGTACCTTCGATTGAGTCTGTTTCGATAGTCCGTGAGTTTCTGGATGTGTTTCCTGCAGACCTTCCTGGTATGCCACCGGATAGGGATATTGATTTTTGTATTGATCTGGAGCGGGGTACCCTCCCGATTTCCATACCCCCTAATAGAATGGCTCGAGCTGAGTTAAGGGAGTTAAAGGCCCAACTTCAGGAGTTGTTAGGTAAAGGTTTTATTAGGCCAAGTGCATCCCCTTGGGGTGCTCCTATTTTCTTTGTGAAGAAGAAGGATGGAAGTTTTAGGATGTGCATAGACTACAGGCAACTGAATAAGGTGACTATTAAGAACCAGTATCCTCTTTCTCGCATTGATGATTTGTTCGATCAGTTACAAGGTGCTTGTACCTTCTCAAAAATCGATTTGAGATCTGGTTATCATCAATTAAAAATACGGGCAGCAGATGTGCCAAAGACTGCTTTTCGAACAAGGTATGGGCATTATGAATTCTTAGTAATGTCTTTTGGGCTTACGAATGCCCCTGCTGCTTTCATGAGCCTGATGAACGGGATTTTTAAGCCATATCTGGACCTCTTTGTCATTGTATTCATTGATGATATACTGATATACTCAAAAAGCAGGAAAGAACATGAGGAGCATTTGAGAATTGTGTTGGAAGTGTTGAGGGAGAAAAGGCTTTATGCCAAATTCTCCAAATGTTAGTTTTGGCTAGATTCAGTGTCCTTCTTGGGGCACGTGGTTTCTAAGGATGGAGTGATGGTTGATCCTTGCAATATTGAAGCGGTGAAGAGTTGGGTAAGACCCACTAATGTTACAGAGGTAAGGAGCATTGTTGGTTTAGCTAGCTACTACCGTCGATTTGTCAAGGGATTTTCCTCTGTTGCTTCCCAACTGACAAATTTAACTAAGCAAAGTGTTCCATTTGTATGGTCGGACGAATGTGAAGAAATTTTTCAGAAATTCAAGACCTTGTTGACTACTGCACTAATTCTTACCTTGCCAGTGGAAGGTAAGAATTTCATTGTTTATTGTGATGCATCTTATTCTGGGTTGGGTGCAGTGCTAATGCAAGAGAAGAATGTAATTGCTTATGCTTCGAGGCAACTAAAGGTACATGAATGCAACTATCCGACCCATGATTTGGAGTAGGCTGCAATAGTGTTTGCATTAAAGCAATGGAGACATTATCTATATGGGGTTAAGTGTGAAGTCTATGCAGATCATCGTAGTTTACAGTATGTCTTTACTCAGAAAGATTTGAATTTGAGACAGAGGAGGTGGATGGAACTACTGAAGGACTATGATATTACTATCTTGTATCACCCATGAAAAGCTAACGTTGTGGCAGATGCTTTAAGTAGAAAGGCAGGGAGAATGGGAAGTCTAGCGCACTTGCAGGTTTCTAGGCGCCCATTGGCTAGAGAGATTCAGACTCTGGCTAATGACTTTATGAGGTTGGAAGTACTGGAGACGGGAGGATTTTTGGCCTGTGTGGAGGCAAGATCTTCCATTCTTGACAAGATTAAGGGAAAGTAGTTTACTGATGAGAAACTGATTCGGATTCGAGATATGGTATTGCGAGGAGAGGCTAAAGAAGCAAAAATTGATGAGGAAGGCGTTTTGAGAATTATAGGAAGGGTATGTGTGCCCCGCGTCGATGATTTGATTCACACTATTCTTACAGAGGCTCATAGTTCAAGGTATTCTATACATCCTGGTGCAACCAAAATGTATCGTGACCTAAAGCAACATTTTTGGTGGAGTAGGATGAAGCGTGACATTGTTGATTTTGTTACTCAATGCCCGAATTGTCAGCAGGTAAAGTATGAACACCAAAGGCCTAGAGGGGCACTTCAGAGAATGCCCATTCCTGAATAGAAGTGGGAGAAAATTGCAATGGACTTCGTAGGTGGTCTTCCAAAGACATTGGGTAAGTATGACTCCATTTGGGTAATTGTTGACAGATTAACTAAGTCTGCTCACTTCATTCCGGTCAAGATGACTTACAATGCAGAGAAGTTAGCCAAACTCTATATCTCAGAAATTATTCGATTGCATGGAGTTCCACTTTCCATCATATCAGATAGAGGTACGCAGTTTACTTCTATGTTTTGGAGAACATTGCATGCTGAATTAGGTACTAGGTTGGATCTTAGTACTGCATTTCACCCTCAGACCGATGGTCAGTCTGAGCGAACGATTCAGGTGTTGTAAGATATGCTTCGTGCATGTGTGATAGAATTTGGTGGTCATTGGGATAACTTCTTACCCTTAGCAGAGTTCTCATACAATAATAGCTATCACTCAATTATTGATATGGCCCCATTTGAGGCACTGTATGGGAGGAGATATAGGTCTCCCATTGGTTGGTTTGATGCATTTGAGGTGAGGCCCTGGGGTACCGATCTTTTGAGGGAATCGTTAGAAAAAGTAAAATTCATCCAGGAGAAGCTTCTAGCAGCTCAGAACAGGTAGAAAGAATATGCAAATCGCAAGGTTAGGGACTTGGATTTTATGGAGGGAGAATAAGTCTTGCTGAAGGTTTCACCCATGAAAGGGGTGATGCGGTTTGGTAAGCGAGGTAAGCTTAGTCCGAGGTATATTGGTTCATTTGAAGTTCAGAAGTGCGTGGGGGAGGTAGCTTATGAATTAGCCTTGCCTCCAGGACTGTCAGGAGTGCACCCGGTATTTCATGTGTCTATGCTGAAAAGATACCATGGAGATGGAAACTACATTATTCGTTGGGATTCAGTTCTTCTTGATGAGAAATTGTCTTATGAGGAGGATCCTATTGCTATTCTATATAGAGAAATCCTCAAGTTGAGATCAAGGGAGATTGCATCCATCAAGGTTCAATGGAAGAATCGGCCAGTTGAAGAGTCCACTTGGGAGAAGGAGGCTGATATGCAAGCAAGATACCCACACCTTTTTACAGATTCAGGTACTCTTTCTCGCCCTTGTTTTTCTTCTTGCGATCATTCGGGGATGAACGATGGGTAAATTGGTATCTATTATAATGACCTGTTTAGTCGTTTCGAGCAGTAGAATCATTTGTGATAAAAAACTGACTGGGTTGACGGATCACGCGACGGACCGTCATGGTCATGACGGACCGTCATGGACCCCGTCGTCCCACACTTATGTAATTTTCCTGTTGCTCTCCTCATTGCCCTCGACGACAAGTAGGACGAACCGTCATAGGCACAACGGTCCGTCGAGCGTCTCCGTGCCAAAACACTTCAACTCAAAAATCTGGTTGCTGGGATGGACTCTCGGAACTTCGCAACGGAACTGCAGCACGGACCGTCGTAGATATGACGGACCGTCACAAAACTCGTCAATGAATTTGGCTCTCTGAACTTTATGACGGACCTGCAGGACGGACCGTCACAGGTACGATGGGCCATCACGAGCGGAGTAACCTCGACTAGGTCGGATTCTGCTAAAAGTTTTAAGGGGTGTTTTGGACTATTCATGCCAAACTGTATGAAATTAGTGGGTGAGTTTAATAACTTATTTACTAGGGGGTTAAAGGAGGTAACTTAAAATAAATAATGGGTTTCTTTTATCTTAAGGAATTATATGATAACTAGGGTAAAAGAAAAAGAATTTGGAAGGAAAAATAAAAAGAACAGGAAGAGAGGGAGAACGACCGAGAGAAGGGAGAAGCGAAGAGGAAAGCGAAGACATTGAGAGGTAGTTTGCTTGATCACGATTCTTCGGTGGAGGTAGGTTATGGTTTATGCTATTTCATAGTAAACTCTTAATAGCGATTGATATTTATTGGGTGGTATTGTAAAGTCTTCTATATGCTTGCTTGTGGGTTTGTATGTTGTAATTGTTTAATTGGGGTGGATTAGAATGTTGATACTGTTGAATCTTTAATCTTGAATCCACTCCATTAAGATGATGCCTTGGCATAAAGAAGGCTTGATGAACTAAAGTAATGAGATAAATGGATCGGGTGTCACGTTCCGACACGTAGAATTAAGGGATCGGGTGTCACGTTCTGACACGTAATCTTAGGGGATCGGAGTGTCACGTTCCGACACGTAGAATTAGGGGATCGGATGTCACATTTCGACACGTAGTATTAGGGGATCGGAGTGTCCCGTTTCGACACGTAGAATTAGAAGATCAGGTGTCATGTTCCGACACTTAGTATTAGGGGATCGAAGTGTCACGTTCCGACACGGTAATGATAAGAGGATGAATATTGAATTATGTTAATTTACTCAAATTCAAAGAACCTATTTCCCAAATGAGTATGGTGTGGAGGCTTGAGTCCTCATAGGTGCGCTTGGTGTTGTTGCCAATTGTTTTTATACTTGTTGTTGCTACTTGTTGAGTATTGTAGTTGATTTTATAATATTATTTGATATATATTGCTTTCTATTTTGAGTTGGCCGATGATACCTACTCAGTACGTGTTCCTTGTACTGACCCCTACTTGTATTTTGTTTTTGTTTATATTGTTGAGTGCAGCAAACGTGCCATCGACTTCGACTCGTCCACAACTCTAGCCAGTCTTCAGTGTATCAGAATTCAGGGCGAGCTACTATTTCTAGCTCGGACTGGACTCTCTCCTTCGCGTCTTGATGTCTTGAAGTTCGGACATGGACCATCTCTTTTACTTATTTTAGCTTCTTAAATACCCTTAGAATTAGAACTTTGAGGATAGATGTTCTTGGTGTGATGACTTCTAGATTTTGGGGATGATAGTTGATAAACTTTAGAAGCTTGTTTATTGGTTATATCAATAAGATTTGAGTCTTCCGCATTATATTTTGTTTATTATGGTTCAAATGTTGGTAAATGTTGGGGTTTAGATTTGTTGGTTCGCTCAAATATTAGGATAAGTGTGGGTGCCACTCGCGGCTCGCTTTGGGTCGTGATTGAAAGACTTTTATAGCGGTGAAATACGTGACACCACTTTAGGGTGGTGAAAGAATCAATGTTTTCTGAACACTTTGTTGTATTGTATTCATAAATATGGCGCATTTTACACTTATGAACAAGACTCCACATAATGTCACTTGTTCGACATCCTACAATATTTCAAAAACTTTACTCTTTGAATACTATATTTGTGACGACCCAATGTACACCCTAGACGTGACATGATGAATAATATTTTGAGAGACTGTTGCTCCGCAATATACACGCAAGTGTATATGGTCGCGCAAGTAATATAAATTCTTTTTAGAAACGAGTTATCGTTCCCAAGGGACTTATGATCAATTTATATTCAAACTTAATTCCACAACTGCAAGTAAAAGTAAATATTTCAAGAGTTGATGGTTTGTTAGTAACTACGATTACTTAAGCAATAACAAAAAATAACGAAGATTCTATGATTTAAAGATGGTGTTTCAAGCATGAAAGCGTATGTTGAATCTCATTCATCATAATATTAACTTAGAATTAACTTTGATTGTCAAATTACTAGTTTATAGAGTTAATTATATGAGTCGGGCTACACACCTCTCGTCGCCTACCCCAATTAGATACCTAACTACATCATTGAGCGGGGATAAGTAAGATAATTGACGAGCATTAATATTTAATTCTATTTCGTAACCAAGCAAGTTGATCGTCCAGGCGTCACTCCTGAACACAAATCACCTCAAACTAATGGGTCAATCGAGCTCTCTATATTCTATGGTCTATCTAATCCCTCCTCTCTCGATTTTTAGATTAAACACTAAATTTATCTTATGGTGATGAAGCATAAAATAGTAAAAACAAGAATATATAAGAAACTTGTGTTGAGAACCAAGACTAATTCAAAAGCAAATAATATTCAACATTCAATTCATAGTTGCAGCCCCAGAACTAGGGAATTTAGCTACTCATACTATTCAAAAGCCACAAAATATAATTGTTCATGTGATTTTCGAAAAGTAAAAGAGTTAGAAGATTAAAACTTGTTACAAACTTAAGTTCTTTCTCTTGAACAAATCAAATAGTCCAACCCTAACAATGAGGCCTTAAGGATGATTTATACTAAATAAGAAGATAAAGTGGAATTCTACTTCTACTAGGAGTTGTTTTAGTATCAACTTTCATAAAAAAATCCGCACTTGGTTGGGGCGCCGCGCCAGAATCGCGGTTGGCAGGATGGCGTGCCACGCTTCCAGTGCGCTTGAAAGCAGCCCCAGTTAAATGGGCATGGTGCGTCGTTCCCTTTATGTGCCAAGGTGACTGGGGCACCGCGCTAGCATCTCGCCAGGCTGCATCTCATCGCCTTGAACTCCTTTTCCCCCCAACACTTGTTCATTCTCCCTAGTAACCTTACAAATCACTTATAATGTGTATTAATATACAATCATCACAATCTTAAGCCAAAACAAGCTAGTTAAATTAGATAATGTCCTAAACTAATGTTTAAAGATGGGTAATTTGACGTAATTGGGCATATAAATATACCCAAGATCACCACCTTAAATTGGGCATATAAATATGCCCAAGATCACCACCTTAAGCTTAAACATTTGTTAGTCCTCAAAAAACTATATTATCAAATTGTGCTCTTAGCCCTTTGGACCTTTGACCTAGCTTTACAATCAACCAAACATATTCAATCATGAACTTGTGGCACACATTATGCAATGAATTTCGACTGTTCTTTTTAGTCTCCCACTCAAACAATTTACCAACTCTATCCATGATTCCTTTCCAATAATTTTAGTCTAATGAGATATCATATAATAGAACAAGATTAAGCACCAAACATGTTTCGTGAATGCCCTCACCAATATAAGTATAGCCTTTCTTTCAACACCAACAATCAATCGATTCATTATAGTATAAGGAGATTTTTCGTAACATGAACTCTCTCAATCACAATTGAAGCTCTACATATCCTAACATGTCATAAGCTTTCCCTTAGTGTACTTTAATTTTCACAAAGTGTTCACATGGAATCAAGAGGATTTTCTTTCGGTTGTAATGTCGGCTTTAGGTAAGGGAGGATATATTTGGGTAAACTTGTAGTGACTCATTATCCCTAATGCACATTTTTTTTATTTTCCTTGCTAACATTCACAACTTTTTATTTCCTTATGCTTTCCAATTGACTCTACTTTTTTGCCTTTACTTTCGCTTGAACCCCCTTCTTTTTGCACAAAACCCCTTATTTAGTTATTCTTATTAATATATATATATATATATATATATATATATATATATATATGTATGTATGTATGTATATATATATGTATGTATATATATATATATACACATATATATATATGTATATATATATATATACACATATATATATGTATACATACATATATACATACATACATATATGTATACATATATATATACATACATACATACATATATGTATATATATATATATACATACATACATATATGTATATATATATACATACATACATATATGTATATATATATATATATGTATATATATATACATAGTTATATATATATACTATTTATATATATATATATACATACATATATATATATATACTATATATATATGTATATATATATACATATATATATATATTCAACAACTTGGTGTCTCATTATGTACTTTTTCTTGTCTTCTCCACAAAACTACTACCATCCTATTCATTTCAACCAACCTTGTCATTTCTTCAACTCAACATAGTGCATTAAAGATTGTTGGATCAAACTAATGGTATCAAGAAAAGGGATTTGAATCAATTAAGTGGTTTAAAACAAATTAAGGCTACAAAGATCAAAGCGGCTAATCTAGCGATATTTTAGTTGGAAATACACGAGGGACATTTAAACTTGGATATTTAAAGAAATGCCTCAATAACATTCCACAATTCACACAAGTTACTCATTAAGCACACTTCGGGCAAGTTCTAAATGTTATTTAATGCACAACAAAACAATCATTCCCACACATGAAATCACTTCACAGATTAGGACCCAAACTTGTAGCATGCTCACATACAATGCATTATGGTGTGTCCTTACAATTAAGCCCAACTTCTTTATTTTTCTACTCAGACTCAACACAAAGAGATTATGGTTGTTTGCATTTTTACTATCTGACTAATGCAAACAAAGTTTTGTTACTTATGACGTCTAGCCAACCATTAAGACAAGGTTCTTAAGTGCTAAAGATATAGGTTTCTTACTTCTAATCCTAATGACTTCTTTCCCTTAAGTAGGTCGTCATCCATCTATCATCGGGAAACATCATTCCTAGACGAATCTAAGACTCAATAAAATAATAAATAGACTTAAAAGGTGTAAAGGGACTAACTCGGGAAAAGAACTGATAACAAAATGCGAGGAACCCTACTAAAAATTAAAAAAATTGGATAAAACAATAAACTATACCATGAAGTTCAACTTCTACCCCAAACTTAAACAATACATTGTCCATAGTGTCAAAATTAAAACAAAGAGTAAAGGTAAAAGAGAACTCCCTATCGGCCTCTAGGCCGCGTCCGAAGAATCAAATCCGGTATCAGTGGCCTCAAACTCATCTTCTACCGAGCCATCATCATCATTCGTTGCATCATCATCATCGATCTATTCCTGGAATGTCGGGCCCATCTTGCATATGTGCATCACATTATCTGTCAATGGGTACTAATCGACTAGCGTGTCCATCTCCTCCTCAGTCATAGGGCGATCACCAATGCGCAACTGCAGTTCCACCGTGCCAAACATGCGCCCCATCAAACTATCATCACAAGTTTGCACATCAATGGTAGTAAAAACAGGCCGTGGGAGGGATCATGTGCTTTAGTATGCCTGATATCAACTGGTGGCACAATAGATGAGGGGCACGGGGAAAGTACACATCGTAAAATTCCTCCTCAATCATTAATGCTCTCAGGTACGTTGTGATGATGCTGCCATAATAGGAATGCCACCGCTTGTTGGTCCTAAATTTGAGCATATTATGTCTTAGAATAGCCCCCACATTGACCGGTAAGCCTTTCATTAACAGATTTATGAGCACTATCCTTTCTCGCTTAACATTTGTCATGTGTTTCCCGAGAAGTAAGGTACTACACACAATCTTCAACCAAACCCGAGACTCTAAGTTAAGGTGTCCATAATGAATTTTTAGGTGCTGACCTGTGTCCCGAACTCGATGCTATCTAGCAACAAAAGTCACCCACACAAGGTATGACGTATATCACGATAAGAATGTCTTTAAACCATGGCCACAAACTCAGCATGATCACAATTTGGGGTGCCCAAAAAGTTATTTAGCGCTTCAATAGAAAAATGCACCCCACTATTTCTAACAAAACCACTATTCATCTCAACATGACGAGCATTCCAATTTGCATAAAATTCACGAACCAAAATCAAGTTAAACTCAAAAACAAAAATCAAGTTAAGCTCACCATGATTCACAAAAAACATATTGAAGTCCCAACGTAGAGATTTTGGCGTGAATGTTGGGAAACTCGCGACACAACTTATCTTCTTCCACGTACTCATCGCCAAGGTACTTGGACTCTTTGTGGTCATTGTACTAGTCCGTGACATATTGAATAATTGCTTACTCATCAAACTTTAGGGGCGGCAAATTTGGGTCTTCCCGACATGAACTTCTGGCAGCCACCCCCTTTCTACTCCTCTTGATTCCCAAACCACTAGCTACCTTTTTTCTTTTTGAATACATCACAACACCCCAAAACTAGAAAAATTAAGAAAAGAAAAGAAGGTAAAATATTTGTGGAAGAATGGAAGAGGGGGGTAGGGGGGGTAGGCAGTAGGGTGGGTGGGGTTTTATGGGTTTGTGAAATTTGGTGGGGGGAAGTGAATTTGTGTGTATGAAAGTGGAGGGAAAGTAAGGAGGAGTAAGTTTGATGGATAAATTGGGTAGTTAGGAGAGAAAAGGGAGAGAAAAGGGAGAAAAAATTATTTGGGGGGGGGGATAATAGTGTTGGGGAAGAGGAAGTTTTGGGCAGATGAAAAAAATATAGAGAAGATTATTGAAATTCGGAGTGGGGGAACCATTATACATGGTACATTTTGGGAATTTTGGGGACTTCAATGGGTAGGTGGGGTGTTGCAAAGGGTGGGATAGGTTAAAAAGGTGGCATATTTTGTGGGTCCCACGGGTGAAAATAAATTCAAAAAATTCAAAACCCCAGGTTGGGCGCGACGCGCCTACAATGCGCCAAAAAGGGGCTGTAGTCAAGTAGACCTTGGTGTGGCGCACCCATTTCGCTCCTGGCAGTCTAGCGTTATGTGCGTGTAGTAGTACACAAATAGGCCTAAGTCAAACAAGGCCTGGCACAGTGAGCCTGCAGTTCAACCAAGCCTCTGGTGCGGTGCGCTTGAAGTGCACCACAAAATGGCCTCAATCAAATGAGTCCTTGTGCGACGCCCCCGTAGAGTGAACAAACAGGCCATAGTCAAACGAGGCCTGGCACGATGCGTATGCAATGCGCCCACCATCAGCATTTTGCCTTTATTGTGGTGCATTTGTGGAGTACTGTGCTGCCTATACGCCCAAAAATCGCAGCTAAACTTTTCCGTTGGCGTGATGCGCTAGATGTTGCGTCCACACTATATACCTCAACATATTTCCTCTAATTTCTGGCACCTCTTTCTCCTTTGGTCTGCACATCAATCAAACAACGTGACCTTATAATGGTGGGTTGCCTCCCACCCAACGCCTTAGTTTTGGTTGTGGAACGACTCATTTTTTAGTCTTTTCGTTTTAATATTGAAATTGCTACCTAGCTAACAACTGGAAATAATACAAACTCTAGCCTACAATTTTAAAACTAAACTAAAATCACAAAATTAAGCAACACTACTATCATATATGTAGACATCATGGGTTTACTCCCATGTAGCGCTTGATTTAACATCGTGGTACGACGCAACTTGGATCATTCATCATTTAGCTCAGGAGCTTCTCGATCACAATCTGAATCAACACCAAATTAGTGTTTAACTTTTTTTCCATTCAACAAGAATGTAGGGGAAATCTCTCCTTTTAGTTCCATAGCCCTGTGTGGTGTCATTCTTACAACTTCGAAAGGACCACTCCTTTTAGACCTTAGTTTTTTGGGGAATAACCTAAGTCTAGGGTTAAAGAATATTTACTTTTCTTTCAAACTAAAGGTACGAGCTACTATGTTCTTATCACGCTACCTATTAGTCTTCTTTTTGTACAACTTGGCATTCTCATATGCGTGATATCTAAACTCTTCATGTTCATGCAACTGATGCACTCTCTTTTTACTGGCTAACTCAGGGTCAACTTCTTAATTGCCTAAATAAACTTGGTGTTCAAATTCCATCGGAAGTTGACATGATTTCCCAAATACTATGTGATAGGGAGAAGTCGCTATGGGTGTCATGTAGGCAGTCCTATACGCCCACAACGAGTCATCTAATTTCTTAGACCAGTCTTTCTTTTGCTCATTCACTGTCTTCTGCAAGATATGCTTTACTTCTCTATTCGACACCTCCACTTGGGCGCTTGTTTGCAGGTGGTACGTTGTAGCAACCTTATGACGAATATCGTACTTAGCAAGAAAAATCATTATAAGATTGTTAATGAAATGCTTACCCCCATCACTTATAATAGCCATTGTAGTGCTAAAGCGAGTGTAGATGCATTTCTTGATGAAATGAATCACCACCCTTGAGTCATTGGAGGGAAAAACGACAACCTCAACCCATTTACGCACATAATCCACAGCCACTAGAATGTATTGGTTTCCACTAGATGGTGGGAAGCGACCCATGAAGTAAATACCCCACACATCAAAGATTTCCACCTTTAAAATGTTGTTCAATGGCATCTCGTGTTGTCTTGAGATAGTACCCAACCTATGGCATTTGTTGAAACCCTTAATAAGAATCAATAGAATCTTTAAATAACGAGAGCCAAATTAAACCATATTGTAATACGATATGAGCAATGCGCTCTTCTCCGTGGTGACCTCCATATGGACTAGCACGACAACTCTCTAGCACTTTGTTAACCTCAGACTCTAGAATGTATCTCCTTACTACTAGGTCAATTCATGCTTAAACAAGAATTGTTCATCCCAAATGTAGAACTTGGTATCATGGTTCAATTTTTTCTTCTGTTGGATAGTTGCACCCGGAGGATACTCGCCACTCACTATTAAGTTCACAAAATCCGTATACCAAGGCACTTGGGAGATATCTAGTTCCATCAATTTTTCATTCAAAAACTCTTCTCGGATTCGCTCACCCTCATTCACATGTGAGAATTCCTCCAACCTATATAAGTGATCAACTATTTGGTTTTAGGTACCTTTTATATCTTTGATCTTAAAGTCAAACTCTTGGAGAAGCAATATCTAATGAATCAGCCTTGGCTTAACATCCTTATATTGAATAGGTATCTACTAGCTGCATGGTAAGTGAAAAAATTACCTAGGTGCCTACCAAATACAATCTGAACTTGTCGAAGGCGTACACTAGAGCTAACATCTCCTTCTCAGTCAGTGTGTAATTTTCTTGTGTAGCGTCAAGGGTCTTTCTTGAACAATAAATGGAGTATAACACTCTAATCTTTCTTTGTCCCAATACTGCACCCATTGCTACATCACTTTCATCACACATGAGTTTAAATGGTAATTCCCAATCAGGAGAAATTAGAATGAGAGCCTCAATTAATCTCTTTTTCAACATCTCAAATGCTCTCAAACACACAAAATCAAAGTCAAATTTCACCTCCTTCCCCGAGGCTTCACATAGGTCTTGCAATCTTTGAAAGTCCTTGATAAATCACCGGTAAAAACATGCATGACCAAGGAAATTACACACCCCTTTTATAGAAATGGGAGGGGGCAATTTCTCAATGACTTATACCTTGGCCTTATCAACCTAAAACCTAGATTTAGACACCTTGTGTCCCAATCGCATATCTTCTCTAACCAAAAATTGACACTTCTCCCAGTTTAGAACTAAGTTAGTATCTTCACATCCAAACAATACTTTATCCAAATTCTGAAGACATACCTCAAAAGACTTCCCAAATACTTAGAAATCATCCATGGACACCTTTACAAAGCTCTCCACTATGTCGTGAAAAATAGCCATCACACACCTTCGAAAATTCGCCTGTGAATTGCAAAGTCCGAATGTCATGCGTTTGAAAGCATATGTGCCGTAAGGACAAGTGAACGTGGTCTTTTATTGATCCTCAGGTGCAATCAAGATATGGTTGTAACTGGAATAACCATCGAATAAACAATGGTACTCTTGTCCTGAGTCGGTCACGCATTTGATCAATGAAGGGAAAGGGGTAGTGATCTTTAAGGATAGCATCGTTCAATTTTTGATAATCCATACAAATTCTCCACCGGTCACTATTCTAGTAGGAATAAACTCATTCTTTTCGTTCCTTAACACAATCATACCTACCTTCTTAGGTGGTGGATCTATCTCTTGCTCTAATGATTTCACACTTCGCTTGTGACGATCCATAGTTGCCAGATTTAGACATGTGTCTATTTCATGGGACTGTTTGTCTTCTTTTTTCTTATGTCCTACTAACACTCTTTCTAAGGGGTAATCAGGCACAACTAATTGCGACTCTACTATCCAATCAACCACTGATATGGCAGATAACTCTTTATAAATAGAGGGTAGTTTAAGAGCTCGGTAAACATTAAATACCTCTACCTAATCATGTTACCTCATGGTCAATTGTACAATAGCTACATCAATCAGTGCCCTACCCGTGGCCAAGAAAGGACGCTCGAGATAAATGGGACTTGAGTGGGTTTAATGTCCAAGACCATAAAATCTACTAGGAAAATCAATGAACCTACTTACACTAGAACATCATCTACTAAACACTCAGGCCTAGTAATGTATCTATCTACGAGTTGCAGGATAACAATGGTTCGCTTAGGACTACCCAACCAAAGTTTAAGATACAAAGATAAGGGCATGAAATTTATACTTTCCCCCAAAATCACACAACCATCATCATGAACACTTTGCCCAATAGTAATATGCGCAGTAGAACTATTTGGGTCTTTCAACTTTTGGGGCAGTCTGTTTTGGATTCTAAAGTTGCACTCTTCAGTAAGTTGTCAAGACGGGAATCTAGAACCCAGACGAGACCGGCGTCATTGATCTCTCAGAGATTGCAGACAAGCCTACATACGTCATTCTTACTTAATCTAGGTTAATTTTAGCAGAAAATTTAAAATTTTGTTTCTTAATATACATGTATACATTTTACTTAACATAATAGGCGTTCACAAATCAACCATCTAATAAATAGATAATCAAATGAAAGAATCCATTCAATATTTGATAAAACATAATTTTTCCAAAATGACACCAATGCAAAGTCTGAACAAAAGTGGAAAGAAACACTAGTGGAACATGCTCCACCACCTATAGCCTATATCTAAGCTAGATAATAACAATAGACATCCTTGAAAGCATGAGGGCCTACCAAGTACGGATGAAAGCTCCACATCAAGATAGATGTAATGTCAACCTATGAGCCCTAGCGTCCACCTGTGCCTACACCTAAAATTGTACAATTTTGTGGGATTAGTACACACTTGTACTTAGTATGGGTATATGCAAGCACACACCAAGGACATGCATGAGTAAGAAAAACTCTTTCCTAACAACATGATGTATCGAAAGTCAAGTCAGTAGACTTGCCAAATTTGGATTAGAAAAGTTAGTGGACCTGCCAAATTGGAATAGGAAAGTCAGTGAGCATGTCAATTTGGATTAGGAAAGTCATGCCATGAGAGTAACATGCATCATCATATGTATCATATTTCACACATCACGTAACGTCTTACGCATAGCACATATCATTTTGCATATAGCACATAACATCTTTCATATCATTCATTCATATGACATGGGACCTTGGAATCAAAGACTTGACATTAAGACTTCCCAAAACGAGGACACAACATATGGGACCTCAACAAGGGAGCCTTCTTTAGCAAACACAGAGTTTGCTTCATTCATCCATACGTACTTCATTTCAATTCATTAATAGTCTAGTGTGAACACTAACTATACCTAGGTTGTAGTTTAAGACTTTCGTCGGGTTATATGTGCAATGATCAAGAATGGCCTAGTGCCATTACTTAAGTCTAGCGCACCTATTGATCATCCTATCCTAACATCTTTGGTATCATTTATTTCTTTGTTTACATCATTTGAGGTTGGCCTTATTCTTTATTTGGGAACTTTAACTTTAACCGACATTGATTATGTGAGCATCATGAAATCCAATATCTTCCCCACACAAAAAAGAGGTGGAATCACCGCCCAAAGTAACCCAAAAATGCTAGCGTACATTGAAATTGAACCCCGCCAGATCCCTATATTGACAGTATAGGTTCGATGACTAGGAGATGTAAGGTCACCCATACCCGGCATGCTGGACAGTCTCATCTCATGAGAGTTACGTGAACCTCATCCCTTCCCGAAAGAACACATCACTGCTCATACATAGCTAGTCTATCGGTGTGTTGTATAAAATTCCATTGCATTTTATTCATACGTCATGGAAGTTGGCTTCTAGAATGAGGAAATAATAGCGAAATAGATGATTTATCATCTCATCATTAGAATTAAGTTTTTTAATCTTAATACTTTCATTAGAGTGTTCACAGAGACTGGTCTCTGAATTAACTTTACAGTCTCATTGGTGAATACGTTTTGGTAACATTTACTTAGGCTCATTTGAGATTCCTCTCATCTTTTACAACAGCCTCATATCATGTTGTCACCACAATCATTAGTAGTAGAACATTTGCTCTTCATAATTACTCACCCCTTGTTACGTGAATGTACATTTCATCATATGCCAATGCACTTGGCCATTTAGTGTGTTTCATACTCTTACTTAACCCTTCTAGGGTTTCATCATTTCATTGTTCATATCACCATTTCATTACATACATCTTAGGTTCACTTACTTCTAAAGTATGCTAGACTTATGGGTCGCTTCAATAATAATTTGTTTAAGTGATTCATATCTTCCTAAGATTATGTAGTACAAGACTTATGCATCTTGTATGTATGCCAATATCTCGATTCCGATCTATGTAGGTATCATTATGTTGAACATTTGTTCACATATGACTTATGTGTCAATACAGATTTTTTGGCTAGGGAACCAGGTTTCGAATCTCTTAGGCAACACTTACATTTTTCCTTTATTTTATTTGGTCCACACGGTTTGTGGACCCAAGATTGAGCCCTAAATCCTTCGTTTTGGTTTAGTTTCTTTCCTTTGAAATTTCTCTTCTTTGGCCGAGGCGTTGTGGGATTGAACCCCCACAACCCCTTTTTATTTTTATTTCTTATTCCTTGACTTTTTCGAGTTAACCATGAGGGTGTGGGATCGAACCCCCAAAACCTCACTTTATTTTCTTTTAATTCTCCTTTTCCGCCTAGAGGTTATGGGTTTGATTCCTACGCCTCACATTTCTTTTCTTTTCATTTTTTATCTTAAGCTTGACCAACAAGTTGTGGGTTCGAATGCCACTACTCTTATTTCTTCTTTTCATACATTATTTTCCAGCCAGGAGTACCCAAGTTCGAATCCCCTTAATCCCATTTCTTCATTTATGTTTTTTAGTGTTTTTCACGGGTGAGGTGTCGGGTTCGATCCCTAATAATCTCACCTAATTGACACTCATTAAAATTTCAGATTTGTTCATCCATGTTTAGTCAAAACCAATCTTACACGTTGCTGGAACTTTTTTCACGTTTTTAGCTCACTTTCAACAATGTTTATACGTAAATTCATAGGGTAATTTTTAGATCATTTAATACATTCTTAGGTGCATTTTCATGGATTCGTTTAGCCAAGATATTATTACTCAAATTAGCCACATTTCAACTCATACAAACATCACGATTTACATACACATTTGTACATGAAATACAAATAACTAACATGCCCTTTTAAGTCCTACACCATGACCAATAGCGACGACAACACACCAAATACACGTAGTTACATTTTTGGAAAACATTAACATAAGTCACATAATTCTGAACATACATATAAACAAATAATCATCACGAATACACGCTTCATCCCTAGTTTTCTACCAGCAAACATAACCAACCTATGATTCAATGGGAGCTAGTGACAGGGACATGCAACGGGGAACAACCCTAGTTTTTGGAATAGATTTATCTGAACCTTAGGGGTATCTTGGGAAAGGAACCAAGACACAAGACAACCCATACCTTTTTGACGTTAAAACCTCAAATTGATGCACAAAGAACTCTTCCAAACACACGTCTAACAATGAACGTTCAACACCAAATCGACGGACAACCTTCTCTTTGCCTACATAATTAAGTCCGTTGTTTGTTTTTATCTTTAGTGGTGAGTTCTTCTAGTGTGAAGAACTTGGTTTATCTTTCTATTCTTGAAGTTATTTTTGATAGAGATAACGTGAAAGAGAAGAGAGAATGATCGTGAATGTTGAGGAGAAAAATGTGAGAGTGGGACTTAAAAAATAAGATTTTAATAAATGATAAAAAATATGATTTCCCCTTTTTATTAAATCAGCTAATAAATAATAAATAATAATTAATTACATTAATTTACCAACTTAAATTAAAAATAATTTAATATATTGCTTCCGCCTAGGATCGAGCTTTGTGGAGCAAGACTTTACTCTAAGAGCCAATTTTTGACCCTCTCTCACCAAAATACCCCTCCACCATATTTATTAAATAATTAATTATATATTTAGGGTAATTACGATACTACCCTTAGCCTGGAAAAATATCATTTTCACCCTAGATCCTCCAAACCTAAGATTTTTTCTTTTTGAGTCCGGTAAAGACTCATTCGAGTAAATCTTCATATTAGGGAGCCCTAGATGGCTGGACCTAACCTTTCCTAGATCAACTAACTCCCCAAGTTAGTTAGCTTGGATATCGTAAGGGTTCAGAGGTCTCGTTGTACGTGCATCAATCCTTGTGAACCCGGTATAATCGTAGGCGTTCTAGACACATTAAGCATTATTTAGCATAACCATTCTTACTATTGTTACATTGTCCCCCCTTAGAAACATTCATTCCAAATGACACTACTAACTATTTCGCGTAATTCCAGTCAGATCATAACATAGTTACTATACACAATCATTCAATAGCAACAAAGAATTGAGACATAAGGATACATAGACTCTAATCTCAAGAGACGAAAAGATGGGGGTAACGGGATGTCATATTGGCCTCGGCCTCCCACGTAGCATCCTCAACAAGATTATTCCTCAACAATACCTTCAATGTCTCCTTATTCCTCAGCCGCTTGACCTGTCTGTCTAAACTCTCAACAGGTACCTCCTCATAGGAAAAATTTTCATCAACCCTTAAACCTTCAACAGGTAGAATCGATGTTGGATCACCCAGACACTTTTTTAACATAGGGACATAAAAGACTGGATGAACAAAAGCTAGTTCCGCTGACAATGCCAACTCATAGTCCACTTTTCCAACACGCTGTAGGATCTCATATGGCCAAACGTACCTCGGATTCAGCTTTCCCTTCCTACAAAGACACATCACCCTCTTCATAGTTGATACCTTCAAATAGACCTTGTCACCAACATCAAACTTTAAGGGTCTTTTTCTGTTGTCTGCATAAGACTTCTGCCGGCTGTAAGTAGTAGCCAACCTGTCCCTAATCACCCTGACCTTCTCTAAGGCCTCATTAATGATCTCTTGACCCAAAATGGACGACTCTGCAACCTCAAACCACCCAACTGGAGACCTACAACTCCTACCATACAGTGCCTCAAATGGTGCAATCTCAATGCTGAAGTGGTAGCTATTATTATATGAGAACTCTATCAAAGGCAAATGATAATCCCAACTACCCTTAAAGTCAATCACACACGCCCTCAACATGTCCTCAAATGTCTGAATTGTGCGTTCTGCATGCACATAAGTGTGAGGATGAAAGGCAGTAATAAGCTCAACCTGCGTGCCTAAGCTTTTCTGGTAGGATCTCCAGAAATGTGAAGTGAACTTAGCTCCTCTATATGAAATTATCGACAAAGTAATCACATGCCATCTCACAATCTAATCAATGTAGAGTTTTGCTTAATTTTCGGCTCTGTAAGTAGACTTCACAGGGATAAAGTGGGCAGACTTAGTCATTTTGTCCACAATAACCCATATAGAGTCATGTTGTCTCCTAGTCTGCAGAAGACCGACCACGAAGTCCATATTAATGGCCTCCCATTTCCAAGTTGGAACCTCAATAATCTGAGTAAGACATCCAAGCTTAAGATGTTCTACCTTAACTTATTGACAATTAGGACACTTGTCCACATAATCAACAATTTCTTTCTTCATGCCATCCCACCAATAGATCTGTTTAAGATCATGATACATCTTGGTGCATCCTGGATGTGTGGAGTATCTAGAACCATGGGTCTCTACAATGATCTTGATCTTCAAATCATCCACATCTAGTACACATAGCCTGTCCTGGTACCTAAGTATGTCGTCACCTCCCAAAGCAAAAGACTCATTCATATTAACCAACACTGAGTCCTTCAGCTCCACCAACATTGGATGAAGATGCTGACCCTCGTTGACTTCAACTACAAAGGATGATTCAGAACTAGGATGAACTGAAACACCCCAACTAGTAGAGTAAACTAACTGCACACCAAGTCTGGACAGTCTATGTATATCTCTAACCAACTGCTTCGTCCCATCCTGAACATGGGCTGTACTTCCCATGCTCATCTTACTCAAAGCATCAAATACAAATTAGCTTTATTTGTATGGTAGTGGACATTCATGTCATAGTCCTTCAACAGCTCCAACCATCTCTGCTGATGTATATTCAACTCTCTCTGTGTGAACACGTACTTGAGAGTCTTGTGGTCTATGACCACATCCACATGCACCCCATACTAGTAGTGCCTCCATAAATTTAGTGCAAACACCACATCTGCCAACTACAGGTCATAAGTGGGATAATTATTTTCATGGATCTTGAGCTGTCTGGACGCATATGCTATCACCTTACCGCCCTGCATAAGAACACAACCCAAACTAACCCTAGATGCATCACAATACACAGTGTAATTCTCACCACACTTAGGCAAAGCATGCACCGAGGCTAAAGTGAGTCTATCCTTGAGCTCCTGGAAACTCTTCTCACAAGCCTCCGTCCATTCAAACTTGGCCTTCTTCTTAGTCAAAGCTGTCAGTGAGGCACCAATGGATGAAAAACCCTCCACGAACCTGTAATCATAACCAGCCAATCCAAAGAAGCTACAAATATCTTTGGGAGTAAGAGGTTTTGGCCAGTTCTAACAGCTTCAGTTTTCGTGGGATCTACCTCAACACTTTTGTTGGACACAACATGACTCTGATCTAAGCTAGAATTCACACTTACTGAATTTGGCATACAACTGATGTTGTCTAAGTACCTGCAAGGTTAGTCTCAAATGCTTCTCATTCTCTTCCTTGTACTTAGAGTAGATTAGAATGTCATAAATGAATACAATGACAAATAAGTCAAGGTATTCACAAAAGACCATGTTTATGAGACCCATAAATGAAGTAGGTACATTCATGATACCAAAGTACATAACTAGGAATTCATAATGACCATAACGGGTACGAAAGGCTGTCTTAGGGATGTCTCCATCCCTAACCCTAAGCTAATGGTACGTTGAACGAAGATCAATCTTAGAGAAGAAACTAGACCCTTGGAGTTGATCGGACATGTTATCTATTCTGGGAAGTGGATACTTATTCTTGATACTGACTTTGTTGAGCTGACGATAATTGATACACATTCTAAGGTTTCCAACTTTCTTTTTCACAAAAAACACTGGAGCGCCCCAAGGGGATATGCTTGGCTGAATGAAACCCTTATCAGTGAGATCTTTCAACTACAACTTCAACTCTCTGAGTTCAACTGGAGTCATTTTATAAGAAGGAATTGAAATTGGTTTATTATCGGGTTCTAAGTCGATACCAAAGTCAATATCTTGAGGGGGAGGAACTCCAGGCAAATCATCAGGAAATGCATCTTGGAACTCATTCATTATAGGCACTGAGTCCATGGAAGGATGTCATGATTGAAATCATTAACACTCCCAAGATGACACAATAACCCCTTGGACATCATTTTATTGGCTATAAGGTTCAAAATCAAGGGAATAGGACGACTCAAGTTATACCCCTCCCAGACTAGATCTTCTTCATTAAGGAAACAAAATCTCACAATCCAACTACGACAATCAATGCAAGCATAACAACTATGAAGCTAGTACATGCCAGTAATAACATCAAAATTATGCATTGGTAACTAAAAAATCAGACATTAGGAAAGGCACGATAAGATTAGAAGAAAGGATATTTTCCTACACATCATGCAGTCTCTAAATCAGGATAGTGGTTCACTTCACTACCATTACATAGAAACTACTCAATGTCATTGATGTTAACTTATGATTCTTGAAATTTAACCTAATGATCTGACACCAACTTTGTCACGACTAGAATCTAGACCCCAGACGAGACCGGTGTCGTTGACCTCTCAAAGGTCGCAAAGAAGCCTACATATGTCATTCTTATTCCATCTAGGTTAATTTTAGCAAAAAATTTGAAACTTTCTGTTTCTTAACATACATGTGTACATTTTAGTTAACATCATAGTCGTTCACAAATCAACCATCTAATATAGAGATAATCAAATGAAAGAATCAGTTCATATTTTATTAAACGTATTTTTGCCAAAACGACACCAATACAAAGTCTTAACAAAAGTGGAAATAAACACTAGTAGAACATGCTCCACTAGCTATAGCCTACATCTAAGCTACATAATAATGGTAGACATACTCAAAAGCATGAGGGCCTATCAAGTCTGGATGAAAGCTCTATGTCTGGATAGTTGCAATGTCAACCTGTAAGGTCTAGCGTCCACCCGTGCTTGCACCTAAAATTGTAGAATTGTATGTGATAAGTACACACTTGTACTAAGTATGGGTATATGCAAGCACACACCAAGGACATGCATAAGTATGAACAAATCTTTCCTAACAACAAGATTTATGGAAAGTCAAGTCAGTAGACTTGCCAAATTTTGATTAGGAAAGTTAGTGGACCTACCGAATTGGAATAGAAAAGTCAGTGAACTTGCCAATTTAGATTAGGAAAGGCATGCCATGAGAGTAACATGCATCATCATACATATCATATTTCACACATCATATAACGTCTTACTCATAGCACATATTTTTTTGCATATAGCACATAATATCTTTCATATCATTCATTCATATGCCATGGGACCTTGGAATCATGTACTTTACATAAGACTTCCCAAACTTAGGGCTCAACATATGGGAACTCAATTACGGAGCCTTCTTTAGAAAATACAGAGTCTGTCAGTCTCATTCATACATACCTCACTTAATTTCATTAATAGGCTAGTGTGAACAGAAGCTATACCTAGGATGTAGTTTAAGACTTTCATCGGGTTCGGTGTGCAATGATCAAGAATGACCTAATGCAATTACTTATGTCTAGCTTACCTCTCGATCATCCTATCCTTACACCTTTGGTATCATTCATTTAATTGTGTACATCATTTGAGGCTGTCCTTATTCATTCTTTTGGAAATTTAACTTTAACTGACATAGATCATGTGAGAAACATGAAATCCAGTGTCTCCCCCACACCAAAAAAAGGTGGAATCACCGGTCAAAGTGACCCAAAACATGCTAGCGTACATGGGAATTAAACCCCTCTAGATCCCTATATTAGCAGTACAGGTTTGAAGACTAGGATATGTAAGGATACCCATACCCGGATGACGGACAATCTCATGTCATGAGAGTTACGTGAACCTCCACCCTTCCCAAAAGAAAGAATCACCACTCATAGCTAGTCTATCGGTGCTCTGTATAAAGTTCCATTACATTCAACTCATACGTCATGGAAGTTGGCTTATATTATGAGGATATCATAGCTCAATAGATGATTTCTCATCTCATCATTTGTATTAAGTGTGTTAATCTCATACATTCATTGGAGTGTTCATAGAGACTGGTCTCTTCATTAACTTTACACACTCATAGGTGAGTACTTTTTGGTAAAATTTACTTAGGATAATTCGAGATTGCTCTCATGTTTTACATTGCCCCATATCATGTTGTCACCAATATCATTAGTATTAGCACATTTTCCCTTCATAATTACTCACCCCTTTTTACGTGAATGTTCATTTCATTATATGCCAATGCACTTGGCCATTATGTGTGTTTCACACTCTTACTTAAACCTTCTAGGGTTTCATAATTTCATTGCTCATTTCATCATTTCATTACATACATCTTAGGTTCACTTACTTCTAAAGTATACTAGAGTTATGGGTCTATACATTCAAGCCATGAGGCTTTAATCATAATTTGTTTAAGTGATTCAGATCTTCCTACGATTATGTAGTACAAGACTTATGCATCCTGTGTGTATGCCAATATCTCGATTCCGATCTATATAGCCAACAATATGTTGAGCATTTGTTCACGTATGACTTATGTGTCAATATGAAAGTTTGGTCAAGGGAACCCGATTTCTAATCTCTTGGGCAACACTTACATTTTTCCTTTATTTTATTTGGTCCACACGGTTTGTGGACCCAAGATTGAGACCCAAATCCTTCATTTCGTTTTAATTTCTTTCCTTTGAAATTTCTCTTCTTTTGCCGAGGGGTTGTGGGATCGAACCCCCAAAACCCTTTTTTATTTTTATTTCTTTTTCCTTGACTTTTTCGAGTTAACCATGAGGGTGTGGGATCGAACCCTCACTTTATTTTTATATTTAATTCTCTTTTTTTGCTTAGAGGTCGTGGGTTCGATTCCCACGCCTCACAGTTGTGGGTTCGAATCCCACTCCTCTTATTTCTTATTTTCATACATTATTTTCCAGCCAAGAGTAACCAAGTTCGAATCCCCATAAACCCATTTCTTCATTTACGTTTTTAGTGTTTTTCACGGGTGAGGTCTCGGGTTCGATCCCTAATGACCTTACCTAATTTACACTCATTAAAATGTCAGATTTGTTCATCCATGTTTAGTTGAAACCAATCTTACACGTTGCTGGAAATATTTTCACGTTTTTAGCTCACTTTCAACAATGTTTATACGTAAATTCATAGGGTAATTTGTAGATCATTTAAGACATTCTTAGGTGCATTTTCATGGACTCGTTTAGCCAAGATATTATCACTCAAATTAGCCACATTTCAACTCATACGAACATCACGATTTACATAAACATTTTTACATGAATACAAAGAACTAATATGCCCTTTCAAGTCCTAAGCCATGACCAATTGCCACAACAACACACCCAACACACGTAGTTACATTTTCGAAAAACATTAACATAAGTCACATAATTCCGAACAAACATTTAAACACATAATCATCAAAAAATATGTTTCATCCCTAATTTTCTACCAGCAGTCATAACCAACCTATAATTCAATGGGAGCAAGTGATAGGGACATGCAACGGGGAAAAACCCTAGTTTTTGGAATAGATTCAGCTGAATCTTAGGGGTATCTTGGGAAGGGACCAAGAGATAAGACAACCCATACCTTTTTGACGTTCAAACCTCAACTTGATGACCAAAGAACTCATCCAAACACACGTCCAACACCGAAAGTTCAACACCAACTCGACCGACAACCTTCTCTTTGCCTACATGATTGATTTCGTTGTTTGTTTTTATCTTTCGTGGTGAGTACTTCAAGTGTGAAGCACTTGGTTTATCTTTATTTTCTTGAAGTTATTTTAGCAGAGAGAACGTGAAAGACAAGAGAGTATAATCATGAATGTTGAGGAGTTAAGCGTGAGAGAGGGAGTGTTTTATTAGGCTTAGGAGTCTAGTTTAGGAATTAGTCAAATAAGGTTTTATTAAATGATAAAAAATCTGACACTTTTATTTTAAAATCAGATAATAAATAATAAATAATAATTAATTACATTAATTTACCAACATAAATTTAAAACAATTTAATTCATTGCTTCAACCTAGGTTCGAACCCTGGTGGAGCAAGACTTCACTCTAAGAGACAATTTTTGGCCCTCTTTCCCCAAAATACCCCTCCATCTTATTAATGAAATAATTTATTATATATTTAGGGTTATTAGGATACTAACCTTAGCCTGAAAAAAGACCATTTCACCCCTAGATCTTCCAAACGTTAGATTATTCCTTTTAAGTCCGGTAAGGACTAATCCTAGCAAATCTTCATATTTGGAATCCCTCCATGGCTGGACCAAACCTTTACTAGCTCAAATAAATCCCCAAGTTAGTTGGCTTGGCTGTCGTAAGGGTTCAGAGGTCTGGTTCTACGTGCATCAATTCGTATAAATCCGGTCTAATCATAGGCATTCTAGACACATTAAGCATTATTTAGCAGAGTCATTTTTAGGGTTGTTACATAAGTGCTACAGTTTAATACTCTGTGAGCCTCTTCTTGCTAGCCAAAATATATTTTACATACTTAGCATACTTCGGGATACCCTGCAAAATGTAAACCATAGGCAAATTTATGTAAACATGTTTAAGGAGAGAGAGAAACATACCAACACATTTATCTTCATTCTTCTTTTTTAGCCATTTTTGAAATGGAGGTGGTAACTTTTTTGAGAAACAGTTGCCTCAACATTGGAGCTTTTTACTGCCTTTTACACTTTCTTGTCTTTAGTACTTACCTCATTGTCTCTCTTCTTTCTAGCTAATTCGTCTAATTGCAGCCCACTTCTAGTACTTATAGCATGCAGTATCCTTGGGTTAGGCTCAGTATCACCGGAAAATCAACTTTTGGGAAGAAATTTCAAAGGATTAGCCACTTGCACAACTTGTTTCTCTAAACTCATTTGGTACATTTGGATGTTTCTAATATTCTCATCCTACTTATCTATTCTAGCATTCAACTTGTACCCCATTTCAGACATGAGCTTTTGCAATAGTTTTTCATTGGTCATCCCACCTTTTGGTTCACTTGGGTTTACACTTCGATTGGGACTTTTGTATTGTTTTCCAGCTCCTTGGTTACGGTATTGATTCACACCTTGTGCCTGATTTTGATTTTGAATATCACCCTAAGAGAAATTAGGATGGTTCGTCCAACTAGGGTTGTAACTATTGCCATAATTATTTTGGCCTAGGCCTTTTTGCACATTACCGACATAGTTCATAGAATCCGGGTTCGCCTCACATTGATCAGTTTCATGGGTTCCACTACCACATACCCCACACCAATTTACTGTTTGTAGCACCACAATTACTAAAGCTTGAATTAGAGCAACTTCTAAAACTATACAGTCACGCTATGTTGCATTCCATCTATCTTGGAATTCAAAGCAATAGTTTGGTATACATCTAAGAGCCCTGCTGCCTTTTGGGTTGTGGATCGAGAAGTATCTCCTTCGTACCCTTGGTTCCCTTCCGACATTTTATCAAGCAAGTCAAAGAATTCTTGACATGTTATAGATAGGGCTTATCCACCTTATGCACTGTTAAGAAGATATCGAGCATTATACTCTAAACCCTCAAAGAAAGCATGCACTAGTACCTTATTAGTTTGCATGTGGTATGCAAAAGCATTCAACATTTGTTTGAAGCGTGACCAAGCTTGGTACATGTCTTCCCCCATGATTTTGGACAAAGTTCGTTATTTCACTTCATAAATTTCTATGTCCTTGCTAGCGGCGCCAAAAACTTGTTGCTCCCCAATATACACGCAAGTATACGTGTTCACATAAGTATATCGATTCTTTTTTCGTAAAGAGTTCTCATTCCCAAGGGACTTATGATCAATTTATACTTAAAATGAATTCCACAACTACACGTAAAAGTAACTGTCTCAAGAGTTGATGGCTTGTTATAAACTATGACTAGTTTAGCAATAATTAAGGGTAACAAAGATTGAACGATTTAAAAATGTTGTTTAATGCAACAAGGAGGCAATTCCAAGTTTGAAGCGTCTGTTGAATCTAATGCATCATAACTTTGACTTTGAATTAACTTTGGTTATCAAGTTACTAGTTTATAGGGTTAATTATATGAGTCGGGCTACACACCTCTTGTCGCCTACACCAATAAGATACCTAACTACATCATTGAGCGGGTATAAGTAAGCTAATTGGCTATCATTTATATTTCATCCTATTTCGTAAGCAAGCATGTTGTTCGTCTGGTCTTCACTTCTGAACATAAATCACCTGAATCTAATGGCTCGATTGAGATCTCTATATCCTATGGCCTATTTAATCCCTCCTCTCTTGATTTTAAGATTATACACTAATTTTATCTTATGGTGATCAAGCATAAAGAGTAAAACAAAAATAGAGAAGTAACTTCTGTTGACAATTAAGAATTAATTCAAAAGCAAATAATATTCAACATTCAATTCATAGTTGCAGCCCAAAAACTAGGGCGTTTAGCTACTCATACTATTCAAAAACCACAAAAATGAGTTGTTGCTTTTGCACACCAATCAAAAAGTCAAACCCTTACAATGAGGCTCTAAGGGTTTTTTTTTTTTATAGTAAATAGGTAGATAAAGTTGAATTCTACTTAAAGTAGGAGTCTTTTTTATTTCAACTTTTTTTAAAAAACTTTGCACAGGGCTGGGGCACCACGCCAGAATTGTGCCTGGTAGGGTGGTGTGCAGCATTGCTAGTGCATCTGAATCCACCCCCAGTTAAATGGGCCAGGTGTGTCCCGCCCTTGATGCACCAAGGTGGCTGGGGCGCCGCGCTAATATCTTTCCAGACTGCATTTCGTCACCTTGAAATCCTTTTCCTTCATACACTTGATCATTCTTCTTAGTAACTTGAAAAATCACTAATCATGTATATTAATATGCAATCATCGCAATCTTGAGCCAAAACAAGCTAGTTAGATTAGGTAATGTCCTAACCTAATGTTTAAAAGATGGGTAATTTCTCGTAATTGGGCATATAAATATGCCCAAGATCAGAGACCTGAAATAAGACATTTACGTATGAATAACATAATGAAGCAATAAAAAGGTATAATCAATATAGGCCTCAAATAATAGAATGACATAAAAGATACCAAAAGAGTTCAAAAGCAATTTGTAGAATACTACTAAGTTTGATACAAGACTTTCTAAAACCATGAGAGATGTTTAAATGTAACCATACACCACATACAAGTTTGTAACAAAATACATTAGAAATAATCAAGGAACATTAATAGACTTGTCCTTATAACATGAGCACTCGCCAATCAAAGTAGTCAAGCTATGAAATCTCAAGCTAAGCACGTCTGGGAGGAGAAGCATCCAACCCTATTTTATGAAAGAAACTTCATAAATCCAAATTACGTCTGACTTCCCACGAGACCATTCAACGAGACGTCGTCTACTTTAAGGAAAAGAAACCCATCACTAGAATCCAAATCCAAGTCAAAAATATCATTAAGTCTAGACCACTATATCGATTACTCTTATGAACTGTTATAAATGCTATGGTTCTCAAGTCCATTCATCAGTTATACATCAAAGACTTAATATTTCAAAATTCAACTCAATTTCTATGACTATGTCATGATCCAGGAACACCCCCATGTCATAACACGACGTATTTGACCTCTCGAAGGTCTTATACAAGCCGTTAGACATAATTCATATATATATATATATATATGTAATATGAAAAGTATTGCGGAATAAAAACTTTTCACAACAATAGTTCAAATCTCATTTATTGAAATAATAGAAATGCTAAGTCTATTTGTAGCCATATTAGACACATGAATATCTTGGGTCACAACCCATACATCAATGAAATAGAAATACTTAAGTCTATTACAACGTCTTTGAAAAGAAAAGCTAAATATATCCACGTCCTCGAATCACATTGGAACATGCTAAGACTTGCTTAGGAGAATGCTATTCCCAAGCTTCCAAGACTCCTTTCAATTGCCACCTACACCTTTAGAGATGAAACAACATATCAAATTACTAAAATCGACTGCACTAAGTATGGTGACATGCAATAAAACCATGCTAAAAATGGACATTTAGTAATAACATGCTCTTTTATATTCTTTAGAAGAAACCTAATAAAATAAGTATAAGAATCACTCTCACATAGAACGTCATATATAAGACACATTCCAAGTAATCCACAGTATATAATTAACAACACTTCAAACCATATTAGCATATAAACCTCTTACTAAAGGTTATCCTAAGACTTGCTTAAGTAAGACAAAAAGAGACCAACCATACGCCCTCTTCAAGCACACCTAAATAATCCTTAAGATCACCTAAGATAAGATTATCCCCTATTCATTACTTATACTCTCTACCAAAGGTTACTCTAAGACTCATTTGTGTAAGACATGAAGATATATCTCATACACCCTCTCTAAGCCTGCCTAAGTAATCCTCAAATCTACTCTAGATAGGGATCCTTTTATTCAACCTACATTACTTAGGTCATAATCATTCATCAAGTCAATTAATATACAATAAAGCATTTAGAGGACTTCACATAATGGTCATGGAAAATATCTAGGGAAACCACATACTAGAATATTCAAAGCCTACTCATGTCGTGTATAGATAGTGTCCTATTCTACTACCTAAACGTTTTAAAAGTTCTCCAACAATAGAATGCATCCCGCATGATGATAATAGGCATTAACCGATATAGAACATACTAGCTAGGCATCGAATCCAGATTCTACCCTACTACGATGTAGGGTGTAAAACTTGCCAAGGGTAGAACTAAGACACATCCCATGTAGGCACATGGTTATGGAATATCAAGGGTGTGTTTTTACTCTAGTCTTATCTTAAAAATATTCACTACCATGAACATATTCTCTTGGTGCTAGCCTTAGTTCTCATAGAGTAAGTTTAATTACAACAAGCCATATGAAAAGGCAACACTTATAGTCTTACCAAAACATAATACCTCTACCGATGATTGATCCTCTAGGGATGCCACTCAATGGATAAAAAGGATAGCTCAATGAATTTCTTAGATATGGTTTCATGCCATTCCAACCAACCTATCCCTAAGTCCATCATTCACACAAGAAGGTTACCATTATGGCTTTATATTTAAAGGATATCGTAACCTTCTTTCTATATTGAAGGTTCGAAGTTATTGACCGTCTTTAAATGTTCAAGGTAATTATTAGTCATACTTAAAAGGGTACAATCTTAAGTCTACCGATCCTAGACTTTCATTTAAAATTCATTCATAAACATACAAGACAAATGTGATTAATCCTACTAAGTCAAAATGTTCATATTCATATTCTTAGTATGTATCAAGTAAAAGGACATAGTCTACTGATCAATACACACACATGATCATCATATCACATATTAAAAATTATTCAAATATCATTTAGGAACAACCAAGTTTACCTAGCAAAGCCCACTAGCAAAACAACTAGAGACATCACCCTAGTCTATCGTGATCACACACAACCAATTAATAAAGTCATACTTTAACCTCACATATACACATATACGCACAATCATCCGTCACCTTGATCACCTATATAACCTATAGCATGACAACATTACAATTCATATTATAGTGTCGACAAGGCCATGTTCATAGCAATTATTACACATAAAACACCACCACCATAAGTGGACCATACCAATCAACACAATTCAATATCAATTCTACACAATATAGAAGTATTAGGTCAACTTACCATATTTCCATCATCGACGTCACCATTCCTTAGACTTTTGAACCAATTCACAATACAAAGGCTCTTACCCATAGCCATATAATCAATTTTAAACCAACATTTAAACCATACCATTGATCCAACAATATACCATATGAATATAATCATATTATGGCAGCCTTATATAATTCTATCACGATGTAAACATAATTGAATAGTCTAATACAATGTACACAAGAATTCACTGATATCAGGTCATGATCAATTCACCCACATTATAGCCAAAAATAGTAACCATGAAATTTATGGGTTCATAGAGATTTTGATATAAAAACATTCAATTCCCATCAATTTTATCATGAATCGCTGATTCAAATCATTTTATGCAAGAACCCATGGCTAGAATTCCAAATATAAGAATTCATATTTTTGAACATTGTCGAAAACCATTTGAAATTTACCCCTTGAATGACAAAGGATTCAAGGATGACACACCATACCTGAATTGAATAAAATCCCACGCAATTTAGAGAAGAAATCACTTGAAAATTCACTTTCTAGCTTGAGCTTGAGCTTGACCTCCGATGAAGGTTTGAGAGAATTTTAAAGAGAAGAGAGTTTTGAATTTTTGATTTCTTATTGGGTATTAGGGTTTCGACTTGGGAAAAGGATTAAATAATACATAAAAACTATCTCTAAATGTAGTCTTGTTGATATGGTAGCTATTGTTGTAGGCGAACTCAAACGAGAAATGTGATCATCCCAACTACCCTTGAAATAGATCACACAAGCTCTGAACATATCCTCAAGGGTATGAACGGTACGTTCTACCTGTCTAGCCATCTGCGGATGTAATGTTGTGATAAGGTTAACCTTGATACCAAGACCCTTCTGAAATGACTTCTAGAAATGAGAGGTAGAGTGAGGACCTCCGTATGAGATGATAGACAAAGTAACCCATGCAACCTCATAATTTCATTAATGTAAAGATTGACATAGTCCTATACTGAATCTGTAGTCTTGACCGCCAAAAAGCGAGAAGACTTGGTCATCTTATCAACTATCACCCAAATGGAGTCATGTTGTATGCGAGTGCGAGGTAACCCTGTGATGAAATCCGTATTGATCAGTTCCACCTTCCAAGTAGGACTGTCGATCTCTTGAGTCGTACCCCCTATTTTCTGATGTTCTACCTTAATTTGCTGGTAATTGGGGCACTTACTCAAAAAATCTTCTATATCCCTCTACATGCCATTCCACCAATAGATTTCCCGCAGATCAGGGTACATCTTAGTGGCACCTGGATGAATAGAATCTCTAAAGTTATGGGCTTCAGCATGAATATACTATCTCAACTCGCCCACATCAGGAACACACAATCTACCCTGGTAGCGAAGTACACCATCTCCCCCTTGGGAGAAAACCTCCACTCTCTGATTATGTACTGCACCCTTATGTTCAAGTAAGATTGGATCACTGTCTTTATTTTCATAACCTCTACTACAAAAAAGAGTTTTTCCCATTCTAAACCGTTATACTACAGTTTGATATATTCATAAGGCAAACTCCCAAGCGCAAGCATTTGAACATCATTAATTAGCTCCTTCCTTTATTCCTCAACATGGGTTACACTACCCATATATAATCTACTAAGAGCATCAGCTACTACATTCTTCTTACCAAGATGGTAATGCACACTTATATCATAATCCTTAAGGAACTCAAGCCATCTCCTCTAGACAAGATTCAAATTTTTTCCTGGGTTGAACACATATTTTAGGCTCTTATGGTCAGTTAACACATCTAAATGAACACCATACAAGTAGTGTCTCCAGATCTTGAGCGTAAATACCGTTGCATCAAGCTCAAGGTCATGAGCTGGATAGTTCTTCTTATGCACCTTAAGTTGTCTAGAAGAGTATGCTATAACCTTTTCTTGCTTCATCAATACACAACCTATGACAAGTCTTGATGCATCACAATAGATCATATAACCATCTGAACCCTCTGGTAGAGTCAAGACAGGAGTTGTAGTCAATCTAATTATCAATTCTTCGAAGCTTTTCTCACAATCATCTTACCATTGAAACTTGGCCATTTTTTGAATCAACCTAGTCAATAGTCAGGCTATGGATGAAAAACCTTCCAAGAACCTTCTATAATAACCCGTTAGACCTAAGAAACTTCTGATATCTGTAGCAGCGATAGGTCTCTCCAATTGTTTCACTACTTCTATCTTCTGTGAATCAACTCAGATCCCCTTATTAGATACAATTTCACCAATAAAAGCAATGGATTGCAACCAAAACTCACATTTGCTAAACATAGCGAATAATTGGCGATCTTTGAGAGTCTACATAATAACTCTCAAATGACTCGCATGTTCTTTTTCATTTCTAGAGTAAATGAGGATATCATTAATAAAGACAATAATGAACAAGACCAGGTACTGCTTGAACACTTTGTTCATCAAATCCATGAAAGCTACAAGAGCATAGGTTAGTCCAAATGACATAAGTACAAATTCATAATGACAATAACGAGTTTTGAAAGCTACTTTTAGAATATCACTCTCTCTGACTCTGAGCTGATGATAAACCGATCTGAGGTATATCTTTGAGAAGTTACTAGCACCCTGAAGTTGGTCAAAAAAGTCATCAATCCTGGGTATACTAATTCTTGATTGTGACCTTGTTCAACTGTCTATAGTCAATGCACATTTTGAGAAAACGATCTTTCTTCTTTACGAACAACAACACAGGTGAATCCCATGGAGAAATATTAGGTTTAATGAAACCCTTATCTAGAAGGTCTTTCAACTGCTCTTTCAATTCCTTAAGCTCTACTGGAGCCATTGTGTAAGAAGGAATAGAATTAGGCTGGGTATCTGGAAGGATATCAATTCCAAAGTCAATTTCCCTTTCGGGAGGAACTCTGGTAAGATCTTCCAGAAACATTTCTAGAAACTCACTGACAACTAGAACTAACTCAAGAGTTGGGGTTTTAGAGCTAGAATCCTTAACCTGAACGAAATCATAGACATAACCCTTAGAGATCATCTTTCTAGCCTTAAGGTAAAAAATAAATCACCCCATAGGCTATACGCTACTACACTTCCATTCTAAGATTGGTTTTATTGGAAAAAGAAAATGAACAATTCTAGTTCTACAATCGACTGAGGCATAGTAGGAATATAATCAATCCACGCCTAGAATGACATCGAAATATACCATTTCTAACTCTAAAAGATCTATTGAGATGATGTTCTGAGAGAATGTAATAGGGCAATTTTTGTATACCCGTCTATCAATAACTGGGTCACTAACTATAATAGAGAGTGAGAAAGGTTCTAAGAGAGTTTTTGTACTAACACTGAATTGTTGCTATATAAGGAGTTACAAAAGAAAGAGTAGCCCCTGTATCTAACAATGGATAAACATCAAGGCCAAAGACTACTAACATTCCAGTGAATACATCAAGAAAGATTTCCTGATCTTGGAGAGCCTGAAGAGCATACAACCTTTTCTAGCGTTGACTGCCAACTATACCAGCTGATTTACCCTACTGAGTCAGGCAACTTGCTGGTGCTGCTAAAGTTGTAGACTGAGATATACCATCAAAACCTCCTTGACCTTGTCTAGAAGGACAATCCCTTAACTTGTGACCATAGTGACCGCACCTAAAACATCTTTTTTACATGCGAGGCACTCGCCTAGATGGTTTTTACTACACATAGGGTAAGTGGGGTAAGTTTTGGTTCCTTAAACACTTCCCTGAGACTTAGAGCCTGGTTCCCTGACCTTTTGATCATACCTGTCCTTGAAGGATGGAACACTAGCTGATGAAGGGGCTGGGGTTGAAAATTTATGCTAACTCTGCGAGCGATTTCCACCACTCGATTTTTGCTGATAATAGTCATAGTTACCAATCCTAGCCTTCTTATTCTCCTTGACTTTTTCCCTAAGCTTAGCACCCTCAACCTTTTGAGCATGAGTCATAAGCCTAGAGATGTTCATATCTGCCAGTAACATACCATTGTTGCATTCTGTTTTCACCAAATTTGACACTACATAAGAACTTATTAATCTCATCCCTAGATTCAGCAACCATGTGGGGAGAATTCCTGGAGAGTTGGTTAAGGTTGAGAACATACTCTTGAACCGTCATGTTTCCCTGCCTTAAGTTCATGAATTCATGAGACTTTGCTTCTCTCAACTCTATTGGGAAAAGCCTATCCAGAAAGGTCTTAGTAAAGTACTCCTAAATGATATGGAGTTTCATCTGTAATCTTATTCTCCTTCCACTGAGTGTACCAGATATGAGACACATCTTTGAGCTGGTATGATGCCAACACAACCTGATCATTCCCAGTTACTTGCATCACCTCGAATATATTCTTGATCTCATCAGAAATTCCAGGGATCCTCACTGGTGTGCGATCCTAAGAATCAGGCGGATTCATCCTAATAAAGTCCTAAACCCTGTTTGTTGTTGATCCACCATATTGTGTAAAAGTATACAAGAGAATATCGTAACTTGCATTATCTTATTCTTATCATGAACTCACAATTAACATGTTCAGTACTCAACACACAGACACACACACACACACTTATATATATATATATACATATATCATATTACATACTTAGACCTTAAGTCTCTTTGTCATATTAGACTCAACAACATTAAAGTACATCAGGGACACGGACCTTAAAACATAATACATAAGTACAACATTTAAGACTTTACAGTAAACCATAATGTAGGAAATCCTCGGAATTAAGGATTCCTTTACTTGAGCTTGGGAATCACATATCATGATCTTCAATCATATAGTCATCCTCTAAGCATCCATAAATTACACTGTGTAAAAAGTAGAGAAGGATGGAGGTAGTACAAGAATGCATAAGTATGGCAACCATGGAAAAAAATGCATTTAAAAAGGACATTTTATTGAAATCATACTTCATGCCATTTTGAATAAATCTCTATAAAACCTTTGTACAATAGAATTTATATCATCCATATACTTCATATAGACATATTCAAAGGCTAAAAATTACATCAAAGTCACATACAAAATTTAAGTCATACTTGAGATCACTTTGCACTAAGCTCATTTCCCTTAACAGTGAACTATCTTCTCTTTTATTCATTAACCTTCCAAGTAACCCTCTAATGATACTTGGTGCAATTAATCACCTTAAGGTCACAAAAAAACATACATACAAACTACATAGGTAAACACACATTATCAAATAAGTATATCCCATTACAAGACACATTCAAGTCAACACCATAAGGCCTTACAGTAAGCTACATTAAGTTACACATATATTTACTTATTTCAACTCTCATAATTATAAGACCTTATTCATTATGCCAATCTTAGTCTACTGGTGCAATGTACATGTGAATCCCCATAACCTCACACATACTGAGTAAACCCATTATGAGACCACAAACGTTAACATTCAGTTCATGCATCAACATATTAGATGAAGACAACTTCATTTATGTGAACAACCTTCATCATATAGTCATTAATACCAACATAGTGATTACAATAATAAGATCACATCATACAGATTCATATCATCCACATCTTCATAACAAGTAGATATATATACTACAATGTCATGCATAAAGACATAAGTATTATCATATACATTAAGTCACTTTCCTAGGACTTCCTAAGGAGATACTTGTCCAATTTCTAGATGGGTTCATTACTTCCACCTATCCTAAGTAACCTCCCTTAAGTCATCCTAATTAGAATCCTAATCATTTACATCTATTACATTTTACTTTAGGGAAACTATAGCCTAACCGACATAAAGACCATGGGTGCTAAACATGAAATTTGGTGTTCTATAGCCTTACACCAATGGAAGGTGTTCCTACCTATCAAAGGTAGAACATTAACATACATCCTACCATCCTAAGTGAATTCACTTTGCTAGATCCTATCTAGAAAGCATAGTTCATGGAACTAAGAGATACGTACAATCCATCTTCGTGCCATTGGGAAATTGGGGCCTCCTCTAATGAGAAAACATGGGTGAACCTTCCTCAAAGGAAAGTCACCACCTCATGTGGATCCATAGGTGAGTATTCCAATAAGGGAAGTCAACACTCTATAAGGAATATATGGTGAATTTTCCTCCAAGGGAAGTCAACACCTCTCATTGTCAAGTTCACTCGATGCTAAGCTAAGTTCCCTTTATTGAAAAGCTTTTATTACATTTTTCATAAAACACAGTCTTAGGATATTTGATCCTCATGTGCTTATAGCATATTCAAGCACCTATCTAGTTTTAGAGTAATCTTGGGCACACCTTTCAAGCCCCCTCTATTTACAAGATAAGCATTCATGTGTGTGTATATATATGTGAGCAAACCTTTAACATATTACATAAATATCACACATGTCTATATATCAATGCATAAGTCTATACGCATAACATACTTCACATACTTATTCATTACATGCATAGTAGTTGACACTAGTTAATATTAGAACTACCTTCATTTAGACACTATGAACCTTTACTACATTTAAGCATGCATAAAGTGTGATTGTGTGTGTACATTGGTCACATAATCTCATAATGGTTATCACATTGAGGCATCCACCCTCTTTGTCCATATTACATTTTCAAGCGTAGACCACACAACACAATTTTGCATAGGAGGCAAGCTAACTTCACATTATACTTTAAGACTCCTAACATGCTATTCACACATTCATATAGGGGTACATGGGTAGGGGTCATCAATTTAGTGACACTTCACCCATGGAAGTACCTACTCATTCTCCTACATAACCATTGACATGCTCATAACAATAGTAACATAACCTAGATTCACAACTAAAATAGAAGGCTAGGCACAAGTAACACATAAGGTGATCATCATAACCACTTATCCATATATTCATCAATTTGCATTCAAGGACATAGTCAACACATATATAATGAAAGTAATGTAAAAACCTCCACCATAAGTGGACCATACCACACAATGCCATACAAGGCTTATCAACTACAATACTATAGGAAAGTAGAAGAGATAGACATTCTTAAAAATTTCTCACCTTTTTATCATCCTTGATCAATACTCCTCTTTAATCAACAATTAATATTAAAAAGTCAGTATCTAAAGGTGCTTTTATCATAAAAGAATCTGTTTAAGACACTACAATACCAAGCTACAACTAGTATAATACATTACGAATATACTATAAAGTAGGAGGACATAGGTCTTTAACCTAATTCACTTGCATTGATTATCAATTATCTTTCATCAATATCATCAATCTAGGTCAGTAGCTATATACATAATACTCAAGTATAACTCATCCTTATCTACCCTAGAATTAAGATCACACAAGGTTCATTACACCATTCAATTTGTAGGCTAGAACAACCTGGATCAATTCATGCCAAAACTCCTTTACTTTGATTCAAGGATTCATATAAATAATCCATTAAAAACATCAATACAAGGCATTATTTATTAAAATCATAATCTAAATGAAGTCCTACTACAATTGCCATAACCTCTATATTATAGTGAACATGCTACATTTGGAATCAACGGAGATAAAAGAACATAGGCTAATCAAACCTTTATCCTCATGAATCACTTATCTATAATTCAACAATAACATACAAGTGAGACAGTAGATACAATTATCCCTACACAATCAAATCCCACATTCATTCTTAACAAAGACAAGATTACAGTGAACATATAGAAGCATAGACTAAGAATATTCAAATATTTATGCATTGATCTCTATGGATCCTTCATCATCAATTCATGTAAATAACAGTAAATATGAGCAATTCAATGTAAGAGAATCACAAATCTACCATAAAAAATCCATGATCACAATGCCCATGCAAGGGCTAAATCAAGTTTGGGAAGGGAAATGGGGTCATCATGCAATTAGTTTCAAAATCACGTTAAATTTTTTTTATTAACTTCAATTTATCATGATTTAATCATGAAACCTTCTTTGAAACTTGAGATTAGCTCTCCAAGTGAAAGGTTACTTGGAGATGAAGGATAACCATACCTTTGTCTAGTTGAAAATCTCTAAAACATGATGAATCACCCATGTAAATCCAAGCTCTAAGGTTCTCTTGAGCTTCACCAACAATGGAGCTTTCTAGGGAGAATTGGTTTTGGAGGGAAGGTGTAATTTGTGTGAAAGGGATTGGAATGGGTTGGTCACATTTCAGAATATTTATATACACCAAAAATAGGTAAATAAATAAATTAGGGTCAGGTGAGGACGTGGGGTGAATTTCCCCTTCACCCCTTAAGTGCGCAGTACGCACACAATAGTTGTAGGCCACCATCGACGGATCACCATCGACGGCCATTAGGTATATCGACGGGCCGTCTATGGCTTCAGTCAGTTGGAAATTGGCGTGTTCTTTGGTTGATCCTTTCCAAGATATGTGTCCATAGACTAGACACCACCAACGGGCCATTGGTCAACCAACTGGGCATCGTTTTGGTTCAGTCAATTGATACTGCAAAGGAAGTGTGTCGACAGCCTTGGGTCCTTCTTGTGGGCCCTTTTGCGGGGCCCTTTAGAAGTTGTACCCATATGTTTCCAATGTAAATAAAAATCTTAACACGTTTTAGACCTCCCACTTCAGTTTTACTCAAAACAAATATGCGTAACACGTCCAAACACAGTAGGGCCCATCAAGACACACACATGCATGTCTCAAGGCTATCTATCGAATGTCTTGGACGTTATTCGACGTTTGACTTTTAAACATTACAAAACTCCATATATTACCATTACACATCATTATAACTCATTTTAGGACTTCATAAGCTCATTTCATACAATTATAAACACGTATAGACACATGAGGCACATAGGTGACGAATCGTCGAATGTCTTGGTCATCCCTTGACGTTTGACTTTCAAATCACATCAAACTTTACACACTTACTCAATACCATATTATAATCCATTTTGGGACCTTATAATTTTAAGACGAACATGCTAGGCTCTAGAAACCGTAACTCATTTTGGGGGTCTTACAATATCCCCCACTTTGGAACATTCGTCCTCGAATGACACTTAGAACGCTTTAATCACAACAAGGACTTTAATGCATCCTAGAGCAGTTCATAACATTAATAACATCCTCATATAGAATTTAATTCACCAAACTTACAAGGAACACAAATTTAAATCATTTTAGCACTCAAAGCACACAAGCAAGCAAAACATTGATTCGCTCAGTCATTAATGCATCAAACACAAAAGCTCTTATCATGTTCATAGGAGTAAAATCCTTCTCCTAATATTGAATTTGTCATTACACTGCATTTTCTTAAGATCTCATCTTGCAACTATCTTTACGTCACACTTTGGCAGATTTTATGTGCTACTCAAGAAGCATAGACTTGAGTTAATTGATCATCAAAGATCTTTATTAGTTAGACCTAGTGTCATTAAGGTCATACTCAAACATACCATGCTTAGTGGTGTTAATGGAGGAATTTCCTTCTCCTCAACACACTTACATGTATCATGAGTTCATACCCAAGCAAATGCACAAAGATCATCTTTACTGTAACATGAGAATTTCTCAACTTTTGAACCAATGCATGCTCATATTTTCTTCCTAGTGAAGTCTATATGGTAAGTCACACCAAGTACATCGCAATAATTGGGAAGCCATTTCAAAAAATGTCAATTTCTAACATAGTACTCACCTTCACAGTAAGCATCATTTGGGAAAACAATACAAATCATAGGCACACACATGAATACATAGCTAAACATGCTTTCACTTTTCAATATTGAGCCTACAATCATGTTCTCCAAACCATACAAGTCAGATAGTTTTCAAGAGACTCCACACTTTTCATTTTAAAATGACTCATTTTTCATTATGAGGCTAAACATTAAACCTCCCAAGTGACTACAACCAAGTTTCATACCTTTTCTCATGAAGTCAAATGCAAAATTAGCATGTTAAGATGTACAATATACATGAGAAAACATGGATATTTATCAAAATTTCCCTTCATGCACCTTTGAATATTAAAAAATACTCCCTCCGTCCGATATTGCTTGTCATAGTTTCTATTTTTAGAGTCAAACTATAAAAACATTGACTAACATTTTAAGATGTTATTTTTCATCATATTAGTATGAAAAAATTATAATTTATAATACTTTTCATATAGTCTTAGAATATCTAATTTTTTTGTTCAAAATATCGAATTAATGTCATCTAATTTACCTTTGAAAATTAGTCAAATTGCCTTCCAATAGGCGCAATATGACAAAAAAATACGGACGGAGGGAGTATCCTTAATGTAATGTCAATTAATACATGCCAAACATATAAAGTTCATACAGTTCATACTTTATGCAAGACTCTATTCATGAACAAGCTCATCAAGACTTCATTAGATTCAATTTCAAGCAAAATTAAAGGATAAGGTAGAAGATATCTATAACCTTACTACTCCATCACCATCCCCCACTTAGGTTAAACCCAATTAAGAGCAACTTAATACAACCTTGAGAGGATCTTAACTTAACCACCTTAATTTTTATCACTTAAAAGGATTACCACTTTAGAAGGAATTACAGTAAGTCAAACAAGGCATTCTAAGCTTCATCACCTAGGAAATTTATCCTCAATCATCAAGTTAGGTCATATCATTAAATTACATAAGGTTCTTATACAATACAATAGACACCAAGGTCATACAACATTAGGGGAAACAATAGAGAAGGCTTAGCTATAAAAACTATTCTTTTTATTTGGTCATTACAGTAAGGTGACTTCTAGGTTACTAAAACCCACATCATCACCCTACCATGACATGCATACTACCTTCACACCTAGGATAAAGTATATCCATAGGACTCCAATCCATACTAGGAAAATATAAAGAACCACACAGATATATGGGTAATATTTAAACCATTAAAACATATATAAAGCAACATTGAACTATCAACATACATATATTCAAAGGACAACATGCTTCTTTACCATTTAAAATATTCCTCAAGCATTTTAAGCTCAAGTCATATCATTAGGCTACCATGATGCAAAACCATACAGTAACACATTATTCAAAGGAAACCCATCTTAACCATAATAACTTCTAACATGCTTTAACTATTTCATGATATACATTCTCTCAACAAAATATGCTATTTCACATAAATCTCATATATAGCCTTAAATGGTTCACATCATCAAATATGCTAAAATTTACCTTGACACATACTCATGAAACCATAAAACCAAAACAACGTCAAAACTCATCTTTTTCTCTCTCAAGCATATAGTATAATCTCGTCCAAGCACTCACATCTAAAACACCACCAGACAAGAAAACAGAAGAGAGAGATCTTATAGAGTTATGTTCTATGGCACGATATGAAAATGATAAAGAAGGAGAAATCTATCGTCCTATATCCTCCTGTACCATTTGATGTGTTGCGACTCACCACCAATGATACGCGATTCTATTAGATGTGGCAATATGAGACTTTTAGAACCTAAAACCAATTTTTAAATCTCATGCTCAGATACAAAGTTTGTTACATCCGAGGAGCACCCGCTAGAAGTAACATGGCCTACTTGACCTCTCGTAGGTCTTATACAAGCCCATAGTTGTCATTCATCGTATTGACATAGTAAATTTAGCGGAAAAATTTAATAGTTTTCATAGCACATCATATGCTAGAAATTTTACTTCATATATATATAAAATATGATATTACACACTTAGTCCTTAAGTATCTTTGTTATTGTAGACTCAACAATATTATAGTACATTAGGGACACGACCCTTAAAATATAATACATAAGTAAAATATTTAAGACATTACTGTAAACCATAACATAGGAAATCCTTGGACTGAAGGATTCCTTTCCTTGAGCTTGGGAATCACATATCAAGCTCTTTAATCATATAGTCATTATTTAAGCATCCATAAATTCTTTAAACAAGAAAGTAAACAACGCCACTATAACTGGACCGTACCACACATGTACTTCCATTCAAGGCCAATTAAACTACCAATTCTATACAAAGTAGTGGACATAGGGCAATCTTACCAATTCTCAAAGATTTGATCATTATTGATAAAATTAAAACAATTCAACATCAATTCGAATAGAAAATAATACCTATAGGTACATTAACACAATCAAAATCACAATCTATCAACATATCACAAGATCAAATTACCCACATTATAGGCTAATTGAGAATTGAGAAGGATCACTGGTTCTTCATGAAATTCGATCAATAATTCATATTTAAAAAAGTATATAAGCATCAATTTATCATAATCATGATTTTGAATACGTTTTGACAATGAAGTCATGGCTAGATTAAAAGATAGGAATTTTAATCATGATATCCCTTTGAAAACCTTCGAAAGAACTCCTTAGATGAAAGGTTAACTAAGGATGAAGGATTAAAATAAATCATTACGTAATAAATCCATGAAAATATGATTAAGAATACATGAAAATCCATCAACAAAGTTGTTCTTGAGCTTCATCTTTAATGGAGGTTGCTAGAGAGTTTGTTTTGAGAGGGAAGAGTGAAATTTGAATAATGAAATGGAATAAGGGTTATGATCTTTTAACGAACTTAAAATACCTAAAATAGCCAATAATAACCTTCCATACTCTTTTTGGGAGATGGGTTGAATTTTCCAATTCACCATTAGCATGGCAACGTGTAGACGAAATTGCAGGCCTAAACCAACGAGGGTAGTTGACGGACCATTGGTGGAACGATGGCCTGTCCTGCACCTCCGTTGTTATTGTTAGAGAGGGAAAGTTGGGGGATTTATATCCCACACCTATGTGTGGATCAACTTCCCCCATCGATGGGGCGTAGGTCAACGAACGGTCCGTTGTTGCTAGCTCGTCGTTTGGACACTGCCAGGGCAGCGTTTAGGTCCTCCTCAAGGACCCCTTGGGTTGTCCTTGGTGAGTCGTGCCCAGATGTTTTGAAGGTAATTACGATCATAAACATGTTAAGGACATCTCATATAAATTTGAGCATCAAACAACACTTAAAACATACCAAGAAACACTAGAACACACTAGTACATCTCAAGGCTAACTTTCAAACTTCTCAAACGTTTTTGGATGTTTGACCTCCAAATCACTTCAAATCAAGTATACATACTATAAAACACTTAATTAACATATTATTAACCTTTAAAGGCACATGTGAGTCTCTAGACACTTTAGTTTTTGTAGAGACCTTACACTTTACCACAACCAAAGCAACTACTGGTATCGGCTAGGCATTTCCCAAAGTGATTCTTCCCTCAAGTAGAACAAGTAGGCTCAACCACTTGGGAACCAATAAAATTCTCAAGCTTGACCATAGCATCACTAGAACCTTCTTGAATTGGATCCCTTTTCTTAATCCTAGGTTGATTTTGCTCATCAGATCTACCCCTTTTCAAATTCCTTGAGATCCTACTAAGTTTGTACTCTTCGATGGATTACGCATACAGCTAAGTCTAGTTAAGTTCATGTCCTTATGGAGCATGTCCGTAGGACACTGTTCTTTTACAAGGTCGGCAACACCGGTCACAAACCTACTCATCTCATCCCTAGGGTTAAACACCAAGGATGGAGCATACCTAGACAACAAGGTAAACTTCAAAGAATACTCTTCAACACTCATGTCACCATGACTAAGGTTTATGAATGTAACATCCGTGGATCACCCCCTAGACGTAACCGACGTCCTTGTTTTCGAACAGGACTAAGACTAGCCTCTCAGCATACATCATTACATTCATAGGTTAAAAATGCGGAAAATTTAAAAGTTTTCTTCTATATATCATGAGGTTTACATTGTCACAACCCAAAACGGGTCGTGAATGGCACCCACACTTACCACCTTAGGTGGGCGAACCAACACATCTAAACCCCAACATATACCAATAGTTCAACTATAAATAATATAAATAATGCGAAAGCTCCAAAAGATACTAAGCAACCAATTTAAATAAGTTTCTAAAGTTTAATACTTATCATCCCAAAATCTGATAGTCATCACATCAAGGACATCTAATCTTCAATACTAAGTCTAAGAATATTGAATACACTAAAATAAAGAATAAAATGGTATGTGTCCAAAGTATAGGACATCATGTCGTGACCGAGAGAATCCAACACGAGCTTGAATGGATAGCTCACCCTGTAACTTGATATGCGGGAGGCTGGCTAGAGCTGAGGGAAATCAGAAGTCATAGGTACACTCGCTGCATTTCATAAAAGGAAAACAAGGAAGAAAAAAAGTAGGACTCAGTACGAGGCAACATGTACTGAGTAAGTATCATCGGTCAACCCAAAATAGTAACTAATATACAAAAAATAATAGTATGAACTCAACTATAGCACTTAACATGTGATAAGCAACAAACAACATGTACAAGGGTCAATAACAATAAAGTAAACATGTATTAAGTCAACGGTAGCAAGATCACACATGAGGACTCATGCCTCCAAACCAAACCATTTTGGGAGTTGAGTTCTTTGAGATTGAATATCTTCCATTAATTCAACATATTTTTCCTTTAATATTATCGTGTAGGAACGTGACACTCCGATCCAAAAATATCGTGTCGGAACGTGATACTCCGATCCAAGAATACCGTGTCGAAACGTGACACTCCGATCCAAGAATACCGTGTTGGAACGTGACACTCCGATCCAATTATACTAATAATTTATCCTTTATTATCACCGCTTTCAATTCATTGTTATATTATTTTCATCAAGCCTTCTTTATTCAAGGCATTATTTCGATAGACAGGATTAGATAATGTAAATACTACGGTCTCAGGATTTCAAACCAATCACAAACCACACAACCAAATCACACAATCACACAGTCAAGTACATAGAGAACTTCACAATATCATTATAGGCATATCAATCACTATTAAGAGTTTACGATCAAATAGCATAAACCATAACCTACCTCCACCGAAGAAATTGAAGTCAAGTAACTACTTCTCCAATGCCTTTCCTTTCCTTATTGCCTCCGAACCTTTCCAATCTATCAAGTATATATATGCACAATTTAAGTTGTGTTAATATTTGTACCAAAGATCCACCACTAAAGATTTTCTTTAAAATAATGCTCAACCACTAAAATTTTCCTTCAAAATAATGCTCAATCTAAGTTCGTGTAGTAATAACCTAGTTGGTTTCTCAAATGTGAATGCAACACTAAATCTTATTACCTGACCATGTCGTACAACTTGTAACTCCTTTAGTAATTAGTATTCATACTTGACAATCGACGTACCTGTTTCCACATAACCCTAGTACTGCCACACCGTGAAAGTCCATTAGATACCTTTCTAGAACACATCATACCTGTCCATAATATCGTACCCAAATAGCCCACATATTTCTACCCATTGAATAATTGCAAAACATTATCGAATATGTTCTCTCTCTAGACCAAACAATTTGTTTTACTTCTTAGATCAATTCAATAACAAAATAACACACTTCCTAACTCTAACCAAGAAACCATCGATGACTATCTCGAATATACCCTCACTCTATGAAGTCATAGTAGTGTCTTTATTAATCGAAACTCGACATGAGACTACCACCACATTTTGCGATCGAGAAAATATATCTATTTCTAAGGAAATATTTTTTTTTCTTTCTGTTGTTGCTATTTCAACTTCAAATACTCTAGTAGTACCCATATTTGAAATAGAGTGAAGAAGTTCATATACCAATTTGTATCACCTAGATACCAATTGGATTCAAGTAGTAGCACGAAAGAAAGAAAGAAATGAGCTTTCCTAAAGTCCTATATCTTCTCGAAGAAAAGTAAAGGCGTCCCTTTACCGTTCCGCAAGACTCTACTAGACTTGTCCTTGTGTGATGAGATCAACGAACCTAACGCTCTGATACAAAGTTTTATCTTATTTTAGTTATGATTACAGCTCCTTTAAATTATATTCGAGTTTGCCCTAAATCTCCTAAAATTTATCATACAACCATATTACTCACTAAATAGTAGAAATATCAACCTTAGATACTCGCAAGTTTTTATCATCATACAAAATTTATTTGACCAATAATTTGTATTCTATAATTTGCATCTCCGTCACCATCCATCACTTACTCCTATCACCATCATGTATTTGTAAGCCCTTTTCATCACCACAAAATCAATTTTTTTTCCTTGACATGACACCTTAAACTCAGATATAGTAATCAAAATGAAGGGACTAACAAATTTTATATTCACTTTCTTACTAAAATCTTCATTTTACTTCACCCAAAGTATACCCACTAGGATTTTCTTTCCCTATAAGTCTGTCATGCAATGTATCTTAAGGGTTTTGAGTGAGGACTGGTAGTTTTATCTTAAGCTTGAAAAGGTACATAGACCAATCGCATACACATAATATATTTATATCGAGTATACATAGACCCTTCATATAAGAAGATTACATACTTTGCTACTTTTATTCCGCGCGCAGACACACACATAATATATATATATATATATATATATATATAAGATATAACATAGTCTTAAAAACAGATGTCTCATCTCATAACCATCTAACCAAGTGTATAACAATTTGGGCATAGCCCATACATCAATACCATAAAGCCACATATAGGCTATACAATCTTTAGTAATCAATGAAAGGAAATGAACAAAATGTCTCTTAAATAAAACAACATCCAATGGTAGAAAGTGGCATTGTCCTAGAAGTGGTGAGGACCTACCCAACTAGTATAATGAGAATTTCAAATCATCAAAATTCCTCACAAGTCCTTCAACGACCGGAACTTAAAATGTCGGGGAATAAGGGAGAAATGGTGTTAGCACATCACTTGTACTGAGTATAGGATCACATGCACACACAACATAAAATCATGCTAGAAATTACATTTCATTGAACCATGCTATTTTACTTTCGAAAGCCTTATGCACAATCAAGAACCTATACTACTCAACAATACATATTCATTAAGTCAAGATCATGTACCTCACAAGACCTACAACCTTAAGGCTAATCAAGTCACATGCATATTGACATACATGAGCACATAATCAAGACAACTCTATCATCAAGTTGTAACATCATAACCAAAGCAAGACCATTACTCATGAACCCTAATTAATCGACTAGTGCAATGACTAAGCAACGGCCCATAACCTTACTCAATAATGTAAACCTAGCAAGAACCATAACCAATGTCCAACTTCACATAGCATATCATTAAGAGTACATAACATCATACTTTAGCAATAGAGACCAAGCACATGTTCGTAAGTATAACCAACATGACATAGTGTCATTAACATGTATGATCATCACATACATATCATTTACATTTATAAGCATATACATACATAAGGACATCCTTCCAAGACATCCCTCAAGGATAACTAGTGTAATATATAGGTAAAGTCCCATACCCCTACCTAGACTAAGCTATACTCCTTATGTCGTCCTAGTTAGAGTTCATTTGATTACTTCATTTTACCTTTTTCTGAACATCTTTACTTAATCGACATAGATCACATGAACTAATGTGGAATGCGGTGTGATGGAACTTACACAAAACAAGGAAGACTACTTTCCAAGGTAGTACCAAAACATGAACATAGCAACTATGTGAATCCACTAGCTAGAATTCATTTAAGGGAAACATAGTTTAAAAACTACGAGATGTAGTTGGGACCCTATTTATGCTACATGCATTATAGTCTCCAATCTCATCAATACATTAGTGATCCTACCTTCACTAAGTGGCAAGCCACACTCCCCACTCTAGTTCACTCGGTACTAATCCAGAGTTCCTTTTTGAAATGTCATTAAGCCTTTGTTAATGATCATAACTTAAGTAAGGTCATAGTGTCTATTCCTTATATAATAATCATCGCAGATCAATATGAATTACATGAGTTTTTTCCTTTCATTACAATTCATACATGTTAGGTTAGCACATTTACATAATCACATCATTATAAGGTACATTGGTAAGTTATCACCAATCTTATAACATTTACATCTTAGCCAACAATTCACAAATCACAGTTCTAGACTTTTCAATTCAACATCATACCAACCCTAATCAATCTTAATCACAAGATATACTTCATCATAACTTCATTACTAAATACAAGTAATCATAATTGAAGTAGAGAATTGAGACCACAAGACTTACCCTAATATCCTTCAAAAGACATCATCAAGGTCTTACCATCAACCTTACAATTCAACCCAACAATGGGTGTAATATCAACAAATAATAGTAACCAACATAATAATAAAGTCAATTGTATCAAAACATAACAACTCATTACTAGTTCATAACCTAGGGTTAGAAACTTAGGTCAAATTCATGATTTACTTCACAACCAAGGTAAATTACTCAAGAACTAGCATAACTGGATTACAACATATAAAAATCTGCTCATAACTTATCATAATGACAAAATAGAATAGTAATTCACACATTAACCAAGACAATTATATCATTACTAGATAATTAAATTCAAAATCATAACCTAAGGTTCAGGGGAAAAGGTGATCTTTCTACAACTACGTCTATTCATCAAGAAGTACCATAATTGTGTTATAATACATGTTAATATACTCATAATAATCAAAATATATGATAAATAAAGCAATTCACAAGATCAATTTCGTATTTGGAAGAAAACTCACTTGAATTTCATCTTTTTGAAATAAATTTGGAGGAACCCTTTGGAGAGAGAGATCCCAAAGGTGAAACGAATCTTATATGTTACTAATTGATGAAGTTTTAAGGAGAAAAATTTCTCCTTTTCATCCCTATAACCCTCCTTTGCTTGTTATTCTATGGAGTTTCTTTGGGAGAGAGAAAGACACTAAAAGAAAATATACATATGATGAAATTAATTTAGTGACATTTGCAACAAATGTCGGAAAATAAAGAATTTTACGATATTTAAGAACAAAATGTCATAAAATAATAACATTTTGATGTCAAATGTCATAAAAATAATGACATTTGGTATCAAATATTTTAAACATAATGACATTTGGCTCAAAATGTCACTATGATAATGAAATTTATCGCAAAATATTATTGTTTTGTGAGATTTAGCGAAATTATCATATAAATGATGACATTTGATACAAATGTCGAACATAAAATGACATTTATTACAAAATATAGTTTTTAGTGAGATTTAGAAAAAATATCGCTTAAATAGCGACATTTAATATAAATGTCGAATATATTTTGACATTTACTAGAAAATGTCATTGACTTTAGTGACATTTAGAAAAAATGTTATTAAAATAGTGAAATTTATTGTAAAATCTCATTGATTGTAGTTACATTTAGAAAAATGCTTTTACAAATGTCGAATGCATTATGAATTTATTGCAACATATCATTGATTCGATCGATATATAGAAAATGTCGCTAAAACAATGACATGTTTATACAAGAATCGAATATATTATTTCATATACAAAAAAATGTCATTGATTTTTATGACATATGATGAAAAGTATTGTTAAATCCAGGAGAGGACTTATGTGGGTTCATGAACCCCTCAACAAAAAATGGTATATATAGAGTAGATTTTTTGTATTTCAGTCACAAAGAGAAATTGAAGGTGCAGTGACAAGGGCCCTAAAGTTAGGTTGTATGTCAAAGGTTTTTACTTTAAAAACAACATAAAAGTACTATGGTTTTAAACATATAAGAATTCAATGTTCTTCCAAGGCTTATTTACATGTTTAAACTTTTATTTTTCGAATCCCCTAAAAGAAAATCTTGAGTCCTCCCATGGGTTAAACATATTATTAGTCTCTAATTAAGGATATTTACACCTATGTTTTAAAATCTAAATATCTTTAAAAAATTCATTGTCATTACATATTAATAAAGTTTGACCAAATTTTCCCCTAGATTATATGATTTGAACAAAATTTATTCATGATAAGAATATCTCGTTTTTACCTTCATTATTATTAAAAATGACTCAAGTTTGATTTTATGAGGAAATGTAACTTGAGTTCATTACAATCACCGTGTTGAAGAAGAAATAACATTTTCTAATTATTCTGGACAGGTTGAAAAATCTCGAAAGATCGATATATTCGTCAATTGAACCTCACTTTTGTGTAATATAAAACTACACAAATGAATACAAGTAGGCAACTTTCATTGGTCAAGGTTCCTACTTAAATGTGGTACTTTTGCTTTTCCTCTTATGTAGTAAAAGATTAAATTTAGTTTTGATAAACTAGAGTAGTTAAATATGTGGACAAGGTATTTTAGGTTTACTTTCATTTTCTTATGATCTTTATCTATTTTTTTTTTAAAAATACCTACGTATTTTTAACAATCCTTATTAAAGTAATCTTCTTCTTATACTTTTTTTCGTTGATTGTTTTATTTTATTTGTTGTTATAATATTTTTATATTAAATTTATCATTACTTTTATCGTCAATTCGAACATTCAAAGTTCAAGCACTACAAATGTCTGTATTAGTTTATGAAGAGTTTGATTTAAAAGATGTGAATGATGTTATTAAGAATAATAATTTTTTTTCGAAGATATGGGTTAGGAAGTTGAGATTCTTCTTAGTAGGAGTAAGGTGAGATATTATTTGAAATTTAAATTTTTAAATCAATTATTTAGATATTTTCTTGGGTCTAATTTAGAGATTTCTTGTTTTAAAGGACTTGATATCCTTTTTTTTCTTTTTGAATTGATAGTCTTTTCTTTCTATTATTGAAAATAAGACATATTGTATGGATATAATTTATTTTAAAAAATCATAAAGAAAGGGAAAATTAAAAAACTACTTATTTTTTTAATATTTATGTGACATTTAAAATTTATTATTGATATGCAATTAATATAGAATATCACATAATACTCATATCGATTAAAGATACATAAATAAGTAGCAAATAATGTAACTAATTGAGCGGAGAGGGGGGGGGGGGACTGAAGCAATGGGATGCATTAAAAATAATAATTAAGTGCTACCAAGGAGGGTTTCAAACCCTCGACCATGCAACTGAAAATGAACTTATTTCCAGTTGATCCATATGTCATATTAGTCTATATGAGGCAAGCATAATAAATATAAACAATAAACATTTTTTTGTATGCCTTAAATGTTGTTCAAGACCCATTTTAGCAAGAAAAGGTTCAAAGAATCAAAAATTGATTAATCCCATCTACAATTTTCTCTCCAAAGATAAAGTAAATCATCCTCCGAATGACAATTTAATATAAGTCAAAAAATAAATTAATATAAAATAATGACTTGATGAGGTCAACATTTTTATTTCAACTAATTAATCTTAATAAAAGCAACATTCAGAGTGCGATTGTTTAAAATGTTCAAATTAAGCATAATTTTGCTAGCATAACACTCAAATTCCGTTTTACACCCAGAGTTAATTTTTCAAAAAAGTGTAATAATTTTATTTACTTTTATAAATAAAAATTCAGATCAATAACTCATATTTAGAGTATGAAACTATGTGATGTAAATACCGACTACAAGTAGTCATGTTTTTATACCAAATAAAACGGAATTTTTCCTAGAAAAATAAATTACAACAAAAATTGTCATCTTGATGTCAGTATAAAATAAATAAATAACAATATTTTATTTTTTATCAATTAAATATAAATCAAAAAATTGAAAAATATTTGGATTTAATTTTATTTAAATCATCTTCCGGAGGATGATTTTGTGTAAAATTAAAACAAAAAAATTAATGATCCCGATTTTCGAATGTCCGTAAAATTAAATAGTATGTAATTTATTATTCATTATAATATTTACATAGTGACTTCCAGAAAAATTAATAAATTAATATTTTCAATCAACTTTAAATAAATTGTCCTCTAGATGACAGTTTTATAAAAGTTAAAAATAAAGTAATATAAATTATTGACCTTATGAGGTCAGTATTTTTATTTCATCTAATAACATTTAACAAAAGTGACATTCGGAGGTTGATTTGTTCAAAATGATCCTTTTATCATAATTTTGCTGGAATAATACTAAAATTTTGTTTTACACCTCCAATGAATTGATCAACAGAGTGTAACAATTTTGTACACTTTTACAAAATAAAAAGTTAGATCAATAATTTATATTTAGAGCATGAAGCTATGTTGATATGAAAACCGACTACAACTAGTCGAATTTTATGAAAAATAAAGTAGGAAAACCAAATTCCGACCTCAGTAGGTTGGAATTTTTCCCTAAAAAATAATTACAAATAGATCTCTTGATGTCGACATTAAATAAATAAATAATAAAATTTTATTTATCCTCAATTAAATATAAAAAATGAGAAATATTTATTAATTTTATTTAAATTGTGTTCCGGGGAGCAGTTTTGTGCAAAATAAAAAAAAAACAAAAAAAAAACAAAATATTGACTTTCGAAAATTGATAAAATTAAATATTATGAAATTGTATTAATTTTCATTAAACTATATACATGGTGACTTCCAGCAATATTAATAAATTAATATTTTCAATTAACTTTGAATAAATCGTTTTCTGGATGACGATTTTGTATAATTTTAAAAAAAATTAATGTAAAATACCGACCTCATGATGTCAATATTATTTAATCAACATGATTACTTTTTATTTATATTAAAATTTAATGTGATACCGACCTCATGAGGTCGACATTTTTTATTATATCTAACTATTTTTAATAAAAGCAACATCCGGAGGTCGATTTTTTAAAATATTCTTATTAATCATATTTTTGCATGGTAAATTTTCCATTTGAAACTACAATTAATTGTTTGCAAATTAATTTTTTTTGTATACTTTGATAAATAAAAAGTTAGAATTCATGAAATTAACCAAAAAAAATGAATAATATTTATTTAAAGTATGAAAGTAAGTTGAGATGAATAAGGAGATAATTATACTTATATCTCTAGAGTAATGTACTCTAACGACCTGTTTAGTCGTTTCGAGCAATAGAATTATTTGTGATAAAAACTGACTGGGTCGAAGGATCACGCGACGGACCGTCGTGGTTATAACGGACCGTCATGGACCCTGTTGTCCCACACTTGTGTAATTTTCCTGTGGACTATGGGATCAACTCTCTGAACTTTGCGACGGAAGTGCAGCACGAACCGTCGTAGACACGACAGATCGTCACAAACATCCTATTGAAATAAGCTCTCTGAACTTTGTGACGGACCTGCAGGACGGACTGTCGCAGGTACGACGGGCCGTCACGAGCTGCGTAACCTTGACAGGGTTGGATTTCTGCTAAAAGTTTTAAGGGGTGTTTTGGACTATTCATGCCAAACTGTATGAAATTAGTGGGTAAGTTTAATAACTTATTTACTTGGGGGTTAAAGGAGGTAACTTAAAATAAATAATGGATTACTTTTATCTTAAGGAATTATATGATAACTAGGGTAAAATAAAAAGAATCTGGAGAAGGAAAAAGAGAGGGAGGATAAGTGTGGGTGCCACTCGCGGCTCGTTTTGGGCCGTGATATGTACAAATTCTATCAGTCTGTTGTTAACTCTTAAACTTAATATCTCGTGAAATGATATATCTCATAAGTCGTCATTCCTTAATTAATAATACCAAGACCAAAACCCTAACTCAATTCACTGTCTTCCTCTTGTCCTCTCCCGTCATTCTTTTGCCAAAGCAGCAACATCAATGGCGTGCTCCGTCCAACGAGCTAGTTGAAGCACCGTCGCTACCCTCCACTACAGGATAATTTTTTTTAAGACCAATATATTTGGACAAATTAAGAATTCCGTCTCTGATAGTGTATGTATTAGGATGAGAATTTATTCCGGTCCTTCATTGTATTTTTTATTGTGGAGATACTAAATCTGGTCTATAAAGATATTAGTAATTAGTCCCAAAATGAAATTAAGGTATCTTGAGGGATTGAAAGTGTGGTAACTTACACATTTAAGAGAACTTTACTTTTAATATTTTCACCAAATCTTAGACAAAACTTATTGTAATTAAAATTTTGAAAGAAAAAATAACAAACAAAAATAATGCTTTTGTTTATCAAACATTATTGCCAAATCAGAAAACCCTAGCAACAATCTCCCTAGAAGCGTTCTTAGCAAAACTTGTAGTTCTCAATGTTCAACAGAGAAAGAATAGGTCTACCTAGCGGTGATGTCAACTCAATCTCTCTTTTCAATCTTGGTCGAATCCAAGTATTACGCCTCCAATTTTGAAAGTTCAGTCTTTTTTTTTTCAAAATTTGATTTGTACTTTTTTTTTTGGGTTATATCTCTTCTTCGTTGAGTTACTTTTTGTGCGTCTTACTAGAAGGTGATTTTTTTAGTATATATATGTTTGTAGTGTTATAAGATTCAAAATATGAATGTGATCAATTCACAGAGAATTTGATGTTGCTTACTGTACTCGTAGCTTAATGAACTAAAATAGTTCTATGAGAGAAGATGGAGAGAATTGTATTCAACTTGAAAAATCTATTCTGAATTACAAGTGCAGTAAAACAGTTGATATATTTAGACTAAAAGTGCAATGGGGAAAGCTAGTTGCAGTTCTTACAGCTGATCCATATACACAATCACGCGCGACTAATTCCTTAGAGATTTCTATCTCGCTAAAACAAATTAGGAATTACAATTGCACCATTGAATAGGTCACTAACATAAATGTATCATATCATTGTGTATTGTATGTATTTAACAATTTATAGTGAGGATATGACCAAACTATAAGGGTTTTTTTAATTATTGTGAAAACATAAAAAATCTAACATTTAGAAATCCTATCAATTATTCAAGATCGTAGAACTATAAGATTTTCACATATATTTAATACTATTATATTTCAGTCAAAATACATACCCGAATCTACCATTATAATTCTTGACATTATTAAGCAGAAGTCTTTTCTTTTGGTTCTTTAGAAGTTGTTTCTCTCTCTTGCCTTATACTATATGTATGGATTTGATGGATAAGAGTATATATTTATGGCAGAGAGAGGACCATTTAAATCGAGTGTGTTTTAACATCATTCCTACCTTTCCATCATGGTGAGTAGCGGAGATAATGTATAATTGGAAGAGGTAATAGGTATAGTGGAAGACTTAATGGGTAGTTAAAGTAACTTCTCCACTTCCCACTTCTCCACTTCTCCACTTATCAATTAGAATAAGAATTTAGTTAGTAATTAAATATAAAACCACAATAATATTAATGTGGGTGGGTCATAAAACTAACATTCTCCTACTTGACACACATAACATCATTTACTTAATGATTTGATAAACATTTCAATTACAATGTGCACAAATACTAAATTCAATATTATTTGTTGTTGTTAAGTAAATAAACTAGCATGAGTCATGTAGGTTGTACATCATTTTATTTGGCATAGTCCCTTCCATGCACTACAATATTAGTCTATTGCCTAACACAACTTTTCAAATACGTAATGGGTCGACCATAATGCTTATAATATCTTTATCTAAAACAAAACTTGTCATCATCATTCTCAACATAACGTATAGAAGAGAAAACATGTAATAATAGAAACATATATATAGTTGAACTGAAAGTATCAATTGCATAAAAATAATATAATCTTTACATAAAGTCATTCATTCATATTAATAAGACCCATTCTTTCAACATGTTCAACAAATATTCTAGGCGGTAATCCTTTCGTCAAAGGATCAACAATCATAATTTTGGTGCTAATAAGTTCAATTGTCACTTTTTGTTTCTTGACTTCTTCCTTAACTTAAAAGTATTTCAATTTTATATGTTTGGCACCCTTAGAATATTTATCATTTTTACAGAAGAAGAATATTGCAGTATTATCACAATAAATTTTCAGCGGCTTGGAAATATTGTCAGCTAGTCCAAAACCTGAAATAAAGTTCTGCATCCAATTAGCCTGAACTGTGGCCTCAAAGAATGCTACAAACTAAGCTTCCAGGTGGATGCATCTATAACCGACTGCTTCGTACGCTTCCATGATATTGCTCCTCCAGCTAATAGGAACAAATATCCAAATGTGAATTTTCCTGTATCCACACAACCAGCATAATCTAAATCTGAAAATCCAATCACATCAAGACGATAAGATCTTCGATAAGTGATCACATGATCTTTAGTTCCTTGCAAGTATCGCAACACTTTCTTCGCAACTTTTCAATGATCCATTACTGTATTACTTTGATAACGGCCCAACATTCCAACAACGAAACTAATGTCTGGTCTAGTACATGTTTGGGAATACATTAGACTCCTAACTATTGATGCATAAGGAATATCATTAATTTGCTTACGTTCCAATTCATTCTTTGGACATTGATTGAGACTAAAATTATCTCCTTTCTAAATCGGAATGGGATTTGATGAACATTTTTTCATTCTAAATCTCTCTAACACTTTATTAATATAGGCTTTCTAAAACAAACCTAATAATACTTGTGATCTATTTCAAAATATATATATTTAATCGCATAGGATGCCTATCCCATATCTTTCATTTCAAAATTGTTAGATAAATATCTCTTGGTATCATGCAACAAACCAAGATCATTAGTAGCAAGCAAGATGTCATCAACATACTGGACTAACATAATAAACTAACTCCCACTAACATTCAGATATATACTCCGATCAACAGTGTTTTTCTTAAATTTAAAGGTGAAAATAGTTTCATTAAACTTAAGATACCATTGTCGAGAAGATTCTTTTAAGTCCGTAAAATGACTTCTGAAGTTTACACACCATGTGTTCCTTTCCTTTACAAGAGAACCCCTCAAGTTGATTCATATAAACTTCTTCCTCCAAATTTCCATTGATAAAAATTGTTTTCACATCCATTTGATGTAGCTCTAAGTCATAATGATCTACTAAAGCCATTATAATTCTGAGTGAATCTTTTCTAGAGACCGGTGAAAATGTTTCTTTATAGTCGATGCCATCTTTTTGAGTGAAACCTTTTGCAACATGTCAGGACTTGTGACGTTCGATGTTACCAGTTGAGTCACGTTTGGTCTTGAAAACCCATTTACACCCAACTTTTTGCAACCTTCTGGTAACTCAACAAGGTCCCATACGTCATGTTGTTCCATATATTTCAACTCATCTTTCATAGCATTTATCCATCTATAAGAATTATTACTTTCAATAGCTTGTGAAAATGAAGCTGGATCATTATCAATTCACAAGTCAATTTCTCACTCTTGTAAATATACCAAATTGTCATCAGAAATATCACTTCTCTTTTGTCTTTGAGATTTTATTAATGCTACTTCTTCTGGTACATCTACTGCAAGTTCATTAATTATTGATTCATTGAGATTAATAGGAGCATCAATTTGTTGTTCTTGTTTATTGTTAGGTTGTGCAACAACTTTATGAACAACATCTTTGAAAGAAGTAAAAGGTAGATAAACCGTCACCCTAACTTCATTATTTTCCACTTTACGTGGTTCTTCACTACCACTAACTTCACCATTCTCAATGAACCTAGAATTTCCAATTTCAACTATTCTTGTATTGTGTTTAGGGTACTAAAATCTATACCCTTTTGATTTTTCTAGATAACCAATGAAGAAATCAATGATTGTTCTTGACTCCAGTTTCTTTTCTTGTGGACTATAAACTCTAACTTCTATCAGGCAACCCCAAACATGCAGGTTCCTTAAACTAGGTTTCCTACCTGTACAAGGAACCTATTAAGTAAGTAAATGACAGTCCTTAAAGCATACATCCACAATGAAAGATGAATATATGAATTAGTAAACATACTCCTAACTATATCCATTAATGTACGATTACGACTTTCTACTACACTATTTTGTTGTGGTGTTCCAGCTATTGTGTATTGAGCACATATGCCATGTTTTTTGAGGAATTTAGCAAAAGGACCTGGGGGTGTTGTCCATTTTCATCATATCTTCCATAATATTCACCACCTCTATCTTACCTGATTATTTTCACTTTTCTATCAAGTTGACTTTCAACCTCAATAATAACAACTTCTAAGGCATTTATCGCTTGAGATTTTTCATGCAATAAATAGACATACTCATAACATGAAAATCGTAAATAAAAGTGATAAAATATTTTTCTTTACTGAAAGATGTAATATCAAAAGGACCACATATATCAGTGTGTATAATTTCAAGAAGTTGTGTGCTTCTTGTGACTTCTTTTGTTGTGTGTCTTATTTGTTTTTCTTTAATACAATCCACTGAAATGATAAGTTTTTTAAAATCCAAATTTGAAAGAATTTCATTCTTAATTAATCTTTCCAATCTTTCTTTGGATATGTGAACTAAAACTTTGTGCCACAAGCAAGCAGATTGTTCATTCACCAAACTTTGTTTGGTTCCAATATTATGATACAGATTTAAGAGTGTTTCGACAAATAGATTATAAAGATTTAGTTTGTATAAGTTATCACAAAGAGTACCAGTACCAATGATATAATTATGTTTAAACAAACAAAAACATCCATTACCAAAATTAAAAGAGTATCTAGTCTTATCCAACTTAGACAAAGAAACTAAATTTCTCGAAAGAGAAGGTATATAAAAAGTTTCAAGTAAATCTAAGTGGCGCCAAGTATCAAGGATCAAACGGTAAGTTTCTATAGCTTTAACTAGATCCTTCACTTTATTCCCCATATACAAATATCTTTCATTCTGGTGTATGGTTTGTGTTGTAAGGAACCCCTGCATCGTATTAGAGACATGAACAATACAACAAGAGTCAATCCACCAAGTATTATAAGGACTTTAGTTAAATTTTATTCGAGACATGTAAAATCACTAGGCTTACCTTTCTTCTAGATCCATGCCTTAAATTTTAGGCAATCTTTCTGTAAATGTCCTGATTTTCCACAAAAACGACACTTATCATTCTTATCTTCCTTCTTATGTACTTGAGCGGAGGACTCATTAATATTATGGTTCCTCTGTTTCGTTTAGCATGTTTCTTTCCATTTTTTCCAACTCCTTGATTACTTACAAGGTTAATTGAGCAGGTTCCTTGATTTTGAGCCTTACTTCCTCCTGAACCAACATTACATGAAATTCATGCACGTTCCATTTGTCTTTCATGGTGTTGTAGTTCATTTGGAAAGGGTCATACTTAGATGGTAATGATTTGATAATAAATTGTACGAGGAAATTTTATTCCACTTCCATTCCAAAACACTTTAGTCTTGCTGCTACGTTTTTCATTTCAATGACATGATCATGTATGGTAAATGAACCATCAAACTTCATGGTGGTGAAAGTACCCCTTAGTGTCCCAGCAAGAGACTTATTAGCAGTTTGAGAGAATTCTTCCATGACTTTCAGAAAATCATTTGCATTTTTAGTTTTGGGGAGAGTAGTCTTAATGTTGATCGTAATATTTATTCGAATAAACATTATGCCTAATCAGTTAGATCGATCCCAGTTCTTATAATTAGACCTTTCTTCAGTACTCCTAGTTTTAGTAATAGAAGTTGGCTTCTCAGTGTAAAGTGCAACATAAAGATCTAAAACTTGGAGACGGAATTTGATCTATTCACACCAATCTTAGAAGTTAAGACCGTTAAAGGTCGTAGTAGAGGCTGAGTGCGAATGAAGAGAAAATGCTACAAATATAATATACTCATTTGTTAATACTTTGGGTTATGAAATTTAACTTACTATCAAATTTAAAAATGGTTTATAAATTGTTAAATGTATATTTATGTCCTCCTTTGGGCGAACCATCAAAATATTACTTTAGACATAATGATGCTTAGATGTGAATTTAACGTAATTCAATAATTTTAAATGCGTCAATCGATAAAATTTATTATCTTTGGATAAATAAATAAAACTAACGACATATCTAAATTATCTCATTAATGTTCAATGGTTATAAAATGAAATAATCCACCTTTGGGTGATCCCAAAATATCTTACAATCAAAAACTTCAATATATTCATAAGTTATATCAGTTATAAGAAAAAAAATGGATAATTGAATATATATTAAGTCATTATTATTTTTGAATTAATTCTTCAAATATTAGACCACTTTGGTGATTAACTAATATCATATGCATAATTTCAAAATAAAATACATCATGATAGCGAATAATTATTTCACATAATACTATCTATTACCGTTTTACAATAAGAAAAACATTAATTTTATGAAAAATCACTAGTTCTTTAACCATGCTGCTGATACCACATACAAGAGGATTTTTGTTAATGAATGTGAAAACATAAACAATCTAACATTTAGAACTCCTATCAATTATTCAGGATCGTAGAACTATATGATTTTCACATATATTTAACACTATGATATTTCAATCAAGAAAACATACTCGAATATACCATTATAATTCTTGACTTGATTGAGCTGAAGTCTTTTCTTTTGGTTCTTTAGAAGTTGTTCCTCTCTCTCGCCTTATATTTTATGTATAGCTTTGATGGATAAGACTATCTATTTATGGCAGAGATAGAATTCTTTAAATAGAGTGTGTTTTAACATCATTCCCACCTTTCCATCATGGGAGTAGTAGAGATAATGGATAGTTGGAATAGATAATGGGTAAAGTGGAAGACTTAATGGGTAGTTAAAGTAACTTCTCCACTTCCCACTTCTCCACTTATCCAATTATAATTAGAATTTAGTTAGTACTTAAATATTAAACCAAAATAATTTAATGTGAGTGGGTCATAAAACTAAAACAAACTTACCTCAGCATCCCTACAGATGATTTCTCCCTTAAGAAGTTGTATGTTTTAACAAGGTTCTTCAATATTCTATTCTTTTTCCTCTTGATGCTTGTATATATAGATATTAAAATGATTCATATCCTCTTCTCTCCACATCTGTCCGTTCGTCCCCTCTCTCTTCTTCTCCCTTTTCTGCATTTCAGCAAAACTTAGATGACCAGCAACTTGCTAGAGAAAACAGCAGTAGTGGTGAAACAACAAGTAACAACAACATCACTAGTCACCAGCTTCTCCGGGGAAGCCACCGAAGCAGTGAGCACCAGCAACCAACAACAACCATCAAATTGGAAGCAACTGTTGAGGCTTGAAGTTGTTTGGAATTTTGCTCAAGACAAATGTCGAAAGATCTATCCAGGTTTGATTTTGTTTAATTATTGTCCGTCTTGTGATAATTAGCATAAAATCGACTGTGTTTTATGATAAATTATTAATAAGCACTCAAACATCATTAATAGTTGTGAACCTTGTTTAAGCATGAATGTTGTGTGAAGCATGAAATATTGAATTTTTTTTTATTCATGTGTGTTATCATAATATTTGTAGTGTGTTTAAATTAGATTTAGGTTAGTTAACGGCTTTGCTACTGATTTTTTTTAATCTCATGCTTAAATACCTTTGACTTGATTATGTTTGTTCATGATGTGAACTTGATTATGTTGTATGTGATTAGGAACTAATTTGGCTCAAGTTCGATTGTTGAAATAAACAATGTATTGTTTATATGATTTCAGATTCTTAACAGTTGGTATTTTTAGTATGCTAATTGAATCTTGTTATTTGTCGTTTTGATGATGTAACAAACTCAGGGACCTTCTGAAGGTACGCGGTTTTCAATTTGAATAGTTCGTTGACTACCAGCTGGAGAAGATACGGAAAGTTGTTGCATAGTTCCCAACTGCGTCAGAAACGTCAGACCTTTCCAACCAATGGCAGGGGTTTAAGGAAAGTGACTTGTCTATACAATGTCATCTTTCCACACAATTGCTTTTTAGTTTTTGCAACTTGAAAAAGCACATTCAAAAATTCTTGCAAAGGCTTAAGAAAATCAAGGAGAAGAATCATTCAAAAACAACCTAAACTCATGCGTATATTGTGTAGTTATTTGACAATATATTGTTTTGGTCATACATTGTAAACTCATCCTAAGTCTATAAAGGAATCAGTGTGGTTTGATTTGAAATTCTAAGTTAGTTAGTTGAACTAATTTAGTGGGTAACTGTTGTGTTGCTTAGAAAATTCTAAGTTGTCTAAAGTGATAGATTAGTGGGTAGAATAACATCTACTTAGGCCCGTCAAGCAATAAAGTTATTGCTTGTTGGTGAGATTAAAAACTTTTTCTCACATTTGTGTAACCGGTTTACTTTTGCTTATGAAGATTAGTGAAACAGTTGTGAAAATTGTGTGAGACAGGTCGTGGTTTTACTCCCTTGATCAAGGAAATTTACTTTGTGTTATATCCTTATTTGTGTGTCAAGAGACCTAATCCATTGACATCTAGTGGACGCACAGATTCTAACAATTCTCATTCTTTATTTAAGAAGATTGTTAGTTGGTATTTTATTAGTGAGCTAATTCCCTGTTTTCTCCACTTATTTGTGTTGCCTTCCTATTGAAAATGATCTCAGTGAGTTGGTTCACTTTACTGTGTATGTAAAATAATTTGAAGTCCATAGAAAATTGACACTTAGCTTTAAATTAGGTGATAATGTGTTTGTTTAGCATAAGTACTAACACTAGTTGTTTCTATTGATGACTGTTTTTTTTTATCGATCTGTGTTCATCTAGGGTTGACACTTAGCTTTAAATTTAGAAACATATTTGTTTAACATAAGTACCAACGCTAGTTGATCCTATTACGACAAAATTGATTTTCTTGAAAGATTTATATGTGTCCATATAGTGTTGATATTAAACTTTAATTTAGAAATAATGTGTTTGTTAAGCATAAGTACTAACACTAGTTGATCCAACTGATGACAAAATTGATTTTTTTGCAAGATTGATTTGTGTTCATCTAGTGTTGAAACTTAGCTTTAAATTAAGAAATATTTTTGTTAAGCATGTTCCAAAACTAATTGATCCATTGCTGACAAAATTAATTTTCTTGAAATATTGATTTGTGTCCATCTAGTATTGATATTAAACTTTAATTTAGGAATAATGTATTTGTAAAGCATAAGAACCAACACTAGTTTATCCTATTGATGACATAATTGATTTAAATTTGTCAATTATATTGTTTGAGTCTATCTAGTGTTGACACTTAACTTTTAATTTAGAAATTAATTCAAAACTAGTCAGAGTAATGTTGTTTAGCTGTTGAAATAAGTTTAAACTAAGTTTAATTAACTCCTAGCTAGTTTGACTCATTATTTAAAATAATATGGTTTAGTTGTTGGAATAAAACAAAACTAGTTAGAGTTAAAGTTGTTTCGTTAATTTTTTGATAACCAATGTTGTTTAGTTATTTAAATAAGTTCAAATAAATAAAGTTGTTTAGTTGGTGTATTTAGTTGTTGGAATTGGGTAAAAACTAGTTAGAGTTAAAAATATTGTTATTTGTCTAAATAATCAGATATATAATATGTCTTAGTTGGTGGATTTAGGAATTGCAATTAAGTAAAAACTTGGCAGAGTTAAAAAGTTGTTTAAATAATTTCAAATAAATAAAGTGATTTAGTTGGTGGATTTAGTTGTTGCAATTAAGTTAAAACTAGTTAGAGTTAAAAAGTTGTTAAGTTGTTTAAATAATTTCAAATAAATAAAGTTGTTTAGTTGGTGGTTTTAGTTGTTGCAATTAAGTCAAAACTAAATAGATTTAAAAAGTTGTTAAGTGGTTTAAATAAGTTCAAATAAATAATGTTTTTTAGTTTGTGGATTTAGTTTTAGGAATTAAATGAAAACTAGTTGGAGTTTAAATGTTCTTTAAATAAGTTCAAATAAATAAATGTGGTTTAGTTGGTGGATTTAGGTTTTGGAATTAAGTCAAACCTAGTAAGAGTTAAAATGTCGTGAAGTTGTTTAAATATGTTCAAATAAATAATGTATTTAATTTGGGGATTTAGTTGTTGAAATTCAGTCGAAACTAGTTAGAGTTAAAAGGTTGTTTAAATAAGTTCAAATCAATAATTTGGTTTAGTAGCTGAATTTAGTTATTTGAATTAAGTCAAAACTACTTCGAGTTAAAGTTGTTTAAATAAGTTTAAATAAAAAATGTGGTTTAGTTGGTGTATTAGTCAAAACTAGTTAGATGTAAAAAGTTGTTAAGTTGTTTAAATTAATTCAAATAAATAATGTGGTCTAAGTGGTGGATTTAGTTGTTGAAATTAATTTAAAACTAGTTAGAGTTAAAAAGTTGTGAAGTTGTTTAAATAAGTTCAAAAGAACCATATGGTTTAGTTAGTGGATTTATTTATCGAAATTGAGTCGAAACTGGTTAGAATTGAAGTTGTTTAGTCGTCTAAATAAGTACAAACAGATAATGTGATTTAGTCGGTGGAGTTAAGTCAAAACTAATTATAGTAAAAAAGTTGCTAAATTTTTTCAATAAGTTCAAATACATAATGTGGTATACTTGGTAGATTTAGTTGGAATTATCTCAAGACTAGTTAGATTAAAAAAATCTTGTTAAGTTATTTAAATAAGGTCAAATAAATAATATGGTTTAGTTGGTAAATGTAGTTGTTGGAATTAAGTCAAAACTAGTGAGTAAAAAATTTGTTAAGTTGTTTAAATAAGTTCAAATAGAAAATGTGATTTATTTGGTGAACTTTGGTTGTTGGAATTAAGTCCAAACTAGTTAGAGTTAAAGAGTTGTTAAGTTGTTTAAATAAGTTCAAATAACTAATGTGGTTTGTTATTAGAATTAAGTCAAAACTAGTTAGAGTTGAAGTTGTTCAAATAAGTTTGAAATAAATAATGTGGTTTAGTTTGTGGATTTAGATGGTGAAATTAGTTCAAATAGATTTTAGTTAACACTTATATAGTTTTACTCTTTATTTCAACTAATATGTTTAGTTAGCAGAAATAATCCAAAAGTAGTAAGAGTTAATATTACTAAGATGTTGGAATTAAAATTATTATTATTATTTCTATAGATGGAGTTAGACCGTAGTTGAATGTATAATAGAAACTATCTTGATTGAGCGTGTATTATTCTAGAATTTGCAGAAGGTGTCACCAATTTTAAAAATCATGCAAGGACACTTGATGATTTTTTAACTTCAAGATTCATTAGGTATCCGTGTGCTACTTGTGAAATTGTGAGATATCATTCAATAGAGAATGCTAAGAATCTTATGATGAATGGATTCACGTTATGATTTTATCATTACGGAGTCAGTGTATGTAAACTAAATCTCTCTTCTAGCATATCTATATTTGACTTCATCATACCTAGGAAGAATGTGAATGTTTTTGTTTAAAAGTCATATGAACAATTTATTGTATGAAGAACAAACCTATAATTGTAGGCAAGTATCGTACTCCCGATGTGTAGTTCTTTTTTTACATGCTTGTCATTTTCATGAGGTGCCTTAAATTAAGAATGACAAAAATGTTTTCAGAACGTGTATTGATACTTGCTGGCAGGAGAAATGTTTGAGAGCAACAAAATCAATAGAACTATTAGAATCGCTCCCCTATCAATATTAACATGAACTAAGCCATCTTGTTCTAGGAAAATTATTTTTTGAGACCAATATAATTCCTTCTATGAAATTGCGATGTGGACCACTTCTTTTCTTTGCAAATTCGAGAAATTGTTGGACGAGATATATGTGATTAGTTGGCTTGTTACTTGAATATTTGAATTTACAATAGTGACATGCTTTGTCAGGGTTATTCCACGAAAATAATTGTTAAATTTCGGTTGAAGCAATATGTTAAGTTTTGTATTTCATTCAGGAATCAATGTTATCTAAATTTTTGTTGAATCAATCCTGACAAAAATTAGCTTTGATTTTACATGTAATTTTAATATGCACCATCAAAGAGCAGACATGTATCGATTGAGACACATTAGTTGATTTAACTCCTTATACCTTTTTTTTTTTTTTTAATTTTCCTTCTTGAAAAATTGACATACTCATGTATATTATGTAAATTTAAGTTTTGTATTTCGTAAGTATCAAATAATCAATTTAATATTTTTTCTCAAGGTAACATGATCAAGAGGACTGGAACTGTAGTTTTCACAAATAAAAAGAAGTGGGTATGTTTGAAAAAAATCTATAATATCATTCTTTTCTTTCAAAAGGAGTAAAATCATGTATATAATTACTGATTTTGCATCTAGTCTTCAGTATGTTTGATTTTAGAAAAAGTCAATTCGTCCTTCTTTATATCCCAATTTGTTATAGTTAAGTGAAATCTAATTTTTTTATTATATAGTTATAAATTTTCATAGGGGAATTTCTTGTGCAGAACTTTCGAGGAAATTGAGGTCAAATGTCGATTTCAACATGCTCAACTTTTGGATTGATGATTTCATAAAGATTTTTGTAAATTTACTTAAGTTTTTAATTTCATTTAAATAAGGAGTTAATTCTTTGGTTTTATGCTGAGCTATTGCATTTAGTTAGGTCTCAATTTCACTTGAGTTGGAAAATATAATTTATTTTGACATTGTTTACTTTTACAGAAAACTTAGTATATTTCTACTTCGTTCTTTGATTATAATATCAAAAAATATGTATTTTACATAACATTCCATGCTTGTCATGAAGAAGATAATTTTTAATGCACAAATTGTTTTTATGTATTCCTTTCTTAACAAATACTATCGATAGAAATTTCTGGGATGTTTAAAGAAATTTTGTGGCGACATTAGAAATATAAATATGACATTAAAAAAAATATAAAATAATTTCACCAATTTTATGACATTCAATAATGGAACTTATTAATATTAACTTAAGTGTCAGAAATTTCAATGTGATATTTTATAAATGTCACAAGTGTCTTAAAATTTTTTTACCAACATTTAATCTAAATGTCAAAAAGTTTAAGTGACATTTCATAAATATCAGAAAAATAAATGTCATATATCTCATATAAACATTTACTTAAATATCAAAATAAATGTCATATATCTCATATTGACATTTTCATAATTATTAAAAATAATGTCATATGTTTCATACCAAAATCTACTTAAGTATCAAAAATAAATGTCAGATATCTAATACAAACAATTTCCTTATTATCGAAAATAAATGTCATATAATATATAATATAGACATTTATCTATATGTCAAAAATAAATGTCATATATCTCATACTAACGTTTACCTATTTTGTCACAAATAAATGAAATATATATCATACTGACATTCACCTAAACATAAAAAATAAATGTCATATATTTCTTATCGACATTCACATAATTACCAACATTTACATATATGTTGTGAAGTAAATATCGCAAATTCATTTTGACATTTACCGAAATGTCCCAAATTCATGTCGATAGTTACCTAAATGTCACAAGTTCGTCCTGACAATTATCCAAATGTCAAAAAAATCTCCGACACAAAAAATTATTATGTATGGTCCAAACGTAAAATAAACGTTGTTAAAAAAATTTGTGACATTTAAACATCATAATAGGACATTTAGAAAATGTTGTTGTATCTCCACTTTCTTATAGTAAGAAGAGAAAAAGAAGAGCAATTGAGTTTTGGAAATAATGGGAGTTGGGTTAGTCTAATTAGGTTTGGGGTCTTTATGTGAGTCATTAACTAACTTAATTATCCCTCCATTAAATCCTAACTAATTAAATAACCACATAATTAAATTAATTTGACCAACTAAAACAAAGAGGCCTGACCTACAAGACCCCGAATGACAGGCCGTAGTTCAATCTATGACTTGGTGCCCTTCCGTCCTGCACACCCGTCGTTGGTGACGGATACTGCTCCAAAAGTACCATTAGACAAAATGGATAAGTTTTGATCGACGGATAGCATCGACCCCCCGTCGATTCAAGCACACCTTGTTGCCTGCACACGTAGGTACACAGTGTCTCTTGGCAGCTTTTTGCCAAGTTGCAAGGGTCCTCCTCAAGGGCCCTTGGTTTGTCCTTGGGGAGTCGTACTAGGATTTTTCTACTATAAACTATTTATAATATGTATTATACACCTTACAACCAAATTTCATCGTTTGTTTACTCTTAAAGCTTAGTCAGATAGGCTAAGGCACACTAGCACCTCTTGAGCTAGTTTCCGGACATCATGGATGTTCTTTGACATTTTGATTCTAAAACTTCTTAAATGACTTATATACATCATAATTGAATTTAAAACAACATTAAAATTCTTATAATCTCATGTTAGGATCTAGCTTAGGCTTTAGACTTCCAGAGTTTTACAATGAAATCCTCAACCTTCACCTCCCTCAATTCACCGGGAAAAGTACTTTCCCAAGAGATCTTCCTTAATCTCATCCCACTCTATAGGAACCGACTCAACCGGCCTATTATTTTTCCATTGAGTGTACCACATTTTAGAAACATCCCTCAATTGGTATGAAGCCAACTTTGCCTTCTCTCTAGAAGTCACCCCCATAGCACTCAACACCTTGTCTACACCATATAGAAACTCTTGGGGATCTTCTCCCACCTTTGAACCAAGGAAGATAAGGGGAATACTCACAAAGTCCCTCAATCTAGAGGTCATATTACTCTTAAGATCATTCACCCTAGGCCCAACATCTCTATTCACTTGAGTCTTCATGGCTCGGGCTAGCGTAGAAGAGCCTCTCTAATCTCTAAATTAGTCATGTCCAAGGGAACCACCGAAACCTCATCCCCTTGCCCACTATAGTTACTTTCTCACCTTGAGGAACATGATCACCTTGTGGATGACACATCCAGGGAGCACCCCCTAGACGTAAACAGCGTCGGCGTCCTCTTTGAGAACTAAGACTAGCCTCGAAGCTTACATCATTACATTCATAGGTCAAAATGCGGAATAATTTAAAATTTTTCGTTACTTCTATATTGAGGTTTACATAGACCTCTACATACACATAATATATAGTCATATCGAGCATACATAGACCCTTCGTATATGAAAATTATATAGTCTTGTACTTTTATTGAACATAGATATATAAGATACTAAACATAGTCTCAAATGTCAGTCTCATCTCATAACCATTTAACAAGAGTATAAAAATTTAGGCCTTGCCCATACATTAATGAAATAAAGCGACACTGAGAATTCCAAGTCTTCCTTCAAGTCATCTCAAAAGACTTCAACGACCGGAACCTAAAATGTTCGTGGAAAAGGGAGAAAATGGGGTTAGCACATAACATGTACTAAGTATGAGACCATATGCACATATAATATCAAATCATGCTAAAAAGGGACATTTCATTAACACATGCTATTTTACATTTGTAAAGCTTTATGAACATTCAATAACCAATACAAGTTATTAATGAATATTTACCAAATCAATGCCATGTACTTAACAAGACTAAACCACCTTAAGTCTAATCAAGTCACATGCATATCAACATACTTGAACCCATAACCAAATATAACTCTATCATCAAGTCATAATATCACAAGCATAAAAAAGAGTTCCTCACATTATAACAAAGCAAGACCATTACTCATGACCCTCATTAATTTCACTTATGCAACAGCTAAGCAAAGCCCCATAACCTTAGATAATCAAGTCAACCTATCAAGAATCATAACCAATGTCCAAACTCCACATACATATCATTAAGAGTACATAATATCATACTTTTGAAATAAAGACCACATCAGATAGTGTTATTTGGATGTATGATCATCATACTATCATCTTTTACATTTATAAGAATATACATACATAAGAACAACCTCCTAAGGATTCCCTCAAGGCATACTATTGCAACGAATAGGTAGAGTTCCATACCCTTACCTACGCTAAGTAAAACCTCTTAAATTACCTTAGTTGGTTTGTACTTCATTACTTACTTTTAGTTTAGGGAACACTTGCCTTAACTGACATAGACCACAATAGATAAGTGTGAAATTCGGTGTTGTAAAACCTTACAACGATGGAACATAATGTAAAATCGAACATAAACATAGTCTTGTAGGTGAATCCACTAGCTAGTCATCCTATGAGGGAAACATAGTTCAAGAATGAAGAGATAGGTATGAACTCTGTACATGCCGCTTGGAAATTGGACCCTCATCTCATGGGAATCCATAAGATGAGTATCCCTCATAGGGGAATCAACACCTCATGTAAAACTATTGGGTGAATCTTCCTCTATGGAAAGTCCACACCTCCCATTGTCAAGTTCATTCAGTGCTAAGCTAAGTCCCTTTTGAAATGTCTTTAATCTTTTTATTAATCATCGTTGCTTAATGTAGGTCATAGGGTCTATACCTTGTAAATCATCATCATCATAGCTCAATAATAATTGCATGAGTAATCTCCTTTCATTACAATTCATATAGGTGAGGTTAGCACATTGACACATTCATATCATGATAAGGCAAATTGTTAAGTTATCACCATCCATATAAAATGTACACCTTAGCCAACACCTCAAAAACCATAGTAAATATATTTTAATTCAACATCATCCCAACCTTATCAATCCAAATACAAGATATACTTCAATGTAACATCATCACTCCATCTCAAGTAACCACAATTGAAATAAATAATAGGGATAACATGACTTACCAAGTCTTCTTCATCAGCAAACCTCAAGGTCTTACCATCAACCATCATAATCAACCCAATAATGGGTGTAATATCCCCATACAACTCATGATTATCATAATAACATCATACAGTAGTACTTCACACACTAACCAAAACAACTACAACAATAATGTACAATTCAATACGAGATCATAACCTAGGCTTAAGGGGAAAAGGGTTCATCATAAATTCTTCAAGAGCTATATCTAATCCCAACAATACAAGTTCCTAGGCAGAGCATATACGAAAATAAACACATTCATAATTCCACTTCAAATTACAAGTAAGAGACAAGACTTGGGGAAATTGGGGAAAGAACATGATCTATTCAAAATTCCCACAATTTACATCAATTATACAATAATATATACTATACTAGTCATAGGCAATTATAATTCAACATATTCAATCATCACTTTCGACCTTTGAAGAAAACTCATTAGTATAGAAAAACTCTAAGAACTATTCAAATTCATCTTTGAAAAGACCAGTTGGGGAAAGGAATCACATGAGTGAAGAACCCACACCTTGTTAAAGCTTTATTCCAAAAAATTGAGTGAAAACCTTGTAGACTTTTTCTTCTTCCCCAAGCTTCTTGTTCTTCAATGGAGGATGAATGGAGAGAGAGAAAGTAGAGAATAGTGAGAGCAATATGGCTTTCAATTTGTATTTGTGTTTTTGGAGTGGGAATTGATGAAAATTGACCTAAAGTAAATATATAATCCAAACCCAAAATACCCATAGTACCCCTCATTAAGTTTGACTTCCAACAGTGATGTCCAAATTAACTTTACTCTGAGACCCCGCTCACCTTCACACCCTCTTCGCGGACCGTGAAGATCATCATGAGTCGTGGTGGCGGTTGTGAAGATGGAGGCAGTAGCTCCTTCAATGGAGCCTCCTCCATTTCTCACACCAAGGAAACACCACAGAGCACTTTGCCTCCTTCCGTGAAGATGCACAACGATCCGTTATTTGGCAGGTGGTGATCTTAGGCAGTAGTTTTTCAACGCAACACAAAAGTCACCCACTTTGGCTAAGGATGGAAGACCCTTGCCTTCCGTCAAGTCCACCACGAGTCATGAAGTGGTTCGTGGTGTCTTTGAATGTATCTATGCTACTTTGAAATCTTTCCTAATGGAAAAGTCCCCTTCACGAGCTCCCACCTTTGGAAGTTGTTGACACCACGAGCCGTGGTCACGCCCGTGAAGGGTGACGCAGTAACCTTCTTTTTGGGCAGCCTTGGACTCTTCGGTTTGGCTTGTCCTTAAAGGTTGGCACTCCCCACTTGGCCTTTCTTCCTCAGACATATCTTTGACACCAAAGTTATCCGTTATCATCTCAATAACATGAAGCCATCTACATTTCCTTCAAACAATCAAAGCACCACACTAGTAAATGTGATTAGTTCACTAGACGTCACGAGCTTTCCTTGACATTTTGATTTCTTAACTTCCTAAATGACTTATATTCATTAAAATTGACCTTACAATAGTGTCTAACCCTTTGGACACCTATGTTAGGATCTATAACACGTTTTATACTTTCGACGTGTTACTTAATCCCCCCCTGAGGAACATTCATCCCTGAATAAGACTAAAATCTTTTGGAAGGAAGGTATAGACTCAAACTAGCAGCCTAACAAACAACAATACATAACAACTTGAGTAACAAAAGAAATCTATTTTTTACACAGAGCAATTTAAAAACTTCAATTACCACATGCAAGATTCAACATCACATCATGAGGAATTTCCTTCTGACAATAACATGAGCTCAACATACTCTATGAGTCAATTATGCCGAAATATCACTTACCAACATCCTCAATATTATTTCATAAAGACAAACCATATTAAAACGCAACAAATAACTCAAAGCAAGAAGAATTGCAAATTTTTAAGCCAATATGCCCAATTCCGCTGTTACTTCATTCTAATGACACTAAAATGCACATTTTTTGCAAAACTTCTCAAAAAATCATAGCAACTTTAAATTTAGTCATTATTTTCATTATAACAAAGAAAAACTAATCTTCACTAGTTAAAAGATGAGGATAATAGGACTTCAGGCCGCATTGAGCCTCCCATGTTGCTCCCTGAAGTAGGTGGTTTCTCCATAACACTTTTATGATGGCCACCTCTTTGTTCCTTAACCTTTATACTTGACGATCAAGAATTTCAATCGGAACCTCCTTATAAGGGAGGTTATTTTGCACACCAATACCCTCAATAGGAAGAATAGACTTGGAATCACCAATACACTTCTTATGCATAGAGACATGGAAAATCGGATGAACCGAGGATAATTCACTAGTGAGCTTCAACTCATAGGCAACCTTGAGAACCCTTTTCACGATTTCATAGGGACCCACATAAAGTGGACTCAACTTCTCTTTCTTTCAAAATCTAACTACCCCTTTCATAAGATTTTTGAAGTACACTTTATGAGCTTATTCAAACTCTAAATCTCTTCTCCTATGATCGACATAAAAATCTTGCCGAATACAGGATGTTTGCAACCGGTTCTTTATGATATGAATTTTCTCCAAAGTCATTGAAATTACATCGTTACCGAGAAACAAAGACTCACTAACTTCAAACCACCAAACACGAGATATACACCACCTACCATAGAAGGCTTCATAAAGAGACATAGATATGGCTGAATGAAAATTATTATGATAGGAGAATTTCACAAAGGCAAATGCTCATCCCAATTTCCCATAAAATCAATGATACAAGCTCTAAGCATACCTTTAATAGTTTGAATAGTTCTCTCTGCTTGACCATCCGTTTGATGATGAAAAGTGGTGCTTAATTTCACTTGACTGCCCAAACCCTTTTGAAAAGATCTCCAAAATAGATGTAAATTGACCACCTCTATCCGATAGGATGGACTAATGAACCCCGTGAAGACTCACTATCTTGTCAATATAGATCCTTGCATAATCTTCCACTGAATAAGTAAACTTAATAGGAATTAAGTAAGCGGATTTGGTCAATCTATCCATTAACACCCATAGATACTAATATTGCATTCGAGTTCGAGGGAAACCTACATCATAATCCATGTTTATATCTTCCAACTTTCAAGGAGGAGTTTGGATTTCTTGTAGTCGACCATTCGGTTTTGGTTGATCAACCTTCACTTGTTGACAATTGGTAAACGTTGTGACGAACTCCACAATATCCCTTTTTAGAAAAACCCACCAAAGTACTTCTCTAAGGTCATGGTACATCTTTGTAGAACCCAGATGAATAGAGTAACGGGATCCATGAGCCTCCTCAAGGATCCTACTCCTCAAGTCATCCACATTAGGAACAATAAATCTACCTTGATATTTAAGAACACCATACCCTCCTTAGTAGAATGACTCATTCATCTTACCAAGAAACGATTCTTTCCAGTCCATCAATAATGAATCAATGTGTTTCTTAGATTTCTTCTCAACCACCAAAGATGACTCGGAGTTTTGATTTACCACCATATAACAATTTAGATAAATTTCAATTCAAACCCTAAACGAGCCAGCCTACGAGCAACTTTCACAAGGTTTCTCTTGGATTCTTCCACATGGGACACATTTCCATGGACAAACAACTTAGAGCATACGATACCACATTAACCTTTCCGGTGTGATAGAGAACGCTCATGTCATAATCTTTCAACAACTCTAACAATCTCTATTGCCAGAGATTCTACCTCTTTTTAGTGAATACATACTAAAGGCTTTATGGTGCCTATACACATCAACATGAATCCCATAGAGTTAATGCCTCCATATTTTCAAAGCAAATACCACAACCTCTAACTTAAGGTCATTAGATGGATAATTCTTCGTATGAACTTTGAGTTTCCTAGAAACATAGGATATAACTTTGCCATGTTGCATAAGAACATACGCCAACCCAACTCGGAATGCATTACAATATACCACCAAACCCTTTCTAGCCCTCGGTAGAGACATTACTAGAGCGGAAGCAAGCCTATTTTTTCAACGTTTGGAATCTCTTTTCATATGCCTCCGACCACTCAAACTTCACATTCTATTGAGTCAAGGGTGAGTAATGGATGAAAAACCATCCACAAACCTCAAATACTAACCTGGTAGACCCAAGAACTCCTAATGTCGATTGGAGTCCATGGTCTAGGCCAATTTTTAAGCGTCTCAGTTTTCCTTGGATCAACTTAATTCCCTCACTAGAAATGATATGACCAAGAAACGCTACCGACCTCAACCAAAACTCAAATTTGCAATACTTGGCAAACGATTGACGTTCTTTAGGCACTTGCAACACAACCCTCAAATGGTTCAAATGTTCACCCTTATTTTTCCAATATAGCAAGGTGTCGTCAATGAAGACAATGACAAATGAATCTAGGTAACTTTTAAACACCCTAATTATTAGGTCCATAAACGCTTTTGGGGAATTAGTTAGACCAAAGGACATTACCAAGAGCTCATACTGACCATATCTTGTTTAAAATGCCATCTTGGGAATATCTTCACCTCTTGCTCTAAGTTGGTGATGTACCGATCTCAAGTCAATCTTGGAAAAGTGAGTCACACCTTGGAGTTGATCAAATAAATCATCAATCGGAGGGAGAGGATACTTGTTCTTTATTCTAACTTTGTTGAGTTGATGGTAATCGATACACATTCTACGGGACCCATACTTATTCTTCATAAACAATACCGGAGCACCCCATGGAGAACTAGGCCAAATAAAGCTTTATTATAGTAAGTCTTTAAGTTGAGCCTTCAACTCTTTCAATTTGGCCGGAGCCATCCAATAAGGCGAAATTGAAATTTGAATTTGTATCCGATAGCAAATCGATACCGAAATTAATTTCCAGTTCGGGAGGAATACCAGGAAGGTTATTAGGAAAGACCTCTAGAAATTCCCTCACTACGGGGACAGACTCAATGGGAGGAATTTCAGAGTCTAAATATTTGAATCTTGCTATATGGTATAAACACTCTTTAGATATCACTTTAAAATATTTCAAATTAGAAATTATACGACATGTAGGAAGAGAATTTCCCCCCTTCCATTCTAAGACGGGCTCTTTTGGAAAGTTAAAATTCACCACCCTTGTTCTACAATCTATAGAGGCAAAGCAAGTATGCAACCAATACATTCCCAAAATGCTATCAAAATCAAACATGCCAAGTTCTACTAATTCCACATAAGTAACTCTATTGGGCAACATTATTGGACAATTTCTAAACACCCTTTTCGCAACTAACACTTCATCCACCGTGGTAGACACCATAAAAGGTTCACTCAAGATGTCAGAAAAAATATCAAACTTCTTAGCTACTAGAAGAGTAACAAATGACAAGGCAACACCGGTATCAAGTAAAGCATATAGATTAATAGAAAACACTTTCAACATACCGGTCACCATATCAGGAGAATTTTCTTGCTCATCTCTATGGCGCAGAGCATAAAAGAAACAATTCTTATTTGGACATCATTAGAACCGCTTGCTTTAGTTTTACTTCCACCCTTGTCTTGCCCCTTCAAATTTGAGAAATATCTTACTTTGTTCCCACTTTTACCATAACTAAAGCAGTTGCACATTCAAACTAAGCATTGACAAAAGTGACCCTTTTTACACTTTGGACACGTAGGTTTCTCATTAGGTGAGTTTCCACTCTTTCACTTTTTGGACCTAAGTTTAGATACCTTATAATCACGATCCTTAGGGAACTGCGAGGGAACTTCATTAGAGAACCTCTTCTTGAATTTAGGCTTGTCTTGGATATCAAGCCTCCCATTGAAAAACAACCATAAGTAGATATTTACCTCTTGGAATCTAAACTCTTTCTCTTAGATCTTACCTCTTCCACTTGTTGAGAATTAATCATGAGACGAGAAATATTCATATTGTCATATAGCATAACCAAATGGCATTCCTCTTGCAATTCATTCTACAGTGCGTCACAAAGCCTTTCATTTCATTCATTGGATCAGAAACAAAAGAAGGAGCATACTTTGACAATTAAGTGAATTTCAAAGCTTATTCAGGTTCACTTATATCTTCGTGATGAAGGTTGATGAACTCCACCACTTTGGATTCCCTCATCTCCCTAGGAAAGAACTTATCAAGAAAAGCTTTCTTGAAAACCTCCCAAGTCACCGATCTACCCCATTGGGGCCTATCGTCTCTCCATTAGAAGTATCAAGTTTGGGCCACATCTTTGAGTTGGTAAGTGGCTAACTCGGCCTTCACACTAGTAGTAAACCCCATAGCATAAAGAATCTTGTTGATTTCATGAATAAGCTCTTGGTGTTGTTCTTCAACATTGTACCCATAGAAAGTAGGAGGATTCAGTCTATTAAAATCCCTCAAAAGGGAAGCCATGGTGCCAACATGTTGATTTGTTTAGTGTATAACCTCTCTATTAGCCTGTGATGTTGTGACTTGGATTGAGTTGTTGAGGCTTGTTCTTCCATAGTAATGGCTTGGTACATTTGGAAAAGGGCAGCCTTTATGTAACCATCCGTCAAAGAAGAAGGACCTACCGGGGCTAGGTCATGATTAGCATCCTCTTCGAGAGAAGAGACTTAATCACCACAAGAAGGAACTCACGCATTGGCAATCTCTTCCTCAAGTCTACGTGCCGAGTTTATTTGAGTATTCATTGCCTATAATAACAATGAAAGAATTATATTATAAAGGAACATAGAGTACAAGACTCTCGAGGAACAACATTGAATTTCCAAGAAAGTTAGAGTTTTCTAAGCATCATATATTTTCCTATTCATACGTGTGAAGCGCTTTACAATAATAAGTAAGAATCTACATACAAGTTCTTGAGAGATAAATCGACTCTAAAAATATTCAACCTCATGCTTTGATGCCATGTATGTAACATCGGCGCGCACCCCATAGACGTAACCGGCGTCGACGTCCTTTTTGAGTACTAAGATTATCCTCTTAGCTTACATCATTACATTCAACTTTTCATTACTTCTATATTGAGGTTTAAACACACCTCTACATACACATAATATATATTTATATCGAGTATACATAAAACTTTTGTATAAGAAGATTACATTGTCTTCTACTATTATTCCACATAGATATATAAGATACTTTACATAGTCTCAAATGGACGTCTCATCTCAAAACTATCAAATAAGAGTATAACAATTTGGGCCTGACTTATACATCGACGTAATGTATCCACATATAGGCTATACAATTTATACTCCAATAAAAAGGAAACATTATAAGAGTCATTAAACTAAAACAACTTCATAATATTGATATTAGCGTTGCCCTCGGAATGTGAGGACCTACCCAACTTGGATGATTGAGAATTCCAAGTCTTCATTCAAGTCGTCTCAAAAGCCTTCAACGTTCGAAAATTAAAATGTTGGGGAAAAGGGAAAAAAATGGGGTTAGCACATCAGATGTACTGAGAATGAGACCATATGAACATATAATATAAAATCATGCTATAAAGGGACATTCATTAAAATATTCAATTTTTCATTTGGAAAGCTTTATGCCCATTCTAGAACTAATAAAAGTTATTAATGCATATTTATTAAGTCAATACCATTAGTATACACGACTAAACAACCCTAAGTCTAATCATGTCACATCAATATCAACATACTAGAACCTTTAACAAAATACAACTCTATCATCAAGTCATAATATCACAAGCATAAATAAGAGTTCCTTACATTGTACAATAGCAAGACCATTACTCATGATCCTCATTTAGTCCACTTGTGCAATAAATAAGCAAAGCCCCATAACCTTACTTAATCAAGTCAACCTTGCAAGAACTATACCTCAAGGAAAATTAGTGCAAGGCATAGGTTGAGTCACATACCCCTACCTAGACTAAGTCAAACCTTTTAAGTCACCTTAGTTTGTTTGTAATTCATTACTTCCTTTTAATTTATGGAACACTTGCCTTCGCCAACATATATCACAAGATCTAAGTGTGGAATCCGGTGTTGTAAAATCTTACACCGATGGAAGGTTGTCTACTGGCCAAAGAAAAACAAAACTTCAACGTAGCTTTCTAGGTGGATGCACTAGCTTGTCTTCCTATGTGGGCAACATAGTTCAAGAACTAAGAGATTGGTATGAATTCTGTATATGTTACTTGCCAATTGGAGCCTCATATCATGGGGATACATTAGATGAGTATCCCGTATAGGGGATTCAACACCTCATGTGTAACTATTGGGTGAATCTTCCTTAGGGAAAGTCCACACCTTCCATTGTCAAGTCACTTAGTGCAAAGCTAAGCCCCTTTTGAAATGTCTTTAATGTATTGATTAATCATCATTGCTTAATGTATGTCATAGGGTCTATCCCTCATATAATCATCATCATCATAGCTTAATAAGAATTTCATGAGTAAAATGTCCTTTCATTATAATTCATATATGTTAGGTTAGCACATTTAGATATTCACATCATGATAAGGAAAATTGTTTAGTTATCGCCATCCTTAAAAAATTTACACCTTATCCAAAACCTCACAAACCATATTTAAGACATTTCAATTCAATATCATACCAACTCTATCTATCCTAATACAAGATTATCCTCTTAGCTTACATCATTACATTCAACTTTTCATTACTTCTATATTGAGGTTTAAACATACCTCTACATACACATAATATATATTTATATCGAGTATACGTATAACTTTTGTATAAGAAGATTACATTGTCTTCTACTATTATTCCACATAGATATATAAGATACTTGACATAGTCTCAAATGGACGTCTCATCTCAAAACTATCTAATAAGAGTATAACAATTTGGGCCTGACTTATACATCCACGTAATGTATCCACATATAGGCTATACAATTTATACTCCGATAAAAAGGAAACATTATAAGAGTCATTAAACTAAAACAACTTCATAATATTGATATTAGCGTTGCCCTCTAAATGTGAGGACCTACCCAACTTGGATGATTGAGAATTCAAAGTCTTCATTCAAGTCGTCTCAAAAGCCTTCAACGTTCGGAAACTAAAATGTTGGGGGAAAAGGGAGAAAATGGGTTAGCACATCAGATGTACTGAGAATGAGACCATATGAACTTATAATATAAAATCATGCTAAAAGGGACATTCATTAAAACATTCTTTTTTCCAGTTGGACTTATAATATAAAATCATGCTAAAAGGGACATTCATTAAAACATTCTTTTTTCCAGTTGGAAAGCTTTATGCCCATTCAAGAACTAATACAAGTTATTAATGCATATTTATTAAGTCAATACCATTAGTATACACGACTAAACAACCCTAAGTCTAATCATGTCACATCAATATCAACATACTAGAACCTTTAACAAAATACAACTCTATCATCAAGTCATAATATCACAAGCATAAATAAGAGTTCCTTACATTGTATAATAGCAAGACCATTACTCATGATCCTCATTTAGTCCACTTGTGCAATAAATAAGCAAAGCCCCATAACCTTACTTAATCAAGTAAACCTTGCAAGAAATATAACCAATGTACAAACTTGACATACATATCATTAGGAGTACATAATATCATACTTTAGAAAAATAGACAAAATATATGTTCATAAGAGTAACCAACATCACATAGTGGGATTTACATTTAAGATCATCATACTATCATTATTTACATTTATAATCATATACATACATAAGAACAACCTCCTAAGGCTTCCCTCAAGGAAAATTAGTGCAAGGCATAGGTTGAGTCACATACCCCTACCTAGACTAAGTCAAACCTTTTAAGTCACCTTAGTTTGTTTGTAATTCATTACTTCCTTTTAGTTTAGGGAACACTTGCCTTAGCCAACATATATCACAAGATCTAACAGTGGAATCCGGTGTTGTAAAATCTTCCACCGATGAAAGGTGTTCTACTGGCCAAAGAAAAACAAAACATCAACGTAGCTTTCTAGGTGGATGCACTAGCTTGTCTTCCTATGTGGGCAACATAGTTCAAGAAGTAAGAGATTGGTATGAATTCTGTATATGTTACTTGCCAATTGGAGCCTCATATCATGGTAATACATTAGATGAGTATACTGTATAGGGGATTCAACACCTCATGTGTAACTATTGGGTGAATCTTCCTGAGGGAAAGTCCACACCTCCCATTGTCAAGTCACTTAGTGCAAAGCTAAGTCCCTTTTAAAATGTCTTTTATGTATTGATTAATCATCATTGCTTAATGTTGGTCATAGGGTCTATCCCTCGTATAATCATCATCATCATAGCTTAATAAGAATTTCATGAGTAAAATGTCCTTTGATTATAATTCATATATGTTAGGTTAGCACATTTAGATATTTACATCATGATAAGGAAAATTGTTAAGTTATCACCATCCTTATAAAATATACACCTTATCCAAAACCTCACAAACCATATTTAAGACATTTCAATTCAATATCATACCAACTCTATCAATCCTAACACAAGATTTCAATGTAACATCATCACTAAATCTCAACCACAACTGAAATAAAGAACAGGGTTCACAAAACATATAAAGTCTCTTCATAAGCCAACCTTAAGGTCTTACCATCAACCCTCATACTCAACCCCAAAATGGGTGTTATAGAACCATACCACTCATGATTAGAGTAATAACATTATAGGAATGTAATTCACAAACTAACCAAAATAATTGCAACAATAATGTACAATTCAATTTAGGATCAAAACCTAGGGTTAAGGGATAAAGAGTTCATCATTAATTCTTCAAGAACTAGGTCTACTGCCAACAATACATGTTCCTAGACAACCCATAGATTGAATAAGATAACTACAATAATCCACACCTTCGTAATTCCTCTTTAATTTACAAGTAAGAGCCAAGACTTGGGGAAATTGGGGAAAGAACATGATCTATTCACAATTCCCACAAGTTACATCAAGTACACAATAATTTATACTAGATTACTCATAGGCAATCATAATTCATCATAATCAATCATCACTTTCGACTTTAGAAAAACACAATTTGTAGAGAATAACCCTAAGAAGTTGAGTAAATGAAATTCATCTTTGAGAGGACCTCTTGGAGAAAAAAATCCCAAGAGTGAAAAAACCGTACCTTGGTGAAGCTTTATTCCTAGAAATTGAGTGAAAACCTTGTAGACTTAGTCTTCTTGCCCAAGCTTCTTTTTCTCCAATAGAAGATGAATGGAGAGAGGGAGAGTAGAAATAAGTGAGACCAATTTTGGTTTCAATTTGAGTGGGAATCAATGAAAATTAACTTCAAGTCAATATATAGTCCACCCCGAAAATACCCAACTTACCCCTCATTAAGTTGGACTTTCAAAATTTAAGTCCAACTTAACTTCATTGTGAGACCCCATCCACCTTCACCCCCTCTTCATAGACCGTGAAGATCTTGATGGGTCGTGGTGGTTGTCGTGAAGATAGAGGCAGTAGATACTTTAGTGGAGTTTCCTCCATTTCTCTCACCACGACAAAACCATGGAGCACCTTTCCTCCTTTAGTGAAGATGCACCACGACCCGTCATGTGTCTGGTGGTGCTCTTAGTAAGTAGCTTCCCAACTCCCTACCAAAGCCACCCACTTAGGCTAATGAATTTTAACAAACACCCTTGCCTTCAGTCAAGTCCACCACAAGTCATGAGGTGGCTCGTTGTGTATTGCACACTAGATAGGATACTTTGACATCTTCCCCCATGTCTAAGGACCCATCACGAGCTCCCCGCCTTGGCCGTGGTTGACACCACAATTCATGGTCACGCCCGTGAAGGGTGAGGCAGTAACTCCCTTCTTGGGCATCCTTGGCCACTTGTTTTTTGCTTGCGCTTGAAGGTTGACACTCCCCACTTGGCCTTGCTTCCTTAAACATCTATTTTAACACTAAGTTCTCCCTCATCATTTCACTAAGATTAAACCATCTACTGTTCTTACAAACCATCAAAGCACCACACTAATACATGTGATTAGTTCACATGACGTCATTGGTGTTCCTTGATGTTTTATATTCATTAAAATTGCCCTTAAGATAGCGTCTAAACATTTCTACACCTATGTTAGGCTCTAGAACACATCTTAGACTTCAGAAGTATTACATTATCCCCCCCTAAGGAGCATTCGTCCCCGAATGACACTAAAATCTTTTTGAAGGAAGGAATAGACTCAAGGCTAGCATCCCAACAAAAACAATACATAACAACTTGAGTTATAACATCAATCATGATATTTTTACACGTAGCAATTTAAAAGTTTGAATAACCACATGCAAGACTCAACATCACATATGAGGAATTTCCTTCTCACAATAACATGAGCTCAACATACCATATATGAGTCAATTATACCAAAACTTCACTTCCCAACATGATCAATATCATTTCATAAAAACTCACCATATCAAAATGTAAAACATAACTCAAAAAAAAAAGAATTGCAAATTTGTTAGTCAATATGCCCGAATTCATTGTAACTTCACTGTAACGACACCAAAATGTGCATTTTTGCAAAACTTCTTAAAAATCTATCTAAACTTTAAATTTAGTCATTATTTTCATTATATGAAAGATCAACGAACCTTCACTAGTTATGAAATGAGGATAACGGGACTTCAGGTCAGCTTTGGCCTCCAATGTTGCTCCCTCAACTAGGTGGTTTCTCCATAACAATTTTATGGAGGCCACGTTTTTGTTCCTCAACCTCTTCACTTGACGATCAATTATTTCATCTAGAACCTCCTCATTAGAGAGATTTTCTTGCACCCCAAGACCCTCAATAGGAAGAATAGACTCGGGATCACGGATTCACTTTTTAATCATAGAGACATGGAAAACTAGATAAACTAAGGATAGTTCACTCTGTAGCTTCAACTCATAGGCAACCTTGCCAGCTCTTTGCAAGATTTCACAGGGACCCGCATACTAAGGACTCAACTTCTCTTTATTGCCAAATCTAACCACCTTTACATATGTAAAAGTTTCAAGTACACTTTATCAACTTCTTCTAACTGTAAATCTGTTCTCCTATGTTCGGCATAAGACTTTTGCTGACTATAGGTTGTTCGTAACCGGTTCCTTATGATATGAACTATCTCCAAAGTCTTATAAATCAAATCAGGACTGAAAAATGAAGACTCACAAATTTCAAACCCCCCAATAGGAGATCTACACCTTCTAACCATACTAGGTTTGATAAGGAGCCATAGAGATTAATGAATGAAAAGTATTATAGGAGAACTCCACCAAAGGCAAATGCTCATCCCAATTTCCCTTAAAATTAATAATACCATCTCTAAGTATATCTTCAAGAGTTTGAGTAGTTCGCTACGCTTGACAATTTGTTTGATGATAAAAAGCGGTGCTTAACTTCACTTGAGTACCAAAACCCTTTTGAAAAAATTCTCCAAAATCTATATGTAAATTGAGCACCTCTAGCCGATATGAAGGACAAAGGAACACCATGAAGACTCACTATCTTGTCAAGATTTATTCTTGCATAATTTTCCGCCAAAAAAGTAAACTTAACGAGAATAAAGTGAGAGGATTTGGTAAATCTATCAACTACTACACATATAGAATCATATTGCATTCGTGTTCGAGGAAAACCTACAACAAAATCTATGTTGATATTTTCCCAATTTCAAGTAGGAGTTTGGATTTCTTGAAGTAGACCACTTGGATTTTGGTGATCAGCAATCACTTTTTGTTAGTTGGGACATATTGCAACAAACTCTAAGGTCATGGTACATCTTTGTAGAACCGAGATGAAAAGAGTAACGGGCTACATGAGCTTCCTCAAGGTTCCTACTCCCCAAGTAATCCACATTAGGCACACACAATCTATCTTGATATCTAAGAACCCCATACCCCCTTGGAATAGTGACTCATTCATATTACCAATAACCGATTCTTTCAATTCCATTCACAATGGAACAAGGTGTTTCTTAGACTTCACCTCAACCACCAAAAATGACTCGGAATACCACCATTTGGAGAACTTTCAATTCAAACCGTAAACGAGTCGACCTATGAACATTTTTCACTATGTTTCTCTTGGATTCTTCCACTTTGGACACACTTACCATGGACAACTAACTTAGAGCATCTAATACTACAGTAGCATTGCCGGAGTGAAAGAGAACATTCATATCTTAGTCTTTCAACAATTCTAACCATCTCTATTGTTGGAGATTCAACTTATTTTGAGTGAATAAATATTATTGAATACTTTTATAGTTCGCATACACATCAATATTAACCCCATAGAGATAATGCCTCCATATTTTCAAGGCAAATACCATGACCGCTTACTCAAGGTCATGAGTCCAATAATTTTTCTCTTAAACTTGAGTTGCCTAGAAGCATAGGTTATAACTTTGCCACGTTGCATAAGCAAACACCCTAACCTAACTCGGGATGCATCATCTTATACCACAACACCCTTCATATCCTATTGTAGAGTCAATATCGGAGCGGAAGTTAGCTTATCCTTTAACATTTGGAATCTCTTTTCACATGCATCCGACCACTCAAACTTCATATTCTATTGAGTCAAGGTTGTCAAGGGGGAAGTGATGGACGCAAATCCATCCACAAACCTCCAATAATTGCCCTCTAGACCCAATAAATTCCTAATGATAGTTGGACTCAATGGTCTAGACCAATTTGTCATTGCCTCAATTTTCCATGGATCTACCTCAACTCCCTCACAGGAGATGATATGACCTAAAAACGCTACCGACCTCAACCAAAACTTACATTTGCAATACATGGCAAACAATTGATGTTATTAAGCACTTGCACCACCACCCTAAAATGGTTCAAGTGTTCACCCTCATTTTTTGAATATACCGAGATGTGGTCAATGAAGACAATGACAAATGAATCTAGGAATGTTCAAAACATCCTATTCATTATTTCCATAAACACTGCCGAGGAATTAAGGAGACCAAAAGACATTACCCAGTACTCATAGTGACCATATCTTGTTCAAAATGTCGTCTTGGAAATATCTTCACCTCGTACTCTAAGTTTGTGATATCCCGATCTCAAGTCTATCTTGGAAAAGTAAGTCACACCCATCCGTTGATCAAATAAATCATTAATCAGAGGAAGAAGGTAATTTTTCTTGATTGTGACTTTATTGAGTTGATGGTAATCAATACATATTCTAAAGGACCTATTCTTTTTCTTCACAAACAATACTGGACCACCCCATGGAGAAATACTAGGCCGACTAAAGCCCTTTTCTAGTAAGTCTTTGATTTTATCCTTCAACTATTTCCATTAGGCCGGAGTCGTCCGATAAGGAGAAATTGCTATGGGATTTGTATCCGATAGCAATTGATACAAAAATCAATTTCCTGTTCGGGTGGAATACGAGAAGGTCATTAGGAAAGACCTCTGGAAATTCCCTTACTACGGGGACAGACTCAATGGGAGGAATTTTAGAGTCTAAATCTCTGACTCTTACTATATGGTATAAACACCTTTTAGATATCATCTTAAAAGAGTTAAAATTAAGAAATGATACGACATGTAGGAATAAAATTCCCCCCTTCCACTCTAAGATGGGTTCATTTGGAAAATTAAACTTCACCACCCTTGTTGTACAATCTATAGAGGCAAAGCAAGCATGCGACCAATCCATACCCAATATGATATCAAAATCAATCATGACAAATTCTACTAATTCAACATGCGTAACTCTATTGGGAAACATTATAGGACAATTTAAAAACACCCTTTTTGCAACAATTGACTCACCCACTGAGGTAGACACCATAAAAGGTTCATTCAAGATGTTGGGAAAAATGTCAAAATAGGAGTAACAAATGACAAGGTAGCACTGAGATCAAGTAAAGTATATACATCAATAGAAAAGACTTTCAACATACCAGTTACCACATCGGGAGAAGTCTCTTGCTCACCTCTATAGCAGAGAGCATAAAATCGATTCTTCTTTTTAACATCATGAGAACCACTTGCTTGAGTTTGACTACCACCTATGTATTGCCCCTTTAAATTTGGTCAATATCTAACTTTGTGCCCACTTTTAGCACAACTAAAGCAATTGCCCGTTTCAACTAACCATTAACCAAAGTGACCCTTTCCACACTCTGGACACAGGCTTATCATTAGGTGAGTTTCCACTCTTTCCCTTTTGGGACCTAAATTTAGGTACCTTATAATCATATGCCTTAGGGAACTTAGAGGCAACTAATTACAGAACCTCATCTTGAAATTAGGATTGTCTTTGATATCAAGCCTACCGTTTGAAGAACCACCATAAATAGATCTTACCCTCGTGGCATCTCTACTCTTTCTCTTAGATGTTGCCTCTTCCACTTGTTGAGCATGAACCATGATACAAGAAATTTTCTTCTTTTCATGTAGCATATCCAAATGAAGTTCCTCTTGCAATTCATCCAATACTCCCGACCCAAAGCTGCTCATTTCATTCCTAGTTTCGGAATTCAAACAAATAACATATTTTCACAATTTAGTGAATTGTACACTTATACCACCTTGATTAATGATGATGAACTCCACCACATTGTCTTCCCTCTTATCCATAGGAAAGAAACAATCAAGAGCCTTCTTTAAAACCTCCCAAGTCACTGGTCCACCCCTTAGAGGCCTATTGTCCCTCCATTGGACGTACCATGTTTTAGCCACATATCTCAGTTGCTAAGTGGATAACTCGACCTTCGCACTAGTATTCAACCCCATAGAATAAATAATCTTGTAGATTTCAACAATGAACTCTTGGGGGACTTCTTAAACCTTGGACCTAGAGAATGTAGGAGGAATTATTCTAGTTAAATCACTCAAACGGGAGGACATGGTGCCAACATGTTGGTTTGCTTGGGGTACAATATCCCTATTAGGTTGGGCCGTCATGGCTTGGGCTTGAGTAGTGGTGGCTTGTGCTTGCATAGTAATGCCATGAGTCATTTGGAAAAGGGCAGCCTTTATATCACCATCCGTCAAAGGAGGAAGATTGACCGGGGCTTGGTCAACTGTAGCATCATCTTCGAGAGGAGGGACTTGATCACCATGGGGAGAATCTCCCGCATTGGAAATCTCTTCCTCAAGTCTAAGTGTCGTGTTCCTTCAAATATTATTTGCATATAATCCATATTAAAGAATAATATAATAAAGACACATAAAGTACAAGACTTTCGAGGCCTGATATTTGATTTTCAAGAAAGTAAGATTTTTCTAAGCACCATATAGTTTCCTATTCATAATTGTGGCGTTCTTCACAATAATGAGTAAGACTCTATATAGAAATGGTTGAGAAACTCTAAATATATTTAAAATCATGCTCCGATACAAATTTTGTCACATCCAGGGAGCACCCCTTAGACGTAACCGATGTCGACGTCCTTTTTGAGGACTAAGATTAGCCTGTTAGCTTACATCATTACATTTATAGGTAAAAATGAAGAAATATTTAAAACATTTTATATTACTTTTATATTGAGGTTTACATATACCTCTATATAAACATAATATATATTCTATCGAGTATATACAGACCCTTCAAATAAGAAGATTACATAGTCTTCTACTTTTACTGCACATAGATATATATAATACTTAACATAGTCTCAAATGGACGTCTCATCTCATTAACATTTAATAATACTATAACAATTTGGGTATGACCCAAACATAAATGTAATAAAGCCAGATATTGGATAGACAATTTGATATCCAATAAAAAGGAAAGATTGTAAGAGTCTTTAAACTAAAACATCTCCATAAGATTGATATTAGCAATGCACTCAGAAAGTGAGGACCTACCCAACTTGGATGATGAAGAATTCCAAGTATTCCTTCAAGTCGTCTCAAAAGCCTTCAATGACCGAAAACTAAAATGTTGAGGAAAAAGGGAGGAAATGGTGTTACCACATCACATGTACTATGTATGAGACCATATGCACATATAATATAAAATCAGGATATAAAGGGACATTCATTAAAACATGCTATATTACATTTGGAAAACCTTATGTATATTGAAGTACCAATACAAGTCATTAATGCATACTTATCAAGTCAATACCATGTACTATACACGACTAAACAATCCTAAGTCTAATCAAGTCACATGCATAAATAAGGGTACCTCACATAATAACAAAACAAGACCATTACTCATGACCTTCATTTAGTCCACCTGTGCAATAAGTAAGCAAAACCCCGTAACCTTACTTAATCAAGTTAACCTTGCAAGAACTATAACCAATGTCCAAAATCCACATACATATCATTAAGAGTACATAATATCATACTTTAGAAATAGACACAAAATACATGTTCATAACTTCTCCCTCATCATATCACTAAGATTAAACCATCTACTCTTATTTCAAACAACAAAGCACCATACTAGTACATGTTACTAGTTTACAAGACGTCATGGGCCTTCCTTGATGTTTTTTACTCATTAAAATTGACATTAAAATAGTGTCTAAACCTTTTGACACGTATGTTAGTCTCTAGAACACATCTTAGACTTCCGAAGTATTACATTATTCCCCCCCCCCCCCTTAGGAACATTCTTTCCTGAATGACACTAAAATCTTTTGGAAGGAAACAATAGAGTCAAGACTAGAAGCCCAACAAACAACAGTACATAAAAACTTGATTTATAACATCAATCATGTTATTTTTACACGTAGCAAATTAAAAACATTAATTACCACATGTAAGACTCAAGATCACATCATGAGGAATTTCCTTCTCATAATAAGATGACCTCCACATACCATATATGAGTCAATTATTCTAAAACTAGACTTACCAACATGGTTAATATCATTTCATAAAAACTCAACATATCAAAACGCAAAACATAAGTCAAAACGAGATGAATTGCAAATTTTTAAGTCAGTATGCCTAATTTCATTGTAACTTCACTGTAATGACACCAAAATGCGCATTTTTGCAAAACTTCTCCAAAAATAATAGCAACTTTAAATTTAGTCATTATTTTCATTATAAGAAAGAGGAACTTACCTTCACTACTCAAAAGATGAGGATAATGAGAGTTCATGTCGGCTTCGGCCTTCCATATAACTCCCTCAAGTAGGTGGTTTCTCCATAACACTTTTATGGAGGCCACCTTTTTGTTCCTCAACCTCTTCACTTGATCAATGATCTTAACCGGAACCTTCTTATTAGAGGGGTTCTCTTTGAAACCAAGGCCCTTTATAGGAAGAATAGACTCGGGATCACCAACACACTACTTAAGCATAGAGATATGGAAAACCAGATGAACTGAGCATAGATCACCATGGAGCTTCAACTCATATGCAACCTTTCTAACCCATTGAAAGTTTAGGGTCCCACATAATGAGGAATCAACTTTTCTTTATTGCAAAATCTAACCAACCTTTTATATGCAAAATTTTAAAGTACACTTTATATACTTCTTTAAACTATAAATCTCTTCTCCTATGATCGGCATAAGACTTTTGCAGACTATAGGTTGTTCACAACAGGTTTCTTGTGATATGGACTTTCTCCAAAGTTTTATAAATCAAATAAGGACCGAAAAGAGAAGACTCACAAACTTCAAACCCCCCAATAGGAGATCTACACCTCCTACCGTATAAGGCTTCATAAGTATCCGTAGAGATGGATGAATGAAAACAATTTTTATAGGAGAACACCACAAAAGGCAAATGCTCATACAATTTCCCTTAAAATCAATGATACAATCTCTAAACATATCTTCAAGAGTGTGAATAGTTTGCTTCACTTGAACATCCGTTTGATGATGAAAAGCGGTGCTTGACTTCACTTCAGTACCCAAACCCTTTTGAAAAGATCTCCAAAATCTATATGTAAATTGAGCACCTATATCCGACATGATGGACAAAGCAGCCCGATGAAGACTCACTTTATTTTCAATATAGATCCTTGCATAATCTTCCATCCATAAATAGACTAACAAGAATAAAGTGAGTGGATTTTGTTAATATATCAACTACCACCCATATAGAGTAATATTGCATTCGAGTTCGAGGAAAACCTACTACAAAATCCATGTTGATATCTTCCCACTTTCGAGTAGGAGTTTGGATTTTTTGTAGTAGACCACTCGACTTTTGGTGCTCGGCCTTCACTTGTTGACAATTGTTACATGTTGCAACAAACTCTGCAATATCCTTTTTTAGACAAACCCCCAAAAATACTTCTCTAAGGTCATGGTACATCTTTGTAGAACCTAGATGAATAGTGCAACGGGCTCCATGAGCTTCTTCAAGGATCATACTTCTCAAGTCATCGACATTAGGCATACACAATCTACCTTGATATCTGAGAACCCAACCCCCTTGGGGGAATGACTCATTCATCTTACCAATAACCGATTCTTTCAACTCCATCAATAATGGATCAAGGTGTTGCATAAGCTTCACCTCAACCATTAAAGATGACTCGGAGTTATCATGTACCACCATACCACCATTTAAAGAACATTCAATTTCATCCTGAAACGAGCCAACTTATAAACATCTTTCAATAGGTTTCTTTCGGATTCTTCAACATAGGACACACTTCCCATGGACAACCAATTTAGAATATTTTATACAACACTAGCCTTAACGGGGTGATAGAGAACACTCATGTCATAGTCTTTCAACAACTATAACAATCTCTGTTGTCGGAGACTCTACTTCTTTTGAGTGAATACATATTGAAGACTTTTATGGTCCATATACACATCAACCTGAACCCCATAGAGATAATGCCTCCATATTTTCAAGTCAAATACCACGATCGCTAACTCAAGGTCATGAGTTGGATAATTCTTCTCTTAAACTTTGAGTTGCCCAGAAGCATAGGCTATAACTTTGCTATGTTGCATAACTAGGCCCCCCAACCCAACTTGGGATGCATCACATTATACCACAAAACCCTTCGTACCCTACAGTAAGGTCAATACCAGAGTGGAAGTACACCTATGCTTTAACATTTGGAAGCTCTTTTCACTTGTCTCCAACCACTCAAAATTCATATTCTTTTGAGTCAAGGTTATGACAGAGGAAGCAATGGACGCAAAACCATCCACAAACCTACGATAATAACCTGCTAGACCCAAAGAACTCCTAATTTCCGTTGGAGTCAAAGGTCTAGGCCAATTTTGCACCACCTCAGTTTTTCTAGGATCAACCTCAACTCCCTCACTAGAGATGATTTGACCAAGAAACGGTACCGACCTCAACTAAAACTCATATTTTCAATACAGGACAAAAAAATTGATGTTCTTTAAGAACTTGAAAAACCACACTCAAATGGTTCAAGTGTTCACCCTTATTTTTTTGAATATACAAAGTTTACGTCAATGAACACAATTACAAATTAATCTAGATAACATCGAAACATCCTATTCATTAGGTCCATAAATGCCAACAGGGAATTAGTGAGACCAGAAACATTACCAAGAACCCATAGTGACCATATCATGTCGAAATACCGCCTTAGGAATATTTTCACCTCTTACTCTAAGTTGGTGGTATCCTGATCTCAAGTAAATCTTGGAAACTTATGTCACACCTTCGAGTTGATCAAATAAATAATCAATCCCAGGGAGAGGGTACTTGTTCTTGATTTTGACTTTGTTGAGTTGATGGTAATCGATACACATTCTAAGGGACCCATTCTTCTTCTTCACAAATATCGTAGCACCCCATGAAGAAATTCTAGGCTGAATAAAGCCCTTTTCTAGTAAGTCTTTAAGTTTAGACTTCAACTCTTTCAATTTTGCCGGAGCCATCCGATAAGGAGAAATTGATATGGGATTTGTATCCGATATAAAATCGATACCTAAATCAATTTCCCATTCTTGAGGAATACCGAGAAGGTTAATAGAAAAGACCTTTAGAAATTCTCTCACTACAGGGACCAACTCAATAAAGAGGAATTTCAGAGTGTAGATCTCTAACTCTTACTATATGGTAAAACAAGAAATGATACGACCTCTAGGAATAGAATTTCCTTCCTTCAACTCTAAGATGGGCTCATTTGGAAAGTTAAAATTCACCACCCTTATTGTATAATCTATAGAGGCAAATCAAGCATGAAGACAATCCATACCCAATATGATATGAAAATAAAACATGTAAAGTTCTACTAATTAAACATAAGTAACTCTATTAGACAACATTATAGGACTATTTCAAAACACCCTTTTTTCAACTGCAGACTCACCCAATGAGATAGACACCATATAAGGTTCATTAAAGATGTGGGGAAAAAAGTCAAACTTTTTAACTACTAGAGGAGTAACAAATGACAAGGTAGCACTAGGACCAAGTAAAGCATATACATCAATAGAAAATACGGAAAAGGGCCTAAAATACCCTCTATGTATTGGAAATGGTACAAAATTACCCTCCATCCACCTATTGGCTCCATAATACCCTTCCGACCTACCTACTGGGTCCAAAATACCCTTGTCATCCACCTTTTAGTTCAAAATTGGCCACTTATTTAACGTTTGTATATTTAAACTATTAAAATATTTTTTTAAATACGTGGCTCTCAACTATTGTTATAATTTAACTTATTAGTACAATTTATAAATCAATCCACTACCCAACCATTACTAATTAAACCCACCAAATTAATAAACCCGTCACATTATTAATGCAACAACAGAAAAGCTACTGCCAACTGAATGTTTTTAAAAAATTGAGGCAAAAATATCAATAGAAGTAAATTATCATACATTGAAGTGGCTAAATAAAAATTACTGACAAATTTTAAAGTCTGACTATGTTCATCTTAATTATTCTTACGTCTCAATTATGTTATGTTACTTTATAGGTAACTTTTTTTCAAAATAATAAATTAAAGGTTTTAAAAAAATTGGTAAATATTTATAAAAGAATATTTTTAAAAAGTGCATGAATTAATTCGGGATATATTAATTCTTTACATTTAATCATAAATTTCTAATTCAATCTTGAAAGAGAATCCTATTGAAAGTGTCCTCTTAAATAAACGGCTCAACATAAATTTAATTGGAGCTTTGATTAAGATTCAAATAATTTTTAATGTCATTTTAAGGAATCTATAATTTCATCGTGTTTATTAGTGTTTATGACGATTTTGATATAATAGTTGGATTATTAATTGGGTGGGGTTTAGTTAGTAATGAGTAGGTAATGAGTTGGATTATAAATGATACAAATAAATTAAATTATAACCAATAGTTGAGCATCAAGTATTTTGAAAAAAATATTTAAATAGTTTAAATTTAAAATCATTAAATAAGTGGTAAATTTTGAACTCAAATGTGGATGACAAGGGTATTTTGGTGCCAATAGGTGGATGAAAAGGGCATTTTGGAGCCAATAGATGGATGAAGGGTAATTTTGTACCATTTTCAATAGTTTAAGGGTATTTTAGGCCCTTTTCCGTAGAAAATACTTTCATCATACTAGTCACCGTATCGAGAGAAGTCTCTTCCTCACCTCTATAGCGGAGAGCATAAAATCAATTCTTCTTTGGAATATCATGAGAACCACTTGATTGAGTTTAACTACCACCCTTTTCATGTCTTTTGAAATTTGGGAAATCTATAACTTTGATACCACTTTAACCTCAAGTAAAGCAATTGCTAATTCCAACTAAGCATTCACCAAAGTGACCCTTTCAACACTTTGGACACGTAGGATTCTCATTTAGGTGAGTTTTCACTCTTTCACTTTTGAGACCTAGGTTTATGCACCTTATAATCATGAACCTTAGGGAACTTAGAGTGAACTTGATTACAGAACCTCCTCTTGAACTTAGGTTTGTGTTGGATATCAAGCCTACCCTTTGAAGAACCACCATAAATACATCTTGCCCTCTTAGCATCTTTACTCATTCTCTTAGATCTTACCTCTTCCACTAGTTGAGCATGAAAAATGATACGAGAAATGGTCATATTTTCATGTAGCATATCCAAATGAAATTCCTCTTTAAATTCACTCGACACTCCTGTCACAAAGACAATTATTTCATTCCTAAGATCGGAAACCAAAGAAGGAGCAAAATTTGATGAATTTCAAAGTGTATTCAAGTACATTTATACCACCTTGATGATGGTTGATGAAACTCCATTACTTTGTCTTCCCTCTTCTCCCTAGGATAGAACCGATCAAGAAAAGCCTTCTTGAAAACCTCCAAAGTAAGCGGTCGACCCCTTAGAGGCCAATTGTCCCTCCATTGGACGTACCAAATTTGGGCCAGATCATTGAGTTTGTAAGTGTCTAACTTCGCTGCTCACTAATAGTCAACCCCATATAATAAATGATCTTGTAGATTTCATCAATGAACTCTTAGGAGTCTTCTTCAATCTTGGACCCAGAGAAAGTAGAAGGATTCATTATAGTAAAATCCCTCAAATGGGAGGCCATGGTGCAAACATGTTCGTTTGCTCGGGGTACAACCTCCTTATTAGCTTAAGTTGTCATTTCTTTGTCTTAAGTAGTGGAGGCTTGTTCTTGCATAGTAATAGCTTGGGCCATTTGGAAAAGGGCAGCCTTTGTATCACCATCCGTCAAAGGAGGACGATTGACTAGGGCTTGGCCATCATTAGCATACTTTTTTAGAGCAGGGACTTGATCATCACGGGGAGGAACTCCCCCATTGGCAATATCTTCCTCATGTCTTCATTCCACATTCCTTCGAGTATTCATTGTCTATAATCTTAATGAATGAATCAGATGATAAAAGCACATAGATTACAACTCTCGAGGCATGACATTGGATTTCCAAGAAAGTGAGAGTTTTCCTAAGCATAATATAGTTTCCTATTACTAAGTGTGGAACTCCTTACAATAATGAGTAAGAATCTATATAGACATGGTTGAGCGATTCTAAAGATATTCGACCTAAAGCTCTAATACCAAGTTTTTCATATTTAGGGAGCACCCCCTAGAAGTAATTAGCGTCAACGTCCCCATAGAGGACTAAGACTAATATCTTAGCTTACTTCATTACATTCATAGGTCAAAATGCGGAAAATTTAAAACTTTTCATTACATTTATATTGAGGTTTAGATAGACCTCTACATATACATAATATATATTAATAGCGAGTATACACAGATTCTTTGTATAAGAAGATTACATAGTCTTCTACTTTAGTTGCACATAGATATATAAGATACTTAACATAGTCTCAAAAAGACGTGTCATATCATAATCATCTAACAAAAGTATGACAATTTGGGTCTGGCCCATACATTAATGTAATAAAGCCACATATAGGCTATACAATTCGTACAATAATAAAAAGGAAAGAACATAAGAGTCTTTAAACTAAAACAACTTTGTATGATTGATATTGGCATTTTCCTCGGAAAGTGATGACCTACACAACCTGGATGATGGAGAATTCCAATATTTTCTTCAAGTCGTCTCAAAAGCCTTCAACGATCGGAACCTAAAATGCTGGGGAAAAAGGGAGATAATAGAGTTAGCATATCACATGTACTAAGTATGAGACCATATGAACATATATCAAATTATTCTTAAAAGTGACATTTTATTAAAACATGCTACTTTACATGTACTAAGTATGAGACCATATGCTGCTCATTGAAGAACCAATACTAGTCATTAATGCGCATTTATGAAGTCAATATCATTTAATATAAAAGACTAAACGACCCTAAGTCTAATCAAGTCACATGCATATCAACATACTTGAACCCATAATTAATACAACTCTATCATCGAGTCATAATATAACAAGCATAAATAAAAGTTCCTCACATTATAACAAGGCAATGCCATTACTCATGACCCTCATTAAGTCAATTTGTGCAATAAATAAGAAAAGTTACATAATCTTACTTAATCAATTCAACCTTTCAAGAACCATAATCAATGTCCAAACTCCACATACATATCATTAAGTGTACACAATATTATACTTTAGCAATAGAGACCAAATACATGTTCATAAGAGTAACTAACATCACATATTGTCATTTACATGTAAGATCAGCATGTTATCATCATTTTACATTTATAAGCATATACATATATAAGACAACTTTCTATTGCTTCCGTTCAAGGCAAACTAGTGCAAGGCATAGGTAGAACCCGATACCCCTACCTAGGCAAAGTAAAACCTCACAAGTCACCTTATTTGGTTGAACTTCATTACTTTCTTTCGGTTTTGGGAACACTTTCCCTAAACCTCATAGACCACCAGATCTAAGTGTGGAATCTGGTGTTGTAAAACCTTGGACCGATGGAAGGTGGTCTACCGGCCAAAGTAAAACCAAACATAAACATAGCTTTCTAGGTGGATCCACTAGCTAGTCTTCTTATGGGGGAAACATAGTTCAAGCACTAATAGATAGGTATGAACTCTTTACATGTCACTTGGAAATTGGAGCCTCATATAATGGGAATCCATAAGATGAGTATCCCTCATATGGGAGTCTATACCTCATTGGGAACTATTGGGTAAATATTCCTATATGGAAAGTCAACACCTTTGATTGTCAAGTTCACTCGGTGCTAAGCTATGTCTCCTTTTAAATGTGTTTGATATATTTATTAATCATCATTGCTTAATGTAGGTCATAGGGTCTATCCCTTGTATAATCATTTTCATCATAACTCAATAAGAATTGCATGAGTACAATCTTTTCATTACATTTCATATAGGTGAGGTTAGCACATTTACATATTCACATCATGATAAGGCACATTGTTAAGTTATCACTATCCATATAACATTTACACCTTAGCCAACACCTCACTAACCATATTCATGATATTTCAATCAAACATCATACCAACCCTCTCAATACTAATAAAAGATATACTTCAATATAACATCATCACTCAATTTCAAGTAACCACAATTGAAATAAAGAATAGGGATAACAAGACTTACCAAGTCTCTTTCATAAGCCAACCTGAAGGTCTTACCATCAAGTCTCATACTCAACCAAACAATGGGTGTTATATCAACATACCACTCATGATTAGCATAATAACATCATAGTATAATAATTCACACACTAACCAAAACAATTGCAACAATAATGTACAATTCAATTCAAGATCATAACCTAGGGTTAAGGGGAAAAGGGTTCATCATGAATTCTTCAAGAACTAGATTTAATCCGATAAATAAAATTCCCTAGGCATACCATTAATTGAATAAGATGACTAAAATAATCAACATATCTATAATTCCACTTTAATTTTGATGTAAGAGACAAGACTTCAGAAAATTGGTAAAAGAACATGATCTATTCAAAATTAACATCAATTACACAATAATCTATACTAGATTAGTCATGGGCAATCATAATTCAACTTAATCAATCATCACTTTTGACTTTAGAAGAAAACTCGTTGCCGAGAAAAACCCTAAGATTTGAGTAATTGAAATTCATTTTGAGAGGACCTTTTGGCGAAGGGAATCCCAACAGTAAAGAACCCATACCTTGTTGAAGCTTATTCCCGAAAATTGAGTAAAAACCTTTTACACTTTTTTTACCACCCTAAGCTTCATGTTCTTCAATTGAGGATGAATGGAGATAGAGAAAGTAGAGAGAAGTTAGAGCAATTTGTGTTTCAATCTGGATTTGTGTTTTTGGAGTGGGAATTACTGAAAATTTACCTAAATTCTATATATAGTCCACCCCCAAAATAACCAAATGTAACCACCCCTTTCATAGGCGAAATTTTCAAATGCATGTTATCACCTTCTTCAAACTCAAAATCACTTTTCCTGTGATCGGCATACGACTTTTGCCGACTATAGGCTATTTGCAATAAGTTCCTGATAAATCAAATCTAGACCAAGAATTGAAGACTCACAAACTTCAAACCACCCAATAGGATACATACACATTCTACCATAGAAAGCTTCATAAGGAGCCATGGATATGGATGAATGGAAACTATTATTATAAGCAAACTCCATTAAAGGCACATGCTTATACCAATTTCCCTTTAAATCAATGACACAATCTCTAAGTATTTCCTCAAGGTTTTGAATAGTACACTCTACTTGACCATCCGTTAGGGGATGAAAATCGGTGCTTAACTTACCCAACCCTAATTGGAATGACACCCTTGTATGATATGATGGATAACAGAATACAATGGCGACACACAATCTCATCTGTGAAGATCTTTGAATAATCCTTCGACGAATAAGTAGACTTGAAGGGAAAAAACAAGCAGTTTTGGTAGACCTATTCACAGCCACCCTATGGAGTCATATTGATTTTGTGTCCGAGGAAAACCTATAAAAAAATCAATTTTGATGTCTTCCTACTTCCAAGTAGGAATTTGGATATCTTGAAGTAAACCACCCGACTTTTGATGTTCAGCCTTCACTTGTTGGCAATTTGACAATTTGCAGAAAACTCCGCTATGTCCTTCTTCAAGCCTTTCCACCAAAACACTTCCCTAAGTTCATTGTACATTTTTGTTGAACCCGGATGAATGGAGTAACGGTACCGATGAGCTTCCTCAAGAATCCGGTTCCTCAATCCATCTACATTGGGAACACACAACCTTCCTTGATACCTCAAGGTGCCATCCCCCCCATGGATAATGACTCATTAATCTTGACAGGAACCGATTCCTTCAATGATTTATCAAGGTGTTGTTTGGACTTCACCTCAACCACTAAAGTGACTCGGAGTTACGACGGACCATAAAACCACCATTCGGAGAATCTTCTAATCTTACACAAAATCTAGCTAAGTTATGAACATATTCACTAGGCCTTTCTTGGATTCGTCTACAGGAGACAAAATACCCATGGTCATACGACTTAGAGCATACGCAATCACATTAGCCTTGCTGGGGTGATAGAGAACACTCATATAGTAATCCTTCAATAATTCCAACCACATTCTTTTTCGGAGATTCAGCTCTTTTTGAGTAAACACATTGTGAAGACTCTTGTGGTTGGTATGCACATCAACATGAACACCATATAAGTAATGCCTTCATATTTTTAAGAAAAATACAACGGCCGCTAACTCAAGATTATGAGTTGGATAGTTCCTCTCATGCACCTTAAGTTGTCTAGAAGCATAGGCTACTACTTTCCCATGTTGCATGAGAACAACCCTAAACCCACTCGGGATGCATCACAATACACAACGAAGCCCTTTATTCCCTCAGGTAAAGTCAACACTGAAGCATAAGTAAGCCTATATTTTAATATTTTAAAGCTTCTCTCACATGCCTCCGACCACTCAAATTTCTCTTTTTTGGGTAAAAGTAGTGAATCAAGTTTCAATGGATGCAAAAGGATCCACACACCTCCGATAATAACCGTCTAAACCCAAGAAACTTCTAATGTCGGTTGGATTCAATGGTCTAGAACAATTTCTCACCGCCTCGGTTTTCCTTGGATCAACCTCAACTTCCTCACTAGAGATGATATGACTAAGAAACGCCACCGACCTCAACCCAAACTCACATTTTCTATACTTTGCAAATAATTAGTTCTTCTTAAGCACTTGTAACACGACCCTAAAAGGGTCCATATGGTCACCCTCAGTTTTTGAATATACCAAGATATCGTCAATGAAGACAATGACAAAATAATCTAGGTAACGTCGAAACACCATATTCATGAGATCCATAAATTCTGCTGGGGCATTAGTGAGACCAAAGGACATTACTAAGAACTCATAGTGACCATATCTAGTCCGAAATGCCTTTTTTATGTATATCCTCACTTCACACCCTAAGTAGTTGATACCCCGATCTCAAGCCAATCTAAGAAAATTAACTTTCCCCTTGGAGTTGGTCAAACAAGTCGTCAATCTGAGGGAGAGGGTACTTATTCTCAATAGTGACCTTATTGAGTTGGCGATAAATGATGCACATTCTAAGGGACTCGTCCTTCTTATTCATAAACAAAACTGGAGCACCCATTGGAGAAATACTAGGTCTAATGAAGCCCTTGTCTAGTAGATCATTGAATTGACCCTTCAACTCTTTCAATTCGACCGAATCCATAAGAGAAGGAGGAATTGATATGGGATTTGTATCCTTCCCTCACTATGGGGACCGTCTCAATGGGGGGAATTTTGGAGTTCAAATCTTGGAATCTTACTATATGGTATAAGCACCCCTTAGAGATCATCTATAAAGCTTTCAAACAAGAAAACATATGACCTCTAGGAATAGTTTTACCGCCTTCCACTATAAAATGGACACCACCCTCGTTCTACAATCTATAGAGGCACATGAAGCATTCCCAAAATAAAGCGTATCAAGTTCTACTAGTTCAACATAAGTAACTCTATTAGGAAAAATTATAGGACAATTACAAAACACCCTTTTTGCAACAACCGACTCACACCAGTGTAGACACCATAAAAGGTTCATTCAAGATATCGGGCATATTGTAAAATTTATAAGCTACTAGGGGATTAACAAATGACAAAATAGCACCGGGATTAACTAAAGCATATACATCAATAGAGAAGACTTTAAACATACCCGTCACCACATTGGGAGAAGTCTCTTGCTCACATTTAGAGCCGAGAGCATAAAAGTGATTCTTCTTTGGAGCATCATTGGAACCACTTGCTTGTACAATCTCCTTGTCTTGCCCCTTCACAGTTGGGCCATCTCAAACTTTGTTCCCACTTTTACCCAACCAAAACATTTATACGTTCCTTTAAGGCAATCACCATAATGCTTCTTGCCACACTTCCACGTTTGTCTTCTTAGTTGGCGAACTGGTGCTCCCTTCTTTAAAGGCTTAGGGTTAGACACCCTATCATCACGAGCCTTAGAGAACATGGTAGGAACCTGACTGGGAAACTTTGTCTTGAACTTAGGCCATTATTGGATATCAAGCCTACCTTTAAAGAACCACCATCAAAAGATCTTGCCCTCTTGTCATCTCTACTCTTTCTCTTAGACATTGACTCTTCAACTTGTTGAGCATGAACCATAAGATGAAAAATATTCATATTCTCATGTAGCGTAGACGAGCGACATCGCTCTTGCAAGTCAACCGAAACACCCATCACAAAGTAGCTCATTTCATCCATAGGATTGGAAACCAAAGAAGGAGCATACTTTTAAAATTTAGTGAATTTCATATAGTATTCAAGTACACTCACACCTCCTTGGTAAAGGTTGATGAACCCCACCACTTTGGCTTCCCTCTATTCCCTAGGAAAGAACAAATTAAGGAAAACCTTCTTGAAGATCTCCCAAGTCACTGGTCCACCTCTTAAAGGCCTATTATCCCTCCATTGGACGTGCCAAACTTGTCCCACATGCTTGATTTGATAAGTGGGTAACTTAGCCTTCTCACTAGTAGTCAACCCCATAGCATAAAGGATCTTGTAGATTTCATCAATGAACTCATATGGGTCATCTTCAACATTGGACCCGTACAAAGTAGGAGGATTTATTCTAGTGAAATCTCTCAAATGAGAGGCCATGGTGCCAACTTGTTGGTTTTTTTGGGGTACAACCTCCCGATTATTTTGGGCCATCATGGATTTTGCTTTGACAGTGACGGTTTGTGCTTGCGTAGTAATGGCTTGGGCCATTGGAGAAGGGCAACCCTTATGTCACCATCCGTCAAAGGAGGAGGATTGACCGAGGCTTGCTCATAACTAAATTCATTTTCAGGAGGAGGGACTTGATTACCATAAGGAGGAACTCTCGCATTGGAAATCTCTACTTTAAGTCTTCCTGTCTCGTTCTTTCGAGTACTCATTGCCTAATATCAGAATAATAGAATTAGATGCTAAAAGCACGTATAGTCAAACACTAGAGGCACGATATTGGATTTCCAAGGGAGTGAGAGTTTACCAAGCATCACATAGGTTCCTATACGTAAGTGTGGTTCGCTTCATAATTATGAGTAAGAATCAACATAGACGTGGTTGAGATAGACATTCACTCAAAGATATTAAATTGCATGCTCTGATACAAAGTTTATCATATCCGGGTAGCACCCCCTTGACACAATCAGCGTCATCGTCCTATTTGTGGACTAAGACTAGACTCTTAGCTTACATCATTACATTCATAGGTAAAAAGAATGCGAAAAACATTACAACATTTCATTACTTCAACATTGAGGTTTACGTAGACCTCTACATACACATAATATATTCATATCGAGTATGCATAGGCCTTCGTATAAGAATATTACACAATCTTTTACTTTAATGCACATAGATATATAAGATATAACATAGTCTCAAATGGATGTCTCATCTCATTACCATTTAACAAGAGTATAAAAATGTAGGCCTAGCACATACATCAAAGTAATAGAGCCACATATAGGCTATAAAGTTCGTACTGAAATGAAAAGGAAAAAACATAAGAAACTTAAAATTAAAATAAATTCATAAGCTTGATATTGGCAATTCCCTCAGAAAGTGAGGACCTACCCTACTTGGATGATTAATAAGTTCCAAGTCTTCTTCAATGTCATCTCAAAAGCTCTTCAACTATCGGAACCTAAAATGTTGGGGAAAAGGGAGAAAATGGGGTTAGTACCCCACTTGTACGAAGTATGAGACCATATGCATATATACTATCAAATCATGCTAAAAAGGACATTTAACTTATTCAAGGAGACATAGCAATCAATAATAAATATTCATTAAGTCAAAAGCATATACATCTAAAGATAAAAAATCCTAAATCTAGCCAATACAACATAGATACCACATAATTGAACACTTAGTCAAGACAACTCTATCATCAAGTTATAATAGAAACAAGCATAGACAAGAGTTAATGACAACATAACTAAAACAGACAATTACCCATGAACCCTCATTAAGTCAACTAGTGCAATGACTAAGTAAAGCCCTATAACCTTACTCCATCAAGTACACAAGACAAGAACCATGACTAATATCCAACTTCACATAGCACACTATTTAAGAGTACATATCATCATGTTCATAAGTGAAACGAACCATCACGTAGTATCATCAATGTGTAAGATCATCATATACATAACATGTACAGCTATAAGCATATTCATATATAAGAACATCCTACTAAGACTTCCCTCAAGGTTAACTAGTTCAATGTTTAGGTAGAGTCCCACACCCCTACCTAGAAGCTAAACCCTCTAGGTTCTCTTAGTTAGAATTCATTCCATTAGATCATTTTATATTTTTTGAAACATGTTGACTTAACCAATATAGATGACATGATCTAACGTGGAATCGGGTGTAATGGAACCTTACACCAAAGGAAGGCGGGCTACTTACCAAGGTAGTACCAAAACATGAGCATACCAACTACATGGATCCACTAGCTACTATTCTTATGGGGGCAACATAGTTCAAGAACTAGGAGATATAGTTGGTACCCTTTTATGATACATACATTATATTATCCAATCTAAAGAGTACATTAGTGATCCTACCTACCAAATGTGGGAAGGGATACTCCTCACTCTAGTTCACTCGGTTCTAAGCTAGTGTCCCTTCTGAAATGTCTTTATTGCCTTTATTAATCATCATAAATTAATGTAGGTCATAGGGTATATAAATTGTATTATAATCATAAATATAGATTAATAAGAATTGCATGAATATTTTCCTTCCATTACAATTCATATATCTGAGGTTAGCACGTTTACATAGTCATTCATGATAAGACACGCTGGTAGTTTTCACTATCCTTATAGCATTACATCTTAGATAACACCTCACAAAACCATAGTTAAGACATTTAAATTCAAAATCATACCAATCATGTCAACCCTAATATAAGGTATACTTCAATACATCATCATCACTTAATCACAAGTAACCACAATTGAAGGAAAGAATAGGGATCACAAGACTTACCAAGTCTCCTACATAATACATCTTCAAAGTTTTACCATCAACCCTTTAGTCACACCAATAAAAGTTTAATATCATCACACAACAATAACCAACATGATAACAAGACCAATTGGATCACTACATCCCAATTTATCACTAATGCATAGCTTAAGATAAGAGACTTAGGTAAAATTCATAATATACTTCATAACCTAGATCACTAACTCAAGAACTAGCATAATTTGACTACAATTAATGTTAATATATTAATAATATTTAAAGTAAAATCATCTAGTAATAATTCAACCAATAACCATGTCAATTGAACAAACATAACACAATTTATATTAAGATCACAACCTAGGGTAAAGGGGAATATGGCATCTTCTACAAACTAGACAAATCCATCAACAAATAACATAATTTAGTTATAATACATGTTAATTTATTCATAATATTCAAAATAAATCATAGAAAAACAATTCACAAAATCATTTTCGAGATTGGAAGAGAACACTTAAATTACATACTTTTAAAACCAATTTGATGGAACCATTTGTTGAAAGAAGTCCCAAAGGTGTCAGGAATCTCATACCTTAATATTTAATGATGATTTATGGATAAAACTTGGTGATTTAAGCCCTAGAACCCACCTTGACCTTGTGTTCTAAGGATTTCTTCAACTAGAGAGAGAAAGCGGAGAAAAGGAAGAGAGTTTTGAGTTTGGGAATTATGAGAGCTTAAGTTAGTCTAATTAGGTTAAGGTATTTATATAGGTTGTTAATTAACTTAATTATATCTTCCCTAACCCTTAATTAACCTCCAAAATAAGCCAACTAATTAAATGAATTAATTAAAAACATGCAGCAAACCATCCCCTCACAGACGAGACCACGATCGACGAATCGTGTGTCCATCGACGGGAATTGTTCACCTCAGTGCTGAACATCTGTCGATGAGTTCAACGTATTTTTAAAACAGTCCCTTGGTGAAATATCATAAGTGTCCATCGACGGAGACAATCGACGCCCCATCGATTGGAACATGGTTCATTGATTGAACTCATTTGTGCACACTGCCTTGGGCAGTCTTCGACCCAAATGCAAGGGTCCTCTTCAAGGGCCCTTGGTTTGTTCTAGGGGAGTATTGCCCAGACGTTTCGACCATGAACTAAATCTAATATGTGTTAGACACACTTCCATAAATTTTTATCATTTTCTGACTCCTAAAACTTAGTCAAATAGGCTTAGGCACGTTAGTATGTGATTGCACTAGTTTCCAAACATCATGGATGTTCCTTGATATTAAGTTTTCTGGACTTCCTAAATGACTTATATAAATTAAAATAGACCATAAAAGAGTTTCTAAACCTTTTGACACCTATATTAGGATCTAGACAAATCTTTTTGAAGTGTACACTACGCCCAATATCTCTATTCACTAGAGCCTTCATGGCTCGGGCTAGGGTATAGAGAGCCTATCTATTTTCCTCATTAGTCATGTTCGGGGGAACAACAGGAACCTCATCCCCTTCACCCACTATAGGGACTTTCTGACCTTGAGGAAATTGAATACCTTGTGGAGCTTGTCCATGTTGGATAACTTGTTCACCTCGGGGAGGAACTCCCTCAATCACATCCTTATCAACTCTCCTTAGTGGTACTTATTGTATTTATATATTAAACACACAAGAGAAGAGATTAGGAAAGCACACTCATAACTTTTAACTCTACGGCACGACACAAGAGTAATGAAGATGGGAAACTCTATCATCCTATAGCCTCTCTCGTATATGTGTCGCAACTTACACAGATGAACAAGACTCTACTAGATGTGACGTTAATGAGACTTCAGATTCGTAAAGACTACTACATAACCTTATGCTCTTATACAAAGCTTGTCACAACCCGGGAGCACCCCACAAGTCGTAACACGGTGTATTTGACCTCTCGGAATTGTATACTAACCCTTATATATATATTAAAGTAGTGCAGAATTAAGACTTTTCACAATGATAGTTCAAATCTCATTTATAAAAAACATAGGAAGTGCTAAATCTCTTTGTATCCATCTTAGACATATTAATATCTTGTGTCATAATCGATAGATCAATGAAATAAAAATACTAAAGTATACTACAACATCTTTTAAAAGAAAAGCTAAACATATCCACGTCCCCGAATCATGTGAGGACATACAAAGACTTGCTTAGGAGAATGATATTTCAAGTTTCCAAAACTCCTCTCAATTTCCACCAACACCTTTGGAGATAAAACAACATATGAAATTACTATATTGACTGCACTAAGTAGGGTGACATGCAATAAAACCATGTTAAAACGGACATTTAGCAATAACATGCTCTTTTATGCTCGTTAGAAGAAAACCTCATAAAAAAAGTATAAAAACCACTCTCACATCAAAAATCGCATATAAGACACAGTCCATGTAATCCACAATATAGTATTAACAACTCTCCAAACCATATAAGCATATAACCCACCTACCAAAGGTTATCATAAGACTTACTTAAGTAAGACAAGAAGAGTCTAGGCATACACCCTCTTCAAGCACACCAAAATAATCCTTAAGACTACCTAAGACAATATAATTACCTTTTCATTACTCAGACTCTCTACCTAATGTTACTCTAAGACTCATTTAAGTAACACATGAAGAGACCGCCCATACATCCTCTATAAGCCTACCTAAGTAATCCTCAAAGCTACCCTAAGAAGGGATACTGTTATTCAACGTACATTAATTCAGTCATAATCATTCATTTAGTCAATTAATATATAATTAATCATTTAGAGGACTTCACATAATGTTCTTGGAAAAGATCTAGAGAAACTACATCCTAGCATCTTCAAAGTCTACTCGTGCCATGTCTAGATAGCGTACCTATCACTACCTAAAAGTTTTAGAATTTCTGCAACACTATTATGCCTCCCACATGATGAGAATATGCATTAACCGACAAAGACCATACTATCTAGGCATGGAATCCGAAGTCTACCTACTCTGATGGATGGTGTTCTACTTGCCAAGGGTAGAACTAGGACACATCTATTGTAGGCACATAGTTAAGGAATATCAAGGGTTTCATTGTACTCTAATCTCAACTTAAGTAGAATCACTACCACAATCATATTCCCTAGGTGATAGGCTTAGTTTTCATAGAGTAAGTTCAATCACAATAAGGCATATGAAAAGGAAACACTTCTAGGCTTACCAAAACATAATACATCTACAAAAGATGGGTACTCTAGGGCTGCCAGTCAATGGTTAAAAAGTATAACTCAATTAATTTCTTAGAGATTGTTTCATGCTGTTCCAGCCTACCTATCGCTAAGTCCATCACTCACGCAAGAAGGATACCATTATGGTTTTTAAATTACAAGACATCATAACCTGCTTTCTATATTGATGTTTTCAAATTATTCACCCTTTTTACATGTTCAAGGTCGTTTTCTAGTTACACTTATAAGGGTACCATCTTAAGTCTACCGATCCTAGACTTTAACTTAAGATTTATTCATATGCATTCAAGAACAAAGTTCCTTAAGCCTACTAAGTCAAAATGTTCGTATTCATATACTTAGCATGTATCAAGTAGAGAGACATAGTCTACAATTAAAGACACACACATGATCATCATATCAGATATTCAAAAACATTCAAGTAACATTTAGTAACAACCAGGTCTATCTAGCAAGATACACTAGCAACACGAATAGAGACATCACCCTAGTCTATCGTGATTACACACGACCAAATAACAAAATTATACTTTAACCTCACACACACACACATATATATATACATATAATCATCCTCCACCTTGATCACCTATATAAGTTATAACATGATAACCGCAGAATTCACATAATAATGCCGACAAGGCCATGTTCATAGCAATTATACCACATAAACACCGCCACCATAAGTTGATCATACCAATAAACACAATTCAATATCAATTCTATACAACATAGAATAATTAGGTCTGCTCACCATATTTCCATCATCGACATCACCATTCCTTAGACTTTTCAACAAACACACTTTACAAATGTTCTTACCCATATCCATACACACCATTTTAAACCAACATTCAAACCATACAAATAATGCAACAATATACAATATTAATATCATCAAATTATGGCAGCCTGTATACAATTCTATCATGATCTGTATATAATTGAATATCCCAATGCAATCTACACAAGAATTAACTTCTATCAAGTCAAGATAAATTCACCCAAATTGGAGCAAAAAATAGGGAATCAGCAAATGTTTCGGGTCATAGAGATATTGATCTAAAAACATTCAATAAACATCAATTCTATCATAAATAATTGATTCTAATCATTTTATATAAGAAACCATGGCTTGAATTCAAACCACAAGAATTCATGTTTTTTTAACATCTTTGAAACTATTTGAACTTGACTCGTTGAAAGAAAGAGGATGAAACTATGAAACACCATAGTTTGGTTGAATAAAATCGAATGAAATTTGGAGAATAAATCACTTCAAAATTCACCTTACAGATTGAGCTTGAGTTTGGCCTCCAATGGAGGTTTGAGAGAATTTTGAAGCGCTGAGGATTTTCGATTTATGATTTCTTATTGGGTATTGTGGTGTTAACTTGGCAAATGAGTTAAATAAACATAAAAACCTTTTCTAACAGATACTCCAACATTAAGTGGACCTTTTTATACAAGTTAAACTCCACTTTAATTTTTGGAATTATCGTAGGGAAACAAGTCCGCGATGCAGAATCGTTCCCACAAGATTTTAGAATATAAATTTTGAGATAGTGAATTACGTGTCCTGGAACATGACGTGGAACTAAAAATGTTTCTTTCTGAACTAAGTGCCTTACGCGGACTAGTTCCACCAATGTATATTTGCTGCTGCTTTGGGCAGCCTTCTAGCCCAAGGTTGGGTCCTCCTCAAGGACCCTTTGGGCGGTCCTTGGGGAGTTTTACCCGGATATTTTTACCCTAAAAACGTTTCTCTAGATGTTAGGAACTTCTCCTATCAATTTGAACTCCAATTAACACGTAAAACATGAAAAGGTACACTATAGAACACAGGCACGTTTGAAGGCTAACTTTCAAATCTTGGACTTTCCACTTTCAAACTCTTCAAATATCAATACATTGACTTCTAACACTATAATTAATCATTTATAGACCTTATAAACTAATAATCACATGTTAGGTTCTAGTTTCACCTAATTCATTTTGGGGTTTTACATACTACTTTTGTACGGCCCGTCAAACCTCTTACAGTTTGTCAATAGGTTTTGTAGATACCAATACTAGTGCCATAATTAAAAAATTTCTTTCTCATTGAACTTTCAAATTTTTGAGGTGTACAATATCAAACTCTAGCATATATAATATTAGTACATCTACCCAACTCTAAATACCCATAAACATCACGTAACAAGTATGATACACATGGGTTACTATAATAGAATTTCTAATTAGGGTACCAATATTCATCGAGTCAAGGATACCACGGTTAAGGTAATATTCGGACGTAAGTATAATAGATAAATATAAATAGTTGGAAATCAGACCAAATAAAATAGAAGTCATTCGGTCATAGACAAGAATAATACTTGTAATCACTGTGTTTGATGCCTCAACCTGTGTCTTGCTCAGAAAAGCGTAACACTAGCTCTATTATCATTACAGATAGTACCTCTACCACACGCTTCACCACTCCTCTATATACATTAAAATTTCATCATATTCTCTAATTACCTCATTGGCCATTATGTAGATATACTCTACGATTATAACCTCTACTTGTTGGGACTGCTACTCTAGTATATTGTCATACTTGAAACACTGTCTGCCACTGAGGGAATTCCTTCTTTATAATTCCATGATCACCATACTTGAAGCATATGTGGTAAAGTGAGGGCATGTTGGCTCATGCATAAAAGATCTTTAGCCACTTTGAGTTAGAGACTATTGTTGAACCCTAAATAACCACACGTAACAGTAGGCATATGTGACTGAATCGGATGAGCTGAATACACTTACTCACCAGAATCATTTGAATAATAACAATTGCCATTTACCTCATGCTTTGGTGTTTAAACTAATTTCTTGGCCTTTTGAACATGTCGAGCACCCTCGTTCACATAGTCAATAACCTCATTGAAACTTTTACTAGTTGAGGCCATGAGTACCAATAATACCTACAACATAGAATGTAAATTGTTGACAAACAAGTGGTCCTTTTCTCTTTAATGTTCACAAGTTGTGTAACATAGCTCACCAAGGCATGAAAGTTAGCCTCATAGGTAGAAAACAACATCCTTCCTTTTTCAAGGGCCATAACTTGTTCATCCTTCTTCCGATTTATAAAGGTACACAATACATACTTTTCTAAGAAACAATTATAAAAATGGGTCCATAAAACCTAAGGCAAAAATGATTATCAACATTCCACAAAAACCCTCCATTGTTCCCAAACTCAAACCATTCTACAACATAATCCCAATTTTATCTAACCTCTAAAATTAGTACATGAGAACTCAAAGGCTTCCACACTCTCAAATTTTTAGAACATTGGTGATTTTTTTTCAAGAACTTGGTCAGCATCTAACATATATTATAGTCATTATAGGCCCTAGAAATGGATACAAAAAAATATTAATGAGCGAGGCTCTATCCATATTAGGAAACTTAGTACATATAGGATGAGTAACATGAGCGTGTGTATTCTGCACAATATGAGTGGCTCTAGAACATGACAACCTTCTCAAGAAAGCCAGAAATTTTTTAACCACCTTAGAAAATATAGAAGGAAGACCTGCAACCCCAACTTGGGTCCTCGCCTATGACTCATTTATGCCCTTAGACCTCTTTCTCAACCTCTTATTTACCATTGTTCTTCGTGGGGGAGGGGGAGGATCTATTTACTTTGTCCAGTCCCTTTTTTAGTTCCCCCTGGTAGGTGTTTCTCTCTCTCAGCCCCTACCTCTGTCTTTGTCGCGTCTTTGAGTTGTTTGCTCAAAAATTGGAGTTATTGTCCTTACACTATTGTGTCTACTAGTAACCATTTTTAGAGGAAGTGTAAAGGGAGATATATCCCAATTTGGATCACCTAATACAATTTGTAATCAATCTATAACATTAAGGAACAAAGGAGTGATACTTTCCTAAGGACATTTAGCTTCTTGTAGAGAAGTATATACATCTCAAAACCATTTCATAACACTCTGTGAGACTCATTTTTGTACCAAAATATTAATGAACCTATTCTTATGATACGAACTTTTTTATGACCTTGACCCACTATGATAACCACCTACACAAACTTTCTTATGGCATTTGGAGAAATACGTCAACAGTAGCCGGGTGAGGAGTGATGAAAGAAAGATCAATATTTCTGTGTTGTATCTTTTAGATATGGACATGCTATAGTAGAGGCGCAATGATTTGCGATACGGAAGGCGACATGCACCATCAACACTTGAGAAAAAATCCGATAGGATTCAAAATAAGCCTTCTTTCATAACAATGTAATCAATGAGGTCAAGCACAAGTTTAGGGAATTGAAACAAACGACTAGAATTTGGATGTACGTGAAAAAGTTCACCACTTTTACGCTTCAAATTCCAAACCTCGCGGATGAACAAATATAGTTCCACTTTATGGAAAATTTTAAAAAATTGGCCAAGATGGAGTTTGAGCAGTACCAAGTAGACACCATAGATGAGGTCATCACATAAGCAAAAGATTTAACCGACTTCAAGCATGCCATGCATAAAAATACAAAGGAAATGGATTCAATAACTAATCATGCTAAATTTTTTGGAGATCATGGACGAGGCAAGGAGAAACAAGTACATCCTAAGCAACATGACTCCTACAAGGTTTAAGGCAAGTGTAACACTCCAAATGTTCAAAACATGGTCTAGAGCCACCCCTGATTAACCGAGATTTTAAACATTGCTAGTAAGTCTAATTTAATGTATTTCAACTAGTTAGCAAGTGTTAGATTCAAAAAATCAAGAAACGTCCAAGACGTCCAAGAACTAGTGCAGTTGAATTCGTAAAACGTCCTTAGGTTTCATGAAGGGTTTGTTGTGTTGTATTAAGTCTAAGGCTTGTAAAAATACTATAAATAGGTAAAATGAGGTATATAGGATCAAAAATTCCAGGTCCTACCACAAAGGATCACTCTAGGGGTCCATGGGGATGTCCAAACATTGGCCAATAAGCTGCCAAAAGGCAGCAGCCAATTGCACTAGGTTGAACCAGTCCACATCGCGGACTTGGTGCACCCATGACCAAAAATAAAGGCCCACGGTAAATACACTTATCCGACTCCACTTTCTCAAAAATTAGTTTTGGAAATTTTGTGGGAACAGCTCCGCGACGCAAACTTATTTCCCAACGAAAATCTAAAATTTAGAATTCAAGTTTGACTTATTAAAAGGTCAACATCAGTGAGGTGACTTTTGGGTATTTTATGGAGAGTTATATATTGATTTTAATTCAGTTTTCCTCAAATTTACCATTCAAATCAAATATCCAAATCAATATAAAAAATATCTCACTTCTCTCTACTAAACCTCCATTGAAGAAGCTTTGAAAATTGAAGAAGGAAACAAAATTCCCAAGTTTTCTACTCAAATTGGTAGCAAAAGTATTGGTTAATGTGTGCTTTTTTTTTCATTCTTGGAACTCCTTTCCCCAAGAGGCCCTTTCGAAGATATCTCTAAGCTTCCCCAAAGTAGGAATTTTCTTTATACATGGGTCTTCTTTGAAAAGCAAAATTGAGAATCATTGTGATTAATTCTGGTCAACTAGTGTTGTTTAAATATATATATATTAATGGTTTATTCTTATTATTCACTTAAGATTCCCATGGACCCATGTCTTTCCCCAATTTCATGAAAACATTGAATTGATTAATGAGTTGTGATGATGATTAACATGTGGATTCACTACATTGATTTTATGTAACTGCTTCTTGAATTGACTTTGTTTATGTATTGATTATGTATTCATGGTAGTGGAAGTATAAAGGTTCTTTAAAGGGGAAAATATGTATGTTTATTGGCTCTTCTTGTATTCAATTAGGAAGTATAAGTTATATAGATATGTAATGCTCCTATGTCTAATGTGTGGTTGTGATGTCGATGCTACATATTCCTTATTGTTAACCCAAACACAGTTGAAATAGCAATAAAGTATGTATGCATGTTATGATACGAATATTATATGATTGAAAGGAGTGCTAAAGATTATAGTAAAGCAATAAGTGAAAGAGTTACTCACTCGTATGGAATTTCTAAAGTGAAAGAATTGTTCTAATTTATGATGATCTATGAGCTTATATGATAAGATGTTTACATAGGGGTTTAGAAGAGACTAATTTGAACTTGTATGATGAAATAATATTATTAATAAAGGGAGTAGAAGTTTAGAACAAAAATGTCATGTAAATGAGATAGAGGTCTCACGTTCGAAAAGTTCGTCCTCCCACATGGGTTACTTAACGTCTAGAGTCTAAATTGCCAATATATGTGTTTTCTCATAAGATGTGAACCTCCACATCTAGAAAGTAAAGGTTTCTAGTAGAAATATCCTTGACCCTTAGCTATGTGCTCACACAGGACTATAGATTAGTGTATCCACTTAGATAACTATCTATGATAGGGTTACACCGTAGATAAGTGTTAACCCTCTCTTTTATGTGTAGGAGGAGAACACCAGGTTCCATGTACATCACATGGTCTTATGTTGTATATGGTACTTATTTACCTAATATAAAAAGTAAATTAACAAGTTAAGTATGTGAACTCCTATTAGGGTTGTCTTAAAGGTTACTACGTAGTGTTCGGGAGGGTATGTATTTCTCTTACACATTGAACATGTGGGACCCTAAGGGATGATCTTAGTAATGTGTTGTATGATTAAGTTTACTATATGCTATGTGTGTCAAGCTATATATATGACCTTTTGAATAAGGTATGTTACGATGAAATGTGAAGTTGTGATGTATGTATGAAATGGGTGGCTCAATGTGATAGTTAGCTTTAGATAGGGTTATGGGGTTTCATTCTTGGAATTGCACAGTAATTTTTTGAATTGCTTATATGATTGAGTTGACTTATGATGTTCCATTTATGTGCATATTGAGTTATTTGACACTACGCATGCTTTTGACTAAATTGTTCCTTTTGTAATGCATTGATGATTTTATGCATAGGAACCATACTTAGTACATGTAGTTTGTACTAACCCATATTTTTTCCCTTTTCCCCAAACATTATAGGTTCCAACCATTGAAGAACTTCTAAACCACTTTGCAAGAAGACATGGACATTCCTCAAGTTTTCGTAGGTTCTCCATGTACGAGGATAGTGCCTTTTAATCTACCCTAATATTAGTTTTATTATAGTCTAAAGACATTAATTTCCTTCCTATTGTTGAAAGATTGTTGTAAGCCCTATGTGGAAATTATGGATTTGCATAAGGGCTATTTACGAATGTTCTACTTCATTTTAGATAATTCAATATGAGAAAACGTATTAGACTAAATTCCAATGTTATTGGTTATGTTGTCTAAACGAGAAGCGTAAGTAAGCTTCATATAAGAGGAGTCTAAGTTAACTCTATATATGATATATGAAAGGTCTATGTACACCTCAATACGTAAAATGTTTTTAATTTTTTTGCATTTAAACCTATGATATGCTATGACGAATGCTAAGAGGCTTGTCTAAGACCTCTTCGAAGATGAATACGCCGGTTACATTTAGGGGTGATCCCCGGTCATGAAAAACATGGTATGAGAGCATGAGGTTTAAGTAATCTTAAGAGTGATATCTCACTAATCCACTTGTAAGTAGAGTCTTAATCATGGTTGTGAAGCGTTCCACACTTATGAATGAGCGGATATATGATGATTAGTGAGTTCTCGACTTCTTGGTAATCTTATGACGTGCCTCAAGAGTCTTGTCTCTATGTGTCCTTTCTACTATTCCCTCTCTTGTGTTTATAGACAATGAATACAACAAGGAACAACGTTCAAAGGGTTGAAAAGGAGAATGCTAATGAGGCGATTTCCCCTAAAGTTCCTCAAAACACTCAAGTTCCTATTGGATAAGAAACTATGTCTAATGTGGAGATAAAGGAGGCCATTCAAAGTTTTAATCAATCGAAGGATATTTATGCTTATTTTGATAATAAGATGTAAGTGAACCTTAATTCTTGCACCACCGCATCAAGAATAAGGGATTTTATAAGGATGAATCCTCTGACTTTCTTTGGCTCAAAGGTGGAGGAAGATCCACAAGGGTTCATAGATGAAGTATTCAAGATGGTGGATGCCATTGGTCTAAATTATCAAGAAAAGATGGAACTAGCAACCTATCAACTCAAAGATGTGGCTCAAGTATGGTATAAACAATGGAAGGATGAGAGGCCGGTTAGGGAAGGTAAGATCACTTGGAGAGCTTCCAAAACGACTTTTCTCTATAGGTTATTTCCTTTGGAACTAAGAGAGAAAAAGATAAAATAATTCTTAAATATTTTCCAACGGATTATGAGGGTGAAGGAGTATAGCCTCGAACTCATTCAACTCTTAACGTATGCTCCTACAATATTAGCAGATTCTAGGGCTTAGATGGAATTTGTTTGTGGGGGTGTCTGACCTTGTTGTTAATAAGTGTAGGTCATCTATGTTGATTCCTACCGTGGACATCTCTCATATAATGGTTCATGCTGAGCAAATTGAGGAACAACAACTTAAGCAAGTTGGTAGGGATTTGAAGAAAACAAAAGTGAAAGATGGAAACCCTTCCAAGACCACTTTTGAAGTGCAGGATAAGCCAAGGTTCAAGAAGAAATTTTCCAACCAAGGCCCTTTAAACATTCCAAGGGTCAACAAAGGTTAAGGTTATATGCCTAAGTCTCAAGAAGGTAGAGGTACTGGTCCCTATGTTGAGAAGTCTACTTGTGCTAAGTGTGGTAAAAAACATGAAGATAGATGTCAAATTCGCACAGGTAATTGCAATAATTGTGGTATGAGTGGTCACATGAAGAGAGATTTCCCTATGATGAAAGCTCAAGGAAGGGAAAATACTTAAGCACAGGTTAGTGCTCCTAATCCAAAATCTCCAAAGATAATCGCTTCTATGCACTTTTCTCTAGGGTTGATCAAGAGCATTCACTCCATGTTGTCACCATTATGTTACAAGTGTATTCTATAAATGTTTATGCTTTATAAGATCCTAGTACCACTTTATCTTTTTTAACAACCTTAGTAATGATAAAGTTTGATGCGTTACTCAATGTTTTACATCCTTTTTCGGTTGTTTCCCCTGGGTTACTTGGTGATTACTAAAATAGTTTGCAGGAATTGTCTCATAATGTTTCCCAATAGAATGATTTTGATTTATTTGGTTGAGCTTAATACGATTTATTTCAATGTAGTTTTTGGGATGGATTGGTTGGATGCTTGTTTTGCTTCCATAGATTGTAGAAAAAATGTAGTTAAGTTCAATTTCATAAATGAACTCGTCTTATAATGGAAGGGGGAAACTCAATCATAGAGGTCATATCGTTTTGTGTCTACAAGCCCATAAAATGATTTCTAAGGGGTGTCTATACGATGTAGTAAGGTTCATAGATCTAGACTCCAAAGTCCCTCTAATTGAGTCTGTCCCCGTAGTGAGGGAATATACAATAGGAAGTATTCCCCGATGACTTACCTGGATTTCCTCCAAAATGGGAAATTGATTTTGATATTGACTTATTGCAAGATACAAAACCCATCTCAATCCCACCTTACCGGATGTCCCTGGCATAATTAAAGGATCTAAAGCTTCAACTTAAGGATTTACTAGACAAAGGCTACATTCAACCTAGTATTTTTCCATGGGAATCTCCGAAATTGTTAGTGAAAAAGAAGGATGGTTCCCTTACAATGTACATTGATTACCGCCAATAAATAAGGTCACCATAAAAATCAAGTATCCTCTCCCTAGGATTGACGATTGGTTTGATCAACTTCAAGGGGCAAGCTACTTTTGTAAGATTGATTTGAGGTCGGGAAATCACCAACATAGGGTGAGGGGTAAAGACATTCCTAAATCAACTTTTTGAACTAGGTATGGTTATTATGAGCTGCTAGTTATGTCATTTGAATTAACAAATGCCCCAACAACTTTCATGGACCTAATGAATCGGATGTTTAGAGAGTACCTTGATTCGTTTGTAATTGTCTTCATTGATGATATCTTTGTGTATTCTAAGTGTGAGGTGAACGTATGGTCCATTTGAGTCCTATTTTTCAAGTCCTAAAGGAACATCAACTTTTTGCTTAGTATAGCAAGTGTGAATTTTGGTTGAGATCAGTAACTTTCCCTGGCCAAATTATTACACTTGCGGGTATAGAGGTTGATCCATGAATGATGGAAGCGTTTAGAAATTGGCCTTGACCTCTAACTTCCACCGTAATAAGAAGTTTCTTGAATTTAGATGGATAGTATAGAAGGTTTGTCGATGGGTTTGCCTCTATTGAATTTTCTTTGACAACATTAACCCAAAAGTGATTAAGTATGGGTGGTGGAAGTATTGTGAAAGAAGCTTCCAAGAGTTGAAAGATAAGCTTACCTCCGCTCCTAGTGTTGACCTTGCCGGAGGTTAACAAGGGTTTTGTGGTATAATATGATGCTTTCCGAGTGGGATTGGGTTGTGTGCTTATGCAACATGGGAAGGTAATATCATATGCCTCTAGGCAACTCAAGGTTCATGTGAAAAACTACCCAACTCATGATCTTGAATTGGCGGCTGTGGTGTTTGCCTTTAAAATATGGAGGCATTATCTCTATGGGCTAAATGTTGATGTATTTACCGACCATAAGAGTCTTCAATACATGTTTACTCAAAAGGATTTGAATCTTCGACAACGAAGATTGTTGGAATTATGTAAGGATTACGATATGAGTGTTCTCAACAAACCCGGTAAGGACAACATGGTTGCGGATGCTCTAAGTTTTATGACCATTGGTAGTGTGTTTCAAGAAGAAAAATCCATGTAAGACCTAGTGAAATATGCCCATGGGTTAGCTCAATTGAGTTTTCGTTTGGAAGATTCTCCAAATGGTGGATTTATGGTCCATCATAACTCTGAATTTTTTTTGGTATTTGAGGTGAATTCTAAGCGACATCTTGATCCATTACAGATGGAGTTGAAGGAATCGGTTCTTGGTAAGATTAATGAGTCATTTTCCAAAGGGGAGGATGGTGTGATTATATACCAAGGTAGTTTGTGTGTGTGGTATGTGGATGATTTGAGAAATATAATTTTGGAGGAAGCTCATGGTTCCCGATATTCAATACATCCGGGTGCCACAAAAATGTATCGTCATCTTCAAGACATCTATTGGTGGAATGGTTTAAAAAAGGACATAGCGGTGTTTGTGTCCAGGTGCCCTAATTTTCAACAAGTAAAGGCCGAGCAAGAAAAGTTAGGTGGTTTGACTCTTTTTTTCTTGGAAGTAGGAAGACATTAACATAGACTTCGTAGTGAGCTTGCCTCAGACACTAAGACAAAATGACTCAATGTGGGTTATTGTAAATAGGTTGACGAAATCCTCTCACTTTGTCCCCGTTAAGTACACTTTTTTGGCAAAAGCGTATGTTAGAATATTCATGAACAAAATTGTGAGTCTCCATGGGATTACATTTTCCATCATATCGAATAGGGGTACAAAATTCACTTTCCGATTTAGAAGATCTTTCAAAAATGGGTTGGGTACTCAAGTGAAGCTTCACACTGCTTTTCATCCTCAAACGGATGGTCAAGCGGAACATACCATTCAAACCCTATAATATTTGCTAAAATATTATGTGGTTGATTTCAAAGGGAATTGGGACGATCACCTACCGTTGATTGAGTTCTATTATAATAATTGTAACCATTCGATTATTATCATGTCTCCTTTTGAATAACTCTATGGTAGGAGATGTAGGGTTCTATTAGGGTGGTTTGAAGTTGGTGATTCTTAACTCTTTCGTCCCAAAATTGTGTATGAAGCTTTGGAGAAAGTTGATGTGATAAAGGATAGACTGAAAGCGGCCTATAATCAGCAAAAGTCTTATGCCGACAATAGAAGAAGATCCTTTGAATTTTAAGTGGGTGATAAGGTGTACTTGAAGATCTCACCTATAAAAGGGGTGATGAGATTTAGTAAGAAGGGTAAAGTTATTCCCTGGTATGTGGGTCTTTATAATATATTGCAACGGGTAGGAAAGGTTTCATATCAGTTGAAGTTATCTAGTGAACTAGTTGCGGTTCACCCGGTATTTCACGTCTCCATGCTTAATAAGTGTATTGGTGACCCTGCATCCATTCTCCTTATTGAAGGGTTGGGAGTGAATGAGGACCTCTCCTACGAAGAGGTTCCACTGCAAATCCTTGATCGACAAGTTAAGAAGTTGAGGAAAAAAGAGGTAGCCTCCGTACAATTTCTATGGAAAAACCACCTAGTTTTGGGAGAAACATGGGAGGCCGAGGCCAACATGAAGTCCCGCTACACTCATCTTTTTCCTAATTGAGGTTATTAATTCCTCTTAAAAATGAAGATAATGAATAATGTGAATTCAACTTGTTTTTTAAGCATGTATATATGTCGGTAAATGTTTATATAAAAATGATTTTTCATGAAAAGGCTTTTTGTGTTAACTTGAACTAATGTACATATGTTTTGCCTTATTGAATTTTTTTGTACTTTTATGTTGTCTTGAGACGAATAGAATGGTATCACTTTAATGTCAATTTTGAGCTCATGTTGATGTTGAGAAGGTAGGTCCTCATAATGTGTTATAAAATGTTGAGCTCTTATGTGTTGCGACATGAGTTGCTATGTGTAATGCCATGTTTGTATGTTTAATGGAGTTAAGTATTACTGTTATGAGTGGTGACTGATTATGATTTTTTTTTTGTTGGTTGGGAAACTAGCATTAAGTCTATCCTTCCCCTACAAAATATTTTAGTGTCATTCGGATACAAATGTTCCTAACGGAGGGGGGGGGGATAAAGTTACACTCCGAAAGTCCATGACTTTGTCTAGATCATCACATGATGAACTGAGACTTGAAACACTGTTCAGAAGTCTAAATTAATGTATTGAAAAGTATTAGAGTCAAAATGTTAAGCAACGTCCAAGACATCCGGAAACTAGTGCAATTGAAAAAGTAAACGTATGTAGGTTTCGTGAAGGTTTGGGTGTGTTGTATCAAGTTTAAAACTTTTAAAAATACTATAAATAGGTAAAATGAGGTACATAATATCAAAACTTCAAGGTTTGACCTCCCAATGACCACCCTAGGGGTCCATGGGGAGGATCCAACTTTGGCCAACAAGCTACCAAAAGGCAGCAGACAATTGAACTAAGTGTGAACCAGTCCGCGTTGCGGACTTGGTGCACACATGGACAAAAATAAAGGTACATGTCACATACATGTAGCGAACTCCACTTTCTTGAAAATTAATTTTGGAAATCTTTCTGGAACAGCTCTGCGACGCGAACTTGTTTCTCGACAAAAATATAAAATTTAGAATTCAAGTTTGATTTCATGAAAAGGTCAACTTAAGAGATGCACTTTTGGGTATTTTATGGGAGGTTGATATATTGATTCCGATTCAGTTTTTCCTCACAATTTCCCACCCAAATCAAAGCCTAAAATCGCTCACTTCTTTCTACTTTCTCTTTCTAATCAACCTCCATTGAAGAATCTTGAAACTTGAAGAAGGAGACTAAATTCCCAAGTTTTGTACTAAAATTGGTGGCTAAAGTCTTGGTTAATTTATGCTTTCTTTGACACTCTTGGCATACCTTTCCCCAAGAGGTCCTTTCAAAGATATTTCTAAGCTTCCCCAAACTAGGATTTTTCTCTACACATGGAAAAACAAGATTGAGAATCAATTGTGATGAATTCTGGTCAATTAGTGTTGTGTAAGTATATATTAACGGTTAATTCTTATTATTCACTAAATATTCCCATGGACCCATATTTTCCCCCAATTTTATGAAAACTTGATTTGATATGATGAGTTGTGAAGATGATGAACATGTGAATTAACTACATTGATGTTAATTATGTAATTTTTTCTTGAATTTACGGTGTTTATGTATTGATTATGTATTCATGTAGTAGAAGTATGAAGGTTCTTGAAAGGATAAAAGAGGTATAGGTTGATTGGTTAAGAGATTGTTGAAAGCCCTATGTGGCAAATATGGATTTGGATAAGGTCTTTTCCCGAATGCTCTACTTCATTTAAGGTGGTTCAATGTGAGAGAAAGTATTATACTAAATTCCTATGTATTGGTTATGTTGCCTAAATGAGAAGCCTAAGTAAGCTTCATTTGCGAGGAGTCTAAGTAAACTTCATATATGACATGTGAGAGGTCTATGAACACCTCAATACATAAATAAGTTTTTTATTTTTCTGCATTTTAACCTATGATATATTATTATGAATTCTAAGAGGCTTGTCTAAGACATTTCCGAGGATTAATACAACAGTTACGTCTAGGGGGTGCTCCTTGGTTGTGACAACAAGCAGTTCAGGTGACAGAACTACAGAGATAGAAAGGTGTGGACCACCAAAGGATATGGTTGCTACATATGTAGTGGAGCACATGATCATGACAGGTGAGATAAGAAGAAGAATCTTCATTCTATCTCACGCGAGTTGATATAGAATGTTATGCAACAAATAATACAAGATACAGGCTCACCACAACTAGGCATGGTGGGGACTATGCGGGGCTATATCCAAGAAAATGGAGAAACCACAACAATTAAGCATGCAGTATGTTGACATCACCGGTCAATCAATGACCAGCTCGTACCTTAGTAGACTTCAGGCCAAAGCTAACATCACGACCAAGATGGCGGCATCAAGGTTAGGGATTATTTACAATTTGAAAAACACAACTCTCAAGATGGTCAATGCACCACCGACTCTTATATGTGGAATTGTCGAATGAGTGAGAATCACGTTAGGGAAGTAGAAATGTAAGCCAACTTTAGTGTTACTCTTTAAAATATCTTTGACATCCTTATTAGGCAAGTGTTCTTACAAAAGTATCATATGATGATCGATACCTACCTCCAACAACTCATTTTCATGGAGAGGGAAGCTTTATGCATTGTATCTCTACTCAAGGTGCCAAAGAAAGAAGCACATGCTAACTGTCGACCATGCAAAATCGTGAAGGGCCTAAATAAGGGGGAGCCAACATTTATAGTCAAAATTGGAAGTTCAAGAAAACACAGTGGTGTTAAGGATCCATTTCCACCGATTGTTAAGAAGGTTCTTAAAGAGAAGAAGGACGTGATTCCACACAAGTTGCAGGAGATGTTACCTCGGTTACACCTAAAAAAATCCAATGACTTAAGCTAGCTCTTTGAGTGAAAGTTAATAAATTAAAAGTTTCAAAATTATGTTTCAATGCCTAACCTAACATAAGTAACTTAGTTTGGGAGTGTTAGTGCATAAATATTAAGAAACGATCATGACATCCGAAAACTAGTAAAATAGATCTAGTGTGTCCTTAGGTCTTGTATGGGGTTTGAAGAGTCGTATGAGGACTAAATCTTGTTAAAATACTCTTAATACATATTAATACGTGTGTAGGATCAAAAAGTCCAGGTAAGACTCCTCAAGGACCACCATAAGGGACCTTGAGTAGAACCCAAACAATTGACCCAAAAGATGTCAGAAAACAGCACCTATTAACAAGCACCATTGACGGACAATCAATAAATTGATAAGGCTTCAATAGCCTCCGAAGTACAAAAATTAGAATATTGGAGCTTGTCTCCATTTGAAAATTCTCTGACACAAACCACAGACAGCCAGGATTGGGCTTAAATGGGTTGATGACCCATCAATGCTAGGGGTGGTTTTGGTGTATACAAACATGTGCAAGACACGGCCAAGCCAAGGGTGGTTGGGTAAATTCCACCCTTAGGCATTCAAATGAAGTGGCGGATATAATTTATTAGTTTAGGTATATTAAAGTATTTTAAGGCATAAAACAAGTCTTATAGATTATAACTCCGAAATCCCAAAAGCTCTTACTTATCTCTAGATTCTCTTACCACACTAAGACTCTATTGAAGAAGAAGGTCAAAGATTCAAATAAATCTCAATAAAAAATCTTTAATCCTTAATGATTTAGAAGGTATGGTAACTCATCACTCTTTGGACTCCTTCCCCAAGACGATTGTTCAAATTGGTTTTCAATGTTCTTCCAAACTTCTAGATTTTACTTAATTTCGTGGGTCACTTTTAACCTTGAATTATTTGGTATATATTTGATTATTAATGTTATATTATCAATTAATATGAATTATTTGATGTATTATCTTAGGTTTTTGACCTAATTCCTTAAAGAGCGATGAATATCCCTCTTCTCTTAACCATAACTCTTGAACTTATTAATGATTCGAGGTGATGTAGTTGAGTATGTTATTGTATAACTGACAATTATATAATGATGATCATTTATTTTAAGGATAAATATTATGAATTTGAGATGAATTCTAAACAGGGTATCTTGGAGGCCATTGGTAACAACATCAAGGTCATGAACATGCTATTGTAATTTTGTTGGTTTATCTTTGATAATGTTGGTTAATTGAAGTATAAATTATGAACTTAAAATTTATGATAATGATATCAATATGATGGTTGTAATATGATTATAGGTGTGATACTATGAGGGGTTGAATGTAAGATGTTTGTAATATGATGGTAGGTTTAATATTATAAGGGGTTGAAGGTAATTCCCATGTACATCTTATGAATATATTATGACCTAATTTTCTCACATGATATTGGGTTTTTGATAGAATGGATTTTCTCATCATAAACCTATGAACTATGAACATGTCATATGAGAAGTTAAACTCCTAATACTAAGTTATAAATTAAAGTTGAGGAAGACATACAGACACTTCAATAAGGGAATTTAGCTTAGCACCGAGTGAACTTGATAATGAGAGGTGTTCCTACATAAAGGAAGACGGATTCACCCGATGTTCTCATGAGGTGCAAATTAAATTCGAATTAGTGTAAAGACAGTTTCTAGTAACAACTTCTTAGTTCCTTTACTATGTCCCCCCATAAAAATCTTAGCTATTTGATCCATCTAGATGCTATACGAATGTTTATGTCTTACCTTGGCAAGTTAGACACCCTCTTTTTGCTGTGAGGGGATTACACCGGATTCCACACATGGTTTATTTCGGTTGTGACGATGTTTGCCGAATGTTAAAATTAATGAATAAATGAAAGAAGATGAATACTAACAAGGACTAAATAAGAGGCTTCACTTAGTATAGGTAAGGGTATGGGACTTTACCTTTACATTGCACAAGTAGACCTTGAGGGGAATTCAAGGGTGAGTTCTCTATATATATAACCATACGTAGTTCGAAAAGTATTTTTGAGAATGTCTTCACCCCTAACCCTAATTTGGTGATTTCCCGAACTCAAATCAAACTTCCAAAAGTAGCTTTCCACTTGGAGTTTATCAAACCAATCGTCAATCATAGGCAGAGGATACTTGTTCTTTATATATATATATATATGTGTTATGAATCAAATGCATGATGTTTGTATCATATGATATGCATGATGTTGGTCTCATATGATATATGATGTTGATTTCACTTTATATACATGTTTTTGGTCTAAATTAGTATACATTGTATTGACTATACTTTTTATGATGATGTATGAGTTGAAAAACAATGCTTTGGATCTCCTTGTTATTTTACTTTGTTTATGTGGGGTTATGGGGCTTCATATACATATATATATATATATATATATATATATATATATATATATATGAAGCCCCATAACCCCACATAAACCAAGTAAAATAACAAAGAGATCCAAAGCATTGTATATATATATATATATATATATATTGCACAAGTAGACTTATATTGGCTTTATGAATAAGGTCGTGTGATGTATTGATAAGGTGGACTTTAAAATATGAAATGTTAACTATGGCTCTATTGTCATGTTACTCTTGAATATATATATATCTGGTTGTGGTGATACGGACTTGTATATTGTTCTTGGAATATGCATGAAGGCTTTAAAATGAATATAGAATTCTTATAACAAATTGTCCCTTTGTTCATGTTTTCAAATGTCTTAATTGGATGTGTTTCTGTCCATAGTTCACGTAGTTTGTACTAACCCATATCCGTTATATTTTCTACTTAAATGTAGGTTCGGGACATTGAAGTGATTCAACAACATTTTCTCAAGAAGCTTGGATTGTTTCCCAAGTTGTTGAGTCGTCAAGTCCGAGGACAAAACCTTGTGATTCTACCTTTAGTTTTTTTGCTTATATTGAAAGACATTGTTCCACTTCTTCTATTTCAAGGAGTATGACGTATTAATTTTATAAGACTCTTAATGATGTAAGCGATAAGTCTCAATTTTCATACTCTAATAACTAGATTTCAATGTGAGACAAGTTTGTTTTCTTTTTAGATATATGAAAATAAGTTGAACTTCTAATAATTTTTTTTTAATTTTCCGCTTTTATTCTATCTAATATGCAATGAAGAATTCTAAGGTCTTGTCTAAGAACTCTTTGAGGTCAACGACGCCGATTACGACTAGGGTCTACTCTCATTCGTGACAGATTTAGGATCATAGCATGATGTTGAATAATATTAGCAATGATATCATACAAAACCACGTCTTGTTCATAGATGTGAAGCGCGCCACACTTATGAATGAGAGGCTATGTGATGCTTAGAAAATTATCACTTTCTTTAGTATTCTTAAGTCATGTGTAAAGATTCTTATCTCTATGCGTAATTTTCTTCAAATCCTTTTCTAGTGGATATAGGATATAACTACAAGAAGCGCAGACACAAGGAGGGTTGAAGAGGAGGTTGCAAATGCGTGAGTTCCTACACAAAACAACCAAGCTCCTCCTAAAGACAAAATTTCTATAGGTGTCCAAGCTACTATCAATCCTCCAGTCATGACGGATGAGGAAATAAGGGTAGCTTTACTAACTTAACTCAAATAATGGCTACTTAAGATCAAGCCGCTACTACTCAAGCTCTAGCTATGACTGACCAAGCAAATCGGGAAGTTACACCCCGTGTGAATCAAAATGCTAGTACCATGGCTTCATGTTCGAGGGACATCACAAGGATTACGTAAACGAAGATCCTTGAGATTTTCTAGATAAGGTTTATAAGTTCATTTATTCTATGAGGGTGATTACAAATGAGGAGGCGACTAGCCTCTTATCAACTCAAGGATATGCCTCAAACATGGTACACTCAATTGAAGGACAATAGGGCTTTGAGAGCGGATCCCATAAGTTGGGAGATCCATAGGATTGCATTTATAAATAGGTTCTTCCCAAGGAAAACAGAGAAGCAAAGGTGGAAGAATTCATTAACATTCGTCAAAAAGATATGAGTGTTCAACAATACTCTTTGAAATTAACTCAATTTTCTAAATATTCCTCTTCTTTGGTACCTAATCCGAGCGATGAAATGAGTCTCTTTGTGATGGGTGTGTCCGATTAAATTTTTGAAGAGTTTCGTGCGACAATGCTTCAAAATTACATGGAGTTATAAGGTTTGATGGTTCATGCTCAACAAATTGAGGATAGTAGGATTAAGAAGAAAAATATGGATGCCAAGAGGGAAAGGCCCTATGATAGAGGTACTTCTAAGGGTAAACATGAAATCTAAGACAAACCAAAGTTTAAGTAGAGATTCTCCAACAAAGTTCCTTCTAATTTCTCAAATTCCAACAAGGATAGGGAGTATAACCCTAAGCCTCAAGGATGAAATGGTAAAGGTTCACAACGTGAGAAACCCAATTGTGTCCAATGTGGAAAGAGGCATATGGGTAAATGTATAGAGGTATTAGATAATTGTTTTAGTTGTGGAAATAGTGTCCATATGGTTTAAGACTATCTATGGACATGTCTCACAGAAGGGAGATTAACAAAACACAAGCTAGTGGTCTTAATTATAATGCTCCTTGTCACGACATGAGTCTAGACTCCAGACGAGACCGGCGTTGTTGACATCTCAGAGGTCGCAGACAAGCCTACATATGTCATCGTTACTTCATCTAGGTTAATTTTAGCGAAAATTTTAAACTTTTTGTTACTTAACATTCATATAAGAAATTCTACTTAAACTCATTAACTTTCATAATCAACCATCTAATATTAGCATCATTAAATGAAAAAAATAGTTCCATACTACATTAAGTGTATACTTGCAAAAATGGCACCAATACAATGTCTGAAATAAGATGAGAAGAAACACTAGTGGCACATAATCCACTAACTCAAACCTATATCTAACCTAGAATATAATGGGCAAGCGTCCTCGAAAGCATGAGGGGCTACCAACTCCGGATGAATGCTCCACGTCCGGATAGCTTCAACATCGTAACGTAAGCTCTAGTGTCCGCCTGTGCCTGCACCTAAATTCTTAGAGTTGTATGGGATTAGTACACACTTGTACTAAGTATGGGTGTATTCAAGCACACACCAAGGACATGTATGATTAAGAAGAGCTCTCTGCTTACGATATGAACTATGGAAAGTCAAGTCAGTGGACTTGCAAAATTTGGATTAGGAAAGTCAGTGGACTTGGCAAATTTTGATTAGAAAAGTCAGAGGACTTGCAAAATTTAGATTAGGAAAGTCAATGGACTTGCCAAATTTTGAATAGGATGGTCATTCTATGAGAGTAACATACATCATCATACTTCTCATTTTACAAGCAGCGCATAACATATTGACCATATCATATGACGTAGTTCATATCATTCTTTCATATGCCATGAGACCTTAGAATCATGGACTTGACATTATAACTTCCCAAAATAAGGACTCAACATATGGGACCTCGACAAGGGAGCCTTCTTTAACAAACACAGAGTATGCTTCATTCATTCATACGTACTTGATTTTCATTCTTTAATATACTAGTGCAGCCACCAGTCATACCTAGGATGTTGTTTAAGACTCTCATCGGGTTTGTTGTGCAATTACCAAGAATAACCTAGCGTTATTACTTAATTATAGATGGCCTCTTCATTATCCTATCCTAATACCATTGGTATAGTCAAGACAGGAGTTGTAGTCAATCTAATTTTCAATTCTGCAAAGCTTTTCTCACAATCCTCTGACCATTGAAACTTGACCATCTTTTGAGTCAACCTAGTCAATGGTGAGACTATCGATGAAAATACTTCCATGAACCTTCTGTAATAACTAGCTATACCTTATAAACTTCTGATATTTGTAGCAGAGGTAGGCCAGGGCCATTGTTTCATTGCTTCTATCTTCTTTGAATCCACTCGGATCCCTTCGCTAGATACAATGTGAACAAGGAAAGCAATGGATTGCAATCAGAACTCACATTATCTAAACCTAGCAAATAACTGGCACTCTTTGAGAGTCTATAGAACCATTCTCAAATGACTCGCATTTCCTTCCTCATTCCTCGAGTAAATGAGGATATCATCAATAAAGACAATAACGAACAAGTACAAGTACTGTGTGAACACTCTATTCATCAAATTTATGAAAGCTACAGGAGCATTGGTTAATAAAAATTACATAACTACAAATTGATAATGACCATATTGAGTTCTGAATGTTATTTTTGGAATGTCAGTATCTCTGACTCTGAGTTGATGATAACCCGATCTAAGGTCTATTTTTGAGAAATGGCTAGAACCCTGATGTTTTTCAAACAAGTCATCAATTCTGTGGATAGGATACGTATTCTTGATTGTGACCTTTTTCAAATGTCTATAGTCAATACACATTCTGAGAGAACCATATTTCTTCTTTACGAACAACTCTAGTGCACCCCATGGAGAAATACTAGGTCTGATGAAACCCTTATCTAGAAGGCCTTTAAACTGCCTTTTCAATTCCTTAAACTCTACTGGATCCATTTTGTAAGGAGGAATATAAATAGGCTAGGTATCTGGAAGGAGATCAATTCCAAAGTTGATTTCCCTTTATGAAGGAACTTCAGGTTGATCTTCTAGAAACACTTCTGGAAACTCACTGACTAACGGAACTGACTCAAGAGTTGGGGTTTGAGAGCTTGAATCCTTAACCCTAACAATATGATATAGATAACCTTAGACATCATCTTTCTGTCATTAAAGTAAGAAATTAATTGACTCATAGACGCTAAGCTACTACCCTTCAATTCTAAGATTGATTTTTTTAGAAACTCAAAAACGAACAATCCTAGTTCTACAATCGACCAAGGCATAACATAAAAATGTAACCAATCCATACCTAGAATGACATTGAAGTCTACCATTTTTAACTCTAGAAGATTTGTTTATTTGACTTTTGGAGAGACTCTGGCAAGGAAAATTTCTGTATACTTGTCTAGTTATAACCAGTCACCGGCTGGAGCAAAGACTAAGAAAGTTTTCGAGAGAGTTTCTGGACTGAAAGTGAATTGCACTGCTATGTAAGGAGTGAAAAAAGAAAGATTAGTCCCTGGATCTAACAACGCATAAACATCAATGTCAAAGATCTGTAACGTACTAGTGACTACATCAGGAGAACCTTTCTGATCATGGTGAGCCTGACGAGCATACAAGTTCTGACCCTGACCGCCACCTGTACCTGATGAGTAACCCTGTGGAGTGGGGCAACTTGATGGTGATGATGAAGCTATAGACCGAGCTCTACCATCTCCACCTCCTTGACCTTGTCTAGAAGGACAATCCCTCAACCAGGGACCAGACTAACTACACCCAAAGCATCCTTCTTTTCTTGCTAGACACTCACCCGGATGGTTCTTACCACACTTAGGGAAAGTGGGGAAAATCTTGGTGCCTGAAACACTTCCCTGAGACATAGAGCCTGGTGGTCTAACCTTCTGGTGATACCTGTTCTTGGATTATGGAACACTAGCTGATGAGGGGTTGGATCTGAAAACTTCGGCTGACTTTGCGAGCGATTTCGACCACTCGATTTCTACGGAGAATAGTCATAGTTCCCAGTCCTAGACTTCTTATTCTCCTTGAACTGTTCCCTCAGCGTATAACCCTCAACCTGTTGAGCATGAGTCATAAACCTAACGATGGTCATATCTCCCAGTAAAATAGCATTTCTGCACTCTGTTGTCACCAAATATGACACTTCATACAAAAACTTATTCATTTGGGCCCTAGTGGTTAAACTTAAGTCCATACTCTTGGACTTTCATGTTACACTGCCTTAAGTTCATGAAAATTCCTGGGCTTTTGATTCTCTCATCTATATTGGGAAAAGCCTGTCTAGAAAGGTCTCAACAAAGAACTCTCATGTAATATGAGCTGCATTTGCACCCTAATTCTCCTTCTACTCATTGTACCAGATATGAGCCACATCTTTCAGATTGTATGATGCCAACTCAACCCAATCATTCCAAGTAACCTGCATCACCTCAAATATCTTGTTGATCTCGTCAATGATATTTAGAGGATCCTCACTAGTATGTGATCCAAAGAACTCAAGCAGATTCATCCTAACTAAGTCACGGACCCTAGATGCTGCTGATCTACCATTTACATTCACAGGAACTTGAAACCGCTGATTGTTCTTGTTGGCGGCACTCTGAGCCAACAACTAAATGACACTTCGAATTCAGCATTAGAGACTTTCTAATGTGGGACTAGAGGGGCTGTGTTCGCATTCCATGCATTCGCACTCCTGGTGTTCACATTCATGGTGTTTTCTCTACGAGGTGGCATAATCTGAAACGTTGAACATCAAGTTAAAATGCAATGAGATCATACCTTACACACGATAATAGTAACAACAAAGTGAAGTTTTTCCTAGAACACTTCATAGCCTCCCTCTCATTAGATGTGGTGTACTTCACATCCATGAAAAGGACTCTATTTAGTGTGGCTTGTTAAGACATCCTAAGTCACTTAAAACCTAGGGCTCTGATACAAAGTTTGTCACGCCCTGAGCTACCCCGAGACGCAGACATGGGACCTGGGACCACAAGTGATCCCAAGCTAACCCTATCTACTTCAAAAAAGGGTATAAGTTCCAAGGGATAATTATGTCTTTTCTCTTAATATAGATACATAAATTGACATCTCTTGAAACAAGTAAAAGGTTTAATCTATTAGTAGTGGCTTACAAACACTATATGTGGTCGTATGTTTCAGCCCTACTAGCTTTATTTATGATTTTTTTTTACTATTAGCATTAACACCCCTTAATGAAAATTCTGCGTCTGCCACTTATCACGTCACTTCTATCTCTCTTTATATATATAAAAACAAAAATTAAAAATTATGAATATCTAAATGTACATTATATATATTATAAATAATATTATTCTAAGAATGACACTAAGTTTTTTTCTCAAATTTTTAACATTTTGCAATTTATATTATGTTTAAAAAGCTTTAAAAAAATTTCTTGATTATATTCTACTAGTTACCCATCTGTTTCGCAATTTTAAAAGTCCTGAAGTTATTGTCATTAATTTAGTGATTTAGTAATCATTTATCATGTAAAATACTTTTAAAATGTATACATGTAAAGTATACTTGTCATGCCCCTCCCTTTCTTCTTGTCGTATTTATTTTTATCAGAAAAAATCTTCGATGTCATTATCACTTCTAAAGAGTCATTACTTTTAACATTTTCATTTTGGCTTTCTTTCAGTAACGAATATTTTTACATCAATATAGACTACTCTCTCTCTCTCTCTTTCTCTCTCTCTCTCTCTCTCTCTCAACCTCAATTTCCATAGACACCATATATATATATATATATATATATATATGTATATACACACACACAATATTTTTATATGTACACAATATATAGGGAGGTGAAAATTTGAGTAATTGAATATAAAGACATTTTGAGATACTAAAAACAAATTCAATAATTAAATGAAGAAAAAAATGGTAAAATAATATGAATGAAGTTCATATAAAGATGTCACATAAATAAAAAAGATATATTATAGTGAAGGTGAAAAGTTTGAGTAATTAATTGCAAAGACTTTTTGATATATTAAAAATTAATTAAATAGTTAAATGAAGAAACAATGGTCAAAAAATAAATATTAACGGACGTCAGATAGAGGTGTCACATAATATAGATATACAATTAAAATAGATGGATATCTAAATGCACATTATATTATATATAATAAAAATGATATTATGGTGAGTCTATAAAAATAGATATAAGATGCAAATATTGAAATTTCATTCCTATAAAGATTACTTAAGTTATATCTAATCAAGTTTGACAATATATTTGTTCTAAAATATATTGACAATCATAGAATAAAAAGGTAAGGTGAATAATTTTCACAATAAAATTTTTTTGAATTATATGAAAATTTTCTTGCGGATTAATACGAATATTTGTAGGAAAATAATTTTTTTGGAAATTTTCATAGTTATCCTAAAGCAAATCCCCATGTAATTCTCACTAATTTGGTAGTAATTGTTTTCTAGAGTAAAGACATAAAGTGACAACTGAAGTTATTCCAAGAAATTTCAAAAAGACACCTAAACTATGCAAGTGTCCTATTAGCCCACTAAATAATCCTGAATTCATATTATTACATCATTTTTTATCCACCTAACATAGAGAGTGTACGCACTCTTTTAAAAAGCGTGAACAAATTAAAAAAATGAATATAATTTTATTTTTACAAGAATTTTACTATAAAATATATATATTTATTTCTCTTATTATTTTAATTTTTCTCCTTATTATTTTTTTCTTTTTCTTTCTTCCTTCTTATTAAAAATTCACTGTCATCTTCATTATTTTTTCACTTTCATTGTCACTTTTTATCACAACTTCATCTCTCTTTTACTCTACTATTAGTTTAACTCTCTTCAATTCTAAAATCATATCTAGACATTTTAATACATTTATAACAATGTGATAAACTCATTAGATTTCAAGATGATTAGTAGACATTATTTAGTTTTTTTATCCGATTCCTAATTAAACATTTTCAAATTTCGGAGATTTCTTTTATTTTCAAAATTATCATTTCTAAATTTGAATTTATATGGAATGAGATAAATTAAATGATGATACCTTCAAAATTTTGATCTTTCTTAGAAAAAAAATTAATTTTGTTACCAATAACTCAACACAGTCTAGAAAATAGTATAATTTTGGAAAGTAAGAAATTTCGCCAAATAAGAAGAAGAAAAGAGAAAGAAAATGGAGGGGCTCAACTTGATATGTGTGTGAGGTTAGTGAGGATGAGAGGTGAAAAAGAAGAATAAAGAAAAAAAATGGAGGGAGCTTGAAAATTGGGTAGAACATGAATTTAAAATTGATATGAAATTAATATAAAAAAATAAAACTAAAATAAGTCAAAAAGCAAGACAAAGAAATAAACAAAAACATAAAATAAAAAAGAAAAATTAAAATTTAATTAACACGTGTCACAAAATAATTCGTGTGTAATTACACTTGTCATTTAAAATCTAGAATTGATCCGAAAATGATATAGTAATATATGTTCGAAATAGTTTAGGGGGTAGTAAAATATTTGCAGAATGAAAGTGTCTTTTTTAAAATTTAAGACAACTTCATGTATCACTTTATGTCTTTTCTCTTGTTTTTTAAGAATAGATCTTGTATTTTAAAGCTTTAATACCATTGACCACATATATGACATCATCACTTTCATTAAAATTGGCAGATTATTAGTTATTCTGTTGAAATCTTTTATCTTTTTTTTGCCCAAATTAAAGAAAAATTATTATGATCGCACAAGCACATGCACATGCACCGCACCCTCTAATGTAAATAAGCCTTTAACTAAAAAAAATGTTATGAAGAAACCTATTCCCTAGAACAAGAACCAGGTTCTTGTAAGTTGCTTTTAAGTAAAAACACGAACACTTATTAAATTAAAAACCTTCCTCACTCAAGGAAGGAAAAACCTCATTTTATTAATTCAACTATAAGATTTTGTGATTACAACTCAATAATTAAAAATCCTTACAACTACTACCTCTCTCGATTGACTACGATCGACATGTACTCTCAAAAGGTCAAACCCACCTGTTGTTACAACTCTCACAGAAACTCAACCCTACAAGAAGCCAAACCCACTCTTTGTACAATAACTCGTAACTTACAATCAAGAATGAAACAAGAAGATAGTCTTACACGTTTAAAACTTTCTCACTCAAGAAGTTTTTAAACTTAGCAAATCTATCGATCTTGAAGACTTCTATTCGATGAATAAATCTCTCTTTTCTCTCTATGTGAAGTTGTGGGGTTCTTCGTCTGCATCGTCCCCTTCTTATAGAGTTCCTTTTGCCTTGAATCCTTATCAGATAAGGTAAGGAAATTCTTGTTAAACAAGGATTCCCTTTTAATGTACAATCCTTATTATATACAACTTCCTTCCTTAATAATATATTTAAGGTTTCCTTATTTGTATCAACTTTATACCTTTAATATATTATTTTTGGCTTTGACAAATAACTCTATTTTCTTGATTACGTGGCTGACCCATTTTACTCGATCTTGACTTATTTTTCTGCGTACATTTGCTACTGATTATTTGCACTTCTTGTTTATCATCAAAACATTGATTTTTATATTCTTGTAGTAGAATTATCGATTCTATCATATTCCCCCTTTTTGATGAAGACAAATCTATCTGTGTGATGCAAATACTCTTCCCCCTTTTGACAAATAAAAAAGAGTCCAATAGCGGCTAAACAAAACCAAATATCATCCATAGAAACAATTGAAGCTCAGCAAGTTGAGCATAATAAAATGTTCTGGCAATCAAAATGAAGAGTAATAACATAGAGTTAAACAACTAAGAGAACCAGGTTTAAACAAGATGCTTTTTCAAGTTGAAGTTTGACTAGGATTGGTTGAAGCAGAAGAAAGCATATCCAGAACTCTGTCAACTCTTGCATTGTTAGCAAGTTGCTGCTGCACCAACTGATCCTACAACCTGTGAATTTCAGCATTTGAAGTATGAAGTTCAGCACGTAACTTCTAGTTTTCTAACTCAAGAGTGGCATATTTTTCTTCAGCCACTTTGAGTTCCCTGAGTAACTGAGCAACAGGACCAGATGTACGTGGAGAAGCATTTGCAACCTGCTCCGACTCCATGGGAATTCCACAATCAGCAAGAATGGTTTGAGTGAACATATCTGCACGATTTAAAATCCTACCTTCTCCCAATGGTACTTCAAATGCATCAAACACTCTAGTTAACAGATTTCCAAAAGCTAATTAATGAGAACCTAGTTTAGGATCAACAATTCTAGCAAGATGTTTGATAATCAGTGTGGGCCAGTAAATGCGTTCTTTGCACTCAAGAGCATTCATAAGTCCCATGTCTCTTATGGAGGCAATGTGACGTTTGTGACCTCTAGGCAGTATCACCTTATGAACTATCTCAAAAAGAATCTTATGCAAGGATCTCATAATGCCCTTTAAAACAGTTTGTGCCCTAGAATTGACTCTACCTTGAGAGAATTTGGCTGGCAAGCTAGAGTGTTCATCAAAACCCCAATGATACTCATTAATCCACACAGATGGTACTTGCAAGATTTCCCCAAGTTTTGTTGCATCAAAAACAATGTCAACCCCCTTCACATTAGATGATACCACATCTCCTTCCAGGATTACCAAGTTTGTATAGAAATCTACCACTTCTTGTTCATAGATCAGATTAGGTTCAAGAAATAACTCCTCCCACCCCTGAAACCTAAGTAGTTCACAAACCTGCTTGACTATATCCATTGAAAGTATATTAGGGTGAAAAGTTCTACCCCTAAGCATTGTTTTGGTTTGGAAATACTTTTTCTTTCCCACTTTGAGAAATTTATCTACATTTCTTTTTGTAGATTTTGATTTTGACTAGGGAGTTGCAGAATGTTTACCCTCAGAGACATCATCAGTTTCAGAATCAAGATTCATTGGAAAAAGAGATGAGTGAATAGGAGACTTACCCAGACGACGACGCTTCACACTAGATGTTGCATCATCATTTGGTTTGACCACATTCGCACTCCGAGTCACTAGCCTGTGTGGACGAACCTGTTTAACTGCAATGTGCTTTCTTGGCCGTCTTGGTTTCTTAGGGTGAAGTGTGCTCAAAAGAATGTCATCATTGATTGGAGAATGTGGAGATGGTGGTGGATTTTGAGGAGTGGTTTTGTGAGATAGGAAAGAAGAGGGATTATTTGGGATAGTGGTTATGGGAGTTTCTGGGTTTTGTGATAATGGGGTTTCTTGGAATGGTGGTGGTGGAGATTCTATGATGGGTGGTGGTGGAGATTCTGTAACTAGAGGTGGTGATGCTTGTTTAACTAGTGATGGTGGAGATGTAACTTTTTGTGGTGGAGATGTAGATGGATCTGATTTGGGTGAGGATGTAGATGGTTTGGTTGGAAGTTTGCTTTTTTCTCCTTGATTAAGAACCGTATAAACGACTGGGTTCTCTTCCCCCTGAGAAGAGGCACTGTCAGATGAATTTTCATCATCTGAGTAAGCAACGAGTGGATTAACCATGGTGATGGAGGGGATTTCTTTTTCTTTTTTCTGATGAATGAGGATGAGAAAAAGTTGGTTGCTTGTTTAGAGAGAGTGCTTTATTGGGAATGGTTTTTATGTTGTATTCAAGGGGTTTGAGTAATTATGGGGGATTGACATCAAGGAGACGTGTGCTTTGACGGTTGCATCTTCTTTTCAGAGACGTAACATAGGAGAGAGAAGATGAAATTGTTTTCCCCCTTTTTTATTTTTTTTTACAGCCAAGTGTAGAGCAGTTGTAGAACCAACTTGACTGAACCTGGCTCATATCTTCTTAGAACTTGGTTGGACAGGATTCAATCTAAAAAGATGAGCCCTAACTCAAGTCTATATTTCTGAAATGACTCTCTTCCTAGTGCCTTGGTGAATATATCAGCAACTTGATCCTCAGTTTTGCAGAACTTCATTATTATGTTTCCTTTTTCAATATTATCATGAAGAAAGTGATGTCTGACATCTATGTGTTTGGTACCTTTGTGTTGAACTGGGTTTTCGGCCATGTTCATAGCACTTGTATTATCACATAGAATAGGAATACAACTAGTTTCTATGCAAAAATCTTTAAGCTGTTGTTTTATCCAAAGAAGTTGGGCACAACATGAAACAGTTGCAACATACTCAGCCTCTGCAGTAGATAGGGCCACTGAATTTTGTTTTCTAATTGCCCAAGATATTAAACATGGTCCTAAAAAGTGTGCCATCCCAGAGGTACTTTTTCTATCAACCATAAGTCCTGCATAATTTGCATCAGCAAATCCTTTTAAATCAAAAGAGTCCCCAGTTGGATACCAGAGAACCATGTTCACGCCTTTTAAATATCTCAAGATTCTTTTGACTGCTTTTAGATGTGATTCCTTGGGACAGGACTGAAACCTTGCACATAGACCAACACTGAACACTATATCAGGTCTACTGGTAGTGAGGTATAGGAGTGATCCAATCATACCTCTATATCTAGTGTCATTGACTGGTGAACCTGGTTCATCTTTATCAAGCTTTGTTGTTGTCCCAATGGGTGTGTCATTTGACTTGGCTTCATTCATATCATACATCTTCAGTAATTCCTTGATGTACTTTTGTTGATGAATTGATGTTCCAACTGGAGTTTGCTTAATTTGGAGTCCCAAAAATAAGTTTAACTCTCCCATCATGCTCATCTCAAACCCACTATTCATTAGTTGAGCAAATTCTACTCACATTGAATCATTGGTTCCTCCAAATATGATATCATCTACATATACTTGGACTATGAACAAATCTTTACCTTGTTTTCGAAGAAACAGTGTATTATCAATTTTTACTCTTGTATATCCATGTGTGAGAAGAAAAGTGGACAATCGATCATACCATGCTCTAGGTGCTTGTTTTAGCCATACAGTGCTTTGTCGAGTTTATATACATGATAAGGATACATGGTATTCTCAAAACCTGGGGGTTGTTTTACTTACAGTTCTTCTTGTAGATAACCATTTAAGAAGGCACTTTTGACATCCATTTGGTACAGTTTGAATTCCATGTGAGCAGCATATGCGACCAATATTTTAATTCCCTCAATTCTTGCTACTGGTGCAAAGGTTTCATCATAGTCTATTCCTTCTTCTTGGTTGTATCCTTGTACGACTAGCCTGGCTTTGTTGTGCACTATTTGAACTTGCTCATCGAGCTTGTTTCTCAACACCCACCTAGTTCCTATTACCGTCGTGTTTTGAGTTTTTTGAACCAGGTTCCATACTCTGCTTCTTTCAAAATGATTGAGTTCTTCTTGGATGGCACTAATCCAATAAGAGTCTAGTAGTGCTTCCTTTATATTTTTAGACTCAATCAGGGACACATAGGCAGAGAATGCACACATGCTACGTAATTTGGATCATGTTGAGATGCCTGAGTTAAGAGGAGTAAGAATGTTTTGCAAAGGGTGAGAGCTTTGATGTTTCCAACTGTTAGTTTGAATACTTACTGGCTCTTGAGGTGCAGACCAACCAGTTTCATTAGTAGACTTATCTCCTATTTCATGTGTTTTATGACAGGGTATAGATTCTTCTTCCCATATTTTTAGTCCTGATGTCTTGGAGCAGGTTCCCTCATTCTGTTAATCCTCTGAATTTCCCTCAACTTCACTGTTATTTTCATTAAAGACAACATGAACACTTTCTTCTTCAGGGTTTGTTCTTTTATTCAGTACCTTGTAGGTCTTGCTTTGTGACGAGTAGCCCAGAAAAATTCCTTCATCACTCTTGGCATCAAATTTTCCCAAATTGTCTTTGTCATTGTTGTGTATAAAGCATACACACCCAAAGACCCTAAGATGTGCTAAATTTGGTTTTCTTCCTTTTAGCAGCTCATATGGTGTTTTGTTTAACACTGATCTGATCATACATCTATTTATAAGATAGCATCCTGTGTTCACTGGTTCAGCCCAATAGAATTTTGGAAGTTTGCTTGAGATTAACATTGTTCTTGCAATAACTTCAAGTGTTCTATTTTTCCTTTCAACAACACCATTTTGTTGTGGTGTTCTAGGTGCTGAGAAGTTATGCTCAATCCCATTTGTAGTACAAAATTGTAGGTATTGTGAGTTCTCAAACTCCAGTCCATGATCAGATCTGATGCTGATTATTTCTTTGTTGAATTTTTTCTGAACCAGCTCTGCAAAGATTTCAAACATAGTGAATGTCTCATCCTTTGTTGCAAGAAACAATGTCCAAGTGAATCTTGAGTAGTCATCAACTATTACAAACACATATCTTTTTCCACCCCTGCTTTGAACACGCATTGGTCCACACAAATCTATGTGAAGCAGTTCTAGTGGCTTGGTAGTACTTACTGTCAACTTTGGTTTGAAGGATAATCTAACCTATATTCCTTGAATGCAGGTTCCACATACTTGGTTATCCCTGAAACTTTTGGTTGGTAGTCCCCTAACCAGGTCTTTAGATATGAGTTTGTTTATAGTTGTCATGCAAATGTGTCCCATTCTTTTATGACATATTATGGAGCAATCAGAGACTGCACTAAGACATTTAAGAGTATCTTCCTTGGAGTCAACAATCTTGGCTTTGTATACATCCTTGTGTCTTTTACCATGTAGAACCAGGTTCCCAGTCACTGAGTTTGTTACTCTGCATACGTTTTCGCATATTTGAGATACGCTCAATAGATTAGTTGTAGGCCATTCACATACTATACGTTTTCAATTGCATGAGTATCCATTGATCCAACCTTTCCAATTCCCTGAATTTCACCACTTTTTCCATTACCAAAGGCAACGTTTACTCCTTTGATGTTCTTTAGTGAGAGGAAGCTGCTTTTATCTTCACTAATGTGTTTGGAATATGCACTATCCAAGTACCATTGTTGTTTCTTCTTCTTCACTTATCCCTGCAGTTTAATTTTGGGGATTAGATTTTGGTACCCAAATCCACTTTGATTTATGCTTAGAGAATGGATGGATAAGATTTCTTCTGGCCCATCTAGGAAGAAATTTGACTGTAGGAATTTGTTTTTGCTTATTGGTTTTCTCATGATGAGGTTTTCTCAAAGATTTCAAATTTTTGTTATGAGCAGTTTGTTTTCTTTGACAATCATGACTTTTATGTCCTACCACCCCACAGTGCATGCATAGACAATCTATGTTGGAATTTTTTACTTGAGAGCTAGTTCTATCAAAACCTATCCCATGTCTCTCAGACGTGCGATTCTTGTGAATCTTGTCAAGCAATATGGAGGACCTGCTTCATACCTTTTAGTTACCAAGTCTAGTTTTTTACTTAGTTCAATATTTTTGGATAAAAGATGAAGATTTTGTTTTTCATGATTCTTGTTTTCTTCTCTTAGTGATGCATAGTCTTCCATTATTAATTCCCTTTTTGAGTCTATGGTTTTATGTGCATCAGTTTGAGTGTAGAGTAAAGATTTCAGATCCCTTTTTGTATATGAGTTTAGATTGTCTTGTATGTGATGAAGACTAACCTTTTCATTCATATCTTCTTCTTCTTTATCCTCTTCAGAATCTGATCCAGCAATGAGTGCTAGTATGGTTTCTTGTGATCTGCGGGTTTCCTTTTCTTCCTTGGTTTCCAATGCTACAAGAGTAAGAAAGTCATAATCATCTTTTTGTTCTAGTGCAAGAAGGGACTTGTTTTCTGTCTCATCACCCTCGGACTCTTCATCAGAAGAATTCCCCATTGCTGCAAACGCCTTTTTCATTGAGATATCTGCCTCTTGAGTTGTCATTCTTCTGTTTGAGGGGACAAACTTATCTTTCTTCATGTCTTTGCCCTTCTCAAAGTTTGCCTTTTTCTGCTCTATAGCCCAATGTAGACAGAATTTGATGAAGTGATCCGGGCTTCCACACTTATGACAAACCAGGTCTTTAGTGTTTTCAGATGGTTTTTGAGGATTTTTCTTTTGCAAGGCCTGCCCTCTCTTTAGCATTCTGGTGAACCTTTTGGTTATGAGGGCAATATTTTCATCTTAAAATAATCTGATGTAGTAGCCTTTAGTACCAGATTCCATTCCTTCCTTTTTCCTTCAATTTCCTTTTCCTGGTTTTTCTTGAGTTCTTATGTGATGAGATTACCAATTAACTCATCCATGGCCAGTGAATCTAGGTCGCGGGCTTCAGTGATAGCCTCGACTTTGCATTCCCATGTTTCAGGAAGGACACTCAAGAGTTTCCTTACTGCCTTTCCATTAGGAACTATCTCTCCTAAGGAGTACATCTCATTGATTATGGAAGTGAACCTGGTGTGCATATCTTGAATAGTCTCCCCTTCTGCCATCCTGAAAATATTGCCTGTTCAAGTTATCAATTTTGGACTTCTTGACTTGTGTTGTTCCTTCATTAGCGGTTTGTAGTGTTTCCCATATGGATTTGGCATCTTGACAAGGCGAGATTCGATTGTATTCATCTGGTCCTATGCCACAGATCAAAATTTTCTTGGCTTTGGCATTGTTTTGGATTGCAAGCTTGTCATCAGCATTCCATTCTTTTCTTTCCTTTGGGATTTAAGTGATTCCATCAGTTGCAGTTTTCATAGATATAGTTGGTCCATCTAGAATTACTCCCCATAGATCAGGGTTTTCGCCAATAAGATGGTCCATCATACGATTTTTCCACCATCCATAATATTTTCCATTGAACAGTGGTGGTCGTGTTTGTGAAGCTCCTTCTTGTGGGGAAGGTGGTGCTGCCATTGAGTCATTTCAAGGTGTGAATATTTTATCGAAAAGACCTGCTCTGATACCAATTGAAGAAACCTATCCCCTAGAACAAGAATCAGGTTCTTGTAAGTTTCTTTTAAGTAAAGACACGAATACTTATTAAATTAAAAACCTTCCTCACTCAAGGAAGGAAAACCTCATTTTATTAATTCAACTATAAGATTTTGTGATTACAACTCAATAATCAAAAAGCCTTACAACTACTACCTCTCTCGATTGACTACAATAGACTTCTACTCTCAAAAGGTCAAACCCACCTTTTGTTACAACTCTCACAGAAACTCAACCCTACAAGAACCCAAACTTACTCCTTGTACAATAACTCGTAACTTACAATCAAGAATAAAACAAGAAGATAGTCTTACATGTTTAAAACTTTCTCACTCAAGAAGTTTTTAAACTTAGCAAATCTATCGATCTTGAAGACTACTATTCGATGAATAAATCTCTCTTTTCTCTCTATGTGAAGTCGTGGGGTTCTTCATCTGCATCGTCCTCTTCTAGAGTTCCTTTTGCCTTGAATCCTTATCAGATAAGGTAAGGAAATTGTTGTTAAACAAGGATTCCCTTTTAAAGTACAATCCTTATTATATACAACTTCCTTCCTTAATAATATGTTTAAGGTTTCCTTATTTGTATCAACTTTATACCTTTAATATGTTATTTTTGGCTTTGACAAATAACTCTATTTTCTTGATTACGTGACTGACCCATTTTACTCGATCTTGACTTCTTTTGCTGCTTACATTTGCTACTGATTATTTGCACTTCTTGTCTATCATCAAAACATTGATTTTTATATTCTTGTAGTAGAATTATCGATTCTATCATTTTATTTCAAATTATTTTTATTCACACTACATGTTTTGTAATATTAGGGAGCATCCATTGTATTCTTCCCATGAAGATTATTAATTGTGCATAGAAAGCAACTTTTCAACTACACAAAGAAATAAAATAAAAAAGAGAAATATACATACCAACAAAATTGTGTTTAATTTTCTTTCATCAAAAAAATACAATACTACTATTTGACATCCTACTTTAAAAAAGGGAAGAATTTGAATACCAAAGGTTATACTACAATACTTACAATGAGATAGGGTTACCTGGCACAAGTAATAAAAATTGACTCCCATTTATACAGTTGGTCATTGCCAACATCCATCTTGCATTGTGCTGGAGGGAACATAAAATTAAACATAGGCAGGGAGTCACTAAGAGTAAGAGTTGAAGACCACAAATTGATCATGCTAGACATAGTAATTAGTCCAGAATTTCATATATGACTTACAAAATCTTTTACAATATTCCCAATAATGAAAAGCAATTACGTCATTAATGTTCATCCAAATTGAGTTCCTGAGATTTCAAAACCATAAAAACAAGGGTTAAGAAAAAAACTTAATAGAATAGAAAGTAGAAATTTAAATATTAGAAGATTAAGAAAATCTCTCTTCAAATGATAGCATAATTTAATTAGAGTTACAAAGATGGTCTCGTTTTTTTACCACATTTACATCAAATGTGACCAAAAATGAAAGAATATTATAATATTGTTCCGTGAAAAGAAGCACGTTTATGCTATGGAGGTCTAAGATTCGGAATCGTAAAAATTTCACTGATTGTCGGAGGGTAGCTTGCTTCAGCACTTCATTTAAGTATAGAGATTATAAGGGACATAATTTTTATGTCAAGTGACAACATTAAAAGGAGAGAAGTCGTGCTCCTACATCATGAACAGAGAGTAAGAAAGAGTTCCAAAGCACATGACCAAAAATTTGATGTTGAATACAAACAGATACTGATCAACACTACTTACTTTGTTTTTGAGGAACAATCACAAATTCTACTTGATATGTTGGCCGACACATGCATTTCCAATAAGAGATACATCATCACCTGATCTACAAAACTTGGTAATAGATGTTGTGCTGAGTTGATATTCCATAAACACAACTGTCTATTCTCAAGGGAAATTCATTTTAGCAGATTTATAATTCATTATTGTAAAGAGATATGTTATGATATACTCAAGGCAGAATTTGAAGCCAATGCTTAGATCCACAACATAAAAATCAAAAAGGAACTATCATGCCTTAGAAGTCCAAGCATACATCACATATATTTAAATCCAAATTATAATTTAGCAAAAATAAAACATAAAATTAAAATATCAACTATATTCCAAACTCTATCAGATGGACATAGCGACGACTATACATAGTAAATTTGAAAAACCAATTACATGTGAATTGCAAAATCACGTCGGATATATATATATATATATATATATATATATATATATATATATATATATATATATTATAACCATTTTTAAAAATATATTATGCTTGTTTGGTAAGAAGTTGACATATTGTATTATAAGTGTATTAGAATGTGTGATAAATGCATTATCCATCAATAAAATTTGTACCATATATGAATAAAAAATTGATTTTTTATAATATGGATTAAAAGTTTATTATAAATGTATTAAAAGTGGTAAAGTAAAAAAAAATATTATTGGTATAAATGGTAAAAAAATTTTATTTGTAGTATATTTATGTAAGTTTCCTTTCAAATTAAGTATCTAAATATCAAAATTTTAATTACTAAATTAGAAGAAAATATCTAATATCTTATTACTTACTATCAAATTGTTGGAATGACATGTAATTGAAGAGGTTATAACTAATTTAGTCTTAAACAACATTCAATAGGTTTAGGAGATGCCACTTTGGGTATAAATTAATGGGAAAAGGATCTTATATACCCCTTAAATTTGACATTTAAAGTTGATATACCGCTTGTTACGAAAGCAACTCATATACAGCCTACTTATAATTTAATGGCTCACATAAACCCTTTCTCTCTAACGGAAATGAAAAAAAATAATTTCTATCAAGTCTTTTATTATTTTTTTATATAAAATATAATCCCATATGAGTAAATTTAATACTCGTCAAACATATTTTTTTAGACTTTTTTTTGTTTCAATGACTAATTTAGAATTATTATTGTGATAAACAAATTTATTTATGTTTCACTAATATTCTTGTAAAACTTCTTCTAGATGATCAAATTTTTATTCGAATACAAAAATCAAATTAAAACATAGACAGTAAGAAATAGTTTAATTTTTTTCTTTAAACTAAGGAAGATAAGGAAAAAAAATAAGAATAAGAAACTCAAATAATTATAATTAATGAATTAAAAATTAATTTATGTATGAAAAAAATTTAAATATACCTTGAACTTTGATAGAAGAATCATATATACCCCTAAATATTTTTTCTAAAAAAATAAAAGTAAAAAATATAAATTCAAAATAAATTTTTAAGCTTCTGTAAAGATCATATGTGACCTCATTTTGTAACAACAGGGGTATATGTGAGCTGTTTGTATAACGATAAAGACATATATGAGCCACTTTTATACCGAGCGATAAATCAGCTCTAACTAACAAAGTTGAGGATATATCAAACCCTTTTCCCTAAATTAATTAACTATTGACTTGCAGGCATATTTTTCATCAATTGTCCCTTTTCCCTAAATTAGATAACTAATGACTTGTAGGCATATTTTTCATCAATTGTAAAACTTATTGAAATTTTTTATGTTAAAGAGCATATGAGTTTTCACAATTCAATGGAAAAATTCATGGTTTAATTGTCCATATTATGTTGAAAAGAGTTGGGATCACCAAAGTTCTCCCTCGTTCTCAATTTTGAATTATATTTTATATCACGCTAAATAATTTATTCCACAATTATTTGGGTCTTTAATTTCGTAACTTTGCCTTCTACTATTTTTTTTTGCAATTTGTCTCTGAAGTGCATTTAATAGGAAGTGAAGAAAAATTTAGGGGATACAAACAAGTTAAAAACAACTGTAAAATAAAATTAAACTATGAACGAGACAGCGATAACTATAATATTTTGGAAAACAAAAAATAGGTAGTAGCCCCGAAGTACAAAATTGAGAACAAAGCTTAGACGAAGCGAGGGCATATGTTTGAAGATGAAGGTTTTGTTGGAATTGGTGAACGCAAGTGCTCAATTTGCTAAAATTCAAACGAAAGAGGAGAGAGCAGAGCTTGAAGATGGAGATGTTCGTCGGAGCTGCACATGGATGGAGGCATTAAGGTCCTAGTGGAAAGATAAATATGTGAACCATGAAATGTCAGAAATGCCCCTCAAATTCATTGCTATTTTCAGGAAAGTGCATTCGTTGACGGAGAGGGGTGTGTTATTCTCTATCCTTATATAGTATATATTGAATATAGAGAGAGACATGTGTGAATATACAAGATTATTTTAATTTTAATTGAACTCCTTTCTTGCGCCCCAATTGATAATGAAAAGATTCACCATTAAAAATGTAAAATGTTGGGTTTGTTATAAGCATGGTACATGCTCTTCTATTAATATCATTTATGATAGGTTAGAATTTTAAAATTGTCAATACATTAATATTTATTATTATAGTATCAATTGACGCACGAATACATATATCATATTTTATTTGTAAAATATTTTATAAGTTTTTAAGACTTCTTTAGAGTCACCACTTAATTTTTAAGGAAGATTAAGAAAACCTTTGTTTTCAAAAGATTTAAACGGATATTGATGGAAAACCTTCAAAGGAGGTTCATGGATTCACATTTATATTTTTGGGAAGGTTTTACGACACATAAAATAGTCGCAAAATCGTGATTATCCGGCAACGAACTTAGTTCGGCTAAAACAATGACTTCATCAAATTTTCTATGAAATTTTTTGAATGTGTACCTTTTATCTAGCAGAATTATTTTAACTCGAAAAATTATTTATAATTATTTCTTAAGTCTATTTAAAATCATATCGATTTGGTTTGAATCGTTAAAACGAAATGGCGCCTTAGGGGATTTGAAATTTTTTCAACCGTAAGACTAACACAGATATTAACACATAAATAATAATGCGATGAAGTAAGAGAGAGTTTGGTCCAAATTTGATTTCTGTCTGCCTGGACCGATATTTGGACCCATTTGTTTTAGATTTTTTTACCCATTTTCGATTTGTACCTGTTCTAATACTAAACGAAATAATAATACTAAAACAAAGACAAGGGCTTAGGCAAAAAAAACAATAAAATAAAATATTCAAAGTAAATTTGAACTGTTGTCCCAAAATCTTTGGCTCCTTGATTTGCGTGCATTCTTCACATTCAGGATCTGTTTGCCTTTTCGAGACTTGTTCCCCATTTCAGCAGGCAGGTAAGGTATAGGAAATTGCGCCTCCACGTCCCAATAGAAAATGCAAGGATAGGATCCATAAGGATCCCGACAAATTTTACATACAAACAAAAAATTAAAAAGGTGAGTAACAAATCCTTATTTAGAGCTAGAGAGCGTAAAATAAAGAAGCTTGTATACTACAACATTTCAATTATAGATACAATAAGGAGACTGGGCAGAAACCTTTAAGTCGATGCACATGATATTTTATTGATCTTAAAATAGCCAAAAAAATGATCAAGTTTTGAGGATACCGAAGTTTCAGGAATATACGAACTAATGTCTTATTCTAAGGTTTCTCTCTTAAAAGGGATGAACCATGAAAAATTAATCATTTAATGACTTTAGTGAACATGCACATCTAACAGTGATCTAACATAAAAAAAACAATTGATAATAATGATCAACGAAATACACAAGGGTCAACAAATGCCTAGTATGCTCCTCCTATCATGAACAGGGATTAGCAAACTCAAAATGAAGATATGAGATTAAGAATAGCTAAAAAAAATCCGAACAGCCCATAACAACCAAGATTTGATTTTTATCATAACAATGTAATACACACAAACATGTCATTTCTTCTCGAACGATAATAATTCAAAATAACTGAAGGGGATGCATATTGTATTCCAACATGTTTAAGAAAGAGAAGAAAACAAAATACATGATATTAATTGGAAGATTTATATTAAAAAGAAAGAGAACTTTATATTAAACATGCCACCAAAGAGAATGACATTAGTACTACAAGATAAAATAAAGGACATCCTCCATATTCTCCATAACTTCGTTTAATAGAAAAGAAGGGATGCGGCGGTTAGCTTGAATGTGCAAGACAAAGACGACATTTGAGTTGCAAGCAAAAATACTTGCCTCATGAGTCATTTTAACACTATGAGAATTCTCCAATGCACAATAAAAATGACAAAATAAATCACTAAAACAAGAGTAAACAATTAATACAAAAAAAGGCCCAAACAAACACATTCAAAGTCCCAACCAAATAAATATCAAAATTCATCTCACTTCTATTAATTCATGCTTCACATTCTTAAGAACTTGCAGGAGAAGCAAATCTAAAATGAACTACTAACATGTAGAAAACAACTAATCCCCATTTATGGACTCCGCTCAACAATGTAAAAATTAAATGCACGAAGATGTGAGGTGACCTTTTCCTGGGCAGAGTTTTAGGTTTACAACGAGCTTAGAGTGATTCCAACATCACAAACCAGACAACGATGATAAGACCCAAAGTTATCTCGAATATCGAACAATGATTGTAATAACGTCGACAACAAGATTCGATATCCTATTTCTATTAATATTCCTCACCAAAACAACTCTCTATCCAACTCCTTTTTTTTCTATTAGTTCGAATTTTCAACCTCCAAAAGCAAAAGAAGAACCTCCTTCCCGCAGTGAACTATAAGGATTATATATATAAGGGAGGCTAGGGATTTAGATCAGGAAAGGTAAGGGTAAAAACGGGAATCAAAATCAAATATAAAAATTCAAAAGCTCAAGCCGAAGGACGGAGGACAGCTGCTGTTTTGTACAAAAATTCAGCCAAATCGTGTGAGATTTAGATAGGGCAGGAACTTGTACGACTTTGATCGATGCTTTCGTCCTTGGTGTCAACGTGGCTTCATATCTAGGCGTGTAAGGACGAGAGTTGCAGGATACTCTGCCCTGTCTTACGAACAAAAAGAAAAATGAGACGTTGGTTGCGGAGGTCACGCACCATTGGCTGTTGTCTTCATCGCGTGCTGTTAGCTAGAAAATTGATTGGAACTACAGATTGATCCTTCGCGTTGTTGCTCACTTGTCTGGGATCGTTGTCGCTGGTACATTGAATGTGAATTTCCCTTGATGTTGAACCAGACGATTATGTGTTTGTTTATAAGGATGAAAAGAAGATGGGTTTGGGAAATGGGTATGGGTCGAGTTTACTGGAAATTGGGATAGGGTGGGTGGCATTTTGGATGGTGAAACAAATAACGAAAAAGGGCTTCCAATTGCTCATAGGAAACAGCACAAATGGTCTTGTCCCAAAAGGTTCAGGTGGGGAAAAGGATTGGGTCGGGTTGGAAAAAATGTCAACCTAGGGCGGCTAAAAATTGATCTTGGGCCGCTAACATTAAAAAATTTCCCACAATATCGTCTTCAAAAGAGTTAAAAAATATATATAAAAATAAAGCTCATACAAATTAATTGCAGCCAATTAAAGTTAACAATGTAGACAAATTTTTTTAGTTGATGATTAAACTAAAAACTAATAAAGACAAATAAATATAAATTAATTGACAAACTTCTTAATCTTAAGGAAATAAAATAATTAATTAAATTGTAAACTAGTGATTCAAAAAAATCACTAGAACTAAAACAAATTTAATAAAATATCTGTTAAAAGATAAGAATCTTTTTTAGATGACTTTTTTTTAAAATGTTTATAAAATATATTAATCATGTACAAAATTACATTAAAAACACACACACACACACACAAAATGAAATAACTTACGAACTTAGTATTTTCTTAAAATTTTATAAAAACTTACCATTTTAAATTGTTCGAAGTAGAAGAATCCCAAAATGATTAATTTATATGGTGGAGGTCCAAAATTGCGTGTCAACAATTGTCCCTCATTTTGCTTGGATTAAAATAAGAAATTTGAGGAAAATGACATTGAATAGACCAATTTTTACCGACCCCATATTCATATTCAGGAAAGGTATTTGGTGCGGACTTTAGGAATTATGGCCATACCACGAAAATGGGTTTCCTACATATCTCAGGATATATGAGAATTCAAGCCACCTGTAGTTCGATAAACTTGATTTTACGCACAATTTTGAAAGAATTCAAAAGTCATCTCGATATTGGATTATGAAGAAATCGGGACGCTTGAGAACAAGATTTTAAGAGTGAACATCGGAACACAACCGATCTTTCAACACATAGTCCGCCTACATATATTTAAACCTAAAGAATCATGTTGTTTGTAGTTCGACTCGATCGGTTGAAGAGGAAATCTATTATGTTAGGTAACATTTTGTTCGATAAAAGTAACAAATTAAGTCGAGTATGAAAAGGACGCTTGTACGCTCTTAGCCATGAATGTTACATGCTTCACACCCATAATTAAAAGCTTACACGGACATATTTCCAAAACTCTCATTTGATTTGTAACTCATATAGGAAAGCTACTTCCGGTAAATATCAAAATTTCAGGATGTAAAATTGAAACCAAGAAACCTGAAGGAAAACCCACATGTCTTCTGATAGGGGTGTGGTTTAATTGAGGTGGAAGTCGCTCCTCTGCTCGCGTCCTAAGAATTTGACATTTTTCTTTGGACTATGCCCCAGTTCTATTCTAAGAAAAGTTTCATGTTGTTCTGCATCCCTCTTGATGTCATCCGCATCTTTGGTTTTTTCTGGAGAGTTTCATCTTTCCGGATGGTCTCGACAGAGACTGTGATAAAACTCATTAGTATAAAAATGCAATTAAAATGAGACATATTTTCTTTTACCGTGTTGACACTTAGTTGCTCTCCTTTTTCATTAAACGTCAACTCGATCTGCTTGACGTAAAACAAATAAAGCTTAGGTCTTATGTTTACAATATAAACTTCAATGTATTCTTCATTTAATGTGAAAATAATAAAAGACTGATGCAGTGTTGATATTTCTATTGATGTCGTCTTTGATTATTCTCTTTGTGTTTACTTATGTAAAAATAAAAATATGCATTTGATGTTGATGGGCAAATAATCTCTAGGAATGCATAATTTCTTCCTCTTTCAATGCATGACTTCTTTTCGCGATGCATGAGTTCCTTCTCTTTCTATGCATGGCCTCATTTCCACGACACATAAATTTATTCTCTTACAATGCATGGCTTCTTCTCCGCAACACATCACTTTTCTGCGACACATGAATTTTCACTTGCAATGCATGATTTCTTCACTGCAATGCGTGATTTTTACGCAATGAATTATTTTTTCGCGATGCATGAATATTCTCTTGCAATGCATGACTTCTTCACAATGTATGATTATTCCTCAATGCATGAATTTTCCGCGATGCATGAATAGTTTTTCACAATGCATGATTTTCCGTGATGTATGATTATCTTCTTACGATGCATGATTTTCCGCGATGCATGAATATCTTCTTGTGATGGATGACTTTCCGTGATGCATGAATATCTTTTCTCGATGCGTGATTTTCCCTTGATGTCATCCTTGGTACCAAACAAAGATAGTGCTTTAATGGAGCAATATAGTGATCTTCTAGGTGTCTTCTGGGTAATGATATCGTCTCAATTGAAAATATGGTAAAACGACCTTCCAAGTAGTGTGTCATCAAAATGATAATATGGATAAAATGACCCTTCTGGTAATAATACTATCATGTCTGATAATATGATGCAGATGACGTCCTTGATGAAAAACCGTAAAACGTCTTTCTCGATATTTTAATTTGATTCTTCCCTGAACACATTTATATCTTCATTATAGACTTCATGTTGTTGAGAATTGGATAAAAAAATAATATTCACATTCCTAAGCATTCGATAAGAAATATGAAATGGTTAATTTTTGGGAGCTCTTCGCCCCTTGACTTCTCCATATTCATTGATTGTAGGAATTTTATGATTTTTAGATTAAACCTATAAACAAGTGTTCACAGAAAAATTCGTTAGTTTTAAAGTGAATTTATCTGTGTCGATTTCTTCAGTCGTCTGCTCCTTGTCTCGCTATCTATGGTTGATTTTCTGATCTCCCGACTCTTGATGGATAGGACAACATTTTCTGTGCCAAATAAATGAAACATAAAGGAAATTTTTTAAGAAAGACAGATTTTCAAAAAGCAGTGTTTTGAAAAGGGTCATTGCAAAGCATCATGTCATGTCAGGCTTAGCGAACTTCTTCGAGTTTGATGCTTGGAGGTCTATCTGATTATTTATCGGGGAGTATTCAAAATCACTCTAGACTGCTTATAACTCTATGTTGAAATTTTAAGGCCAAGCTCGAAATTTCTATCCCACAAATTTCCAAGTAACTTCAGTCTTGACTTGTTGAAGCAAAAACTTCTTCCTTGAGAATTTTTGAGTCCTTCTCAAAAATTTTGTCTCAGATTCTATTGTAAAAATAAATAGAAAACTTACGGGAGATATGACCGAACCCTTGTGGCGACTACATATCTCGTTGGGGAAGGAATCATATCAAACTTAGTTCCCCTCAAAGGTAAAAAAAAATAAGAAATTTACAAAGAAACAGACTGAGGTCGACATAGGCCACCTACGTTTCTCATTCTTAAAAATATAGGTAAAACATAGTTCGAATACAAATAAATAGTGAAAAAGCATAACTGGGGTGACCTAGTCCAACATAGGCTGCCTACGTATCTCATTCTTGAGAATTCAGGTCACACATAATATCTTTTAACAACATCTGGGTTGATAGGTTTTTGCCATGCGGTGCAATCCATCTTCAAAATTACCAAAGGCCCTCCAGATAATACTTTGCGAACCATATAAGGTCCTTGACAATTCGGTGCGAATTTCTCTTTAGACTCATCTTGATGGGGGAAATGATTAAGGATCAACTGACCGATTTCAAAAATTCTGGCTTTTTACTTTCTTGTAAAAAGCGCAAATCATTCTCTATTGATATAGTTGACCATGACAAACAACAACCATTCTCTTCTCGTCAGTCAATGTTAATTGATCAATCCTCTTGCTGACCCATTCAGCGTTACTTAATTCAGCTTCTTGGATGATTCTTAAGGTTGGTATCTCAACTTCAGCAGGTATGAATGCTCCTGTCCCATAAACTAGCAAGTATGGAGTGGCTCCAATCAACGTTCTGACAATCGTTCGATAATCCAACAAGGCATATGGAAACATCTCATGCCAACCTCGGTGGATTTCAATCATTTTCCTAAGAATCTTCTTGATATTCTTAGTGGCAGCCTCTACAGCTCCGTTCATTTGAGGACGATAAGTTGTTGAGTTTCGGTGAGTAATCTAAAATTGCTCACATATATCTCTCATCAAGTGACTATTGTGATTTTCAGTAATATCAGTAATGATGTATTTTTATAATCCAACATGCATATCATATTTTTGCGAACAAAATTAACTACAACTTTCTTGGTCACCGAATTCTACAAAGTTGCTTCCACCTACTTGGTGAAGTAGTCAATGGAAACAAAAATAAACTTGAGTCCGTTAAAAGCAGCTGACTCTAATGGACCGATGACATCCATGCCCCAAACATCAAAAGTCCAAGGAGAAATCATAACATTAAGTTCATGAGGCGGAAATCAAATCAAACCGCCGTGTACTTGTCATTTATTTAATTTCTGTACAAACTTGCAACAATCATGCTCCATCGTCATCCAGAAATAACTGGCTCAAAGAATCTTTCTTGCAAAAGTGAATTCATTCATGTTCGTACCACAAAATTCAGCGTGCACTTGGTTAAATAAGCTTTGCAGCTTCAGTAGCATTAATACAGCCGAGAATACATAAATCTATAGTCCTCCTATAAAGGACTTGTCCACTCAGAAATAAGTTGAAGGCCAAACGGGGTATCAATTTCTTCTAGTTATATGTCGCATTCTCAGGATAAGTTTCAAACTCTAGATATTTCTGTATATCAACCATGGCAAACCGTATGGTTATGCTTCAACATAGGAACAATGAATTGGCTTCTCCTTTATCTCTACATCTAGAGGATCAATATAATCTGCATCTGGATGTTTAATCATTGAGGAGATGGTGTCAAGAGCATCAGCCAACTCATTATGTGTTCTGGTATTCTGTATGAACTTAATCTTATGGAATCTTTTGCACAACTTCTGTATATAGTGCATGTATGGCGTAATCTTTGGGTTCTTCACATCCCATTCTCCTTCAACCTGATGAATCAACAAATCTGAATCTCTAATAACCAGCAACTCGTGGACATTCCTGTCAATTGCCATATTCAAACCAAGGACACAAGCTTCATATTCAGTCATGTTGTTCGTGCAATTAAATAAGAGTTTAGATATCATGGGATAGTGTTGACCGATTGACACTAAAACTACTCCAATAACTCTTCGTTGGTGATTTACGCTCAATCAGAAAATACTCTCCAAACAGAGTATGCTTCAGAAATATCTTCACCCGTGAATGATACTTCTTCATCCGGGAAATAATTTTTGAGTGGTTCATAATCTTCATCAACAGGATTCTCTGCAAGATGATCAGCTAAGGCCTACGCTTTTATCGCCTTCTGGGTCACATACACAATATCAAATTCTCTCAAAAGCATTTGCCATTTCGCCAACTTTCTGGTCGGCATTGCCTTCTCGTAGATGTACTTCAATGGGTCCATTATTGAAATAACATATGTACTATAAAAAGACAAATAGTGCCTCAATTTCAGGGAATCCAAGTTAAAGCACAACACGTTCTCTTTAGAAGAGTATAACAAGACTCATAAGAAGTGGACTTCTTGCTTATGTAATAAATTTCTTGCTCTTTCTTCTATTTCTCATCATGCTGACCAAGTACGCATCCAAACAAGTTGTACCAGGACTCCCTTCACACGGAGGAACCAACACCGGTGAATTGGACAAACAAATCTTGATTTCATCAAAAAACAGTTTGACATTTTTAAGTCCACTTTGTCAACATATTTCTTCAAAAGCTTAAAGATAGGCTCACACACCAGTGTGAATTGTTTTATAAACCGAATGATATAGTTCAACCTACCTAAGAAATCATCACTTCCTTCTTAGTCTTTGAAGGAGGTAATTCTTGAATTGCCTTAATCTTAAAAGAAGGGTCGAGCTCAATACCCCTTTTGCTGACTATAAATCCCAACAACTTTCCGGCTAGCACTCCAAAAGCGCATTTGCTGGGGTTTAACCTCAAACGATCAAAGAACTTCTTCAGATGCGTCTACTGAACCAAAATCTTGAAGGAAATTATTATGACATCATCTATATACACCTCGATCTCTTTATGGATGATGTCATCAAATATGGTCATCATATCTGTCATTTAAGTAGCACCAACATTTTTGAGACCGAAAGGCATTACATTGTAATGATATAAACCCCACGGTGTAATAAAACTTTATTTTCTGGATCTTCTCCATCTATCAAGATCTGGTGATAACTTGCATAACAATCCACAAACAACTGCATTTCATACTTAGCACAATTATCAATCAGAATGTGAATGTTTGGCAACGGAAAATCGGAAAATTATCTTTTAGGCTGGCTTTGTTGAGATCTTCGTAATCGACACATATTTTGATTTTCCCATATTTCTTGGCAACATGAACAACACTGGTCAACTAAGTCAGGTTTTGCTTTCTTCTACTAATTGAGACTCTATCTGTTTGGTGGTCTCTTCTTTAATCTTTAGACATAACTCAGGCTTGGACTTCTGAGCCTTCTGTTTCACTGGACTGAACCCCGGATTAATCGTCTTCATTTGAGTCACTACATAGGTACTCAGCCCTAGCATCTCGCTGAATTTCCAGACAGACACATCAATATATTAAGCAAGCAAATCAATCAGATCCTTTATTTATACTTCATTTATATGGACACTAATTTTGACCTCTTTGACACACTCTTGGTCTCCCAGATTCACAGTCTCAGTTTCCTTCAAATTTGGCTTATGCTGATTTTCAAATTGCCAAAATTCCTCAGCAACATATTCCGGTACCTCATTTTCCTCTTAATATTCTTCACCCACATCATCACCTGCCTCATTTTGTTCTTTCATCTCGTGACATGACATGCGATTGGCAGATTTTAAATTATAATTACTGAAATCATAAACAGACAAAGTTAGGAAAGTAAAATATCCCAAATAAGAAAATAAACATGTTTTTCAATAAAAGAGGCTTTCATTCAAATAGGAAAACAATGCAAACTTTGGCCATGGAAAAGAACCATGTTACCTTTTTAAATATTACGGAGGAATCTCAAAATTCAAGTAATTAATGAAACTACAAAATGATGGGTCTCAGGCCTTCTCGATGTCCTTCTACTAACATATTTGGGGAATCAATTTTGGTGTGTAGTTCCAATTCTGCAGTTGCTCTCTAGGCTCAGCATCGCGGAGACCATCTAGCTCGACCTTGTACTCTATGACGGCGTCAACTTCTTCAAAAAGGCCTCAGATTCCTTCCATAAGGCCATCACGATCGGCATACCTTCGGACTGGAAATGACTGGTATAAATGTGGGATCAGCCTACCCAATGCTTGATCACCACTCTTCTTCATCTTCACTTCATCATATATGGGGACGTATCCCAAAACTCGGTTGAAATCTATTCTGGAGAATCACCGTAAAAAAATCATATTGTACACAGAGGGCATAGGAGGTCGCGGAGCCAAATTATCAGCGCCGGCATTAACTAGCTCTACCGTGTAGAAATTACTACCTCGAGAGACTTCATTTATGATTGGTGCATGCCCAACGGAATAGCTTCCTTTACTTTTGATAACAAACTCTTTCTCCTTCCAGACAAACATCATCAGCTGGTAAAGGGTAGAAGGCACAGCTGGATGAACGACCTTCCTAAAAGAAGGTTGTAGCTAGTGTCCAAGTCTATAACCTGAAACTTCTGTGTTGAACTCTGCAGGGCCCATCTTAATGACCAAATTTACCGCCCCAAGTGTATCTCTCTGTACCCCATCAAGGGCTCTCACATGGACTTGGTTTTTCTCAAGCTTCCCCAAATTAAACCTTAACTTCTTTAGAGTGGACGATAGACAAATATTGAGACCAGATCCATCATCTACCAAGTCACAGTTTATAACCCTTTCTCGATATATGATAGTGACATGCAAAGACTTGTTGTGCTTCCTCCCTTCGAAGGTCAACTCTTCATCATAGAAGTTGTTATGGTATCCTCAGATAATGTGATTGATCATGGCCACTACATCATCGCTTTTGGTTCCCACGGGCGTATGTGTCGTCTAAAGACTTCATCAAGGCTTGCCTATGTAGCTGCAGACTCATCAAAAGGGACCATACATAATTGTGAGCTGGGATTTTCTCCAAACTCTTAACGATTGACTACTCCTTCGTCTGCATCTTTCTCCTAAATTCTTCAGCTTAACCTTCACTTATCTGCCCCATTCCTTTGTCCTTCTTTTCCCTCCATGGTACAACTCTTATAGAGTATAATATCTGCCTGACCGGGTCATACCGTGAGCAGAAGCAGTTTGATCACAAACATCGGCCGAGCGAGAGTTTCTATTGGCACCAAGGCAACAACCTTTGCGGTTGTCAGAATCACGAAATCCTTCTTCTCTTTGATGATCAATGAAGCCATATCCTTTTCTAACTCATCATGAACAATCAGAACTATCACCTTTGTCACATCCCAGTCGTCGCCCGTCTCTATCATATTGATACTGATGCCCCCATGATTTCAGGAACGATTACTATTGACGTTGGGTGAGGTTGTTTTTAGGGAGACCACCTTCTGGTCAATTAGATCCTAGATTTTGTCCTTGAGGTTAATTAAATCCTCATTTCATGTCCGAAACCATTGGAATGATATGCATAGTTCTAATCGGGTCTCTAAAATTTGGAACTAGTGTACATTAGCTTGGGCCCCACCAGATGGATATAAAATGTCGCGGTTAATTGCTCGTACATTTTTGTTCGGATTTTGTCAAGCGCAGTAAAAGTTCTGGCGGGCTTTGCTTTTTCTCAAATCTAGGACGAGAGGGATCATAGTTACCTTGCTGAGGGGGAGGCATCTGATGATAATTTAAGATGTTAGGACGGGTAGCTTGATATCTCAGGTAGGAATTATTTTGGTAATTAGGTAATGGAGCTTGAAACTTCATGGGGGTATTTTGGTACACTAAAGCTTTGTATACTGGGGGATCGTAGGTGCCCAATAATTTGACTGCACGTTGGTGAAGTTAGGGGAAGCGATTTCTTAATGCGGAGATGGAGTTTGGTAAGCTAGTGGAGAATTTTGGTAGATGGGGGTGGAGTTTGATAAATGGAAGGGTGAGTATTTTGATATCTTGGGGGAGGAGTATTTTGGTAGCTCGGAGGGGGAGCATTTTAGTAATTGGCTTACGTATAACAAGTCTGGTATGGACTCTATGAAGGTCGAGAATGACCATTGTACGATGATGATCTTCTCGGGGTCATCTTCCCCTCATAAGAAACAACTGACACATGTTCTCTTTTTTTTAACAAGCCCGAGGATCCGGGAAAAGCAACAACACAGACAATCTTCTAGGTTTTCAATCCTTCATTCATAGTCTCGCCTACCCTGACTATCTCGGCAAATTTTTCTCCAACAAGAAGCATGATTCTATCATAGTACTCGGGTTTTTGAACCCGCACAAATACTTCAAAAATTTCTTTTTAAAACATGGGAGGTCGAACTCTTGTTGCCTCTTTCGCCATCTGTACAAAACCTCTCTGTATCTTTTGTTGAACTTTTGTTTCATATTATCTAAGAAATAACGATCAGGGACAATATCCAGGTGTAAGAAAATCATTCTATGAAATCCTTAGCCAAGGCATTCTAGTTGGGCCATAATCTGGTCTTGTGAGATGTAAACCATTCAAAAGCTTCTCCGCTCAAACTTCGGCTAAAAAGCCACATTAGTATAGCTTCATCTCTCCAACATTTACGAGATGGTCACATTAGTCCCTTAGATGACCTAAGGAATTCCCTGTTCCTCTAAAAGTGTTAAATTTTTGAATCTTGAATCCTTCTGGGAGGTGCAAATTAGAATGAATGGATAAGTCCTCGTAGTTCAAACCAGCGACGTCAGGAACGCATTGAAGTTCCTTAATTACTTTTAGGATATCCTCCTTTATGTATATATTTGCGGCCTCTTCTTTCGACCTCCACTCTCTTTCCTGTTCCTCATAATGGTCGAGCTCAGAACCGTTCACGTCGTTCTTATTTGGAACAGAAATCTAGAAAGTGGTTTTTTTGTGTAGGAGTGGAGCTACAGAGGGACTTGGGGCGTTTTGAGTAGTTGGTAATTTTATGGGAAGGTTTGGGGGGTTAGCGTGTTGATTTTTGTGATGGAGGGATGTTTGGGGGTTTAATGTATTTTTGTTTTTTGGCGGTTGAGTGGTTTGATGATGGACATTTTGAGGGGGAGGGGGTATTTGAGGATTATTGTTTTAAGGAGGGGGTGGGGTCTTGTAGGAGGCTCATGCGTATTGAGGATTTTGTGTAGTTGTAACAACCAAGATCCTGGAATTCAAATCGCCATCGGCGTCTTTGACCTCTCAAGGGGTGTAAACAAGCCTCATCTTGAATTCATCACATTCATCGAGTTAAATTTGCAGAAAATTTAATACTTTTCATATTTATGAAGTTTACTTAGACTTAATATAGTCATTACATATTAAACATTACATACTAAGCTCAACATCAATAGAAAACCATCTAATATCAAGAACATGTCAAAACAAATGATGAATAATACATATTAAGTTGCCAAAACAGCCTTACATCAAAAGGTTCAAAATGAAATATGAGAGAAACGCTAGGGAAAACATACACTAGATATGTCTATATCTAAGCTGGACTAATGTGTGTAGCATTCTCGAAAACAAGATGACCTACCAAATAGTCTGGAGAAAACGTTGAAGTCCATACCGCTGCAAGTGTCGTCAATCTGCCTTCTGACCTGCACCTATAATATTAGTAAATAGTAGGGGGTTAATACACCACTTGTACTAAGTATGGGTGTATATGCACACATAAACATAAAGCTACGCATGATAATGGAAAGTTCTTCCTAAACAACATGTCATTTCTGGAAAGTGACATTACTAGACTTTCCTAATACGTTATTTGTGAATAGTGGTATGAATATGATGCATTTTCATGCATTCAAAACACACATCTCACTTTCTATATGATTACAAGGCATTAGTATCATCAAAATAATTATAGAACCACTCGGGTGAGGATTTGAAATTTGCTAACCCCCAACCCGAGAGCTCATTGATCTTTACTTAGTTTTATTTTAAGTCTCTTTCTTCTTATTGTTGTGTAGTTAAAAAATTCCTTTAAACCTATGTTCTACATACAAGTGCAATGATTTTTTGTAGTCCCATATCCACAATGAATCGATATAAGTAATCCAAGGACTAAGGAACTATTTTCTGTATGTAACAATGAGTCACTCGTTACTTTATATATTCATTAACATCTCATAAGCCAGTCTCTATTGGCTATGCCATCTATTTCACTAGTTTCATGTTAGGGAAGTTATGAGGTATTTAGTAAACATTTTTGTTTCTACTTTCCTTTATTTGCATCATATAAAAAGTCATTATAAGCCAATCTTATTTGGCATTGCCCATTATTTGCTGAAACTTCATGAGTGTGACATTGGCAATTGACATTCTTAAGATCTTCTTCATTTCTCATTTTGAACATACGTTTCCTCATCATCAATCATTCTCACTTTCATAGATACATCATAGGAGATAAGATCATGAAAGCTAACATGAAATCCACTGTCTTCCCAACACAAAAAGTGTTGATTCATTGGTTAAAATGAATCTAGATCATGTGAATTACTCATGAAATCCAGTGTCTGTCCCACATGAAAAAGGGTGATCCCCGGCTAAGGCGAATCCATATCAATTGTTCACTCCACACCAAAAAGGAGTGGATCACGGATATAATAAACCAAGAACATATCGTGATCATTGACCGACATAGATCATGTGACCTAACCATGAAATCCAGTGTCTGCCCCACACCGAAAAGGGGTGAAATCACTGGGCAAAGTGAAACCAAACATGCCTAGCTCGCTTGGGTGGAAACCACTGGCTAGTTCCTATGTTGGCTAGACATAGTTCGAAGAATAGGGACGTAATGAGACTACTTATCCACTTCGGTGATAGCATCATCTCATGAGACTTACACGTGCAAGCACATGCTCATAACTAGTCGAATATGATCACTTTAATTATCTTCTTTATCTTTTAGAGTTGACTCAAGCATTATGGAAGTTTTCTTCTAGATTAAGATTTACTTACTCTTTTGATGAATTGTCATCCTTACTTTACATTGATGAAATGTGAATTGTCCTTACATATCATTCTTACTTTACATTGATGAAATGTGAATTTTCCTTACATATCATCCTTATTTTATATTGATGAAATGTGAATTGTCCTCACATATCATCCATACTTTACGTTGATGAAATCTGAATTGTCCTTACATATCATCTTTAGGTGTTAATGAGACTAGTGTCACAAATTCTAACACCTTCATTCGTGAGTATTCTTTTAACGTAGTAGCTTAGGTGTAAGTAAGACTTGTTTCCTTTCCTTTAACACCCCATTCTGGTCACTTACTGAATTTAGACCCCTTTAATTATGTTATAAGTCACGTTACATACTTATTTTAGTGTAGTAGCTACATATCATCGTTTATGGCCGATGAGCAGTTCATTCAATGAGTTTCGTGTGTTCATAGTTCATTCTTTTAGAGCATATTGGGGGTTGTCCCAAAGAATGGCATGTTATTTGTTATGGATTCATTGAATTACTTTAGAATTTCTTATAATATAATTTGATATTCTAACTACACAAGATTGGTATATGATTAGTTTTGTCATAAACAATAGGGTATAGATTAGATAACCATCTTTGTTGGCATAGGGCAATTTTACATTCTTTTTGATGATTTGTTGAATATGTATATTATTCATAAGCCAATATTTTAATTATTAACCATACCATTATATCCATTTGAATATATCCCTTTTGGACAATGTATTATTAGCCATTTTATTGGCATAAGCCAAATAATCACTCAAATTACGATTTCATGGAGATCTTTTTAGACAATCTTATAACATAACTTAGGCATAACATTTTAAACATCTTGAACAGAATAATATGATCATTTAAGGAACACAACATCATCAACAAGTCACATTTATAGTAGCTATGCATAACAAACCGTAATCATCTTCATACATAATAGTTTCGGACAAATCTTAACATAGAATCATTATCTTAAACAATCTTGGTTCATGACTTTAGGGTAACGTTTTTAAGTCATATTGGACAGCATGATATTAATATTTTATGAATTTAACACCTTCATAGCATCACAATAACAAAAATACAACATTCGAACAAACACATCAACACTTACACAATTACAGGTGTAACTAACACATCGTCGATTCATGATTCACGTTTTAAGCACTTAACATTATACGATCACAACTTCATAGGTTAATCGACATTCATAATTCCAGAACATTACACATAATATCATCCAAAACCACATACCAACAACAAGATTTCTAACATATTAAGCATTGAATCGTAAAAGATACTAGGGACAAGGAAGTTCGACGAGAACACGTGAACAACCATAGTTTTCACGATCTTTGAATCGTTGGAAAGAAAGTTATCTTAATGAAAGAAGTCCAGGAGAGAAAAATATACCTTAAGCAGAACTTAATCTACTAAGAACACTTTGAACTAATCCTTCGAGAAACCTTTGAATTGCTCTAGAAGGTTGATTGAACTTTCCACGTTTTTCTTTAGCGTTCTGCGTCTAGTGCCTTTACATTTTTGTTCTAAGTATTTGATTGTGAATGATAAGGTTTAGGAACTGAATTTTACTTATTCAACTAAGGCTATTTTATTAAATTAACCAAGTGATTAGTAAATTACCAAAATGCCTTCTTAAGTTGTCAAAACATAGAAAGATGTTGACTTTGACTGAAATCTGGAAATCTGCATTAACCCTTGTATCGGTCAACATTTTGACTTTTAATTAATTAATTAAATCCTAAATTTAATTAATTTAGGGACCTAGGTAAATTACTAAAATACCGCTAAGACTTTGGGACCATAGCTAACCCTTTTGGACCATCCTAGGTTAGGTACTAGGTTGTCCCCTTACTAGTACTAGGTTCCACCCGATTTGTCCAAGGTTGTCGGGTGCATTAGGGGGTACAATTCGGTTAGTCCTAGTTTAGTTGTATATTTAGGATATTTGGTTAGGACATAGAGTTAATTACTTTGCTGGTCCCACATGGAGGGACGCACCCGTGCTTGTCCTGCGTAATCGCCCTAATCAAATTTGGTTAGGATGGTTCTGTGGTCCCCTTGGTCGGTTCCTTCACGTTTGTTGCCCATTTTCTTGAACATGGGTTTGTTGCACTTTCTTAACTAATTTATCTTAATGGATCATTTGGGAATGTTTACTTATTGTCCGAAGGACCCTCACCATGTCCTTGGGCACTTCTTAATTTACATGATCATTTTAGATGGTTATGTGTTATGATATCTAGGCTTGACACTTGGATGCCTCATACCTTTTGTGAGTTGGACGAAATATATTTTATTAGCTTAGATTCTTCATTGCAGGTATATTTCTTAAACATAAATCTTTAATTGGGGTATGACAACCCAAAAGTATATGTCATAGTTGTATAAATAAAATTGGCTAATATCTCTTAGTTAATTTTACTACACTATGCCCAATATTTCTCAATATAAGGCATTAAGGTGCCTATGTACCCCTAATAGGCTTTCCTATGGGCATACTGGGCTCTTCATTAGACATGATTTTCTGGAACGTTACAGTAGTCAAATCTATTACTGAGGGATTCTAAGCAGGAGTGGATGGCGCATTCTGAGCATGTTCCATGTTTCATGAGGGAAAGTACAGTAGAGGCCTTCCATCGATGGGAGCATGGGCAGCTATGGTGGGTTGAGCCACCAAAAGTTCAATAAGACTTATTTTTTCATTGTTGTCCCCTATTACTGCTTTTCTCGTATATGAACTTTGGCCGGGAAAGGAATCAGCAGGCCCTTTAGATCTAGTGAAGTAGGGATGATCAGCCAGTTTAATCGACACAGACCAGTTTGTAAGTACATGTGGACGAGAACAACTCAAAGGAAAATTTGTTAGTTTGAATTCAGAGTACATAATGCAAGATATCACATAGAGAGTAGCTAAACACATAAAAGTTTCTTTTTTGAGGACATTTTAACCCACGAGTTAAGGGAAAAATATTTTTTAACAAGCAAAAGTTTGCTTGTTTTAGTTTCACACTATCTGAGAAAGGTTAAATCATGTTGAGCTGAGGTCTTCTTGTTGCATCTCTTTCAATGTTCGTTGATCTAAGCCTGACATTTAAGTGTAGAATTAAAGGGGGAGAATGAAAATTTTAAAATATAGGGGTCAGGCCTTTAAAGGTTGTCTACGTATCTCACAAGGAGAATTAAGTCCCTATGTAGTTCAAATAAAAAAAAAATACTTGTATTCATTCATTCTCAAACGATTATATGGAAATGGAAAAATAAGAAACATGCCTTATTAGATAAATGGTGGCTCAATCTCAGCCATTCTTCCTCTCTTTGCCACGTCAGTCATGGGGAACAAACTAACTCAAATTTTTCTCATGTTGACAAGGGCTTAAATGTCATAGCGAAAACTGAGGCACCTTTTGGAGGATATGATGTGTAGCATTCTTATAGTATCCATATTTAAACCCCCGATAGGGTCAGTTGCTTTATCATTGTCTTTGATAGAAGCTAAGACCCCATTATGAACCGGATCCCTGTAGATTTGTAGCAATGACTTCATGAATGGTGTTAAATAGTGAAACATAAAGAGGGTGTACTTAGTGACTAGCTCATTCGGATCCGACGGGTCATAGGTGAGGACGGTGTTCTAGACCCACATATGTGGGATGCTCCTAGTGTCGATCAAGTTTTAGGTTCTTGCCTTAAGCTGCACACATTCATTTATAGTGTCTCCTCGCTAGTTCGGGTGGAAGGCAAGCCTTTTGAGAGTTTTCCTACCCAAATCCTAAAGTTATTCCCTCATGAGGTCTCAATTTAAGATGCTCGTACAAAAGAGCAAACGACACAACCCTTGCTCCCACACTATGTGCTGGATTATCATCCGGGAGAGTGATCCATCTGTCACTTCTTTTTAGACGACCTATTAAAGGAGGTGTTTAGATGATTTCCTCGTCGATGTCTTCCTCGATTGCTCCAGGGTGAGAATTCTCGAGACCACTACTAGCCTCTTGATCGCAGATAGAGTATTTCTCGCGCATCTTCTGCAGTTTGTGGATCATGTCCCTGTATAAAGATTTATTTTTCCTCCACACTTCAGTCATTTTTTCCTTGATGGCATTGAATTCCTAAATCTCCACTGCCAATTCCTCGTCAAGTGCTACCTTTTGGGCTAGCGCATTTGTCGTGGCCAAATTTACCTCTGTTTCTTTCATTTTGATTTTTTGCATCTTTTGTCGGAGAATCTCAAACTTCTCCCAAGATTATTTTTTTTTATATCAACATTTCTTTTTCTTCCTTTTAGATACCAGATATTAATTCAGCGTCGGGGTTGAGTCTTCGTAGACCGCAATGTCCATTTCAATCTTGAGTCCTTCCTCTCTAAATTCTCGAATTTCTTGTGTGGTTTATTGCATTTTCCTCTGCAATTCTTCTCCAGTAAGTCCCATCTTAATAATCTTACCTTTCTCCATAGTTGTGAATTTTCTTTTTCTGCGATGATAGAATAGATTTTTAGGGTTTGGTGATAAGGTTTGCTTTTGGTTGGGAAACTCAAGACTCAGAAAATTTAGTCGGACATTTTGTTATAGTTACTTGTATATATATTTTATTTTGGAATTTTTGGAAAGGAGTGGGTTATAAAAGTCCACATTCAAAGTAACACACCTATAAAAATTAAAAATACATATATCGCATCCTAGTCATGCACGTAGCCCTTTTGTGCCAAAAGCTAGGCCTGCCGATCTGGAGGATATTTTGCATCAATTAAAATAGATTGTTGCACCCCTCAAAATAAGCTTAAAAATAATTATAGAATATTTTATAGAGTTTTAATCAAAATGGAGATACATTTTCCGGGAAGGGGAATACATTGCAAATTCAACAAAAAACAATCCTACGCAGGGGACTTAGAAAATAGAAGGTCCCTCTCCTCCTCTTGCTTTATCACTTCTTCACGGATGATGTACTTGCTTGTTACCACGTATAGGGGTGGTAGGGAGATCGGGATATCCCGCCCCGTCCCGCGTCTGCCCCGGCCCGCCTTCACTAGTGTAGGGGGATTAGAGGGGTGGGGGATGAGGGAACCGGTCACAAGCCGGTTCACCCCTCGGTCCCGATTAACCCGGCCCGGTTGAACCAGCAGGTTCACGGGATCCCCCAATTTTTTAAAATTTTTTTTTATTATATTACCGTTACAAGCAGTTGGGGAAACGGCTAGTGCACCACCCCCCCCCCCCCCCCCCCCACCCCCCAAAAAGCCTTTTTACCTTTTCACTTCCCAAACACCCCCTACCACCCCCTACTTTTAAAATATTAATTTAAACCTTCATGTTTTAATAATTACACTTTACTCCATTTTTAATATTATAAATACCCTCTATCCCTTACAATTTCTTACAAAATCATATATTCTCATTTCTCTCTTCTAATTTTCTATATCCTCTCAACTCTCAATCTCTTAAGTTTCAATCTTAATTTCTATTCCATTTTGATTCCAATATTATTATAATCCATAATTCCATATATTTCAATTTTAAATTCTAAATTTTTATATTATATCAACATATAAAATAAAATCATATTTGTTATCAAGTATTGATTGAAGACTTGGAGTTTGAAATTACAAGGTAAAATAAATCACAAGCTTCAGCAATCGGTTTAACGTCTGCTATTAACGCAGACGTTTAGTACATTCGTTTCGCAATATTTAATTTTATTTTTCGTCTTTAGTTGTTGTGTTATTATCATATTTATATTACACTTTATATATAATTAAATATGAGTTCTAACAAAAAAAATATCGGTAAAGGAAAAGAGAAGGCACAAGATAGCGAACAAAGTGAAAATTTTAAAATATTTAATTTTGGTAAATGAAATAGTAATGAAAAAAAGAGTAGTAAAAGTGGTAGTACTTCATATAAATAAACGTGTAGAGTTAAATTTAATACAAATAATTCTAGTTATGTTGATGATACTCCGTATGATATTCATCCAAATGTTCAACTTTATCACAAATGTTTAGAACAACGTTATGGTAATATTAATCCTAATGTTGATAAAAATTCAGGTGAAGAAGTATAAGATGAAGTGGAAGAAGAGGAACTAGATGATACACCTACTAGTCTGGTGATAGAAGCTCCAAAAGGACGCTATAAATTCAACGGAGCAAAATTGTGGACATCCACCACTTATACCTCCCACAAGGGAGAAGGTGAGTATCAACGCCCTTAAACTTCTATTGTGTGGCAATTTATGACATTTTATAAAGAAAATAGTGTTGCTATTTGTAATAAGTGTAAGCAAGCTTTTAAACAAAAACAAGGTGGGGGTCAAGGTGGGACGGGTGGATTAAATAGACATTTGTTATCTTGTGTGCCGATTCAATATAAAGAAGGTAAGGCATTAGCCAATAAAAAAAGGAATTCCAATTGATGAATTTGATATCACCGGTAATGCATCGATAGAGGCTTTTAACATGGTTCAAGGAACATTAGATCCTTCTAACCCCGTTGTCCAATAACACAACGAAAATATAATCAATAATTAGATCACAAAAATTTAGGTAAAATGGTTGATGTTTGTGGTTTGCCTTATAATTTTCCTCCAAATCCTCATTTTATTTAATATATTCAACAAACTAATAATCCGAATTATAGAGGTTTTTTCAAGAAATACTATTAAGCATGATGATTTTCAATATCAAGGTAAATATTCTCAATTTTTTTGTTGTATATTTGCATATTAGATAGTAGAGTGTCTATAACTGCAGACATGGGTCATAGTGTTAACGGAAATGATTATTGAAATGTTACAGCTCATTCGATTGATCATAATTGGAATTTGCAAAAAAGAATATTAAGATATATACAATGTGTGGAGACAAAAACTGGTGCATATTTATCTTCAAAAAATTTAGGTATTTTAGATTATTACATGGTTAGAGATAAAGTAATTTCTGTCGCATTAAATAATGCATCTAATTATACAAACGCTGCTAAAATGTTAAAAGTTAGATTATGTCCAATTGATGGTAATGCTTTTCATGTTAGATGTGTTGCACATATATTAAATCTAGTTGTACAAGAGGGAATTTAATTATTTGAATGTGGTTGCATGAAAATTGACTATGTGTTGCCTGGATTTTTGCTACTAATAAGCTTCTAGAATTAGGGAATTTAATGAGCGTTGTTTACTATGTGAATTGCCGCCTAGAAAAATTCTAAAACATGTTAAAACAAGATGGAATTCCTTTTACGAAATTCTTTCAGTTGCTTACAGATACAGAACACCCATACAAATGGTGTTTAATGCTCATAACGCTGACCCATTAGATAGAATTTGTCATGAAGATTGGGAACAAACTAAATATTTATGCTCGTACATTTAAATTTTCTAAATATAAAAAAATAGATAAATTTAAAGTTGCAATTGAAGGTATGATTGAAAAATATTAAAAATTATATTTTCTATTCCTCAAATTTATTTAACTGCTACTTTACTTCATCCTGATTATAAATTACGAGTGTGCATGGCCTTGTTGACACTTTTTATGAATCTTTAGAAATTTCACCTGAAGAAATTCCAAACTAGCATAAAGTAGAAGAAAACATTTTGTATGAAAAATATGAAGTATTTATAATATTGATGAAGAAGTTGGTCAACCTTCTAATCAAGAAATTGATTTTGAAGTTCGAATTTCAACTTATATGCGATGTTTTCTTGGTCTTAATTCTACTTACTGTGATCATTTTGAAGAATATCTTAATCAACCTTTAGAAGCATTGGAAATCAAACATGGAAATTAAAATTTATTAGGATGGTGGAGTAAGATAAGCAATGCATTTCCAAATTTGAGCAAAATGGTTTGTGATGTTCTAGCTATTCAAGCTTCATCAGTTGTATCGGAGGCTGCTTTCAGTGCAGCAACGTTTCAAATTGGCAATCATAGACGTTCATTGGCGGAAGACAGTTTGGAAGCAACAGTTTTATTTAGAGACTAGGTCAATGCCGACACGAGGAATAATAACTTGCCAAAGTTAACTAAAAAATAAGCAAGTTGGATCAAAACGCAAATTTAATGCAGTGATGATAAATTAGAGTCACAAGAGTTTCGAGCAACTTAGCACACACCGGAGGATCTCACAATCGATATAATAGGACAATAAGAATTGAAATTTAAAGGAGAAAACAGAAATTTTTAGATTACATACGAGAACTAATTAAAAAAGAACCCTTACGAGCTGGTGGCTGCGTAAAATTAGTTACTCATCCAATATCTGTAAAAAAAATTAGTTTTACATACGAGAACTTATTGAAACAGTGTCCGAGTAGGTTAGTTACTCCACCAATATTTGTTAATTGTAACTTCTAAGTTATATTGAATAAATTTGAAGGTTTTAACTTTTATTATTTCTTTTTATACAATTGTTGTGTTTCATTTTAATTTTAATATATACAACTAAATATATACTAAAGTATTAAACTAACTTTAAAATACTTAATTGAAAACTTTTAACTTGACATTTGAAATTTCAAGTTTACATTAGTTTAAAATATTTAAAATGCAAATTTAAACTTCTCAAATTTGATATTTAATACTTTAAAGTTTAAACTTACAATTTGAAAATTAAAGCTTGAAATTTGAAATTTCAAACATCAAATTTGAAAATTTAATTTTAAATTTAAAAGTTAAAATTAAATTTAAGATTTATTAGATAAAAACATATAATTTCATTACAAATAAATAAGCATTTACAAAAAATCTTCCGTCCCGTCCAATCCCCGCACATCCCATCCCATCCCGTAAATATAATGGGACAGGATGGGACCTTTTTTCGTCCCCCAAATCCCAGTCCAGCTCAAAATCCCCCTTCCCCGTCCCCCTTTTTCCGTCCCTGTCCCCTTGCTAGGCTTAACCACGTACGGCTCAGCAAACACAACTTTGGAAAATGGCGACACGGCCCAGAGAGTGTTGATCTGCTCAACCAGAGTTGTATCTCGATGCATCAAACAGGCCCTCGCATCGGTTAACTCATGTGACATCACAGCTAAGGCCCTATGGCTTTCAAATTCTATGGAATGATATTCTTGCTCTCTTCGTCAAAATTCTTGTTCCCTTTGGTCCCATTCCTGCTTAAAATGATATGTTTGGATTCGGAGCCTCATTTGGACGTCTTTTATTTCTCGGCCCACACGTTGTTTCAGGTTCACTACACCACACAAATTATGCTGCAACAATTTTTTGTTGTCATCAATATACTCAGCTTCATATTTATTTTCAGCAATATTTTCTTTCATGTTGATTTACCCGGCCCGTTCTTAGAGAATGGTCTGGGCGAAAGGTATCTTAACGCATCCGTTGTAAACACTGACGAAGGAGCTAGCATCCCCTTGGACAAGTGTTATTTGACTTCTGCCATATTGACGCATCATCTACTTGGATTGTATGGTCGCATTACTCTTATGCCAGAAATAAGTATGGCGACGGTACCAGAATCGGTTTAACCGGATCGGTAAGTTCCGAAAGCGGGACGGAACCAGTACTATGTGAACTAGTATCATTTCAGAATTGGAACCGGGCCGGACCGGTAAATCGATAAATTTTGTCGTATTCCGTCCCGGTACGGAAGGGAACCGATGTTATACCGGACTAGTAACTAGGACGGACCGGTATGCAAAAACTAATTTAAATTATTTTAAACTTAAAGATTTAATTTTTAATTGAATATAATTTTTATTATAATAATTAAAAAATTAAAAATAAATTTCAAACTTTTAAAGTTAAAAAAATTTAAATTTTCAAACTTTAATGTTATAAAATATAAATTTCAAACTCTTAAAGTTTGAAATTTTTAAATTCAAACTTTAAAGTTTAAATTTAAAATTTCCAAGCTTTTGAAGTTTGAAATTTAAATTTTATAAACTTTAATATTTGGAAATTTTAAATTCAAACTTTAAAGTTATAAAATTTAAATTTCAAACTTTAAAAGTTTTTTTTTAAATTGGAACGACCCTTGAGGTGGGTCAGGAGCTAAGCATCACCCCCATGCCTTAGTATTTATATAATAAAAGGTACATGGAGGGGGACATTAAACCTTACCTCCTTCCTAAGGTGGGTTAAGTTGATTTACCTACTAAGATTTCTCAACTAACCCTTTACATTTGTTGTAATCTAAGAAAAAGCACCTAGAGAGAATTACTTCTCAAAATACATAATTCTAAGAAAACATGAATAAGGGAGACTCTTCCATTACAATATTTAATAAAAGAGATAATCTACTCCAATCTACTAAGTCTATTTATACATAAAGAGTTATGGAGGATGTTTAATTCTTTTTAACTTCCTTCTTCTGAAAAGTTGCATGCCTATTTTCTCCAAGATGTAGCTTCCTTTAATTGCTCCCCTTTTAATGTTTGAAATTTTTAAATTCAAACTTTTAAAGTTTTGAAATTTTAAAATCAAATTTTAAAGTTATAAATTTTAAATTTCAAACTCTTAAAGTTTGAAATTTTTAAATTTAAATTTTAAAATTATAAATTAAAAATTGACGATATTAAAAATTAAATTTAATAGAACAATATTAAAAAACAAATTAAGGCGAATAGCCTATATTTTTATTAATATTTATTTGATATTAAAATTACATTTACAAAAATATTAGTAGAGTATTAAAAGATATAATCTACACATCGGCCTTCTAGGAAGGATTCTGTTTCAATTAAATCTCGAGTTATCATACTATTACTAATAGTTGGTGCCACCATTTAAATCCCTTCGTAAATCATTCAACATTTTTTTAGTAACATGTTCGAGAATTGGTTAAATAGAAAAATCTTCCATTCCACTCTAAAATGGACTCATTTCGAAAGTTAATCTTCACCACCCTCGTTCTACAATCTATAGAGGCGCAGGAAGCATTCCCAAAATCAAGCGTATCAAGTTCTACTAGTTCAACATAAGTAACTCTATTAGGCAACATTATAGGAGAATTTCAAAACACCCTTTTTGCAACAACCTACTCAAACACCGGTGTAGACACCATAAAAGGTTCATTCAAGATATCAGGCATAATGTAAAATCTATTAGCTACTAGGGGAGTAACAAATGACAAGGTAGCACCGGGATCAGGTAAAGCATATACATCAATAGAGAACACTTTAAACATACATGTCACCACATTGGGAGAAGTCTCTTGCTCACATTTAGAGCGGAGAGCACAAAAGTGATTCTTCTTTGGAGCATCATTGGAACCACTTGCTTGTCCACTCTTCTTGTCATTCCCCTTCACAGTTGGGCCATCTCGGACTTTGTTCCCACTTTTACCCAACCAAAAAAAGTATACGTTCCTTTAAGGCAATCACCGTAATGCTTCTTGCCACACATTCCACGTTTGGCTTCTTAGTTGGTGAACTAGTGCTCCCTCCCTTTTGAGGCTTAGGGTTGGACACCCTGTCATCACGAGCCTTAGGGAACATAGTAGGAGCTTGACTAGGAAACTTCTTCTTGAACTTAGGCCATTTTTTGATATCAAACCTACCTTTAAAGAACCACCATTAAAAGATCTTGCCCTCTTGGCATCTCTACTCTTTCTCTTAGACCTTGACTCTTTCACTTGTTGAGCATGAACCATGAGACGAGAAATGTTCATATTCTCATGTAGCATAGACGAGCGACATTCCTTTTGCAAGTCATCTGACACACCCATCACAAAGCAGCTCATTTCATCCTAAGGATTGGAAACCAAAGAAGGAGCACACTTTAAATTTTAGTGAATTTCAAACAGTATTCAAGTATACTTACACCTCCTTGGAAAAGGTTGATGAACTTCACCACTTTGGCTTCCTTCTATTCCCTAGGAAAGAACCGATTAAGAAAAACCTTCTTGAAGATCTCCCAAGTCACTGGTCCACCTCTTAAAGGCCTATTGTCCCTCCATTGGACGTATCAAGTTTTGCCCACATGCTTGAGTTGATAAATGGCTAACTCAGCCTTCTCACTAGTAGTCAACCCCATAGCATAAAGGATCTTGTAGATTTCATCAATGAACTCATGGGGGTCTTCTTCAACCTTGGACCCGTAGAAAGTAGGAGGATTTATTCTAGTGAAATCTCTCAAACGAGAGGCCATGGTGCCAACTTGTTGGTTTTCTTGGGTTATAACCTCCAGATTAGTTTGGGCCATCATGGATTTCGCTTTGATAGTGATTACTTGTGCTTGCGTAGTAATGTCTTGGTCCATTGGATAAGGGCAAACCTTATGTCACCATCCGTCAAAGGAGGAGGATTGACCGAGGCTTGCTTATAATGAAATTCTTTTTCAGGAGGAGGGACTTGATCACCACAAGGAGGAACTCCCGCATTGGCAATTTCTACTTTAAGTCTTACTGTCTCGTTCTTTAGAGTATTCATTGTCTAAAATCACAATAAGAGGATTAGATGCTAAAAGCACGTATAGTCAAACACTAGAGGCACGATATTTGATTTCCAAGAGAGTGAGAGTTTACCAAGCATCACATAGGTTCCTATTCATAAGTGTGGTTTGCTTCATAATTATGAGTAAGATTCAACATAAATGTGGTTGAGAGGGACATTAACTCAAAGATATTAATCGTATGCTCTGATACCAAGTTTGTCATGTCCGGGTAGATTACATCATTAAATTCATAGGTAAAAAATGCGGAAAAGGCATTAATTCAACATTGAGGTTTACATAGACCTCTACATACGCAGAATATATTCATATCGAATATACATAGGTCCTTCGTATAAGAAGATTACACAATCTTCTACTTTTAATGCACATAGATATATAAGACAATCTTCTACTTTTAATGCACATAGATATATAAGATATAACATAGTCTCAAATGGATGTTTCATCTCATTACCATTTAACAAGAGCACAAAAATTTAGGCCTAGCACATACATCAAAGTAATAGAGCCACATATAGGCTATACAATTCGTACTCAAATGAAAATGAAAGAACATAAGAATATTAAAATTAAAATAAATTCATAAGGTTAATATTGGCATTTCCCTAAGAAAGTGAGGACCTACCCAACATGGATGATTGAGAAATTCCAAGTCTTCTTCAAAGTCATCTCAAAAGCTCTTCAACTACCAGAACCTAAAATATTGGGCAAAAGGGAGAAAATGGGGTTAGTACCCCACTTGTACTAATTATGAGACCATATGCATATATATTATCAAATCATGCTAAAAAGGGACATTTAATTTATTCAAGGAGACATACCAATCAATAATAAATATTCATTAAGTCAAAAGCATGTACATCTAAAGACCAACAATCCTAAATCTAGCCAAGTCAACATAGATACCACATAATTGAACACTTAGTCAAGACAACTCTATCGTCAAGTTATAATAGAAACAAGCATAGACAAGAGTTCATGACAACATAACCAAAGCAAGACAATTACTCATGAACCCTCATTATGTTAACTAGGGCAATGACTAATCCAAGCCCTATACCTTACTCCATCAAGTAAACCAAACAAGAACCATGACCAATATCCAACTTCACATAGCATACCATTTAAGAGTACATATCATCATGTTCATAAGTGAAACCAACCATCATGTAGTATCATCAATGTGTAAGATCATCGTATACATAACATGTACATCCTTCAAAGACTTCCCTCAAGGTTAAATAGTGCAATGTTTAGGTAGAGTCTCATACCCCTACCTAGAAGCTAAACCCTTTAGGTTATCCTAGTTAGAGTTCATTCCAGTAGTTCATTTTATATTTTTTGGAATATCTAGACTTAACCGACATATTCGACATGATTTAATGTGGAATCCGGTGTAATAGAACCCTACACAGTAGGACGGCGGACTACTTGCCAAGGTAGTACCAAAACATGAACATAACAACTACGTGGATCCACTAGCTAGTATTCCTATGGGGGCAACATAGTTCAAGAACAAGGAGATATAGTTGGTACCCATGATACGTACATTATATTCTACAATCTCAAGAGTACATTAGTGATCCTACCTACCCAATGTGGGAAGGGACACTCCTCACTCTAGTTCACTCGGTGCTAAGCTAGAGTCCCTTCTGAAATGTCTTTAATGTCTTTAATAATCATAATAACCTAATATAGGTCATAGGGTATATAAATTGTATAATAATCACCAACATAGCTTAATAAGAATTGCATGACTATTTTCCTGCCATTACAATTCATATAATTGAGCTTAGCACATTTACATACTCATTCATGTTAAGACACGCTGGTAGTTATCACTATCCTTATAACATTACATCTTAGCTAACACCTCATAATACCATAGATAAGACATTTAAATTAAACATCATACCAATTCTATAAATCCGAATATATGGTATACTTAAATACATCATCATCACTTAATCACAAGTAACCACAATTGAAGGAAAGAATAGGGATCACAAGACTTACACAGTCTTCTACATAATCCATATTAAAAGTCTTACTATCAACCCTTTATTCAACCCAATAAGAGTTTAATATCATCACACAACAATAACCAACATGATAACAAGACCAATTGAATCACTACATCCCAATTTGTCACTAGTTCATAGCTTAAGATAAGAGACTTAGGTCAAATTCATAACATACTTCATAACCTAGATCAATTACTCAAGAACTAGCATAATTTGACTAAAATTCCTATTAATCTATTAATAATTTATACAGTAACATCATGTAGTAATAATTCAACCAATAACCATGTCAATTGAACAACCATTACACAATTTATATTAAGATCACAACCTAGGGTAAAGGGGAATATGTCATCTTCTACAAACTAGAAAAATCCATAAAGAAATAACATAATTGATTTATAATACATGTTAATTTATTCAATATATACAAAATAAATCATTAACAAAACTATTTACAAAATCAATTTTGATATTGGAAGAGAACACTTGAATTACATACTTCTAAAACCAATTTGATGGAACCCTTTGTGGAAAGAAGTCCCAAAGGTGAAAGGAATCCCATACCTTAATATTTGATATAGATTTATGGAGAAACGTTGGTGATTTTATCCCTAGAACCCACCTTGACGTTGTCTTCTAAGGAGTTCTTCAACTAGAAAGAGAAAGAAGAGAAAAGGAACATAGTTTTCAGTTTGGGAATTATGAGAGCTTAAGTTAGTCTAGTTAGGTTAAGGTATTTATATAGGTTGTTAATTAAATTAATTAGACCTCCCTAGCCCTTAATTAACATGCAAAATAAGCCAACTAATTAAATAAATTAATTAAAAACATGCAGCAAACCATCCCCACACAAACGAGACCACGATAGACGGATCATGTGTCCATCGACGGGCATTGTTCACCTCGGTGTTGAACATCTGTCGATGAGTTCAAAGTATTATAAAACAGGCCCTTTGCGAAATATCCTATGTTTCCATCGAAGTAGAAAATCGATGCCCCATTGATTGGAACATTGTTCATTGATTGCACTCGTTTGTGCACACTGCCTTGGGCTGTCTTCGACCCAAATGCAAGGGTCCTCTTCAAAGGCCTTTGGTTGGTTCTTGGGGTGTCTTGCCCATACGTTTCTACCATAAACTAACTCTAATATGTTTTATACACACTTCCATAAATTTTCATCATTTCCTGACTCCTAAAACTTAGTTAAATAGGCTAAGGCACGTTAGTACCTGATTGCACTAGTTTCCAAATGTTGTGGATGTTCCTTGTCATTTAGGTTTCTGGACTTCCTAAATGACTTATATACATTAAAATAGACCTTAAAACATTTTCTAAACCTTTTGAAACCTATGTTAGGCTCTAGACACATCCTTTCGAAGTGTAAACTACACCCAATATCTCTATTCACTTAAGCCTTCATGGCTCGGGCTAAGGTAAGGAGAGCCTATCTATTATCCCCATTGGTCATTTTCGGGGGAACAACAACAACCTCATCCCCTTCACCTACTATTGGGACTTTCTCACCTTGACCAAATTGAACACCTTCTGGAGCTTGTCCACCTTGGATAACTTGCTCACCTCGGGGAGGAACTCCCTCAATCACATCCTTATCAATCACATCCTTATCAACTCTCCTTACTGGTACTTATCTTATTTATATCTTAAATACACAAGAGAGAGATAGGAAAACACACTCATAGCTTTCAACTCTACGGCATGACACAAGATTGATGAAGATGGGAAACTCTATCATCCTATAGCCCTCTCTCATATATGTGTCGCAACTCACACCGATGAACAAGACTCTACTAGATGTGGCTTTAATGAGACTTTAGATTCCTAAAGACAACTTCATAACCTTATGCTCTGATACCAAGCTTGTCACAACCCGGGAGCACCCCACAAGTCGAAACACGGTGTATTCGACCTCTCGTAATTGTATAATAGCCCTTATATATATATATATATATATATATATATATATATGAAAAATAGTGAGAATTAAGACTTTTCAAAATGATAGGTCAAATCTCATTCAAAAAAAACATAGGATGTGCTAAGTCTGTTTGTATCCATCTTAGACATATTAATATCTTGTGTCATAGCACATACATCAATGAAATAGAAATACTAAAGTATATTACGACGTCTTTGAAAATAAAAGCTAAACATATCTATGTCCTCAAATCATGTGAGAACATACCAAGACTTGCTTAGGAGAATGATATTTCAAGTTTCCAAAACTCCTCTCGATTGCCACCTACACCTTTAGAGATAAATCAACATATGAAATTACTACATTGACTGCACTAAGTATGGTGACATTCAATAAAACCATGTTAAAATGAACTTTTAGCAATAACATGCTCTTTTATGCTCGTTAGAAGAAAACCTCATAAAATAAGAATAAAACCACTGTAAAATTAACAATCGCATATAAGAAACATACCAAGTAATCCACAATATAGCATTAACAACTCTTCAAACCATATAAGCATATAACCCACCTACCAAAGGTTATCCTAAGACTTACTTAATTAAGACAAGAAGAGTCTGGCCATAAACCCTCTACAAGCACACCAAAATAATCCTTAAGACTACCTAAGATAATATTATTTCCTTTTGATTACTTAGACTCTCTACCCAATGTTACTCTAAGACTTATTTAAGTAAGACATGAAGAGACCGCCCATACATCCTCTCTAAGCCTACCTAAGTAATCCTCAAAGCTACCCTAGGTAGGGATACTTTTATTCAACATACATTAATTAAGTCATAATCATTCATTAAGTCAATTATAATATAATTAAGCATTTAGAAGACTTCACATAATGGTCTTGGAAAAGACCTAGAGAAACTACATCCTAGAATCTTCAAAGTCTACTCGTGCCATGTCTAGATAGTGTACCTTTCACACACTAAAAGTTTTAGAGTTTATGCAACACTATTATGCCTCCCACATGATGAGAATATGCATTAACCGACAAAGACCATACTAGCTAGGCATGGAATCCGGTGTCTACCTACTCCGATGGATGGTGTTCTACTTGCCAAGGGTAGAACTAGGACACATCTATTGTAGGCACATAGTTAAGGACTATCAAGGGTTTCTTTGTACTCTAATCTCAACTTTAAGTAGAATCACTACCACAAGCATATTCTCTAGGTGATAGGCTTAGTTTTCATAGAGTAAGTTCAATCACAATAAGGCATATGTAAAGGCAACACTTCAAGTCTTACTAAAACATAATACCTTTACAAATGATGGGTACTCTAGGGCTGCCAGTCAATGGTTAAAAAGTATAGCTCAATTAATTTCTTAGAGACTGTTTCATGTCATTCCAGCCTACCTATCTCTAAGTCCATCACTCACGCAAGAAGGATACCATTATGTCTTTCAACTTACAAGACATCATAACCCTCTTTATATATTGATGTTTCCAAATTATTGACCCTCTTTACATGTTCAAGGTCGTTTTCTAGTCACACTTATAAGGGTACCATCTTAAGTCTCCGATCCTAGACTTTTATTAAACATTTATTCCTATGCATACAAGACAAAAGTTCCTTCAGCCTACTAAGTCAAAATGTTCGTATTCATATACTTAGCATGTATCAAGTAGAGAGACATAGTCTACCAATCAAGAAACACACATGATAATCATATCAGATATTCAAAAACATTCAAGTATTATTTAGGAACAACCAAGTCTATCTAGCAAGATACACTAGCAACACGAATACAGACATCATCCTAGTCTATCGTGATCACACACGACCAAATAACAAAATCATACTTTAACCCCACATATACATATATACACATAATCATCCTTCACCTTGATCACCTATATAAGTTATAACATGATAACCTCACAATTCACATAATAATGCCGACAAGGCCATGTTCAAAGCAATTATAACACATAAACACCGCCACCATAAGTTTACCATACCAATAAACACAATTCAACATCAATTCTACACAATAAAGAATAATTAGGTCAACTCACCATCTTTCCATCATCGACATCACCATTCCTTAGACTTTTCAACCAACACACTTTACAAAGGTTTTTACCCATATCCATACACACGATTCTAAACTAACATTCAAACCATACAAATGATCCAACAATATACAGTATTAATATCATCAAATTATGGCAGCCTATTTACAATTCTATCATGATCTATACACAATTGAATATCCCAATGCAATCTACACAAGAATTAACTTATATCAAGTCATGATCAATTCACCCACATTAGAGCCAAAAAAAGGAAGTCATGAAATGTTTGGGTTCATAGAGATATTGATCTAAAAACAGTCAATAAACATCAATTCTATCATAAATCATTGATTCTAATCATTTTATATAAGAAACCATGGCTTGAATTCAAACCATACTTTAGTTGAATAAAATCAAATGAAATTTGGAGAAGAAATCACTTGCAAATTCACCTTCAAGCTTAATCTTGAATTTGGCCTCCAATGGAGGTTTGAGAGAATTTTGAAGCGAAGAGGATTTTGGATTTATGATTTTCTATTGGGTATTAGGGTGTTAACTTGGAAAAGGGGTTAAATAAACTTAAAAACCATTTCTAACAGACTCCCAAAGTACCAAATATACTCCCACATTACGTGGACCTTTTAATACAAGTCAAACTCCACTTTAATTTTTAGAAATATCATCGGGAAACAAGTCCGCGATGCGGAATTGTTCCCACAAGATTTTAGAATATAAATTTTGAGACAGTAAACACGTTTGTCTAGGCATTACGAACTTCTCCTATCAATTTGAACTCCAATTAACACGTAAAAGATGCAAAGGTACACTATAGCACACAAGCATGTATCAAGGCTAACGTTCGAATCTTGGACGTTTCTCTTTCAAACTCTTCCAAACTCAATACACTGACTTCTAACACTATAATTGATCATTTATAGACCTTATAAATGAATGAATCACATGTTAGGCTCTAGTTTCACCTAATTCATTTTTGAGGTGTTACATACTACTTTTGTACGGCCCGTCAAACCTCTTACAGTCTGTCGATAGGACTTGTAGATCCCAATACTAGTGCCAAAATTAAACTTTTCCTTTTGTATTGAACTTTAAAATTTTTTAGTTGTTACTATATCGAAATCTATCATATATAATATTAGTAAATCTACCAAAATCTAAATACCCATAAACATCACGTAAGAAGTATGATACACATGGGTTACTACAATAGAATTTCTAATTAGGGTACCAACATTAATCGAGGCAAGGATCCCACGTTTAAGCTAAAGTCCGAATGTAAGTATAATAGATAAATATAAATAGGTGGAACTCAGACCAGATAAAACAGAAATCATTCGGTCATAGACAAGAATAGTACTTGTTATAACTGTATTTGATACCTCAACCTTTGTCTTGCTCAGAAAAGCGTAACACTAAGCTCTATTATCATTACAGATAGTCCCTCTACCACGCTTCACCACTCCTCTCTCTACATTAAAATTTCATTGACTTCTCTAATTACCACATTGGCCATCATGTATATATACTCTTCAATTATTACGTCTACCTGTTGGGACAGCTACTGTAGTATATTATCATACTTGAAAAACTTTCTACCACTGCGGGCATTCCTTCTTGAAAAGTCCATGATCACCATAATTAAAGCATATGTCGTCAAGTGATGGCATGTTGGATCATGCATAAAAGATCTTTAACCACTTTGAGTCAGAGACTACTGTGGACCTCTAAATAACCACACGTAAAAGTAGGCATATATGAATGAACCGAATGAGCTGAATACACTTATTCACCAGAACCGTTTGAATAAAACCCCTGCCATTTACCTCATGCTTTGGTATTTAAACTAATTCCTTGGCCTTTTGAACATGTCTAACACCCTCATTAACATAGTCAATAACCTCATTGAAACTTTTACTAGTTGAGGCCATGAGTACCAAAAATACCTACAACATAGAATGTAAATTGTTTACAAAAAAATGGTCCTTTTTCTCTTTAATGTTCACAAGTTGTGCAACATAGCTCAACAAGGCATAAAAGTTAGCCTCATAGGTAGAAAACAACATCATTCCTAAGGATATTTAGCTTATTGTAGAAAAGTATATACATCTCCAAATCGTTTCATAACACTCTGTGGGACTCTTTTTTGTACAAAAATATTAACGAACCTATTATTATGATACAAACTTTGTCATGACCTTGATCATAACCACCGAAACAAACTTTCTTATGGCACTTGGAGAATTACGTCAACTGTAGTCAGGTGAGGAGTAACGAAAGCAAGATCAATATTTTCGTGTTGTATCTTTTAGAGATGGACATGATATAGTAGAGGCGCAATGATTTTGAGATCGGGAAGGCGACGTGCACCATCAACACTTGGGAAAAATTCCGATAGGATTTTACGAAAGCCTTCTTTCATAACAATGCAATCAATGAGGTCAAGCGCAAGTTTAGGGATTGAAACAAATGACTAGAATTTGGATGTACGTGACATAGTTCACCACTTTTACACTTCAAATTCCAAACCTCCCAGATGAACAAATATTGTTCAACTTTATGGAAGAATTTTAAAAAATTGGCCAAGACGGAGTTTGAGTAGTGACAAGTAGAGACCATAAATGAGGTCATCACATAAGCAAAAGCTTTAACCAACTTCAAGCATGCCTTGAATAAAAATACAAAGGAAATGGATGCAAGAAATATTCATGCTAAAGTTTGGGGAGATCATGTGTCACGACCCAAAATGAGCCGCGAGTGGCACCCTCACTTACCCTCCTATGTGAGCGAACCAACCAGTCTAAACCCCAACATTTCAACCATAATAAACAGAAAATAATGCGGAAGACTTAAAACTCATTATTATAACCAATAAATAACTTCAAAAATTTATTACTTATTATCCCCAGAATCTGGAAGTCATCACCACAAGAACATTCTATCCTCAATTACTAAATCTAAGAGTATCTAGGGAGCTAAAATAAGTAAATAAATGGTCCATGTCCGAACTTCAAGGACATCAAGACATGAATGAGAGAGAATCCAGTCCGAGCTAGGAACAATAGCTCACCTTGAAATCTGACGTGATGAAGACTGGCTAGAGTTGAGGACGAGTTGAAGTCGATGGCACATTTGCTGCACTCCACAAATAACAAAGAGAAACATACAAGTAGGGATCAGTACAAGGCACAAGTACTGAGTAGGTATCATCGGCCAACTCAAAATAGAAACCAATATATATCAGATAATAACATAAAATCAGCCATAGTACTTAACAGGTGACAACAACAAGTACCATAACCATTGGCCACAACACCAAGCACATCTATGAGGACTCAAGCCTCCACACCATACTCATTTGGGAAACAGGTTCTTTAAGCCTGAGTATATTAGCATAATTAAAGATTCACTCTCTTTACTATCCTGGTGTCGGAACGTGACACTCTGATCCCCTCAATATTCATTCATCTTACTATCCTGGTGTCGAAACGTGACACTCTGATCCTCTACTACTATGTGTCGGTTCGTGACACCCGATCCTCTACTATCCTGGTGTCGGAACGTGATACTCTGATCCTCTACTACTACGTGTCGGTTCGTGACACCCGATCCTCTACTCTCATTCTTTTGGTTCATCAAGCCTTCTTTTATACCAAGGCATCATCATTAACAAAGAGGTTTTAAGGTTTAAGATTCAACAGCCTCATCATGCTAATTCAACACAATTACATAATCACATCATGCAAGCACACAATTAAGCATATAGAAGACTTTACAAAATTACCCAATACATATCAATCGCTATTTAGAGTTTACTACGGAATAGCATAAACCATAACCTACCTCCACCGAAGAATCGTGATCAAGCAATCTACTTCTCCAATGCTTTGCTTTCCTCTTCGTTTCTTCCGCTCTCGTTCGTTCTCCCCTCTTCTCTTTGTTCTTTCTATTTTTCCTTATTCAAAATCTTTTTCTTTTACCCTAATTACCATATAATTAAGTATAAAAGATGGTAAAATTAACCCACTATTTATTTCAAAGTTATCTCCTTTAACCCCCAAGAAATTGAATTATTAACATTAAACCTCTAACTTTATAATCATAAGCAGGAATAGTCCAAAACACCCCTTAAAAACTTTTAACAGAAATCCGACCCAGTCAGGGTTACGCCGCCTGTGATGGACCGTCATGACTGCGACGGTCCGTCCTGCTGAGTCGTGACAGAGTTCAGAGACTCAATTACATTAAAGACTCTGTGACGGTCCGTCGTACCTACGACGGTCCGTGCTGCTCTTCCGTCGTGAAGTTCAGAGAGTTGTTCTCAGTACCCAAATTTCCCGAGTCTAATTGTTTTGGAACGAGACCCCCTCGACGGTCCGTCGTGCCCATGACGGTCCGTCGTGGGATCCATCGACCCAGACAGCTATTACCATAAATAAACTCTACTGCTCAAAACGACTAAACATGTCGTTACATCATGGCCGACACAAGGAGAAACAAGTAAATCCTAAGCAACACGACTCCTACAAGGTGGAAGGCAAGTGTAACACTCCGAAATTCCATAACTTGGTCTTGAGCAACACCCGATGAACCAATATTTGAAACACTGTTACTAAGTATAATTTAATGTATTTAAACTAGTTAGCAAGTGTTAGAGTCAAAATGTCAAGAAACGTCCAAGAAGTCCTAAAACTAGTGCAGTTGAATTAGTAAAACGTCCTTAGGTTTCATGAAGGGTTTGGTGTGTTGTATTTAGTCTAAGGCTTGTAAAAATACTACAAATAGGTAAATTGAGGTATATAGAATCAAAACTTCAAGGTCCTACCCCCAAGTATCACTCTAGGGGCCCATGGGTATGACCCAACATTGGCCATCAAGCTGCCAAAAGGCAGCAACCAATTACACAAGGTGGAAACAGTCCGCATCACGGACTTGCTGCACCCATGGCAAAAAATAAAGGTCCAGGTCAAAGAAACGTATCCGACTCCACTTTCTCAAAAATTAGTCTTGGAAATCTTGCGGAAACAGTACCGCGACGCCAACTTTTTTCCCAACGAAAATCTGAAATTTAGAATTCAAGTTTGACTTATTAAAAGGTCAACTTCAGTGAGGGGACACTTGGGTATTTTATGGAGGGCTATATATTGATTTTAATTCAGTTTTTTCCTCAAAATTTACCATTCAAATCAAATATCAAAATCAAAACAAAAAAAAATCTCACTTATCGCTACTTTATCTCTCTACTAAACCTCCATTGAAGAAGCTTTGAAAATTGAAGAAGGAGACAAAATTCCCATGTTTTCTACTCAAATTGGTAGCAAAAGTATTGGTTAATGTGTGGATTTTTTTCACTCTTGGAACTCCTTTCCCCAAGAGGCCCTTTCAAAGAGATCTCTGAACTTCCCTAGAGTAGGGTTTTTCTCTATACATGGGTCTTCTTTGAAAAGCAAAATTGAGAATCAATTGTGATTAATTATGGTCAATTAGTGTTGTTTAAATACATATTATTGGTTTATTCTTATTATTCACTCAAGATTCCCATGTACCCGTGTCTTTCCCCAATTTCATGAAAGTCTTGAATTGATATAATAAGTTGTGAAGATGATTAACATGTGGATTGACTACCATTATTTTATGTAACTTCTTCCTGAATTAACTTTGTTTATGTATTGATTATGTATTCATGGTAGTGGAAGTATGAAGGTTCTTTAAAGGGGACAATAGGTATGTTCATTGGTTCTTCTTGGATTCAATTACGCAGTATGAGTTATATAGATATGTAATGCTCCTATGTCTAATGTGTGATAGTGATGTCGATGCTACGTATTCCTTATTCTTAACCCTAACACACTTGAATTAGCAATAAAGTATGTATGCATGTTATAATACGATTATTATATGATTGAAAGGAGTTCTCAAGATTATAGTAAAGCGTTAAGTGAAAGAATTACTCACTTGTATGGGGTTTCTAAAGTGAGAGGATTGTTTTCATTAATGATGACCAATGAGCTAATATGATGAGATGTTTACATAGGGGTTTAGTGATATAATATTATTACTAAAAGGAGTAGATCCTTAGCACCAAAATTGCATGTAAATGAGATAGATCTCTCACGTTCGAGAAGTCTGCTCTCCCACATGGGTTTCTTAACGTCTAGAGTCTAAATTCCCAATGTATGTGTTGTCTCATAAGATGCAAACATCCACATCAAGAAATTAAAGGTTTTTAGTAGTCATCTCCTTTACCCTTAACTATGTTCTCACATAGGACTATAGCTTAGTGGATCCACTTAGATAGCTATCTATGATTGGTTACACCGTAGGTAAGTGTTAACCCTCTCTTCTCTATGTAGGAGCAGAACACCAGATTTCATGTACATCACATGGTCTTATGTTGTTTATGGTACTTATTTCCCTAAAATAAAAATTAAATTAACAAGTTTAGTATGTGAACTCCTATTAGGGTTGTCTTAAAGGTTACTACATAGTGTTAGGGAGGGTATGGTATTGCTCTTACACATTGAACATGTGGGATCCTAAGGGATGATCTTAGTAATGTTCTTGTATTATTTAGTTGACTATATGCTATGTGTGTAAAGCTATATATATGAACTTTTGAACAAGTCATGTTATGATGAAATGTGAAGTTGTGATGTATATATCAAAATGGGTGGCTCAATGCGATAGTTAGCTTTGGGTAGGGTTATGGGGTTCTATTCTTGGAATGGCACAGTTATTGTTTGAATTGATTATATGATTGTGTTGACTTATGATGTTCCATTTATGTGCATATTGATTTATTTGACACTACACATGATTTTGACTAAATTGTTCCTTTTCTCGTGCATTGATGATTTTATTTATAGGAACCATACTTAGTACATGTGGTTTGTACTAAACCATATTTTTTCCCTTTTCCCCAAACATTATGGGTTCCATATTGAAGAAATTCTAAACCACTTTGCAAGAAGACATGGACTTTCCTCATGTTTTTGTAGGTTCTCTAAGTACGAGGATGGTGCCTTTTGATCTACCCTAGTATTAGTTTTATTATAGTTGATATATCGTGTTTTCAGAGTATTGTTAATGCTTTTTCCTTAAGTTTAGTGTGTCCAAAAGCCTTTCTGTATTAATTTTTATGTAAGTTTCTCTTTATTTGCAGGAAATCTGTCTAAAAGATGAATGCGGAGGTTTTTTGTGGAAGAAATGCAGAAAAGTACCACCTACGGAGCTTGTGACGGTCCGTCGTGCCTGTGACGGTCCGTAGGTGGCATCATACTGCAGCTACTGGAGGAAGATGGGGAAGTCTGACCAAGTGTGGGGTTACAGAGTGCGTGACGAACCGTTGTAGCCATGACGGTTCGTCCTGCTGGTACGTCATGATGATCAGAGAAGTAGTCCCAGTACCCAAATTCCAAGAAATCAAGTTTTATGGAACGGAGACCCCCAACGTACCGTTGCGCCTATGACGATCCGTCATACCTACCGTTGAGGGTAATGAAGAGAGCAGCAGAAGAAATTGCACAAGTATGGGACGACGGAGTCCATGACGGCCCGTCGTGACCACGACGATCCGTCACGAGGTCCGTCGACCCAGCCACTTTTTGACAAATTTCCAGCAAATAGAGTCCTTATTTAATTAGGTTTTTATTTTTTATAAATAGTTCAAAAAACCTGATTTTTGGGGTTAGACTTTTTGGTAGTTAGATTTTCATATAGTTAGACTCTTGATTATTTGAGCTTCTTTTGTGGATTAAACTTTGTGATCATTATTACACTTTTAGAGAATCTTTAGTCTTCAATTAATTTCAGTAATTGATTGTTGGTGATTTTTGTTGATTAATCAAGTGAACTTCTGGATTTTGTCCTTTCTCATTGAAGTAAGTGCATGAATTCTTATATTACATATTGAATATTGTGATTATTACTATGGGTAACTAAACTCCATAACTAGGTTTGTGGGAACCATAAGCGAATAATGAGGTAAAACTTAACCAAAATAAACAATTATAGAATAGTGTCTTGCATGTATTGATAATTCTTTCGCTTAGAATTCTTTTTAACGGATGGCCAACGTTCGAACTCACCTTAATGCTACTTGCCGGACCAAGGAGGTAGATAATAGGAAATGAATTATCAACATAGATTTAGTGTATACTATCTAATAGACTAGTGTTGATTGGAACGAGGTAATAACTTAGTCAAATATCAAATACGATGCTTAATATGAGGTAAAGGTAAAGGTTAGTATAGCAACAGACGTAGCTGGACCAAGGTGCGGAGATAAATTTTCTAGATGCCAGACCAAGGATTTAGAAATACATAACTTATCACTTTGCATGAAAGATACCAGGAAAGAATTGTTATAGTTATAATTATCAAGTTAGAAACCTGTGGGGGAACACGTAAACCTACTTACTTTTATTAATTGATTAAACTCCAACATTTGAAACTGTTAGTTGTCTCCTTTAATTTATATACTTATTTTCATTCATTTAGAAGAACCCCCCCTTCCCCCTTAATTGTATTTGTTTTCCAAAGAAATAATTGACTAAATAGTAGTAATAAAAGATTGAAGTTAAGTCTGAACTATTTTCCTCGTGGGAACGATCCCAACCTCATTACTTAGGTTCTTTACTTGATTTGGCCGCTTTACTTCTTATTTGAGAAGTAAGTTTGAGCGTATCAAATTTGGCGCCGCTGCCGGGGAAAGTAGCTTTTAGATTAATTTAAAATTATTACTATTGTTTAGCCAATATTTCTTAATTTTACTTTGTTTTATTATTTTTTATTTTTGCAAAACCATCGTTCTTGTATGCCAAATACATAGAGAGGAAGAGAACCCTTGTTTCCCTACGATCACGAATTAGAGTGTACACTACGCAACATGAATCAAAACTTGGAAATTAATGATTATGATCCAAACCAGAACATCCCAGCTTCGGTTGATGTTCATGGTCAGTTGCTACCCAATGCTCCGGGTGAAAACCAACAGAGGGGAAAAATCCTGCTACACGACCCCAAGAATACTACAGAGGCTATGACAATATAGCAGACTCCGATGGGCCACTTGTCTTGCCCCCTCTACCATGAGGACACGCCTTTTTGGTAAATAGTAGCCTGATGAAAATGCTCACTGTCAAAGGTTTGGCTTCAGGGTTACTTTCTGAGGATTTACATGCCCAAATAGCTAAAGTAAGGGAAGTGTGTAAAAGTTGTGTAGGGAGGCCTAAATTGGACTTGGATGTTATAGGTCTAAGAGTGTTTCCTCACTCACTGATGGGAGAGGATGCTATTTGGTTCAATGAGCTCCCTTACAACCTTATTTTCACTTGGATCCAACTAAGGGACGTTTTCTTAGCACGCTACTACCCGGTCTCCAAAAAACTAAACCACAAAGACAAAGTGAACAACTTTGTGGCACTACCAGGAGAGTCAGTTAGTAGCTCTTGGGATAGATTCACCTCGTTTTTTAGAAGCGTCCCCAATCACCGCACAGATGATAAGTCACTGAAGGAATACTTCTATCGGGGACAAGATGATAATAATAAGACGGTGTTGGATACTATAGTGGGTTGTTCTTATGGGGAGTGTCCTTATGCTGAGATTGCTGAAATGTTAGAGAAAATCTCCCGAAACAATAAATCTTGGAGTACTAGGAAGTCAGATACTGGGAGAAACACCTTCACAGTGCAATCCACTCACAACCCAGCCACAGATGAGATTCGTGAAGAGATGGCTCAGATGACAAATGAGTTTGGGTTGGTATTAAAACATATCACAGGGGGTGCAGATGCTATTATGCGGAGGATTGCTATGCAGTAAATGAGCAGACGGGGGGTTTTTGACCGAGTGCCAAAGGCTCAAATCAAGATAATTGGCGCCAAGGTCAACGGAACCAAGATCAGATCTATGGTAACTATAACCGTGAGGGTCATTATGTCCGAGATGGAAACTACAACCGCGATAACAACTTCAATAGGGGTAAATATGGTAACAGAAATGATAGGAATGGGCCCTATGTCCCTCCTCAAAATTGTGAAGTTACTCCTAGGGATGGTGGAGATAGTATGCCGCGAGTTGAGAATATGTTGTACAAAATGATGAGGAGGTTTGATGCTAATGATGAGCACATTTAAGAGTTAAGGAGTGATTTAGTGGGTATAGGCAGAAAGTCGATACACATGCAATATCGATTAAGCAAATCGAGTTGCAAATTGCCCAATTATCTGCAATTGTGAACACACGGCAACCGGGCACTCTTCCTAGCAACACTGTCCAAAATTCAAAAAATGATGCACACTGTATGGCAATCACTACTAGGGGTGGTAAGCAAACCATTGACCCACCAATACCGTCTAATGAGAAAAAGGTGAGAAAGGATAATGACAAGGTGGAAGATAGTAATGGTAAAGCAAAAGATAGCACTAGAAAAGATGCAGAAGTCTCTATAAAGGTAATTCCCATGCCTAGACCACAACCCCCCTTTCCTCAGAGATTAGTGAAAAAGATCGAGGATTGTGAATATCGGCGTTTTATAACAATGTTGAAGCAGCTTTCTATCAATGTCTCTTTGGTAAAAGCTCTAGAACAAATGCCCGATTATGCCAAATTTATGAAATATTTGGTTACAAGGAAAAGATCGATCACTTTTGAGGATGATGATACAATGCAGCATTGTAGTGCTATTGCTACAAGATCTCTCGTACAAAAGAAAGAAAATCCTGGTGCGTTCACTATTCCTTGTACAGTCGGGTCATTACATTTTGCGAAAGCATTATGTCATCTGGGGGAAAGCATAAATATCATGCCCCTCTCGATTTACAAGAAGTTGGGTTTGGGTGACCCAAAGCCCACTGCGATGCGGCTACTGATGGTTGATCGAAAAGTGAAAAGGCCTATAGGGATATTCCATGATGTGCTAGTAAAAGTGGAGTTGTTCATATTTTTGACAGATTTTGTTATTCTTGACTGTGAAGTCGATTTTGAAGTGCCTATTATTCTTGGAGGCCATTCCTTGCTACTGGTAGAGCCTTAGCTGGTATAGAAAAGGGGCAGATGAAATTTCAGTTGAACAATAAAGAAGCGACCTTTAACATTTGTAGGTCCATGAGGCAGAGTGGTGAGCTCCAATCGGTCTCTGCTATATCCTACAAAGGAAAGTTGAAGAAGGATAATAACCTAAAAAGTGAAAAGAGAGTTGATGGTTGGGGATTTGGTGCTTTTAGACAATTCTAGGTTGCGTTGGCTTCCGGGCAAGCTCAAGTCCAAATGGACTGGCCCTTACTTGATTACCCAATTATCCCCTCATGGAGCTGTTGAGTTAGAAACCAAGGAGGGAGTGCGGTTTATGGTGAATGGAGAACAAATAATATCCTATTTTGGGCATACTGAATTGGAAAATGAAGTGATCGAATCATACCATCTTGATGAAGGCTGAGTAATCAAGCATCCTCAGTCATGCCACGACGTTAAATCAGGCGCTTGTTGGGAGGGAACCCAATACTTATAGTTTTTCTTTTTAGTAATGGTAGCATTTTCTACTAATGAGTTTTAAATTTGCAGGCACATCACCAGGAAATTCTGCAGAAAATCACTCTGCAGCAGTCACTGACAGACCCATCGACGGCCCGTCACTCAGGCCACAAACCATCGCATGAATCTGTCGTGCCAGGTACTATCTATTATGGCACCAAAATAAGATCAAGTCTACGTACGTGTGCGATCAAAGTCTGTCGCTCCGTCTACCCGTCTGGTCATTGGCTCTGAGGATGAGCGTGACCTCAAGTACGTGCCCCCATGCACTTCCACCCCATCCCGAGTTGCACGTGCTGCCAGAGCCACACCCTAAAAGGTGGCGTCCGGCGTAGTCAATACCTCCTAGTCTAATGAGGAGTGCACACTGACCGGCACACCTTCTGGGTTAGCTACTCACGAAGAAGGAGCGCCGTGAGATGGAGGCTGCGAGGAGAGTCCATATTGTTGATGAGGAGGCGCGTCGGATGAGGGTCGTACAGATAGCTGCTGGAGCATCTAGCTCCAGAAATGTGGAGCTATGAGGATGCACTGCTGATAGTGTTGTTGATGTTGAGGACACTACTGAGGGTTTCATTATTACAGAGGTAGTGGATTTCGGGGAACCGGATCCACCAGCTTTCTGATCGTCGGCGCTTTGCGCCCTAGGCTTACTTCACTACAACTCTTGTATTTCAATTTTTTTATGCATTTGGGGACAATTGCAGGTCTTTTTGTTGGGGGTGGAGTAAATAGAAAGTGACTGATAGGGTGAAGTAGCCCAATTCACTATCCTTTTTTGGGTTTTTTTGCCTGTGTTTTTTTCCCGAAGAGACTGATTATATTTACTGTTGAACCGGCATGTCTATATCTTGTGTACATAGTTTAATTCTTAAGTATGATGGCTAAAATTATATCCTGATGAAATGAAAATGATGCATGACTAGGCATAGTAATTGATAAATGTGTGGCTCTAAGCATGACATAGAGGTACACCACTGCATGACCCTAAGTCTAGAATTCGAACAAGGTGTCTGATAATCTGGTAGAGTAATGAGATGTCAAGTGAGTGTGAGGAATATTTGAATAGTCCGCTATTTGTACTGAGCTAGAACTTGCCTGGTTAGTCCTGCTAAAAGTAAGTTGTAATAGACAATTAGGAAAGGATCATAGGCCCTTGTTCAATAAAGCCCATTTTTATCCTAAATAAAATAAAACCAAATGAAATTCATCCTTCTTTGATCCAAATGATTTGAGCTTAAACTAGACGTTTCTTTTTCACCCCAACTGATCTTTTCTGCGAATAATGTGTTGGCCCTGGTCCCTCCTTGGACATATGCACCTCAGCTTATGCCAAAAGCATAAGTTGAGGGTGGCTAATGCAGTAAACAACCCTTTTTATGGCCCTGACCCAACTTTGGGTATTGTGTACTTTGACTCATGGCAAAGCTATGAGTTGAGGGTGGCTATTATGAGGAATGCTCTGAAAAGTGGGGTTGAAAGAACAAAGAGAGAGAAAGAACAAAAGTAAAGTGACTCAAAAAATAAGTTGAACGAAAAGTGAAATAAAAAAAATACAATAAATACAAGCAAGAAAAGAAGAGAGTCACTTACACAAATGATGAAAGAAGGGAAAATAGAAAGGTGAAAGAATATGAGAAACTGGGCAAAATAAAATGATAAAAAGTGGTAAAATTAGCCGATAAGTCAAGGAGGGCAAAAAGTCACTAAAGTATACCTAAATATACCCTACCTGAACCTGAGCCTATGTTACAAGTTAAGAAAGTCCTACCGTGATCCTAAGAGTTGTATAGAGAACTTAAAGCAGTGAAAACAAGGGCAAGCTTACGGTAATATGTATGAATGAGTGTGAATTTGTTTTGAGGGTGAGTGTTGAAAAGTAATCCTTACACTCAAACTGAAATTATTGTGTGAAAAATGAGGATTTTGTTTTCAAGTGAGGACACTAGTTGAAATACAAGAAATATTAGCACCTAGGTGAGAAATTGAAGAGGATAGATGTTAGTGCTTGGTGAGTCTGTGTCATGGTCTGATTCCACATAATTCAAGCCTAATAGTTATAGCATGCATAAATATGATGAGATTGATCGGGATTGATAGCCAAATGATTGTGAAAGATAAAACATGGATACTATTGTACAAATATTTTGTATTGAGTCATAGTCCGTCACTTGAGGACAAACAACAAATTTAAGTTGAGGGTGTTCATATACCCTGGTTTCACGGTATTTTTAATGCTTTTTCCTTAAGTTTAGTGTGTCCAAAAGCCTTTTTGTATTAATTTTTATGTAAGTTTCTCTTTATTTGCAGGAAATCTGTCTAAAAGATGAATGCGGAGGTTTTTTGAGCAAGTAATGTAGAAAAGTACCACCTATGGAGCTTGTGACGGTCTGTCATGCCCGTGACGATCCGTAGGTGGCATCATAATGCAGCTGCTGGAGGAAGATGGGGAAGTCTGACCAAGTGTGGGGTTACGGAGTGCGTGACGGACAAGTTGTAGCCATGACGGTCCGTCCTGCTGGTTCGTCATGAATATCAGAGAAGTAGTCCCAGTACCCAAATTCCAAAGAGTTCAAGTGTTATGGAATGGAGACCCCCGACGGACCATTGTTCCTGTGACGATCCGTCATACCTGCCGTCGAGGGTAATGAAGAGTGCAGTAGAGGAAATTGCACAAGTATGGGACGACGGAGTCCACGAGGGTCCGGTGTGACCACGACGATCCGTCGCGAGGTCCGTCGACCCAGCCGCATTTTGACAGATTTCCAGCAAGTAGAGTCCTTATTTAATTATGTTTTTTTTATAAATATTTCAAAAAACCCCATTTTTGGGGTTAGACTTTTTGGTAGTTAGATTTTCATATAGTTAGACTATTGATTATTTGAGCTTCTTTTGTGGATAAGACTTTGTCATTATTATTACACTTTTAGAGTGTCTTTAGTCTTCAATTAATTTCAGTAATTGATTGTTAGTGATTTTTGTTAATTAATAAAGTGAACTTCTGGATTTTGTTCTTTCTCATTGAAGTAAGTGCATGAATTCTTAATTTACATATTTGAATATTGTGATTATGACTATGGGTAACTAAACTCCAAAGCTAGGGTTTTGGGAACCATAAGTAAATAATGAGGTAAAACTTAACTAAAATAACAATTCTAGAATAGTGTCTTGCATGTATTGATAATTCTTTCGCTTAGAAGTCTTTTTAACAGATGGTCAACGTTCGAACTCGCCTTAATGCTACTTGCCGGACCAAGGAGGTAGATAATAGGAAAAGAATTATCTACATAGATTTAGTGTATACTTTCTAGGCTAGTATTGATTAGTATGAGGTAATAACTTAGTAAAATATCGAATATGATAGTTAATATGAGGTAAAGGTAAGGGTTAGTATAGCAACAGACGTAGCCGGACCAAGGTGCGAAGTAAAATTTTCTAGATGCCGGACCAAGGATTTAGATATACATAACTTATCATTTTGCATGCAAGATACTAGGAAAGAATTGTTATAGTTAGAATTATCAAGTTAGAAACCTGTAGGAACACGTAAACCCTAGTTACTTTTATTAATTGATTAAACTCCAACATTTGAAATTGTTAGTTGTCTCCTTTAATTTAGATACTTATTTGTATTCATTCATAAGTAAAAACCCCCCTTTTATTGTATTTGCTTTCCAAAGAAATAATAGACTAAATAGTAGTAATAATAGATTAAATTTAAGTCTGAACTATTTTCATCATGGGAACGATCCCAACCTCATTAGTTGGGTTCTTTACTTGATACAACTGCTTTACTTCTTATTTGAGAAGTAAGTTTTAGCGTATCAATAGTCCAAAGAAATTAATTTCCTTCCTATTGTTGAAGAGATTGTTGTAAGCCCTATGTGGAAATATGAGAAAATGTATTAGAGTAAATTCCTATGTTATTGGTTATGTTGTCTAAACGAGAAGCCTAAGTAAGCTTCATATAAGAGGAGTCGAAGTTAACTCCAAATATTATATATGAGAGGTCTATGTACACCTCAATACGTAAAAAGTTTTTAATTTTGTTGCATTTTAACCGACGATTTGCTATGACGAATGCTAAGAGGCTTGTCTAAGACCTCTTCGAGGATGAAGACGCCGGTTACATTTAGGGGGTGCTCCCCGGTCCTGAAAAACATGGTATGAGAGCATGAAGTTGAAGTAATCTTAAGAGTGATATCTCACTAAGCCACGTGTACGTAGAGTCTTAATCATTATTGTGAAGCGTGCCACACTTATGAATCAGAGGATATATGATGATTAGTAAGTTCTCAGCTTCTTGGTAATCTTACGACGTGCCTCAAGAGTCTTGGCTCTATCTGTCCTTTCTACTATTCTCTCTCTTGTGTTTATAGACAATTAATACAACAAGGAACAACCTTCGAAGGGTTGAAAAGGAGAATGCTAATGAGGCGATTCCCCCTAAAGATGCTGAAAACGCTCAAGTTCCTATTGAATAAGGGGCTATGTCTAATGTGGAGATAAAGGAGGCCATTCAAAGTTTTACTCAAATAAAGGATACTTATGCTTATTCGGATAATAAGATGTAAGTGAACTTTAATTCTAGCACCACCGCATCGAGGATAAGGGATTTTACTAGGATGAATTCTCCTACTTTCTTTGGCTCCAAAGTAGAGGAAGATCCACAAGGGTTCATAGATGAAGTATACAAGGTGGTGGATGCCATTGGTGTGAATTCTCAAGAAAAGGTGAAACTAGCAGCCTATCAACTCAAACATGAGGCTCAAGTATGTTATAAACAATGGAAGGATGAGAGGCCGGTTAGGGATGGCCGGATCACTTGGGGAGGTTCCAAGAGGACTTTCCTCCATTGGTTCTTTCCTTTGGAACTAAGGGAGAATAACATAGAATAATTCATAAATATTTTCCAAGGGAATATGAGTGTGAAGTAGTATAGCCTCAAATTCATTCAACTCTTAAAGTATGCTCCTACTATAGTAGCGGATTCTAGGGCTAAGATGAACAATTTGTTTGTGGGGTGTCTAACCTTGTGGTTAATAAGTGTAAGTAGGCTATGCTGATTCCTATCATGGACATCTCTCATATCATGGTTCATGCTGAGCAAATTAATGAACAAAATCTTAAGCAAGTTGGTAGGGATTTGAAGAAAACAAAAGTCGAAGATGGAAATCCTTCCAAGACCAGATTTCAAGTGCATGATAAGGCAAGGTTCAAGAAGAAATTTTCCAACAAAGGCCCTTTAAACACTCCAAGGGTCAACAAAGGTAAAGGTTATATGGCTAAGTATTAAGAAGGTAGAGGTACCGGTCCCTATGTTGAGAAGTCTACTTGTGCTAAGTGTGGTAATAAACATGAAGGCAGATGTCAAATTGGCACGGATAAATGCAATAATTGTGGTAAGAGTGGTCACATGAAGTGATATTTCCCTATGATGAAAGCTCAAGGAAGGGAAAATACTTAAGCACAAGCTAGTGCTCCTAATTCAGAATCTCCAAAGAAGAATCGCTTCTATGCTCTTCGCTCTCGAGATGATCAAGAGGATTCACTCAATGTTGTCACCGTTGTGTTACAAGTGTATTATATAAATGTTTATGATTTATAAGATCGTAATTCCACTTTATCTTTTGTAACTACCTTAGTAGTGATAAAGTTTGATGTATTACCCAATGTTCTAAGTAAACCTTTTTCGGTTGTTTCCCCGGTGGGTTACTCGGTGATTGCAAAAATAGTCTATTGGAATTGTCTCATAATGTTTCCCAATAGAATGACTTCAATTTATTTCGTAGAACTTGATATGATTTATTTCAATGTAATTTTTGGGATGGATTGGTTGCATGCTTGTTTGCTTCCATAGATTGTAGAACAAATGTAGTTAAGTTCAATTTCCCAAATGAACCCGTCGTATAATGGAAAGGGGGAAACTCGATCATAGAGGTCATATTGTTTCGTGTCTACAGGCACATAAAACGATTTCTAAGGGGTGTCTATACGATGTAGTAAGGTTCATAGATCTTGACTCTGAAGTCCCTCTAATTTAGTCGGTCCCCGCTGTGAGGAAATATACGGAAGTCTTCCCTGATGAATTACCTGGATTTCCTTCCAAACGTGAAATTGATTTCGTTATTGACTTATTGCCAAATACAAAACCTATCTCAATCACACCTAATCGGATGTCCGTGGCCGAATTAAAGGAACTAAAGCTTCAACTTAAGGATTTACTAGACAAAGGCTTCATTCAACCTAGTTTTTCTCCATGGGGCTCTCCGATATTGTTTGCGGAAAAGAAGGATGGTTCCCTTAGAATGTACATTGATAACCTCCAACAAATAAGGTCACCATAAAGATCAAGTATCCTCTCCCTAGGATTGACGATTGGTTTGATCAACTCCAAGGGGCAACCTACTTTTGTAAGATTGATTTGAGGTCGGGAAATTACCAACTTAGGGTGAGGGGTGAAGACATTCCTAAAATGACTTTTCCAACTAGGTATGGTTACAATGAATTCCTAGTCATTTTATTTGAATTAAAAAATGCCCCGTCTTTTCATGGACCTAATGATTTGGGTGTTTACGGAGTACTTTGATTCGTCTGTAATTGTCTTTATTGATGATATCTTTGTGTATTCTAAGAGTGAGGATGAATATATGGGCCATTTGAGTCCTATTTTTTAAGTCCTAAAGGAACATCAACTTTTTGTTTAGTATAGTAAGTGTAAATTTTTGTTGAGATCAATTGCTTTCCTTGGCCAAATTATTTCACTAGAGGGTATAGAGGTTTATCCAAGAAAGATGGAAGCGGTTAGAAAATGGCTTTGACCTCCAACTCCCACTGTAATAAGATGTTTCTTGCGTTTAGATGGATAGCATAGAAGGTTTGTCGATGTGTTTGCCTCTATTGAATTTCCTTTGACAACATTAACCCAAAATAGATTAAGTATGGGTGGTGGGAGGCTTGCGAAAGAAGCTTCCAAGAGTTCAAATATAAGCTTACCTCCGCTCCGATGTTGACCTTGTCGGAGGGTAACAAGGATTTTGTGGTATATTATGATGCTTCCCGAATGATATTGGGTTGTGTACTTATGCAACATGGGAAGGTAATATCTTATGCCTCTAGGCAACCCAAGGTTCATGGGAAGAACTACCCAACTCACGATCTTGAATTGGCGGCTATGGTGTTTGCCTTTAAAATATGGAAGCATTATCTCTATGGGATACATGTTGATGTATTTACCGACCATAAGAGTCTTCAATACATGTTTACTCAAAAGGATTTTAATCTCCGACAACGAAGATCATTCGAATTATGTAAGGATTACAACATGAGTGTTCTCCACCAACCCGGTAAGGCCAACATGGTTGTGTATGCTCTAAGTTGTATGAACATTGGTAGTGTGTTTAAAGAAGAAAAATCCAAGTAAGACCTAGTGAAATATGTCCATGGGTTGGCTAAATTGGGTGTTCGACTGGAAGATTCTCCAAATGGTGGATTTTTATGGTCCATCGTAACTCCGAATTATCTTTAGTGATTGAGGTGAAGTCTAAGCAACAACTTGATCCATTATTGATGGATTTGAACGAATCGGTTCTTGGTAAGATTAATGAGTCATTTTCCAAAGGGGAAGATGGTGTGCTTAGATACCAAGGTAGTTTGTGTGTGTCATATGTTGATGATTTGAGAAATAGAATTTTGGAGGAAGCTCATGGTTCCTGAAATTCTATACATCCGAGTGCCACAAAAATGTATTGTCATCTTCAAGACATCTATTGGTGTGATGGTTTAAGAAAGGGCATAGCGGTGTTTGTGTTTAGGTTCCCTAATTGTCAACAAGTAAAGCCCGATCAATAAAAGTTGGGTGGTTAGAATCAAGCAATAATTTTTTTTCTTGGAAATAGGAAGACATTAACATAGACTTCGTAGTGAGCTTGCCTCGGACACGGAGACAAAATTACTCAATGTGGGTTATTGTTGATAGGTTGAAGAAATCTACAAACTTTAACCCCGTTAAGTCTACTTTTTTGGTAAAAGTGTATGTTAGAATATACATAAACAAAATTGTGAGTCTCCATGGGATTCCGTTGTCCATCATATCGGATAACGGTGCAAAATTCACTTTGCGATTTCGGAGATTTTTCAAAAAAGGTTGGGTACTCAAGTGAAGCTTAACACCGCTTTTCATCCTCAAACGGATGGTCAAGCAGAACATACCATTCAAACCCTCGAAGATTTGTTAACAGGTTGTGCGATTGATTTCAAAGGGAATTGGGACGATCACCTACTGTTGATTAATCACCTATTGTTGATTGAGTTCTCTTATAATAATAATTACCATTCTTGTTTGCCATGTCTCCTTTTGAAGCACTCTATGGTAGGAGATGTAGGCTTCTATTTGGGTAGTTAGAAGTGCGTGATTCTTCACTCTTTGGTCCCAAAATTGTGTATGAAGCTTTGGAGAAAGTTGATGTGATAAGGGATAGATTGAAAGCGGCCTATAGTCGGCAAAAGTCTTGTGCCGGCAATAGAAAAAGATCCCTTGAATTTTAAGTGGGTGATAAGGTGTACTTCAGGATCTCACCTATGAAAGGGTTGATGAGATTTAGTAAGAAGGGGAAAGTTATTCCCTGGTATGTGGGTCCTTATAATATATTGCAACGGGTAGGAAAGGTTTCATATCAGTTGAAGTTATCCCGTGAACTAGTTGCGGTTCACCCCGTATTTCACGTCTCCATACTTAATAAGTGTATTGGTGACCCTGCATCTATTCTCCGTATTGAAGGGTTGGGAGTGAATAAGGACCTCTCCTACGAAGAGGTTCCGCTGCAAATCCTTGATCGACCAGTTAAGAAGTTGAGGAACAAAGTGGTGGTCTCAGTAAAATTTCTATGGAGAAACCACCTAGTTTAGGGAGCAACATGGAAGGCCGAGGCCGACATGAAGTCCCGCTCCACTCACCTTTTTCTAGTTGAGACATATGTTTTGACTTATTGAAATTTTTAGTATTTTTATGTTGTCTTGAGAAGAATAGAATGGTAACACTTTAATGTCTATTTTGACCTCATGTTGAATTTGAGAAGGTAGTTCCTCATAATGTGTTATAAAATGTTGAGATCTTATGTGTTGCGACATGAGTTTGTATGTGTAATGTCGTGTTTCTATGTTGAATGGAGTTGAGTATTAATGTTATGAGTTGTGACTCATTATGATTTTATGTTGTTGTTGGTTGGGCAGATAGTATTGAGTCTATCCTTCCCCTACAAAATATTTTAGTGTCATTCGGAGAAAAATGTTCCTAAATGATAGGGGGTAAAGTTACACACCGAAAGTCCATGACTTGGTCTAGAGCCTCACATGATGAAATGAGACTTGAAACACTGTTTATAAGTCTAAATTAATGTATTGAAAAGTTTTAGAGTAAAAATGTAAAGAAACGTCCAAAACATCCGGAAACTAGTGCAATTGAACTAGTAAAATGTATGTAGGCTTCGTGAAGGGTTGGGTGTGTTGTATGAAGTTTAGAAATTTTAAAAATACTATAAATAGGTAAAATCAGGTATATAATATCAAAACTTCAAGGTCTGACCCCCCAAGGACCATCCTAGGGGTCCATGGGGAGGACCCAACTCTGGCCAACAAGCTGCCAAAAGGCAGCAGCCTATTGCACTAAGTGGGAACCAGTCCGCGTCTCGTACTTGGTGCACCCATGGACAAAAATCAAGGTCCATTTCACGTACATTTAGCGGACTCCACTTTCTTAAAAATTAATTTTGGAAATCTTGCTGAAACAGCTCCGTGACGCGAACTTTTTTCTCGACAAAAATCTAAAATTTAGAATTCAAGTTTGATTTCAAGAAAAGGTCAACTTAAGTGAATGCTACTTTGAATATTATATGGGAGGTTTATATATTGATTTTCATTCAGTTTTTCCTCACAATTTCCCAGAAATCAAATACCCAAATCAAAGCCTAAAAGCTCTCACTTCATTCTACTTTCTCTTTCTAATCAACCTCCAATGAAGAAGCTTTGAAACTTGAAGAAGGAGACCAAATTCCCAAGTTTTCTACTAAAATTTGTGTCTAAAGTCTTGGTTAAGTTATGGTTTCTTTGACACTATTGGCATTCCTTTCCCCAAGAGGTCCTTTCAAAGATATTTCTAAGCTTTCCCAAACTAGGATTTTTCTCTACACATGGAAAAAGAAGATTGAGAATCAATTGTGATGAATTCTGGTCAATGAGTGTTGTTTAAGTATATAATGATGGTTAATTCTTGTTATTCAATAAATATTCCCATCGACCCATGTTTTCCCCAATTTTATGAAAACTTGATTTAATATGATAAGTTGTGAAGTGATGAACATATGGATTAACTACATTGACGATAATTATGTAATTGCTTCTTGAATTTACGTTGTTTATGTATTGATTATGTATTCATGTAGTATAAGTATGAAGGTTCTTGAAAGGATAAAAGAGGTATACCCTATTAATACATTTGTAATAGTCTATAGACATTCATTTCTTTCCTATTAATACATTTGTTATAGTCTATAGACATTCATTTCTTTCCTATTGTTTAAGAGATCGTTGTAAGCCCTATGTGGAAATATGGATTTGGACAAGGTCTATTCCTGAATGTTCTACTTCATTTTAGATGGTTCAATGTGAGAGAAAGTATTATACTAAATTCATATGTATTGGTTATGTTGTCTAAATTAGAAACCTAAGTATGTTTCATTTGCGAGGAGTCTAAGTAAACTTCATATATGATATGTGAGAGGTCTATGAACACCTCAATATATAAATAAGTTTTTTTTATTTTTCTGCATTTTAACCTATGATATATTATTATGAATTCTAAGAGGCTTGTCTAAGACCTCTCCGATGATTAATACAACGGTTACTTCTAAGGGGTGCTCCTTGGTCGTGACAACAAGCCATTCAGGTGACAGAACTACAGGGAGAGAAAGGTGTGGACCACCAAAGGATATGGTTTCTACATATGTAGTGTAGCGCATGATCATGATAGGTGAGCTAAGAAGAAGAATCTTGTTCTATCTCACATGAGTTGATATAGAAGGTTATGCAAGATCCAATACAAGATACAAGCACACCACATATAGGCATGGTGGGGACTATGCGAGGATATATCCAAAAAAAATGGAGAAACCACAACAATTAAGCATGCAGTATGTTGACATCACCGGTCAATCGATGACCAGCTCGTACCTTGGTAGACTTCGGGCCAAAGCTAACATCATTACAAAGATGGCGGCATCAAGGTTAGGGATTATTTACAATTTGAGCAACACAACTCTCAAGATGGTCAATGCATCACCGACTATCGTATGTGGAGTTTTCGAATGAGTGAGAATCACGTTAGGGAAGTAGCAATGTAAGCCAACTTTATTGTTACTCTTTAAAATATCTTTGACATCCTTATTGGGCAAGAGTTCTTACAAAGTTATCATATGATTATCGAAACCAACCTCCAACAACTCATTTTCATGCAGAGGGAAGCTTTATGCATTGTATGTCTACTCAAGGTGCCAAAGAAAGAAGAACATGCTAATTGTCGACCATGCATATCTTGAAGGGCCTAAATAAGGGAGAGCCAACATTCATATTCACAATTCGAAGTTCAAGAAAACACTGTGGTGTTAAGTATCCATTTCCACTAATCGTTAAGAAGGTTCTTAAAGAGAAGAAGGACGTGATGCCACACAAGCTGCAGGAGATGTTACCTCTGTTACACCTAAGAAAATCCAATGACTTAAGCTAGCTCTTTGAGTTAAAGTTCATAACTTAAAAGTTTCAAATTATTTTTCAAGACCTAACCTAACATAACTTACTTAGTTTGCGAGTGTTAGTGCATAAACATTAAGAAATGATCATGACGTCCGAAAACTAGTAAAAAAGATCTAGTATGTCCTTAGGTCTTGTATGGGGTATGAAGAGTCATATGAGGGCTAAATCTTTTTAAAATACTATTAATACATATTACTACATGTGTAGGGTTAAAAAGTACAGGTAAGACTCCTGAAGGACCACCCTAAGGGACCTTGAGTAGAACCAAACAATTGACCCAAAAGCTGTCAGAAAATAGCACCTATTAACAAGCACCATTGACAGACTATCAATAAATTGACGGGGCGTCAATAGCCTCCGAAGGAAAAAAATTAGAATATTGGATCTTGGCTCCATTTGAAAATTCTCCGACACAAACCACTGACAGCCAGGATGGGGTGTAAATTGGTTGATGACCCATCAATGGTAGGGGTGGTTTTGGTATTTGCAAACATGTGCAAGACAAGGCCAAGCCAAGGGTTGTTGGGTGAATTCCACCCTTTGCCATTCATAAGAGTGGCGGTTATAATTTGTTAGTTTAGGTATATTAAAGTGTTTTAAGTCATAAAATAAGTCTTATAGATTATAACTCCAAAACCCCAAAAGCTCTCACTTATCTCTAGATTCTCTCACTACACTAAGACTCTATTGAAGATGAAGGTCAAAGCTTCAAATAAATCTCAATAAAAAGTCTTTAATACTCAATGATTTACAAGGTATGGTAACTCATCACTCTTTGGACTCCTTTCCCCAAGAGGATTCTTCAAATTGGTTTTCAATGTTCTTCCAAACTTCTAGATGTTACTCAATTTAGTGGGTCACTTTTAACCTTGAATTATTTTGTATATATTTGATTAATAATGATATATTTGTTATAAATCCATTGAATGAGTGGATAGTCCATAAAGTTGGTACATAAACAACCTTCCATATTCACTAGGTTCACGAACCTTTATGGATAAGAATGTATCTATTTTTTATGATACTTAATATGGTGAGTTTTGGAGTGATTTCTCACTCTATAAATAGGATTGTTCATTCACTATTGTATGATAGACAGATGAGACTTAAATACATTTGAATAAGAAGGAAATTCCTCTTCTTTTATCTATTGCTCTTGTCTTCTTCTCTTTATGATTATGTTCGTATGAGCTTGATTTTATAAAACGTTATCAGCACGAGTCTCTAGCCAATTAAGATTGAGTTTTAGTTTTTCTCTAACTCATGTTTTGGTTGATCTCATTATGAGAATCAAGGTATTATATGCATAAAATCAGGTATGTATTTTCTAAAATATTTTTATGATTTAGAATACAATAGTATTCAATCACTAACAATTATCAGGAACCAAAGGCATATACAACTATTGGTTGAATATGACATGTTATACAAAACTTCTTAAATGGAAGAATGTATAAAATTTTAATAGCATGAGTTTGAATATTATTTTGATTGTTTTGAAAGACTCAAAGGATAAGTCGTGTTGTACTTCGGTCTATTATACTGTTGGTTAAGGGTAAGACGATGGATTCAAGTTTCATTGCACCAAAAGGGTAAGACATCAAGTTAAAGTCCGCATGCATCATAATGAAAAATATTTGAGGATAAGACGATAGATTCAAGTTCTATCGCACCAAAAGGGTAAGACATCAATAAGAGTTTTGATGCACCGTGATTGGGTTCAAGTCCCATAGAGTTATGGCGTAACACGCCTTATATGGGTAAGACATTGAGTTGAGACAATGGACCATAGCGATGATAAAATGATTACTAAGAAAAATAATATATTTTTGATGAAATGTCTTGAAATTCATCAGATTGAATTTTCTCCATTCCTTGAAAAGAATGTGGTAGCAACATGTGATAACTCTGAAATCCGCCTGTTGACTTGCTCCATTCAATCATATGATTGTGGTAGCAGTGAATGATTAATCTGAAAGATGACAAATAATTAATGATACGAATAAGAGCGTGGAGGGACAGAATTATAATAGTCGTTATTGTGGTAATGATATATTGAATTTTCTCCATTCCTTGAAAAGAATATGGTAGCAACATGTGATAACTATGAAATCCGCATGTTGACTTGCTCCATTCAATCATATGAATGTGGTAGCAGTGAATGATTAGTCTGAAAGATGACAAATAATTAATGATATGAATAAGGGTGTAGAGGGATAGAATTATAATAGTCATCATTGTGGTAATGATAAAAGGAGGAACACTATAAGTTCTTCAAATAGTCTTTCAAAATGTGAAGGCAATTTTTATCATCAAAATGGTATGAAAGTTCATTAGACTTGTGAATGTTGTCAATCCAATAATTTGACAAGTTTATAAATCCTCTATCATGATACTAGAAGATAAAGTGATGGTACACTTAATCTTTCAAAGTGATGTTGAGGTGTGTCATGAAAATATGATGAATTTTAAAGCCACGACAATGTGCTTATAATGCAAATTTATGAAGTACATATAAATAATTAGTCCATTCCTTGAAGAGAATGTGACTTGTGATGAGTATCGTGAATGCTCGACCATTCTATAAGAGAATGGGTCCAGATGTGATAAAATCATTATGGGTTGGATATATGCCACAACTCACCTCTATGGAAGGTTTGAAAAAAAAATGATACGTGTCACTTCTCATCTCTACAGGAGATTTGAGAGGAAATAAATTTTATTTGGCAGAATGGCTAATTGTACTGTACATTTTATAAATCACTATGGTATGAACTACCGAAAGGGCAAAAGAAAGAAATAGTTCTTTCCTATAAGGGTTGTGGTCATTATTGTGTGGCAATACAAATTTTTCATTGGTTGTGTACCTATGGTACAACAAAAGTAAAGCAAGAAAGACGTCTTGCTCGTAATGATTTTAACCATGACAATAATAGTATAATTTCCTCCTTTAAGGAGATGTTCACCATAGGGATGGTTTCATGCAATATATGATAGTACACAAAATTAATTGCAAGCTCTAACGATTTGTGCTATTATCAAAGGAATAATATTGGGGTTGTAGTAAGTCTCAAAAGAAACTTTTTAAGTTTCGGATGAATTGAAAATAAATATTGAGACTATAAATCACTACAACAGAAGAGGGTTATAAATGTTTATGTAAAAGATTACCCACTTATCCTCTTGTTTGTTCCATACAAACATGTACATGTTGATGAAATTACATGTAAAAGTAAATTATAAGTGTACTAAAATAAAGATCAGTTGGCATGACTGTTTGACATTCCGATTAAATGTGATGCAAACGTGATTGATAATTCAGGTAATTTATATGATGAAGAAATAAAGATTCTTCAAGAGATCTCTTGTGTTGCTTGTTCTCTTGATAAAATGATCATTGTACCAGCTAAGGTTGGGATTGTAATCCCCTAAAATTTTTGGAACATATAAAAGGGTGAATATGGGCCCGTTCACCTGTCATGTGGATCATTTGCAACTATATGATTGATGCATCTATGTGATGGTCACATATATTTTGTTGTTAACTTACAAATTGGTTTTTGTAAGGTTGTTTGCTCGAATTGTTAAAATTAAGAGCACTGTTCCAAACTATGAAATTATATTGATAATGCTGGTTGATTTAGCAGAAATTGCATGCCTTCAATTATAGCTAAATCATGGTTATGAGAACAAAACTCCAAATAAGATTTGGTATGACATAATTTTATTTAACATGTCGCAACACATGTATGCATCAAACCAACAAGGTTTCCCCATTAAATTTGTTCAGGATCAGGAACCATATAATTTTCATCTGAAATGTTGAATGTGCGGTTATGATTTTAATTGCTCCACCACGCACAAAGATGAACTTTCAAATAAGGTTTGAATGAATGTTAGATTTTCTAACATTAGGGGGAGAGATGATTGACAGCTGAAAATTATGTGTGAGGTTAATTATGAATTATCTAGATCCTCGTTAAATAAATATGTGAACTTAAAGTTCAAGGGATAATTCAGTTGCATAATGTTGCAAATCAGTTGCTAGATGAATGAACTGACCCTATGATATAATTCAGCTGCAAATGCTCAAATGTGAAGTCCTTGAAGGACAGAGTCTATGATATGCCGGAAGCGTAATAGACCAATCGATTCCAAATATAAAATTCCTTGAAGAAGGAAGGAGCAAATGATCAATATGGTCATGATAATGAGGCAAGTGCTATAAAGGAGCACATTGACATAACACTTCATAAAATCTTGAAAAAGGTTCAGGTTCCTGAAATAATGAAAAATGAAGAGATCTCGATAAGTTATGTCTTGTTGGAATCGATATCAAATAACCGTCGACGGTATCTTTGATATCAGGAAGCGCTCAATGATATAAATTGTGACGAGGATATTGAATTCAAATCTGTCATATAGTGTGGACAGATAAATGGTTGGCCAAGTAAAATGCACAATTCAAGTATATTTTGTTTCACTTAGAAAAGTGACATTTTAGACTGGTAGTCCATAAATCAAGGTATAATGTCAGTGGGGTACATATAAATTATTATGCGATAGTATAACCGTAAGATATCAAATACGGTTTGTGCCTTGGGGCATAAAGGTTTATTGCAAAAATCCTTACATTATTGGAGACGATTTTCTCCTTTGGTGGATGCAATGAGGTTTGTTTTGATCTGGCAACATATGAAAAACTTGAATGCATGTAATGAATAATTGTAATGTCTAGCTAGACAATGAAGGTCATATGAAAATCTTTGAAACAAACGAGGTGTCTGAAGCATATAAGAGTTTGAAAGAAACTTTTTCAATAATGTTTCAAAAATCCTTATATGGATTGAAATAGTCAAGGAAGAAAAAGGGTACAAAATAATGACCCTAATTGTCCTTGTATTTTTATGAAAAGGTTTTGGCAAGACAAAATTTTGTATTGACCTACAGATTGATAATTTGACAAATGAAATATTTGTCTTATAGTGCACATACACTGAAAAGTTTTGATGCAATTTTATATGGATAAATCGAATTCATTGAGTACCCCAATGATTATGAGATCACTTGACATAAATGATGAGTCAGTTTGATCTCAAAAGAAGGATGAAGAGTTTCTTGGTGATGAAACTCTATCTTGGTGAAATCAGGGAACTTGTGCATCTTACTAACAATATTTGACCAGATATTTGTTTTGTAGTAAATTTACTGGCAAGATTCAGTTTCTCCCCTATAAAAGGACATTGAAATGGTGTTTAACACATGATTGAATATCCTCGAAGGACCGTATTTATGGGTTTATTCTATCCCGAGGAATCCAAGACAAAATTGATTGGTTACGCAGATGCAGAATATTTATCTGATCCGCATAAAGATCTACATCAAGCACGCTATGTGTTTGGATGTGGAGGCACAATAATATCCTGGCGATAAATGAAGCAAATGTTGCTATGCAGAAATAAAAGTCCTCCATGAAGCAAGTCGAAAGTGCGTCTGGTTGCGAAAAATGACACACCATACTCAAGAAATGTTTGGTTTTTCTTTGAAAAAGAATATACCAACCACAATGTACGAAGATTGGAGACATCATCACAAGAAATTAAGTGATGTTTTAATCAGGGGGAGTATAATACGCGTTGCACTCTTTTTCCCTTGACTGAGGTTTTTTCCCACTGGTTTTCCTGTCAAGGTTTTTAATGAGACAACAAATAGTGGGTATCAAAAGATATGTGTACTCTTTTTCCTTCACTAGAATTTTTTCCCACATGGTTTTTTCTAGTAAGGTTTTAACGAGGAACATTATCTATGGAAATCAAAGGGGGAGTATTATAAATCCATTGAATGAGTGGATAGTCCATAAAGTTGGTATATAAACAACCATCCATATTCACTATGTTCACGAACCTTTTTGGATAAGAATGTATCTATTTATTATGATACTTAATATGGTGACTTTTGGAGTGATTTCTCACTATATAAATAGGATTGTTCATTCACTATTGTATGATAGACAAATGAGACTTAAATACATTTGAATAAGAAGGAAATTCCTCTTCTTCTATCTATTGCTCTTGTCTTCTTCTCTTTATGATTATGTTCGTATGAGCTTGATTTTATAACAATATTATGAATTTTTATGAATTATTTGATGTATTATCTTAGGTTTTTGACCTAATTCCTTAAAGACCCATGAATGTCCCTCTTCTCTTAACCTTAACTCTTGAACTTATTAATGCTTCGAGGTGATGTAATTGAGTATGTTCTTGTATAACTGACTATTATATAATGATGATCATTGATTTTATGGATAAATATCATTAATTTGGGATGAATTCTAAAAAGGGTATCTTGGAGGTCATTGGTAAGAACTTCAAGGTCATGAACATGCTACTGTAATTTTGTTGGTTTATCTTTGGTAATGTTTGTTAATTGAAGTATAAATGATGAAGTTTAGAATTTATTATCATGATATGAATATATGATTATATGTGTGATACTATGAGGGGTTGAAGGTAATTCCCATGATGGTTGTAATATGATGGTTCTCACATAATGTTGGGTTTGTAATAGAAAGGAATTTCTCATCCTAAACCTATGAACTATGAACATGTTATATGAGGGGTTAAACTCCGAATATATAAGTTATGAATTAAAGTTGACAAAGACTTACAGACACTTTAATAAGGGAATTCAGCTTAGTATCGAGTGAACTTGACAATGAGAGGTGTTCCTACACAAAGGAAGACAGCTTCACCCGATGTTCTCATGAGGTGAAAATTAAATTCTAATTAGCATAAAGACGGCTTCTAGTAACTACTTCCTAGTTCCTTTACTATGTCCCCCCATAAAAATCTTAGCTATTTGATCCACCTAAATGCTATACGATGTTTCTGTCTTACCTTGGCAAGTTGGACACCTTCTGTTTCGTGTGAGGGGATGACACCGGATTCCATGTAGCTCACATGGTTTATTTCGGTTATGACGATATTTGCCGAATGTTAAAATGACTAAATAAATGTAAGAAGATGAATACTAACTATGACTAAATAAGAGGCGTCACTTAGTATAGGTAAGGGTAGGGGACTTTACCTGTACATTGCATAAGTAGACCTTGAGGGGAATTCAAGGGTGAGTTCTTTATATATAACCATACGTAGTTTGAAAAGTATTTTTGAGAATGTCTTCACCCCTAACCCTAATTTGGTGATTTCCCGACCGCAAATCAATCTTACAAAAGTAGCTTGCCCCTTGGAGTTGATCAAACCAATCGTCAATCATAGGCAGAGGATACTTATTCTTTATATTTATATGTTATGAATGAAATGCATGATGTTTGTCTCATATGATATGTCTGATGTTGGTCTCATATGATATATATGATGTTGATTTCACTCTATATACATTTTGTTGGTCTAAATTAGTATGCATTGTATTGACTACACTTTTTATGATGATGTATGAGGCAAAAAACAATGTTTTGGATCTCTTTGTTATTTTACTTAGTTTATATGGTATTATGGGGCTTCATATATATATATATATATATATATATATATATCACAAGTAGACTTGGATTGGCTTTATGAATAAGGTCTTGTGATGTATTGATAAAGTGGACTTTAAAATATGAAATGTTGACTATGGCTCTATTGTCATGTGACTCTTGAATATGTATATATCTTGTTGTGGTTATATGGACTTGTATATTGTTCTTGGAATATGCATGAAGGCTTTAAAGTGAATATAGCATGTTTATAACAAAATGTCCCTTTGTTCATGTTTTCAAATGTTTTACTTGGATGTGTTTCCATACAAAGTACATGTTGTTTGTACTAACCCATTTCCGTTATATTTTCTACTTAAATGTAGGTTCGGGACATTGAAGTGATTCAAGGACATTTTCTCAAGAAGCTTGGATTGTTTCCCAAGTTGTTGAGTCCTCAAGTACGAGGACAAAACCCTATGATTCTAGCTTTAGTTTTTTTTCTTATATTGAAAGACATTGTTCCACTTCTTCTATTTCAAGGAGTATGACACATTAATTTTATAAAACTCTTAATGATGTAAGGGATAAGTCTCAATTTTCATACTCTAATATTTAGATTGAAATGTGAGACAAGTTTGTTTTCTATTTTGATATATGAAAATAAGTTGAACTTCTAATAAAAAATTTTAAATTTTCCGCTTTTATTCTATATAATATGCAATGATGAATGCTAAGGTCTTGTCTAAGACCTCTTTGAGATCAACGACGCCGGTTACGACTAGGGTGTACTCGTTCGTAACAAATTTAGGATCATAGCATGAGGTTGAATAACATAAGGAATGATGTCTTACAAAACCACATCTGTGTAGAGTCCTGTTCATAGATGTAAAGTGTGCCACACTTATGAATGAGAGGCTATGTGATGCTTATAAAATTATCACTTTCGTTACTATTCTAAAGTCATGCCTAAAGATTCTTATCTCTATGTGTAATTTTCTTCAAATCCTTTTCTAGTGTATATATGATATGACTACAAGAAGGGCAGTCCCAAGAAGGGTTGAAGAGGAGGTTGCAAATGGGTGAGTTCCTCCACAAAACAACCAAGCTCCTCCTGAACAGCAAGTTTCTATAGGTGTCCAAGCTATGATCAATCCTCCGGTCATGATGGATGGAGAAATAAGGGTAGATTTACTAACTTAACTCAAATCATGGCTACTTAAGCTCAATCTGCTACCACTCAAGCTTAAGCTATGACTTACCAAGCAAATCGGGAACTTACACCCCGTGTGAATCAAAATGCTAGTACCATGGCTTCATGTTCGAGGGACATCACTAGGATGAGTTAAATAAAGGTCCTCCAGATTTTCTAGATGAGGTTTATAAGATCTTTTATTCTATGAGGGTGAGTTCAAATGAGAAGGACGAACTAGTCGCTTATTAACTCAAGGATGTGCCTCAAACATGGTACACTCAATTGAAGGACAATTGGGCTTTGAGAGCGGATACCATATGTTGGGAGATCTTAAGGAGCGCATTTCTAAATAGGTTCTTCCCAAGGAAAACGAGAATCAAAGGTGGAAGAATTCATCAACCTTCATCAAAAAGGAATGAGTGTTCAACAATACTTTTTGAAATTCACTCAATTTTCTAAATATGCCTCTTCTTTGGTGACTAATTCGAGCGATGAAATGATTCTCTTTGTTATGAGTGTGTCCGATTATATTTTTAAAGTGTTTAATGTGGCAATGCTTCAAAATTACATGGAGTTATCACGTTTGATGGTTCATGCTCAACAAATTGAGGATAGTAGGATTACTAAGAAAAATATGGATGCCAAGAGGGAAAGGCCCTATGATAGAGGTACTTCTAAGGGTAAACATGAAATCTAAGACAAACCAAAGTTTAAGAAGAGATTCTCCAACCAAGTTCCTTATAACTTCTCAAATTCCAACAAGGATAGGGTGTATAACCCTAAGCCTCAAGGAGGAAAGGGTAAAGGTTCACAACGTGAGAAACCCAATTGTGCCCAATGTGGCAAAAGGCATATGGGTAAATGTTTAGATGTATTAGATAATTGTTTTGGTTGTGGAAAGAGTGTCCATATGGTGAAAGATTGTCCTATGGACATGTCTCACCGAAGGGAGGGTAACCAAACACAATAAAGTGGTATCAATTATGATGCTCCTATCACGACATGAGTCTGGAGACGAGACAGGCGTCGTTGACCTCTCAGAGGTCACAGACAAGCCTACATATGTCACCGTTAATTCATCTAGGTTAATTTTAGCAAAAAAAATTGAACTTTTTGTTACTTAACATTCATATAAGAAATTCTACTTAAACTCATAAATGTTCATAATCAACCATCTAATATTAAGATCATCAAATGAAAGAAATAGTTCCATAGTGCATTAAGTGTATACTTGCCAAATGGCACCAATATAATGTCTGAAATAAGATGAGAAGAAACACTAGTGGAACATACTCCACTAACTCAAACCTATATCTAATCTAGAAGAAAATGGTCAAGCGTCCTTGAAAGCATGAGGGCCTACTAAATCCGGATGAATGTTCCACGTCCGGATAGCTTCAACATCGTATCGTAAGCTTTAGCGTCCGCCTGTGCCTGCACCTAAAAGTATAGAGTTGTATGGGATTAGTAGACACTTGTAATAAGTATGGGTGTATGCAAGCACACACCAAGGACATGCATGATTAAGAAGAGCTCTCTCCTAACGATATGAATTATGGAAAGTCAAGTCAGTGGACTTGCCAAATTTGGATTAGAAAAGTCAGAGGACTTGCCAAATTCAGATTAGGAAAGTCAGTGGACTTTCCAAATTTGGAGTAGGATAGCCATTCCATGAGAGTAACATGCATCATCATACTTATCGTTTTACAAGCAGCACATAACATATTGCACATATCATATGACGTAGTTCATATCATTCTTTCCTATGCCATGAGACCTTAGAATCACGGACTTGACATTAGAACTTCCCAAAATGAGGGCTCAACATATGGGACCTCAAATAGGGAGCCTTCTTTAACAAACACAAAGTCTCCTTCATTCATTCATACGTACTTTATTTTCATTCTTTCATATACTAGTGCAGCCACCCGTCATACCTAGGATGTAGTTTAAGATTCTCATCGGGTTTGCTGTGCAATGACCAAGAATAACCTAGTGTTATTACATAAGTCTAGATCATCAATTGATTATCATATCCTTACACATTTGGTATAGTCAAGAAAGGAGTTGTAGTCAATCTAGTTTTCAATTCTGCAAAGCTTTTCTCACAATCATCTGACCATTGAAACTTGACTATCTTCTGAGTCAACCTAGTCAATGGTGAGAGACTATGAATGAAAATACTTCCATGAACCTTTTTGTAATAACCCGTTATACCTTAGAAACTTCTGATATATGTAGCAGAGGTCGGCCTGGGCCATTTGTTTCACTACTTCTATCTTCTTTGAATCCACTCGGATCCTTTCGCTAGATACAATGTGACCAAGGAAAGCAACAGATTGCAACCAGAACTCACATTTTGTAAACATAGCAAACAACTGGCAATCTTTGAGTGTCCGTAGAATAATTCTCGAATGACTCGCATGTTCTTCATCATTCCTAGAGTAAATGAGGATATCATTCATAAAGATGATAATGAACAAGTACAAGTGCTGCGTGAACACTTTGTACATCAAATCAATGAAAGCTACAGGAGCATTGGTTAGTCTAAAAGACATAACTACAAATTCATAATGACCATATTGAGTTCTGAATGTTATTTTCGGAATGTCAGTATCTCTGACTCTGAGTTGATAATAACCCGATCTAAGGTCTATTTTTGAGAAATGGCTAGCACCCTGAAGTTTGTAAAACAAGTCATCAATCCTGGGGATAGGATACGTATTCTTGATTGTGACCTTGTTCAAATGTCTATAGTAAATTCACATTCTGAGAGAACAATATTTATTCTTTACGAACAACACAAGTGCACCCCTTGGAGAAACACTAGGTCTGATGAAACCCTTATCTAGAAGGCCTTTCAACTGCTTTTTAAATTCCTTAAGCTCTGTTGGATCCATTCTGTAAGGAGGAATATAAATAGGCTAGGTATCTAGAAGGATATCAATTCCTAAGTTGACTTCCCTTTCTGGAGGAACTCCAGGAAGCTCTTCTAGAAACACTTCTTGAAACTCACTGACTAATGGAACTGACTCAGGAGTTGGGGTTTTAGAGCTAGAATCCTTAACCCTAACAATATGATAGAGATAACCCTTAGAGGTCATATTTCTGGCATTTAAGCAAGAAATGAATCGACCCATAGGCTCTAAGCTACTACCCTGCAATTCTAAGATTGATTTGTCTAGAAACTCAAAAAAGAACAATCCTAGTTGTACAATCGACTGAGGCATAACATGTATGTAACCAATCCATACCTACAATGACATCGAACTCTACCATTTCTAACTCTAGAATATTTGCTTATGTGACTTTTTGAGAGACTCTGACAAGGCAATTTATGTATACTCGTCTAGCTATAACCAGTCACCGGCTGGAGCAGAGACTAAGAAAGTTTCTGAGAGATTTTCTGGACTGACAGTGAATTGCACTGCTATGTAAGGAGTTACAAAAGAAAGAGTTGTCCCTGGATCTAAAAATGCATAAACATCAATGTCAAAGACTCGTAATGTACTAGCGACTACATCAGGAGAACATTTCTGATCATGGCGAGCCTAATGAGCTTACAAGTTCTAGCCCTGACCGCACCTGTACCATATGAGTTACCCTGTGGAGTCGGGCAACTTGATGGTGCTGATGAAGCTATAGACTGAGCTCTACCATCTCCACCTCCCTGACCCTGTCTAGAAGGACAATCCCTCAACGTGGACCAGACTAACTGCACCCAAAGCATTCTTCTTTTCTTGCGAGATACTCACCCGGATGGTTCTTACCACACTTAGGGAAAGTGGGGAAAATCTTGGTGCCTGAAACACTTACCTGAGACTTGGAGCCTGGTGATCTAATCTTCTGGTGATACCTCTTCTTGGATGATGGAACACTAGTTGATGAAGGGGCTAGAGCTGAAAACTTCTGCTGACTCTGCGAGCAATTTTGACCACCTGATTTCTGGGGAAAATATTCATAGTTCCCAGTCCTAGCCTTCTTATTCTCCTTGGACTGTTCCTTAAGCTTATCACCCTCAACCTGTTGAGCATGAGTCATAAGTCTAACGATGTTCATATCTCCCAGTAACATAACATTTCTGCACTCTATTTTAAAAAAATTGACACATCATACAAGAACTTATTCATCTGGGCCCTGGAGTCAGTAACCATGTGATTAGCGTACCTGGAGAGTTTCTTAAACTTGAGTCCATACTCTTGGACTTTCATGTTACACTGCCTTAAGTTCATGAAAATTCCTGGGCTTTTGCATCTCTCATCTATATTGGGAAAAGCCTGTCCAGTAAGGTCTCAATAAAGCACTCTCAAGTAATAGGAGTTGCATTTGCACCCCTATTCTCCTTCCACTGAGTGTACCAGATATGAGCCACATCTTTCAGCTTGTATGATGCCAACTCAATCCGATCATTCTCAGTAACCTGCATCACCTCAAATATCTTCTCATTTGGGACTGGAAGGGCTGTGTTCGCATTCCTTGCATTCGCATTCCTGGCGTTCACATTCGTGGCGTTAGCTCTACGAGGTTGCATCATCTAAAACGTAGAACATCAAGTTAAAATGCAATTAGATCATACCTTAAGCACGATATTAATAACAAGAAAGTGAAGTTTTTCTTAGAACACTTCATAGCCTTTCTCTCATTAGACGTGGTGTAATTCACATCCATGAAAAGGACTCTATTTAGTGTGGCTTTTAAGACATCCGAAGTCACTTAAACCTATGGCTCTGATACAAAGTTTGTCACGCCCCGAGCTACACCCGAGACGCGGACACGGGACCTGGGACCACAAGTGATCCCAAGCTAACAACTATCTACTTCAAAAAAGGGTATAAGTTCCATGGGATAATTATTTATTTTCTTTTAGTATAAATACATAATTGACACCTCTTGAAACAAGTTAAAGGTTTAATCTATTAGTAAGTGGCTTACAAACACTATATGAGGTCGTGTGTTTAAGACCTACTAGCTTTATTTATAATTTTTTTTACTATAACCATTAACACCCCCTAATGAAAATTTTGTGTCCGCCACTAATCACGTCACTTCTATCTCTCTTTATATATATAAAAATAATAATTAAAAATTATAAAAATCTAAATGTATATTATATATATTATAAAGAATATTATTCTAAGAATGACACTAATTTTTTTTCTCAAATATTTGACATTTTGCAATTTATATTATATTTAAAAAGCTTTAAAAAAATTTCTTGATTATATTCTCCTAGATAGCCATCTGTTTCGCAATTTTAAAAGTCCGAAAGTTATTGTCATTAATTTAGTGATTTATTAATCATTTATCATGTAAAATACTTTTAAAATGTATACATGTAAAGTACCCTCATCATGTCCCTCCTTTTCCTCTTGTCGTATTTATTTTTATCAGAAAAATCTTCATACAATGTCATTACCACTTTTAAAGAGTCATTACTTTTCAGTTTTCATTTTGGCTTTTCTCTCAGTAACGAATATTTTTACATCAATATATACTACTCTCCCTCTCTCTCTCTCTCAACCTTAAAGTCCATAGACACCATTTTTATATATACACAATATTTTTATATATACACAATATATAGGGAGGTGAAAATTTAAGTAATTGAATATAAAGACATTTTGAGATACTAAAAACAAATTCACTAATTAAACGAAGAAAAAAATGCTAAAATAATATGAATGGAGTTATATAAAGGTGTCACATAAATAAAAAGATATATTATAGTGAAGGTGAAAAGTTGAATAATTAATTGTAAAGACTTTTTGAGATATTAAAAATAAATTAAATAATTAAATGAAGAAATAATGGTCAAAAAAATAAATATAATTGGACGTCAGATAGAGGTGTCACATAATATAGATATACAATTAAAATAGATGGATATCTAAATAGATATATGATGCAAATATTGAAATTTCATTCTTATAAAGATTACTTAAGTTATATCTAATCAAGTTTGACCATGTATTTGTTCTAAAATATATTGACAATCATAGAATAAAAAGGTAAGGTGAATAATTTTCACTATGAAAAAATTGTGATTTATATGAAAATTTTCTTGCGGATTAATATGAATATTTGCATGAAAATGATTTTTTTGGGAATTTTCATAGTAATCCTTAAGAAATCGACATGTAATTCACACTAATTTGATAGTAATTATTTTTTAGAGAAAATACATAAAGTGACACCTGAAGTTATTTCGAAATTTCAAAAACACACCTAAACTATGCAACTGTCCTATTACCCCACTAAACAATCATGAACTGATATTATTACATCATTTTTTATCTACCTGACATGAAGAGTGTATGCACTCTCTTAAAGAGCGTGAACAAATAAAAAAATGAATACAATTTTATTTTTACAAGAATTTTACTATAAAATATATATTTTTATTTTTCTTATTATTTTAAATTTTTCTCCTTATTATTTTTTTTCTTTTTCTTTCTTCCTTCTTATTCAAAAATTCATTGTCATCTTCATTATTTTATCACTTTCAATATCACTTTTTACCACAACTTCATCTCTCTTTTATTCTACTATTAGTTTAACTCTCTTCAATTTTAAAATTATATCTAGACATTTTAATACATTTGGAACAATGTGATAAACCCATTTGATTTCATGATGATTAGTAGACATTATTTATTTTTTTAATCCAATTTCTAATCAAACCTTTTTAATTTTCAGAGAATTCTTATTTTTTCAAAATTATTGTTTCTAGTTTTGAATTTATATGGAAATGGGATAAATTATATGATTATACCTTCAAAATTTTGATCTTTCTTAGAAAAATAATTAGTTTTGTTATAAATAACTAATTAAAGTCTAGAAAATAGTATAATTTCGGAAGTATGAAATTTGGCCAAATAAGAAGAAGAAAAGAGAAAAAAAATCGAGGGGCTCAACTTGATATGTGTGTTGGTTAGGTGAGGATGAGAGGTGAAAAAAGAAGAAATAAAGAAAAAAATGGAGGGAGCTTGAATATTGGGTGGAACATAAATTAAAAATTGAAATGAAATTAAAATAAAAATAATAAAATTAAAAAAAGTCAAAAAGTAAGAGAAAGAAATAAAAAAAACTTAAATTGAAAAAAAAATTAAAATTGAATTAACACGTGTCACAAAATGATTGATCTGTAATTACACTTGTCATTTAAAATCTGAAATTGATCCAAAAATTATATAATAATATATGTTCGAAATAGTTTAGGGGGTAATTAGATATCTGCATACTTAAAGTATCTTTTTGAAAATTCAAGACAATTTAATGTGTCACTTTATGAGTGTGTTTGGTATGAAGGAAAATATTTTCTTGAAAATGTTTTTCCATTTACTCATGTTTGATTGGGACAAAAGTTTTAGAAAATGTTTTTCAAATCAACTCATTTTCCTCAAAATTAAGGAAAATGACTTCCCTTCAAAAATTAAGGAAAACGTTTTCCAAAGTTCTCCTCCAATTTCAAATTACATTTTTTTAGGAAAAACATAAATTTTTTTAAAAAATATTTTTAGTTTCAAAATTTTATTTTTTCACCGATCTCTGACCCCCTCCCCCCTAACACACCCCCTCCCCAAAAAAATAATTTTTCTTTTTAAAAATATTTTCAACTCCAAATTTTTATTTTTAAGCTCCTACCTCCCCCCCCCCCCCCCCGGGAGCCCTCTACCCACCCCTACCAGTCCCCTCACCCCCACCACCAACTCCCCAAAAAATTAATATTGTTTTTTAAAAATACTATCAACTTTATTTTTTTATTTTTTCACTCCTACCTCCTCCCTCTGCCCCACTATCCCCACCCCCTATCACTACCACCTAAAAAAATAATTGGTTTTTAAAAATATTTTAAATTTCATAAATTATTTTATATTCTAGTAAAAATAAAAGATATTCCTCAAAAATATTTTTCATTCATAAATCAAACACAAAATCATTTCCGAAAAATATTTATAAATCACCAACCAAACATGAGAAAATAAGTCCAAAATCTAGTTGTTTTCCAGGAAAACATTTTCTAGAAAAACATTTTCCATGGAAAACATTTTCCTTCATACCAAACACACCCTATGTCTTTTCTCTTGTTTTTTATAGAAAGATGTATTTTAAAGCTTCAGTACCATTGACCACAAATATGGCATCATCACTTTCATTAAAATTGGCAGATTAAAGGAAATTATTATGATCGCACATCCACCGCACCCTCTAATGTAAATTTGCCTTTTAACTAATATTTTTTTTATTTCAAATTATTTTTATTCACACTACATGTTTTCTAATATTAGAGAGCATCTGTAGTATTCTTCCTTGAAGATAACTAATTGTGCATAGAAAACAACTTTTCAACTACACAAAGAAATAAAATAAAAAAGAGATATATACATACCAACAAAATTGTGTTTAATTTTCTTTCATCAAAAAAATACAATACTACTATTTGACATCCTACTTTTAAAAAAAGGAAGAATTTGAATACCAAAAGTTATACTACAATACTTACAATGAGATATGGTTACTTGGCACAAGTAATAAAAATTGACTCCCATTTATACAGTTGGTCATTGCCAACATCCATCTTGCATTGTGCTGGAGGGAACATAAAATGAAACATAGGTAGCCAGTCACTAAGAGTAAGAGTTGAAGACCCACAAATTGAACATGCTAGAAATAGTAATTAGTTCAGAATTTCATATATGACTTACAAAATCTTTTGAAATATTCCCAATAATGAAAAGCAATTACCTCATTAATGTTCATCCGAATTGAGTTCCTGAGATTTCAAAAACATAAAAACAGGGGTTAAGAAAAGAAACCTAATAGAATAGAAAGTAGAAATTTACATATTAGAAGATTAAGAAAATCCCTTTTCAAATGATAGCATAATTTAATTAGAGTTACAAAGATGGTCTCCTTTTTTTACCACATTTACATCAAATGTGACAAAAAATGAAAGAATATTATAGTATTGTTCCATGGCAAGAAGCACGTGTTAAGATATGGAGGTTGAAGATGCGGAATAGTGAAACGCTCACTGATTGTCGGAGGGTAGCTTGCTTCAGCACTTCATTTAAGTATAGAGATTATAAGGGACATAATTTTATGTCAAGCAACAACATTAAAAGGAGAGAAGTCGTGCTCCTACATCATGAACAGAGAGTAAGAAAGTGTTCCAAAGCATATGACCAAAAATTTGATGTTGAATACTAACGGATACTGATCAACACTACTTACTTTCTTTTTGAGGAACAATCACAAATTCTACTTGATATGTGGGCAGACACATGCATTTCCAACAAGACATACATCATCACCTGATCTACAAAACTTTGTAATAGATGTTGTGCTGAGTTGATATTTCATAAACATAATTGTCTATTCTCAGGGGAAATTCATTTTAGCAGATTTATAATTCATTATCTTAAGGAGATATTTTATGATATACTCAAGGCAGAATTTGAAGTCAATGCTTAGCAAAAATAAAACATAACAACAAAATATCAACTATATTCCAAACTGTATAAGATGGACATAGCGACGACTATATATAGTAAATTTAAAAAACCAAATACATGTGGATTGCAAAATCACGTCAGAGATATGAGCTGCCATCCCCGCATATATTATACAAACCATCCATGAAATCAATTGGTGTTTTTGGGATCTCGAAAGGCTTCTACCGTAGTTGAGTTGGTGTAGCAGAATTGTTTGTTTGACTAGTTGAATTCACTCATTATGTTTTAATGTCCCAGCATTTTTGGTCTAAATGGTTAGTGTGTAACCGATGACTTAATATGATTGTAGACATTGACATTTTGTGGGACTCTACAAGATGCTTTTGATTCGAGTTGGCACTCTCCAAATTGTGTTCAACTCAAATTAGAATTCTTGAAGGCTACACAACCCTAAAACCTAGTTTATGCCTATATAAATGGTACTAAATTCTCTTAAAAGGCATATCAGAAATTCCATAAAGAGATCAAGATCTCGAATACTCCGCAACTTAATTGATTATTCGTATAGAGAGGTCAAATCTTCCCTTCATCTCTTCTCCCCTAAATCAAACATGAAAATCTAAAGCTACAAAGATGGAAGAATGAGTACTTCAAGTCTTGTCTTTGAGTTTCATCAAATCTACACTCTGACAAGTCTTGAAGCAGGAGGCATTTGTAGACATTGCAATTTTGTGGGACTCTACAAGATGCGTTCAATTCGAGTTAGGACTCTACAAATTATGTTCTACTCAAATTAGGATTCTTAAAGGCTACTAAACCTTTAACCATAGTTTATGCCTATATCAAGGGTATTAAATTCTCTTAAAAGACACCTTGAAAATTTCATACAGAGATCAAGATCTAGAATAATCTGCAAAAATGATGGATTATTCGTATAGAGAAGTTAAATCTTAATCATCCTAGTTCGAGAAATACGTCACTAACGGTCCTTGAATCATGAATAAATTATAGGACGGTAGAATCAAGGGAAGAACAAATTTGTACTCACAATCTTGTTGAATAAAATAATGTTTCTTCATATTTTATTTGTACGATTTATATATTTTCTATATGTTTAACATTATTTAATTTGTTGTAAACAACGATCTAAATGAACTGCACAAACAAAAGATTCCCTCAGTACCATAACCAATCTATCGATCAATTACACCTCAATCGTAAATGATTTTTAATCAAATCCTCAATTTTCATCAAAGAAAGAAAGGAAAAAATCCCATTTTAATTATTAAAAATGGAAGGCTGTTCATTTTTTGGAAAATGACAGTGGTTATTGGCAAATTGAAGTTAGACAATCAACTTTCATTATAAAAAATATCGGCAAAATAGCGAAAAACCTCAACAACAAATAAAGAAAAAAATTGATGAAATTGATGTCCAATCCTTACCTGGAGAATGAATTCTGGGAAGGTAGAGTAGAAATTAGTATGAGAAAAGTCGAGTTCACTTTGTGGGACTACACTTAATATGTTGTATTGTTGTCCTTTACGAATCACAAGTAGATGCCACAGAACACGATACCAAGTATACTTTCATGAAATTTTGATAAAAACTCTATATAGACGCCTTACCAATTTAAAAAGTGACGAAGCAAGGAAATACCAAAGTTGACATTCATCGAAATTCATTCCACTATTTTACAGTAATGTAAAATGGATTTTAAACAAATTCAAAACAATGGAATTCAAGAAAATAGTCTATTTAAATTAGGAAAACTTACTTGAATGCATGTGTTTTAAACTGATTTTAGCAATATTTTTTATTTATTATTCCCTCCGTTTCAACAAGGATGACTTAGTTTTACTTGGAACGGGGTTTAAGAAAAGAAAGAAGATTTTTTAATCTTGTGATTCTAAATTAAGGTTATGTCAAATGTTCCAAAATAGTCTTTAATCTTGTGTCTTAATCATGTCACGTAGAAAGCTAAAGCTCTAGTACTGCCAAAAAAAGGAAATGGCTATTCTTTTTCAAATAGACTAAAAAAGAAATAGGGACATTCTTTTTTGAACGGAGGGAGTATCATTTATAGCAATACTATGTTAATTTGCAATATGTATTAAAAGTGAATTAAGTATGCAATATATATATATATATATATATATATATATATATATATATATATATATATATATTAACCATTTTTAAAAATATATTATGCTTGTTTGGTAAAAAGTTGACATATATATATATATATATATATATATATATATATATATATATATATATATATATATATATATATATTAACCATTTTTAAAAATATATTATGCTTGTTTGGTAAAAGTTGACATATTGTATTATAAGTGTATTAAAATGTGTGATAAAAGCATTATCCATCAATATAATTTGTACTATATGTGAATAATAAATTGGTTTTTTTAATATGAATTAAAAGTGCATTATAAATGTATTAAAAGTGATAAAGTAAAAAAATATTATTGCTATAAATGATAAATATTTTTTATTTGTAGTACATTTATGTAAGTTTCCTTTAAAAATTAAATATCTAATAACAACATTTTAATTACTATATTAGAAGAAAATATCTAATATGTTGTTACTTATTATCAAATTGATGGAATGACCTGTAATTCAAGAGGTTAGAACTAATTTAGTTTCAAACAGCATTTAATAGGTTTAGGAGATGCCACTTTAGGTATAAATTAATGGAAAAAGGATCTGATATACCCTTAAATTTGTCATTTAGAGTTGATATACCCCTTGTAATGAAAACAGCTCATATATACCCTACTTATAAATAAATGGCTCACATAAACTCTTTCCCTCTAACGGAAATGAAAAAAAATAATTTTAATCTACTCTTTTATTAATTTTTTCTAAAACATATAATCCCATATGAGTAAATTTAATCCTCGTCAAACATATTTTTTTAGACTTTTTTTGTTTCAATGACTAATTTAGAATTATTATTTTGATAATAAAATTTATTTATGTTTCACTAATATTCTTGTAAAACTTATTGTAGATGACCAAATTTTTTTCTTCAAATACAAAAATCAAATTACAATATAGACAAAAAGAAATAGTTTAATTTTTTTCTATAAACTAAGGAAGGAAAGAATAAGAAACTCAAATAATTATAATAAAAGAAGTCAAAAATTAATTTATGTATGAAAAAAATTAAAATATAGCTTGATCTTTCATAGAAGAATCATATATACCCCTAAATAATTTTTTAAAAAAAATAAAAGAAAAAAATGTAAATTTAAAATAAATTTCTAAGCTTCCGTAAAGGGCATATATGACCTCATTTTGTAACGGCAGGGTATATGTGAACAGTTTTATAACGATAAGGACATATATGAGCTACTTTTATAACGAGCGATAAACAACTCCAACTAACAAAGTTGAGGGTATATCAAACCCTTTTCCCTAAATTAATTAACTATTGACTTGTAAGCATATTTTTCTTCAGTTGTCCCTTTTCCCTAAATTAATTAACTAATGAATTGTAGGCATATTTTTCATCAATTGTAAAACTTTGTGAAATTTTTATGTTAAAGAGCATATGAGTTTTCACAATTCAATGGAAAAATTCATGGTTTAATTGTCCAGTTTGTGTTGGAAAGAGTTGGGATCACCAAAGTTCTCCATCGTTCTCAATTTTGAATTAATTTTTTATATCACGCTAAATAATTTATTCAACAATTATTTGGGTCTTTCATTTCGTAACTTTTCCTTCTACTATTTGTTTCTGCAATTTGTCTATGAAGTGCATTTAATAGGAAGTGAAGAAAAATTTTGGGGATAAAAACAAATTAAAAACAACTTTATAATAAAATTAAATCATGAACAAGACAGAGATAACTATAATATTTTGGAAAACAAAAAATAGATAGTAGCCCCAAAGTACCAAATTGTGAAAAAGCTTAGACGAAGCGAGGACATATGTTTGAAGACGAAAGTGTTGTTGGAATTAGTGAACGCAACTGCTCAATTCGCTAAAATTCAAACGAAAGAGGAGAGAGCAGAGCTTGGAGATGGAGATGTTCGTCGGAGCTGCACATGGAAGGAGGCGTTAAGGTCCTAGTGGAAAGATGAATATGTGAACCATGAAATGTCAGAAATGCCCCTCGAATTCATTGCTATTTTCAGGAAAGTGCATTCGTTGACGGAGAGGTGTGTGTTATTCTCTCTCCTTATATAGTATAAATTGTATATATTGAGAGAGATATGATAATATAAAATATCATTTTTCTTTTAATTGAACTCCTTTCTTGTGCCCCAAATGATAATGAAAAGATTCACCATTAAAAATGTAAAATGTTTGGTTTGTTCTAAGCATGGGTCATGCCCTTCTAGTAATATCATTTATGATAGGTTAGAATTTTAAAATTGTCAATACATTAATATTTATAATTATAGTATCAAGTGACGCACGAATACATATATCATGTTTTATTTGGAAAATATTTTATAAGTTTTTAGGACTTCTTTAGAGTCACCACTTAATTTTTAAGAAAGATTAAGAAAACCTTTGTTTTCAAAAGATTTAAATAGAAAATCAATTGAAAACATTTAAAGGAGGTTCAGGGATTCATATTTATATTTTTGAGAAGGTTTTTACGGCACCTAAAATATTCGCCAAATTGCGATTATCCGGCAACTAACTTAGTTCGGCTAAAACAATGACTTAATCAAATTTTCTTTGAAATATTTTGAATGTGTACCTTTTATCTAAGAGAATTATTTTAGCTTGCAAAATTATTTATAATTATTTTTTAAGTCTATTTAAAATCAATCGATTTGGTTTGAATTGTTAAAACGAAATGGCTTCTTGGGGGATTTGAAATTTTCTTAACCCTAAGACTAATACAGATATTAACACACAAATAATAACGCGATGAAGTAAGAGAGAGAGAGTTGGGTCCAAATACGAACTAATGTCTTATCCTAAGGTTTCTCGCTTAAAAGAGATGAACGATGACCAATTAATCATTTAATGATTTTAGTGAACATGCATATCTAACAGTGATCTAACATAAAAAAAAATAATTGATAATAGTGATCAACCAAATACACAATGATCAACAAATGCCTAGTATGCTCCTCCTATCATGAACAGGGATTAGCGAACTCAAAATGAAGATATGAGATTAAGAATAGCTAAAAAAAAAAAAATCAAACAGCCTATAACAACCAAAATTTAATTTTTATCATAACAGTGTAATACACATAAACATGTCATTTCTTCTCGAACGATAATAATTCAAAATAACTGAGTGCATATTGTATTCCAACATGTTTAAGAAAGAGAAGGAAACAAAATACATGATATTAATTGGAAGATTTTTATTAAAAGGAAAGAGAACTTTATATTAAATATGCCACCAAACAGAATGACATTAGTACAACAAGATAAAATAAAGGACATCCTCCATATTCTCCATAACTTCGTTTAAGATAAAAGAAGGGATGCGACATTTAGCTTGAATGTGCAAGACAAAGAGGACATTTGAGTTGCAAGCAAAAATACTAGCCTCATGAGTCATTTTAACACTATGAGAGTTCTCCAATACGCAATCGAAACGATAAAATAAATCACTAAAACAAGAGTAAACAATTAATAAAAAAACCGGCCCAAAGAAACAACATTCAAAGTTCCAACCAAATGAATATCAAAATTTATCTCACTGCTATTACTTCATACTTCACATTATTAAGAACTCGAAAGAGAAGCAACTCTAAAATGAACTACTAAAATGTAGAAAACCACTAATCCCCATTTAGGGACTCCGCTAAATACTGTAAAAAGGAAATGCAAGAAGATGTGAGGTTACCTTTTCCAGGGCAGCGTTCTAGGTTTACAACGAGCTTAGAGTGATTCCAACATCACAAACAAGACAACAACGATACGACCCAAAGGTATCTCGAATATCGAACAAAGATCGTAGAACGTCGACAAAAAGATTTGGTATCCTATTTCTTTTAATATTCCTCACCAAAACAACTCTCTGTCCAAATCCTTTTTTTTCTATCAGTTTTAATTTTCAGCCTCCAAAAGCAAAAGAAGAACCTCCTTCCCGCAGTGAACTATAAGGATAATATATATAAGGGAGGCTAGGGTTTTCGATCAGGAAAGGTAAGGGTAAAAACGGGAATCCGAATCAAATGTAAAAATTCAAAAGCTTATGCCCAAGGACGGAGGACAGCTGCTATTTTGTACAAAAATTCAACCAAATCGCGTGAGATCCAGACAAGGCAGGAACTTGGACGACTTTGATCGATGCTTTCGTCCTTGGTGTCAACGTGGCTTCATCTCCAGGCGTGTATGGACGAGAGTTGCAGGATACTCTGCCCTGTCGTACGAACAAAAGGAAAAGGAGATGTTGGTTGTGGGGGTCACGCACCATTGGTTTTTGCAAATGTCTTCATCGCATGCTCCTAGCTAGAAAATCGATTGGAACTACAGATTGGTCCTTCGCATTGTTTCTCACGCGTCTGGGATCGTCGTTGTTGGTACATTGAGTGTGAATCGCTCTTGATATATATATACACACACTTCAAATTATATAAAGCTTCACAATTTATTTGAAATAACTTACGAACTTAATATTTTCTTAAAATTTCATAAAAACAAATCATTTTAAATCGTTCGAAGTAGAAGAAGCCCGAAACGATTAATTTATAAGGTGGAGGTCCAAAATTGGGTGCCAACATTTGTCCCTCATTTTGCTTGGATTGATATAAAAAATTCGAGGAAAATGACATTGAATAGACCAATTTTGACCGACCCCATATTCATATTCAGGAAAGGTATTTGGTGCGTACTTTAGGAATTATGGCCAAACCTCGAAATGAGATTCCTACATATCCTAGGTTATATGAGAATTCAGGCCACCTGTAGTTCGATAAGCTTGATTTGATGCACGATTTTTAAAGAATTCAAAAGTCATTTCGATGCTGGATTATGAAGGGATCGGGATGCTTCAGAACAAGATTTTAAGAGCGAACGTTGGAACACAACCGATCTTTCAACACAGAGTCCGCCTACATAGTAAACCTAAAGAATCAAGTTGTTTGTAGTTCGACTCGATAAGTTGAAAAGGAAATCTATTATGTTAGATAATATTTGGTTCGAGAAAAGTGACAAATTAAGTCGAGTATAAAAATGAGACTTGTAAACTCTTAGCAATGAATGTTACATGCTTCACACCCATCATTAAAAGCTTATACAAACATATTTCCAAAAATCTCAGTGCATTATCACTCGGATTGGAAAGCTACTTCCGATAAATATCAAAATTTCTGGATTTAAAATTGAAACCAACAAACCTGAAGGAAAACCCACATGCCTTCTGATAGGGGTGTGATTTGATTGTGGTGGAAGTCGCTCCTATGCTCGCGTCCTAAGAATTTGACATTTTTCTTTGGACTAAGTCCCAGTACTCTGCTAAGAAATGAGAGATATTGCATTTTACCGTGTTGACACTTAGTTGCTCTCCTTCTTCATTTAACATCAACTCGATCTTCTTGACGTAAAATAAATAAAGCTTAGGTCTTATGTTTGCCATATAATCTTCAATATATTTTTCATTTAATGTCAAAATAACAAAACACTGATGCAGTGTTGATATTTCTATTGATGTCGTCTTTGATGATTCTCTTTGTGATTACTCTTGTCAAAATAAAAAGATGCAGTTGATGTTGATGGGCAAATATTCTCTAGTGATGCATAATTTCTTCCTCTTTAAATGCATGACTTCTTTTCGCTATGCATGAGATCCTTCTCTTGCTATGCATAGCCTCTTTTCCACGAAGCATAAATTTATTCTCTTACAATGCATGGCTTCTTCCCCGCAATGCATGACTTTTCCGCGACGCATGAATTTCCCCTCGCAATGCATGATTTCTTCTCTGCAATGCATGAGTTTTACGCAATGCATTAGTTTTTTTGCAATGCATGAATTTTCCCTTGCAATGCATGACTTCTTCACAATGCATGATTTTTCCGCAATGCATGAATTTTTCGCGATGCATGAATATCTTTTCCCAATGCATCATTTTCTGTGATGCATGATTTTCTTCTCACGAATGCATGATTTTTCGTGATGCATGAATATCTTCTCGCGATGGATGTCTTTCCGTGATGCATGAATATCTTTTCGCGATGCGTGATTTTCCCTTTATGTCATCCTTGGTACCAAACAAAGATAGTGCTTCAATGGAGCAACATAGTGATCTTCTAGGTGTCTTCTAGATAATGATATCGTCTCAATTGAAAATGCAGTAAAACGACCTTCCAGGTAGTGTATCATCTAAAATGATAATCTGGATAAAATAACCCTTCTGGTAATAATACTATCATGTTTGATAATATGATCCAGATGACGTCCTTGACAAAAAATCGTAAAACATCTTTCTCGATATTTTAATTTGATTCTTCACATTCCTAAGTATTTGCTATAAGCAATATAAAATTGTTAATTTTGGGGAGCTCTTCACCCCTTGGCTTCTCCATATTCATCGATTGGAGGAATGTGATGAGTTTTAGAGTAAACCTATAAACCTGTGTTCACAGAAAAATTTGTTAGTTTTATAGTGAATTGATCTGTGTCGATTTTTTCAGTCGTCTTCTCCTTGTCTCGCTATCTACGGTTGATTTTCTGATCTCCCAACTCTTGATGGATAGGACAACATATTCTGTTCCAAAATAAATGAAACACAAAGGAAAAATTTTAAGAAAGACCGATTTTTGAAAAGTAGTGTTTTGAAAAAGGTCACTACCAAGTATCATGTCACGTCAAGCTTAGCCAACTTCTTCGAGTTTGATGCTTGGAGGTCTATCTGATTATTTGTTGGGGAGTATTCAGAATCACTATAGACTGCTGATAAAACTATGTTGAAATTTTAAGGTCATCCTCAAAATTTTTATCCCAATTAAGTGTCTCGACATTTCTTTCACTATCGATGAGTAAATCACGGAATTTTTGAGATTCTCTCAAAAATTCTACCCACAAATTTCCAAGTAACTTCAGTCTTGACTTGTTGAAGGAAAAACTTTTTCCTTGAGAATTTTTGAGTCCTTCTCAAAAATTTTGTCTCAGTTTCTACTGTAAAAATAAATAGAAAACTTACGGGAGATATGACCGAATCCTTGTGGCACCTACGTATCTAGTTGGGGAAGGAATCAGGTCAAACTTAGTTCACCTCAAAGGTCAACAAACATAAGAAATTTACAAAGAAACTGACTAAGGCCGACATAGGCCGCCTACGTTTCTCATTCTTGAAAATTTAGGAAAAACGTAGTTCAAATACAAAGAAATAGTGAAAAAGCATAAATGGGGTGACCGAGGCCAAAATAGGCCCCTACGTATCTCATTCTTGAGAATTCAGATCAGACGTAATTCATTACAAGAGGGATAAACTGCTAAAACAAGCAGTTACAAGCAAATAGAATGAATACAATGAAATGAAAGAAATACAAACTAAAGCTTCACACATGATATCTTTTAACAGCATCTGAGTTGATCGGTTTTGGCCATGCGGTATCATCCATCTCCGATATTACAACAGGCTCTCCAGATAATACTTTGCGAACCATATAAGGTCCTTGCCAATTCGGTGCGAATTTTCCTTTGGACTCATCTTGATGGGGAAAATATGATTAAGGATCAACTGACCGATTTCAAAAATTCTGGCTTTTACTTTCTTATCAAAATCGCTAGTCATTCTCTGTCGATATAGTTGACCATGAAAAACAGCAACCATTCTCTTCTCGTCAGTTAATGTCAATTGATCAATCCTCTTTCTGACCCATTCGCCATTACTTAATTCAGCTTCTTGGATGATTCTTAAGGTTGGTATCTCAACTTTAGCAGGTATGAATGCTTCTGTCCCATACACTAGAAAGTATGGAGTGGCTCCAATCGACATTCTGATAGTCGTTCGATAACCCAACAAAGCATATGGAAACATCTCATGCCAAACTCGGTGATTGTCAATCATTTTCCTAAGAATCTTCTTGATATTCTTATTGGCAGCCTCTACAGCTCCATTCATTTGAGGACAATAAGTGGTTGAGTTTTGGTGAGTAATCTAAAATTGCTAACATATATCTCTCATCAGGTGACTATTGAGATTTACACTAATATCACTAATGATGGATTTTGGTAATCCAACATGCATATCAGATTTTTGCGGACAAAATTAGCTACAACTTTCTTGGTCACCTTTGTCTACGAAGCTGCTTCCACCCACTTGGTGAAGTACTCAATGGAAACAAAAATAAATTTGAGTTCGTTAAAAGCGGCTGACTCTATTGGAGCGATGACATCCATGCCCCAAACTTCAAAGGTCCAAGGAGAAATCATAACATCAATTTCATGAGGCAAAACTCAAATCAAATCGTCGTGTACTTGACATTTATGGAATTTCTGTACAAACTTGCAACAATCATGCTCCATGGTCATCCAGAAATAACCGGCTCAAAGAATCTTCCTTGCAAAAGTGAATTCATTCATGTGCGTACCACAAAATCCAGCGTGCACTTGTTTAATAAGAATCATAGCTTCAGTAGCATCAATACATCTGAGAATACCTAAATCTAGAGTCCTCCTATGAAGGACTTCTCCACTCAGAAAGAAACTGAGGGCCAAACGGCGTATCAATTTCTTTTGGTTATATGTTGCATGCTCAGGATAAGTTTCAAACTGTAGATACTTCTTTATATCAACCATGGAAAACCGTCTGGTTCTGCTTCAACATGGGAACAATGAATTGGCTGCTCCTTTATCTCTACATCTAGAGGATCAATATAATCAGCGGCTGGATGTTTACTCATTGAGGAGATGGTGGCAAGAGCATCAGCCAACTCATTATGTATTCTGGGAGTATGTATGAACTCAATCTTACAGAATCTTTTGCACTACTTCTGTATATACTGCATGTATGGCATAATCTTTGGGTTCTTCACATCCCATTCTCCTTGAACCTGATGAATCAACAAATCTGAATATCTAATAACCAGCAACTCATGGACATTCCTGTCAATTTCCATCTTCAAACCAAAGACACAAGTTTCATATTCAGTCATGTTGTTCGTGCAATTAAATCAGAGTTTAGCTGTCATGTGATAGTGTTTACCAGATTTTGACACTAAAACTGCTCCAATATCTCTTCCTTGGTGATTCTCCGTTCCATCAAAGAATACTCTCCAACCAGGGTATGCTTCAGAAATATCTTCATCCATGAATGACACTTCTTCATCTAGGAAATAAGTTTTGAGTGGTTCATACTCTTCATCGAGACAGGATTTTCTACAAGATGATCAGCTAAGGCCTACGCTTTTATCACCTTCTGGGTCACATACACTATATCAAATTCTCTCAAAAGCATCTTCCATTTAGCCAACTTTATGGTCGGCATCGCCTTCTAGAAGATATACTTCAATGGGGACATTATGGAAATAAGATATGTACTATAAGGATACAAATAATGCCTTAATTTCTGGGAATCCATGTAGAAGCACAACACGTTCTCTCCAGAAGAGTATAAAGAGACTCATAAGGAGTGAACTTCTTGCTTATGTAATAAATTGCTCGTTCTTTCTTCTCTGTCATGCTGACCAAGTACGTATCCAAACAAACTGTCCCAGGACTCCCATCACACGGAGGAACCAACACTGGTGAATTGGACAAACAGTTCTTGATTTCATCAAAAGCAGTTTTACATTCTTCAGTCCACTTTGTCAATATCTTTCTTCAAAAGCTTAAAGATAGGCTCACACGCCACTGTGAATTGAGTTATAAACCGAATGATGTAGTTCAACCTACCTAAGAAACTCATCACTTCCTTCTTAGTCTTCGGAGGAGGAAATTCTTGAATTTCCTTAATCTTAGAAGGGTCGAGCTCAATACCCCTTCTGCTGACTATGAATCCCAACAACTTGCCGGCTGGCACTCCAAAAGCACATTTGACGGGGTTTACCTTCAAACGATCAAAGAACTTCTTTAGATGCATCTAGTTGACCAAAATCTCACAGGACTTTATTATGACTTCATCTACATACACCTCGATCTCTTTATGAATCATGTCTTGAAATATGGTCATCATATCTCTCATATAAGTAGCACCAACATTTTTGAGACCGAAAGACATTACCTTGTAATGATATACACCCCCACGACATAATAAAAACAGTATTTTCTGCATCTTCTCCAAACAATACACAAACAACCGCATTTCATGCTTAGCACAATTATCAATCAGAATGTGAATTTTTGGCAACGAAAAATTATCTTTTGGGCTGGCTTTGTTGAGATCTTTGTAATCGACACATATTCTGATTTTCCCATCTTTCTTGGCAATAGGAACAACATTGGACAACTAAGTCATGTATTGTGTCACTTCTACTAATCGAGACTCGATATGTTTGGTGGTCTCTTCTTTAATCTTTAAACATAACTCGGGCTTGGACTTCAGAGCCTTCTGTTTCACTGGACTGAACCCGGATTAATCGTCAACTTTTAAGTCACCACATAGGTACTCAGCCCTAGCATCTCGCTGAATTCCCAGACGAACACATCAATATATTCAGTAAGCAAATCAATCAGATCCTTTCTTTATAATTCATTCAGATGGACACTAATTTTGATCTCTTTGACACACTCTTGGTCTCCCAGATTCACAGTCTCCATTTCCTCCAAATTCGGCTTATACTGATTTTCAAATCATCAAAATTCCTCAGCAACATATTCTGGTACCTCATTTTCCTTTTCATATTCTTCACCCTCATAATCACCTTCCTCATTTTGTTCGTTCATCTCGTGACATGACATGCAATTGGCAGATTTTAAATTAAAATTACTGAAATCATAAACAAACAAAGTTAGGAAAGTAAAATATGCCAAATAAGAGAATAAACAAGTTTTCCAATAAAAGAGGCATTCATTCAAATTGGAAAACAATGCAAACTTTGGCCATGGAAAAGGACCATGTTGCCTTTTTAAATATTACGGAGGAATCTCAAAATTCAAGTAATTAATGACACTACAAAATGATGGGTCTCGTGCCTTCTCGATGTACTTATACCAAGATATTTGGGGAATCAATATTTGTGTGGAGTTCCAGTTTTGCGGCTGCTCTCTAGGCTCAGCATCGCGGAGACTAGCTAGCTCGAACCGGTCCTCAATGACGGTGTCAATCTCTTCAAAAAGGCCCCAGATTCCTTCCATAAGGCCATCACAATCGGCATACTTTCAGACTGGAAATGACTCTTATAAATGAGAGATCAGCCTAGTCAATACTTGATCACCACTCTTCTTCATCTTCACTTCATCATATATGGGTACGTACCCCAAAACCCGATTGAAATCCATTCTGTAGCATCACCGTAGAAATCATCTTGTACACAGAGGGCATAGGAGGTTGCGGAGCCAAATTATCACTGCTGGCATTAACCAGCTCTATCGTGTAGAAATCAGTGCCTCGAGAGACTTCATCTATGATTGGTGCATGCCCAACGGAATAGCTTCCTTCACTTTGGATAACCAATTCTTGCTCCTTCCAGACAAACATCATCAGCTGGTGAATGGTAGAAGGCACAGCTGGATGAACGGCCTTCCCAGAAGAAGATTGTAGCTAGTGTCCATGTCTAGAACCAGAAACTTCTGCGTTGAACTCTGCAGGGCCCATCTTAATGACCAAGTTCACCGCCCCAAGTGTATCTCTCTGTACCCCATCAAAGGCTCTCACATTAACTTGGTTTTTCTCAAGCTTCCCCAAATCAAACCTTAACTTCCTTAGAGTGGACAATACACAAATATTGAGACCAGATCCATCATCTACCAAGACGCGGTTTATAACCCTTTCTCGACATATGATAGTGACATGCAAAGCCTTATTGTGCATCGTCCCTTCGAAGGTCAACTCTTCATCATAGAAGTTGATATGGTATCCTCGGATAACCTGATTGATCATGGACGCTACATTGTCGCTGTTGGTGCCCACGGGCATATGTGTCGTCTAAAGCCTTCATCAAGGCTTGCCTATGTAGCTGCAGACTTATCAAAAGGTCCCATACAGAATTGTGAGCTGGGCTTTTCTCCAAACTCTTAACAATTGACTAGTCCTTCGTCTACATCTTTCTCTAGAATTATTCAGCTTCACCTTCACTTATCGGCCACTTTCCTTGGTCCTTCTTCCCCCCCCCCCCCATGGTCCAACTGTTATAGAGTATAATATCTGTCAGACCGGGTCATACCGTGAGCAGAAGCAGATTGATCACAAACATCGGCCGAGCGAGAGTTTCTATTGGCACCAAGGCAACAACCTTTGCGGGTGTCAGAATCACGAAATCCTTCTTCTCTTTGATGATCAATGAAGCCACATCCTTTTCTAACTCGTCATGAACAATCGAAACTATCACCTTTGTCACACCCCAGTCATCGTCCGTCTCTATCATATTGATATTGATGCCCCCATGATTTCACACAGGATTACTGTTGACGTTGGGTGCGGCTGTTTGGAGGAAGACCACTTTCTGGTCAATTAAATCCTAGATTTTGTCCTTGAGGTTTATAAAATCCTCATTTTATGTCCGATGCCATTGGAATGATATGCACAGTTCTGATCGGGACTGTAAAATTTGGAACTAGTGTACATTAGCTTGGGCCCCGCCGGATAGATAACATGTCGCGGTTAATTGCTCGTACAACTTTGTTCGGCTTTTGTCAAGCGCAGTAAAGGTTCTGGCGGGCTTTGCTTTTTCTCAAATCTAGGACAAGAGGGATCATAGTTACCTTGCTGAGGGGGAGGCATCTGGTGATAATTTAAGTTGTTAGGACGGGTAGCTTGATATCTCGGGTAGGAATTATTTTGGTAATTAGGTAATGGAGCTTGGTACTTCATGGGGGTAGTTTGGTATACTAAAGCTTGGTATACTGGGGGGATCGTAGGCGCCCGTTATATTGACTACACGTTGGTGAAGTTAAGGGAAGCGCTTTGGTAATGGGGAGATGGAGTTTGGTAAGCTAGTGGAGAATTTTTGTAGATGGGGGTGGAGTTTAATAAACGGAAGGGGGAGTATTTCGATATCTTGGGGAGAAGTATTTTGGTAACTTGGAGGGGGAGCATTTTAGTAATTGGCTTAAGTATAACAAGTCTGGTATGGACTCTATGAAGGTCGAGAATGAACATTGTTCGATTATGATCTTCTCGGGGTCATCTTCCCCTCATAAGAAACAACTAACACATCTTCTCTTTTTTTTTTAATAAACTCGAGGATTAGGGCGAAGCAGCAACACGGGCAATCTTCCCAATTTTCAATCCATCCTTCATAGTCTCGCCTACCTTGACTATTTCGACAAATTTTTCTCCAACAAGAAGCATGATTCTATCATAGTACTCGGGTTTCTGAACCTGCACAAATACTTCAAAAAAAAATCAGACATGGGAGGCCGAACTCTGGTTGCCTATTTTCGCCATCTATACAAAAAATCTCTATAGCTTTCATTGAACTTTTGTTTCATATTTTCTGAGGAATAACGATCAGGGACAATCTTCAGTTGTAAGCAAATCATTCTATGAAATCCTTAGCCAAGTCATTCTAGTTGGGACACAATCTAGTCTTGTGAGATGTAAACCATTCCAAATCTTCTCCACTCAAACTTCGGCTAAAAAGCCACATAAGTGTAGCTTCATCTCTCCCATCATTTATGAGCTGGTAACATAAGTCCCTTAGATTTGCTAAGGGATTCCCTGTTCCTCTAAAAGTGTTAAATTTTTGCATCTTGAATCCTTCTGGGAGGTACAGATTCGAATGAATGCATAAGTCTTGGTAGTTCAAACAAGCGACATCAGGAACGCACTGAAGTTCCTTAATTACTTTTAGGATATCCTTCTTTATGTATATATTTGCGGCCTCTTCTTTCGACCTCCACTCTCTTTCCTGTTCCTCATAATGGTCGAGGTCAGAACCGTTCACGTCGTGCTTATTTGGAACGGAAATCTGGAAAGTGGTTTTTTGTGTAGGGGTGGAGCTATAGAGGGACTTGGGGCGTTTTGAGTAGTTGGTAATTTTATGGGAAGGTTTGGGGAAAGGGGGTAGCGTGTTGATTTTGGTGATGGAGGGATGTTTGGGGGTTTAATGTATTTTTGCTTTGTGGGGGTGGAGTGGTTTGATGATGGGCATTTTGAGGGGGAGGGGGTATTTGAGGATTATTAATTTAAGGAGGGGGTGGGTCTGGTAGGAGGATGCTGCATATTGAAGATTTTGTGTAGTTGCAACAACCCAGATTCTTGAATTCAAATCGCCACCGGCGTCGTTGACCTCTCAAGGAGTGTAGACAAGCCTCATCTTGAATTCATCACATTCATCAAACAGGCCCTCGCATCGGTTAACTCTTGTGACATCACACCTAAGGCCCTCTGGCTTTCAAATTCTATGGAATGGTATTCTTGCTCTCTTCGTCAAAATTCTTGTTCCCTTTGGTCTCATTCCTGCTTAAAATGATATGTTTGGATCTGGAGTCTCATTTGTACGTCTTTGATTTCTCGGCCCACATGTGGTGTCGGGTTCACTACACCACACAAATCATCCTGCAACAATTTTTTGTTCTCATCAACATACCCAGCTTCATATCTATTTTCAGCAATATTTTCTTTCATGCTAATCTGCCCGTCCCGTTCTTAGAGAATGGTCTGGGCAAAAGGTACCTTAACTCACCCGTTGTAAACAATGACAAAGGAGCTAGCATCCCCTTGGACAGGTGTGATTTTTCTTCTGCCAAGTTGCCGCATCACCCTACTTGGATTGTATGGTCGCATTACTCTTATGCTGGAGATAAGTATGGCGGCGGTACAGGAGTTTCGAAACTGGGACGCAATCCGTACTGTGTGTACTGGTACCATTTCGAAACCGGGACTGGACCGGACCGATAAATCGGTAAATTTTGTCGTATTTCATCCCAGTCCGGAAGGGCACCGATAATATACCGGACTAGTAACCAAAACGGACTGGTATTACAAAAAATAATTTAAATTATTTAAAACTTAAAGATTTGATTTATTTAATTGAATATAATTTTTATTATAATAATTAAAAAATTAAAAATATAAATTTCAAACTTTTAGAGTTAAAAAAAAACTTAAATTTTCAAACTATAATGTTATAAAATTTAAATTTCAAACTCTTAAAGTTTGAAATTTTTAAATACAAACTTTAAAGTTCAAATTTAAAATTTCCAAACATTTAAAGTTTGAAATTTAAATTTTATAAACTTTAATGTTTGGAAATTTTAAAGTCAAGCTTTAAAGTTATAAAATTTAAATTTCAAACTTTTAAAGTTTGAAATTTTAAATTCAAACTTTTAAAGTTTGGAAATTTTAAATTCAAATTTTAACGTTATAAATTTTAAATTTCAAACTCTCAAAGTTTGAAATTTGTAAATTTGAACTTTAAAGTTATAAATTAAAAATTGACAATATTAAAAATTAAATTTAATACAACAATATTGAAAAAACAAATTAAGGTGAATAGCCTATATTTTTACTAATATTTATTTGATATTACATTACATTTACAAAAATATTAGTAGAGTATTAAATGATATAATCTACACATCCACCTTATAGGAAGGATTTTGTTTGAATTAAATCTCGAATTATCATACTATTACTAATAGTTGGTGCCACCATATAAATCCATTCATAAATCATTCAACATTTTTTTAGTAACATGTTCGGGAATTGGTTGAATAGAAAGATCTTCCATTGTTTCAATCCCGTCGTCACTGTAATCCTACATTATTTCATCAACGTCATCTTGAAATTTGGTCGGTAGTGGTTCACGACCCTAATTTCTTCTCTCGCCATTAGTCCAATCTCGAAATAATGTCGATATCTCCAAGCTATCGGCTGCTAGTGAATGCCTATGTTCTCCAAGTTGAAATCTTGTTGTACTAAAATGCCTTTCCAAGCTACTGATGATGCTAGCATTGATAATATATCTCGAGACATCGGTTGTAGTTTTGAAAATCCTTTGCCACATTTCTCCACCATGCTAGAATACCTTTAGTAGGTTATGTATTTTGATTAACATAGGCATCAAAATCATTTTTATTATCGTGAGAAAGTTCAAGATAATCATGTAAATAAGCATCAATATTATCTTCATCAAATCTACTCCTAGAGCTTTGAGGTTCATTTTCAGTTGTCAAATTTATATTAGCATTATATAAATCATACAATTTTCTAGCTTCAATTTTTATGCTATCTTTAACCTGTAGACAACTACGAATTTCATCATATACATCATTAATATATAAGTTAAATACATTTTTCAACCATTTTTGATGCACCTATATCTTTATACTGAGGGTTTAACAAACATGCGGTTAAATAAATTTGAGGAATAGGAATATAATATTTTTAAAATTTTAAAATCATTTTTTCAATTGTTTGTTGAAGTCTTGGTTTATTTTTAAATTGATATAATTTAGAAGAAATCATACAAATATCAGGCAAAATAGTACAAATTGATGGACTATAAAGTACAGATTTTCTTTTTGTAGTCAACTAAAAAACTTTTAGGAAATCTATAAGTTCATTTATATCACGTCAATCACTATCATCTAGTCTATATGCCACATCAGAATTATGAACATTCCAAATCATTTGTAAGGGTATTTTATATTCATAAGCGACTACAAGAATTTCATATAAAGTATTTCAACTACTAGCCACTGTTTTTGGAATTTTTCTAGGTGGAATATTATTTTCAAAACAACAATTTTTAAAATCTTTACACCTAGACTTAACTTGACATTTAAATATAAAATGACATGCATTTTCAAATTTCGTATATCCGTTATCATGCATATGTACACCATCTCTAAACATCAAATTATATATATGTGCAGTACACCTAATATGATAATTATCATCCTAGAAAGGACAAAGAGTAGGTTTTAAATATTCAACAACATCATTATTACTTGAAGCATTATCTAAGGTTATACTACTTATTTATCACATATTCCATAAATTTTTAAAATATCTAAAATAGTTTGAGCAATATAACTATCGGTTTTTTGCATTTGACAACATTTATAACCTAAAATTCTTTTTTGCATAAACCAATTTTCATCAATCCAATGTGCAGTAACAGTCAAATAATCGTTACCGTTTACACTACGACCCATATCAGAAGTAATAGCTATTTTACAAGTATTATAATAAAATAAACAACGAAGATATTGAAAATATTGTGCGTGATAATCAAATACAGCTTTTTTTATTGTATTTATAGCAAAACTTTTAAAATTTGAATTATATACAATTTGAATATAAGGTATAAAACCGGGATTTTCAGCAAAACTAAATGGCGAACCCATAACACATATCATTATAGCTAGTTCTTCAAGATCTTTTTCTCTACTATATGAAAGTGGTAAACTAGAGCAAGAAGCATTAGACGGATTTAATTGTGTTTGTATCATGTTAGAGCCCGCCTACTCCCACATTTTCAGGAAGGGGTGTACCATTTTTTTTTTTGCTCCGCTACCGCTTTAGCATGCGAAAATTCACTTTTACAACAAGACATTAAACGACTACTCAAATGTCCCATCCCGACAGATTTACCAACAGTTTTATGATTTAATTTATATTTACATTTATTACAAATAGCTTGTGTTTTATCTTCATTTTGTGTCATAAATTGTCAAAGAATCATTTTTTTAGCACGTTCTACCTTAGACCTAGGATGTAAGGGGGGAACAGGGGCAGGACAACAAAAGGAAGCGGGACTGGGAGTATTAGTAGTCGTAGGTGGCTCAGTTTCATCATCATCATCATCAAAAGTAGGCATATCAGTATAATTATCAATATCAGTATCATTATCATTATCACTAGTCAAATTCTCATCAAAATTACCAAAGAGACGTTGAAAATGTTCTTGATAAGGATGTAATCCTGAATTACTATCAATATTAAAAACCGTATCATCAACATGTGTATAATCATCCGTATTTATTCTTAATATAGTAGACTTTTTAGTTTTTGATTTAGAAGAACTATCGGTTTTTGCATTATCGGAGGATGTAAAGTTACACATAATTTTTACACGCTCAAATGCACTTTTTTACCCTTTTCTTTCTGAATAATATTTTTACCGAAATCCATATTAAAATATTAAACGTGAGATTATATATAATACGAAAAATGTAATGCAAATAATAAATCACAAAGTAAATAAATAATTATTTAAATATAAATAAAATGTAAAATAACAAAGTAACGACTTCGATCGTTTTGAGCACTAGAACTTTTTATGTCAGAAAATACTTTCCGATAGGTTTAAAGGGGTGTTTTGGACTATTCATAATTATAATTATGAAATTAGTGGGGTAATTTTAATAATTTATAGAGTTGGTGGTTAAAAAAGATAATATTAAAATTGATAGTGGGTCACTTTCTCTATTTTTATAATTATTTATATATACAATTAGGGTGATAACTGATCTTTAGAAAAGAAAAAAATAAAAGAAAAGGGTTGCACGATGGTTGAGAAATAACGAAGGCATCTGTGAGCGAAGAGAAACGGAACAAAGGCGTTCAGGTACAGAGAAGTTCTTAACATTTTTTTTTGTGTTTGTATACATGGATAGTAATTAATGATTAAGGGAAATCCATTAGTAGTTTATAAGATATAGTTTCTGGGTGTGGGTAGACGACGATGTAATCGATTTTGTTTTTCATTTCGTGTTACTGTTTGTGACTTATGAAATATTCAAGGGTTTTGTGTTGGTTAATTAATATGTATGGGTTTATATTATATTTAAATCTTGTATAGTTAGTAACTAATTGTAAGGTATAATGTTTCTAGTTGAAAGAATTCGAAAATAAGGATTAGTGGAGAAATTGAATAATATTGAAAAACAAGAGAAATGATTGATTAGTAAATTGAAAAATAAAAAAAAATATAAAAATAGTTGTTATATGAATGATATGTTCTTGAATATGGAAAAATAGGGATTATTCTCATGTACATCATGGGGAAATGATTGCCCTATCATTGGCCAGTTTTTTTGGCACAAACGTGAGTGGAAAAACAACTACAGTGAACATTAGAAATAGTTAGTCGATTAGTTGTTTATGGTATACTTTTAATTTTCAGATTTGGATAGTTATTTAAATATCACATTATAATTTAAGTTTAACTGATTAAGATAGATAATTAATTATAAGATGTAGTATATTATATTAATTACATTAATGTTGTGCTAAATGCGAGGAAAAATAGGACCTATCCATAGGTTTAAACTTTAGGAAATTGATTATAGGAATTAGGTGAGTTTTGGGTCTAGGCTAGACATATAATAAGAGTGTTTACGATCTTGTAACTTACACCTTATGTATATATATACTTGATAGATTGGAAGGGTTCGGAGAAAATAAGGAAAGGAAAGACATATGAGAAATAGTTGATTGACTTCGATTCTTCAGTGGAGGTAGGTTATGGTTTATTTCTATTTGATAGATAAACTATAAATAGTGATTGATATATATTGAGTGATATTGTAAAGTCTCCTATGTACTTGATTGTGTGGTTGTATGCTTGATTGTGTGGTTTGTGGTTGGCCTAAAATTATGAGACTGTTAAATTTCTAATCATGAACCTCTCTATTAAAATGACGCCTTGAATAAAGAAAGCTTGATGAAATAAAATAATGAGATAATTGGATCAGAGTGTCACGTTCCGACACGGTATTATGGGATCGGAGTGTCACGTTCCGACACGACATATGGGATCGGAGTGTCACGTTCCGACACAATAACATTAAAGGAAAGGAATCTTGAAGTAACTTAATATACTTAATCTCAAAGAACTTATTTTCCAAATGAGTATGGTGTGAAGGCATGAGTCCTCATAGGTGTGCTTGATGTTGTACCTATTATGGTGTTGTTGTCAATGGTTCATGTATTTGTTGCTTGTCACCTGTTAAGTATTGTAGTTGATTTTATGTTATTATTCAATACGGATTGATTTCTATTTTGAGTTGGCCGATGATACCTACTCAGTATGTGTTCCTTGTACTGACCCCTACTTGTATTTTCTTCTCTATTCTTTTGTGAAGTGCAGCAAGTGTACCATCGACTTCGACTCGCCCTCAGCTTTAGCCAGTCTCTAGCACATCAGAGTTCAGGGTGAGCTGTTAATTCTAGCTCGTGCTGGATTCTCTGATTCACGTCTAAATGTCTTTGAATTTTGGACATGGACCATCTTTTTGCTTATTTTGGTTTCTTAAACACTCTTAGACTTGGTAATTTGGAAATAGATATCCTTGATGTGATGACTATCAGATTTCGGGATGATAAGTATTAAACTTTTTAGAAACTTATTTAAATAGGTTGCTTAGTATTTTTTGGAGCTTCCGCATTATTTATATTATTTATAGTTGCACTATTGGTACATGTTGGGGTTTAGATGTGTTGGTTCGTCCACCTAAGGAGGTAAGTGTGGGTTCCACTCACGAATCATTTTGGGTCGTGAAAAACAGTTGGAACGAATGTACCGAACGTCTATTTAAAATAGTAGACGTTTATGACCGCCGAAAGTCGAACGTGGAAAGTTGAAAGTTAAATTTTGAAGCTCCAAATCTAATTTCCAAATACCAAATAAGGCAACACAAGAATTTAAGATATTATATATTAGAGAATTAGAGAGTAGAGAGTTGAGAGTTGAGAAAGTGGAAGATGAATAGATGATTTTGTGATTTAAAAGAATGAAATTTAGGGGTATTTATAAGTAAAAAATGGGTTAAAGTGAAATTTTAAAAACTTTAGGGTATTAAAAATTTTGGGGGGAGGGTAGGAGTGTAAGTTGCTGAAATTTGGGTCAAATAGTCGTTGGGGAGCCCATTAGACATTACCCTATGGCTATAAACGGATAGATTTAAAAAAAAAAAATTGATCGGACCGGTAATTTCTGGAATCGGGAGGGATCCGGTAAATCTCGGTTTCCGTCCCGTTACCTATCCTGGACCGGACTGAATCGGTCTATACCGAGACTAACAGGTACCGAATCGGACCTGGACCGGGAACTGGGACTTACCGGTTTCGCATCTATTCTTAGCCGGGAAGGACCAAAAAAGGACGTTTGGCCCCCTTAGACACTATCTTACCTGACATAAAGTTTTTGAACATCCACTGTATGTCTCCTTCTCTCAGTTCATAGAATACTTTCGCTTATGCATCCCTTGTGGTGTGAATTCGGAACTAGCTGATGCTTATATAAAACTCGTAGTTGTCATGAAAACTCATCTATATAGGCTTGGACAACTCCTGTTGTTGGGTGTTGTCTTTTTTACACGGATGTTCAGTCATTCATCACAGAAGCAAAATGTTGCACCTTTGGAAAAATTGGAATCAGTTCTTACACAAACTTAGAGATCGATAAATGTCAGCAAAAATAATTGGGTCAGATTGTAGTGTTTCTTTACTTCTTCTTCTTTACCAATCCCTCTGAATATAGCATCTACAACCATCACAGTCTGGGTATCGATCTAATTTCCTTCATCCTGAGGGAACATCATCGTTCTTAAGAGGCACGCGGAGAATGCGATAGTCTGAGTCTGTCTCCAAGTACTATAATTATGGAACTGGTTTGAAAACATTCTAAAATAGTTGTCGTGTCCCCACCGTTCAAAGAATCTCATTAATGGTACACTTTGAGTATCCAACTAGTCTGCGTCCACTAGCAGTATCATGTTCTTCAGTTTTAGACTAGTCGGTCTATCCGGTAGTAGGATGTGATGATCTGGATGTTTTTTCCTTTTGCTACACGTTCTGATGGAGTCCAAACAATGTTTTATCTCCTCTATTGTTGGTGTTATTTCGACATCCCCAAATCAAAAAACCATCCTTTTTTCGTCCCAAAATCAAGTAATTACCTCGATAAACTCAGGAAAACTTTGAAATTCATCATCGAAGGTAGTTGGCCCAAGTGAATCAAGAAGCTCTCTTTTGACAATCTTTTAGGTTGTTCCACCACACACAAAGAAGATTGAGTGTCTCGGTGACCATTTTAAAACTTAGGACTTGATTTGACATCTACAAAAACATAAAAAGAGTTAGTTGTCACCCCCAAGACACAACAATGTATAAAACAATGCAAAACATCCTTCAAATAACATATAAGTATGATTTTCCGTTCGAATCATGGGCCCTTTGGACTCAAGGTGGTATTTCTAATGGGTCCAACACAACACTCCTTGGTTGTTGGATCGTCTTAGGCCAATGCGTTAATTTCAGGACCTTCTTTCTCTCTATCTTAGTTTGACTAGGATGGAGTTCATTTATTGTGGAATGGTGACCCAAGCAAACTACTTGGGCTGAGACAATTAATGACCGTTGACTATCAAATAGCCAACTACATTCGTCAGGGTGCCCCGAGAAAGGTTTGGTTACCGAACGACTGTGAACCTGCTTAATTGTCCTTTAATTTATAAATAAAAATAATCTTCGTTTGACGAAAGATGTTATGCCATGAAAGCAACAGTTCAATAATACGATAAAGAAACAAGTAATTAGTTATTTCACGTAGTCAAACAAGTTAGTCTTAAGGTTAAAATCCTCCAAATCCCCAACAGAGTAGTCATTCTATTTTATTCTGAAAATATTTCTTAAGTTTTTAAAAATTGTTTAGAGTTGCCACTTAATTTTTAAGAAAAATTAAGAAAACTTTTGTTTTTAAAAGATTTAAATAGGAAACCAATTAAAACCTTCAAAGGGGTTCGGAGATTCACATTTATATTTTAGGAAGGTTTTTACGGCACCTAAAATATCCGCTAAGTCGCGATTATCCGGAAACTAACTTAACTATGATTAAAAAAATGACTTGATCAAATTCTCTTTGAAATATTTTGAATGTGTACTTTTTATCTAAGGGAATTTTTTAACTCGTACAATTATATATTATTATTTTTTAAGTTTATTTAAAATGGATCGACTTGCTTTGAATCAATCAAATGAAATTGCGCCTTAGGGGATTTGAAAATTTCTTAACCCTAAGACTACGCGGATACTAACACACAAATAATAACGCGATGAAGTAAAAGAGAAAGAGTTGGGTCCAAATCTCATTTATGTCCTCCTGGACTGGTATTTGGACCCATTTGATATGGGTTTTTGACCCATTTTTTATTTGTACATGTTCTAATACTAAAATAAATAATAATACCAAAATAAAGATAATGGATTAGGCCCCAAAAATAATAATAAAATACAATATTCAAAGTAAATTTGACCTCTTGGCCCAAAATCTTTGGCTCCTTGATTTGCGCGCATTCTTCACATTCGGGATTTGTTTGCCTTTTCAAGACTTGTTCCCCATTTCAGCAGGCTGGTTAGGTATAGGGAATTGGGCTTCCCATCCCTATAGAAAATGCAAAGATAGGATACATAAGGACCCCGACATATTTTACATACAAACAAAAAAAAAAAAGGTGAGTAACAAATCATGATTTTAAGCTAGAGAGTGTAAAATGAAGGAGCTTGTATACTACCACACTTCAATTATAGATGCTATAAGGAGACCGGACAGAAACCTTTAAGTCGATGCACATAATATTTTAATGATCTTAAGTTGGCCAAAACAATGATCAAGATTTGAGCAGACCGAAGTTTCAGGAATATACGAACTAATGTCTTATCCTAAGGTTTCTCTCTTAAAAGGGATGAACCATGACCAATTAATGATTGAGGGGCATGCATATTGTATTTCAACATGTTTAAGAAGAGAAGGAAACAAAATACATGATATTAATTGAAAGATTTTTATTAAAAAGAAAGAGAACTTTATACTAAACATGCCAACAAAGAAAATGACATTAGTACAGCAAGATAAAATATAGGACATCATCCATATTCTCCATAACTCCATTTAAGTGAAAAGATGGGATGTGACGGTTAGCTTGAATGCGCAAGACAAAGACGACATTTGGGTTGCCAACAAAAAAACTAGCCTCATGAGACATTCTAACACTATGAGACTTCGCAAATACGCAATCGAAACGATAAAAGAAATCACTAAAACAAGAGTAAACAATGAAGAAACAAAAGGCCCAAACAAACACACATTCAAAGTCCCATCCAAACGTATATCAAAATTTATTTCACTGCTATTTACTTCATACTACATTCTTAAGAACTCGCAGGAGAAGCAAATCTAAAATGAACTACTAAAATGTAGAAACCCACTAATCCCCATTTATGGACTCCACTAAACACTGTAAGAATGAAATGCAAGAAGACGTGAGTTTACCTTTTCCTGGGCAGTGTTCTGGGTTTACAACGAGCTTAAAGTGATTCCAACACCACAAACCAGAAACAAACAATAGCGATAAGAGACAAAGGGATCTGGAATCTCGAACAAATATCGGAAGGAACATCGACGACAAGATTTGATATCCTATTTCTTTAATATTCCTCACCAAAAAACCTCCCTTTCCAACTCCATTTTTTTATCTATTAGTTCGAATTTTCAGCCTCCAAAAGCAAAAGAAGAACCTCCTTCCCATAGTGAGCTATAAGGATTATATATAGAAGGGAGGTTAGGGTTTTCGATCAGGAAAGGTAAAGGTAAAAACAGGAATCCAAATCCAATCTCAAAATTCAAAAACTCGTGCCCAAGGACGGAGAACAGATGCTGTTGTTGTACAAAAATACAGCCGAATCGCGTGAGATCCGGACGGGGCAGGAAATTGGACGACTTTGATCGATGCTTACATCCTTGGCGTACACGTGGCTTCATCTCCAGGCGTGTAAGGACGAGAGTTGCAGGCTACTCTGCCCTATCGTATGACCAAAAGGAAAAGCAGACATTGGTTGCAGGGGTCACGCGCCATTGGCTGTTGAAAATGTCTTCGTCGCGTGCTCCTCGCTTGAAAATCGATTGGAACTGCAAATTGGTCCTTCGCGATATCGCTCACGTGTTTGGGATTGTCGCCGATAGTACATTTAGCGTGAATAGCTCTTGATGTTGAAACAGACGATGATGGTTTTCTTTGTGAGGGTGAAAAGGAATTGGGTCGGGTAAAGGGGTATGGGTCGAGTTTAGTTGAAATTGGGATGGGATGGGCGGCATATTGGATGGTGAAACAAATAAGGAAAAAGGGTTTCCGATTGATGAGAGGAAACGGCCCAAATGGTCTTGTCCAAAAGGTTCAGGTGGGGCAAAGAATTGGGCCAGGTTGGGAAAAACGTCAAGCTGGGGCGGCTGAAAATTGAGCTTGGGCCGCTAAAACTTAAAAATGGCCCAGAATCTCGTCTTCAAAAGAGTTGGGAAAAAAATGCCCATACAAATTACTTGTAGCCAATCATAATTAACAATTTAGACAAATTGGTTTAGTTGATGATTCAATTAAAAATTAATTAAGACGAATTTATATAAATAAATTAACAAAATTCTTAATCTTAACGAAATAAAATAATTAATTTAATTGTAAACTAGCGATAACATAAAACCATAATATAAACTAATTTAATAAAATACCTATTAAAAATAAAAATCTTTTTAAGATGATTTTTTTAAATATTTACAAAATATATTAATCATGTACAAAATTACATAAAACATATATATTACTTCAAATTATAAAAAGCTTCACAACTTATTTGAAATAACTTATGAACTTAATATTTTCTAAATATTTTATAAAAACTAATCATTTTAAATTGTTCGAAGTAGAAGAAGCTCGAAATGATTAATTTATATGGTGGAGGTCCAAAATTGGGTGTCAACATATTATAGTACAACTAAAAGATAAACTCTATCAGTTAAGTCTCAAATATTCATCTTCCAAAATATGGAAACAATTAATTCAAGTAACGTCAAATGTCTTCATCTCACATAATTTACATAATTTTTAATATTGTTTGTCTGGTAATTACTAATTGGCAAGTTTATAAACAAACATCATTATGTTGTGCCTTGCGTATATTAGAAGTCCTCAGTGTCACCTAAACAAGCTACCATTTGATTGCACACTTTGCCTGTGTTTTTTATATGTAATTACGTTTGTTCCAATTTATGCATAGATTCTAAAATAAAGAGTTGAAATACTTAAATTTTACTATTAAGTTAGGTATAGAATTCATATATATTTAAAATGGAAAATGCATAAGTGTCTCCCTCAACCTATGCCTGAAATCTCAAAGACATACTTATACTATACTAAGGTTCTATTACCCTCATGAACCTATTTTATAAATAATTTTAACTCCTTTTTGGCCTACGTGGCACTAAAAATATGTCAACACATGTTGGGTCTACAAGATAATGTCACGTAGGCCGAAAAGGCGTAGAAAATTATTCATAAAATAAGTTCATGGGGATAATAGTACCTTAGTATAGTATAAAGTGTGTCTCTGGAATTTTGGACATAGTTGAGGGGGTACTTGTACATTATTCCTATTTAAAATAAAATTTATATAGTCAAAATTTAGACAAAACATATTACAAGTCACCATAGGTAATGATTTAAAAATTATAGAGAAAATTATTCAACTCCTTAAACAATAAATATCTTCACATAAAATAGGCAGAAAGGGAATCAACTTTTCATAAATTTATTTGGGAAAATGCATAAGTACCCCCTCAATCTATGCCTGAAATATTAGAGACACATTTATACTATATTAAGGTCTTTACCCCCCTGAACTTATTTTATAAATAATTATCTACCTATTTTCGGTCTACGTGACACTAGTTTGAAAAAAAAAATGTCAACACACACTGGGCCCACAAGATAGTGTCATGTAGGCTGAAAAGGGGAAGAAAATTATTTATAAAATAATTTCAGGGGGATAATAAGACCTTAGTATAGTACAAGTGTGTCTCTGAAATTTCGGGTATAGAATGAGGGGGTACTTCTGCATTATCCCAATTTATTCTAAGAAAAATGTTTATGAAAAATATTTGAAGTAATTTAAATTATTTATGCTATGAATGATTTTATGATAGTAAAATTATGTCATGTTTAAAGTTAAAAAAATAAATATCTTTTTAACTTTTAAAATTAGAGTTAAAAGTCAAAAACATATCTAAATTATTTCAAATCCTTTTTGAGTTTCATATGTGAAGAATTGAGAGTGTGAGTTTCCTACTTAAACTATCACACAAAGATTAGCGAAATACACATATATTGGTTGATTTTTAATGATGTGTGTACTACACTCTCTTTTTATTTAAATATTTCTTACACATACATGGAAAAAGCATTCCATTGTGATTTGTGGGAAACCTCAAAAGTTTGTTAGGATAGAAAATAAGCATGTATAGCGCGGAAACAAACAAAGCAAACCTTAAAGACCATGAGTCAGATGAGAAATGTATCAAAAGACACAAAGATTTAACGTGGTTCGATCAATCTACCTACGTGCACAAAGAAAATGAGTAATCCACTATATAAATACGAGAGTACAAAGTATAGAGCTAATAACCTCAATTAATTCACTCAGAATACATAAGAAGTTTATAAAAGTAATAACGTATAGAGCTTGTGACCCACAATTTCCCCCTAACAAGAACTCTCGAAGCCCTTAAGACTATGTTGTGAATGTTAATTAAGATAGAAGGAATAAACTTATATTTATAGAGTCTTAAACATAATCCTACAGAAAAAGGACTAGTCAACCCAAAGTCTTTTCCTAAAAGAAAAACCTATTTATTGTAAGAAATTAAGGCAAATAATACACAACAAAAATAATATAGAATCTATATTCTACAGGTATAGATTTAAATAATTTTAATCACCACAAAAATCTGTTTTTAAATAATTTAAATAATATTTTTAAGAATAATTTTAAATCAATTTTGTAAAGTATAACGGTAAACCTGTTTTTTTTTACAAAACTCTACAACGTGGTTTTTTTTGGAAAAGTATTATTATTATTAATTAAATAATAAATTATACTTTAAAAGACAAGATAAAAAGTTAAAGCAGTTAATATTTTTCTTGTCCGCTTCTATAAATTAGTTTTCTCTAAAATAGTTAACTTCATTACAGAAATAAAATAGATTATAAAAATTTTTGTTATTGATATTTTCTTTCTTCTTTCTTCAAGATCTATATCGTCTTATCGAACAATATAAATAAATATTTAAAACTTTCTATGTATTTTTATTTATATTTATATATTCTATGATTTATAGATATCTTGAATTCCTTCTCTACTTGAAATTTTATAGTTATTAATGATTTCATAATCAATTCATTGTTGATAAAGGTTTTTGATGATAGAGTTTTTATCTTTGTTATTGAAGAGATTGAGAAGGTTTATTTCTTAATTTAATATTTCAATTGTTTGCATATTTTAATTATTAGTTTTGAGCATAATATGGACTTATCTTGATTTTTAAAATAATCATTTTTATTTTTTGGAATTGGATTTTTTTAAATTAACATTATTTTTTTGGAATTAGATGTTGATGCTTATATTTTTATATAATTAGACGCAGAAAATTATATAAATCAAAGGAAATTTCATTAATTTTTCCGTTTGACAGATAAACAATTGACAGTTACACATGTATGAATATAATTTGATTATTCATTTTTTATAAATAATAATTGTTCAGATGATATTCACTTTTACAAAGTGCTCTATTGAAAGTTAAGAAATTTATATTTTAATATTCACTTTAAATTCATCATTTTCATTTCAACTGCAAAATTTGGGAATAATTTTTTCATTTTTTTTCAAAAATAAGAAAATGATTTTAAAAAAAAATAAATGATAGAAAGAAACCCATTATCCCAATCACCTTCGCTTCTTTTAATCTTTATTTAATAAACTCTTTTTACTTGAGATTTTAATTATTTTTTTTTAAAAAAAAGAATAAAAAATGTTATTAGGTGTTTGAAATATTAGAAATCGACAATTTATTTAAACATGTTTTTGATATAAAACCTAGAATTTATGTATAATTAAAATTAAAATTATTTAATTTTAGTTAATTCAAATAAAAAATCTTAATTGTAAAAAATAGGGAATAATGGTAAAAAAAAATGTAATCCATATCCTTGAATTTTCACTTTTTAAAAAATAATAATAAAATTTATAAATTAAAAAAATGATTATCAAAAAGGTTTCCGTCTAATAATAATAATTGATAAATGATTTCTTATTAAAAAGTAAAGATTTAAAATTTGAATTAAATTTTACAGTTTTAAATAGGTTACAACTTCTTTTTTTGCACAATTGTATGAGTTTTTTTGTTGGGTTTTATTTGCCCCAAATTTCTTACTTAGGACTTTATAAATAGAGACATGTTCCTTCTAACTTAATCGGCATTCACAATGTAGTCTTAAGGGCTTTGAGAGTTTTGGTTAGAGGGAGAATTTGTGGGTCACAAGTTTGATAAGTTATCACTTGTGTGAACCTCCCATGTATTCCGAGTGAATTGGTTGAGGTTGTTTCTCTCTGTATTTTGTACTCTCATATTTATAGTGGATTGCTCATCTCCTTTGTGGACGTAGGTCGATTGACCGAACCACGTTAAATCTTTGTGTCTTTTGGTATATTTCTCGTTGTCTTCTTACTCGTGGTCTTTCGAGGTCTGCTTTGCTAGCTTCCGCATTTACACCTGCTTATTTTCGGTCCTAACAAGTGGTATCAGAGCCAGATTCAATGATGAAGTCAGGTTCAGTGGTTCGATAATCGATGATTGAACCAGGTTAGAAAGAGGTGTTAATCTTGGCGGGTGTAGTTCTAGCCGCAACTTTTTTGATAGTAATGAAAATTTTGTTGGAGAAATTGTTTCAGAGAGGCTCTGTGTTAAGACACAAATTTTGCAAAGGAGATTATGGAGAGGAGAAGCAAGTTGTTGAAGATTAAGTAAAGAAGGTGGACAAATTTATTTTGTCAGAAATTCAGGCCAAGGGGGAGATTTATTGGGTTTTATTTGCCCTAAATTTCTTACCATAAATAGGTTTTCCTTGTAGGAAAAAGTTTTGGATTGACTAATACTTTTCTGGTAGGAAAAGGTTTAGGACTCTATAAATAGAGGCATGTTCCTTCTAACTTAATCAGCATTCACAATGTAGTCTTAAGGGCTTTGAGAGTTTTGGTTAGAGGGAGAATTTGTAGGTCACAAGTTTGATACGTTATCACTTGTGTGAACCTCCCATGTATTCCGAGTGAATTGGTTGAGGTTGTTTCTCTCTGTATTTTGTACTCTCATATTTATAGTGGATTGCTCATCTCCTTTGTGGACGTAGGTCGATTGACCGTACTACGTTAAATCTTTGTGTCTTTTGGTATATTTCTCGTTGTCTTCTTACTCGTGGTCTTTCGAGGTTTGCTTTGATAGCTTCCGCATTTACACCTGCTTATTTTCGGTCCTAACATTTTTAAATTCAAATATATCTTTTAAGAATATAAATAAACTAAACGTAAAAGCACAAACCACAAAAAAAATATTTATTCAAGATATATAACTTCATAAACCTCTTAACTAATAGTGAACTTCAGATAGTTATTTGTTATGCTTTTTATTACTTTTCAATAACGAGTGTCTCAAAATTTTTGCATTATTAGTTTGTCAACGATAAGATGGAATCATCGTCGATTTTGTAGCAGTCCAATCTTTTATATCATGTCAATTTTTTGACAAGATTTTCCTATGAATACACACAAATCTACAAGCAGCAATTTGCAAAGTTCAAGGTCCATTGTGTTCTACAAGCAGCAATTTGCAATTTCGCTAAAATAATTCATGATTGATTATTCAATAAGCAACAGAATAGTGTCCTTTGAACATAATGCCCAAGGCGGAAGACGAGGGATATAAAGACGAATGATCTATAATTAGATCTTTCTAAATTCTTACAATTTTTAATTTGTACATTTTCTTATAGACATGAGTATGGAAATACTGGACAAAAGAAAGAAGTATATTTAAATCAAAATAAAGTTAGAAAAAATAGATAATAAACTCCTAATGGTAGTGTTTCATTAGTTATCATAAACTTAGTTTATAATAACTTAATTATGTTTTAATACTTTCAGAAAATAAAATAAAAAATCTCTGAAAATTTATTAAATCGTACTAAAAAACTTTTACATATGACAAACTATTGTAATTGTAATAGGAGTAATTAATTTTGTTTTAAAAATTGTAACTTTTAAATTAATGTGTATTGAACAAAATTTTCAAATATTTTGTGATACAAAACTCCACGATTTTTGTAGTTATTAAGAATCACTTAAATTTTGTCCCTCTCTTTCAAACTTAAATCTCTCTAACTTGGTACGTACTCTTTTTCAAAAAAAGATAATTTTCTACAAAATAAAAACTTGTTGTTACAAAATGTATTCATATATAATTTATTTTTTATTATCTTTCGATTTTTTTATAAATATTTTATTCAAAATTGAAAATAATTTTAAAAAGCTAGCATTAAATCATAATTGTTGCTTAAAAGTGTTTTTCATAAAAACATATTTTTTAAATTTCTAAAAAATCTATTTACATCTAAATTCGTTATTGTTGATTTATTATATTTTGTATGAAAATCACTTATTTGTGATTGTTGCTTCAAATCTCAGTCTATTAAAAAAATAACAAAAGAATATTATTTTAAGAGAATTAATTCAATATTTTAATATTTGATAATTAAATATTTTATTTTAAAATACTAAAAATAATTCTCTTTTAAATAATTTATCTTCTTAACTTAACTACTTCAAATTTAAAACTTGAATTCAAATATTAGAATGTATTAATCATGTAATTATATTAGAGGAGACGTGGTGTGGATGAAATAAGTAAAAAACAAATTGTATAGTGTATTATTTTTAAGATATCTGATTTCAATATATTAAGAGATAAAAAAATTTAATATCCATACATATTCTGAAGGTTGATTTAAACATTTTTTAAAAAAAAAGGCAAAAAAAAAAAGAAAGAAAAAAACATTTATGATAAAGAAATTACTAAAATTTCAAATTTTATTGCCAAGAAAAAATAAAAATAACTGTGAAGTTTTAGAAAAAATCTAATAATAAACTTTTTGAAATAAATATTTATTTTTATTATTATTACTATTTAACAATTTGTACTTATATTTTAAAATTTTATTTAAAAATAGGAAATTTTAAAATTCAAATTAAAAAATAATCGTGGAGACTAACTAATATGCCATTCGAAAATTCACATTCGCTATATTCGGATAACAACGAATTTGAATTGAATAATTAAATATATGATTAGTTTGAAGAAGGATAAGATAATTAAAAAAAGTAAATATAAAACAATTATTTACAGTTTCAGATTCTCAATTCAAAATTCAAATGTTTCGACAAAAGAATTTTGAAAAGATTAAAAATTAAAATATGATAACTTCCCCAAAAAAGGAATTACAATGCCTATTTTTTAGAACCGTTTCAAAATTATTTGGTTTGGGTTTTAAAACTTCTTTAGCAAGATGTAATAGTTGATATAATTTGTTTTTCATTTTTTCTAAAACATTATGTTTTTAATTTCTAATAATAATAATAATTATAATAATATATTAATTCCTATTAAGTTAATCTAATTTTAAAATTTTAGAAATGCTCCAAAAATGGAATTTAGAATTATTAAAAATAATGAAAAAAAACTAAACTGCACCACATGCATGGTGAATCTTCTTTTTAAATTTAAATTGAGATTAGTTGTTTTGTTGTGACTCTTCCTAAATATTTGCTCCATTATTTTATATAAATGAATATTTTAAAAGAAAAGAAAAAAAAACTTTTCTAACATTTCAAATACCTTCCATTACTACACAAACCTATAATCAATAAAAGTCTATGTTGATAACTTTTTATTTATTCATATTTATCTTAAATTAAATTTTAAAAAAACATGAATTATGAAAAATTAAAAACTTTGAAATAACAAAATTTAAAAAATATGAAATTAAATAAATTAGGGAAAAAAATCAAAATGATTGTGGATCAGCAACAAAACAAAAACTTAGTCCAATTTCTTTTACATGAAGTCAACCAATTAGGAACTGATTAAATACAATATTAAACTATAAAATTGTATTTATACCAAAAATAATAAAGAGCTGTGATGACGGTTAAATATTTTATAATTAGTGGGATTGCTTTAAAAATTATGTAAATATTTTTGTATTTTAATTTTGTGTTATGAATGGAGTAATAGCTCCTAAAATATAGGTAACATTGATATTTGTTTATACTTATTCAATTAATATTTGTTTGCATATTAGTTTTTAAATAAATCCCTTCATAAATTTTATCTAAATTAATACATTGAAGAGATATTTGCATAATAATAATTACTTCAAAACCCAACTATTGTATATGTATATAAAGCAAATAATTAGGGAACTATTACTTCATATATGTCAGATTTGAATTTTTATTTTTATTTTTGATAATAATATATTGTTGAAGTTAATATTATAATTACATTAATAAATTAACCGTGCAATGTATGGACAATTATACTAATTTAGGTTAAAACTTAAGGTTAGAGATTAAAAATTATCACTCTATAAATTGATTTATTTGTCGCCAAAATATCCGACATCTTCTTCTCCATCTTTTTAGCCTTGGTCTCGTATTAGCCATGACATCAATATCCCCAGCTTTAAAGGGAATTTACAATTTTAAAGAAATCATTTTTTTTCACTATTTTAAGGATGAAATTGCAAGTGTTTTCTACTAGTATCTTTTATTCTTTACTGTCCAATAAAGAATCTACTAATTGATTTGTTAATTAATCCAGCAAATATCGCCTGGTTTCATGAAAGAAAACAAGAAGATGTTGGGCAAGACTTGCTTGCTGAAAAATCAAATGTAGTTGGAATGACTTCATAGGAAGCAAATCATATCATATATTATTGTAAGTGTGAACAAAAAAAGTTAGAAGTTGAATTACGATTTTACTTTTAGTATAAATTAAAATAAATATTAAAAAAAATTAAATTACTGTTTTTCCACTGCATTTGATTAAAATGTTATAAATTATTAATAAATTAAATATTAAATAATAACCATATTGTTATAAACATATTTGTATTATAGTGAATGTCTAAAATTGTAAAGTCCTTTTACGATATGGTTAGGTGTAACGACCCCTTTGATCGTTTCGAGTGTTAAAATCTTGTGTTTCATAAAATATTTTTTTCGATAGATTCTAATTGAATATTTTGGACTGTTCGTATATTTATGAAATTACTGGGATAATTTTTATAAGTAAATTAGTTGATGATTAAAAAAGATAACTTTATAATTAATAGTGGGTCACTCTTATCACTTTTATAATTAGATAAGTATAATAATTAGGGTAATAAATAATTTGAAAAAAAAAAAGAAAAGTAAAGCGAGAAACACATACCTCTCTATTAGGGAAAAACAACACTCAAGTAATGCTTAATATACATATTCTTAATTAAAAGTAGAGTAAAAATGATTATTATTATTATTATTATTATTATTATTATTATATTGTATAATTGAAATTGGGATCTTGTAGGAATTATTGTTGACTACGGTCCAAATTCTACTGCAATTAAGAATTTAAATATTGCATGGTCATGGTTGTTTTTGTATGTATCCACGTGTTGTTGAATGGACAGCAAGGTTAAGTGACTATTGTTCATCACATTAAGTCCTACACGTGCAAATTGAATAGAAGTCACTGGCTCTATAACCAGTGACTTTAACTTTTAAACATTATAATTTTGTTATTATGTTATAAATTAAATCTTAATATATTGAGATAGATAATTAAATATTAGGTGTATTGAATTATTTAAATATCACTAAAGATATACTAATTAGAGGAATTAAGACTTTACCCTTAAGTTTGAATTTTAGGAAATTGATTATAGAATTAGGTAAATTTTTGGGTGTAAGCTAAACATAGAATAATAGAGTGATTATAGGCTTGTTAACTTACAAATTATGTATATATAATTGATAGATTGGAGAGGTTCGAAAGCATTGAGAAAAGAAAAAGCATTGGAGAAGTAGTTGCTTGACTTCAGTTCTTCGGTGGAGGTAGGTTATAATTAATGTTATTTGATAGTAAACTCTTAATAGCGATTGATATGCATTGAATTATATTGTGAAGTTCTCTATGTACTTGATTATGTGATTGTGTGACTTGGTTGTGTGATTTGTGATTGGTCTAAAATCCTGAAACTGTGAGATTTATAATCTGAAAACCTCTTTATCGAAGTAATGCCTTGAATAAAGAAGGATTGATGAAATATTATCATTGAATCTAAAGTAATGATAATAAATGAAAAATTATGGTATAATTGGATCGGAGTGTCACATTCCGACACGGTATAATCAGATCGGAGTGTCACATTTAGACACGGTATAATTGAATCCGAGTTTCACGTTTCGACACAATAACATTAAAGGAAAAGGATATTGAATTAGTTTAATGTACTCAATTTCAAAGAACCTGTTTCCCAAATAACGTGGTGTGGAGGCATGAGTCCTCGTGTGTGCTTGATATTGTGATTGATTACGTACTTGCTTCAGTTGTCACTTGTTCATGTTGGTTGTTTCTTATCACCTATTAAGTGTTATACTTGATTTTATTCTATTATTCTTTGTATATTAGTTACTATTTCGGGTTAGCCGATGATATTTACTCGGTACATGTTGCTTAGTTATGAGCCCTATTTGTATTTTCCTTTGTTTTCCTTATATGCAGTGCAACAAGTGTATCGACGAATTCGAATCACCCTCAGCTATATCAAGTCTCGGCATATCAGGATCATGGGTGAGCTATTCATTCGAACTTGGGTTAGATTCTCTCAGTCATTACCTGTTGTCCTTAATTTTCGACACGAATTACTCTATTTCATTTGTTTTGGTGTCTTTGATACTCTTAGATTTAGTAATTAGAGATTAGATGTCCTTATTGTGATGACTTTCATGTTCTGGGAAAAGATATTTAGTAAGTTTTTGAGCTTCCACATTATGCTTGTAGTTTGTAAGTTGGGGTTAAATTCGTTGGTACTCCCACCTAGGGGGTAAAGTGCTGGTGCCACTCATGACTCATTTTGGGTCGTAACAGACTTGGTATCAGAGCATTATGTTAGATGTTCTCATCACACAAGGATAGGTCTTGTAGAATCTTGCAAAATGGTACGGGGACACCTTTACTTTTCTTCGAGAGGCTATATGACTTAGGAAAACTCATATTTTCTTTCTTTCGTGCTATTACTTGGATCCAATTGGTATCTAAATGATACAAATTGGTATCTGACCTTCTCACTGTATTTCGTAGATGGTTAGAACTAGACCAACAACTGTGCCAACACCAACACCAGCAAGACAGGGTGCGTCTGAGCCAACCATTAGGGCTGTAACTCGAGAAGGAGTAGTGGCAGAGGCAATGATAGAGATTGCGAAATTACGACCACTAGAGGCAGAGGAAAAATACCTGGTCCAGGTAGGGATAGAGCAGTGACTCCTCCACCGACTGATGAGGTAGTGAGGGAGGGTCAAGAAAGAGAATATGAACAAATTCAGGAGAAGGAAGTACCACTCCAGCCTACGCCAGAGATGATTAATCAAGTTCTCACTTATGTTAGTTGGTTATCTGATCAAGGCCAGACACCCCTAGTGTTTTTTGCACCAGCACCTCAGGTTCAAGGAGTTCAACAAGCAACTGCTATAGCTCCCCGCATGGATGCATCATTGGAAACAGACACGTTTTTTCGATCGACTACAGGGTCTATAATGACAGATGACCAACATGACCTCTTCATGAAGTTCTTAAAGTTGAAACATCTAGTCTTCAAGGGTGCCGAATCTAAGGATGCCTATGATTTCCTAGTTGATTATCATGAGCTGCTACATAAGATTGACATAGTGGAGCGATTCAGTGTGTTGAGTTTGTGACCTCTCAATTTCAGGGGGGAGCCAAAATGTGGTGGCGGTCTTATGTGGAGTGTCGACCAGCAAAGGCACCACCTATGACTTGGGCATCATTTTTTAGCTTATTCATGGAGAAGTATATACCCCGGACTTGGAGGGACATGAGGAGAGATGAGTTCCTAAGCCAAGAGCAAGGAAGGATGTCTGTTGCCGCTTATGAGGCCAAATTTCTAGCACTATCTAGGTATGCCACTCAGTTTTGCTTCAGTCCACAAGAGCGGGTTTGCCGCTTTATGAAAGGATTGAGGTCAGATTTACAGATTCCAGCCTTATAGGTACCTGATGCAGCAAAACCCTTTTAGGTTGTGGTTGATTTTGTGATTAAGGTTGAGGGGGTAAAGTCGAACGACTTTACCAAGGCGTTGACATTTAAGAAGTTCCGTGGGGGAGGTGAGTTTAGTAGTTCTTACTCCAGAGGGAAGAGTGCAAGGGGTTATCCAGCCCGTCCTATTCAATCTTTGTTGCAGGCTTCAGCTGAGGGTCCATCGTAGACCAGTCATCCTTTTTCTGAGTTTGGAGGTTATCTCCAGACTTCTTCCTCTCCACAACGACCTACACTTGACTCCAGGACTTGTTATGGATGTGGAGAGGCTGGACATATTAGGAAATAGTGTCCAAGGCAGAGTTACAGATTCTTAGTAGTTAGAGGAAGAGGTGGTCATGGTAGAGACATTCATTCTGGAGGACGTGATGGCTAAGGTAATGGTGGTCACCATTTCTGTCGGGGTGGCGGGCAAGTTGGAACTACTGTAGCGTAGCCTAGTAAAAGCAATGGATAGACAGGTGATAGGGCCCATTGTTATGCTTTCTCCGGGAGGTCTGAGGCAGATACATTGGTCTGTGATTTCATGGTCTCTGTATTGTTTGATCCTGGATCCACATTTGCATATGTATCTTCCTCATTCGCTACTGGTTTCGATTTACATTCTGATTTGCTTGACATGCTTATTCGTGTCTCTACTCATGTGGGTGAGTCTGTGATAGTTGAGAAGGTGTATAGGTCTTGCCTTGTGACTTTTGTGGGGAGCAATACTTATGTAGATTTTATTATTCTAGAGATGGTTGATTTGGATGTAATTTTGGTTATGACTTGGCTTTCTCCAAATTTTGCTATCTTAGATTGTAATGCTAAGACTGTGACCTTGGCCAAGCCTGGGACAGATCCGCTAGTGTGGGAGGGTGACTATATTTCCACTCCAGTTTGTATTATTTCCTTTCTTCGTGCTAAGCGGTTGGTGAGTTAGGGTTGTTTAGCTTTCTTGGCACATCTCAGGGATGATACTTTCAAAGTGCCTTCGATCGAGTCTGTTTCGATAGTTCGTAAGTTTGTTGATGTTATTCTTGCAAACCTGCCTGGTATGCCATAAGATAGGGATATTGATTTTTATATTGACCTAGATCCAGGGACTCGCCTCATTTCCATTTCACCTTATAGAATGGCCCCAGATGAGTTAAGGGAGTGAAAGACTCAACTTCTGGAGTTGTTAGGTAAAAGGTTTTATTAGACCCAGTGCATCTCCCTGGGGTGCTCCAGTGTTATTTATGAAGAAGAAGGATGACAGTTTTCAAATGTGAATAGACTACAGACAGCTAAACAAGGTAACTATTAAGAACAAGTATCCCATTCCTTGCATTGATGATTTGTTCGATCAGTTACAATGTGCTTGTATCTTCTCTAAAATAGATTTGAGGTCTGGTTATCATCAATTGAAAATACGGGCAACAGATATACCAAATACTTCTTTTTGAACCAGGTATGGGCATTATGAATTTTTAGTAATTTCTTTTGGGCTTACGAATGTCCCTACTGCTTTCATTAGCCTGATGAACGGGATTTTTAAGCCATATTTGGACCTCTTTGTTATTATATTTATTGATGATATACTGATATACTCAAAGAGCAAGAAAGAACATGGGGAGCATTTGAGAATTATATTAGAGTTGTTAATGGAGAAAAGGCTTTATGCCAAATTCTCCAAGTGTGAGTTTTGGCTCGATTCAGTGTCCTTCTTGGAGCACATGGTTTCTAAGGATGGAGTGATGGTGGATCCTTCTAAGATTGAAGCAGTGAAGAATTGGGTAAGGCCTACTAATGTTTCAGAGGTAAGGAGTTTTGTTGGTTTAGCTAGCTATTATCGCAGATTTATCAAGAGGTTCTATTCTATTGCTTCCCAGCTGACCAATTTGACTAAGCAGAATGTTCCATTTGTATGGTCGGACGAATGCGAAGAAAGCTTTTTTAAACTCAAGACCTTGTTGACTACTGCACCGATTCTTGCCTTCTCAGAGGAAGGTAAGAATTTCATTGTTTATTGTGATGCATCATATTCTGGTCTGGGTGCAGTGCTAATGCAAGAGAGAAATGTAATTACTTATGCTTCGAGGCAACTGAAAGTGCATGAACGTAACTATCCGACCCATGATTTGGAGTTGGCTACAGTTGTATTTGCATTGAAGCAGTCGAGGCATTATTTATATAGGGTCAAGTGTGAAGTTTATACAGATCATCATAGTTTACAATATGTCTTTACTCAGAAGGACTTGAATTTTAGGCAAAGGAGGTGGATGGAGTTATTGAAAGAGTATGATATTACTATTTTATATCACCCAGAAAAAACTAATGTTGTGACAGATGACTTATGTAGAAAAGCAGGGAGCATGGGTAGTTTAGCCCACTTACAAGTTTTTACACTCCCATTGGCTAGAGAGGTTCAAACTCTAGCTAATGACTTTATGAGGATGGAAGTACTAGAGAAAGGAGGATATTTGGCCTGTGTGGAGGCAAGATCTTCTTTTCTTGACAAGATTAAAGGAAAGTAGTTTGCTGATGAGAAGCTGAACCGAATTCGAGATATGATATTGCGAGGAGAGGCTAAAGAGGTAGTAATTGATGAGGAAGGGGTCTTGAGAATTAAAGGAAGGGTATGTGTGCCCCGTGTTGATGATTTGACTCACACTATTCTTGCAGAGGCTCATAGTTCGATGTATTATATACATCCTGGTGCAACAAAGATGTATCGTTATCTAAGGCAACATTATTGGTGGAGTAGAATGAAGCGTGACATTGTTGATTTTATTGCCCAATGCCCGAATTGTTAGCAGGTAAAGTATGAACACCAGATGCCTGGAGGGACACTTCAGAGAATGCCCATTCCTGAATGGAAGTGGGAAAGAAATGCAATGGATTTCGTAGTTGGTCTTCCAAAAATATTAAGTAAGTTTGATTCTATTTGGGTAATTGTTGACAGGTTAACTAAGTCTTCTCACTTCATTCCGGTCAAGATGACTTATAATGCACAAAAGTTAGCAAAACTCTATATCTCGGAGATTGTTCGATTGCATGGAGTTTCACTTTTCATCATATCAGATAGAGGTACGCAATTTACTTCTAAGTTTTGGAGGACCCTACATGCTGAATTAGGTACTAGATTAGATCTTAGTACTGCATTTCACCCTCACACCGATGGGCAGTCTGAGTGAAAAATTCAAGTGTTGGAGGATATGCTTCGTGCGTGTGTGATAGATTTTGGTGGTCATTGGGATAAATTCTTACCCTTAGCTGAATTTTCATACAATACTAGGTATCACTCAAGTATTGATATGGCACCATTTGAGACACTGTATAGGAGGAGATGTAGGTCTCCCATTGGTTGGTTTAATAATTTTGAGATGGGACAGTGAGTACTAATATTTTGGAATAATCATTGAGACAACTACCCTTTCTTCGCTTCTTTTGATCGTTCGAGACGAACAATGGGTAAATTGGTATCTATTGTAACGAACCCTTTGATCGTTTCGAGTGTTAAAATGTTGTGTTTCATAAAATATTTTTTTCGATAGATTTTAATTGGATATTTTGAATTGTTCGTATAATTATGAAATTAGTGAGTTAATTTTTATAATTAAGTTAGTTGGTGGTTAAAAAAAATATATTTATAATTGATAGTGGGTCACTTTTATCACTTTTATAATTAAATAAGTATAATAATTAGGATAATAAATAATCTCTAAATAAAAGGAAAGAAAAATAAAGCGAGAAACACATACCTGCGACGCCTCTATCAGGGATGAACAACACTCAAATAATGCTTGAATATACATGTTCCTTATTAAAAGTAGAGTAAAAATAATTATTACTATTATTATATTGTATAATTGAAATTGGGATCTTGTAGGAATTATTGTTGACTACGGCCCTAATACTATTGCAATTAAAAATTAAATAATGCATGGTCATGGTTGTTTCTGTATGTATCCATGTGTTGTTGAATGGACAGCAAGGTTAAATGACTTTTGTTCATCACATTAAGTCCTACACGTGCAAATTGAATAGAAGTCACTGGTTATATAACCAGTGACTTCAACATTTAAACATTATAATTTTGTTATTATGTTATAAATTAAATCTTCATATATTGAGAAAGATAATTAAATATTAGGTGTATTGAATTATTTAAATATCACTAAAGATTTGCTAATTAGAGGAATTAAGAGTTATCCTTAAGTTTCAACTTTAGGAAATTGATTATAAAATTAGGTGAATTTTTGGGTCTAAGCTAAACATAGAATAATACGAGTAATTATAGGCTTGTTAACTTACAAATTATGTATATATAATTGATAGATTGGAAAGGTTCGAAAGCATTAAGGAAACAAAAGACATTGGAGAAGTATTTGCTTGACTTCACTTCTTTGGTAGAGATAGGTTACGGTTTAAGCTATTTGATAGTAAACTCTCAATAGTGATTGATATGCATTGAATGATATTGTGAAGTTCTATATGTACTTGATTATGTGATTGTGTGACTTGGTTGTGTGGTTTGTGATTGATCTAAAATTTCGAAACCTTGAGATTTATAATCTGAAAACCTCTTTATTGAAGTGATGCCTTGAATAAAGAAGGATTGATGAAATATTATCAATGAATTGAAAGTGGTGATAATAAAAAAAATTATGGTATAATTGGATCGGAGTGTCACGTTTCGACACGGTATAATTGAATCAGAGTGTCACGTTCCGACACGGTATAATTAGATCAGAGTGTCACGTTCCAAAACGATATAATTGGATCGGAGTGTCACGTTCCGACTCAGTAACATTAAAGGAAAAGATTAGATTAATTTAATGTACTTAATCTCAAAGAACCCATTTCCCGAAGAACGCGGTGTGGAGGCATAATTCCTCATATGTGCTTGATATTGTGATTGATTACGTACTTGCTTCAGTTGTCATTTGTTCATGTTGTTTGTTTCTTATCACCTATTAAGTGCTATAGTTTATTTTATACTGTTATTCTTTGTATATTAGTTACTATTTCGGGTTAGCCGATAATACTTACTCAGTACATGTTGCCTAGTACTAAGCCCTATTTGTATTTTCCTTATATGCAGTGCAACAAGTGTACCGACGAATTTGAATCACCCTCAAAACTATCAAGTCTCGGCATATCAAGTTCAAGGGTGAGCTATTCATTCGAGCTTGAGTTGGATTCTCTCAGTCATTACCTGATGTCCTTAGTTTTCAGACACGAATTACTTTATTTCATTTATTTTAGTGTCTTTGATACTCTTAGACTTAGTAATTACAGATCAGATGTCCTTGTTAAAATGACTTTCAGGTTTTGGGAAAATATATTTAGTAAGTTTTTGAGCTTCCGCATTATGCTTGTAGTTTGTAAGTTGGGGTTAAATTCGTTGGTTCTCCCACCTAGGGGGTTAAGTGAGGGTGTCACCCATGACTCGTTTTGGGTCGTGACATTAGGAATCCTACTTGGGGACCATGTAAGGTTTTCACTATAAATAAAGGGTGTTCCTTCATTGTAAATAAGATTTGTGAAATATCAATGAATCATGAATATACTTCAAGATGAATAAGAAAGCCGTTCTCTTCTCCCTAATTTATTCTTCATCATAATTTATATTATTTCATAACACGTTATCATCACGATTGTTTTATTCTTAAAGAATTATGAAGAAGACGGGAAAAGTGCAAAAGAGATCTTGCATAAGTTATGCAATAAGGTTCTTATATGTTCAAGGTATGATTTATCTTTATGTTATAATTATTTATGTAGCAGATCTGGAGGTACCATCTAAAGTAAGTATTTAAAGAGACTTGTCGACTTTCTATACGTTTAATTTTAACCGACTAGGAAGAGAATTTCTTAATTTATTGTAATAATTAAATAAGCACAATTTAGTGAAAGATATATTTTCAATCTTTTTATGAGGTATGTGATCTATTAAACTATATCTATTCACTTCTAGTGTTGATTATAAGAAATCATTAGTCTCAGTTTTGTGTGTAATTATAATATATAATCATATTAATGATCATCAAAAGTGATAAAATTGCAATTATTTTCAAAGGCTTGAGGTTGAGCCTCATTGTGGGTAAGACAATGAATTTAAGTTATATCGCACCAAAAGAATAAGACGATAGATTTACGTCCAATCGCACCAAGAGGGTAAGACATCAGAAGTCTTGATGCTTTGTGATGAAAGATGTTGGATTCACGTCCTTCATTGACTTATGGCAAAAGACGTTGGGTTTGAGTCTCAGTGCACCATATTGAATATATTATGATGACTAAGGAAAATAATGAGTTTTTGATAAAACTAGTCATGAAATATATCTCGTTGAAGCAGATCCATTCCCCAAAGTGAATGTAGCATTGCATAAATGTTAAAGAAGACAATTGATTAAATGATGCACATGAATATGGAATGAGGTACTAAGTTATCAAAATTTGATGTACTTAGATGATTGTGTTTCATTCATGAAGAATGAGATCCTTTGATAAATGGTAAAAATACAGATCCATTCTTTAGAGTGAATGAGGTGATAAATCACCATGCTAGACGTGAAAAAGATAGAAACCTTTGGTCAATGATGTGGTATCACCAAGAATGTCTGTCTCTAAGAAGGCATTTATAATAGAAAATTTCATGTTTTATCTTCAGGGTTGTATTGGACAAGAATTAGTGCAATTGAGGCACATTCTATGGTAAATAAGAAGTTTACTAATTCCAATATTTTCTTAGTTTGACACGATTGTCTAGGACATCGTTAGTCTATAATGTTTAGACGAATTATGGAAAATTAAAATGGAAATCCATGGAATAACCTATTTTTTTAAATGGTGAATTTTCTTGTACTGTTTGTTAGCAAGTCAAGTTAATTGTGAAACCATCATATACGAAAGTTGAGATTGAATCCTCCGCATTGTAGGAACTTATACAAATATTTGTGGACATATTCATCCACCTAGTAGACTGTTTAGATACTTAATGGTCCTAATAGATGTTTCTTCTTGATGGTCTCATGTGTGTCGATTGTTATCTCGCAACTTGATGTTTGCAAAAAATTGTTGGCACGAATAATAAAATTACATGCATAATTTTATGATAATCAGAGTAGTCTATTTAGTGATGGGATCACGACTTACCTTTAGAACAGGTAGAGTAATTGAGGAAAAAAATATTTGAAATGTACTCTAAGAGTATTAAAGTTGAACTTTTCTCATATAATAGTAATAAATTGAGAATTTACTAAAGAAAAAAAGCAGTTGACATAATAAACTTGGAGTTTACAAGTAAAAATAATTTATTAGTTGACATGAATAATTTGATCATCCCAAAGATGTGCATACTGAGTGATGAACATACATTGAAAAACTAAAAGATTCTTCAAGAATTCTTTTGTTGTTTGTTTTCATGACAAGTTGATTGGATTAACTAATGTTGGGATTAAATCTCTAAATTTTGAAAAATAAAAAGGTGAATATGGGCTCGTTCACCTATCATGTGACATGATAAAAAGATGTATTTATAAGATAATCACACGTGCGTTTGTTGTCAACATATAGTTTGACATTCACAAAATTGTTTGTGCAAAAATAATTGAGTTAAGAGCACGATTTCAGAATATGTAATCAAGACAATTTATCTTGATAATATTGATAAATACTCAGGATATCGTGACATTAAATGTCTGAGATATTGATATCATTGCTTGTAAAAATAAAGCTCCATTTGTTGATCTCAAATATGATACCGCATACAAAAGTAATTGTATGCATCAAACCAACAAATTATGATTAGATTTTCTTTCTGTTGATTTATGATCAGGGACCAAATATTTTTCATTTGATTATTGATATGTGGCATATAATCAATGAATATACATTAATGCACAAGGATAAATTCTTCAAAGATTGAGATATATGTTAGTTTATCTAACATAAAGGGGAGATCAGAAGCAACACAAGAGTTGTAAATACTCTTATTGAATGTCCCTTAAGGATAGAGTCTATGACATGCATGAAGCATGATAGACTAATCAATTTTAAATAAATAATCCTTGAAAAAGGGGGAGAATCAAAGATTCAAAATGATCATAATAAGGAGACAATGTGCTCTTTAAGAGCATACGACATAACACTTTATGAAACCTCATGAGAGGGGTAGCTACCTAAAAAAAATGAAGTGATGAGATCTCAATAGGTTTTGTCGTATTGTGAATCGATACAAAATAGTATATCATTGATACTATCATTGATACAATAGCACACAATATTGTAAAAGATTATGAGGATATGAATTCTACATCTATTAAAACATGCTTATGTAGAAATAATTCAAGTGAAAAGTGGAATGATGCATCTTGGTAAGCGTAAAACTTATTTGACTTGCAATCTAGGCACTAGAAGATGTCATACATCTAATATTGAATGTTGTCACTTGACCAAATTGATATGAAAATATACACTCATGAGCTCCCAAGAATGGATATATCAACATGCATCGTGTTTGTTCAAGTAACAATAAAGTTGGTTTATCCGCCAAGTCTCTAGCAACTACAACTTTCAAGAAGATGGTGCACAAACTTGGAAAACAAAGATTCTAGTCTTTGAATTGATGTTCTCATAAGGGGAGTTAATACTCGACGTACTCTTTTTCCCTCACAAGATTTTTTTCCATTGGGTTTTTCTTGTAAGGTTTTTAATGAGGCATCCATAATGCGTATTATTAGATATGTGTACTCTTTTTCCATCGAGGCACATAATCCATCGACATTCAAGGGGGAGTGTTATAAACATATTTGTGTTATAGTGAATGTCTACTTATGTGGAGTCCTTTTACGATATGGTTAGGAATCCTACTTGGAGACCAAGTAAGGCTTTTTCTATAAATAAAGGGTTTTCTTTCATTGTAAATAAGATTTGTGAAAGATCAATGAATCATGAATATACTTCAAGATGAATAAGAAATCTGTTCTCTTCTCCCTACTTAATTCGTCTACTAATTTCATATAGTTTCATAACATATATCATATTATTTCATCATATTTTTGGCTTTTGATTTTCTTCCTAATCTAAATTACTCTCCCATTACCAATAGTTGTTCACTTCTATTATTAATAAAGAGGGTGAATGAAGAGTTGCACGGTATTGATTATGACTTTATGAGAGAAATGCATGACTATTAAACTAATGTTTCATTTCACTCTAAATATATTAGTGGATCAATAATCACTTTCATTATATTTTTTTATTTTTTTACTAGAGAAAAATGTATGTGTACATTCTAAAACTTCATATGGAACTTGCAATGTGATTGAAATGGATGTTGAATATCTTTGTGGAGGTTAAAATTTATCTTTTCACAAAGTTGACCTTCTAACAAACATAGTAAGTAACTAATACATGTTCATGTTTTTATAAATTCTCTTTTGATATTTAATTTTTAGGCAATTATTGAAGGAATTCAACGCGTTTTCACTGATTTACATACTTTGGGTAAGTGATATCAAAACTCTCTTCTTCCTTTCTTTGTCATTTTACTTAATTATGTTCTGTAAGTTGATCATCGAAAAGGTGCTACATTTATCTTTCTGTCATTAAATTTATTCCATTTACTTCTCAGTTTTTCCTGTTTCATATCATACCTAGCTAACTACAATCTTTAGAAGAAAATCATTTTAGATAATAATGATGGTCATATCTAAATATTATGTGGCTTACCTATTTTTTATTGCATTCACCTAAGTACAAACTCAAAGTGTACCCAAAAAAAGCATCCAAGCTAGTGATGTTTGCATGCACTTTTTAGATTTGGAATAAGAATTCCTTGATATGCCACATATCATCAGACGCTATATTATCTTAATTAATTTTACATAATTTCACATATCTTATTTTTCAAACGAAAAGAATTAGTTGTCATCCTTGTATTTGTATAGAAAAACATATATTTGGATATTTTAGTCTAGAAGACTATATTTGAAATCCTTCTTCTCAATTACTTTTGGATGCAAAAGTAAATTTTATACAAAATCATATTAAATACAAACTTTAGCATATTTATAAAAATATATTGTGATAAATATTTATATATACATAAGACGAGACTTATATAAATTTTAGATTGTAATAAAAGACAAACGTGCGAGAGCACGTTTCCAGAACTAGAAAAAGGTCGAATTACTTCATATGTGAAAGAGAGTGGACGCGGTTAGTGGTACATCACCAACTGCAACTAGGCGACGTGTTGCTATTTTTTGTCATTAATAAATCCACATTTCAAGTGCTTGTCTATACTCAAAAAAGTCATAGCAACAATCATCAATTTGAGGAACTCAGCAGTTCCTCTGGAGAAAAACAGGATGCAATTGGGAGAAACTCTAAGAGAGTTAAAACAGAGCCGTCTAGAAATGTTATGAATTTAATTCAATCTATTCAAACTACAGTAGACATTGTTTACTACTAAATTAACAATTGGGAGTGAAACACAGGTAATATTGTTGTTGAATATTGTCCAAAGTAAATTAGATTAAGTGTTGTGAACTTTAACAGCTATGATTCAAACTTTGAAATAGTTATTAAAAAGTCCCACTCAACTTTTATGGCAAACTTGAATAATTTCCATTCTCCGAAATTTGATTTTATGCGTTTATAGCTTTCCTCTGTTTGATCAAATATGTTTATTAGACTATTCCAGTGGACTTTGCAAGATGGGCTGGCTTAATTGGAATAGAAAGAATGAATCTGGATTTTAATGGAAAAGACAAGGAGTGGAAAGTGTTTATAGAACGTATACAAGGGTGTTTTCACATAAAACGTGGATGACCTGAATTCAAGACTCATAACAAGATAGTCACTGGTGACACTTATCGCTTCAACTTGATTTGGGGAAAAGTTGCTGCCAATAATGTTTTACATGTTCAGAAGATCTACAAACCCCATGCCTTGCTCTAGCTACATGTATGTATGTACATAATATGGTTTCTTTGGTCGTATTTTGACATGGTCCTGCTAGGTAGTATGGCTTCTTTTTGTTGTATTTTTACATCGTTCAGCTAGGGTGGGTATCGTTCATATATATGATTATCTGGCTTCTTTTTGTTGTATTTTCACATCGTTCAGCTAGGGTGGGTATCATTCATATATATGATTATCTTCAATATCTTGCTAGTAAAGTTAGTTCAATATCATGTTAAGGTGCTGTTCCATTTGAACTGTGTCATTTGTCTTGAAAGAATCAAGTCTTTATCGGAAGGAACCTCTTTGCATATAATATATAGATTCAAAGAAGAAACATTCAATCATGAATCCAAAAAAAAAATCCTGCTTGTTGCCATTTAAAGATCCAACCCATACCTTTTCCATTTGGACCTGAACTATCATTACCTCTCTGCATCTTTGCTTAGTAGCAACAAAAATAACAAGGCTGTCACAATGTAACTCAAAACATCTACCTAGACAATCAAAATTGATGTATCAATGGTTGTATTAATATATCAATAGTTGATGAAGAATATTCTAATTGATTACGGATCTGTAAATCTCAAATAGTTGTATCAATGGGCAATGATTGAAAATCAAATAAAAAACGCTGTGATTTAGTCGCAATACACATTCTAACGAACTCAAAAAGTAAATTTCGGTTGTAAGGTAAGTTTCGTCCATAGATTTGAATGACTAGCTAAGCTAAAAGGAAACCATTTCACGTATAACTACAATTGATATATACTTAGCAACTAAATATAGTGTTTCTCAAATCTAACAGTCATGATCCTTATTCCAGTAGCGAGATTTGTGACATATCGATAGGTGACCCTGGTACATAATCTACAAACAAGTAAGTCATCATAATTCATAAAATGATTTTCAATGTGTCTCGGATAAATCAAGCTCTATTAAACATACAAGACAAATAAAAGATGTCCAAGTCGTAGTTCATTACAATGTGAATGCCAAAAGAAATCAAAATACAATGTAATGGGTTAAGAAGTTAGTTAAGGTGTTAAGACTAACTAATGCTATCAAGAACACATACTGTTAGAAGTAGTTACAGAGATAATTTATCTGAGTGTATAAATGGGGTCTTTACACCTCTACAGAGACAAAAGCTCTATCAATTCTTAATGGGATTGGATGATAACTACCTACAAGCTAGGAGTCAAATATTGTTGATGACACCATTGCCATCTGAGCCATAATAATTGGTGATGAAAGTCAAAAGGTCGTCATAACTTGTGACTCACAAGCAATCGCAATGCCTGATAATGTGGTCATGTACTCAAAGGCAAACTCTCATAAGTTCAAAAAGAAGTATATGTGATTACAGTGTTGCGTCTAATGAGGAACATGAAAACAAACAATATACAGGGCTGAATCCTGGAAATCAATCTATCCCGGTGCAACTGATGGTTCTAGGAGGAGCTTGTAGTTTCACTAAAGAGCAGTATGATGAGATTGTTCTGTTGATAAAACACACTCAACTAGACAATTCAACAACAAAAGTCTCATGTTCAAATGCAGAAGGTAATGAAACAGGTATAAGTAGTTGTAAAGCTTTATTGGTTTCAAAATTTTGAGAGATTGGATTATTGACACATGAGCAACAAACCACATGGTGTCAGATGTTAATATGTTAAATAAGCCTCAATAGTTAAAACTCCAAATCCAAAGACTGTATTCTTACCCAATGGAGATATTACTTGCGTTACTCACATTGATTCAAGTTCTATATCAACTAATAATACTCTAAGCAATGTGTTTTTTCTACGTTAGTTTAAGTAAAACGTAATGTCCTTATCAAAGGTAACAATAGATCTGCAATACCCTGTCACTGACTCTTGTGTATTCCAGGATCTCTTCAATGGACAGGTGAAGGAGATTGGTAAAGAATGTGATGGATTGTATCTTTTAAGCAGTCAGTCTACTAGAAGAAGTGAAGAGCTCAGCCTATTAAAACAAGGAGAAAATCCGACCCGCAAATAAGATATAAGCCTATGGCACAAAAGATTTGTCCATGTGTCGAGTTCAGTTTTACATAAAATATTACCTTCTAGACTTCAGGATATAGATGAAACTATTGAAAAATTTAGTGCAAAGAAATGTAGATTGCCTTTTCCTTATAGTTGTATTAAAATTGAAGTTTGATAATGAGATTGAGTTTGTGAATAACATGTGTTGTACATTCTTTAAGCAACTAGGAAGCACATGCATATACTCGAGGTGAGTATAGCAATTAGATTTCAGGCTAAGATACCTCTAAAATTTAGGGGACATTGTGCTCTAGTGTTTGTGTATATATAATTAATAGACTACCCTCTTCTGTTGTTGGTTCATCACCTTATGAAAAATTTTATAATCATAAATGATAGAATATATGCTTTCACTTAACAAAGTAATGGACCAGGTCCCTTACTACACTAATGAATAAAACCAGAAAATTAAATGCAGTAAAATCAACATAATGATTTTACGTGGAAACCTCCTTACTTAAGGGAGTAAAACCACGACCTGTCTCACAGGATTTTCAATCGTTTTCACTAATCTTCAAAAGCAAAAGTAAAACACGATTACAACAAATGTGAGAAGAAGTATTTAATCTCACGTTTAAGCAATAGTCTCTATTGCTTAACAAGCCTAAGTAGAAAACAATCTACCCACTAAGCTATCCCACTTGGACAACCTAGACTTTTAACACTACCCACTGATTCCTTTATAGTTTCAGGAATAGTTTACAATATAAGAACAAGAAAATATATTCCTAAACAGCTACACTAAAAGCTCCAGAGATTACTGCTGTTCTTGGAATAATTCTGCCTTTTGTTTACTAGCAGCCTTTGCAAATGTTCTTGAAAAGTTCTATCTCAAGTTGCAAAAACTACAAAAGATGTTTAGGAAAGTGCCTTTTATATGGACAAGTCACTTTCCTTAAACTCTTTGCCATTGGTTGGAGAAGTCTTACTTTCTGACGCCATCGGGAAGTGTGCACCTACTTTCTGTACCGTCTCCAGCTGGCAGTCAACTGGCTCGTTACAATGAGAGCCTGGTACCTCTACAAGGTCCCTGGCTTTGTTTCATCTTCAACACTCAAGTAACAAACCTGGTACCTTTACAAGGTCCCTAAGTTTGTCAAATCATCAAAACTACAAATAACATTTTCCCCCTTTTTGATGATGACAAACAATGATCTAAGATCTTATCCAACTTTGTTCCCCCTTGCTATATTCCCCCTCACTGTATTCCCCCACATGTATATTCCCCCTCACTATATTCCCCATGAATAATCATTTAGCTACTTACAGTTTTACTTCCCCCTTTTGGCATCATAAAAGAGATATGCAGTAAACCAGTGATGTCAACAAAAATACTGAACAAGATCAAAGCTAAAGAGCAATCAATTAGTAAGGGAAAAACATTCACAAAAGAGGATAATCAGAACAACAAAGAAATAAGTTAACCAGCATGCCATCATAACATTAATACATTAAAATCAAACTGAATATCCATCAACACAAAGATAAGCCACACAAAAAAACGACACAGGGGAGAGTTGTTTAACAGGCTAGGAAGAGGGGGGAGGATGAGACAGGGACTGGATGATGAGAGTGAGTCGTGCATTGGCAGCATCATTATCTTTAATAGCCTTTTCCTGCAAGGCAGTGATCTTTGCCTTCAACTCTCTGCATTCTCTCTCTTCAGAGCTTGTACCACTGAAGAACCAGGTCCCTCATTCTGTGCAGTAAGCAGTTCTGCTTTGAGTATAGCAATCTCGACCTCTTTACCACTCAAACGCACAGTGAGCTCCTCAACCTCGTGCCTAAGCTGATCCTGATCTTCGATGAGTTGAGCCATCTTGCTCTTTGGATAGCCTCTCCCTTCAATACATTCGCACTCAACCAGGGTACTCTTGGAGATAGTCTATTTAACCGTCCCAACCTTTCCAACACTAAGAGGAATTTGAAAATGTTTGAATACTTCCGTGAGAAAGTATCCGTATCCCATTCCATGAACACCTTTCCTTTCGATGACGGTTTTGTATATATGCTCAAGCATTATACCTGGGATATTCAAGGCTTCGAAGCTACACAACGTCTCCATCACAAATAAGTAAGCAGTTGCTACTGTCCTCTTTTCATTGCGAGGAAGGAGAACTTTGTTGATGAACTCAAAGACCAACTGGTACTCGGTCTTCATGATTTTCTTATAAATCCCAACAACCTTGGTTGTGGGTGTCTTAGAAATCACAGAAGCAAAACCCAGAAGAGCAAGTTCTGCCCAGTACAGACCGGGTCCCCTCTCTAGGCACCCTGAGAATTTTGATCAATACACCCTCATGTAGATGTACAACAATGTCATTAACCCTTGTGAGAATGATCCCATCTTCCTTGAATTGAACATTATAGTAAAATTTGCGCACTTCTTCATCGTGGAGGATGGGGGATTTTCTGTTGAACAGGTGTAGCCAAGATTGGATCTCTACCATATCGTGAAGAGAGTCCATGCCAGGAAGAGTTATGATTCCCATATCAAAAACTCTCCCTGCCAAGACGGCTTGCTTTCTCAGGCTGTCAACAACTTCCTGCATGTTGACACTCTCATCTCTCCTGGATTGGGAACCAGGTCCCTGTGATCTCTTCCTTTTTCCCTCAGAACTTTTCTTTTTGGGTTTTGTGTTTTCAACCTTCTTCGAAACCTTTCCCTTTTTCTTCTCAGACCTTTTCTTCTTAGTTTTCTTTTCCACGTCCTCACCAGACAACTCAACAACATTAGTCTCAGGCATTTTGAAATTTGATACCTTGAAGGTTCTGGCACTTCTAACTACAACAGTAGAACGTGCACTAGACTTCAAGGCATCGGCCATCAACTTTTGAGCAGCAGACCTAGTGGTAGGTCTTCTCCTAGGGCCTCTTCTACAACCTTCTCCTTCCCTTTTCTAGATATCTCACCTTCTCTTCGCTCAACCTTCCATTTTAAAGGTTCCTCCTCACTTTTAGAGTCAGAGGAGGAGGAAGAAGGGTACCTTCCTATATCAGGAGTTTTATCAAAAATGGTTGAGTGTTTCTTACCTCTTCACTCTGCAAAACTTTAGTTTGCTCCGCCATTTCTTCTTCCCACATCATAGCCAAACTCTCAATCACCAACTCTTCACTTGCTGCCAATATATTGGATTCAGATGCCTTATGCTTGGGTAGATCTCCTTCAAAGAGATTGTTAGGCAGCATATCTTGAAACGGACCAGGTCCAATAGGCAAGCATGAACTGTTTAGATCTATGGCATAGAAAGGATTGTCGGGTGTGTCTTGTTGAGAACTAGAAGGGGGATTGGGTCTGGCCTGTATAGTAGACGGAGAATAGAAAGCAAGTGGCTCTATTTTGCTAAGTGCATCTAGCATCTGTTTGGAGGAAGAGGAAGGAGAAGACATGTTTGACACACAAGAGAATGGCTTTTCGAATAGAGAAAAGAAGAAGAAGAAACAAAGTTTGCGTTTTTAACTTTTGCTTAAACCCTTTGTGAAACAAGAAGAATGTTAAAGGACAGATGTGGATTTCAAAAAAAAAGTAAATAGGGTTTTTAAAAGGCGTGAAAAGGTGTCGGGTCCGTGATTGGATGTGTCGTTTGAGAGAGAAACAATGGGACTAACGGTCAGAGTGACCGATGACTGACACGTGGCATTATCAACGGTCAAAATTTTCAGTTTCAAATTAATGTATAAATGCTAACCTGGATAGGCACCAGGTACCATAGCACAGTTACAACCTCATTCCCCAGTTGTTCTAGTCATTTCTTTTGCTAAGCAGGTCCTTCCTGAAAGTATACCTACAAAAGGTACAAAAAGGATCTTTATTCAGATATTTAAATATTCACACAAAGAATACCTGCAATACAATTTTAGCCATCAAGGGAGTTCAACTATTGGAAGCTAAGAACATCACTTAGAGATCAACATGCCCAACTTTAACCGATTTCTCTCAAATTGATCTTTGCTGAGAGCCTTGGTGAAGATATCTGCAATTTGCTCCTCCGTTGGATAATATGTGAGCACAATATTTCCCTTCTCAACATTATCTCTCAAAAAGGGATGTCTAACATCAATATGCTTTGTTCTCTTACGATGGACTGGATTCTTTCCCATACTAACAACACTAGTATTGTCACACATAAGAGGAATTTCTTTAATGTGAATCCCGAAGTCTTCCAAGTGTTGCCTGATCCACAGCAACTGTGAACAGCAGGCTGCAGCAACTACATACTCAGCTTCAGCAGTTGAAAGAGCCACAGAGTTCTGCTTCTTATTTCCCCAAGAGATGAGTGATGATCCAAGGAAATGAGCCATTCCAGAGGTACTCTTCCTATCAACTTGATAGCCAGCGAAATCAGCATCTGCAAAACCAACCAGATCAAAAGTGTCACCTACTGGATAGAAGAGAACCAGGTCCCTTGTTTTCTTCAAGTATCTGAGAATACGTTTTGCAGCCTTCAAGTGTGAATCGCAAGGACATGCTTGAAACCTGGCACACATTCCAACAATATAAACAATATCTGGGCTGCTAGCAGTCAGATATAACAAGGATCCAATGATTCCCCTGTACATTGTTTGATTCACAAGAGGATCAGATTCCTCTACTACAAGCTTGGAATTTGTTCCCATAGAAGTATCAATAGGTTTAGAGTCGAACATATTGAATATCTTCAGCAGCTCCTTAATGTACTTCTCCTGACAAATTGAAATCCCATTTGATGATTGCTTGATTTGCAGATCAAGGAAGAATGTCAGTTCACCCATCATGCTCATTTCAAATTCCTTTCCCATTAATGCTGAGAATTCTTCACACAAATGTTCTGAAGTAGCTCCAAAAATTATGTCATCCACATAAACTTGAATGATAAGCAATTCTTGTTCTCTTTTTAATAAGAACAAAGTATTGTATATCTTGCCTCTTTTGAAACCATTCTTCAGCAGAAACTTTGACAGCCTTTCATACGATGCTCTTGGAGCCTGCTTCAGACCATACAGGGCCTTATTCAATCTGAACACATGATCCAGTAGCTCAGCATCTTCAAAACTAGGAGGTTGTTTGACAAATACTTCCTCTTTGAGATCTCCATTCAGAAATGCACTCTTCACATCCATTTGATACAGCTTGAACCCCATGAATGCAAAAAAAGCTATTAAAATTCTAATAGCCTCCATTCTGGCAACAGGTGCAAAAGTCTCATCATAGTCTATTCCCTCTTCTTGATTGTATCCTTGAACCACCAACCTGGATTTATTTCTAGTAATCACTCCATTTTCATCAAGCTTGTTTCTGAAAACTCATCTGGTTCCTATTACTGTTCTGCCTTCAGGTCGAGGAACCAGGAACCATACCTTGCTTCTTTCAAACTGGTGAAGTTCTTCTTGCATAGAGTTGATCCGATCTGCATCACCTAATGATTCTTTCACATTCTTGGGCTCAATAGATGATATTAATGCTGAGAATGCAACTAGATTTCTTGTTTTTGATCTAGTATGAATTCCAGAATTCAAGGGAGAAATAAGATTATCAAGAGGATGTGATGAACTATGCTTCCATCCTGATCTTGGAGCAGATTGGTTGAGCTGATCAGCATGTTCTTCTTCATCAGTAGAGACATCATTTTCTGGGGAGTTTGATATACTTTGGCTGGAATTCTGAGTAGTACCAGGTACCTCATCCCCCTTTTCAAACTCATCAGCCTCTTCAGGTAGACTATGATTCTGATCATCACAGTAATTTTTCAGTTGTTGTTCTGCATCAACTTCACTTCCTTCAATTTTCTTTGAATTGAACAGTTTCATCACATCATCTTCATCATTTGATCCATTATTCTTTAAGCTTCCATCTTCATCAAATACAACATGAATGCTCTCTTCAATGCATTGAGTTCGTTTGTTGAATATTCTGTAAGCCTTGCTAGATGAAGAATATCCAACAAACATTCTTCATCACTCCTAGGATCAAATTTACCCAAATCATCTTTTCCATTGTTCAGCACAAAACACCTGCATCCAAATGCTCTAAGATAGCTCAGCATAGGCTTTCTGTTGTTGAGCAGCTCATATGGGGTCTTATTCAAAACAACTCTTATCAGACACCTGTTTGTAACATGACATGCTGTGGTAAAAGCTTCAGCCCAGAAATTTTGAGGGAGATTTGATTCAATAATCATAGTTCTGGTAATATTCACCAAGGTTCTGTTTTACATTTCCACTACTCCACTTTGTTGAGGAGTTCTTGGAGCAGAAAAATTATGACTCGTACCATTCTCCATGCAGAATTTTTCCAGTTTTGAGTTCTCAAACTCAGTACCATGATCAGATCGAATGCTGTAAATGACTTGATTCAATTTGGTTTGAATCATTTTGAAAAACACCACCAACTCTTCAGCTGTGTCTGCCTTTGATTTCAAGAATCTTGTCCAAGTATATCTCGAGTAATCATCAATAATCACCAAAATGTACTTCTTGCCATTTCTGCTTTGAACCTTCAAGGGTCCACACAGGTCCATGTGAAGCAGTAAGTGTTCTTGATGATGTTACTTGCTTTTTAGGCTTAAAGGATGATCTGATTTGTTTTCCTTTAACACAAGCTTCTCAGATTTTATTTTCAGCAAACTTCAGCTTTGGCAGACCTCGGACCAGGTCCTAAGAAATTAGTTTGTTCAATAAAGATGAACTTACATGCCCCAGCCTACGATGCCAAAGATCAGCATTCTCATTTGGAGTACTAAGACATGTCAGGTCATCTCCATGAGACGTTTCTAAGTTGGCCACATACATATTTTTACTTCTGTATGCAGTGAGAATTACCTTCTTTGTAGTTAGACTCACCACAGTGCACTTCTCAGATGTAAATTTGACTTCATTTCCTTTGTCACAGATTTGAGACACACTCAACAAACTGTACTTCAACCCATCCACATGATACACATTGTCAATAGAATCTTCAAGAGATCTTCCCACTTTGCCAACTCCCAAAATGTACCCCTTCTTTCCGTCACCAAAAGAGACACCTCCTTCTTGAAGTGTCTTGAGTGTGAGGAAGTTTTTTACATCACCAGTCATATGCTTAGAGCATCCACTGTCCATATACCAACATTGACTGCTGCTCCTCTCAATCACCTGCACCAAGAATCACTTGTTTAGCTTGGGAACCCATTTCAATTTGAGTTCCAGAAGGCAGACAAAGGAGTGATAAGATTGTATTTAGTCCAGTAGGGTAGATTTTGAAGCTTTCTAACAAAAGACATTGGAGCAGTGACATAATTTTTCTTTGAAAATCTGTGAGTTTAAACATGCTTTGGAGGACCAGGTCTCTCTTTTGGTAAATTTTGCCTTTCAGCATAATTAGAGAGTCTTTCATAGGAGTTTCTCCAGCTAGCACACTCTCCCTTTAAATGCCCATTCTTACCACAATGAAGACATAGCAGATTGTCAGACACAAATACGTACTTACTGTGAGGATTATAAGGAGGAGTGATGTTCAAACTTCCTAGTCCTTTCTTATTGAAATTACTCTGATTTGTTGCATTTGACAGTAACTTTGAGGATTTTGTCCACTTAAGGGATTTTTCAAGTTCTTCCTTAAGTTTGACAATATCCTTTTCTAATTTGTTGCTCTTTTCCAGCGACAGACCAAGGTTTTTCTCAGAGTTTTTCAATTCTTCTTGAATTTCAGCTTGTAAACCATTTGACATTCCATTTAGCTTTTCAGCTTCTTCAGTTATCTGATTCAACTGGTTCTTAAGTTCAGAATTATCATACTCTAGAGACACCATTTTTGACATTTTCTCTTCAAGTTTAACCTTGTTTTCAGTCAAACTGTCAAGTTCAGCATTCATGGTGTCTCTTTCAGATGTTAACTCGATTACAGAATCAATCATGACTTTTGCCAATGTTCTCAATTTTTTAAGAGAATTTATCCAAGTCATTTTTCATATCAAGCAGAGTTACCTGGTTGTCCTCTTCTTTATTTTCTGTATGAGCCATGAGAGCAAACATTTGAAAACCGTTTCCTCCTCATGTAAGCTACCATAGACACATCATTTGGTTCATCTGGGTCTTCTGAATAACTTGAAGAATCACCCATGCAACAAGAGCCTTTTTGACCACCAAATATGCAGCAGCTCTTCGATCTCTCTTACCGAGTACCAGGTCCCTTCTATTCTCTTTGTCACTTCATAGTTTTTGATGTTACTTGTTTTCATTCTTTAGCAGAGTACACTCTCTAATAAAGTGCCCAGCTTTTCCACACTTGTAGCATGTATCACTTTGAGTAGCATTTCGAGTACCATTTGTTCCTCTTTTAAAAACTTTATTTTTTCTCACAATTTTTTGAAATCTGCTGATGAGATATGCCATATCATCATCACTTGAATCTTCATCTGATTTGTACTTCAGCATCAACGACTTATCCTTTTTGGCTTCCTTTTTTGATGAATCGTAATTTTGATTCATCTCATGTGTCTTCAGATTTCCAATCAAAGCATCCATAGTAAGCACCTTCAAATCTTTGGCTTCTGTAATGGCATCAACCTTGCTTTCCCAAGATTTTGGAAGAATTCGAAGTACTTTTCTGACTTGTTTGCTCATGCTTATAGGTTCACCAAGACTTCGCAACTCATTTGTAATGGAAGACAATTTTGTGAACATGTCATGAATTGTTTCTCCTTCCTTCATTTTGAAGTTCTAATACCGTGAGGTAAGCATGTCAATCTTTGATTCCTTGACTTGTTCAGTTACTTCATGAGCAGTCTTCAAATAGTCCCAAATTTCCTTAGCAGACTCACAAGCTGACACCCTGTTAAACTCATCAAAATACTATCCCACAGACAAGAAGAGTTTTAGCTTTGTAGCCTTTTTCAATCTTTTTTCTATCAGCTTCGTCGTATTTCTGTCTAGGCTTTGGAACAAGACTAGTTTTCTCTCCATCCTTTTCTTCCATCATTGGAATAAACGGTCCATCAAGTACAATATCCCATAACTCGCTGTCTTCAGCCATGAGGTAATCGTGCATTCTAACTTTCCACCAACTGTAGAAATGTCCATTGAAATAGGGAGGTCTTGTTGATGACTGACCTTCTTCGAGATTAAGTGGAGCAGCCATTCTAGGCGAATATCACTTCCTTGGTGTTAACCAAATAGATAGCGCCTTCTCTGATACCACTTGATAGAATATATGCCTTCACTTAACAAAGTAATGGACCAGGTCCCTTACTACACAAATGAATAAAACCAGAAAGTTAAATGCACTAAAATCAACACAATGATTTTACGTGGAAACCTCCTTACTTAAGGGAGTAAAACCACGACCTGTCTCACAGGATTTTCAATCGTTTTCACTAATCTTCAAAAGCAAAAGTAAAACACGATTACAACAAATGTGAGAAGAAGTTTTTAATCTCACGTTTAAGCAATAGTCTCTATTGCTTAACAAGCCTAAGTAGAAAACAATCTACCCACTAAGCTATCTCACTTGGACAACCTAGACTTTTAACACTACCCACTGATTCCTTTATAGTTTCAGGAATAGTTTACAATATAAGAACAAGAGAATATATTCCTAAACAGCTACACTAAAAGCTCCAGAGATTACTGCTGTTCTTTGAATAATTCTGCCTTTTGTTTACTAGCAGCCTTTGCAAATGTTCTTGAAAAGTTCTATCTCAAGTTGCAAAAACTACAAAAGATGTTTAGGAAAGTGCCTTTTATATGGACAAGTCACTTTCATTAAACTCTTTGCCATTGGTTGGATAAGTCTCACTTTCTGACGCCATCGGGACGTGTGCACCTACTTTCTGTACCGTCTCCAGCTGGCAGTCAACTGGCTCGTTACAATGAGAGCCTGGTACCTCTACAAGGTCCCTGGCTTTGTTTCATCTTGAACACTCAAGTAAGAAACCTGGTACTTTTACAAGGTCCCTAAATTTGTCAATTCATCAAACCTACAAATAACAATAAACCTTATATTCAACATGTTAAAGTGATTGATTGTCTATGTTATGCAAATCATGTGATAGAAACTGACCAATTACAATCAATAGTTAGAACTTCTGTAGTCGTGGAATACTTTTAGGTACAAAAGGGTTATATATTATATTATGTTCATAATCAATGCTTCTTTGTTAATAGGGATGTGGTTTCCTTTTAAATGGAATAACTCAATTAAACCTTTGTTTGTAGATAATTTGAGAGGAAAATACTATGAACAGATTAGTGTTCTAAGTCTTACTGTTCCTAATGGCTTATGCAGTAACACTAATCATCATACGGAAAATGTTACACCTACGTACTGACAATATTATACCTACTGCACGTTGTCCATTGTCAAGTCGCAGAATCTTTTCAGCTCCTATGAACCAAGTGGCTCAACCTACACAAAAGAGTCATACATCTCCACAGATATACAGAGCTAACAGAGGCCTTATGAGGTTAGAATTCTTCCAAAGTACTCGTTGTTCATCAAGAAGTCAAATAAAGACATCATTGTGGTCTTAATAAATGTGGATGACATGCTAATAACAGGGGACAATATAGACCTTATAAAAGATACCAAACAGGCTCTACAACATGCCTTCAAAATGAAGGGTTTAGGTGAGCTAATACTCTTTTTTGTATTAATTTGGAGCCTTATGTTAGTAATTTTTCCATCCAAGAATATTGGGATTCATCTTTTCATACTTCAGAGTTACTGCTTTATCCTATTTTTATTAACCTATGCCTAATCAAAAACATACAGACCACCTTCCTTAATTGGCAAAGTCAATCGATCATTTACATGCTAAATGAAAATAGTATTACTTTATAATTTCATTTTTTTTGAATTTGATGTGACAATACCTTGTAATATTACTTAAATATGTAGCGATCTCATATATAGGAACTCATTTACCCGTTGCAAAATTAATTAGGTCAATGAGATTTGAGAGGGGTAGGGTGGTATTCCTTAGCATTGTGTTGCTTTATGATAGAGGACGATAGAAGATTCAAGATTCCTAATATGATATTCAATCCATCATTCGTTCAGGTTGGTGTTGCTTTATTCTAAGATGTTGTAGTATCTGTAGTGCTTCTTGCTTTGCCTCCCTTCTAATGCTGTATTTGTCGCTTTGTATAAATGTATTGATCCTTTTGAAGTCGGATGTACTTATAACTAAAGCACTCATTGGTATGATGTGTAAACTGGGTTCTTTCCATTGCAATTGTATTGAGTATATATAGGTCTATGGACTTTGCATACCTTCAATATGATTCACACAATTTGGTTAGATATTATATTATCTTTTCAAAGTAGCATCTCATTTCCTTGCATTCCAAATATTCAGATCACACAATAGTAGGATGTTTCTAGGGTGACTCTTTATGTTCCATGACCTCTACCTTGACATTCAGATTTATGTACCTTCTAAAGTCATCAATGTTTCTTGCAATCTATTTAATGATGAGGCATCAATCAATTCCTTCTTTTCTACGGTTGTTTACATTGAAATACTTGTTAAGTCATCTGAAAAAGTAAATTCATTCAAATCTCTGTATTCTCTCCATATTTGTTACTAATTCTAAGTTTAAGATCACAACATTTTGCCCTTTCCCTTATCACTACCCCATTTTATAATTGCAGAGTTGAGAAAGTTGTAAACATACTTTTCCATTTATTTGTTACCGCTTTTACTACATACAACCTTCAAATGGTAGTTTGACAGCATTGTTCCATAAATGATGGCTTCTTGCATTTAGCAATGACGAGACACTTTCTTAATTAACATTACTACTGAACTAACTAGTTATTCAACATATTGGCATCCATCTCTTGCTCGTTTCAAAAAATGTGGTTTTCAAGTCCGGGTAAGTTTTACGTCTCTCTCTTAGGCTTGAATATATATAATACTACACCGCAAATCTTCTATAACTATAGTGTTCTTTTAGTGACTACACCTTTTGGTTTATGTTGATGATAGGTACAGAGAGCATGGGACATGCATCTTACGTTCAAAAAAAATGCCCTGTTATATTCTGTGGATAACACTCTATTTATTGGACTAGCATCAAACAAAGACTGTTTTCCCAGACTTCCCTACTCAGTTCATGTCTAGTATATTATTAGGAATCTGTATCAGTGGATTACCATGCATTATTCTGCAATGCACTATATATACATAAATATATATATATATATATATATATATATATATATATATATATGTATATATATATATATATATCCAACTAGCATCTATGTCTTGATGAAATATAAATCAACGACTTGTTATTTAAGATTTTTAGTGAAAATGCTAGATTAAACACCCTACAAATAATGACCGATGTATATATGTTCTAGTTGATAAGTAGACAAAACTCCTTTTTGTTTTTTCGACAATGGAAGTAGGGGTGTCAAATGGCCGGGTTGAGTTGAAATTGGAAATATTACAGTGGGTTGAATAGAAATCGGGTTGGGTCTTGACCCACCCAAGTTTACTTTGGTCTTGTTTAGAACTGTGTAATCTTTTTAATTCTGATTTTGAGGATTGGAATTTGTGATTTATCCAAACTCAATTTCTTCCGTCCTTTGGTGGGGAGATCTTGAAAACTGTGGTAATGGATTGAGTTGTCTTGTTCAAGTGCAATGCTTGTAATACTGTCCGCTAATTGATTTGCTTCTCTGTATGTGTGTGTAATTTCCATCTGTAATTGTTGCATTGTATTCTTTATTTCTTCCACCTGTTGTACAATTTCCCATGGCACTTTCCACACTTCCTGGATAATATTCTTTAGTACTAAAGAATTAGTTTCTATTATTGAATTATGTATATATCTTGATAAACAACAATGCAGTGCGTTTTGTACTGCTATGGTTTCTGTAAAGATTTTAGTAACTGTTGCAATCTGATTTTAGTAACTGTTGCAATCTGATTTATTTGTTTGTTTTGATTCTTAGTTTCATTTTAAATGTGTAGGGAAATGGAGATGATCAAATTTGAAGGACCGCTACAAGTTAATTTGATCTCATTAAAGTGATAGTGGGTGATGAGTTTTTGAACTATTGTAAAAATTTGAATACATTATAATTGATTTTGTAAAATATATTCATTGGTGGAATATATTGATCTATTTTCAGAGTACTTTTTGAAAATTTGATCTCATTAAAGTTAAAGTGGGTGATGAGTTTTTGAACTATTGTAAAAGTTTGAATACATAATATTTGATTTTGTGAAATATATTCATTGGTGGAATATATTGAACTATTGTAAGAGTACTTTTTGAACTATTGTGTACACATTTAGAATATTGCTTTATAAGTATGTGTATGTACACAACACATATTATGTCTTGAAGTAATTGGAAAATCTATAAATTTGAATTGCTTATTAGCTAATTTAATGCGTGAGATTATTTATTGCAAAACAATATTGGTGTATTTTACTTAGAAAATGTACAAAGACTACACTTCAAAGTGTTTTCATACGTTAGATATAAAAAGCAATCCTTAATAATTTTGGGCAATACGGTAGCAAAGGCCACACTTAAAAGTGTAGCAGGTAAGACAACACTTTTGAGCGTAGCTGCAAAGTGTGGGCTTTTTGTCTATTAGGCTACACTTGAAAGTGTCGCTGCTAAGGCCACACTTTTAAGCATAGTTGAAAAGCGTGATCTTTTTGCCTTTAAGTCTACGTTTAAAAGTATAGCTTATAAGGCAACACTTTTAAGCGTAGCTTCAAAAGCGTGGCCTTTTTGCCTTTTGGTAAACTCTAAGGTTACGGGACATTCAGCAACCCCTGTAAAAGTGTGGCTTAAAGTCAAAAAGTGTGGCCTTTTATCAAAGTCCACACTTTTTCATAGTTAGGACACACTTTTCTAGGGTGGTTGTAGACATAAAATGTTGTAGTGATCGTTCTTTAATTCACGTATGAAACCATTAGCATCAAATGAGTTCAATTCATAGTTCATTCGACATTTAGCAATCAAGAACCCTACTCATTAAGATCAGCCAGCACAACATACAAACAACATGATCAAGACTAATCTATGCGACATTGAAAACATAATAAGGATACTAGGGAAAGGGAAGTTCGACGAGAACTTTGGGAACAACCCTAGTTTTTGAGATTTCATGAATTACGATGATGGAAAGTACTCTTGGAGAAAGAATTTCATGAGATAAACCCATACCTTATGTAGATTCGATTCTACGAAGATCACTCTATACAAAATCCTTGAAAAATACTTTGAAATCGCCTAAGAGAGACCTTAGCGTTTTACGTTCTTGCGATTTGTGTTTACTGCCTTAGTCGTGAGTCTCTTGTGAATGAACGTGTTTCCAGGTTTTTGGAACTGATGTTGATTATTCAACTTTAGGTTAATTAACTTAATAAATAAAAAAATTAATTAATTACTAAAATACCCCTCCTATGTTGACTAGACATAGGAGGACCATTGACTTAGCCAAATCTAAAGTTGGCTAAGTGTCTCGGCTGGACAAAGGTCTTAAATTAATTAATTTGGCAGCTTAGTTAATTATTTGAGGGATTTACTAAAATACCCCTAAGTCACTAGGATCAAAACTAACAACTTTGGACCATCCTAGGTTAGGTACTAGGTTGTCCCTAAGTTAGGTGCCACCCGACTAGGTCTTAGGTTGTCGGGGTCCATTTGCTGGTTATTTTTGATTGATCCTACGTTATCTAGCTAGTTGGTTATATTAGTTAGTATGTAGAGTTGGTTAGGACAGTGGATCCCACACGGACGGACCCATGCACGCATGTCCCTAACCACCTAACCGAAAGTGGTTGGCTGTCGTGTGGTCCTCCCTCTAGGCTGGTTGGCCCATGTTCTTGCATATGGGTTTGTCGCACTTTCCTAACTAATTTATCTTAATGTATCATTGGGGAATATTCACTTATTGTCCCGAGGACCCTCACCATGTCTTTGGGCACTGCTTAATTTACATGATCATTTAGATGGTCATATGGAATGGTATCTAAGCTTGACATTTGGATGCCTCATACCTTTTGTGAGATGGACGACATATATTTTATCAGCTTAGGGTCTTCATTGAAGGTACATTTCTTAAATGTTAATCTTGGATTGGGGTATGACAACCCAAAAGTATATTTCATATCCGTATATAAAAAATTGGCTAATATCTCCTAGTCAATTTTTCTATACTATGCCCAATATTTATCAATATTGGGCATTGGGGTGCCTATGTACCCCTAATAGGCTATCCTAATGGCATACTGGGCTCTTCATTAGACATGTGATTTTCCAGAACGTTACATTATCCCCCCTTTAGGAACATTCGTCCCCGAATGACACTTACACATCATTTAAACAAGGAGGGTGATTTTCAAAAGTTACTTTATCATGCTTAAACTCTCTTTTGTGAATATCTGATTCACACTTATTTGGATGATGCATAACATTCAAGCTTATCTGAAGCTTCATATTTGAGATTGAAGAATTTCCTTCTCAATCACACTTAACTTAATGCACATCACAACTCATGCAATACAAAAATCATGTCTATGCCACACAAAAACAGCAACATGAAATGCAAACTTGAATTAATTTTAAGTCACATAGTGCTATAATAAGAAATACGATTAATGGCCTATCACATCTAATCGACTAAAGCACTTAACCTTAAGAATTGAACAAATGAGGGTAGCGGGATCTCATATCGGGCTCGGCCTCCCACGTTGCTCCCTCAACAAGATGGTTCCGCCATAGGACCTTCACGGTGACAACCTCCTTGTTCCTCAGCCGCTTCACTTGGTGATAAAAAATTTCGACTGGAACCTCTTTATAAGAAAGGTTCTCATCAACTCCTAATCCCTCAACAGACAGGATGGATGCGGGATTGCCTAAACATTTCTTCAGCATGAAAAAGTGAAACACTGGATGAACAGAAGCCAAGTCTTGAGGTAATTTTAGCTTTTATGCAACGTTTCCCACTCACTGCAAGATTTCATAAGGACCTATATACCTCGGACTCAACTTGCCTTTCTTACCAAACCTCATCACCCCTTTCATGGGTGATATATTAAGGTAGACTTGATCACCCACCTCAAACTTAAAAGCTCTCTTTCGGTTATCTGCATAGGATTTCTGAAGACTGTATGCAGTAGACAATCTATCCTTCATCATCTTCACCTTCTCCATAGCCACATGCACGATCTCCGGACCAAAAATAGCCGATTATCCTACTTCAAACCAGTCAATCGGAGATCTACATCTTCGGCCATATAATGCTTCGAAAGGTGTCATTCTATTACTGGAAAGGTAGCTATTATTGTAAGAGAACTCTATCAGCAGCAAGTCATCATCCCAACTCCCCTTGAAGTCAATAACACATGCTCTCTCTTCACATCCGATTTTACCCTCCCCGATAGTAATTAACTAATGAGTTTCTTGAGTTTAAACAATTCAAAATAATTGATTTTAATAAAATTTCAATATATATATATATATATATATATATATATATAAATATAAATTTTATTACTAATGTTTTGAAGCTTTATATTTAGCTATTACTTCATAGGTTCCAAATAAGTGCTATAAAAAATTATTTCTTTCACCCCTTCCATAAGAGGGAGGAAATCGACTAAAGATTTCCCAATTTTCGTTGTCTTGGAAGATTGTTATAGGGATTTTGAAAATACATTTTCATTATCAATGGGTAACGATGGTTTTGCTAGCTAGTGAACGAATATATCTGATATAAAAGATCTATGTACCCGTTGGCCATTAGAAGCTAGAGAACCCTAAAATATTGACCAAAGATATCTCTAAGAATAAAATGATTGTCAATACAAGATAAAGAAAAGTATATATATATATATATATATATATATATATATATATATATTATAATATAATATAATAGCCTAGCTTGCAAGCCATTTTGCAAAAGTATTAATGCTTTTTTATTTTTTAGCTAATGTGTATGCTTACTTAATTATTCATAAATATTCGTATAGTTATTTAAATTTTTATGAATATTCAAAATTGAGAAAGAACAATGATAGTGATATATATATATATATATATATATATATATATATATATATATATATATATATATTATAATATAATATAATAGCCTAGCTTGCAAGCCATTTTGCAAAAGTATTAATGCTTTTTTATTTTTTAGCTAATGTGTATGCTTACTTAATTATTCATAAATATTCGTACGTTTTCCTTTTTCGATTTTTTACCAAGACAAAATGAGTGAGCATATGTATGTTAGGGGTAATTTACAAGAAATGCAAGGGACAGTGAAGACTAAAGCTTGAAACAAAACAATGGAATAACACATTAACCACCAAATTCTATGATTATGCAATAAATTATCAACAACAAAAAATCTGCCAGTTATAATCAATAAGCAAATGCCATTTGAGAGCAAACTTTTCCAAAGATAAAATTGGTGTAACAAAATTCCAAAAGGAACATATGCAAACAAAAGATTGATCTCTAGAACTTAGGCAAATATGGACAATCAATAATTTGACATAACGCGAGGTGGCATACATAACTAGCCTTGTTCTTCTGATCGATAACAAATTCCAACAATAACAAAAGATGCATATTAAAATTTGCGATTAAGTCGAAGGCTTTGTCACGCATAGATCAAATTACTTATATAAACATAGACATGGTAAACACAATCCAAAGGAAGACATAAAATTCTTTAACTAATATGTTTCACGTTGCCTAAACATACCAAAAAAAGTGCTGCAAAATAAGTCGCGGGGATGGACATTTTAGACTCGAAAAATTAGCAACACACTCCCAGCAGCCAACAAGCAAGATTAACAATGAAACAACAAACGGGTAGAGAGAAGAATAGTCCCGAGAAGATATTCATACCTCATTGAAATTTACGCATCGCGAGAAGATAATCATGCCCTGTAAGAATCATGCATTGCTAGAGAAAGAATCGTGCATCTCAAGGGAAATATTTACCCCTCAACATCAACTGCATCTTTATTTAGCAAGAGTGAATGCCAAGATAATCATCAAAAACAACGAAGAAAATATCAACATTGCATTAGTTTTTATTTATTCTGACATCAAATGAAGAGTACATTGAAGATTATATTGCAAAAACAAGACATAAGCTTTATTTGCTTTACGTCAAACCGACCAAGGTGACGTTAAATGAAGAAGGAGAACAACTAAGTGTCTACACGGTAAAAGACACTGTATCCCATTTAAGTTAAATTTTTATGTTGATAAGTTTTCTCTCAGTCTTTGTCGAGAGCATCCGGAAGGATGAATTCTCCAAAACATACCATAGGTGCGGACGACATCAAAAAGGATGCATCACAACGTGGAACTTTTTCTTAGTAGCGAACTAGGAGACAGTCTAAAGAGGAATGTCAAACTCTTAGGATGCGAGCAGAGGAGCGACTTTCACCACAATCAAACCACGCCCCTATAAGAAGGCATGTGGGTTTTTCTTTGGCCTTTGTAAGTTTCGGTTTCGTATCCTTGAAATTTGGTATCTGCCGGAAAAAAGTTTCCTATCTGAGTGACATGCACCAAGTTTTGGAAATTATGTACGTGTAAATTCTTAATTATGGGTGTGAAGCGCGCCACATTCATGACTAAGAGGTTACAAGCCCCCTTTCATACTCGATTTAATTGATCACTTGTCCAAAGCCAAAAGTCATCTAGCATAATTATTTTATTGTATTAACCTTAAGAATCTTGTTAATTAATTATTTTAATTTGTCTAATCGAATTGTCCAATTACCAGTTAATTCGATTGATTCGGTATCATTATTAAGAGACCAAGTTTGGGACCTTTTATTTTATTTCATTTTGCAGCAACACATCTTGTATTTTATTCCAAATGATCCTCCCCCATTTCCATATTTTTGCCCAGTCCATCTCCGATTCCCTGCAGCCCATGCCTAGAGAAAATGTCAGTCCAATCTTCCCAATTTTGACCCAAACCAATCTGCTTAAACCAGGCCCGTCCCCCTTTTCACCCTCCTCAATGAGAGCAATACCCTGAAACGTGAAGCGTCCATCCCAGCGCGTAGGTAACGATACAAAAAATTCCAACAACAATACAATCGTTTCTTTCGCATTTATTACTACTAATTCTTGCGTGTTTCCCCTTTCACGTGTGATACATCCCCTTCCCCCCTTTGTTCTGTAAATTTGGCCATCCCATTGGAAGAGAGAAAAAAAGCAAAGGCAATAATTTTCACATGGATCTCATGTTATGTCTTGATATACATCGATATGTATTGTTTAATATAGGAAATGGAAAAATGGAGACCTTTATCATATAAGATCTTTTACTGATATTATAAATTTCAATATTTTTTATATGATAAGAACTTTGAAACATGCTAATTTGAAATATGCTTGCTTGCAGGGAACATAAGACTGTAATTGGCAATCATAGTAGAGAAAATCCATGGATTAGAGCACAGAATCATAGTCATAAATTTGGCAACTAGTTTAAGAAGAAATTTAAATCTATTGAAGTGCATGAAATTGGTCGATGAGTATTCCCTAAAAGCCTATGAAATTGTTGCCTTGTACAAAAAGAAGATGAAGAAGTACCACGACCAAAGGATTGAAAATTTAGACTTTGTTGTTGAGAATCTTGTGCTTCTATTTAGCTCTAGGTTGCGATTATTTTGAGGCAAGCTCAAGTCCAAATGGAATGAGCCATTATACTCACTCAAGTGTTCCTACATAGAGCGGTAGATATCGAAAATAGTGAGGGAACAAGGTTCATGGTGAATAGGTAGAGAATTAACTTTATCTTTGGAATGCCGAAAGTGTGGAAGAAGTTATTGAGTCCTACTACCTTGGTGAAGTAAGAGATATCAAGAGGCTAGAGTTGTGCTACATGGGAGAAAACGACCCAAGATGTAAAATCTTGCAAACAATAGGATTTCTGTCAAGTAGTTTTCGTTCTTTATTTGATTCTTCGTAACAAATTAATTAGGTGTTCATTTTTTGTTATGTGTTTGCTAGGTATAGCATTTGGTCTATGTCTACAAAGTGTCCAGAAAATACAAAAAGAATAGCCTAATGGTTGCTACATGTGCAGGTGTGCAAGGAAAAATCTAAAGAAAAAGGCCGGTGCAGAGGTCTACGGACACCATCGACGGTCCATAAGTTATCCTACGGTCCATAAATGCTAACCGTGGATCCAAAGTAAGTGTTTGAATTTTTTCAAAGAGTCACTGTGATCTACGATCTAGACTTACGGACCGTAGATGACCTACGGATGGTAAGCAGTGTATCGTACTATCCAAGCCCTAACGTGATCGACCCAACCCGGACCCTTCTTATTTACAAATCCCTATTTTCAAACCCTTCCCCACGACTTATAAAATTCTCCAAATCACTCCACAGAATTAAAATCCTCTAACTACACTCCCTCCCACAACCACTACATCATCGATCACAAGAAAATCGTCCCCATTATTCCAAACCCTTACTCTTCTTCCAAAATTCTATCCTCCCCTAAATTTCCCAAAGGAACTCTGGTGTCCAGGTACGATGCAAATATGTGATAATTTTTTGTAGGGATTGTTGAAATCTTAGTGTCGTCTCACAATCACACCACTCCTCGTTGCTTGTAAGGTAATTTACTTTCACCTTAGTTTGAATTTGGTTCATAGATTGATTTTGAAATTCCCGACTGGGTCTTGACATTGGGTACTCAACTATCCTTAAAAACTTTTTAGATGTCAAATAAGGACACCCTTCGGATGATGGACGGTGATTGTGGGTAATCATACCATTATATCAATGAAAATAAATTATATATATGTAAGTTTTGACTTAGGATTCCATATCGTGCTTTGAAATGATGATAAAATTGAGTAAACTGGAAACCTTAGGATGAAGAACTAGTATGATTGAATATTGGAATGGATGAGTAGACTAGGATGCTATTATAATCGACATAATATGGGGTCTCAAAAGTAAGATGCATATGAGACTTGGCACAGACCCCACCTACATAACACTGTCTATGGACCGTAATTCAAGTTACGGAGCGTAGATCAAGTCCATAGGTGTAAGCATTGGCAAATTTCCTTAAGTGTGGAACTACTGACGTGGATTAAGGTCTGTAGTTCAATCTACGGAACGTTTTGCATGTCTATATTTTCCATCAGAGACCAAATATCTTTGTATGTTTGACCTATAGAGGGGTTCTACGGACTGTAACTCCTATTACAGACCATAGTTCCTATAGTCGAAGGCCACTGTAGCATGCTATCTTAACATTTTTTTTTCATTTTTGGTTCTAGAATTATTTTGTGTGTTATAGGTTTCTTTTGGTAGTAGCTACTACTCTATAGGTTTGATGGCACCCAAAAAGGCACAAGTCACAAAGAGGAGGTGCAAATCAACTAGATCGTCTCGAAAATTTGTTTTCAATGACTTGAAGGGTGACAAATACCTCGAGTATGTTCCCACCACCTCAAGGATACCAACTGCAGCAGCCCGAGCTACTCAGAAACAACCCAAGAAGGTGATCTCTTATGTAGTCACTGAGTCTAAGTCTAATGTGAATGATACATTGATCGAGTCATACCGGATGTTCTTTGGAATCGACTAACGGTTGCAGAGACTAGAATCAACATCACTCTTCAGATGAGGCCACTAGCTTTGAGGAAGCTCCAATCCCTTAGATTGATCAACCGGACCCGGTAGCATAGGAGCCTAACCGATGGTGCGTGAAGGGGTAATGACAAATCTATCCAGATTTTTGATAAATTACATTTGTCTCATGTTTTTTTGCATCTTAATATGGTGAAGCACATTTGAATTCATGAGGTGGGTTAATGAACATGCTTGGTTGCACTTTTGATGTAACGGTATTTTGGCCACATATTGAGATGTTGAGATCTTTTTAAAATGAGAAAAGATAAATTTCCTTTAAGAATATGTGATTTTTATTTGATTGGAAGTGTAAATATAGGGCCACTCTTTGGAAGTGATGGTGTATCTAGCCAATATAATTGATATGTGTCTTTGAGCTATAATATTTTCCCTACATGATGCATATTCATGAAAACTAGTGTATGCTACAAACTGATATTTTGTGAGATAACTTCCTAATATTTTGATGTGTTTGGTACAATCTTCCATTTTGAATTCAAGAGAAAAGAAGTATGTTTATGTTTTGGTTATAGGTTGGGAATTTCTCCTTAAATAAATGGATCCTTGTGGAATGTTTGCATATGAGCTTGATGATGCTATGTGTGTATGTTGTGACTAGGAGAAGGCAGTTCCTCCTTGAACACAACCAAACATGGTAATGTCATATATGGACTTCATGACATTATGTCAAAACTATAAGATTGTAGTTGATTTACATTATTCATGATTTATGTGCATCTAGTATGAATTGCTTAATTCTATCAAGAGTTGAAGTGTAGATCATGCATGTGTGCATTTGAAATCCATTTCATGTTCGAACTTATGATGAAAGGATGTTCATGCCTAATGTTGGAGAAGGTAGTTCCTCCAAATGGTCAAAAAAGTATGATGAAGCATGTGTGCACTATGAGTTGTGGACATAGACTCCACTTACATGTGTTGCATTGAGTTCATAATAATATGAAGTTGGTGTTCCTTGTAAATGCTGTTAATTAACTATGATGTTGTGTATTATGACCTTGGAAGTGTTTTAGTGACACTCGAGGCCGAATGTTTTCCATGTTGAAGATATTGTAACGATGCCCAAAATGAAATAGGATGAACTAGAACCTCACATGAGTTTTACGAGTTAATAACTTGATATTAAGGTATAAAAAGACTTTCAATGTTTTGTTTAAAGAGGTTTGAAGTCAATCATTAAAGGACAACAAAGACGTCTGAAAACTAGTCTTTTGGGTGCTACTGTGTCCTAGTATGCTTTGAACTTAAGGAAACTCTTAACATAAGGTTCTTAAATCAATAAGGATACACCCTAGTGTCTTAAAATTGTGTTTATGTTCAAAACATTTGGGTACGGCTCCCCAAGGACCAATATAAGGGTCATTAAGGAGGACCCAAAGCGTTGGCCAAGAAGTTGTCAAGGCAGTGTGCAGAACCAAGATTTGGAGTCCAGTCCGCGCCACGGGTTTGGCACTCTACTTGACTCTGCATCGTGTTACTTTCACGAGGCTGACTTCCTTAAAATTAATTCATGAAACAAAACTATGAATTGCCTCCGCGACGCGCAACCTTGTCATAGATGTGGCTACGTCAATAAAAGTTGAGTTGGACGTTTCAATAGTCCAAATAAGTATGGGGTGTTTTGGGTTCTTTTGGGGTTAGTTATAAATGGGTTTTAATTCATTTTTAGACCCATTCCCCCATGTCAAAACACAAATACCCAATGAGAAATCAAAGTCCAAAACCCTCTTCTCTTCCTAAATTCTCTCAAAATCCCATTGGAGGTCAAGCTCAAGCTCAAGCTAGAAGGTAAATTTTTAACTGATCATTCTCGAATTTCACGGTTCCTCGATTAATAAGGTATCGTAACTCTTGATTCTTATATAACCTTTCATTCAAGGAATTCTATCTAAGATTTTCAAATGTGATCAAAGACTGAAATTCCAAATTTTCAATCTAAGAATGGGTTCCCTGTCAAATGATTTTCTAAGTCATTCTTATAATAAATAAATGTCTAATTAGTGTTTTTTGATGATTTCTTGTGGAATTTATGAAATAACCCATGATTCTCCTAATTCTTGAAATTGGCCTATAATGCGGGTCTTTGTGAGTATGATTTTATGTTAATGAATTGTACTTGAAATGGAATGTATTGTTAGATTTGATTCCATATACATCCATTGCTTATGAATTATGGAGGATTTATAAATGACCTAATCTCTAGGCTATAGTATATGAATTGATGTTGGACGGTATGGTCCACTTATTGTGGCGGTGTTGTTCCTTGTCTATCTATGCATGTTGTGATCATGACCTAGAAGGATATATATGTAAAGTGAATTGTTGATTATGATGCATATGCTTATTAAGTTGTGTTATGGAGGTTATGTAAGTAAATCCTCAATGCTAGCATGATGTTTGAAGTATATTGATGATAAAGGAGTATTATGTGAATGATCATGTTAGGGATAAGGTGTGTTCTACTTTGTTGATTATGTTAAGTGCAATGTTTGAATGGCCCCTACCTATATGAAATCTATATGAATGTGTGATCTTAGGTATTTTAAGAGTTGTCTATTCAAATGTGGAATGTGCTCTTGTCTTCTACGATAAAATGTGGTGTGCGGTCTAGAATCCCTAAAATGCTCTATATGTGAGTTATTCATGACTTGTGGGATATTGTAAATGTGTTGTAATCCATTGAAGGGAAGTTACCCTCAATACTAATTTGGTTGTTATTATGTCATTATGAGGACCAATATGTATACACACACCATGCACATTTATATATTCTTATGCATGAAAAGTAAATGATTTGTGAAGTATGAACATGTGTTGTCCAAATGTGTTTAGGTGAAAGGTTTTCTTACATATGTATACACACACATGAATGTATGAATGAAGAGGGTTTATGATAATCTAGTGAAATCAAGTCTCTTGAAAGGTTTTCTCAATTGTACTCTAAACTAGACTATGTTGTGAATATGATATGATTATGTGAAAGGACATTCTCAGATAATGTAGGTTCTATGATGAAATGACATTTTCATCCTAGAAACCTTTGAGCTATATGATATATGAGGGAATCAAGTCCCTAAATCCTACTTTATGAACTAATGCTAAATAAAGTATTAAAGATGTTTTAAAATGGAGTTTGAGCTTAGCACTGAGTGAACATGAAAAATGAGAGTGGGGGCTTCACGTCTAGCAAGTCCAGCTTCCCACAAGAGAACCTTCACATTTAGCAAGTCCGGGTTTCCAATATAGATTCTGTCTCATGAGATATAAACTTCCATGTCTAGTAAGTCAAGGAGTCTAGAAACAATCTCCTTGTTCCATAACAACGTGCCCCTGTAGGTCTTAGCTTAGTGGATCCACTAGATGAGCTATTATGTATAAAGGTCCTACCTTGGCAAGTAGTTACCTCTCTTTTCGGTGTGGGAGTAGAACACTGGATTCCATGTAGCTCATGTGGTCTATGTTGGTTATGGATATGTCTTTCGAAAGTTAAGAAATGAACTAAGATAACATTATGAACTCTAATATAAACCCTAAATTTACTTAGTATAGGTAGGACTATTGAACCTACCCATGCATTGCACAAGTGGACTTTAACAAAGGATAGGATTAGAGCCTCTTATGAAATGAAGACTTATTGTGTGTATGATTACTATGAATGTATGATAAGTGATATTATAATGAATGTATGTTAAAGTAACTTTGCTTATGTCAAAATATGAATTATGATTATGCATGTGAATTATACTTATGACTTCTTAATGGGTTTTCTAAGTATGTGGGGGGGGGGGGAATAGGATTCCATGTGTGCATTGCACAAGTGAACTTTTGAAGGGGTTGTGAGGGTGGTTAACCTATGATACGAACTAAATGGGTTATGACTAAAGATGTAGTAAATGAATGATTCTATATATGATGTTATAAAGTATGTGGGTCTTATGTGTAATGTTAAATGAAGATGTTATGACTTGTTGGATATGATGTAACTAGTCTAGGGTGGCTTTCTAGGACCACTTGATATGAGTAGTATTATGGGATGCTACTTGCACATTGCATTAGTGTTACTTGGGGATTGTCTTGGGTGATGGTTCCTATCTGTAGTTATGTCTTATGATGTGCTTATGACATTATGATTATATGTGATTAGATTTATAAAGTCTATATGAAAGTTAATATTTGGTGACCTTAAGATGATACATTGTACTAAGTATCATTTATGGGTTTCTTGATAAAAGGAGTTAAGATAAAAATGAAGGTAATGCAATATATGTATTTAAAGTTCCTGAAATGTGATAAATGGATTTATTAGTTACCATGAATGGTTTCCATGTGCTTGGTGATGTATGTAGTCTATGATGTTCCTATTGTATGAATGTTCATGGTCTATGATGTGCCTATTGTATGAATGTTCATGATTTTTTACCCGTAAAAGGCATGGTGTATGGTTTCTAACCAAATGTCCCTTTTAAAACATGTTTTTGCACGGTTATCATACTTAGTGCATTCTTTTACTAAGATTATTTTTCTTCATCTTTTTACACAAAGTGTAGGTGGTAGTGGCTTATGGACCTTTCATAGAATTTTAACTTGGATTACTATTCCTAAATTCGGGTGTATCCTTATTGATTTAAGAACCCTATGTTAAGAGTTTCCTTAAGTTCATATAATAGCTTAGTAATGCTTCTTTTGTATTGTGAGGGTTGTATCCCTAAGTATATATGGAAGTCGTGTCTAAGATGTCATAATGATACTTAGTGTCTAAACTTATTATCAACACTTTTTAATTGAGATGACTTTTAGTCGTGTGTTATGTTATCAAAAAGTTTTAAATTTTCCGCTATTTTATGTTTATGCGATGAAAGTATGATAAGGGCTTGTATAAGACCTCTGAGAGGTCGAATACGTCGTGTGATGCCTAGGGGGTACTCTCGGGTCGTTTCAGTGAGGGCATAAATAGAAGACCTGATAGGCGTCTGTGCAGTAGTTATTAGTAACAACTCTCTCAATCATCAACGAAACCTCGATCCCTAGCATGGAAGCCTGCACATTGGCAGAATAGGCTTGGTGCCACATCATGAGAAGTATGGCCCGAGTAATAAGAGTCCAAGAGGTAGTAGTACTAGCAGAAAATCTACAAGCGGGGGGGTGGGGAGCATAAGAACTCGGGGCCTTAAAAGGAATGGGACTGGAAGTACCATAAGGCTCGGAGGCCAGTGTAAGGAAGGTTGCCTCTATAGGTAATGTATATATATAAACCTCTGGTGATGTATTATGCGGAACTACACTCCTCTCATCAGCCTCGTCCCTTGTGTACTTGACTCTATGTGTCGGATATCGGTAGAAGATGTGGTTGTTACTTGAACATCCCTCTTCCCATCACAAGGAACAATGGCGCAACAACACAACTCTGTAATCACTATTTTAATGTTAAGGTATATTTGGCGATGTTTGGCCCTCCTGGACACCTCCTCATTAATAATGAATCGTAAATTCAACCGCTTTCTCGCTGTGATAGACTCGATACAGGCCTTGTTTGTGTAGCAGACAATGGAATCGTTCTGTGACGGCATTACCGTGTTGCTGATGAATCAAAACTAGTACAGGTCCTTTATTTTTAGGTCTTTCTTCTCTATAAGTACTCTGATCTCAATCTACCTAGGGGTGGTTTAAGATATCAGGGGGACTAGCTTACCCATTAGGTCATTCAAAGTCTTTGTAGTAGTCATACTCAGGTACTCGTGTATGAAATTTGTATGGCTCTCAAGTGTGGCATTTATAGCAGCACTTCTAGATCTAACCTTCCTCCCTCCGACCATCACAAGTTCCATTGGCCTAAAGGCATTAGTGTTCTTCTTTCCCTTAGGTTTTAGGTCACTATAGGGTAAGTTCCGAACCTAGGTGGGAATGTATGGTCCATGGGACCTAATGAAAATGTCGAATCTGAGGAACTAGAGAGTTTTCCACACATATGGATGTCTATCCACTTCTCCATCTATGGACAATCTCTTCTCTCACAAGATATTCCTCAATTCCATAGTCTTTAATCGGTTGAGTAATCGGGGAGGAGGACCCTGAACTAGTGGTGCTGGGAGCAGCATCTTTGATGCATCTGGCACTAAAAGTAAAGCGGGAGGGGTCTGCTCCCTTTATCCTAGTAACTTCATGCCCTTTATGCTGGAAGAAACTGCTTCCTCATTTATCATGATCCCTCGTGCCCGGTTTTTAGAGCGGCATGCCACTATCATTCAAGTCTGGTATAGCCATTCCTTCAAACCACATAATTTTTTTTAAAAAATAATTCAAGAAAAATGCAAAAAATTAGTTGCATAGAGACTTGTCTAACTAGTCACCAAGTCGTCGCGTCACTTAGGTGAGCTAAATCGGTCTATTCGATGTAACAGCGAAAAAAATATCAAAATTCAAGACAAGTCAGTAATTTGCAGGGGCATTTGATGAATCGCTGACACAATTCATGGAGCTAGAAGTAGCCTACCTAAATTTAAAATTTATTTTAAGAGTTAGGGGCGCAAACAAGGAGATAAAAAAGGCCTTTAGGCGAGTCGCCGAGTGAACTCGGCGAGTCTCAGTCACTCCGATGAAAGTTAGAGAACAATCTTAACCACAATTTTAAATTAAAGGTGATCGGTGAGGACTTTGGTTAACCACCGAACCACTCTGCGAGCTCGACATAACTTGCCAAACGGCTCAACGTGCCAATATCAATCCCAAACTAATAATCAAGTTTGCTGCCCACGAATTCAAAATAAAACAAAAACATCATTAGATTAAAGTCAGATTATACGACCCCGTAAACTCAGGGTACTCAAAATTCCCCCGATCTTGCAAAAATTGGCCATTTGATTACATTTGCCCTTAAGAATGACGTCGAACGCTCCATCATAGAGAAAAATACGTCATTTAGAACAATTTGAGGTTTCTTTTTTACTTCATCCTATTACACCCTACACATACAAACCGCAACAAAAAAATTTAACACAATATTTCAAGCAAGAGCACAAAAAGTTATCAATTTAAAACATTTAGGCACATATTTAAACAAATTACGAGCAATCCAATAAATTAAACGCGATTATACAACCTACCCAACACAAAATAACAACAAATTTACCTATTGCATTTGATTTCAACCACAAAATAATTGTACGGGGTTTGCAAAACCAACCTTAATGCCGAAATATAAATTTGAATAGCTTGGCGTCAAAGATCCTCAATTATGAGCATGATTTCACACAAAAACTTGGGTTTCCTCTAAGAAGATCCTTAGTTAATGTTGTGGAATGAAGAAAGTACCCATTTAGGGATAATTCTTTGAGCTTTCCAAGGTATCACTGGTAGGTCACCTTTTTCCCTTTAATAGAAATGAGAAGAAATTTGGCCTATTTGGGTCTCCAATTGCTTGATTTACATGCAATGAGAGGTGACCGTATTATTAAGTGCAGAGACGTCCTCCTTCATCTTTTTATACACCTTGTTCGACCCTTCAACTTTCTTGAGACTGAGTGAGAGCTTGTCTTCCATACAGTCATTTTTCAAATTATTTTGTCTTCTGAAGGTCATAGGTGGAACGTACTTGTCCTTATCACCCTTTTTTCCATCCATGTGGCATTACAATCACACCATTATCTATCACGGTCTCTCCATCCCTCATCTTGATTCCATCCCGAGTCCTCCCCCCCCGGGCCATGGATAATTTTGCTGATATCCACCTCTTTTATTAGCTAGAAAGTTTATTTCCTCATTACAAATTTCTTCAAAGTGAGCTTCTTGAAGATTTACTACACCAACACCAATAACATTTATATTCTTTGCACCACTACCCATCAATTCTTTTTCCATGATATTCATTTAGGTAGTTATTTTTGCCATGTTTGATTCCTCTCATGATCCTTTTTGATCTCTTCTTTTTTCATACTAAGTGTGAGAGGAGACACTTTGTCCTCACGAGTGTATCATGCTCTATTTATCTTGGTAATGCCATCAAGAAGTTTCGATGCTACTCCATATGGTTGTTTCACTATACTACCTGGACCATGTTGATCAACAACTCTTTTGTTCAACGAGTCAAGGATCCTATAGAAGTACTGCTTCAATATGTGATTAGGAAGCTAATGGGTTTGATATTTAGGTAATAATTTCTTAAACCTTAGCCACGTCTAATGGATAGGTTCACCATCCAAGCCCTTTAAACCTTGGATATTATCCCTAAGGGTCATGATCCTTGACTGGGAAAGAATCCCACATGGAATGTTGTAGTAAGCTCATCCCAAGAGGTAATGGAATCCCTTGGTAACGCAACAAACCATTTATTAGCCTCGCCCATCAAAGATAATGAGAACAACCTAAGACTGACTGATTCCTGTGAGTTCTTGAATGTGAACGAACCAGAAACGTGCACAAAATTCCAAATATGTTCACGTGGGTCTTTATGAGCCAGTCCTTCATGCAATAGCTTTATTTGGAGAACCTGCAACGTTATGCTTGTGAAATGTAAGACAACATTTCCTTAAATTTGAGGTAGATGTATTGCACCCACTCCGCCCCATGGCATTAGGTCATTCACATGTGGGTCATTTACATCATGAGGTTCCCAATATCATCTTGGTTTCCTTGCCGACTTGTTTACCATTGCTCTCGCTAAAGCTCACCTCCTCTTCTGTTCAACACAAGGAACAAAAAAACAAAAAACTAAAGTAATTATATTGAACTACAACCAAAGAGAACATAATTAAACAAAAAAATAATTGTAAATTTGTGAAACTTAAATAGTCATATCATTTGCCTCAGATGTCCGATTGAGGCGATTTTTTTTCAATTCGATTATTTTTCTAAGATCTACTCAAACAAACACCACACACAAGATTGAATTTATAGTATTAATTTTATCTTTGTGCCTATATATAAGTAAAATTATAATAACAGAGAAAAAATAAAATCAAATAAAGAAATAGAGTTCATCACGTAATCTTGAAGAAACAACCAGATTGGAAAAAAATTGCCTCAACGGATATTCGAGGCCAAAGTAACAATCATTTGTAGTTTCATCAAATTATAGAGTGTAACTTAAAATAAATAGTTGTAAATTTGTGAACCTTCAAATGGTCATATCTTTTGCCTGAAGTGTCCGATTGAGGCGATTTTTTTTTCAATCCGGTAATTTTTTGAGATCTATATCAACAAGCAGTATACAGAGATAGGGTTTACATTGTTATTTTTATCTTTGTGTGACTATATATAAGTAAATTTATAATAAACTCAAAAAAATTAAATAAAAAAAAAGAATGGATTTTAACACGTAGATCTCAAAAAGATAACAGAATTGTAGAAAGAAATCACCTCAAACAGATATTTGAGGCCAAAGTTACATCATTTGAATTTAAACCAAATTAATGAGTAAAACTAAAAAAAATAGTTGTAAATTTGTGAACCTTCAAATGGACATTACTTTTGTCTCAGGTGTACGATTGAGGCTATTTTTTATTTCAAATTAGTTAGTTTTTCGAGATCTACGCGAACAAGCAATCGCATATTCAAGGTCAACATTATGATCATTTGAAATTTCACCAAATTAAAGAGTGTAATTGAAAAAAGTAGTTGTAATATTGTGAAACTACAAACGGTCATAACTTTTACCTAAGATGTCCGATTGAGGCGATTTTTTTTAATTCGATTATTTTTTCACGATCTACATAAATATAGACCAAACACTGAGATTCTTTATGTTATTTATATAAGTTAAATTATAATAAGAGAAACAAAAAGCAAATCAAATCAAGGAATTGAGTTTACCACGTAGATCCCCAAAAAAATGAATTGAAAAAAATTGCCTCAAACGAATATTCGAGGTCAAAGCTATGATCATTTGAATTTTCACCAAATTTAATAGTGTAATTTAAAAAAGGTAGTTGTAAATTTGTGAAACCTCAAATGCTCATAACTTTTAACTAGAATGTCTAATTGAGGCGATCTTTAATTTCCAATTGGTTATTTTTTTGAGATAAACACGTACAAACACCACACATTCAGATATGATTTATAGTTTTACTTTTTTTTATTTGTGTTAAAATATATAAGAAAAATTATAATAAGAAAAAAAAATCAGATCAAATAAAAAATTGAGTTTACCATGTATATCTCGAAAAAACAACATAATTGAAAAAAGAAATCGCCTCAAACCGATCTTCGAGGCCAAAGTTCAATTTGAAGTGTCACCAAATAAAAGAGTGTAACTCAAAAAATTTGTTGTAAATTTCTGAAACTTCTAACGGTCATAACTTTTACCTCGGATGTCCGATTGAGGCAATTTTATTTTCAAATCGGTTTTTTTTCGAGATCTATGTGAACAAAAATCACACACGAATATAGAATTTATAGTGTTAATTTTATATTTGTGTGATTATATATATGTAAATTATAATAAGAAAAAAAAGCAAATTAAGTAAAGAAATTGAGTTCACCATGTAGATCTCGAAAAAATACAAGAATTGTAAAAAGAAATCGCCTCAAACAGATATTCGAGGTCAAAGTTATGACCAATTGAAGTATCACCAAATTAAAGAGTGTAACTTTAAAAAAGTAGTTGTAAATTTATGAAATTTCAAACGGTTATAACTTTTGTCTCGGATGTTCGATTGAGGTTATTCAAGATCATAAGTTGGGTAGTTTTCTTCATGCACCTTGAGTTGTCTAGAGGCATTATGCTATCACCTTACCATGTTGCATGAGGACACAACCTAAACCTACTTGGGAAGAGTCATAATACACAACAAACCCTTTTGTACCCTTCGATAAGGTCAACACCGAAGTGGAGGTAAACTTATTTTTAAACTAGTTCTAATCTTTTTGATAAGACACAATTAATGAATAAATATTTGTTCACACTACCATATGTTGACTATAAATACAGAGATTTCTTCCAACCCATTTCAAAAAAAACAAAAATTCTTAAGCCCTTCTTCTTCTTCGCAATTAAATATTTGTGTACGTTACTCATATTTATTGGCTATGTTACACATTGCTTATGTTATCGATCACGGTAATTATTTTTGCAATTATTAGTTTATTCTTATATGTTATTAAGGATAAATTATAAGATGTAATAATTTTTATTTTTCTTTATATAATTAATATTTATGTAAAATAATATAGTGATTTAGTTCTAATGACTGATAGATTTTACGTTTTTATATATTCTGTGATATTAAATTTCACATGAAGCACATATAGTTTTATTAATGATGTATTAGCTATTAGTATAACATAAACTTAAAATCCTAGCAAATAAAGAATTAAACCATACTAAAACTAATGAAATATTGGATCAGTAAATAAATAAGTGTAGTAATATTAGCCTATGCGTGTGTTTAAAGCCTTCATATATATACATGTCTTCAATTTGACAACTCTCTTGGCATTAGAGGGATTGAGGAAGATGAGAAGCCCAACATCTATTTTCATGGATTTTTGGAGTTCTCTTGGTGTAACTCTCTTCCGTCACCTCCTTATTTTTTTGTAATGTAATGCCATTACATTGACATATTGAAATTGTTATTGCAACTAATTGAAAACTTATCAAAGATTCAATATTCAAATATATTTTTCTTGCCCCTTTTACTTCTAATGGGAAATTTTATTGAAATCATTTCTCATCAAAGATTCAGTATCCAAGACGGGAGAATTTTTTTCTTTTTTACAATTTCGGAGAACCCAAGAACTCGCCCATATAAATATGTCAACTAGAAAATTCCATCCTAGCAAGAATGTCACTGCAATCTTTTGATAGTAGTATTTTGTTCAGTGTTTATTTGATGGTGTGGGGTATGCTTAGTTCTTTGTTTGAGGATGCAATTATTAGGTTATGAATAAAACCAATTTGGGGTAATAGTAATATGTTGCATTCTTGGTTTTAAACAAGGGTTTTAAAAGGAGTAATCTTTTTATTGGATATTTATTTTAGGTAAACTGGTCTAAATATTATTTGTCAAGTTTTACTCACACTTGATAGCAGTTGAAAGGTGACGGTTGGGGCAAGAGGATGGTGTTTTACTTGTTATTTGAATATTAATGATAGGTAACAAATGGTGAATGGAGTAGGAGTTGAGATATTACTAGGAAAAAACAAGTCACTCCTAAGTAGTTTGGAAAATTGTGATGGTGAAAGAATTTTCAAGAATATTTTCCACCATTCCACACCTATCCTAAGTATCTTTGAGCTTCCCTGTGTGACAGGCAAGTGTGACTTTTGAATTTGGAGAGAAAATTTCAGATTCCAAACTTTGTTTCGAATATTCCAGAAAATTTCTAGAAGAATATGAGCAAACCCATGAACTAGATGGGAAAAAATAATTCTTATATGGTACAAAATGGAAGATCATGTGTTCTACATATACAAATTCAATTCGCTGCGTGGTTAGCAGATTGTATCATTGGAAAAACAAAGAGTAAGAATGTTTAAGCAATAAAGGAAGTGCTATAGAGAGAGCAACTAACTTTGCATTTGGAGCGAAAGAAATAAGAAAATTTCAAACACCCAAGCAAGAGACAACTGGACATGTAAATGTTTGTTTTGGTTGAAATCTTCACCCTCAAAATGTCCACTTTGAATGTCAAGAACTATGAATACATTCAGATATATGTTTTTCACTGAATGCGAAGATTGATCCAATTGTTTTTCCACCCTCCTTTTTAGTAGTTTCATTTGTAGGAAATATGGAAGGACAATAGTATCTTTAGAGAATGCTCAAGTTTATTATAGGCTAATTAAGGCCACTTGAGATGATTACAATCATAAACTAAATCACTATTTATGCTACTCAAAATAGAAAACAAAAAGTCTTGCACAAATAACTTGAGACATGTATCACAAATTACTAGATACATGTATTTCAAAATCCTAAAAGACTTCTTGAAATACTAAACATCAAGGTGTGAAATGAATGCATTAATTCCAACACTCCCCCTCATGCATTTGCTTGAAAATTCCAATGCCTTCTCGAAGATGGCAAAACTTTTCACTTGGAAGTATTGTGGTGAAGATCAGCAAGTTGTTCTCCTGTGTGGCAATAATTGCAACTGAATTTCATCCTTCTCTTGGGTTTTTGAATATCTCTTTTTTGATCGTTTGGTTTTGATGTTGCAACCTTTTTGCTTCTCAACAAGGGCTTTAAATTTCAACTTGAATGTAGCAAATGCTTCTGACTTTTCTTTCAAGAAATATGCCCAAGTCATTCAAAATCATCAATTAATATTAGAAAATACCTTTGACTTTCAAGATACGGAGTTTTAATTTGTCAGCAATGTTGGTATGGATTAGTTCCAAAAGTACACTTTCTCTCCAAGACACCCCTTTTGGAAAAGACTTTCTTCGTTGTTTTACCATTATACAACTTTCACATAGATCCACCTCAGTATGTATCTCAGAAAGGCCTTGCACCATGTCTTTTTCATTGAGAAGCTTCAAAACATGAAAATTCGACTGACAAAACCTTTTGTGCCAAGGCCATGAATCATCTACAAATTCATTTTTTAATGCATCGTAATGAAAGTGCAAAGGGAAATTTCTTTTTATCATCTTTACTTCAACAATGACTTTATTTGACTCAATTTTATCATAAATTCTGCAATAATTATCAATAAACACAAGAGAATAACATTTTCCATGAGTTGACCAACACTAAACAAATTTTCTTCCAAGTCAAGAACATAAAGAACGTTATGAATTTGCTTACAGCTTGCTTTCATATTGATCGAAATGGTACCTTTACCCTTTGCATCAAATAAGGCTCCATTCCCCATTCTCACTTTAGTCGTGATGCAATTATTAATTAAGAGGAAAGCCTTTTCATCTCCAGTCATGTGATTACTACAACCACTATCAACATACAATTCATTGTCTTTTGTTTAAGCATCAGATTTAGAGGCAAAGAAAAAGTTAAGTTCCCTTTCTTCCTTCTATTTTTCACAAAATTTTGTTTGCTCCATTTCTTATGCCAACAATTCTTTTCAACGTGGCTAAACTTTTTATAAAATTTACATTGGGTCTTGCCTTTTTGACAACATTTTTATGCATTGTGATTAGTCTTTTTGCAAACTTAACAAAAAAGACTAGAGTTTTTCTCACCTTTTTCTTCAACCTTCTTGGAAGAACCATCATGATCCTGCTTCTTTTTCGGCTTGTAATTCTTCTTCTGTTGATTTTTTGAGAAATTTTGAGAATTCTCATTTGTTTAGATTGGAAAGTTGTATCTTTGGGTCGATCTTCATGAAAAAATCTACGCTTCTCGTGTGCACGAAATCATCCAAACTAGCTCTTTGATGGAAAGCTTCGAAAGTCTCCTCGTGCTCATACTTTTCTATGACACTAATTAGAATCTTTTTCACAACTTGGTTGTCAGAAATTGTATACCATGATTTCTCATTTCATTAACAATATTCATGACTCTTGTGCAATATTATCAATTTTTTCGGATTCTATCATCTTAAAATTTTGAAACTCTCTTCTAAGAGTTTGAAGATTTATAGACCGTACCATTTCGTCACTACACCTCAGTTTCCATTGAATCCCAAACTTCCTTTGCAGTCTCACAAGAAGAATTTTTTGCAAAATATGCTCTTGAGAATCTCATTTGTATTTTGCTCAAGGCTTTTGCATCTGAACGATACTTAGCCTCAAGATTTTTCATCTCTACTGCTGTAAAATCACCATTATTGTCTGTCTCTTCAAAGTCATTTGCAAAAATAATCCACAAACCTTCATCTTTAAAATATGTTCTCATTCTTATCTTCCATTATTCAAAATCAGTTCCATAAAAAATAGAGTAAGAACAATTGAAAAATAAGCATCTTCATTTGTTTTGGATGCCATATTTTTTTTTCTTCACCTAATCCCATATTAAGAATGAAAACCTGCTCTTGATACCAATTTTTAGGAAATATGGAAGGAGAATATTATCTTTAGAGAACGCTCAAGTTTATTATAGGTTACTTAAGACCACTTGAGATATTACAATCATCGACTGAATCACTATTTATACTACTCAAATTAGAGAACAAAAAGTCTTGCACAATTAACTAGATACATGTATCACTAATTACTAGATACATGTATTACAAAATCCTAAAAGACTTCTTATAAAGTAGGAGATAATATGAAAATACCAAACATCAATGCGTGAAGTTAATGCATTAATTCTAACACACTTTGCATAGCCATATGATCTGGTATATTATTGTTTATCATGAAACAAAGCATAATGCAAGATAGTACAATTATAATGACACACATATATAAGTCAAATGCCCTTTGAGATGTCACAATGTAAATCTACAATGAGGTCATGAAAAACTAACAAACTTGTAGGTAAGCATGTAGTGATAGGCGTAGTATTAACATATTCAATGCACCTAAAAGTAGAACTTGACATATCCAATTCATGGAAAATCCATTTATTAGAGTGGAACCATCTCCGCCCCCCGTACATCGTAAAAGCTTAGAGCACTGAGCTTCCCTATAGAATCTTATGCATGCATCTCTAAATTTACTTATTGATATGGATTTTCCACGGGAACATTCATTGAGCAAGAGGAGTTATCTTCTGCCATTGGAGGTAGAGACTCGAGCATTCTGTAGTAGTCGGTGATACGATCCAGTAGCATTGCTTCAATACCAATCTCATTAGGAGGAATGTATTTGTTCCTTGCATAAATTTAGAGTAACATCTTCACCACCATCTCGTATACTTTCAAATTTTGACTCCTATAATGTTATAAAGTTGCATCTGGAGTCTTTCCATAGTTGACGAAACGCGTTGTCTAAGCTTTGATCTGTTTCATTTCGGGTCACAATTTGGATTCCATAAAGTGTCTTTCCATGCTTCTCTCAACAAAAGGTAAGTGTTAGTGCACATAAAGTAATAAAGTACTAATACAATAGATTTTTTTTGTCAACCTAGTATTATTTGTTCGGTTAAGGTATAGTTGGACTTGTCAGTTCATATCTTTATTGAATCCAAATTACCATAAATTTGTCAATTTTAGTTCATTGTATAAAGAGAAGTTAGTTCTAAAATTTTAGAGGAGACACTATAATTAATGGCCTACGAGCAAGAAAGAAACCAAAGATTGTGCTTGTAGAGTATCATATAGTAATTCACCTAACAACTTATTTGGTAAAATCTTGAATATGATTTGACATTACGTAATTCGAAAGGTACATCACAATAATATGAAAACAACAAGAATTTCCTGCGTAAAAAAAATCCAAGTGTCTTAGTTCTTCTTAGTATTAGTCACCAATGATATACTGTGGTTTCACGGTATTATTAATACTTTTTCCTTATGTTTAGTGTGTCCAAAAGCCTTTTTGTGCTAATTTTTATATAAGTTTCTCTTTGTTTTGCAGGAAATCTGTCAAAAGCTGAATGCGGAGATTTGGAGCGAAGAAATGCAGAAGAGACCACCTACGGATCTTATGACGGTCCGTCGTGCTGTGACGGTCCGTAGGTGGCAGCGTAGTGCAACTGCTGAAGGAAGATGGGGAAGTCTGACCAAGTGTGGGATTACGAAGCTTGTGACGGTCCGTCGTGGCTCTGACTGTCCGTCCTGCAGGTTTGTCGTGAAGTTCAGAGAAGTGATCCCAGTACCCAGATTCCAAGAGTTGATGTTTTCTAGAACGAAGACCCTCGACGGACTGTTGTGCCTATGATGGTCCGTCATACTTGCCATCAAGGGGAATGAAGAGAGCAACAGAAGAAATTGCACAAGTATGCGACGACGGAGTCCACGACGGTCCGTCGCGAGGTCCGTCGACCCAGCCGCGTTTTGGTAAATTTCCAGCAATTAGAATCCTTGTTTAATTAGGTTTTTGTTTTTTTATAAATAGTTTGAAAAACCTCGTTTTTGAGGTTAGACACCAGATAGTTGGACTCTATGAGATTAGACATCAGATTTTTAGACTTTGTGTATTAGTGTTGGATTTTGAGATTCTTGCTATTGATTTTTGGATATTAATCAAGCAAACTTTTGGATTTTAATCTTTCTCATTGAAGTACATGAATTCTTATCTACTATCTTTGAATATTGTGTTTATGGCTATGAGTAACTAAACTCTATAACTAGGGTTGTGTGAACCATAGGCAAATAATGAGATAAACCCTAACTAAAATAACAATTATAGATTAGTGTCTTGCATGTATTAATAATTCTTTCTCTTAAAAGTCTTTTTAATGGATGGCCAATGTTAGAACTCGCCTTAATGCTACTTGCCGGACCAAAGAGGTAGATAATAGGAAAAGAATTATTAACATAGATTTAGTGTATACTATCTAATAGGCTAGTAATGATTGGTACGAGGTGATAACTTAGTCAAATATCGAATATGATGCTTAATATGAGGTAAGGATAAGGGTTAGGATAGCAACACACGTAGCCGGACCAAGGTGCGGAGTGAGATTTTCTAGATGGCGGACCAAGGATTTAGGAATACATAACTTATCACTTTGCATGCAAGATAGTAGGAAAGAATTGTTTTAGTTAGAGTTATCAAATTATGAACCTGTGGGGAACACGTAAACCCTAGTTACTTTGATTAATTGATTAAAATCCAACATTCAAAGCTGTTAAGTGTCTCTTTCAAGTTTGTTATTTATTTTCACTTATTTAGAGATAGAAAACCCCCTTTTAATGTTTTTACTTTCCAAGGAAGTCATTGACCAAACAATAGTAATAACAGGTTGAAGTTAAGTCTAGACTATTTTCCTCGTGGGAATGATCCCAACCTCACTAGTTGGGTTATTTACTTGACACGACCGCTTTACTTCATATTTGAGAAGTAAGTTTGAGCGTATCAAATTTTGGCGCCGCTGCCGGGGATTATAGCTTTTAGATTAACTTGAACCTATTACTATAGTTTAGTTGATATTTTCTTGATTTTACTTTGTTTTATTGTTTTTGATTTCTTTTCAGAACTATCCTCCTTGTATGCCAAATACACAGAGAGTAAGAGAGCCCTTGTTTCCCTATGATCACGAGTTAGAGCGTACACTGCGCAATATGAATCGAAACTTGGGAATAAATGATGAGGACCCGAACCAGAACATCCCAGCTCCGGTTGATGTTCATGGTCAGATGTTACCTGATGCTCCGGGTGAACATCAACAGAGGGGACAAAATCCTGCTCCACGGCCCCAAGCATACTACAGAGGGTATGATAACATAGCAGACTCGGATGGGCCACTTGTCTTGCCCCCTCTACCCACAGGCCACACTTTTGTGGTAACTAGTAGCCTGATGCAAATGCTCACTGCTAGAGGTTTGTTTTCAGGGCTACCTTCTGAGGATCCACATGCCCATATAGCTAAGGTAAGGGCAGTGTGTAAAAGTTGTGTGGGGAGGCCTGATTTGGATCTAGATGTAATAGGTCTCAGAGTGTTTCCTCTCTCACTGATGGGAGAGGACGCTATATGGTTCACTGAGCTCCCATACAACTCAATCTTCACTTGGAACCAATTAAGAGATGTCTTCTTAGCACGCTACTATCCGGTCTCCAAGAAACTAAACCACAAAGACAGAGTGAACAACTTTTTGGCACTACCAGGAGAGTCAGTTAGTAGTTCTTGGGATAGATTCACCTCATTCTGGAGAAGTGTTCCAAATCACCATATAGATGATGAGTCAATGAAGGAATACTTCTATCGGGGACAGGATGATAACAATAAAGCGGTGTTGGACACTATAGCAGGTGGATCTTATGGAGAATGCCCTTATGCTGAGATTGCTGAAAAAATTAGAGAAAATCTCCCGAAATAACAAATCTTGGAGTACTAGGAAGTCTGATACAGGGAGAAACACCTTCGCAGTGTAGTCCACTCACAATCCAGCCACAGATGAGATTCGAGAAGAAATGGCTCAGATGAGAACTGAGCTTGGGTTGGTACTAAAACATGTCACAGGGGGTGCAGAAAAGATAAATGCAATCAACTTCTTGGATAAACCACCACCTCCTAATGATGAGTGCTATTATGCGGAGGACACTTATGCAGTAAATGAGCAGACGTTTCCGACCAAGCGCCCAAGGCTCAAATCAGGATAATTGGCGCCAAGGTCAAGGGAACCAAGGTCGGAACTATGGTAACTACAACTGTGAGGGTCATTATGTCCGAGATGGAAACTACAACCGCGACATCAACTTTAACAGGGGTAACTATGCTAATAGAAACGACAGGAATGGGCCCTATGTCCCTCCTCAAAATCGTGAAGTTACTACTAGGGATGGTGGAGAGAGTATGGCGAGAGTTGAAGATATGTTGCACAAAATGATGAGGAGTTTCGACACTAGTGATGAACACATTAAAGAGTTGAGGTGTGATTTAGCTAGTATTGGGAAAAAAGTTGATACACATGCAATTTCGATTAAACAGATCGAATTGCAAGTGGCCCAATTATCTGCGACAGTGAACACACGGCAACCGGGCACTCTTACTAGCAACACTGTCCAAAATCCAAAGAATGATGTGCACTGTATGGCAATCACTACTCGGGGTGGTAGGCAAACCATTGACCCACCTATGCCATCTACTGAGGAAAATATGAGAAAGGATTATGATAATGTGGTAAAGGGTAGTGGTGAAGCAGAGGGAAGTAATGGAAAAGATGCAGAAGTACCTATCAAGGTAATTCCCATGCCTAGTCCACCACCACCCTTCCCTCAGAGATTAGTGAAAAAGACCGAGGATGGTAAATACCAGCGCTTTATAACAATGTTGAAGCAGCTTTCTATCAATGTCCCTTTGGTAGAAACTCTAGAGCAAATGCCCGGTTATGCCAAATTTATGAAAGATCTGGTCACCAAGAAAAGATCAGTCACTTTCGAGGATGATGATAGACTGCAGCATTGTAGTGCTATTGCTACAAGATCCCTCGTACAAAAGAAAGAAGATCCTGGTGCGTTCACTATTCCTTGTACAGTTGGGTCATTACATTTTGCGAAATCATTATGTGATTTGGGGGCAAGCATAAATCTCATGCCCCTCTCAATTTACAAGAAATTTTGTTTGGGGGATCCAAAACCCACTGCGATGCGGCTACTGATGGCCGATCGGACACTGAAACGACCCATAGGGATACTCCATGATGTGCTAGTAAAAGTGGAGTCATTCATTTTTCGGGCTGATTTTGTTATTCTTGATTGCGAGGTCGATTTTGAAGTGCCTATTATTCTTGGGAGGACATTCCTTGATACAGGTAGAGCATTAGTTGATATGGAGAAGGGACAGATGATATTTTGGTTGAATAATGAAGAAGCGACCTTCAACTTCTGTAGGACCATGAGGCAGAGTGGTGAGCTCCAATCGGTATCTGCCATATCCCACAAAGAAAAGATGAAGAAGGAGACTGAATTGAAAAATGCAAAACAAGAGTTATGATTGGGGATTTTGTTCTTGTAGACAGTTCTGGGGTGCCTTGTCTTCCGGGCAAGCTCAAGTCCAAATGGACTGGCCCTTACCTGATTACCGAAGTATTCCCTCATGGAGCAGTTGAGTTAAAAGACAAGGAGGGAATGCGGTTTAAGATGAATAGAGATAGAATAAAACTATATTTTAAGCATAAAGCATCGGGGAATGAAGTGATAGAGGCATACCATCTTGATGAAGTCGGAGTAATCAAGTGTCCCCAGTCGTGCCGGGACATTAAATCAGGCGCTTGTTAGGAGGCAACCCAATACTTATCATCTTTTTAGTAATGGTAGCATTTTTTCTACTTATGGGTTTTAAATTTGCAAGCACATCACCAGGAAATTCTGCAGAACATTACTCTGCAGCAGTCACTGACAGACACATCAACGGACCGTTGCGCCTGCGACGGACCGTCGTATGCATCCATCCTACCAGGTACGTTTTTCTGTTATTTTGAAACTAGGGCACACAAGACGGAACTAACGACGGGTCGTCACAACTGCGATGGACCGTCGTAGGGGAACCTTCGCGTGATTAATGACGTATACCCGACCCGACCCGGCTGGACCCTTTTTTAAAATCAGACCGTTTAAACTCCCAACCCCTCAATTCACCTGCATTACTTCATTATTTCCCCCATTACTCTATTCTTCTCAACATCCACAATCTATTACTCTATAAACCATCGATCATTGCCCTCTCACAATTCTCCAAAGCCCTAAAGTGTTATCCACTAGTGGAAACTGCTGCTGTGAGTGTCTATCTTGCCACCGAGTACTTGTGCATTTGTTTTTCTCCATTTCTAAGGTATGTGTCTCTAAATTTATACTCATTTATCTTGCCTTTTTGTTTACTAGTTAGCATTATTCTTAGCTCCTCTTCGTATGTTGGTTACTTTAGACGATTCTGTCTAACCTAGGTTACAAATGTTCGAAATTGCCATGTTTACCACCCTAGACATAGGTGCTTTTGCATTGCTAGTTTCCTAGGTAGTTGGGTTCGACACATGTAGGCCCAAAACACTACAAGGTTGATGTGGGTTCATCAAGGATGCTTAGGGTACCCTCAGTTTTGTCGATGTTATTCAGAACGAGACCCCGATGACGGACCGTCGTACCCACGATGGACCGTCGTAGGGTCCGTTGCAAAAGCCCTAGCACCCCTGTCCCAACGGACACATGTGATGGATCGTCGTACTCACGACGGTCCATCCTGCACAACCGTCATTCTAGTAAGAGACCCTGTTTCTAAGGGTCTCTCATTTTTTCCCAAGTGTTCCCCAACGGACACATGTGACGGACCGTCGTCTTCACAACGGTCCATCCTACACAACCGTTCTGGTTGTCAGATACACGATTTCTAAGGTTCTCTCATTTTTCTTTTCCAAGTGTCCTTCAACAGACACATGTGACGGACCGTCGTGGTACGACGGTCCGTCCTGCATGACCGTCATACACATGAAGGTCCGTCCTGCATGACCGTCATGACGGTCAGAGACCCCTCTCCTAAGGGTCTCCATTTTTTTCTCAAGTGTCCTACGACGGACATCTACGACGGACCGTCGTACCTGTGACGGTCCGTCATGCACATACTGTCATGCTAGTTAGAGACTCTCCTTCAGGGTTCTCTATATATACATAGTCTAAGTAAAACACAACGGACCTCACGACGGTCCGTCATAGTCATGACGAGTCGTCACCAGGCCCGTCGTGTGTCACTGTTTCTACAGAAATGACATACTATTTTCAATGTTTTATTTCATATGGTTTCGCTTGTCTTGTTTGCCACTACTCGTACTAATATTGATCCTTTGCAGGTACTATCTACTATGGCACCCTAGCAAGACCGAATCTACACATGCAGGCGATCAAAGTCTGTCGCCACGTCTGCACGCATGATCAACGGCTCTGATGATGAGCGGGACCCTGAGTATGTGCCCCCACGCACTTCCACACCTTCCCGCGCTGCATGTGCTCCCAGAGCCACACCCAAAAAGGTGGCGTCCGGCGTAGTCACTGCCTCAGAGTCTGATGAGGAGCGCACACTGACCGGCACACCCTATCGGTCAGCCTAAAATGAGGAAGGAGCATCTAGCTCCTTAAGAGTATCATGGTCCGAGGAAGCCTCTAGATCTGCTGAGGTTCCCGCACCCGCCACTGCTGCAGCGTCGGCCTCGTCTGATGAGGCTGACAGTTCAGACTCTATATCCAGCTCACCAGCTCAGGTCCCCACTCCAGCCACTGACTAGCCCAACCGGTGGTGTGTCGCCGGGCAGTTTCAAGTCTACTCCGACGCCAAGTTCCTGACTGATAAAGGAGTGATGACTTGAACACTCACTTTGGAGCAACGGGTACTTACAGGGAGTCTCCCGACGATGCCGAAGATCCACAACCTCTTTACCAGGCATCGCTTTGAGGAGACAGCACGTCTGTAGGGAAGATACAACGAAGAAATGGTCTGAGAGTTCTACGCATCCTACGTAGCGACTCTCCGATCACAGATCAATAGGCGGGCTGCCCCCGCTAAACAGGCCCCACTGAAGCAGTTCCGAGTCCGGGGTGTGCAGGTTGACATTTCACTGCCATCCATCCGCCGGTTTCTATACGGCGAGAATGTTGATGCTACTCGGACCACCCTCACTGCCGAGTTTGACTACTGCTGGCAGATAGTTATGGATGGCCAGTTCTTGCGTGAGCCATCACTGAGAGAGACCACCAAGAGGTGGATGGCCCTGCACTTGTCATTAGATGGAGAGGGTGCCGATTGGATGACTGAGCCGAAAGGGGCCATCAAGAAGGCCAACATCACGTTCACAGCAAAGTTCTTGTGGCTGCTAGTCTGTCACTGCCTTTCCCCCACAGCTGTGGATAACATCGTTACCTGGGATGGAGCAGTGTTGATGGCGGCGATGATAGCCGGATTCGAGGTGGACTTCGCATGGATTCTCCAGGCAGTCATGCACGAGAGGGCATTCAATGTCACTACTACCTACCCTTTCTCGTGCATGATCTTTGCCCTTTGCAGGTCCGCAGGTGTGCCCATATGGCACGTAGATCAGCTTAAGACCCCGCAGGGCACTGTAGACGTCGGCCTCATCAGAGACGAGGCCAATGAGTTGGCTTCACGCAGAGGGCCCCGTCCAGAGCTTCCCCCACTTGCTGATGATCTTGCTAATACGATAGACCATGCCCGCACAGCTACACAGGCGTCCACTGACACTACCCCGGTCGAGTCTATTCCGGGTAGTAGCACAACCCCAAGATCCTCTAGCACAGCCCCTCTACCGGCACTGGTCCCGCTTGCAAGGGTCCAAAAACTAGAGGCACAAATGGCCACTCTTCGGCATCATATCCAGCCGTGGATGCAGATGTCGATTACTGAGTCCGAAGAGCGTCTAGAAAGGAAAATGATGCAGTTTACAGAGCGAAAGATCGCTGAGGTTAACCAGCGCCTGGACGCCTATGAGTTGAGAGTGCTAGCCCGACCTGCCCCTCCGGTGGATGTGTCAACTCTTCAGGCTGTAGTCGACAGTCTTCGTGCAGACATCGGCACGATCTTAGAGGCTAGGGTGCCGGAGTCTGAGGCCCCTTCTGTCGAGCCTGCTGAGGACACCGTGTTGGTGGCCCTTTTTGCTACTTTTGACATTCCACCACCTCTCCCTCGAGAGAGTTCCAAGAGGCGTAGGGGTCGAGCAGAGGACGAGGCGCGAGCACGGAAGAAGGAGCGCTGAGATATAGAGGCTGCGAGGAGAGCCTCCCTTACTGAGGAGGAGGCGCACCGAATGAGAGCATCTAGCTCCCGCACTGTGGAGATAGCAGGTTGCACTACTGATGGTTCGGTTGTTGCTGAGGACACCACTAAGGGTGTCCAAATTGCAGAGGACATGGGTTCCGGGGAACCGGACCCACCATCTTGCTGATCGATGGTGCTTTGCGCCACAGGTTTGCTTCACCTACCACTCTAGTATTTAGATTTTTATGCATTGGGGACAATTGCATTCCTTTTTGTTGGGGGTGGGGTAAATGGATAGTGAGTGTTAGGGTGAAGTTTGAGTAGCCCAATTCACTATCCTCTTTTGGGGTTTTCTTGCCTGTGTTCTTTTTCCCCAAAAGACTGATTACTTTTTCTGTTGAACCGGCATGTTTATATCTTTTGTACATAGTTTAAGTCTGAAGCATGATGGCTAAAATGATATCCTGATAAACTCGAAAATAATACATGACTAGGCATAGTAACTGATAATTGTGTGGCTCTAAGCATGAAATAGAGTTACACCATTGCATTATTCTAAGTCTTAAATTCGAACTAGGTGTCTGATAATCTGTTATAGTGATGAGATGTCAAGTGAGTGTGAGGAAATTTGAATAGTCCACTATTGGTACTGAGCTAGAACTTGCCTGGTTAGTCCTGCTAAAAGTAAGCTGTAATAGACAATTAGGAAATGATCATAGGCCCTTATTTAATATAGACTATTTCTAGCCTAAATAAAAGAAACCAAATGAAATTTATCCTTCTTTGATCCAAATAATCTGAGCTTAAAATTAGACATTTCTTTTTCACCCCAACTGATCTTTTCTAGGAACAATGTGTTGGCCCTGGTCCCTCCTTGGACATGTGCACCTAAGCTTATGCCAAAAACATAAGTTGAGGGTGGCTAATGCATAAACAACCTTCGTTATGGCCCTGACCCAACTTTAGGTATTGTGTACATTGAGTCATGGCAAAGCCATGAGTTGAGGGTGGCTACTATGAGGAATGCTCTGGAAAGTGGGGTTGAAAGAACAAAGAGAGAGAAAGAACAAAAGTAAAGTGACTCAAGAATTAGATGAAAAGAAAAGTAAAGAAAAAGAGAAATACAAGCAAGAAAAGAAGAGAGTCACTTACACAAATGAAGAAAGAAGAGAAAATAGCAAGGTGAAAGAATATGAGAAACTGGGCGAGATAAAATGAGAGACAGCGGAAGGTTTAGCCAATATGTCAAGGAGGTCAAAAAGTCACAAAATATACAAAAATATACCTTACCTGACCCCGAGCCTATGTTACTAGCTAAAAAGTTCTATCGTGATCCTAAGGGTTCTATAGCGAACTTAAGGCAGTGAAAATAAGGGTAAGCTTATGGAAAAAGGTATGAATGAGTGTGACTTTGTTCTGAGAGTGAGTGTTGAAAAGTAATCCTTATACTCAAACTGAAATTATTGTGTGAAAAAGGAGGATTTTGTTTTAAAGTGAGGACACTAGTTGTAATACCAGAATTGTTACCACCTCGGTGAGAAATTGAAGAGGATAGGTGTTAGTTCATGGTGAGTCTGTGTCATGTTCTGATCCCACAAAATTCAAGCCTAATAGTGATAGCATGCATAGATTTGATGAGATTAATCAGGATTGATAGCCAAATGATTGCAAAGGATAAAACATGGATACTATTGTACAAAGATTGTGTAGTGAGTCATAGTGCGTCGCTTGAGGACAAACAACGAATTTAAGTTGAGGGTGTTGATATACCTTGGTTTCACGGTATTATTAATACATTTTTCTTAAGTTTAGTGTGTCCAAAAGACTTTTTGTGATAATTTTTATATAAGTTTCTCTTTGTTTTGCAGGAAATCTGTCCAAAGCTGAATGTGGAGATTTTTAGCGAAGAAATGCAGAAGAGACCACCTACGGAGCTTATGACGGTCCGTCGTGCTTGTGACGGTCCGTAGGTGGAAGCGTAGTGCAGCTGCTGAAGGAAGATGGGGAAGTCTGACCAAGTGTGGGATTACGAAGCTTGTGACGGTCCGTCGTGGCTCTGACGGTCCGTCCTGCAGGTTCGTCGTGAAGTTCAGAGAAGTGATCCCAGTACCTAGATTCCAAGAGTTGAAGTGTTTTAGAACGAAGAACCTCGACGGACCGTTGTGCCTATGACGGTCCGTCATACTTACCGTCGAGGGGAATGAAGAGAGCAGCAGAATAAATTGCACACAAGTATGGGACAACAGAGTCCACGACGGTCCGTCGTGAGTTCCGTCGACCCAGCCGCGTTTTGGCAGATTTCCAGCAATTAGAATCTTTGTTTAATTAGGTTTTTGTTTTTTTATAAATAGTTCGAAAAACCTCGTTTTTGAGGTTAGACACCAGATAGTTAGACTCTATGAGATTAGACATCACATTTTTAGACTTTGTGTATTAGTGTGGGATTTTGAGATTCTTGCAATTTATTTTTGAATATTAATCAAGCAAACTTTTGGATTTTAATCTTTCTCATTGAAGTAAGTACATGAATTCTTATCTACTATCTTTGAATATTGTGTTTATGGCTATGAGTAACTAAACTCCATAACTAGGGTTGTGGGAACCATAGCCAAATAATGAGATAAACCCTAACTAAAATAACAATTCTACATTAGTGTCTTGCATGCATTAATAATTCTTTCGCTTAAAAGTCTTTTTAACGGATGGCCAACGTTAGAACTCGCCTTAATGCTACTTGCCGGACCAAGGAGGTAGATAATAGGAAAAGAATTATTAACATAGATTTAGTGTATACTATCTAATAGGCTAGTATTGATTAGTACGAGGTGATAACTTAGTCAAGTATCGAATACGATGCTTAATATGAGGTAAGGAAAAGGGTTAGGATAGAAACACACGTAGCCGGACCAAGGTGCGGACTGAGATTTTCTAGATGCTGGACCAAGGATTTAGGAATACATAACTTATCACTTTGTATGCAAGATACTAGGAAAGAATTGTTATAGTTAGAGTTATCAAGTTTTGAACCTGTGGGGAACACGTAAACCCTAGTTACTTTGATTAATTGATTAAAACCCAACATTCAAAGCTGTTAAGTGTCTCTTTCAAGTTTGTTATTTATTTTCACTTATTTAGAGATAGAAAACCCCCTTTTTATGTTTTTACTTTCCAAGGAAGTCATTGACCAAACAATAGTAATAACAGGTTGAAGTTAAGTCTAGACTACTTTTTTCGTGGGAACGATCCCAACCTCACTAGTTGGGTTATTTACTTGACATGACCGCTTTACTTATTATTTGAGAAGTACGTTTGAGCGTATCAACCAACATAAAATTTTCGGTGAAGAATCTAAAATATCCTTATAGTATTAGAATTGGTAGAAAAAATATCTCTCGTTTACCTTTTGGCCTCACAATACCCTTGGGGTTAACCTTTAGAGACCTATTTTCGCTTTAGGCTAAAAGTCTACTTCATTTACTATGTGGCATGTTGTAACTGGTTGAAAATTTAATAAATTAAAACCTAATTTATTTTGACCAAAACCACCCTATCCACCCGGATCCACCCGACCCATTTTTCAAAATATTCAACCCATCCAAGTAAAACACCCACTACCCATTTCTTTAAACAAAACCCTAAATGTCTCCCCCCTCCCCCCAACTTCATCATTTCTTGGATTTGCGGCAATGTTCAAGTAAAAAGTGAAGAAATCGATTTGTTACTCTGATTAAAGTAAGAACTGAAGACTTACTTTTAATGTTTTCATAAATATTATGTAATGATTGTTCGATTAATGTATTTTGTAAAGTTTTAGAGTTTAGTTTTTTTCAATTTTTTATTCGATTTGGTCTATTATACTATAGCATTGTGAAGTTTGTTGACATTATCCATTGTTTTATTATGTTAGGTCCTTTTATTGCTTTTACATGCTTCATAGATTGTTTCTCGAGTTAGGTATGTGTGTGATTGGTATGTGAATGACCTCATTGTTCCCAATTTGTGCACTTTATTGTTTGCTTTAGTATTGTATTCTATGTGAAACTTAAATAAATAATGTTAGTTGTCCTATAATTTTACTACCTTTATCATCATATTAAATAATCTTAGTTTTCCTATAAGTTGTTTTGTTTATAGCTGACAATTGTTTTTAACTTTTTGTGTTTGCCATGTGAAAAATTTGAAGAATGACCGAAAAAGTGGATTTAGTATTTAACTATTGGGGCAGGTGGGTCCTTTTTCCTCAAGTTGTATACATTAAAAAATTTAATGAAACTATCATATATTGATATTTTCTTAGAGTTGATTCAGAAATGTGGGTTTAGTGTTGTGAAACAAATGTTAGTAATAGGACCAACTAGTAGGTACTATTTGCTTGAGGATGATTAAAGCATTAGGACTCTATAATCTGCTTTGTCTAGCAAGTTTAGTGTTCTTCAATTATTTGTTGTAGATGAAAGCTACTTTTTAATCATAATATTTTTTACCTAAACAAGCCTTGCCCTGTTTTGCCAGTAAAGGTAGCAACGAATTGTGAATCAAATTATGAGGATGAGGATCAGAATGAACCTATCCTATTGATTATAATAGTGATGAGTTGGAAGTCTTTGAAAAAGGAAAAAAACAGAGAGATCAATGACAAGCTAGAAAAATTCTTAGAGTTGGAAAATGGTATGTGCTTTCAAGTCGTAAAGAATCTTAACGAATTGTGACTTTTTACTCTATTGTTAGAAAGGTTGCATTTAAAGTTGAAAAAAGTGACTAGAAGATTGAGATAATTGTGTGATATTGGTTGTCTATTTGAGTGTTTAATATCTGAAGATAGGAAAGATCACCTATTCAAAATTAAAACCTTGAACACCAAACACTCATGTGGTGAAAATGATTTTAAGAATATAATAACTACTCAAGACGCTTTAGCACACTACATCGACAAAAAACTTCAGAGAAATCCAAAGTACAGTGTAAAAGATATGAGTCAAGATTTGGATGATAATTTTAATTTGAATGTTAGTTATTCCAAGATGATGAGGGTTAAAAGGCTTATGTTAGAGAAATTGAATGGTAGCTACATTGATGATTCAATAAGTTGGAGGGTTATACTCAAAAATTGAGGGACATCAACCCTGGTATGATGTTACCATAAAATATCTAGAGAGTCTTTTGAACAGGGAAAAAGAAGATTCTTAAGAATATATGTATGGATTCAAGATTTAAAAAATATATGTATGCAAGAGAATCTTATTGGTTGCAATAGGACAAGATTCAATGAAACACTTCTATCCACTTTCTTCGGTAGTGGTGGACAGAGAGACACTTAGGACATGAAAATGGTTTATTGAGCTGCTGAGAAATTCTCTAAACCTGGCAGATGGTGAAGGAGTAACATTCATGTCTGATATGCATATAGTAGTTTTTTCTAAGTTTAATAAGTTTCTAATTTTCATTTAAATTCTTATACAAATTATACTTTAACTTATTATTATATTTATTGTTACAGGGGCTACTGAATGTTGTTAGTCAGGTGTTTCTTAAAGAACATCATCGATGGTGCAAGGCACATAGAAGCTAATATGAGCAAGGATTGGAAAAGTGTACAGATGAAGAAGTTATTGTGGTGGTGTGCCTGAAGCACCTATGAAGAAGAATTTTGTGATTAATTGAAAGTCATGGGTGTTGTGTATAAACAAGATGCAAAGGATTTGGTATCATACCCTGCACAAAATTGGTGCAGGGCTTATTTTGGCACAGTCTGCAAAAATAACTCACATGAGAATAATTTTACAAAATCATTCAACAAATGGATTCTAGAAGCTAGGGCAAAACCTATAATAAAGACGTTAGAAAATATTAGAATCAAGGGGAGTTGTTACTGTTTATATTATCATCTTTTATATTACCTTTATCTAACTGTTAGGTTCTATGTAGGTTATATTAATGTGGGATGCTACTGAAAATTAGAGTTTGGGTTGTTCACAGTACAATGATTTTGAGTTTTCAGCTCACAAAGTTGTACTTTTTATTATTCTTTTCAAATTCTGCTGCTTTTGGTTGTGATCTATGACCTTGTTTATATTTATTTGAATCCCTTGGTTATTTACAAAACCAACTTATCAGGAACTGAATTTTACATTTGATATTAAAGCCATAAAGAGCGGTGTTCAATTCTTTGCCAATTTATTTTCATTCAGATATCTAATGTTTTAATAGAAATTACATAACATAGCTTGATGTGATTGTTATATTGATAGGTTAAGTTGATCTTACTTCTTTGCCATGGTGTTGTATAATGATTTCAATATCATTGCACAATATTGTCAAGTTCAATCTAATGGATACCAAGGATATGAGATAGTTGAGGGTGAATACATGTGGTGAATCTTAATAGGAAGAAGTGTACATATAGGACATGGGACTTGACTGGTATACCATGTCCTCATGCCATTAAAGCATATCTTCATTACAAAAAAGAACCACTAGATCAGTTGAGTTGGTGGCATTCCAGAGAAGCTTACATGTTGATATACAAGAATATGATACAACCTGTTAGAGGTGAGAAATTCTTGAAAGTTGATCCTTCTCATGTTATGGAGCTACCAGAAGTACATAAATTGGAAGGTAGGCCAAAACTTAAGAGAAAGAGAGAAAAGGATTAGACAAGGAAAAGGGAAGGGGTATGGTCAGCTTCAAGAAAAGGACTAAAATTGACATGCGGACATTGTAGTGCAACATGTCACAACCAAAGAAGATGTCCTATGGTATATAATTTTCTTTACTTGGTCAACATTTACAGTAGTTAATTCAATATCTAACTAATTTTGTCATTTTTATAGCTTCAAAGATCAAAATAACCAGCGCAAGATGTGCCAGTGTCAACACCCCAAGTCAGTCAAGAAGAATCTAGTAGTGTCTTCATGTCTACTCTTGGATTTATTGCTTCTTCAAGTCAACAGAGTAGCCAACCTGATTCTACTTCCAAATCAAAGAAAATTGAAAAGAACCCTGTTGGACCTTTAAAGTCAAAGAGAAAAATAATTGCTCATGAATATGAGGATGAGCAACATATTTCACCTTCAAGTGCAGTTGCTGATGAGGATGGAAGTGAGCATGAAAGTGAAGACGAGCAGACAATTCTAAGGCCTAAGGCAATTTCTGAAGCTAGGACTAGGCTTCAAGCTAAAACTATGCAGATTCGACCAACTGGTACCAGGAGGATTGGCTTCAAAGGAGATGACAACGGTGTGAGAATTCCAACTAATTTGCTATACTCACCAAGAAAATTGTCATGGAAAGGAAAAGAAGCTATGACTTCAAATCAATTGACTGTTGAGAAGGAGACAAGAATTGACAAATTGAAGGCAAAAAAAGGAAAAGTAGCTACGACTTCAGATCAATTGACAGTTGAAAAGGAGAAAAGAATTGGCAAATTGAAGGCAAAGAAGGGTGGGAAGAAATAGTTGCATTATGAAGTTGTTTTTGTTTTTTCCAGTGTTTTGTTATGGCATGATGAAACTTAATATTTTGACTTTTTTGATGTTACTATGTCTTGAACAAGTGTTTATAAGTTTTTGTGGGTTCAAAATATATGACAATGCCATTACCACTTATCTATGTAGTTGCTGTTTTTTGTTTTCCAGTTGCATTATATATGTTGCTTTATCTAGGAAGATGTCTTGATGGTAGGCTTGACAGATATTGTGAGTTGTGAATCCCCAGTGATATTTCCTTTGAACTAGATTGAGTAGATAGTTTCTAGTGTTGGGAGTGTTTCTTCAATTTTGGTTGTCTACTAAGTTGTACAGACGACGAAATAGCGGAGATCCTATTATACTGTTAACCTGCATTTGCGTAAAATTGAAAAGCAATTCATAATTTAGATGTTCTAATAATTTGTTGATTGCTACAAAACTGTTGTTTAATTTGCAGATTGTAGTAAAAATTTGCAGATTGCACTTTTTGCTATAAAATTTGCAGATTGTAAATTGCTGTAAAAATTTGCAGATCACAGATTGTTGTAAAAATTGCAGATCGCAGTAAAAATTTGCAGATAGCAAATTACTGTAAAAATTTGCATATTGAAGATTGCAAATTGCTGTAAAAATTTGCAGATTGCATTTTGCTGTAAAAATTTACAGATTATAAATTGATGTACAAAAGCTGTTAAAATTTGCAGATTGCAGATTTTTGTGAAAATTTGCACATTGCATTTTTCTGTTACAATTTGCAGATTGCAAGTTGCTGTAAACAATTGCAAATTGCTGTAAAATGCATATCGCTAACATTAACAAGATTGCTAACAACTTTTCCGTTACAATCAAGAGATCAACACGAATGCTAACAACTTTCAACAAGCAAAACACGATAACATTACATCAGTTGTAACCTGCAGATTGCTAACATTACATCAAAATATAAATGACTACACCACACTACTAGAATGGAGCTACACCAAACTACTAACGACTACACACTAGTAGAACTGAGCTACATCAAACACGATATTCTGTACACAAGGCTCATCATCACCAATAAGAGAGAAAGAAAATCAGGAACAAGATGATTACATTTACGTGAATGATGAAATCTTCCATGCTGAAAGGTTTCTCCCAAATGGTGATTACTACAATGGTTATTAGCTTGATATTTTTCCCTCATGGACAAGGTAAATATTGGTGGATGGATGTATGTATGTACGTTGAAGATTGGTTTCGTGGCAAAACAATGGGGAAAGGCATATTTATGGCCCTCAAGGGCAATGTACGAGGACAATTTCAAGACTGGATTTATGGATGGAGATGGTACCTATAGGAGTATCAGTGGGACGGCCTGGTCCTACACCATCACTAGATCTCAAGCCATCAGAGTTTGATCCTCTAGAGAAGTATTGGACTGGATTTCCAGTAGAAGGATCCGAGATCACATTTCCTCGTCCGTCTTGTGAATTCAGATAGAAGGATTATTGTCTGAAAGTTTTCAGGTAAGGTTTCATTTCTATTACTTGTTTAAAATGATGACTTTACAAAACATTGAAACTAATGGTCATCCATTGCAATGTTCCTCACGACATTAAAGATGCTATTCGAAGTGGATGCAGCTGATTATATGATATTGATCTTCGGTAATGATGCTCTCCGAGAGCTTTGTTCCCCTGAAAAAAGTTGAAGTTGTTATACTTGACAAACGATGATCGATATATGATCAAAACAAAGAAGAAGGAGAAACAAAAGTAAGACTCTAAATAACTGCAATTTTTTTTTTCTGCAAAGGTCAGCACTTCTGATCTGAGGAACATTATGAATTTCATTGGCACCCATTTCCTTTTGGGTTATGAATTTGAATTGCAATACTTTTTTCTGTGGTGGGGGTGATTCAAAATTTAACCATTTCTAATCATTAGAATAAGAGAAGTTTGTAATTAGAATATTTTGAATCAGAATAATATGCACTGCACGATTACTTTTTGGTAAGGTTCATCTATAATGATTGGTTGCCTAATTTCACCAATCTCATAATTTTCTTTGACTAAGGTCTCACTTGGTAGGAGGAATATGGGATAACTAATCTTGGGAATAATTTTAGGATGAACTTATTCCATGTTTAGTTAGGTTAAAATCATGGTCTAATTTATCCAAGAATTAGCTATACCGGGATTTTAGTGTTATTTTTATCACACATTGAGGGTGGGATAACAATTTGGGATAACTCGTTCCCAAAAAAAACTTTCCCTAAGAGTTTTACTATAATGCAAAACAGAAGATAAATATTGCCAGAAATAAAGTAGGAAGATATTAGTTTTCCATTTCTTATAACATGTACGCTTAAGAAAGGATTTGATTCAGAACATGTACATATTTGCTGAGGCAAGTTAAGCACTCACTATATATGTGAAAGTATTTTACCATTTGTTTCTTCCTATGCATGAAGATGACCGAGGATGATCCTGCTGAAACTAAGCTTGGTATGTTATTCAGTTCCTGTCCATGACAAGTTGAAGATTCCTCCAGTCCAGAAACCACTACTCCAAATTTTAACCTTTGGTCATCACAAGCTAAGAGATGCGTCATCGTCTCACAAGGTAACTAATAGCTTTGTGTTTCTCTGTTTGCATGTCTGGGGATATAGTTATGTAGGCCCGATGCGCCACCTTAATCCACATACATTGCAGAGCACTAGTTTTTCAGGTGGTCCAGGTCTTCACTGGCCAGTTTCTATTTGAGTTAAAAATTTCTTAGTGGTTAACTGCGATAAATATGAATAAAATTCTTGCAGGTCACAAACTAAAGCACATTGTTTATTGACAATGAAGATCTTCCGTAAAAAGGTATTGAATGTATTGCACGAGAACGGAAGTGTCATGAAACTAGAGTATGTACAAGATAAAAAACAAGAGCGTTAAGGATGTTTCAATTGTTTCTTTACTCACATTTTCATCACAATGTTAAGGAACCATACAAGAAAGTTGAACTTATCCATTACCGCAAGCTTATGTTGGGCCGTAAGATCCAGTCATTGCATAAACCTCTATCAAATTTTTTAAGGAGAAAAGAATCTAGCATAGTATTAGCCACCACACTACAAAATTTCATCCCTCTTGTAGAAACTGGAATCAACTTTGATCATCTCGATAGCTTACGCGAAGTTTAAAAGGAAACTCCTCATTTTCTATCCCTAAAGCTGAAAGTGCCTTGTACATCATCATATCCTCTTGAAGTGATCCCTGTGTGACTTCTAAAATCCCCTCACAAAATTAGTTTCTCAGCACGCGCGATAACTCCCACAACCTTCTCTTTTTTTCTTAAAGTGGTAACTTTGTCTATTCCTCAAAAGTGAATACTGAAACTGTACTGATCAGTATTTACAGCATGTACTTTAAATCCTGCTATCTTTTACTAAATTATGTCTAGTACATCAATTATGGAGATAATATCGTTTGAGTATAATTGATTACACCAAAAATATAGTTGCATAAAGACCTTTAGTTTGACTTTTTGCATACTATTTTCAACACTATCAAAAGCTCTAGAGTTCTTTTCCTTCCTTATTATCCACCATATACTAGGTGGGGTTCTCGGGTTGCTTTCTTGCTTCCTCCAAACTTCGGATTACTTCTGTGATCTTGGAAGGCATAGTCCAAGACATACTCTTAAGACTCAGGAATAACTTCCATAGTGTTGTTTGTGATCTTGAAGTGTACAAATAGATGGTTAATTGTCTCATCCATTTCCCCACAAAAGAAACATCTAGAACATAATGGTATCCCCCTTTTCATTAAGTTGTCTTGAGTCAGTACAGTCTCCTTGGTTAACAGACAAACAAAACATGCCACTTTGAGTAGAATTTTAACCTCCAAATTCCTCTCCATGGCCAGTGACTTTGAGGCTAATTGGTGTGGTTTAACCAGTTATATGCACAACCCAACTTCAACTGTGCAATAAACAACAAAAAACAGGCTACCCATAACGACAAATACCCTGAATCATAATATTGACAGTCATGTAATACAATGACGAAAATAAATCGAAGTAATAAACCATAGAAAAGATATTGTTCAAAGTAGGAACCAAAAAATGCAATAGTATTTATAATGGCACAGAAACAAATTCATGAACGTGATATCATATTAAGAAAATCAGTAAACAAGCAAGAAATAATGAGGGGTTGCGCAATATGTGACAGAAATATCAGATTTAGACAAACGAATTTGGGATTTCTAGAACATGGGTGCACCACTAAAAGAAGAAGGAAAAAATTTATTCAGTAGGAAGTTATTCTATGTCCTCTAAACAAATAACCAAATATTTAATTTAGTGCACCATTTAGGATTTTTGTAGCATCGTTGCCATCATATAATATTATTGGGAGGAGGCTTGGAACATTTTTCAGTTATCATAGGGTTTCAGTAGAGATCGACCCTTAGCCTGTTCATTTTTTCCTTAGTGATGGATGAATTGACATGATATATTCAATGAAATATGTTGTGGTTTTTGTCATTCGTAGATCACATAGTATAGAATAACAAGATATAGGGTGGAGTTAGCGAATAACTGGAAGTTTTGAGACGGATCTTAGAGAATGAACTTTTCAGGTTAAGCAAAACTAAAACAAATTATTTCACGTGTAAATTCAATTAACACTTGAGGAATAGGTGGAAGTGAGGAATGACTCACAAATCCTATTCAAGACAAAGAGAAGAAACTTCAAGTATTTTGGTTTTATAATAAGAGGTGTATGATGTCTCACATCATATTGGAGTAGGGTGGGTAAATTGAAGGCACACATCTTGAGGTACTTTGCGATGAATATTTGTTTCCATGGATTAAAGGTATGTTCCATAAAGTGGTATTTATACCTAGTGTTATCAAAGGTGTGCTTAAGCCCTGAAGTGAGTCTTGAAATGTGTTGAGTGATTCACCTCGATTTATGTACGTTTCAATGTTGTCATGAATATTCTAAGGCAATCATTTCCTTGCGGATGAGCCTCTACTGAAGAATTGATACTAAATAATTGATATTTAACTTCATCATAATATTTTTCAATTTGTTTGGTAATATATTTTTCATTCATATTTATAACTATTAGTCTTGGCTAAACATATATAGTTGTAATCTTTTATTCCTTTGCGCCTTTTTTGTTGAATCCCACATTTTATTTGCACTTTGCGTTTAAGGCCTCCACGGACCTTAGAGCTTTTTTGTGTTTTTCTCTTTTGATAACACTGGTTAGACCTACATGGTTGTATGGATAAGGGGTTGTTCATTTTTATGGTGCATTCATAAACCCTAGGCAGTCGTGAAGAGTGGTGTTTTCAAGGGTACATCATCTAGAAAGAAAGGATGATGGTTGTCAAAAGATTAAATAATTGGGAAATACATGTGCATGGATTGTAGGGATCGGGGACAAAATCCAAAATTCATTCTAAATGACCTCAGTTCCTTTTAAACTAATGGAAGATGTACTGAAAATTAATTAGCATTTGGCTAGAGCGATGAAAAAAGCGCACACACACACACACACACACACAAACACACACACACACACACACGCACGCACGCACGCACGCACGCACGTACGCACGCACGCACACAGATATATATATATATGTATATGTATATATATATATATATATATATATATATATATATATATATATATATAAAAATAGAACCTTAGGTCACCTACGTGGTGTTACCAAAAACCATGATGCACTTTTAATTAATATATTTACAAAGTTAGTCTTATCTTTGATGAAAAGTTGAGATATTTACGAGAAGTTGTGATTTTTATGAAAAGTTAAGACTTTAATGAAGAGTTGCGACTTTTATGAAAAGTTGTGACCTTAATGAAATGTTGCGACTTTAATGAAGAATTGCAACTTTTATGAAAAGTTGTGACTTTTATGAAAAATTGTGACCATTCTAAAGGATTAAACTTTTTCTAAATAGTTGTAATCTTTCTCATAAAGTACAATAAATGAATAAATATTTGTTAATACTACCATATGTTTATTATAAATACAGAGATTTCTCTCATTTCAAAACAACCATAATGTTGAAGCTCTTCTTTATCTTCACAGATAATTATTTGTGTATGTTACTCATGTTGAGTGTCTAATGTCTATGTGACACCATTGCTTATGTTATAGATCACGGTATATATTTTTGCAATTATTAATTTATTCTTATATGTTATTGAGGATAAATTATAAGATGTAATAATTTTCTTTTTTTTTTTTGCATTATTAATCTTTTATGTAAAATAATATAGTTTAGTTCTAATGACTGATAGATTTAAGTATTATTTATATATTTCGTGATATTAAATTCTTGCACAAAGCGCATATAGTTTTACTAGTGATGTAATATAAGCTTAAAATCCATACAAATAAAGAATTAAACTATACTAAAAATAAATAAGTGTAGCATATTTTAGCACATGAGTATATTTAAAGCCTTCATCTATATACATGTCTTCAATTTGGCAACTTTCTTGGCGTTAGATGGATTGAGGAAGATAAGCCCAACGTCTATTTTCATGTCTTTTTGGAGTCTTTGCCGTAACTCTCTTACTTCTCCTCCTCATTTTTTTTGTAATGTAATGCCATTACATTCACATATTGAAATTGTTATTGCAACTAATTGAAAATTTATCAAAGATCCAATATTCAAATATAACTTTTTGCCCCTTTTCATTCTAATGAGAACTTTATTCAAGATTCTATATTAAAATTATTTTTCATCCAAGATTCAGTATCCAAGACTGGAGAATTTTGTTTTTTAACAATTTAGGAGAACCCAAGAACTCGCCCATATAAATATGTCAACTAGGAATTTCCATCCTAGCAAGAATGCCATTGTAATTTTATTTTGTTATTAGTATTTTGTTCAGTGTTTATTTGATGGTGTGGGGTACTGCTTAGTTCTTTATTTGAGGATGCAACTATAAGGTTGTGATTAAAACCTATTTGGGGTAACAATAATTTGATGCATTCTTGGTTTAAAAAGGGGGTTTTAAAAGGATAAACATTTTATTGGATATTTATTTTGGGTAAACTGGTCTAAATATTATTTGTCGTGTTTTACTCACACTTGATAGCAGTTGAAAGGTGAGGGTTGGGGCACTAGTATGGTGTTTTACTGATTTTTAAATATTGATGATAGGTAACAATTGGTGAATGGAGTAGGAGTTGAGATATTAGCGGGAAAAAACGAGTCACTCCTAAGTAGTTCGGAAAATATTGATGGTGAAAGAATTTTCAAGAATCATTTCCATCATTCCACAGCTAACCTAAGTCTCTTTTTGCTTCCCAGAGTGGCAGGCAAGTGTGGCTTTTGAATTTGGAGAGAAAGTTTCAAATATTTCAAACATTGTTACGAATATTCCAGAAAAATTCTAGAAGAATATGAGAAAACCCATGAAATAGATCGAAAAACATAATTCTTATATGGTACGAAACAGAAGATCCTATGTTCTACATATACAAACTCAATTTTATGCATGGTTAACAGATTGTATCATTGGAAAAACAAAGAGTAAGATTGTTTAGGCAATAAAAGGAAGGGCTATAGAAAGAGCAACTAATTTTGCGTTTGGAACGAGAGAAATTAGAAAACTGCAGACACCCAAGAAAGAGACAACTGGACATGTCCATGTTGTTTTGGGTGGAGATATTCACCCTTAAAACGTCCACTTTTAATGTCAAGAACTATGAATACATTAGCATATATGTTTTCCACTTAATGCGAGGATTGATAAATAGTTTTTCCAGTTGTTTCATTTTGTATAACCACATTCCATTTTATTATTATTTATCCTAAAACAAAGTAAAATGCAAGACAGTACATTTATTCAGAAAAACTAACAAACTTGTAGTTAAGCACATGGTGATAAAATTTGGAATTAACATATTAAATGCACCTATAAAGTGGAATTTGATATGTCTAATTCATGGAAATTCCATCCTAGGAACCCCGCACATAGCGAGAGCTTTAGTCCACCAGGCTTCCCTATTGAATCTTATGCATGCCCCTCAAAATTCACTTAGGGTCATGTTTGGAAAGACACTAGGCAATTGGAATTGGTGTAAAACTAGGGTAGTTATTATCAGCCTAGTAATTACACTGACATGTTTGATTGCCACAATTACACATGTCTTGTTTTAATGCCACAATGTAATAAGACATGTTCTCTTTGGATGCACAATCGCAATCATAAAATTATAATAAATTTAAAAACAAAATTGATTATATAAAGTTTATACTAGACAAATAAGAAACTTTATAAATGACATTAAACAAAATATTTAAGATATTTATTCTTTTTTACAAATATATTAGTTAGTAAACATATTTTCTGAAAAAAATAATGGATTTATATTTTTCAAACTAATATATTTCAACTGAATTGATCGTAACAACTAAAATATGAAATTTCTATGAACATCGTGAAATTCATGTTTGATATGAAAAAATAACATATAAATAAAATGTCATAAATTATTAAATATTTGACAAAAATATAATCTCTTAAATATAATAAAAAATGACGTGCAATGTAAATTCAATATAACTAAAACAAATGAAATTGAAAAATAATAGCATAAGTGATCAATTCAAAACAAAAAATTTCAACATAACAATAAATATGATTTTTTTGTTAATAAAGAAAACATAAGTCTATAACCATACTTAACAATACTTTTTTTTAATTTAAAAATTAGGATACTAATAAAATTATGCAAATGAGAAAAATAAGCATGACATAAATAAATAGATAATACGAGAAAATTACGAAGAATCACGTAAAGTAAGGTTGAGAACAAGAAGAAAATGAAACATAATTATAAAAAATAAAAACAAAATTTTACAAACTTTAGAATAATAATAAAATAAGAACTTAAAATATTAGAAGTAAAAAACTAAAAACAAAAATTTTTAAAAAATAAAAAGTAATCAGGTGATAATTACACCATGTAATTGCCAGTAATTCACCGTCTCTGACTGTGAATTGTATAGTATAATTACCCCTAGCCAGTTACACCAATTACCTGTTGACCAAGTAATTACATGTCTTTCCAAATAGGACAAGTCAATGTAATTACACCAATTACACTAAATCTAATTACCAGGGTGTCCTTCCAAACAAGCCCTTAGAGATTTGGATTTTCTACACGAACATTCATTGAGTAACAAGCATTATCTTCTGCCATTGGAGATAGAGACGTTGAGCGTTCTCTTGTAGTAGTTGGTGATACGAGCAGCATACCTCCAAGACTAATCTCATTTGGAGGAATGTATATGTTCCTTGCTTAAATTAGAGTAGTATCTTCACCACCCGTCTGGTATGGTTCCAAATTCTGGTTCTTGTAGAATGTTATAATGTTGCCTCTGGAGTCTTTTGGTAGGTGCCAAAATGCATTATTAAGCTCTGATCTCTTTCTTTTTGGGACACTGTTAGGATTCCAGATAGGATCTTTGTCTGCCTTTCCCAACAAAAGGTAAATTTTAGGTGCACATAAAACAATAAGGTATTGATACAATAGAATTATTTGTATGGTTAAAGTATAGTTGGACTAGTTAGTTCATATCTTTATTAAAAATCCTCAATTTCAGTTCATTGAGTATACTAAAGTTAGTTCTCAAAATTTAGGAGAGACACTATAATAAATTAACCATTTAGAAAGAAAGAAACCAAAGATGTTGCTTGTAGAGTATCATATAGTAATTACTTTCATACGGCTTATTTGGTAAAATTATGAATATGATTTGACATTACATAATTTGACAAGCACATCACAGTAATCGAAGAATGATAGGAATTTCCTACTTAAAAATAAGTTCATGACTCGTGAATCTTGATACATGCTTATCAAGTTTTCTTAATGCTCATGGTGTAAATGATTCTTTTGAATATTAAATACCAACATAAAAAACCATTTCGATAGTGGAAGAATGCTGATAAAATTTTCTGTCTCATAGTTAATTTGTTGTGTATGGTCTGTACATTCTCTTCCCCTGTTTTCCGCTCCATTTCTGGAGGTGGTTAAAATTTATCCATTACCAATCAATAGAATAAGAGAAGTTTGTATTCGGAATCAATATTATTATTGGGTTAACTATTTCTTCCTTTTCTTTTGAATTCTGAAAACTATGCACTGAAGAATTACATTTTTGTAATGGGAATCTACAATGATTTGGTTGCCGAGTTTCACCTATCTCATAATTTCTTTATGTCACGACCCAAAAATCACGAGTCGTGATGGAACCTATATTCCCAATTAATAGGTAATCCAACCAACATATTTTAACAAACTTAACTAACTAATGAGTGAAAAGACAACAATAAGTCAAATCTCCAATACTGAGTTCCTTATAAGTATGAATGCGGAAAACTGAAAAAAACTACTACCCAAGAATTGGTGTCATAACTACAAGAGCTTCTAGAATACGATGCAAGTCAGAAACTAAAATGATAAATCTAACATAAGGGATATCCTGTCTGAATACTGAATAACAGAATAAGTAAAAGATAGAGGGAGGCGTAGTGCACGGAACAACCAAGTAGCTCACCACAACTCCAAGACACTCCAAACTCAGACTCAAACTTCTCTTCGAGATGTGCTCTTACTCGGAATTAAATCTGCACCACAAAGAGTGCAACAAGTGTAGTATGAGTACGAAACCACATATACCCAGTATGTCTCATTGACCGACAACGAAGAAGTAGTGACGGGAGCTTATATAAGAAAAATAAATTCTTAACTTATATAAGTATATATATATTACACTTACTATTTAAGTTTCAGCAATAAATGTAATCAAATATCAAGTACTTTCCAAACACCAAACAAAACACATAATCATCGAGAATGAATGGTGTGATGAAATGTAATGCAATATGATACCATGTTCTGATATGTATCAGAATACCCAGTACTCACTCAACCATATATACATGATACTCCTCGAAAATACATTGACAGCTCATGACCCATGAGGGACTCGCGAAGTCCATATACCGACACGGACGATCTCCATGTGTTTGTGTAAACGATCTCAATGCACTATCATAATATCAAACAATTTTCGCATAGACGATCTCCACGTACCCAAATTACAATCTTAATATCTCACCATTCCAAGCACAGACTATCTCCACGTGCCCAACTTATACTCAGTCTCATGTCTATGAATATGCACAATATCATTTCAATATAAGGGGATGATGATGCATCTTAATCAATCAATATCAACATAATACATAAATACCTCAATTATCACAACTATACGAGTGAAATAAAGAAAACGCAATCACACAAGGATTTCAAGTCAATAATATCTCAGCTAATGCCCATATGCTTTGGCATTCTAACATTACAATCCACATTCTATAGTAGTAACTTTCTCCTTTTGTAACACTGGTACTCGTACCAATGCCCGTCACACCATTGATATGAGACCCCCATCTTTCTCCCTTACCCCTTGTCTATTCCATTTTTATAAAAATATTTAATTCGGAAAATCATCCTTCAACAAGTCTAAAAAGTCTTAACATACCTTAAATGCCGAACTCGTGTCACGAATCTTCACAATTCCCTTTCGCAAAGCTTCGAAACGTTCACAATCTACCAATTACGCGTTATTCGTAAGTAAGCGAGTTCGTAGACATTCAAATTATTATATGTCTATCATAGACCCTAAAACTCACTCATATTTCTAACCAAGCTCCAAATCAAGATATAATTTGTATGCCAAAATTTCATACTTGCTAAATTTCTTAACTTTAATCTCTCCAAATACCCTATAATTCAATGTTAAATAATATAATATACACCTAATAATTAATTACCCATCTCAATATATCAAAACTAGTATCTTAATTTTATGTTAAACATAAGCACGTCAATGTAATAACCTAAACTACAAACCAGTGTAATTTCTGCGAACATCACCCATTTGCAATATGCCTAACTTCAACAAAAACAAATGTCAAATGCCAATCATTGGCATGATTGCCCAATGATTGGATTGAAAATTTTGCCCCCCCCCCACCATTTTGATGCCTCACTAACCAAAAGCTTAAAAATATATCATCGAAATTTCCCCCATTCATATAATAATAATAATAATGTTAATAAATCAAAAAACATTAACTAATAAAATAATGACATTCAATGCAAAGTTTGAAATTTTGAGAATTAGTGTTATCGTCTTACCTTAACAAGGGTTTCTTTTCGTCGATGTATTTGAGCAGTTAGTTCTATGTCTATCTTTTTTCTCAAATTCAGATGTAATAATTTTAACCCCCTTATATTTATTTTAATGAATGGGCCAAATATAACAAAAATATTTAATGGGTTATGGACTTGACCCCCAACTAATAACTATATTAATTATTTAATTAAACAATTCACCAACTAATTACTCGTAGTTACCGAATAGTTTAGAAATACCCCCTATAAATTTTCAAAAGGAGACAAAATACGACCTAGAGGTTCATTACATCACCTAACACTTAAACAAACGTCCGTCCTCGAATGGAAAAAGAAAAGAGCTAACCTAAACGCTCAAAAAGATAATGATATTTACTCCTCATATCTGATTCTGTCTCCCATATAGCCTTCTCCACTGGACGATGCTTCCGCTGAACCTTTACTGAAGCAATCTCCTTAAACCTTAGCTTCCGAATTTGCCTATCCAAAATGGTTATCGGCTCTTCCTCAAAAGTCAAATTCCGATCAAGTAATACTTAATCCTATTGAATCACTTGAGCACCACCCTGATGATACTTCTTCAGTATTGAAATATGAAATACATGATGGACACCTGACAACCCAGGCGGCAAAGCCAACTGATATGCCACCTCAATAATACGCTCCACAATCTCGAAAGGACCAATATACCTTGAGCTCAACTTGCCCTTGTTTCCAAACCTCATCAGACCTTTCATGGGTGAAACCTTCAATAATACCCTCTCTCCAACCATAAATTCTAAATCACGAACCTTTCAATCTGCATAACTATTTTGCCTACTCTGAGCCATGAGAAGTCTATCTTGGATAAACTTGACCTTGTCCAAGGACTCCCTCAACAAATTTGTACCCCATGGTCTAACCTCAAATGCATCAAACCAACCAATTAGAGATCGACATTTCCTACCATACAGAGCCTCAAATGGTGCCATCTCAATGCTCGAAGGATAACTATTATTGTAAGCAAACTCCGCTAAAGGCAAGAACTTATCCCACTAACCACCAAAGTCAATCACACACGCCCGCAACATGTCCTCAAGAACCTGAATAGTCTGCTAAGACAGACCATCAGTCTGAGGGTGAAAGGTTGTACTCTTATCCACCCGAGTGCCCAACTCTTTTTGCATAAACCGCTAGAAATGAGATGTAAATTGGGTGCCACGATCTGAAATAATAGATATAGGAACCCCATGCAATCGAACTATCTCCTGAATATAAACTTTGGCTAACTTCTCTGAGTTATAGGTAGTCTGAACTAGTACAAAGTGTGCAGACTTAGTCAGTCGATCCACAATGACCCATATAGCATCGAACTTACACAAGGTGCGTGGCAATCCTAACACAAAGTCCATAGAAATACGCTCCCACTTCCACTCAGGTATGGACATCCTCTGAGTCATACCTCCAAGCTTTTAGTGTTCATACTTCACTTGCTGACAATTCAAACACCGAGATACAAAATCTACTATGTACCTCTTCATACGAAGCCACCAATAATAATGCTTCAAGTCACGGTACATCTTAGTAGCCCCTGGATGAATAGAGTACCTCGGGCTATGGGCCTCCTCCATGATCAATCTAGTCAAATCACCTGTACGAGGAACACAGATACGACCTTTAATCCTCAAAACTCCTTCACTATCAAGAATTGCAGCCTTGGCTTCTACTTTTAACATCTTGTCCTTAGTCTTACATAACTCGCCATCATCAAACTTTAGAGCTCGAATCTGCTCCAACAAGGATGACCTAGCCTCCTTATAAGCCAACACCTTACCAGATTCTGTAATATCAAGTCTCACAAAGCTACTGGCCAGGGATTGGACATCCCTGGCTAAAGGACGCTCGCCCACCTGTAACATGGCTAAACTACCCATACTTACCGCCTTCCGACTCAAGGCATCTGCTACAACATTTGCCTTGCTTCGATGATAAAGAATAGTCATATCATAGCCTTTGAGCAACTCCAACCATCTCCGCTGCCTCAAATTCAGATCCCTCTAATTGAATATATATTGGAGACTATGATGATCTGTGAACACCTCACAATGCACACCATAAAGATAATGCCTCCAAATCTTCAATGCAAACACAACAGCCGCCAACTCTAAATCATGAATAGGATAGTTCTTCTCATGAACCTTCAACTGTCTCGAATCATAAGCTATCACTTTTCCCTTCTGCATTAGTACACAACAAGACCAATCCGAGAAGCATCACAATATACAACAAAACCCTCTCCCTCCACGTGTAGGGCAAAAATCGGAGCAGTAGTTAATAAAGTGTTGAGCCTTTGGAAACTAACCTCACACTCGTCAAACAACTGAAAAGTCACCTCCTTCTGTATCAATCTAGTTAGTGGCGATACGATGGATGAGTAACCCTCAACAAAACATCGATAATAACCTGCAAGGACTAAGAAACTCTGAATCTCAGTAACTGAACCAGGTCTGACGCAATCTCTAACTGCCTCAATCTTCTTAGGATCCACCATGATACCCTCCTTGGACACTATACGTCCTAAGAATGCTACCGAACTAAGCCAAAACTCACACTTTGAAAACTTTGCATAAAGCTTTTTCACCTTTATAATCCCAAGCACAATCCTCAAATGATGCTCATGTTCCTTCTTACTGCATGAGTATATCAATATATCATCAATGAATACAATAACAAAGGAATCCAAATACAGTATGAACACTCCATTCATCAAGTCCATAAAAGTTGCAGGGGCATTAGTCAATCCAAAAGACATCACCAAAAACACATAATGGCCATAACGTTTTTGAAAAGTCGTCTTAGGGATATCCTCCGACCTAATCTTCAGCTGATGATAGCCAGATCTCAAATCAATCTTGGAGAAAACTGAAGCACCCTGCAACTGATCAAATAAGTCATCAATACGAGGTATCAAGTACTTATTTCTGATGGTTACCTTGTTCAACTATCGATAGTCAATGCACATACGCATAGATCCATATTTATTCTTCACAAATAACACCGGATCACCCCAAGGAGAAATACTTGGTCTACTAAAACCTTTTCTCAACAAATCCTGCAATTGCTCCTTCAACTCTTTCAATTCAGCTGGTACCATACAATAAGGAGGAATGGAAATAGGTTGAGTTTCTGGCTCCACATCAATACAAAAATTAATATCACGATCTGGTGGAAGACCTGGCAAATCGGTCAAGAATACCTCTGAAAATTCACTTACCACTGGAATAGACTCAAGCATAGGAGTATCATCACTAGTATCTCGAATGTGGCCAAGTAAGCCAAACATCTTCTCTGTACTAACTACGAGCCTTAAGAAATGATATCCCACACTTAGGAGGGTGACTAAGAGAATATCTCCATTCTACTATAGGAATTCCAGGCATAGCTAAAGTAATTGTCTTGGCATGGCAATTTAAAATTGTATGGTAAGAAGATAACCAATCCATACCAAGAATCACATCAAAATCTATCATATCTTAGACCTTTAAATATGCATGAGTGTCATACCCCATCAAGGTAACAATACATAATTGATACACCCGATCGACAACTACAAAATCCCCGACAAGAGTAGAAACATGTATCGGCAAATCAAGAGACTCACATAATATATCCAGACTAGGAGCAAAATATGTGGACACATAAGTATAAGTAGAGCCTGGATCAAATAAACAGTAGTTGGTCGATAACAAACCGGAATAATACCTGTGATAACAGCATCTAAAGCCTCAGACTCTGGCCTACCCGGAAAAGCATAACAGTTAGAACGACCTCCTTCAGATTGTGAATCTCCATGACCACCACCTCGACCAGAAGAAGAACAACCTCTACCTGAGTAAGAACCACCTTTACCACTCTATGCACCACCCTTAGCTGGAGATTGTGCAGCCCTGAAAGTCGAAGCCTGAGAACCCGGATGTAAGCCACCAAGCCTGGTCCTAGAACAGTCTCTCACATAATGTCCCATATAACCACACTCAAAAAAAACCCTACGAGATGCAGGCTGATGAGAGGATCCTGAATGACCAAAATGCCCTCCATGAACTACAAGTCTAGAAGATGAACCCTGTGAAGAATGTACTAATCTCGAAGAGCTATGCTAGTGGAACAAACCTCAGACGTTGGTATAGCAGCATGAATGGGTCTACTGGACTGAGGGTGATAACCTCTGCCCAAGTAACCACGACTCCTAGGCGGAGCACCACCATAATCACCTGAATAACGAGTACTCTTGCCCTCACGCTGCTCAAATCCCTCATGCCGAATCATCTCCAACTCCTTAGCAGCATCTACCACTTTTTTGAATGGAACATCACAAGCAGCAACCTGAGAAACTCCTAATCGAATCGGAATAATCAGCCTCTTGACAAACCTTCTCACTCTCTCAACCTCTGTGGGAAGTATCATCGAAGCATGCCTAGCCAAGGCATAAAATTTACCCTCATACTCTGTAACTGACATACCGCCTTGCTGCAAACCCTCAAACTCGGCCCTCTTACGCTCCCTCGCACTGCATGGAAAAAATTTGGATAGAAATACATGAGTAAACTGAGTTCAGGATAGTGGAGGGGATCCAGATGGCCTACTGATAATGTAATCCCTCCACCATTGCTTGGCAGAGCCAGTCATCTAAAACGCTGTGTAGTCAACTCCATGAGAATCCACTAGTCCAAGATTATGCAACCTCTCATGACAACTAACTATAAATTCATATGCATCCTCAGTAAAATCACCAATATAAGTAGGAGGATTCATTTGTCTGAACCTCCCAAACATTTTTTGCTCATTAATGGTCATAGAAGGACTGTTCGCCAGATGTGATGCAATATCTAGAAACTCCATACTATCCAAAGAAGGAGCTACACCAACAGCTGGCTGAGTCTTGGGAGTCTGAGAATCTGGAGCAACTATTGGATCTGGATTCTGACCTCCAATACGGGACTGTGAGCCATCAGAAGTGAAAGGTAGAACTCCTGCCATAGACATCCCCTCTAGGATTCCTAAAATACGAGCCAAGGTATCTTGAAGCACTAGGGTAGAAATAGTACTGGGTGGAGCCTGAACTGGCCCATCCCCATCGACACGATCTTGCACATCCCCATAAATAACTTCTGAATCAGGAGGTACGATCCTATCACGACCCTGGGTAACTATTGGTACTTGACCTTCCATGGGTGCTGCAATACGGCCCCTACCCCGACCTTGAGATCTTCTCTTGCCTCTACCTCGAATAGTGTTCCCAGAAGAAGGCGCAGAAATAGGATTTTAACCCCCGCTTGTCGATGTATGAGTCCTTGCCATCTGAGAGAATGAGATATCAATATTTGGATTTTGACAAGGTCAAGCGTGCACAATATGGAATAAAAGAACAGAATATTTCCTAAATGTCCTATAGCCTTTCGAAGATAGGCATGGACGTCTTCATACCAATCCGCCAGACTCTACTAGACATAACTCTTGTACTCGTGAGACCGATGAACCTATGGCTCTGATACAAAATTATCACGATCCAAAAATCACGAGTCGTGATGGCACCTGTATTACCAACCAATAGGTACGCCAACCAACATATTTTAACAAACTTAACTAACTAATGAGTGAAAAGACAACAATAAATAAAATCTCCAATACTGAGTTCCTTATAAGTACGAATGCAGAAAACTGGAAAAAAATACTACCCAAGAATTGGTGTCATAAGTACAAGAGCTTCTCGAATACGATGCAAGTCTGAAACTAAAATGACAAATCTAACATAAGGGATATCTTGTCTGAATATTGAATAACAGAATAAGTAAAAGATAGAGGGAAGTGTGGGTCATGGAACAGCCAAGCAGCTCACCATAACTCCAAGACACTCCAAACTCGGACACAAAAAGCTCCTTGAGATGTGCTCCTACTCGAAATCAAATCTGCACCACAAAGAGTGCAACAAGTGTAGTATGAGTACGAAACCATGTGTACCCAGTATGTCTCATTGACCGACAACGAAGAAGTAGTGACGGGGGTTTATATAAGAAAAATAAATTCTTAAATTATATAAGTATATATATATATTACACTTACTATTTAAGTTTCATCAATAAATGTAATCAAACATCAAGTACTTTCCAAACACCAAACAAAACACATAATCATCGAGAATGAATGATGTGTTGAAATATAATGCAATATGATACCATGTAATGATATGTATCAGAATACCTAGTACTCACTCAACCGTATATACATGATACTCTTCGGAAATACATCGAGAGCTCATAACCCATGGGGGACTCGCGAAGTCCATATACCGACACGGACGATCTCCACGTGTCTGTGCGAACAATCTCAATGCACTATCATAATATCAAACAATTTCCGCACAGACGGTCCCCACGTGCCCAAATTACAATCTTAACATCTCACCGTCCCCAGCACGGACGATCTCCACATGCACAACTTATACTCAGTCTCATGTCTATGCATGTGCACAATATTATTTCAATATGAGGGGATGATGATGCATATCAATCAATCAAAATCAAAATAATTCATAGCCACCTCAATTATCACAACTATACAGGTGAAATAAAGAAAACACAATCACACAAGGATTTCAAGTCAATAATATATCAGCTAATGCCCATATGCTTTGGCATTCTAAGATTACAATCCACATTCTATAGTAGTAACTTTCTCCTTTTGTAACACAAGTATTCGTACCAATGCCCGTCACACCATTGATACGAGACCTCCATCTTTCGCCCATGCCCTTTTTCTATTCAAATTTTTTAAAAAAATATTTAATTAGGAAAAGCATCCTTCAACAAGTTTAAAAAGTCTTAACATACCTTAAATGCCGAACTCGTGTCACGAATGTTCACAATTCCCTTTCGCAAAGCTTTGAAACGTTTACAATCTACCAATTACGCAATAATCGTAAGTAAGCGAGTGTGTAGACATTCAAATTATTATATGTCTATTATAGACCCTAAAACTCACTCATATTTCTAACCAAGCTCCAAATCTTGATATAATTTGTATGCCAAACTTTCATACTTGCTAAATTTAAAGCCAATAACTTAACTTTAATCGCTCCAAATACCCTATAATTCAATTTTAAATCATATAATATACACCTAATAATTAATTACATATCTCAATATATCAAAACTAGTATCTTAATTTTATATTTAACTTAAGCAGGTCAATGTAATAACCTAAAATACAAACTAGTGGAATTTCTGCGAACATCACCCATTTGCAATATGCCTAACTTCAACAAAAAAAAATGTCAAATGCCAATCATTGGCATAATTGCCCAATGATTGGATTGAAAATTTTCTACCCCCACAATTTTGATGCCTCACTAACCAAAAGCTTAAAAATATATCATCAAAATTTCCCCCATTCATATAATAATAATAATATTGTAAATAAATCAAATAACATTAACTAATATTATAATAACATTCAATGCAAAGTTTGAAATTTTGAGAATTAGTGTTATCGTCTTACCTGAACAAGGGTTTCTTCTCGTCGATGTATTTGAGCAGTTAGTTCTATGTCTATTTTTTTTTCTCAAATTCAGATGTAAAAATTTTAACCCCCTTATATTTATTTTAATGAATGGGCCAAATATAACAAAAATATTTAATGGGTTATGGACTTGATCCCCAACTATTAACTATATTAATTATATAATTAAACAATTCACCAACTAAATGCTCGTAGTTACCAAATAGTTTAGAAATACCCCCTTTAAATTTTCAAAAAGAGTCAAAATAGTCCTAGTTCTCAAAACGATCTAGCGGTTCATTACACTTTATGACTAAGGGATTGTTTGGTACGAAATATAAGGTATAGCTAATCTTGGGATTAATTTTAGGATGAGCTTATCCCATGTTTAGTTTGGATAAGATCACATGATAACTTATTACGAAATTAGTTATCAAGGGATTGTAGTGTTATTTTTATTCCACATTGAGGGTAGTGTAACAATCCCGTGATAACTCGTTCCTAGCCAAACGTACCCTAAGAGTTTGGCGATTACTATCATGCAAAACAAAATAAAGAGATTTTCCAGAAGTTGAGTAGAAAGATATTAGTTTCCTCTTTCTTAATACTTGTACGTTAAAGAAAGGATTTGATTCATAGCATGCCTCATATTTGGTGACACAAGTTATGTACATATCCTCGCAACTGGTCCCTATGTGACCTCTAAAATCACCTCACAAAATTAGTTTCTCAACACACGAGATAACTCTCACAACCTCCATTTTTTTTCTTAAATTAATAACTCTGTCTATTTCTCAAAAGTTAGTACTGAAACTGTACTGATAATTATTTACAGCATGTACTTCAAATCCGACTATCTTTTATTAAATTGTGTCTAGTTCATCAATTATGGAGATGGTATCATTCGAGTATAATTGATTACCCCAAAAACATAGTAGCATAAGACAATTTAGTTTGACTTGTTGCATACTATTCTCAATAATATCAAAATCTCTAGAGTTCCTTTCCTTCCATATTGCCCACCATATACTAGCTGGGACAATTCTCCATCTGTGTCTGTTCTTGGATTGCTTTATTGCTTCCTCCCAACTTCAGATTTCTTCTGTGATCTTGGCAGGCATAGTCCATGACACACCCTTAAGGCTCAGGAATAACATCCATAGTTTTGCATGTGATCTTGCAGTGTGCAAATAGATGGTTAACTGTCTCAACAGTTTCCCCACAATGGTATCCCTCTTTACTTTAAGTTGTCTTGAGTCAGTTGAGCCTCCTTGGTTAACAACCAGACAAAACATGCCACTTTGAGTGGAATTTTGACCTCTAAGTTCCTCTCCATGGCCATTGACTTTAACTCTAATTGGTGTGGATCAACCAGTTGTATGTACAACCCACATTAAAGCTGCCCTTTCGATTGCCTTTCCATCTCAAAATGTCTTGACCTCCTTCCATTCCATTAAATTGCACAATGGTATTGAAAAAATCTTGTACCCTTTGAATCTCCCAATCATTTAAGTGTCTTCTAAAGTTGAGTTTCCATCCTTGAAGAGTCCAGTGATCTACTATGGTCTTATGTTGGTAAGATACTAGAGAATATACAGAAGGATACAAGACCTCTAGCCTACCTTCCTCATGCCAAACATCTTTCCAAAATTCTATTTTCTCTCCATTCCTCAATTTGATCTTTGTGTTAGCCTTAAATTCAGACCACATAGATCTAATGGATCTCCATGCACTTACCCCATATGGTGTAGTCACTTATTTGGTTATCCAATTATATTCCTCTTCATATTTTTCTTTAATGACTTCCTTCATGTAGGTCTGCTCTTCATTATTGAACTTCCACAACCATTTCATCATAAGGTCTTTGCTTTGATTAATCAATTTCCGAGACCTCCGTGCTTCTTTCCCACTATCACAACATCCCATTCAACAAAGTTATAGCCTTTTCTCTCACTATTTCCTTACCAAAAGAATTTTCTTCTGATTTTACCCAACCTAGTGATTAAACTTTTGGAAGTTGGGAATGCTGACATCATATATGTTTGTAGTGAATCAAGAACAGAATTAATCAAGGCCAACCTTCCACCCCCGGGGAGATTGTGATTTCCATCTTGCTAACTTCATAGCACATTTTTCAACCACATTGTTCCAGATTTCAATGACAATCTGTTGAGGAAATATCAGATTTAGACAAACAATCTAGGATTTCTAGATCATGGGTACTCTTACTCCTCCCAGAACAAAGAAGTTTTTTTGAACTCCTCGTCAAAACCCGTTTGCTGCACATATCCCTCCCAAAAATAGCTTAATGAACATTAACCTATCGTTCACCCTCCTAATTTCTACCGCTTGCTCCTTGAGTTCCTTGTATTTCTATTTCTAGATCTTCTTTAGTACCATAACTTAATTCCTTCTTTGGTTCCTACCCATTTGGTATCTTGTACAGAACATTTCTTGATCTCCCTCTTCAAAAGAATCTTCACTAACAATATTGATTTCCTTGATAACGTCCCTATGTTTCAAGACACAACTCTCAACCTAGGATCTCCCTTGGTACCCTCACCACGCTTGCCCCCGCCCCTCCTTCCAATCAACTACATGAACATAAAATACATCAAATCCTGAAGCCACTAACACCCGTTATAGAGTAATCAAGTGTGCAATAAACAACAAAAAATGGGCAACCCATAACGATAAATAACATGAATCATAATATTGATAGTCACGCTATACAATGACGAAAATGAATAAAAGTAATAAACCGTAGAAAAGATATTGTTCAAAGTAAGAACCAAAAAATATAGTAGTATTAATAAGGTCGCAACAACAAAATCTCGAACGTGATATTAGATTAAGGAAATCAGTAAACAAGCAAGCCACAATAAGGGGCTGCGCAGTCGTTGACTGAAAGATCAGATTTAGACAAATGAATCTAGGATTTCTTGAACATGGGTGCACCACTAAAAAAGAAGGAAAAATATATTGAGCTAGATCTTCTAAGTAAATAACCAAACATTTAATCAAGTGCACCATTTAGGCTTTTTGTAGCATGGTTGCCAACATATAATATTATTGAGAGAAGGCTTGGAACACTTTTCGGTTATCATGTGGTTGCACTAGAGATTGAGCCTTAGCATGTTCCTTTATTCCTTATTGATGGATTAATTGACAAAATATATTCAATGAAAAATTTTGTGGTTTTTTCCATTCGCAGATCTGATAGTATAGAATAACCAAGATAGAGGGTGGAGCTAACGAATAATTGGAAGTTTTGAGACAGATCTTAGAGAATGAACTTTTTAGGTGAAGCAAAACTAAAACAAAGTGTTTCACGTGTAACTTAAATGACGTAACAGCTGAAGATGAGGTGGAAGTGAGGAATGACTCACAAATCATAGTCAAGACAAAGAGAGGAATTTTCAAGTATCTTGGGTCTAGAATTAGAGGCTTATGATGTCACACATCATATTGGAGTATGGTGGGTAAATTGAGGCATGCATCCCGGGGTACTTTGCGATAAATATGTGCTGCCATGGCTTAAATGTATTCCATAAAAGTGGTGGTTAGACCTAGTATTATCAAAGGCACACTTAAGCCCTGAAGTGAGGCTTGACATGTGTTGAGCGCTTCATCTCGCTTTATGTGCGCTTCAGCGTTGTCATGAAGGTTATAAGGCAAACATTTTCTTGCCAATGAGCCTCTTATGAAGAAGTTACACTAAATAATTGATATTTCACTTTATCATAAGATTTTTTCAATTTGTTTTGTCATATATTTTTCATTCATATTTATAATTATTAGTCTTGGTTAAACATATATATTTGTATTCTTTTCTTCCTTCACGTCTTTTTTCTTTGAAGATCACACTTTATTTGTGTTTTGCGCTTAAGGTCCCCGCGGACCTTAGAGATTTTTTGCGTTTTTGGCTTTTGATAACACTGGTTAGACCTACATGGTTGTATGGGTAAGGGGTTGTTCATGTTTATGGATAGGGAGTCGTGAAGAGTGGTGTATTCGGGGGTACATCATCTAGAAAGTAAGGACGATCGTTGTCAAAATATTAAATAATTGGGAACTAAATACGCATGGATTGTAGGGATTGGGGACCAAATCCACAATTCATTCTAAATGACCTCAATTCTTGTTAGACTAATGGCAGATGTACTGAAAATTTATTAGCATTTGGCTCGAAAGATAAGAAAAGTAATGTACTCTATGTTTCATTTTTTAACAAATAATTTATTAGCATTTGGCTCGAAAGATGAGAAAAGTAATGTACTCTATGTTTCATTTTTTAACAGATGTACCATCTTATGGAAAATTGGGTATTTAGTGTTTACGCACTTTAGTCTTAAAAACTTATTTGTTGAACATCAAGTAAATAAAGCTTAAGCATAACTGAATCAAGTACCCTATAAAGAATGAGATTATTGATAAACATAAAAGATGGGATATAGCGGTGAATAGAACTTACACTTGATGGGAGAATGGAGACATGAACCTTGTCTACCCATAAGATCTAATTATGAATGATTATGTTCAAGTCAGGTTGAATTTGCTGTTCCTAACCTTTAAGAGTTCGATTTTCTCTCAGAATAATAAATGTCTGAGTGATGTGATGGGTCACAGTATATATTAAGAGATATGAATCTAGTAAACTATAGCTTGTCCTATTATAGAAACTAGTTCTTGAACACGTGCAACACACGTGTATTTCATACCATTTTAAACTATACGAACATACGATCAACTATGAACTTGTGTGTTTCAAACGTAGTCCATATCAACATTTCAAAGTTCAATATGCAAAGACATTCACATATCAACTTATATCTGAGTTTGAGTTTTATTATAACAAAATCTTCATAAATAGATATTATACTAAAAAATGTGAATATGTTACTAGCTTAGAAATAATACAAAAAGTGTTGGTCAATATTTGTAGTTAAATCAATTATATTGGAATAGATTTACATGAAGTAGACTCTTTTTGTAAGAGAAATCTAATCAAAGAAGGCAAATAAAATAATTGGACAAACCCACCCTATGATACACTTTATAGAGTAATTAATGAATGTGAAAAGAATGATCAGAATAATCATTGAGAAGATTAAACTATGTACAATCAATAATAACAAAAAAAAATTATACATATGAATAAAGATGGTAAAAAGAAGTTACTATTGGAAAATGAAAGAATGGAAATTTAATGAGTGAAATAAATTTTAGAGTTTCTACACAAGAATTGTAGGAATAGTAAGTAAAAAATTTTATTGGAAAGTTAAATTTATAGAACAAAATTACGGAAACATGAAAAAATACATGTAAAAATGAAAGGTAAAATACTATTGAAATAAATATAAAAAAGATAGAGATGTGATTTAACTTTAAAAGTTACATGAATCTACTTTAAATTCTTGTCTTTAAGGAATAATTACTCATTTGAATTTTTTTAAAATTTGTGTTAGAAATTTAAAAGGTCAAGATTTTGAAATTAGAATGAATATTAAATATAAATATGCGAAAATTATATAAGTTTTAATTTTGTAGAGGAGCAAAATGGTAATTCAACTTTTTACCAATATACTAGTATACGTACTCGCGTTGCGCGGATAAAATACAGTAATAAAAAATAATAAGGTATATTTTATATGAAAAATAAATAATAACATAAATAAATTAAGCAATCAATTAAATGTAAAATAATATTTTATACTTTGAATCAAACTAAAAAGTTGTTATGTGATCCTAACAGCACTGATATTATAATTTTCATAGCAAAAAAATCATCCAATTATATCAAAATCTAACATCTGTATTAATATAGTAAAATATTATGTGTGTGAAATAATTCATTCGTCTCGTATTAATGGATTAATATTAATTTAGACTAATAATTTGTCATATTTGTTTTCATCAAAATAATATCCAAATAATGACTATTTAGGGTTATATTAGTAAAATTTTAAACCATATTGAATTATAGAATTAAAGAAATTTTATTTTAGTTCGAAGTTGATCAATTTAAATTATAAAAAATTAAATTTAACAATTAAATGTTGAAGAAGGATGTATAAAATGGAAGAAGTAAAATAAATGAATACAACTTTTTAAGTACATTGATTATTGTGCCTTAATTGTAAGATTTCAATGTATGCACACATTTTAATAATATAATCTTTCTTTTATTTATATTTATTAAAGCAAAAGGTATATTTTATTTAAAATAAATATATCCACATAAATTTAGAAAACAACAATTTTATGAAAAATAATAGATAATATTTTGAATTTATTTTAATTACACCATCTACTTGTTTTGTGGTTCAAACATCTAAGTTTTTACAATTTCATAATAAACGTAAGTTATTTACATTTAAAAATTAAATATAATAAAATATTGTATACGTTAGTTATTTTATTTGTCACATATTAGTTGATCAATATTAATTTTATACAATGATTAAAAAACAAATAAGATTATTTTTCTAAATGCCTTAAAATACTTCATGTGGATTTTTATTTTATAAATCAATATGAATACTTTCAGAAATAAAATTAAGTGCAACAATAGTAAAAAAAGAATAATTAAAATTTTATTGATTTAATAATGTGATTAGCTAATATAAATTACTTATATTTAGATATTTGTATATTAATATGTAATAATTATATTGTCATAAAATAATAAACACATGTCATCAACTTACACAAATAATGACAACAGTCGACATTTTAAATAATAGATTTAAATATTTTTTTTAAATCCTCTTTATAAAGGAGAAGAATACTAATGCACAATGAAGTTTTTTAAATCATAATTTATATTTAAATAGCAAAATTAATTTAAAATCTGAAATTACAAAAAAATTAAATTTGTAATACTTCAATTTAAAATAAAAATGGAACGAAAAAAATAATGATAGCGTTTTATTTTTCTGTTAAAAAAATTCAACTTTGTAAAAGTTATATATAACTATCCCAATAATGCTTCTAAAATTTAGGAACTACACATTTATTCTAACTATATTTTCACAAACTATCTTACGTATAATTCCATGTATAGATAATGATGCTAGAATTTAGGATTGTATAGAGAGAGTAACAAGAAGTATGGCTACTTTCATTTCTATTAATGATAAAAAAACAGATAAAAATATTTGAAACATTTCATATTTGATCAAGACGAAATAATCATAATTTTTTTTTTAGTATTCTTAAAAATATTTCACCGTAATCAATTAGAAACTAAAAGTATAGGTGATACAACTATAGATAGAATATTTTAATTTCATCAATAAATTGTTTACAATAATATTAATTTAATATGCTCAAATAAATAAGTTAAGATTAGTATCATTATATTATAAATTAAATATATCATTAAGTGCAGAATACATATTATTGTTAATTTCTAATTATTAAGTTATAACATTTCAAATTATTCGTACAACACGCAAATACGTATACTAGTTATAATAATAACTGTAAATTATTGACACGTTTCATCTTGTATAACAATATTAATGAATGAACAATTGTTATCTCCTTGCTTTGACAATTGAATTGGTTTATATGAGACAAATTGTCCGACACCATCTTAAAAAAGAATCAAATTTTAGTTATAATATTTAAGTTTGAAATTTTTAAATGAAATGAATTCTAATTTATAATAATAATAATAATAATAATAATAATAATAATAATAATAATAATAATATTTACCAATTAAGTGATTTTCGTCAATGTTATGCTGAATTTCCACTTTATCAAATTTGCATAGCTTAAAAATATTCATATGAAAAGATGTATCTTCAATTGTATTGACAACAGTTTTCTGATTGAATGTAAGCTTATGTTTATGAAAATTTGATTTAAATTTCAAGTGATAAAACGCTATGATAAAATATTTCATTCGATATAAACCATGTTCATAAATATTGTTTCTCAAATATTTTATTGTGTACTTATCATTAGATCCATGCATGCAATCACCATGTGTGCAAACAAAATTAGTTTAATCAATAAGCATTAAAATATATATAGTAATGTGTATAGTATAATAAGAAAAATTAGAGATTATCAATAAACATAAACTTGAATTATAGCTTACTTTTTCATCTTGCAAAATCAATTCCATCATATGGAATGTCAGATTTGTATTTATCATGTACTGTTCAGAAACGAATAATGCGAACTTTCAAATTCCAATTTATAGAATTATTGGTAATTTCAAATATTGTATTATATTGTAAATATATATTTTGAAATTTGTTAATTAACATATACATGTAAATTTTGAAACAAATTGACTCTTTATATATCTGTTATTACAGGAGTTTGAGATAAAATTTTAGAGAAGTTAGTGGGAAGTTGAAGGACTGTTCTTATTTTATGATAATTATTATTATTTTTAATTACATAACTAGTGGTTATTTAATTTGCTGTAATATATTGTTGCTGTGAGGATTTTCTAAAGATATATACGTCATTATATATATAAATGTTAAATTAGTGAATAATTGGAAATGTGAAACATCTATTTTTTTCATTTACTTTTATATTTAAATGTTAAAATAATGATTACTTGGGATTGTAAAATATATAATTTTATATAAGTTTTTGCTTTAAAAAATAAATAACTTGACTCGTTAAACTTTTTAAAGTAAATAAATACACGTTTCAATATATTTTAATTGATTTTTATTTTAAATGTAAATAGTGATAAATATTCAGATTCGTCACATGTTTTTTATATTTTTTAAATTTAAATGTTAAATTAGTTTTTTCTGGAGAACGTTCTATCAAATATATTTATATCTTTTTTTTAAAAAAAAAAAATTTAATATAGTTATTATAAAAGTTAAGTTAGTCATAATTATACACAATTGACAATTTTCTTTTAAAAAAATATTAATAGAGTTATTATAAAAGTTAAGTTAGTGATAATTATACAAAATTGACAAAAAAAAAATTATTAACTGTCACGTGCACAAAATTAATTAAGTTGATTTAATTTTAAATGTTAAATTAATAATCAAATTATATATAGGAGACACATGTATGTTTATATATTTTTGAAATTCTAAAACGCTTTCTTTTCAATTTGTTAGATAAATTAAAAAAAATATGTGAAAAATGTGTGCTGACACGTAAACGCTATTAATATATTTTATTAATTTGTTAGATAAATTAAAAAAGAATGTGAAAAATAAAAAAAAATTATGGGTTGATACGTAGGCGTTATTACTTCCCCTATATATATATATATATATATATACCCCTCAACATGTTTGATGTGAATTATTTTTAACATTCCGAGCAACAACCAAGTTGAACGCTGGGCATTGTTACACACACACATTTTTAGTAGTCCACGCCTCCTAAGGTTTTAAAAAGTATCTTACTCGTTCCCAAAATACAACCCGACACACTTATCCATTCCCAAATACAACCCGACACCCACTTATAAACGAATATCCCTAAATCCCTGAGCCCCCGATTCTCTTTCGTTTCTCTTCTCTCAAACCTAGAAAATTGAATCTAAAGATTTCTCTTCCATTAGCGTGAATGAGTTGTTGATTTTAGGGTTTTCGTGAAAGAAACAAAGAATCGTGTGAAGAAACAAAGTTTTAAGGTTAGTAATATTTGTTTAGATGATAGTAGCATTTAACCGGTTTCAGTGTTTTCAGGAAGCTTAGTTTTTTATCTCTTTAGTTTGACGATTGATATGTACATAATCTTAAGGTTTCACCGTGGTGGAAAACTTCAACAAAAACCTCGTTTAAGTATGAAAGATGTACGGTCACTGATTGTTTTGACATAGATGTTGATAAATTGTCCTACTTTGAATTTGTGTATATAGTTAAAGAAATTAGGTATAATTGTGTTGCTAGTGTAGTTTATATTAAACCACCTAAATGTCGTTATGTTGTTGAAGTTAAATGTGATAGGGATATTATGGGTATTGTATCTAAATTAAAAAATGGAGATATAGTTGAACTATATGTGACTCATTTAGTTGAAGAAGTTGTTGTGGCCCTACCAACAATTTAATATCTAAATGATGTGGGTGGGGTGGGTGGGGAATCTAATGGTACTTTTGATAAGGAATCTAGTCAGAATTTTGAGGATATTGAAGGTTTAGGATTTGAAGAACGTGCACAACCTGCACAATCTATTGTGGGTTAAGAGTTGAGTGTAGTGCTTGGTAGGACTTCTACTAGTGTTGGAGAGGAACTGGGTAGAACTTCAGCTAGTGTTGGAGAAGACTTGGGTGATATTTATTTTGCTACTGCTGCATTTGATATTCCAAAAGTTGGGTCTAATTGAGAAAGTGAAACAGAAGAAAGTGATGATTGAGACATTGCAGATTTGTCTGATGAAGGGGAAGATGAGTATGGTAGTGATGTTCATGAGTAAATTACAAATCTTAGGAAAGATAAAAGTGCTGCTAAAATAAAAAAGAGAAAAGAAAAGGGTCATAGAAGATCTAAACAAGTTGATTTAGGAAAAAACGGATTTGATTTAGGATATGATGAATATCTATCCAAAAAATAAACTACTTTACAGGGTAAGATAGCTGGAGATGAGCCCTACATTGATTCAGATGAAGCTGTTAGTTTTGAAATAGATATTGATGATGATATTAATGAGGAAGATGAGGTTGAACTGCCTATAAAAAGACAAAGAAAAGCAAGAAGAGCAAAAAAAAAAAAAAAAGAAAATTGTATTTGATCCTTCCTGTCAGTTAATACTTTGGTAGACTGGTCTTGCTTTTGAAAGTGTTAAGCAGTTTAGATAACCAATTAATAGATATGCAATTAGAGCATGTTGAATTAGATAAATATGTTAATGAAGCAACTAGGGTGAGGGTAAAGTGTACAACTTGTCGTCATGGTTGTTGTTTGGAAGTATTGATTCTAGAACATGAGATTTTATGGTGAAGAATTACAATCAAGTACATAAATGCAATGGCACAACTAGAAATAAATTGGTGAATTCAAAGTACTTAGCAGAAAAGTACAAGGACATAATTATTTCTGAGCCTGGCATTAGAGTTTTTCAGTTTCAAATTTTATTGAAGAAAGAGTTGAAAGTGTATGTCGGAAGGATTGTAGTAAGGAAAGCAGGAAATGTTGTGTTGCAACAAATTATGAGTGATCATGTGGAGGATTTTAAAAGAATTTTAGATTATAGAGATGAGCTCTTAAGGACTAATCCAGGCAACACATGTGTGGTGAGACTTAGTGAAGAAACTTTGAAGGTGGAAGAAAAATGTTTCAGTCATTTTACATATGTTTTGATGCTTTAAAGAAAGCATTCAAGGCGGAGCTAGGAGATTTATAGGATTTGATAGTTGCTTCTTGAAAGATGTTTCTAGAGGTCAATTACTTGTGGTTGTTTGTAAGGATGAGAACAACCAAATGCTACCACTAACATGGACAGTTGGTGAGGTGGAAAACACATTCACTTGGAAATGGTTTACCAAGATTGTAAGATATGATCTTGAGCTAGGAGATGGGGCATAATTGGCAACCATTACTGATATGCAGAAGGTATTTTTATTTGTCTTCACATTTATTCATTTATTTTCTTTTCCATTTATTCATCTATTTTCTTTTCCATTTATTCATTAAGTTAGATCTCATGATATTCCAAAAGTTGTTTAAGGGTCTTGATAGCTATTCAAGAACTTTTGCCAAATACAAAACAAAGAATGTGTGCAGGACATTTTCTAGCCAACTGGTCTATCAATTGGAAAGGCTTTAAAAGAAGAAACCGTTTTTGGAGATGTGCCAAATCTACATATGAACAAGAATTGAAAAGAAATTTGGATCATATGGAGATGTTAGGTACTTGAATAATTGATAACTTATTGTACTACAACATAGAAAGGTGGTCTAACTTATACTTTATGTTTTTTAGCTGTTGTGATAGTGTTGACAACAACATGGATGAAAGGTTCATGGATTTTGGGGTCAAGACACAAAACTATCATCACAATGCTTGAAGAAATAAAGGTCAAAGTGATGAGAAGAATAGGACAATTGAGGGATTTAAGTGATACTTGGATAACAAACATATCTCCAATGGCCTTAAAGGTATTAACAGAGAACACAACAAAGTCGATGCATGTAACCTTGAATGGAATGGTGAATATGGTTTTGAGGTTAAAGACAACTTGAGTAACACATTTACTGTGAATGTAGGCAAACAAACATGTACTTGTAGATCTTGGATGCTAATAGGAATACCTTGTTGTCATGGTATAGTTGCACTTCATTTTAGAAAATTAGAGCTCATTAACTATGTTGCGCATTTGTATAACAATGAGAGTTATATCAAGACCTATAGTAACTACATTTGACCAGTTACTAACATGGAAATGTGGCCACAATCTACCAACCTTTCTGTATTACCACCTGTTGTCAAAACACTACCAGAAAGTCATAAAAAGTGTAGGAGAAAGGAGCAGAATGAAAGTAAAACAAGAAAATTGTCCAAGAGAGGTGTTGAGAAGACCTGCAGTCTTTGTCAAAGGGTCATACTAAGAGGGGTTGTCATTTGAATAATCAAGCTAATGCAGGTAGAGAAAGAGAAAACGGGAGAGGAACAAATACTAGTTCAATAAGGTCAAGTGTTGGCTCTTCTACAGCACCAACTGAATCCCAATCAAGCACAAAGAGAGGAAGAGGTCGACTAAGAGGTTCTACAAAATAGGTACTGTTTATAGTAATTCATGTATTTGTTATTTTACATCTTAATCCGTCCAATATTTTTGTTAATCAACTTATGTTATAGGCTAGTGCTATTTGAAGGGGAAGAGGAACTGAAACTGGTTTAGCTGGAACTGGAAGGGATGAACTACAACTGCATTTGTTAATGAAACAGGGATCGATGTTGCTGTCAATGGTTTTGGTCCTACTAGAAGGGTTAGAGGAACTAGAACTGGTGTAGCTGGAAGGGGAAGAGAAACTGCAAATATTGTAGCTCGAAGGGGAAGAGGAATAGGAACCGGTATTGCTAGTACTTCTACTGATGTGCCTAGTGCTACTGGACGAGTGAAGAGGCCAATTATGGTTGGAATGTGGATACTACATACACATAGTGGTTTTACAATCCACAATGTAAGTTGTCTTAAATATTTACACCTTTTTCAATTGTAACTTATGAAAATTTTAAGACAATGTTTATGTTGTGAATGTAGCCCGGAATGCCTATGAACTCTTCAATAGTGACTGGAAATCTTGGGCATCATAAACCAAGATCAGGATTAAAATGGAAAGGAAAGTATGTTGTAACTCAACAAGATCTTCAAGAGATGAGAGAAAACAAAAGAAGTAGAACAAGGTCTAATGCAGATGATGTTTGATATGGAGACTGCTTTAGTTTGATGTTTGAGCTGTTTTTGAAATAACTATGCCGTTGTGACTGCTCTAGATTGATATTTATCTTTTTTTAGAACAATTATGCACCTATGAATGCATTAGTTTGATCTATGTTTGTTTTTAAAACAATTATGTTGCAGATGTGACTGTGTTAGTTTGATCTATGTTTGAAACAATTATGTAGCTCTGATTGCAATAGTTTGATCCATGTTTGAAACAATTATGCAGCTGCGGTTGTTACATGAGTTTGTTCTTTTAGTTTTTCTTAAGAATTGTGCAACCATTTTTGCATTACTTTTACGTGTACAATTATGCAGTTGTGACTGCAATAATGTGAATGCAGTTGTAAATAAAACACAAACAAAATAAATAATTGAACAGATTGCATTAATAGAGTAAGAAGAACACACAGTTCATTACAAAAGAGGCTTGCACCTAATTGATTACAACATAAACAGTGCTACACTACTCCAACATTGATCTCACTACATCAAGAGCTTAAGGTAAGTTGATTGCACCTTTCTTCTTATACATCACCCAGAAACAATAGCTTATAGCTATTACCATAACACAATAACAAGCTACAACAAAAAAGAACACATTCTACCATGTTCTTCTCCATTTATTTTGCATCACTTTAATCTTCTCAACCTCTTCTTGCAACATTTTTAATTTCATACCTACACAATCATCATCTTGTTTGAAATCTCCCTGTTGTCATCTTCTTCTGTATCCTCAACCAATTCAAATGCAGTGGCTGAGGTTTGAGATTATTCTACTATATTCTCAAGCTCACTCAAAATCTGTATTAGTTTAGGAATCACAAATTGTGACTTCGAATCAGTATTCTCTTTATCCTTCCAACACCAAAAGTTGCAAGATCTAGGACCCTTCAATAATGAAAAAGGATGAAGGAATTAGTAATCAAATTCTTAATCGGCTAAAAGAAAATAAACAAAAATGATGTTTACCCCATAAGAAGGACATGACCAATATTTTCTTCGGGGGTTATTGGAAGTCAAAGATGTTTTTAAACGCACTACAAGTCCATGATTACAATAATTTTTCTTCTTCGTAGTATAATCATCTTCTTCCATACAAAAATTTGTCAAATTAATTGATCACACTGTGTGCTATAATTTTGTGCAGAAAGTAATGAGAATCTGAAAAAAAAAACAGATAATAAGAAAAAGGGAGAAAATAAAAACCAAAATAATAGATAGAGAAGTATATGTTTGAAGCTTACATTTTGAAGAATAATTATTCCTTCAAAGATTAAACTTTTAGGTTTGAAGAACTAATATTGAGGTTTGAATAACTAAGATCTGAGAAAAATAAAGAAAAAAAGCATGAATTAGGTCACCATGGATGGATGGTTGGGTTGGTGAGGAGAAAAGGAAATTACGATTCTACAAAAGAGAAGATTTATATTCAAATATGTAATGTGTCGGATATTACCGTTGGAGGGTCAATTTTTATTTTTAAAAAATGCTAAAAGATTAATTATGCGTCCTTCAAGGCTGTATCAACACGCAGGAGGCTGGAGCTCGGAAGGTTTAAAATAATTTACATCAGACGTGTTAAAAGGGGTATAGAAATACCCGTGTAGTTTAAGTACTAAAGCGAGTTTCGTGCCAAGTTTGGATTTGATATATTTTCTCATTTATTTAAAATAATGCTTTTTTACATCCATCTCCCCCTGTACTAGTACAATAATCATATTGGCCAATTTGCCTTAATATATGAGGGTCTCTTTACTACTCTGCACGTGTGAGTTGAAGTCCATAGAGGTGGCTCTCTGACTGATAATTGTATAAATTTCTTATTTGGTAAGTATGCCTCAACTTGTAAATTAAATTAATAAGATACAGGTATTAACATAGAGCTGGATATTTCCTTGGAAATATTCTTTAAGACTTTGGCTCCTTGATTTTTGATATTCTGGAGCACCTGAAAATCACTGTACTGTGCGGATTGCAAAAGTTCAAGCATATGAAGGCAATGTTGCCCTAGTAAAAAAGGATTTTATAAAGAACAAACCACGTTTGTTTGTTTGATTATCTGGATAAAATTATTTTTTAGATGAACAAAATTTTTTAAAAGAAATAAAAAAAAACTTTTTTTTCAGTTTTTTTTCACAAACCAAAATTGAACAAACTTCTACATTAATCCCCAAATTCTAAATATTATCAATTTGGCCCTCTTCTCGAAATGAATTTACTGTTTCATAACCTTCTTTTATAGAAAGAATGGAATGAAAATCAATTTCCAAAAATTTCCCAGTAGTCTGTTTGAGCACACCTTAGTGAGTTACCAAATCATGAATGTTTCCTTTTTTAAGTGAGAGTTTCCTGCTACTAAGATCCTGCAACGACATACTTATTTTTTCCATCTTACCATGCTTGCATATTTATGTGTCACCGTTGATAGAATTCCATATATTTATGCCTTTATGACATTAGACGTTTTAAGGAAGATGAGGAGCCCAACATCTATTCAAATAAATTTTACCCCTTCTTTTTCTAATCGAAACTTTATTCAAGATTCTGCAGTGAAATTATTTCTCTTCCATGAACTTTATCCAAGATTCAATATCCAAGATTGGAGAATTTTGTTTTTAGATAATTTAGGAAAACCCAAGAACTCGCCCATATAAATATGGAAAAATTATTTGGATTGATACATTTTAATTGATATTATTGATTTTCAGATTTACTTTTTATTTATTATCATTTATAAAAATACCATGTTAAATCTGCAGTATGTATTAAAAGTGAAATATGTATGCAATAATTATGTATTATAACTGATTTTAAAAATATATTATGCTGGTTTTGGTAAAAAATTGACACATTATATTACAAGTGTATTAAAATGTGTGATAAATGTATTAATCATCAATAAAAATTGTATTATATGTGAATAATAAATTGTTCTTTGTAATATGTATTTAAATTGTATTATAAATGTATTAAAGTGATCAAAATGAAAAAAAATGTTATTGCTATAAATAATAAATATTTTGTTAAAATAGTATATTTGTTTAGAAAAAACAAGGGTTCTGAAAGGACTAATCTTTTTTATTGGATTCTTATTTTGGCAAAACATGCCTAGATATTAGTTGTGATTTTTTACTCACACTTGATAGCAGTTGAAAGGTGAGGGTTTGTAACGACCCCTTTGGTCGTTTTGATTACTAGAGATTTTATTTGAAAAAATATTTTTCTATAGATTCTAAATGACTGTTTTGGACTATTCATAACTATAATTATGAAATTAGTGGGAGTAGTTTTAATAATTAATTTAGTTGGTGGTTATAGAAGATAACATTAAAATTAATAGTGGAATACTTTTATCACTTCTTATAATAATTCATATAATAATTAGGGTAAACATAATCTGAAGAAAAGAAAACAAATTAGGGCATGGTTACAGAAAGACATAAAAGAGGCTTCCCCACCGATATGGTGGAGAACTAGCAGCAACAGGAAGAATGCACGTGTGCGACTGTGTTGTTGCTGCAATCATTGGTAAAGATTACCATAATGATTAAAGAAGAAAATTGTTAATAATGTGGGTATTGGAATATATATATATATATATATATATATATATATATATATATATATATATATATTCCCGTAGGTCGTAGGACCTTAGGTGATATAAAATTTTCTAGAATGTATTCGTGAGTTCATGTATTATAATTTTGGTATCACAAAACAAATCAAGTTTTGATATATTGAGATAGATAATTAAATGTTAGGTGTATTATAATATGAATACCATTAGAGTAAGTTAGTTGGAGGAATATAGACTTAACATTAGACCTGAAATTAAAGCTATGAGACTTGATGAATTAATGGGTATAAAAGTTTAGGAATTTGACTATAGATTTGGGTGAGTTTTTGGGTCTAGGATAAACATATAGTACTATGGGTGTCAATGAACTAGTGAACCTACGAATATTATATTTGATAGATTGAAAATATTCGGAAATACTGAAGACAGGAATAACACCGAGGAATTAGCTTGCTTGACTTCAGCTCTTCGGTGGAGGTGTGTTATGATTTATGCTATTTGATAATAAACTCTCAATAGTGATTGATATGTATTGAATGATATTGTGAAGTTTACTATGTACTTGATTGTGTGGTTGTGTGACTTGGTTGTGAATTATGTGATTGCTCTGAAATCCTGAGATCATAGAATTTATATTCTTGAATCCTTTTTATCGAAGTGAATCCTTGAATAAAGAAGTCTTGATGAAATATTATCAATGAATTTAAAGTGGTGATAATAAATGATAAATTAATGAGATTATTGGATCGGAGTGTCACATTCCGACATGGTATAATTGGATCGGTGTGTCACGTTCTGACACGGTATAATTGGATCGGAGTGTCACATTCCGACACAATATAATTGGATCGGAGTGTCACATTTCGACACGATATAATTGGATCGGAGTGTCACGTTCCGACACAGTAACTTTAAAGAAAAAGGATATTGAATTAATTTAATGTACTCAATCTCAAAGAGATCATGTCTCAACGAACGTGTTGTGGAGGCATGAGTCCTCGTGTGTGCTTGATATTGTGGTTGATTACTTACTTGCTTCAGTTGTCACTTGTTCATGTTGTTTGTTGCTTCTCAAGCACTATAGTTGATTTTATACTATTATACTTTGTATATTAGTTACTAATTTGGGTTGGCCAATGATACCTACTCAGTACATGTTGCCCCGTACTGAGTCCTACTTGTATTTTTCTTTGTTTTTATTTTATTAAATGCAATGAGTGTACCGATGACTTCAGATTTTCCGCATCTCTAGTTAGCCTCACGCATATCAGGTCCCAGGGTGAGCTATTCATTCAAACTCTTGTTAGATTCTGTCGGTCATGGCATGTTTTTCTATACTTTCAGACACATACCATTCTATTCTTTTAATTTAGTGTATTTGATATTCTTAGACTTATTAGAGATTAAATGTCCTTGATGTGGTGACTTTCAGGTTTTGGGAAATGATATTGAGTAACATTTTAGTTTGCACGTTATGTTTGTATTTTGTAAGCTAGGTAAAATTGGTTGGTTCGCTCACTTGGAAGGTTAAGTGTGGGTGCCACTCATGACTTGTTTTGGGTCGTGACAAACTTGGTATCAGATTATTAGGCTCAGTGATCTTATACCACAAGGACAAGTCTAGTAGAGTCTTGCAGAACGGTACGGGGACACCTTTACTTTTCTTCGAGAGGCTATAGGACTTTAGGAAATTTCATTCCTTTTTTCTTTCGTGCAACTACTTGAATCCAATTGGTATCTAGGTGATACAAATTGGTATCTGAATTTCTTCACTCTATTTCACATATGGTTTAACTAGAGTATTAGAAGTTGAAATAGCAACAACAGAAAGAAAAAGAAACGTGTCCTTAGAAATAGGTATATTTTCTCAATTGACTACAGGGCCTATAATGACTAGTGATCAACATGATTTATTATATTAAGTTCATACATTTGAATTCTTTACTAGTATTTATTATGAAGATGTTTTTGCTTTCATTTTAGATTGTTTTGAGTTGTGCCATAAAATGAATATCGTGAAAAGTCTTAGTGTTGAGTTTTGACTTAATAGTTTTGGGGAGATGAAAAATGTGGTGATCCATTTTCTAGCTTCTTTATTCAAACCACAAACTTTGAGCTATGGGAATAAAGATGAAAGAGGATATATCTTGCAGCCTATAAGGTAAACTTTTTGTACGTTATCTAGATATCTGACAACATGCAAGAAGTTTCATAAAGGACAACTAGAAAATGAACATCGTTAAATAAGAAAATTCAGTTAGTAGAGTTTTCCTAACATATATAGGTTGTATAGGGAATGATGAAATTATGTTGAGGCAATTGAGGCATAATCTCTTTTATGATTTCATAGATTGTGTGTATATCAAAAAGGGTCATGATTGACTACTACAATAATACTAATGCTATCGGTGCTTACATAGTTAAAGTTATAGATTGTGTTACTTTTGTTGTCAACCTAAGATACGAAAGAATGAATATAGCTTTGGATGAGAGACTAAAAGGGTTTGGTGGCGTATTGTAGTCACTTAACGGGAAAAAAAATTATTTGATTACAATCTTGCGAGGGTATGATGTATTCTAGTGGTGAATTTAATTGACTCTCATAGTTGTGGTACTATGGGTATATGAAAATGGATATATCGATTATGAAGTGTGAACACTAACTACTTAAGAAGTTATTAGTAGTATGACATGTTTAAATAATGAGATCTCAGTGTTGCTTTCATATTTGAGATAGCAACTAGTTTATTACTACAAGTACTTGGATTGTATTATTTTTAAGGAAAATTTTGGTGTGAATCTTACATTTAGGTTGTAAAATGGATCTTAAGGGTTCTGAATAAGGACTATCGACTTTATCTAAAACTCCAAATAAGTAGATTGATATCAAAATGACAATCTTATGGGTAAAATAAGTCTCATTGAGTATAATTGTGTGAAGGTGACTAAGAATTTTGATAGACTATGATTTGGAGGCAACTGTATGATTAAATAAAAAATTGGTTAAGCGACTTGAGTATGGTAATAACAACTTGCGAGTATCTAAGGTTATTATTTTCTACTATTGAGTGAGTATTGTGGTTGTATGACAAGTTTTAAGAGATGTTGGGACACCACTCAAATAGAATTTAAAGTAGGTAGAGCCATAATTAAAATAAGATCAAATTTGAGGGGTGTGTAGCCTTAAGAAATAGGTGAGAGTAGGAATATTTTCTCAAATTGGAAGGAACAAAAATGTATCTTTGAAAGGGTTTAAATTGGGTTCCTAGACGCGTTGTTTCATTTGTTTTGTTCTGGTTATGATAATGGTGTCATGGATTCGTCGGATTGGTTAAAAACTAGAGGACAATACTTGGCCATAAAAAAATTTGTTACTTTTGATTGTTAAAGGATTTACGGAATTGTTTCCCTCAGAGTTTTGATTGAGAGTGTGAAGTAAAACATCATGAAATGTTGGTAAAAGGATGAGATCGGTAGGCGAGCTAGAGAAACAAGAGAGTGATATATTGAAGGATTGAGATATTTAGAATTTTGCATCATGATTATAATTTGAGAAAAGTGAAGGAATAAGACCTCTCATATCAACCCTTGAGGTGTAGTTGAACGTTGTATTGATTTTTGGTTATGATTTTAGTTATGACTCTAAGATATGAGCTAGTACGGTACGGACTAATTAGAAGTTTATATTATCATCAACTTTTCTAAAGTTTGAATTTTGATTTGGGTGACAAACATTGAGGTATATAAAATTTAGTGTTTTACATGGGGTTATATTGCTCAAATTAAGATAGATAATTATAAGAATGATGTACGAGGTGAGATATATTTTCACATGCTTATTAAGAATTAAGTTTTATTAAGAATTTAGAGTTGGGTTAATGTTACTATATTGATTGGACTACATAGAATGTTAAGATGTGTTACCTAGATATATAATGGTGAGTAAAGGTTATGAGCTTATACAATACAAAATAATTTGAGTGACCAAGAACTTCCATAAGTATTGGCATGATGTATGTGATTGCGTTGAATGGTAGCTAAAGCATGGTATGTGGAAGTGGTCGGAAGTTGACTTTGAGTGTGATTTAATAGTTTTTTCTCGATGGAAAGGTATCATTAAGTTTTAATTTAGTGTTATTATCCTTGTATGGAACTCATATTTTTCATCAAATATGTGAATATAAAGAGAGATAGCCATAGTTTGAACATGTATGTGATAAGAATACTTTGATACTAATGATGGTTTGAGAGTAAGGTAGATGATTGGTGTGGTTATGATATTTTATTAGTATAAAATTGTTTACTTCAATGGATGTGGGGTTCGATAAATTAAGTATTTGTGAACATATCATAGGGACTAAATTAGTGATTGTGGGTACCTAGAAAATCAAAGAGATAGAGTCGGATATTGAAATTGTTTGATATTGAAACTATGAATGAAGTATCTGGAGTTATTCGACCTTGGTTATGTACATTCTTATGTGACTAAATACTACATTCTGGGTGTGGTTTAGAGTATGATTCACTTTCTATATCCGCTTGTGTTTTTCGTTTCTATCGGTGGACCTCGTAGTGGATTGGATGTACCACTTCTGTGATTGTACTCTTGGTAGGATGTTTAGGCATACTTGGTTATATCAAATGAAATATTTGGTGTTGTATTTAGGCTATTGAAATATATGTGGTTCTACATATAACTTTTCTTATGAGAACGTATAGGAGAGCTACCATGAAAATTTATATTTGTTCGGTAGAATTAAGATTTATCTCATCATCAATATAATGTTTTGACTATGTATAATTGAATGTGAGGATCATTAAGTCTAGTTTTGTCATTCTTAAGGATTGTCTATACTAGCTACTTTTCTAGCATTTTGAGGGTATTGTTAGAGGTTATGTATGTTGGGGTGTACCAGTCGATGGTGGTTACTTGATCACTTCTATCATTGGATTAGATGAGTTCAATTTTCCTTGATAATTACTTGATGTCTGAAGATCATTTTTTAAAGATTAAGCTCGAGGGAATATTATGTTATGAGAGTGTAATCTTGATAAGTTTTGTGACGGTTGATGAATTACGAGTGTGTGTTGATTGGTTCAAGTTCACTCCTAATTGTAGCCAATATGATTCATGATATTATCATGGTCATGTTAGGTAATATTTGTCTTGATGGTTGTATCAAGGTCTAGTGGGATAATCGGTCAGCTCAAAAGTAAACTTGAAAATAGTTTTATTTTTGTTAGTTGAGTTTACATACAACAACAATTATCACTAGATCAGTGAGATGGACCCATTTGAAGCATTGTATGAGCGAAGGTGTAGATCTCCAATTGGTTGGTTTGATGCATTTGAGGTAAAAACTTGGGAGACTGAGCATGATATGCATAAAAGATATTCACATATTTTGTTGATTCTTCTATCCTTTCTTACCCTCGAAAACTTTGATCATTCGAGGACGAACGATGGATAAATTGGTATCTAATGTAACGACCCCTTTGGTTGTTTTGATTACTAGAGATTTTATTTGATAATATTTTTTTCTATAGATTCTAAATGACTGTTTTGGACTATTCACAACTATAATTATGAAATAAGTGGGAGTAGTTTTAATAATTAATTTAGTTGGTGGTTATAGAAGATAAAATTAAAATTAATAGTGGATCACTTTTATCACTTCTTATAATTAGTCATATAATAATTAGGGTAAAAATAATCTGAAGAAAAGAAAATAAATGAGGGCATAATTACAGAAAGACATAGAAGCGGCTTCTCCACCAATATGATGGAGAACTAGCAACAACCGGAAGAATGCACGTAGAATTGGGTAACAAAGATTAAGTCCTTGTAATATTATAATGGTCATAATATTATTAATATTATTATTATTATTAGTATTATATTGTAGGGTGAAGTTGAGGTAAAAAAGAAAGGGTAAATTGCCAACTTTAATGTTGTTTGTATGTGCGACTGTGTTGTTGCTGCAATCATTGGGAATGATTACCATAATGATTAAAGCAGAAAATTGTTAGTAATGCGGGTATTGGAATATATATATATATATATATATATATATATATATATATATATATATATATATATATATTCTTGTAGGTCGTAGGATCTTAGGTGATGGAAAATTTTCTAGAATGTAGTCGTGAGTTCATGTATTATAATTTTGGAATCATAAAACAAATCAAGTTAATATGAATACCATTAGAATAAGTTAGTTGGAGGAATATAGACTTAACATTAAGCCATGAGACTTGAATTAATGGGTATCAAAGTTTAGGAATTTTTCTATAGACTTGGGTGAGTTTTTGGGTCTAGGGTAAAGATATAGTAATATGGGTGTCAATGAACTCGTTAACTTACGAATATTGTATTTGATGGATTGAAAATATTCGGAAATACTGAATACAGGAATAACACTGAGGAATTAGCTTGCTTGACTTCAGCTCTTCGGTGGAGGTATGTTATGGTTTATGCTATTTGATAATAAACTATTAATAGTGATTGATATGTATTAAATTATATTGTGAAGTTCACTATGTACTTGATTGTGTGGTTGTGTGACTATGTTGTGTATTATGTGATTTATCTGAAATCCTGAGATCGTAGAATTTATATTCTTGAGTCCTTCTTATCGAAGTGATGCCTTGAATAAGGAAGGCTTGATGAAATATTATCAATGAATTGAAACCAAATGATAAACTAATGATATTATTGGATCGGAGTGTCACATTCTGACATGGTTTAATTGGATCGGAGTGTCACGTTCCGATACAGTATAATTGGATAGGAGTGTCACGTTCCGACACAGTACAATTGGATCGGAGTGTCACGTTCCAACATGGTATAGTTTTATTGGAGTATCACGTTCCGACACAGTAACTTTAAAGGATAACGATATTGAATTAATTTAATGTACTCAATCTCAAAGAGATCATTTCTTAACGAACGTGTTGTGGAGGCATGAGTCCTCGTGTGTGCTTGATATTGTGGTTGATTACTTACTTGCTTCAGTTGTCACTTGTTCATGTTGTTTGTTGCTTCTCAAGCACTATAGTTGATTTATACTATTATTCTTTGTATATTAGTTACTATTTTGGATTGGCCAATGATACCTACTCAGTACATGTTGCCCCGTACTGAGTCCCACTTGTGTTTTTCTTTGTTTTCCTTTTATTAAATGCAGCGAGTGTACCGATGACTTCAGATATCCCTCAGCTCTGGTTAGCCTCCCGCAAATCAGGTCCCTGGGGATCTATTCATTCAACCTCGTGTTAGATTCTCTCGCTCATGGCATGTTGTTCTATACTTTCGGTCACATACCATTCTATTCTTTTATTTTAGTGTATTTGATATTCTTAGATGTCCTAGAGTGTAAGGCAAGTGAGTCTTTTGAATTTGGAGAGAAAAATGACTAATTCTACTTCATATATTCCAAACTTTGTTTCGAATATTTCAGAAAATTTCTAGAAGAATATGAGCAAACATATGAACTAGATGGAAAACATAGTAGGACGAATTTATCAAGGAAGCATGATGATGATCTCTTTCCTATCGCACTGCATAAATACTCTCATAGGTATGTCTCCATACCAACTCATATATGGGAATTCTTTCCATTTGCCGGTAGAGGTAGAGCATAAGGCTATGTGGCCAATGATGAAGCTAAATTTAGTTTGGGGCACCACATCAACTAAAAGAGTGAATGACTTGAATTTGCTCGATGAGTTTTCCCTGAAATCCTATGAAATTGCTTCCTTGTAAAAAGAGAAGATGAAGAAGTACTACAACAAAAGGATTGAAAACTGAGACTTTGTTGTTGATGATCTTGTGCTGCTATTCAGCTCTAGGTTGCGATTATTTCAGGGAAAGCTCAAGTCCAAATGGACTGGGTCGTTTTTACTCACGAAAGTGTTCCTACATCGAGCGGTGGAGCTTGAAAATAGTAAGGGATAAAGGTTCAAGGTGAATAGGTAGAGGATCAAGCTTTATCTCGGGAATGCGAAAAGTGTGCAAGAAGTGATTGAGGCCTACTACCTTGGTGAAGTAAGATAAATCAAGAGGCTAGAGTTGTGCCAAGACGTTAAATTAAGATCTATATAGGATAAATCGACCCAAGGTGTAAAGTCTTGAAAACAATCAGTGTAATATTTCTATCAAGTAGTTTTCTTTCTTTATTTGATTCTTCATAAATAGTTAATTAGGTGTTCATTTTTTGTTATGTGTTGGCTAGATATAGCATTGGATCCATGTCTAGAAATTATCCAGAAAATACAAAAAGAATGGCCTAATGGTTGCTACATGTGCAGGTGTGCAAGGCAAAATCTAAAGAAAAAAGGTCGGTGCAGAGGTCTACGGACACCATTGACGGTCCATAAGTTTTCCTATGGACCATACATGGTACCCGTGGATTCCAAGTAAGTGTCTGAATTTTTTCGAAGCATCAATGTGATCTAAGATCTGCACTTACGAACCGAAGATGACCTACAGATCGTAAGTAGTGTCTCACACTGTTCAAGCTCTAACATGATCGACCCAACTCGGACCCCTCAACTTAAAAAATTCCCCAAATCACTCCACAAAATTGAAATCTGCTAACTACACGCCCTCCCATAACCACTACATCATCCATCATAAGAAAATCATCCCCCATTATCTCGTTATTCCAAGCCCTTACTCTTCTTCGAAAACTCCATCCTCCCTTAAATTTCCCAAAGGAACTCTGGTGGTCAGGGTACGATGCAAATAGGTGATATTTTTTTGGTGTTTGTAAAAATCTTAGTGTCGTCACACAATTACACCACCTCTCATTGCTTGTAAGGTAATTGACTTTCACCTCACTTTGAATTTGGTTCATAGATTGATTTTTGAAATTCCCGAGTGGTTTTGACCTTCGGTAGTCAATTGTCCTTAAATTCTTGTTAGATATCAAATATGAACACACTTGAGACGATGGTCGGTGATTGTGGGTAATTATACTATAATATCAATGAAATTAAATTATATATATGTAAGTTATTACTTAGCATTCCATATCGTGCTTTGAAATGATGAAAAAATTGAGTAAATTGGAATCCTTAGGATGAAGAACTAGCATGATTGAATATTGGAATGCATGAGTAGACTAGGATTCTATTGTAATCAGCATAATAAAGGGTCTCAAAAGTAAGATGCATATGAGACCTGGAAAAGACCCCACCTACACGACCCTGTCTATGGACCGTAAGTCAAGTTACAGAGCGTAGATATTATTACGGACCATAGTTCCTATAGTAAGAGGCCACTATAGCATGCTATCTTAAAATTTTAGTTTTTCATTTTTTGGTCCTAACATTATTTTGGGTGTTTTCTAGGTTTGTTTTGCGTACTAACTACAACTCTATAGGTTTGATGGCGCCCAAAAAGGTACAAGTCACAAAAGGGAGGTCCAAATCAACTAGACCGTCCCTAAAGTATGTTTTCAATGACTCGGAGCAGCCCGAGCTAATCAGAAACAACCCTAGAAGGTGATCTCTAATGTAGTCACTGTCTCCAAGTCTGATGAGAAGGATACACTGATTGAGTCATGTCAGATCTGCTTTGGAATCAACTACTGGTTCGAGAGCCCGAAATCAAATTCCCTCTTTGGATGAGGCCACTAGCTTTGATGAAGCTCCAATCCCTCTGAATGATTAACCAGACCCGGTAGACGAGGAACCTAAGCGATGGTGCGTTGAGGAGTAATGGAAAATCTATCGAGATTTTTGGTAAATTACATGTGTCTCATGTTGCTGTGCATCTTACTATGGTGGATCACATTTGACTTCATGATGTGGGTTAATGAACATGCTTGGTTGCACTTTTGATGTAATGGTATTTTGGACACACATTGAGATATTAATCTCTCTTTAAAATGAGAAAAGATAAATTACCTTTAAGAATATGTGATTTTTAGTTGTTTGGAAGTGTAAATATAGGCCCACTTTTTGGAAGTGATGGTGTATCTAGCCAATATAATTGATTTGTGTCTATGAGCGATAATACGTTCCCAACATACTGCATGTTCATGAAAACTAGTGTATGCTACAAATTGATATTTTGTGAGATAACTTCCTAATGTTGTGATGTGTTTGGTACAATCTTCTATTTTGACTTCAAGAGGAAAGAAGTATGTTTATGCTTTGGTTAGAGGTTGGGATATCTCTTTAAATGAATGGACCCTTGTGGAATGTTTGCATATGAGCTTGATAATTCTATGTGTGTATGTTGTGACTATGAGAAGGTAGTCCCTCCTTTAACACAACTAAACATGGTAATTTTATATATGACCTTGATGGTATTATGTCAAAATTATAAGATTGTAGTTGATCCACATTATTCATGATTTATGTGCATCTAGTATAAATTGCTTAATTTTCTCAAGAGTTCAAATGTAGATGATGCATGTGTGCATTTGAAATCCATTGCATGTTTGAACTTATGATATTGATGTGCATGCCTAATGTTGGAGAAGGTAGTTCCTCCAAATGACAAAAAATGAAATATGTGTGCACTATGAGTTGTGGAGATAGTCTCGACTTACTTGTGTTTCATTGAGTACATAATGATATGAAGTTGGTGTTCCTTGTAAAATTAGTGAATTGACTATGATGTTGTGTGATGTGAGCTGCTAGTTGGTTCATTGAGACCTTGGAAGTGTTTTAGTGACACTCGAGGCTGAATGTTTTCCATGTGGGGGATATTGTAACGGCCCCCAAATGAAATAGGATGAACTAGAGTCTCAGATGAGTTTTATGAGTTAATAACTTGATATTAAGGTACAAAACATATTTTATAGCTTGTTTAAAGAGGAATGAAGTCAAACGTTAAAGGACGACAAAGACGTCCAAAAACTAGTCTTTTGGGTGCTACTGTGTCTTAATATGTTTGCCATGTTTTTATGTGTTTATTAGAGTCTAAAATCAGTGGAGGTTACCCTAGTTTCTTAAAAATTGGGTTTAGTGTCAAAACGTTTGGGTATGACTCCCCAAGGACCAATCTAAGGGTCCTTGAAGAGGACCCTAAGCGTTGGCCAAGAAGCTGCCAAGACATCGTGCAAAACCAAGATTTGGAGTCCAGTCCGCGTCGTGGGCTTGAAACTCAAATTGCCTCCGCGTCGCGCGACTTTAACGAGGCTCATTGCCTCAAAATAAATTCGTGAAACAAAACTGCAAATTGCCTTGGCGACGCGCAACCTTGTCAAAGATGTGGCTGCGTCAATAAAAGTTGAGTTGGACGTATTCAAAAGTCCAAATAAGTATGGGGCGTTTTGGGTATCTGGGGGTTGGTTATAAACGGGTTTTAAGTCATTTTTATCCCCACAACCAAGTCAAAATACAATACCCAATGAGAAATCAAAATCCAAAACCCTTTTCTATTCCAAAATTCTCTCAAAACCCCATTGGAGGTCAATCTCAAGCTAGAATGTAAATTATCAATTGATCATTCTACAATTTCACGGTTCCTTAATCAATAAGGTATGGTAAATATTGATTCTTGATTAACCTTCCATTCAATGAGTTCTATCTAAGATGTTCAAATGTGATTCAAAGACCAAAATTTCCAGTTATCAATCTAAGCATGGGTTCCTTGTCAAACGATTTTCTAAGTCATTATTATGATGAATAAATGTTGACTTAGTGTTTTTATGATGATTTCCTATGGAATTTATGAAATAACCCATAATCCTCCTAATTCTTAAAATTGGCCTATAATATGGGTCTTTGTGAATATGATTTTATGCTAATGAATTGTACTTGAATTGGAATGTATTGTTATGTTTGATTTCTATATACATCCATTGCTTATGAATTATTGAGGATTGATATATGTTGATTATGTCTTGGATAAATGATAAGTGACTATTCTCTAGTCTATAGTATGAGAATTGATGTTGTGTGGTATGGTCCACTTATGTGGCGGAGTTATTCCATGTTTATCTATGCACGTTGTGATCATTGCCTAAATAACAATATATGTAAAGTAAATTGTTGATTATGATGCATATCCTTGTCAAGTTGTGCTATGGAGGTTATGTAAGAAAATCCTCAATGCTAGCATGATGTTTGAAGTATGTTGATGAAAAAGAAGTATTATGTGAATGATCATGTAGGGATAAGGTGCGGTCTACTTGGTTGATTATGTTAAGTGCAATATTTGAATGTCCCTACCTATGTGAAATCTATATTAATGTGTGATCTTAGATATGTTAAGAGTTGTCTATTCATATGTGGGATGTGCTCTTGTCTTCTATGATAAAATATGGTGTGTGGTCTAGAATTCCTAAAATTCTCTATACATGTGTTGTTCATTGATACATTCAAAATTACTTCTCAAATAAGAATTAAAGCGGTCGTATCAAGTAAAGAACCCAACTAATGAGGTTGGGATCGTTCCTGTAACGACCTGTTTAGTCGTTTTGAGTAGCAGACTTCAATTCTGGAAAAACTGGCAGAAACGACGGACCCCACGACGGACCGTCATGGGCACGACGGACCGTCGCAGGGTCTCGTTTCAAAACACTTAGAAAATCTGAAATTGGGTACTGAAAATCGACTCTCTGAACTTCGAAACGAAATGGCAGGACGGACCGTCACAGGTGTGACGGACCGTCACAGAGTCTTTAGTGGAAATCCAGTCTCTGAGCCTTGCGACGACCTGCAGGACGGACAGTCGCAGGCACGACGGGCCGTCATAGGCGCGACGGGTCTTCGCAGGCTGCGCAATCCCAGTCCGAGTCAGATTTCTTTATACGTTTTAAGGGACGTTTTTGACTATTCCTGCTTTAATTATAAAGTTAGAGGGTTAATGTTAATAAGTCTAATTACTTGGGGGTTAAAAGAGGTAACCTTAAGTTAATTAGTGGGTTATTATTGTCATCTTTTATTCTTAATTATATACTAATTAGGGTAAAAGAAAGAGGGTTGGAATAAAGAAAATAGAAAGAACAAAGAGAGGGAAGGAGAATCGATAGAGAGAGACGAACGAAGAGGAAAAACACAAGGCTTTGGGAAATTCTTGCTTGATCACTAGTCTTCGGTGGAGGTAGGTTATGGTTTTTATGCTTTCATAGTAAACTCTTAATAGAGAATGATATGTATTGGGTAGTATTGTAAACCCTTCTAAGTGCTTAATTGTATGCATGCATGAATGTGATTATATGATTGTGATGAAATAAGCATGATGAAGCTATTGAATCCCAAATCTTGATAAAAACCTAATCTCTTGTTAATGATGATGCCTTTGTATGAAAGAAGGCTTGATGAACTAAAGTAATGAGATTGATGATGCCTTGGTATAAAAGAAGGCTTGATGAACTAAAGTGATGAGATTGATGATGCCTTGGTATAAGAGAAGGCTTGATGCATTGATAGAATGAGATTAGGGGATCGGGTGTCACGAACCGACACGTAGAATTAGGGGATCGGGTGTCACGAACCGACACGTAGATTTAGGGGATCGGGTGTCACGAACCGACACTTAGAATTAGGGGATCGGGTGTCACGAACCGACACGTAGAATTAGGGGATGGGGTGTCACGAACCGACACGTAGATTTAGGGGATCGGGTGTCACGAACCGACACGTAGATTTAGGGGATCGGGTGTCACGAACCGACACGTAGATTTAAGGGATTGGAGTGTCACGTTCCGACACATAGTAGTAGGGGATCGGAGTGTCACGTACCGACACAAGAGGATTAATGAATATGAGGGAGCGGAGTGTCACGTACCGACACAAGAGAAATAAAGATAATGAATCTTGAAAGATGTTAATATACTCAATCTAATGAACATAATTCCCAAATGAGTATGGTATTGAGGCTTGAGTCCTCATGTGTGAACTTGACGGTAATTGTTAATGATATAGTACTTGCTGTTGCTACATGTTGAGTATCATAGTTGATTTTATGATATTACTTGGTATATACTGTTTTCTATTTTTAGTTGGCCGATGATATCTACTCAGTACCCGTGTTTTGTACTGACCCCTACTTTTATGTTTTCTTCTTGTTTATTTGCGGAGTGCAGCAAACGTGCCGTCGTCTTCGACTCAACAGTAATTCAAGCCAGTCTTACTACATCGGAAATTCAGGGTGAGCTAATGCTTCTAGCTTGGACTGGATCTTCTTCTTCAAGTCTTGATGCCTTGAACTTCCGGCATGGACTAGCTTCTTATGTATTTTTAGCTTTCAGAATACTCTTAGTTTAGTCATTTGATCTTAGATGTTCCTGTGGTGATGACTTCCAGATTTTGGGGATAATAATAGTTATTGATTTTATTAATGAGTTAAGTCTTCCGCATTACTTTCTGTTGATATTATATTGAAATGTTAAGGTTTAGGTTGGTTGGTTCGCTCACATAGGAGGGTAAATGTGGGTGCCAGTCGCGATCGATTTGGGTCGTGACAAACTTGGTATCAGAGCATTAGGTTCGTTGGTCTCATCACACAAGAACGAGTCTAGTAGAGTCTTAAGGAACGGTAGGGGGACGCCTTTACTTTTCATTGAGAAGCTATAAGACTTTAGGAAAAATTCCATTCTTTCATTCTTCTTTCGTGCTATTACTTGGATCCAATTGGTATCTAGGTGATACAAATTGGTATCTGACCATCTTCACTCTATTTTGCAGATGGTTAGAACTAAAGCAACGACTGCGCCAACACCAACACCGGCAAGACAAGAAACGTCTGAGCCAGCCACTGGGGCTGTGGCTCAAGGAAGAGCAACGGCAAGAGGCCGTGGTAGAGGTCGTGGGAGGACGTCCTCTAGAGGAAGAGGACGAGCACCTAGCCCATCTGATACTAGGGCAGTGACTCCTCCACCGACTGAAAAGGTAGTGAGAGAGGGTGAGGAAGGGGAAACTGAACAAGTACAGAATGAGGGATTGCCTCCCCAACCTACCCCAGACATGATCAATCAGGTTCTTGCTTATCTTAGTGGGTTATCTGATCAAGGTCAAGCACCTCCAGTGTTTTCTGCACCAGCACCTCAGGGTCCGGAGATACAACGTGCGGCTACTGCGGCTCCTCGTATGGATGCCTGCCTCATTGGACATAGGCACGTTTCCACGTCTGACTACTGGGCCTATAATGACAAATGATCAGCATGAACTTTTCAGTAAGTTCTTGAAATTGAAACCTCTAGTCTTCAAGGGTGCTGAATCTGAGAATGCTTACGATTTTCTGGTTGACTGTCATGAGCTACTACACAAGATGGGTATAGTAGAACGGTTTGGTGTTGAGTTCGTGAGTTATCAGTTTCAAGGGAACGCCAAAATGTGGTGGCGGTCACATGTTGAGTGTCAACCAACAGAGGCACCACCTATGACTTGGGCCTCATTCTCTAGCTTTTTTATGGAGAAGTATATCCCCCGGACTTTGAGGGATAGGAAAAGGGATGAGTTCTTGAGCCTAGAGCAAGGTAGGATGTCGGTCAATGCATATGAGGCTAAGTTTCGTGCACTATCCAGATATGCCACCCAACTTTGTTTCAGTCCACAAGAGCGGATTCGTCGTTTTGTGAAGGGGTTGAGGTCAGAGTTGCGGATTTCAGCCTTACAAGTAGCGGCTACGACAAAATCGTTCCAAGAAGTGGTACATTTCGTGGTAGAGGTGGAAGGAGTGAAGCCAGATGAATTCACCATGGCATCGACATCAAAGAGGTTTCGAAAGGGAGGTGAGTTTAATGGTTCGTACTCTAGAGGACAGGGTTCCGGAGGTTACTCAGTTCGACCAATTCAGTCTTCACTACAGACTGTAGTTGGGGGTCCACCTCATACCGGCCAACACTTTTCTGAGAGACCCATGCTTGACTCTAGAGAGTGTTATGGATGTGGGGAGACTGGACATATTAGGAGGAATTGTCCCAAACAGAGTTATAGACCCCCAATAGCTAGAGGTAGAGGTGGTCATGGTAGAGGCCGTTATTCTGGGGGACGTGGTGGTCGAGGTAATGGTGGTCACCAAAATGGCAGAGGTAATGGGAAAACTGGAGCCACTACACCACAACATGGTAGGGGCAACGGACAAACAAATGAAAGGGCCCATTGTTATGCTTTCCCTGGGAGATCGGAGGCGGAGACATCTGAAGCTGTCATCACAGGTAATCTTCTGGTTTGTGATTGCATGGCTTCTGTATTGTTTGATCCTGGATCCACATTTTCTTATGTATCTTCCTCATTTGCTAATGGTCTAAATTTACATTGTGAAGTACTTGATATGCCTATTCGTGTTTCTACTCCGGTGGGTGAGTCTGTGGTAGTTGAAAAGGTATATAGGTCTTGTTTGGTGAACTTTGTGGGGAGCAACACTTATGTAGATTTGGTTATCTTAGAAATGGTGGATTTTGATGTAATTCTGGGTATGACTTGGCTTTCTCCGCAATTTGCGATCTTGGATTGTAATGCTAAAAAGGTGACGTTAGCCAAGCCTGGGACAGATCTGTTAGTGTGGGAGGGTGACTACACTTCCAATCCGGTGCGTATCATCTCCTTTCTTCGTGCTAAGAAAATGGTTAGTAAAGGGTGTTTAGCTTTCTTGGCCCATCTCAAGGATGACACTACCCAAGTACCTTCGATTGAGTCGGTTTCGGTAGTCCGTGAGGCTTTGGATGTGTTCCCTGCAGATCTTCCTGGTATGCCACCAGATAGGGATATTGACTTCTGCATTGATCTTGAACCGGGCACTCGCCCCATTTCTATACCCCCTTATAGAATGGTTCCCGCGAAATTGAGAGAGTTAAAGGCCCAACTTCAAGAGTTGTTGAGCAAAGGCTTCATCAGACCAAGTGCATCTCCTTGGGGTGCTCCGGTTTTGTTTGTGAAGAAGAAGGATGGGAGTTTTCGGATGTGCATAGACTACAGACAACTGAACAAGGTAACTATTAAGAACAAGTATCCTCTTCCTCGCATTGATGACTTGTTCGATCAGTTACAAGGTGCTTGTGTCTTCTCTAAGATTGACTTGAGATCCGGTTATCATCAATTGAAAATACGGGCAACGGATGTGCCAAAGACTGCTTTTCGAACTAGGTATGGGCATAACGAATTTGTAGTGATGTCTTTTGGTCTTACGAATGCCCCTGCTGCGTTCATGAGCTTGATGAACGGGATTTTTAAGCCATATCTGGATCTATTTGTGATCGTATTATTGATGATATATTGGTATACTCAAAGAGTAAGAAGGAACATGAAGAGCATTTGAGAATGGTATTGGAAATGTTGAGGGAGAAAAAGCTTTATGCCAAGTTCTCTAAGTGTGAGTTTTGGCTAGATGCAGTGTCCTTCTTGGGGCACGTGGTTTCTAAGGATGGAGTGATGGTGGATCCTTCTAAGATTGAGACAGTGAAGAATTAGGTAAGACCTACTAATGTGTCAGAAATAAGGAGCTTTGTTGGGTTAGCTTGCTACTACCGCCGATTTGTCAAGGGATTCTCTTCTATTGCTTCCCAATTGACGAACTTGACTAAGCAGAATGTTCCATTTGTACGGTCAGATGAGTGTGAGGAAAGCTTTCAGAAGCTCAAGACCCTGTTGACTACCGCACCAATTCTCACCTTGCCAGTGGAAGGTAAGAATTTCATTGTCTATTGTGATGCATCCTATTCGGGTTTGGGTGCAGTGCTAATGCAAGAGAAGAATGTGATTGCTTATGCTTCAAGACAATTAAAAGTGCATGAACGTAACTATCCAACTCATGATTTGGAATTGGCCCGCGGTAGTGTTTGCACTAAAGCAATGGAGACACTATTTATATGGGGTTAAGTGTGAGGTCTACACGGATCATCGTAGCCTTCAGTATGTCTTTACTCAGAAAGATTTGAACTTGAGACAGAGGAGATGGATGGAACTACTGAAGGACTACGACATCACTATTTGTATCATCCGGGGAAGGCGAATGTTGTAGCGGATGCTTTAAGTAGAAAGGCGGGAAGCATGGGAAGTCTAGCTCACTTGCAAGTTTCTAGACGCCCATTGGCTAGAGAAGTTCAGATTCTGGCTAACGACCTTATGAGATTAGAAGTAAATGAGAAGGGAGGATTTTTAGCTTGTGTGGAGGCAAGATCTTCCTTTCTTGACAATATTAAGGGAAAGCAGTTTAATGATGAAAAATTGATCCGGATCCGAGATAAAGTATTGCAAGGAGAGGCTAAAGAAGCGACAATCGATGAGGAAGGTGTTTTGAGGATTAAGGGAAGGGTATGTGTACCCCGTGTCGATGATTTGATCAACACTATTCTGACAGAGGCTCATAGTTCAAGATATTCGATACATCCGGGTGCAACCAAGATGTATTGTGACATAAAGCAACACTTTTGGTGAAGTAGAATGAAACGTGATATTGTTGAGTTTATTGCCAAATGTCCAAACTGTCAGCAAGTAAAGTATGAACACTAGAGGCCCGGAGGAACACTTCAGAGAATGCCCATTCCTGAATGGAAGTGGGAAGGGATTGCAATGGATTTCGTGGTTGGTCTTCCAAAGACATTGGGGAAGTTTGATTCTATTTGGGTAATTGTTGATAGGTTAACTAAGTCTGCTCACTTCGTTCCGGTTAAGGTGACTTACAATGCCGAGAAGTTAGCCAAGATCTATATCTCAGAAATCGTTCGATTGCATGGGGTTCCACTATCCATCATATCAGATAGAGATACGCAGTTTACTTCTAAGTTTTGGAAAACATTGCATGCAGAATTGGGTACTAGGTTGGACCTTAGTACTGCGTTCCATCCTCAGACCGATGATCAGTCTGAGCGAACGATTCAAGTGTTGGAGGATATGCTTCGTGCATGTGTGATAGAGTTTGGTGGCCATTGGGATAGCTTTTTACCCTTAGCGTAGTTCTCCTACAACAATAGCTATCACTCAAGCATTGATATGGCCCCATTTGAGGCACTATATGGGAGAAGATGTAGGTCTCCCATTGGGTGGTTTGATGCATTTGAGGTTAGACCTTGGGGTACTGACCTTTTGAGGTATTTATTAGAGAAGGTGAAATCTATTCAAGAAAAGCTGTTAGCAGCGCAAAGTAGGCAAAAGGAATATGCAGATCGAAAGGTTAGAGACTTGGAGTTCATGGAGGGTGAACAAGTCTTGTTGAAGGTTTCGCCAATGAAAGGGGTGATGCGGTTTGGTAAGCGAGGTAAACATAGCCCAAGGTATATTGGTCCATTTGAAGTAGTTAAGCGAGTAGGGGAGGTGGCTTATGAGTTAGCCTTGCCTCCAGGGCTGTCCGGAGTGCATCCGGTATTCCATGTGTCGATGTTGAAAAGATACCATGGGGATGGAAACTACATTATCCATTGGGATTCAGTTTTGCTTGATGAAAATTTGTCTTATGAGGAGGAACCCGTTGCCATTCTAGATAGAGAAATTCGCAAGTTGAGATCAAGGGAGATTGCATCCATCAAGGTGCAATGGAAGAATCGGCCGGTTGAAGAAGCAACTTGGGAGAAGGAGGTCGATATGCGAGAAAGATACCCACACCTGTTTACAGATTCAGGTACTCCTTTTCGCCCTTGTTTTCCTTCTTGTGATCGTTCGGGGACAAACGATGGGTAAATTGGTATCTACTGTAACGACCTGTTTAGTCGTTTTGAGTAGCAGACTTCAATTCTGGAAAAACTGGCAGAAACGACGGACCCCACAACGGACCGTCATGGGCACGACGGACCGTCGCAGGGTCTCGTTTCAAAACACTTAGAAAATCTGAAATTGGGTACTGAAAATCGACTCTCTGAACTTCGAAACGAAATGGCAGGATGGACCGTCACAGGTGTGACGTACCGTCACAGAGTCTTTAGTGGAAATCCAGTCTCTGAGCCTTGCGACGACCTGCAGGACGGACCGTCGCAGGCACGACGGGCCGTCACAGGCGCGACGGGTCGTCGCAGGCTGCACAATCCCAGTCCGGGTCGGATTTCTTCATACGTTTTAAGGGACGTTTTTGACTATTCCTGCTTTAATTATAAAGTTAGAGGGTTAATGTTAATAAGTCTAATTACTTGGGGGTTAAAAGAGGTAACCTTAAGTTAATTAGTGGGTTATTATTGTCATCTTTTATTCTTAATTATATACTAATTAGGGTAAAAGAAAGTGGGTTGGAATAAAGAAAATAGAAAGAACAAAGAGAGGGAAGGAGAATCGATAGAGAGAGACGAACGAAGAGGAAAAACACAAGGCTTTGGGAAATTCTTGCTTGATCACTAGTCTTCGGTGGAGGTAGGTTATGGTTTTGATGCTTTCATAGTAAACTCTTAATAGAGAATGATATGTATTGGGTAGTATTGTAAACCCTTCTATGTGCTTAATTGTATGCATGCATGAATGTGATTATATGATTGTGATGAAATAAGCATGATGAAGCTATTGAATCCCAAATCTTGATAAAAACCTAATCTCTTGTTAATGATGATGCCTTGGTATGAAAGAAGGCTTGATGAACTAAAGTAATGAGATTGATGATGCCTTGGTATAAAAGAAGGCTTGATGAACTAAAGTGATGAGATTTATGATGCCTTGGTATAAGAGAAGGCTTGATGAATTGATAGAATGAGATTAGGGGATCGGGTGTCAGGAATCGACACGTAGATTTAGGGGATCGGGTGTCACGAACCGACACGTAGAATTAGGGGATCGGGTGTCACGAACCGACGCGTAGAATTAGGAGATCGGGTGTCACGAACCGACACGTAGATTTAGGGGATCGGGTGTCACGAACCGACACGTAGATTTAGTGGATCGGGTGTCACGAACCGACACGTAGATTTAAGGGATCGGAGTGTCACGTTCCGACACATAGTAGTAGGGGATCGGAGTGTCACGTGCCGACACAAGAGGATTAATGAATATGAGGGAGCAGAGTGTCACGTACCGACACAAGAGAAATAAAGATAATGAATCTGGAAAGATGTTAATATACTCAATCTAATGAACATAATTCCCAAATGAGTATGGTATTGAGGCTTGAGTCCTCATGTGTGAACTTGACGGTAATTGTTAATGATATAGTACTTGCTGTTGCTACATGTTGAGTATCATAGTTGATTTTATGATATTACTTGGTATATACTGTTTTCTATTTTGAGTTGGCCGATGATATCTACTCAGTACCCGTGTTTTGTACTGACCCCTACTTTTATGTTTTCTTCTTGTTTATTTGTGGAGTGCAGCAAACGTGCCGTCGTCTTCGACTCAACAGTAATTCAAGCCAGTCTTACTACATCGGAAATTCAGGGTGAGCTAATGCTTCTAGCTTGGACTGGATCTTCTTCTTCAAGTCTTGATGCCTTGAACTTCCGGCATGAACTAGCTTCTTATGTATTTTTAGCTTTTAGAATACTCTTAGTTTAGTCATTTGATCGTAGATGTTCTTGTGGTGATGACTTCCAGATTTTGGGGATAATAATAGTTATTGATTTTATTAATGAGTTAAGTCTTCCGCATTACTTTCTGTTGATATTATATTGAAATGTTAAGGTTTAGGTTGGTTGGTTCGCTCACATAGGAGGGTAAATGTGGGTGCCAGTCGTGATCGATTTGGGTCGTGACAGTTCCCACGAGGAAAATAATTCAGACTTAACTTTAATATATTATTACTATTATTTAGTCAATTATTTCCTTAGAAAACAAAAGACAATAAAAAGGGTTTTTTTATTTCTAAATTAATGAAAATAACTACCTAAATTAAAAAAAAAAAACAACTAACAGATTCAAATCTTGGAGTTTAATCAATTAATAAAAGTAACTAGGGTTTAAGTGTTCCCACAGGTTCCTAACTTGATAATTCTAACTATAACAATTCTTTCCTGGTATCTTGCATGCAAAGTGATAAGTTATATATTTCTAAATCATTGGTCCGACATCTAGAAAATTTCACTCCGCACCTTGTTGCGGCTACGTGTGTTGCTATACTAACCCTTACCATTACCTCATATTAAGCATTGTATTCGATATTTGATTAAGTTATTACCTCGTACCAATAAATAATAGCCTATTAGATAGTATACACTAAATCTATGTTAATAACTCTTTTCCTGTTATCTACCTCCTTGGTCCATAAAGTAGCATTAAGGCGAGTTCTAATGTTGTCCATCCGTTAACAAGACTTCTAAACAAAAGAATTATTAATACATGCAAGACACTATTCTAGAATTGTTATTTTAGTTAGATTTTACCTCATTATTCACCCATGGTTCCCACAACCCTAGTTATGGAGTATAGTTACCCATAGTCATAATCACAATATTCATATATGTAATATAAGAATTCATGCACTTACTTCAATGAGAAAGAATAAAATCCAGAAGTTCACTTGATTAATCAACAAATGCACCAACAGTCAATTCCAGAAAAAGTGTGTCGATTACTAAAATTAATCGAGGACTAAAGATTCTCCAAAAGTCTAACAATCAAAAAGTTTAATAACAAAGAGTCTAAAATAACCAAGAGTCTAACATAAGAGAATTTAACTCCAAAAATGAGATTTTTTGAACTATTTATAAAAAACAAAAATCTAATTAAAGAAGGACTCTAATTGCTGAAAATTTGTCAAAACACGGCTAGGTCGACGGATCTCGTGACGGGCTATCGTGGTCATGACGGGCTGTCATGGCCTCCGTCATCTTATACTTTACAAATCCTTCTGCTTCTTTCTTCATTACCCTCGACGAACATGTATGACGGATTGTACCAAGCACGACGGTCTGTCGAGGGTCTATGTTCCAAAACACTTAAACTTCTTAGAATTTGGGTACTGGGACTACTCTCTAATTATCACGACGAACGAGTAGGACGGACCGTCGTGGCTATGACGGTCCATCATGAACTTCGTAATCCAACACTTAGGTCAGACTTCCCCATCTTCCTTCCGCATCTTCACTACGATGCCAACTACAGATCGTCACAAGCTCAACGGACCGTCACAAGCTCTTTAGGTTGTAACTATTCTGCATTTCTTTCTTAAAAATTTCCGTGTTAATCTTTAGACAGATTTCGTACAAATAAAGAGAAACTTACATAAAAATAAATACAAAAAGTCTTTTGGACACACACTAAACTTAAGGAAAAATCATTAAAAATAGCGTGAAACCACGATATATCATTCATCACGTGTGGAATATTGTAAATATGTTGTGATCCTTTGAAGGTAAGTTTCCGTCAATACTAATTTGGTTGTTATTATGTCATTACGAGGACCAATATGTACACACACCATGCATAACTATGAGTATGATATATTTAGGGTTTAATTGAAAGTATAATTCTCATATGAACATATATATATTTTTATGCATGAAAAATATATAATTTGGGAAGTATGAACATATGTTGTCCAAGTGTGTTTAGGTTAACGACTTTCTCACGTATGTATACACACACATGAATGTATGAATGAAGAGGGTTATAATAATCTAGTGAAATCGAGTCTCTCGAAAGGTTTTCTCAATTGTAATCTAAACTAGACTATGTTATGAATATGATATGATTATGTGAAATGAAATTGTCACATAATGTAGGTTGTATGATGAAAGAACATTCTCATCCTTGAAACTTTTGAGTTGTACGATATATGAGGGAATTAAGGCCCTAAAGCCTACTTTATGAACTAATGCTAAATAAAGGCTTAAAGATGTTTTAAAACGGAGTTTGAGCTTATGTCACGACCCAAAATGAGTCGTGAGTGGCACCCACACTTAACCTCCTAGCTGGGTGAACCAAAAAATCTAAACCCCAACACATAGTAATAGTTCAACTACAAATAACAAAAACACTGCGGAAGCTCCAAAACTAATTCAGTAACCAATTAAATAAGCTTCAAAAGTTTAACATTTATTATCCCCAAAGTATGAAAATCATCACATAAAAGACATCTATTTTGGAATTACCAGTCTAAGAGTGTTTAAGAAACCAAAATAAGCAAAAAGATGGTTCATGTCCGAAATTCAAAAACATCAAGACATGAATGTGAGAATCCAGCACGATCTAGAAATGATAGCTTACCCTGAACTCAATGTGCTGGAGGCTAGCTAGAGCTAAGGGAGAGTCGAAGTCTATGGTACACTTGCTACAAACCACAAAAGAACAAAGAAAAAAAATACAAGTAGGGGTCAGTACAAGGAACACGTACTGAGTAGGTATCATAGGCCAACTCAAAATAGAAACCAATATATATTGAATAATAATATAGAATAAACTACAATACTTAACAGGTGGCAAGAAACAAACACATGAACCAGTGACAACAACACCATAGTAGGTATACCATCACTCACAACATCAAGCACACCTATAAGACTCATGCCACCACAACATACTCATTTGGAAAATGAGTTCTTTGAGATTGAGTATATTAAGTTAATTGAAGATTCCTTTCCTTTAGTAATATTGTGTCGGAACGTGACACTCCGATCCCATATACCGTGTCGGAACGTGACACTCAGATCCCATAATACCGTATTGGAACGTGACACTCCGATCCCATAATACCGTGTTGAAACCTGACACTCCAATCCAATTATCTCATTATTTTATTTCATCAAGCATTCTTTATTCAAGGAGTCATTTTACTAGAGAGGGTTCAGATTAGTAATTCAACAGTCTCATAATTTTAGGCCAACCACAAACCACACAATCAAGACATACAACCACACAATCAAGTACGTAGGAGACTTTACAATATCATTAAGGACATATCAATCGCTATTGAGAGTTTATCTATCAAATAGAAACAAACCATAACCTACCTCCACCGAAGAATCGAAGTCAAGCAACTACTTCTCCAATGCCTTTCTTTTCCTTACTGCATCTGAACCCTTCCAATCTATCGAATATATATATATATATATATACACACACACACACATAAGGTGTAAGTTACTGATCCCATAAACACTCAATTGTTCTATGTCTAGCATATACCCATCAATTCACCTAATTTTATAATCAATTTTCAAAATTTCAAACCTAAAGGTAGGTTTTAATTCCCTCAATTAACATAACTTTAAAGAAATTTAAATAAGTCAATAAACCTAATTTTTAATTACCTATGTTAATATATTATATTCCATGTATAAAATGATGACACATAATGAAATTGACGATTAAAGCCACTGGTTTCGAAAACCAGTGGCAACAACTTTAACATAAGGCCTCTTATTGCTAAAAACCAATTTCACAACATAAATACTAATGATTGGCTAATCATTGTCTTGGTCATGATTCCATAATTCTCAACAATGAGTATTGAATGGTGGTCCCCCCCACTTTCACACAATAATCATATACATCAACATAAAATTCCTTAACTAACCATATAATAAAAATAATATACCTTCTCGTCTGATCATATCACTATTTATAACTTCAAAAAAATTGAATTGGATCAAATTTACCTTAATAGCATTTGCTTCCTCACTGATATTCCGTTCTCAATTCAGTTTTCGTCTTGACACTGCCTTTCTTTTTGTTGTTCTCTTTTCTTTTCTTTTCTTTTATTTCTTTACCCTAATTGTATACATTAAAATTATAAATATGATAAAAGTGACCCATTACAATTTTTAAAGTTATCTTCTTTAACCACCAACTAAGCATATTATTAAAACTACCACACTAATTTCATAATTTTAATTACGAATAGTCCTAAAACACCTATTTAAAATCTATCGAAAAGTATTTCATCAAAGAAAAAGTTCTAGTGCTCAAAACAACTAAATGGGTTGTTAAAGCTTAGCACCGAGTGAACATGCAAAATGAGAGTGGGGACTTCACGTCTAGCATGTTCAGCTTCTCACAAGAGAACCTTCACATTTACCAAGTTTGGGTTCCCAACATAGATGTTGTCTCGTGAGATGAAAACCTCCACGTCTAGTAGGTCAAGGTTTCTAATATCAATCTCATTGTTCCATTACTACGTGCCCCCATAGGTATTAGCTTAGTGGATCCACTAGAATAGCTATTATGTATGAAGGTCCTACCTTGGAAAGTAATACCCTCTCTTTTCGGTGTGGGAGTAGAACACCGAATTCTATGTAGCTCATATGGTCTATGTCGGATATGTATATCTCTCTCGAAAGTTAAGAAATGAACTAATATGAGATTATGAACTCTAATCAGAACTTCGTGAGAAGTTTACTTAGTATAGGTAGGACTATGGACCCTACCCATGCATTGCACAAGTTGACTTTAGGAAAAGATAGGATTAGAGCCTCCTATAAAATGAAAACTTATTTTTATGTATGATTACTATGAATGTATGTTAAAGTGACTTTACAATGAATGTACGTTAAAGTGACTTTACATATGTCAAAACATGAATTATGATTATGCATGTAAATTACACTTATGACTTCTCAATGGGTTTGCTTAATATATGTGGGGGAATAGGACTCCATGTGTGCATAGCACAAGTGAACTTTTGAAGGGGTTGTGAGGGTGGTTTACATATAATATGAAATAAATGGGTTATGACTAAATATGTAATAAATGAATGAGTTTGTATATGATATTACGAAGTATGTGGGTCTTATGTCTAAGGTTAAATGAAGATGTTATGACTTGTTGGATATGATGTACCTTGTCTAAGGTGGCTTCCCAGGAACACTTGGTTTGAGTATTATTATGGGATGCTACTTGCACATTGCACTAGTGTGAATTGGGGGTTGTCTTAGGTGATGGTTCCTATGCGAAGGTTATGTCTTATGATGTGCTTATGACTTTATGACTATATGTGGTTAGATTGATAGAGGCTATATGAAAGTTAATCTTTGGTGCCTTAAGATGATACGTTGTATTAAGTATCACTGATGGGTTGCTTGAGGAAAAGAGTTAATATAAAAAGGAAGGTAATGCAATGTATGTATTGAAAGTGCCTCAAATGTGATAAATGAATTTATGAGTTACTATGAACGGTTTCCAAGTTCTTGATGATGTATGTGGTCTATGATGTGCCTATTGTATGAATTTTCATAGTCTATGATTTTCCTATTGTATGAATGTTCATGATTTTTTTTAAAAAGGCATGATGCATATTTTCTAACCAAATGTCCCTTTTAAAGCATGTTTTTGCATGGTTATTACACTTAGTGCATTCTTGTACTAACATTATTATTCTTCATCTTTTTACACAAAGTGTAGGAGGTGGTGGCTTATGGAACTTTCCTAGAATGAAGAACTTGGATTACTATTCCCAAGTTCGGATGTATCCTAGATGATTCTAGAACCCTATGTTAAGAGTTTCCTTAAGTTCATATAACAGCTTAGTAATGCTTCTTTTGTATTGTGAGGGTCGTATCCCCAAGTATATATGGAAGTCGTATTTAAGATGGCATAATGAGACTTAGTGTCCAAACTTTGTATTAACACTTTTTAATTGAGATGACTTTTAGTCTTGTGTTATGTTATGAAAAAGTTTTAAATTTTCTGCTATTTTATGTTTATGCGATGAAAGTATGCTAAGGGACTCTGAGAGGTCAAATACGTCATGTGACGCCTAGGGGGTACTCCCGGGTCGTTAAAGTGAGGGCATCAATAGAAGATCTGATAGGCGTCAGTGCAATAGTAATTAGTAATAACTCTCTCAATCATCAACGAAACCTCGACCTCTAGCATGGAAGCCGCCTGCACATTGACATAATGGGCTTGGTGCCCCCCATCATGAGAAGCATGGAATGGGTGATAATATTCCCAGAGGTAGTAGTACTAGCAGAAAATCTATAAGAGGGGAGGGGGGGGGACGGAAGAACTCGAGGCCTTAGAGAGAGTCGGATTGGAAGTACCATAAGGCTTAGAGGCCAGTGTAGGCAAGGTTGCCTCTATAGGTAATGTATCTATATAAACCTCTGGTGATGTATCCTGTGGAACGACACTACCCTCATCAGCCTCATCCCATGTATACTTGACTCTATGCGCCGAAAGTCGGTAGAAGATATTGGTGTTGCCTGAACATCCCTCTTCTCATCACAAGGAAATCTGGCCCAATGACACAACTCTCTAATCAGTATTGGAAAGTAAAGGTATGTTTAGCGCTGCTTGGCCCTCCTGGACACCTCTTACCTAATAACGCATCCCAAATTCAGTTGCTTTCCCGCTATGATAGACTCGAGACAGACCTCCTTTAAGTTGCAGACAATGGAATCGTTCTATGACAGCATCACCGTGCTGCTAATGAATCAAAACCATTATAGAGCCTCTATGTTTTAGTATTTCTTCTCGATAAGCGCTATATGCTCAATCTACCTCGGGTTGTTTTCCGAAATCATGGGACTAGCCTACCCATCAGGTCATCTTGAGTCTTTGTAATAGTCATACTCAGGTACTCGTGTATGGAATTTATATGCCTCTCAAGTGTAGCATTGATATCAGCACTTCTAGATCTAACTGTCCTCCCTCGACCATCACAAGTTCCATTGACCTAAAGGCACTATCCTTATTCTTCCTCTTAGGTGCTAGATCACTATAGGGTGAGTAGAATTACCGGACCTAGGTGGGAATGTATGGACCATGGGGCCTAGTGAAGATGTCGAATCTGCGGAACTGAAGAATGTCCTACACATATGGATGTTTGTCCACTTCAGCATCCGTGGACAATCTCTTCTCTTAAAAGATAGTCCTCAATTCTGTAGTTTTTAATCGGTTGATAAATCGGGGAGGAGGACCATGAACTAAAGGTGTTTGGAGCAACACCTGTGCTGCAGTTGGCACTAAATCTAAAGCGGGAGGGGTAATCTCCTGAATCCCATATGGAACCTCACAATATTTGAAAAAAGCTTTGCTCGTCGGGCCTGTAATAATTGACTATCCTAAGCCTCAGAGAATGAAGCATGCAAATCAAATGACTTTTCCTTACTGTCGGAGCTGTTCTCTGGTGTCTCAACTATGGTTGTTTTGCCTTTTCCCTAACCTCCATTTGGATGTAACTTCATGCCCTTTATGCTAGAAGAAATTGCTTCCTCATTAATCACGATCCCTCGTTCCCGCTTTCGGGACGACATGCCATTATCATTCAAGTTTGGTGTAGACATTCCTTCAACCACATAAATTTTAGAATATAATTCAACAAAAATGCAAAAATTTCGTTGCATAATGACTTGTCTTACTAGTCACCAAGTCGTCGTGTCACTTAGGCGAGCTAGATCGGGCTATTCGTAAGTCACAACGCTAAAAAAGATCAAAACTCAAGACAAGTCATAAATTTTCAAGGCCATTTGATGAATCACCGACACAATTCATCGAGCTAGAAGTATCCTACCCAAATTTACAATTTATTAAGGGTTAGAGGCACAAAAAAGGCGATCAAGAAGGCCTTTAGGCAAGTCGCCGAGTGAATACAACGAGCTTTGATATTTCGATGAATGTTATAGAACAAACTCAACCACAATTTTAAATTAAAGGTGATCGGTCAGGACTTTGGTAAACCACCAAACCACTCAGCGAGCTCGACGTAACTTACCAAATGGCCCAACGTGCCAATATCAATCCCAACTAATGATCAAGTGTGCCAACACGAATTCAAAATAAAACAAAAACATCATTCAATAAAAGTCATATTATACGACCCATACACTCTGGGTAGTCAGAATTACCCCGATTTGGCCAAAATTGGCCATTTGATTACATTTGCTCTTAGGAATGATATCAAACACTCAAGCATATAGAAAAATGGACATTTAAAAAAAATAGGGGTTGCTTTGATTACACCCCATTACACCCAACTCATATAAACCGCCACAAAACAATTTAACTCAATTTTTCAAGCAAAAGCACAAAAATTTATCAATTTAAAACATTTAGTCACATATTTAAACAAATTACGGGCAATCCAATACATTAAACACGATTATACAGCCTACCCAACACAAAACAACAACAAATTAACGTATTGCAATTGATTTCAACCACGAAATAACTATACGGGGTTTGAAAAACCAACCTTAACATTGAAATTTAAATTTGAATAGCTTGGCATAACAATTCCTCAATTTCGAGCACGATTTCACAAAATTTTTTTGGGTAAAAGCAATTAAATATGGAAGATAAAAAGTTGTGTAAGAGGGTACAAAAGATAAAATGAGAGAAAATGAAGGATTTTAAAATTTTAAACAGTTTGTCCTTTAAAACCTTTAAGTTTGTGGCACCTTCGGCGGAATAAGTTGTGATCGCGGACTCACTAAGTGAATTTACATCATCGTGGTTTACAAGACTCCAAACGATTTGAGGTTTCAAACAACAAACGAAATAAGGCTTGCCGATTAAGCATTTAGCCTACCAAGTTTTATAGAGTTCCCACTCAATCTTGGTGGTTCCAAATACTATCCAAGTTAGGATCGCCGACTTATTTTGCGGGTCGCCGACTGGACTTTGGCTCCCAAAACTACCTATTTTCCAACAGTTTTCACTTTTCAACCAACAAATCAACACCCGTTATTGAAAATAAAAAACTAAAGCACTAAAAACTTGGGTTGCCTCCTAAGAAGAGCCTTAGTTAATGTCGTGGAATGACGAAAGTACCCATTTAAAAATAATTCTTTGAGTTTTCCAAGGTATCACTTGGTAGGTCCCGCTTTGCCCTTTGATTGAAATGAGAAGAAATTTGACCAATTTGGGTCTCCGATTGCTTGATTTACATGCAATAATAGGTGACCGTATGTCATGACCCAAAATGAGTCGTGAGTGGCACCAACACTGAACCTCCTAGGTGGGCAAACCAGCAAATCTAAACTCCAACCTAAACCAATAGTTCAACTATAAATAACAAAAATATTGCGGCAGCTCCAAAAATTATTAAATAACCATTACATAAGCTTCAAAAGTGTGACACTTATTATCCCCAAAATTTGAAATTCATCACATCAAGGACATCTATTTTCAAATTACTAAGTCTAAGAGTTCTTAAGAAACGAAAATAAGCAAAAAAAAATGGTCCATGTCAAAAATTTAAAGGCATCAAGACGTGAATGAGAGAATCCATCACGAGCTAGAAATAATAGCTTACCTTAAACTCTGATGTCCTGGAGACTAGATAGAGCTTAGGGCGAATCGAAGTCGATGGTACACTTTCTTACTCCACAAAAGAACAAAGAAGAAAATACGAGTAGGGGTCAGTACAAGAAACACGTACTGAGTAGGTATCATCGTCCAACTCAAAATAGAAACCAATATATATTAAATAATAATATAAAATCATTTACAATACTTAACAGGTTGCAAGCAACAAGCACATGAACCAGTGAAAACGACAACATAGTAGGTACACCATCAATCACAACATCAAGCACACCTATGAGGACTTATGCCTCCACACCATACTCATTAGAATAATGGGTTCTTTGAGATTGAGTATATTTAGTTTAATTTAAGATTTCTTTTCTTTAATGTTATTGTGCTGGAACGTGACACTATACCGTGTCGGAACGTGACACTCCGATCCCATAATATCGTGTTGGAACATGACACTCCGATCCCATAGTACCGTGTCGGAACGTGACACTCCGATCCAATTATCTCATTATTTTATTTCATCAAGCCTTCGTTATTCAAGGCATCATTTTAATAGAGAGGGTTTAAGATTAGAAATTCAAGAGTCTCATAATTTTAGGCAAACCACAAACCACACACTCACGACATACAACCACAAAATCAAGTACGCAGGAGACTTTACAATATTACTCAATACATATCAATCGCGATCGAGAGTTTATCTATCAAATAGAAATAAACCATAACCTACCTCCACCGAAGAATTGAAGTCAAGCAACTACTTCTCCAATGCCTTTTCTTTCCTCAATGCTTCCGAACCTTTTGAATCTATCAAGTATATATGCATAATTTGTAAGTTAACAAGCCTATAAACACCCATGCTACTATAGGTCTAGCCTAGACCGAAAAACTCACCTAATTTTATAATAACTTTCCTAAAGTTCAATCCTAAGGGTAAGTCTTAGTTCCTCCAATTAGCACAACTTTAATGAATTTAAATTATTTAATTCACCTAATTAAGTGGCGTACGGACTAAGGATAATATCACGCTTCATTCTACTTTACCAATAATGTTGCCTTAGATCACGATACATCTTGGTTGCACCAGGATGTATAGAATACCTCAAACTATGAGCCTATGCAAGAATAGTGTGAGTTAAATCATCAACACGGGGCACCACATACCTTTCCCTTAATTCTCAAGATGCCTTACTCATCAATTACTGGCTCTTTAGCCTTTCCTCACAATACCATATCTCGAATTCGGCTCAGCTTCTCATCAGCCAACTGATTTCCCTTAATCTTGTCAAGACACGGAGATCTTTCCTCCACAAAGGCCAAAAATCCTCCTTTCTGAGTCTGAACCTCTCTAGCCAATGGGCTTCTAGAAACCTGTAAGTGGGATAAACTACCTACGCTACCTGCTTTTCTACTTAAAGCATCTGCCACAACATTAAAGTTCCTGGGTGATATAAAATAGTTATATCAGCCTTTCAATATTTCCATCCACCTCCTCTGCCTAAAATTCAAATCTTTCTGAGTAAATACATATTGTAAACTACGATGATTCGTATAAACTTCACACTTGACCCCATATAGATAACGTCTCCCTTGCTTTAATGCAAATACAACTGCAGCCAACTCCAAATCATGGGTCGGATAGTTACATTCATGCCCTTTCAATTTCCTCGAAGCATAAGAAATTAAATTCCTATCCTGCATTAGCACTGCACCAAGACCAGAATAAGATGCATCACAATAGACTATAAAATTCTTACCTTCCACTAGCAAGGTAAGAATTGGTGCAGTATTCAACAAGGTCTTGAGTTTCTAGAAGCTTTATTCACATTCGCCCGACCATACAAATGAAACATTCTGCTCAGTCAAATTTGTCAGCTGGGAAGCAATAGAAGAATATTTCTTGACGAATCGACGGTAGTGGTTAGCTAAATCAACAAAGCTCCTTACCTTTAAAACATTAGTAGGTCTTACCCAACTCTTCACTGCTTCAATCTTAGAAGGATCCACCATCACTCCATCCTTAGAAACCACGTGCCTCAAGAATGACACTGAATCGAGCACAAACTCACACTTTGATAATTTGGCATAAAACCTTTTCTGCCTTAACAACTCTAATACAATTCTCAAATGCTCCTCATATTCTTTCCTGCACTTTGAGTATATCAGTATATCATCGCTAAATACAATAACAATGAGGTCCAGATATCGCTTAAAAATCCCGTTCATCAGGCTCATGAAAGCAGAAGAGGCATTCGTAAGCCCAAAAGACATTACTAAGAATTCATAATGCCCATACAAGGTTCTAAAAGCAGTCTTTGGCACATCTGTTGCCCGTATTTTCAATTGATGATAACCGGATCTCAAATCATTGTTAGAGATGACACAAGCACTTGTAATTGATCAAACAGATCATCAATGCGAGGAATCAGATACTTTTTCTTAATAGTTACCTTATTCAGCTACCTGTAGTCTATGTACATACAAAAACTATAATCTTTGTTCTTCAGAAATAAAACAGGAGCACCCCAAGGGGATGCACTCGGTCTAATAAAACCTTTACCTAACAACTCCTTAAATTGGGTCTTTAACTCCTTAACTCAGCTGGAGCCATTCTATAAGGGGGAATGGAAATGGGGCGAGTACCCGGCTCCAGGTCAATACAAATATCAATATCTCTATCCGACGGCATACCAGGAAGGTCTGCAGGAAAGACATCCAGAAACTCAAAGACTTTCGAAACAGACTCAATCGAAGGAACTTTGGAAGTATCATCTCTGAGATGTGCCAAAAAATCTAAACAACCCTTACTCACCAACCTCTTAGAATGAAAAAAGAGATAATATGAACTGGAGTGGAAATATAGTCACCCTCCCACACTAGTGAATCTGTCCCAGGCTTGGCCAATGTCATTAATTTAGCATTACAATCTTAGATTGCAAAATTTGGAGAAAGTTACATCATACCCATAATAAAATCAAACTCAACCACCTCTAGAATAATAAAATCTACATAAGTATTGCTCCCCTCAAAAGTCACAAGTCAAGACCTGTACACCTTCTCGACTATCACAGAATCACCCACAGGAGTAAAGACACGAATAGGCATGTCAAGCCAATCACAATATAAATCAAGACCATTAGCAAATGAGAAAGATACATATAAAAATTTGGATTCAGGATCAAACAATACAGAAGCCATGCAATCACAGACCAAAAGAGTTCCTGTGATAACAACATTAGATGTCTCTGCCTCAGACGTCCAGGGAAAGCATAACAATGGGCCCTATAACCTATCTGTCCATTTCCCCTACCAAGTTGCGCTACAGTAAATCCAAAATTCCCGCCATCGCGACTGAACTGGTGACCACCATTACATTGGACACCACGACCTCCAGAATGGCGGCCTCTATCATGACCACCTCTACCTCTAACTATTGGGGATGTGTAAATCTATTTTGGACAATATTTCCTAATATGTCCAGCCTCTCCACATCCATAACAATTACTGAAGTCAAGTATAGGTCTCTGTGAAAATGACGAAGTCTGGAATTAACCTCCAAACTAATAAAAAGGTTGACTGGTCTGCCACGGACCCCCAGCTGAAGCCTACAATGAAGATTGAATAGGATGGGCTGGATAACCTCCTGAACTCTGCCCTCTGGAGTAAGAACAACTAAACAAACCTCCCTTACTGAATTTCTTAAATATGGACGCCGTGGTGAAGTCATCCGGCTTCATCCTCTCTACCTCTATCACAAAATAAACTAATTCATGAAAGGATTTTGCTGTAGCAGCTACCTGTAAGGATGGAATGTGCAAATCTGACCTCAATCCTTTCACAAAGTGGTGAATCCGCTATTGTGGAATGAAGCAAAGCTGAGTGATATACCTTGATAGTGCATGAGATTTGGCCTTATAAGCAGCAACAATCATCCTTCCTTGCTCTAGGCTCAGTAACTCATCTTTCCTCCTGTCCGTCAAGGTCTAGGGTATATACTTCTTCATTAATAATCTAGAAAATTATGTCCAAGTCATAGGTGGTGCCTTTGATGGTCTACACTCAACAAAAGACCGCCACCACATTTTGGCATCTGCCTGAGACTGTTAGGTCACAAACTCAACACCGAATTGCTCTACTATGTCCATCTTATATAGCAGCTCATGACAATTAACCAGGAAATCATAAGCATTTTTAAATTCGGCACCCTTGAATACAGGAGGTTTTATCATTAAGAACTTAATGAAGAGATCATGGTGGTCACTGTCATTATAGACACTGTATTCAATCGAGGAAACGTGCCTATTTCCAATTATGCATCTGTGCGGGGAGCCACAATAGCTGCATGTTGTACTCTCTAAACCTGAGGTGTTGGTGCAGAAAATACTACGGGTGTGTGGCCTTGATCAGATAACCCGCTAAGATAAGTGAGAACCTGATTAATCATCTTTGGGGTAGGATGGGGTAGTACTTCTTTATCCTGAATCTGCTAATCTTCCACTTCTTCACTGTCTCTCACTACCTCATCACTCGGTGGAGGAGTCACTACTCTATCCCTAGCTGGATTAAGTGTTTGTGATCTGCCTCTAGTGTGCGTCATCCCACGACATCTACCATGACCTCTTGCAACTGCTCTTCCTTAAGTTACAACCGCAATGGTTGGCTCAGACGCACCCTGTCTTGTCGGTTTTGATGTTGGCACAATTGTTGCTCTAGTTCTAACCATATGTGAAATGGATTGAGAAGGTCAGATGCCAATTTTTATAACCTAGATACCAATTGGATCCAAGTAATAGCATAACAGAAGGAAAAATATGAGTTTTCCTAAAGTCATAAAGCCTCTCGAAGAAAAGTAAAGGTGTTCCCGTACCGTTACGAATACTCTACTAGACCTGTCCTTGTTTGATGAGATCATCTAACCTAATGTTGTGATACCAAGTTTGTCACTCTTCATTCTACTACACCAATAATGTTGCATTATATCATGATATATCTTGGTTGCACCAGGATGTAAAGAATATCTCGAACTATGAGCCTCTGCAAGAATAGTGTGAGTTAAATCTTCAACACGGAGCACAGATAACCTTCCTTTAATTCTCAAGGCGTCTTCCTAATCAATTACTGCCTCTTTGGCCTATCCTCGCAATACCATATCTCAAATTCGGCTCAGCTTCTCATCAGCCAACTACTCTCCTTTAATCTTGTCATGAAAGGAAGATCTTGCCTCCACACGGGCCAAAAATCCCCCTTTCTCTAGTAATTCCACCCTCATAAAGTTATTAGCCAGAGTCTGAACCTCTCTAGCCAATGGGCGTCTAGAAACCTGTAAGTGGGCTAAACTACCCATGCTCCCTGCTTTTCTACTTAAAGCATTTGTCACAACATTAGTTTTTCCTAGGTCATATAAAATAGTAATATCATAGTCTTTCAATAGCTCCATCCACCTCCTCTGCCTCAAATTCAAATCTTTCTGAGTAAAGAAATATTGGAAATCACGATGATCTGCATAAACTTCACACTTGACCCCACATAGAAAATGTCTCCATTGCTTTAATGCAAATACAACTGCAGCCAACTCCAAATCATGGGTCGGATAGTTACGTTCATGCACTTCCAATTGCCTTGAGACATAAGGACCATATTATTAAGTGGAGAGACGTCCTCCTTCATATCTTTATTGTAATGACCGGAGTCTAGACCCCAGATGAGACAGGTGTCATTGACCTCTCAGAGGTCACAGACAAGTTTACTTACGTCATTCTTACTTCATCTAGGTTAATTTTAGCGGAAAATTTGTAAATCTTTTTTTTTGAAAATTTGAAACTCTTTTTTTTTAACATACATACTAATTGTTCTATTAGATTCGTAATTTTTCACCATAAACCATCTAACATTAAGATCAACAAATGAAAGAAATAGTTTAATATAACAGTAAATATATACTTTCCAAAATGGCACCAATATAATGTCTTAACAAAAGGGGAAAGAAACGATAGTGGAACATAATCCACTATATCAATCCTATAACTATGCTAGAATATAATGTGCAAGCATCCTTGAAAGCATGAGGGCCTATAAAGTCCAAATGAATGATCCACATCCCGATAGTTGTGGCGTCAACATGTAGCTCTAGCGTTCACCTATGCCTCCACCTAAAATTGTAGAGTTGTATAGGGCTACTACACACTTGTACTAAGTATGGGTATATGTAAGCACACATCAAGGACATACATAATTAATAGATCTTTCCTAACAACATGATTGTAGAAGGTCAAGTCAGTGGACTTGCCAAATTGAGATAGGAATATGAGTGAGCTTTCCAAATTTGGATTAGGGAGGTTTATAAGCTTTCAAAATTTGGATTAGGAAAGTTATGCAATGAGAGTAACATGCATCATCATACTTAACATTTTGCACATAGCACACAACAACGTACACATACAACATATCATAATTCATATAAAACATAACATTGTTCATATCATTCATTCGTATGCCATGAGACCTTGGAATCATGGACTTGACATTAAGACTTCCCAAAATGAGAGCTCAACATATGGGACCTCAACTAGGGAGTCCGATTTAGCAAACACAGAATCTGCTTCATTCATTCATACGTACTTCATTTCATTTCATTCATGGGTCAGTGCAAATACCATTTATACCTAGGATGTAGTTTAAGACTTTCATCAGGTTCATTGTGAAATGACCAAGAATGACCAAATGTGATTACTTGAATCTAACTAACCTCTTGATTATCCTATCCTAACACCTTTGGTATCATTCGTTTCATTATGTACTTCATTTGAGGCTGTCCTCATTCATTCATTGAGAACTTTAACTTTAACCGACATAGATCATGTGAGCATCATGAAATCCAATGTTATGAAACCCCACACAGAAAATAGGTGGAATCACCGGCCAAAGTGACCCAAAATATGCTACCATACATGGGAATTGAACCCCGCAAAATCCCTATATTGGCAGTATAGGTTCGAAGACTAGGAGATATAAGGAGACCCATACCCGGCATGCCGGACAGTCTTATCTCATGAGAGTTACGTGGACCTCTTCTCTTCCTGAAAGAAGGAATCACCACTCATAGTTAGTCTATCGGTGCTTAGTATAAAGTTCCATTACATTCAACTCATACATCATGGAAGATGACTTCTAGTATGAGGACATCATAGCTCAATAGATGATTTCTCATATCATCATTTGTATTAAATGTGTTAATCTCAATACTTTCATGAGAGTGTTCATATAGACTGGTCTCTTCATTAACTTTACACTCTCATAGGTGAGTACGTTTTGGTAAAATTTGCTTAGGATCATTTGAGATTGCTCTCATCTTTTACATTAGTCTCATATCATGTTGTCACCACATTAATCAACATTAGCACATTTTCTCTTCATAATTACTCACCCCTTTTTACGTGAATGTTCATTTCATCATATGCCAATGCACTTGGCCATTTGTGTGTTCCACACTCATACTTAACCCTTCTAGGGTTTCATAATTTCATTACATAATAATCATTTCATCGTATGCCAATGCAATTGTCCATTTAGTGTGTTTTACACTCATACTTAACCCTTCTAGGGTTAAATCATTTCATTATATACATCTTAGGCTCACTTATTTTTAAACGTATGCTAGACATATGGGTCTATACATACAAGCCATGAGGCTTCATTCATACTTCGTTTAAGTTATTCATATTTTCCTAAGATTATGTAGTACAAGAATTATGCATCTTAATTGTATGCCAAAATCTCGATTTCGATCTAATTAGGCAACATTATTCTTGAAGATTTAATTCACGTATGACTTATGCATCTCTACGGAATTTTGGCAAGGGAATCCAATTTCGAATCCCTTAGACAACACTTACATGTTTTTTCATTTATTGTATTTTGGTCGTGATGACATTGGGACACTAGATCGAGCCATAACATCAACGTTTCCTCTTTATTTTTCTCCTTTTAATTAGCTCTACTTGCCGAGAGGTTGCGGGATCAAACCCCCACAACCCCTTTTAATTTTTTTTTATCTATTTCTCCTTGTTTATTTTGAGTTGACTATGAGGTAGTGGGATCAAACCCCCACAACCTCTCTTTATTTTTCTTTTATTCTCCTCCTTAAATCATTCTAATAGGTCGTGGATTTGATTCCCACATGCGTCCCCCATTATTTTTCTATTATTTACCTCCTTAATCGACCTAAGAGGTTGTGGCTTCGATTTCCACACGCCTCCCCCTTTAGTTTTATTCGCCTCCTTAAACCGCCTAAGAGGTCGTGGGTTCGATTCCCACACGTCTCCCCCTTTATTTTTCTTTTATTCTCCTCCTTAAATCTGATTGAGAGGTGGTGGGTTAGAATCCCACTCCTCTCATTTCTTATTTGTTTCTTTTAAGTTACATTTTCCAGCCAATACCATGCTTCGAATCCCCTTCACTACATTTCTTTTTACTTCTTTATTTTCATGATTTTTAACATGGTGAGGTCACATGTTCAATCTACTATGACCTCACTTGTTTTAATTCCTATTTTTTCAACATTTTGAACCCTCTTTACTGACTGAAATTCATCAATAGAAGCTGCAAAATTTTATTTTAATTTTTCAGCATCCTTTTATAAAGTTACACCTAAGTTCTTAGGGAAATTTCATAGTGCATTTAGAACGTTTTAGGTGCGTTTTCATGGATTCGTTTAGACAAGATATCATCCCTCAAATAATCCACATTTCAACTCATATGAACATCACATTTATATCAATATGTGTACATGAAATCTAAAGAATTGTCATGCCATTTCAAGTCCTAAACCATGAACAATAGCCACAGCAACACACACATACACACGTAATTACATTTTTAAAAACATCAACTGAAGTCACATAATTGCAAACATACATATAAACACATAATCATCAACAAAACACGTTTCATACCTAGTTTTCTACCAGCAAACATAACCAACCTATGATTCAATGGGAGCTAGTGACAGGGACATGCAATGGGGAACAATCCTAGTTTTCAGAACGAATATTCTGAACCTTAAAGGTACCAAGAGATAAGAGAACATGTACCTTTTTGACGTTCAAACCTCGACTTGCTGCCCAAAGAACCCCTCCAAACACATGTAAAAGCTTCAACACCAACTTTACGGAAAAACCCTCTATTTGCTTTTATTAGTTAGTTGTTTATAATTTTCGTTGTGAGTTCTTCAAGTGTGATGAAATTTTGTTTACCTACTGTTTTATGCGTTATTTGGCAGAGAAAAACACGAGTCAGAGTGATAAAGAAGTGAGAGAGAGAAATGAACGTGGGAGAGAAGATTTTTCTTAGGCATAGGAGTCTAGTTTAGGACTTAGTCAAATAAGGCTTTATTTAATTGTTAAAAATCTGATTTCCTTTCATTTTAAGTCAGCTAATAAATAATAAATGTAAATTAATTACATTAATTTACCAACTTAAATAAAAAACTATTTAATTCATTTCTTCCACCTACATTCGAACCCGGGTGGAAAAAGATTTCACTTCAAGAGCTCAATTTCGGCCCTCTCTCCCAAAAATGCCCCTCCACCTTATTAATTCAATAACTAAATATATATTTGGGGTAATTACGATACTATCCTTAGCCTGGAAAAAGACCATTTTACCCATAGACCCTCCAAACCTAACATTTTCCCTTTTTATGTCCGATAAAGACTCCATCAAGTAAATCTTCGTATTCGAGTGCCCTACATGGTTGTACTCAACCTTTCGTAGCTCAACTAACTTCCCAGGTTAGTCGGCTTGGATGTAGAAAGGGTTCCGAGGTCTGGTTCTACGCGCATCAATCCGTGTGAACCCGGTCTAATCGTTGGCATTCTACACACATTAAACATTACTTAGCATATCCATTTTTAGGGTTGTTACATTTATACACCTTCCGACCCTTCAACTGTCTTAAGACTGTGTGAGAGAATGTCTTCCATACAATCATATTTCAGATTACTTAGTCTTTTGAAGCTCATGGAGTAGGACGTACTTGTCCTGATCACATTTTTTCCCTTCCATGTGGCATTACGATCACACCATTTCTATCACGGCCTCTCCATCCCTCATCTCTATTCCAGCCCGAGTTTCCCCCCCGGCCATAGATAGTTTTTCTGATATCCACCTCCTTTGTTAGCTAGAAAGTTTGTTTCCTCATTATAAATTGCTTCAAAGTGAGCTTCGTGAAGATTTACTACACCAACACCAACAACATTTACACTCTTTGCACCACTACCCATCAATTCTTTTTCCATGACATTCATTTAGGTAATTATTTTTGCCATGTTTGATTCCACTCATAATCATTTTCGATTGTTCTTTTGTCATCTAAGAGTGAGAGGAGACACTTTGTCCTCACAAGTATATCATGCTCCATTTATCTTAATAATGCCATCAAGAAGTTGTGATACTACTCCATAGGGTAAGTGCATTATATTACTAGGAACATGTCGATCAACAACACCTTAGTTCAACGAGTCAAGGCTCCTATAGAAGTACTGTTTCTATATGTGATTCGGTAACCCATGGGTTGGACATTAAAGAACTAATTTCTTAAATCTTAGCCACGTCTAATCGATAGGTTCACCATTAAAGCCCTTGATACATTGAATACTATCCCTAAGGTTCATGATCCTTGACAGAGGAAAAAATATCCAATGAAATATTGTAGTAAGCTCATCCCAAGAGGTGATGGAATTCCTTGGCAACAGAGCAAACCATTTTCTAGCCTCACCCATTATAGATAATGAGAACAACCTATGACAGATTGATTTTTGTGAGTTATTGAATGTGAACGAACTAGAAACATCCACCAAGTTCCAAATATGTTCACGTGGGTCTTCATGAGCCAATCCTCCATGCAATCCCTTTATTTGGAGAACTGCAATATTATGCTTGTGAAATGGAAGATAATATTTCCCCAAATTGGAGGTAGACGTATTGTACCCACTCCGCCCAATGGAATTAGGTCGTTCACGTTTGGGTCATTTATATCATGAGGTTCCCAATATCGTCTTCGTTGCCTTGGCCACTTGTCTACCATTTCTCCCGCTAAAGCTCACCCCTTCTTCTGTTCAACACAAGGAACAGAAAACCAAAAAACTAAAGTAAATATGTTGAACTACAACCAAAAGGAAAACAATTAAACAAAAAAATAGTTGTAAATTTGTGAAACTTCAAGTGTTCATATCTTTTGCCTCGGATGTCCTATTGAGGTGATTATTTTCAATTCGGTTATTTTTGTGAGATCTACGCGAACGAACACCACACACGAGATAGAGTTTATAGCTTTATTTTTATATTTGTGTGCCTATATATAAGTAAAATTAGAATAAGAGAGAAAAAAGAAAATCAAATAAAGAAATAGAGTTTACCATGTTATCTTGAAAAGCAACAAGATTGGAAAAAAGATCACCTCAAACGGATATTCGAGGTCAAAGATACAATCATTTGTAGTTTCATCAAATTAAAGAGTGTAAATCAAAATAAATAATTGTAATTTGTACACCTTCAAACGGTCAAATCTTTTGCCTGGAGTGTCCGGTAGAGGCAATTTTTTTTCAACCTGGTTTATTTTTTTGAGATCCATGTCAACAAGTAGTACACATAGAGATGGGGTTTGCAGTGTTACTTTTATCTTTGCGTTACTATATATAAGTAAAATTATCATAAGCTCCAAAAAAAGAAAATCAAATAATGAAATTAAATTTACCGCGTAGATCTCAAAAATATAACAGAATTGAAAAAAGATATCGCCTCAAACGGATATTTGGGGTCAAAGTTACAATCATTTGAAGTTTCATTAAATTAAAGAGTAAAATTCAAAAAAAGTAGTTGTAAATTTTTGAAACTTTAAACAGTATTAATTTTTACCTCAGATGTCTAATTGATGCGATTTTTTTTTCAATATGGTTATTTTTTTGGAATCTGTGCGAACAAACACCACACACTGAGATAAGGTCTGTTGTTTTACCTTTATCTTTGTGTGACTATATATAAGTAAATTATAAGCAGAGAAAAAAAGAAAATCAAATAAAGCAATTGATTTTACCACGTAGATCTGCAAAAAATAACCGTATTGAAGAAACAAATCGTCTCAAATGGATATTTGAGGCCAGAGTTTTGATTCTTTGAATTTTTACCAAATTAAAGAGTGCAACTCAAGAAAGGTAGTTGTAAATATGGGAAACTTCAAACGGTCATAACTTTTGTTTCAGATGTCCGATTAAGGCGATTTTTTATCTTAAATTAGTTATTTTTTTAGATGTACGCGAATACAAACCACACACAGAGGTGTGTGTAACGACCTATTTAGTCCTTTTGAGCAGCAGATTTTAATTATGGAAAAGGTGTCTTGGTCGACGGACCCCACGACGGACTGTCGTAGGCACGACGGACTGTCGAGGGTGTCTCGTTCCAAAATACTTAGAATTCTGAAAATTAGGTACTGAAATCGACTCTCTGAACTTCGTAACGGAATGGCAGGACGGACCATCGTGGGCACGACGGACCGTCACAGACCCTTTAATGGAATGGAGTCTCTGAACTCTATGACGGAGCAGCAGGACGGACCGTCGCAGGCATGATAGCCCGTCACATGCTGCGTAATCCCAGGCGGGGTCGGATTTCTTTAAATGTTTTAAGGGACGTTTTGGACTATTCCTGCTATAATTACAAATTTAGTGGGTTAATGTTAATAATTTAACTACTTGGGGGTTAAAAGAGGTAACCTTGAATTATTTAATAGGTTAATTCACCATCTTTTATACTTAATTATATGCTAATTAGGGTAAAAGAAAGAGGGTTTGAATAAGAGAAAGAAAAGAACAGAAAGAGTGGGAAAGAGAAACGATCGAGAGAGATACGAACGAAGAGGAAAAACAAAGCTTTGGGAAATTGCTTGCTTGATCACGAATCTTCGGTGGAGGTAGGTTATGGTTTTTATGCTATTCGTAGTAAACTCTTAATAGCGAATGATATGTATTGTGCAGTGTTGTAAACCCTTCTATATGCTTAATTGTGTGCTTGCATGAATGTGATTATATAATTGTGATGAATAAGCATGATGAGTCTATTGAACCTCTAATCCTAAATTTACCTTGTTAATGATGATGCCTTGGTATAAGAGAAGGCTTGATGAACTAAAGTAATGAGATTGATGATGCCTTGGTATAAAAGAAGGCTTGATGAATTAATAGAATGAGATTAATGGAGCGGGTGTCACGAACCGACACGTAGAATTAGGGGATCGGGTTTCACGAACTGACACGTAGAATTAGGGGATCGGGTGTCACGAACCAACACGTAGAATTAGGGGATCGGGTGTCACGAACCGACACGTAGAATTAGGGGATCAGAGTGTCATGTACCGACACAAGAGGAATAAAGATAATGAATCTTGAAAGATGTTATATACTCAATTTAATGAACCTAATTCCCAAATGAGTATGATGGGGAGGCGTGAGTCCTCATTAATGTGCTTGGTGTTGTGGCCAAGGGTTATGGTAATTGTAAATGCCGCATGTTGAGTATTGTAGTTTATTTATGATATTATCTGCTATATACTATTTTTTATTTTGAGTTGGCCGATGATATCTACTCAGTACTTGTGTTTGTACTGACCCCTACTTGTATGTTTCTTTCTTTGTTATTTGTGGAGTTCATCAAACGTACCATCGTCTTCAACTCAACCGCAAGTCTAGCCAGTCTTCATTACATCGGATTTCAGGGTGAGCTAACGCTTCTAGCTTGGACTGGATCTTCTCCTTCATGTCATGATGCCTTGAAGTTCCGGCATGGACTAGCTTTATATTATTTTAGCTTTCTAGATACTCTTAGAATTAGTAATTCGAGGATAGATGTTCTTGTGATGATGACTTCCAGATTTTGGGTATAATAATAAGTGTTTGAGTTTTAGAAGTTATTAATCTATTTTTATTAATGAGTTTTAAGTCTTCCGCATTTTATTTTGTTCATTATGTTTGAAATGATGGGGTTTAGATTAGTTGGTTCGCTCACATAGGAGGCTAAGTGTGGGTGCCACTCACGACGCGTTTTGGGTCGTGACAAACTTGGTATCAGAGCATTAGGTTCGTTGGTCTCATCACACAAGAACGAGTCTAGTAGAGTCTTGGGGAACGGTAGGGGGACGCCTTTACTTTTTTTGAGTGGCTACATGACTTTAGGAAAATTCCATTCTTTCTTTCTTTCGTGCAATTACATGGATCCAATTGGTATCTAGGTGATACAAATTGGTATCTGACCATCTTCACTCTATTTTGCAGATGGTTAGAACTAGAGCAACAACTGCGCTGACACCAACACCAGCAAGACAAGAGGCATCTGAGCCAGCCACTGAGACTGTAGCTCGAAGAGGAACAGTGGCAAGAGGCCGTGGTAGAGGTCGCGGGAGGACGTCCTCTAGAGGAAGAGGACAAGCACGTGGCCCATCTAGTACTAGGGCGGTGACTCCTCCACCGACTGAGGAGGTAGTAAGAGAGGGTGAGGAAGGGGAGAATGAGCAGGTGCAGAATGAGGAATTACCACCCCAACCTACCCCAGAGATGATTAATCATGTTCTTGCTTATCTTAGCGGGTTATCCGATCAGGGCCAGACACCTCCAGTATTTTCTGCACCAGCACCTCAGGTTTCGGGAGTACAGCATGCAACTGCTGTGGCTCCCCGCATGGATGTCTCATTGGAAATAGGCACGTTTCCTCGGTTGACTGCAGGGCCTATAATGACAAGTGATCAGCATGAACTCTTCAGTAAGTTCTTGAAATTGAAACCTCCAGTCTTCAAGGGTGCTGAATCTGAGGATGCCTATGATTTTATGGTTGATTTTCATGAGCTACTACACAAGATGTGGGCATAGTAGAACGATTTGGCGTCGAGTTTGTGACCTATCAATTTCAAGGGAACGCCAAAATGTGGTGGCGATCGTATGTTGAATGTCAACGAGCACAAGCACCACCTATGACTTGGGCATCATTCTCTTGCTTGTTTATGGAGAAGTATATACCCCGGACTTTGAGGGATAGGAGGAGAGATGAGTTCCTGAGCCTACAGCAAGGCAGGATGTCGGTTACTGCATATGAGGCTAAGTTTCGTGCATTATCAGGTATGCCACCTCAGCTTTTCTTCAGTCTACAAGAGCGGATTCGCCGTTTCGTGAAAGGGTTGAGGTCAGATTTACGGATTTCAGCCTTATAGGTAGCTGCTGCAGCAAAATCCTTTCAGGAGGTGGTAGATTTCGTGATAGAAGTGGAGGGAGTGAAGCCAGACGACTTCACCATGGTATCGACATCTAAGAGGTTTTGTAAAGGAGGAGAGTTTAATGGTTCTTACTCTAGAGGGCAGAGTTCAGGAGGTTATCCAGCCCGCCCTATTCAGTTTTCACTACAGACTCTAGTTGGGGGTCCACCTCAGACCGGTCAACACTTCTCTGAGAGACCTATGCTTGACTCCAGAGAGTGTTATGGATGTGGGGAGACTGGACATATTAGGAGGAATTTTCCAAAACAGAGTTATAGACCCCTAATAGCTAGAGATAGAGATGGTCATGGTAGAGGTCGTTATTCTGGAGGACGTGGTGGCCGAGGTAATGGTGGTCACCAAAACGGCCGGGGTGACGGACAAATGGGAACTACTGTAGCGCAACATGGTAGGGGCAACGGGCAAACAGGTGATAGGGCCCATTGTTACGCTTTTCCTTGGCGGTCGGAAGCGGAGACATCAGATGCTGTTATCACAGGTAATCTTTTGGTTTGTGATTGTATGGCTTCTGTATTATTTGATCCTGGCTCCACATTTTCATATGTATCTTCCTCATTTGATACTGGTCTTAATTTACATTGTTAATTGCTTGACATACCTATTCGTGTGTCTACTCCGGTGGGTGAGTCTGTGATAGTTGAAAAACGTATATAGGTCTTGTTTGGTGACTTTTGTGGGGAGCAATACTTATGTAGACTTGGTTATCTTAGAAATGGTTGATTTCGATGTAATTCTGGGTATGACTTGGCTTTCTCCAAATTTTGCGATCTTGGATTGTTATGCTAAGACTGTGACGTTAGCCAAGCCTGGGACAGATCCGTTATTGTGGGACGGTGACTAGACTTCCAATCTGGTTCGTATCGTCTCCTTTCTTCGTGCTAAGAGAATGGTTAGTAAGGGTTGTTTAGATTTCTTGGCACACCTCAGGGATGACACTACCCAAGTACCTTCAATCGAGTCGGTTTTGATAGTTCGTGGGTTTCTAGATGTGTTTCCCGTAGACCTTCCTGGTATGCCACCGGATAGAGATATTGACTTTTACATTGATCTAGAACGGGGTACTCGCCCCATTTCTATACCCCCTTATAGAATGGCTCCCACGGGTTGAGAGAGTTAAAGGCTCAACTTCAAGAATTGTTAGGAAAGGGCTTCATTAGACCAAGTGCATCTCCTTGGGGTGCTCCTGTATTGTTTGTGAAGAAGAAGGATGGAAGCTTTCGGATGTGCATAGACTACAGACAACTGAATAAGGTAATAGTTAAGAACAGGTATCCCCTTCCTCGCATCGATGATTTGTTCGATCAGTTACAAGGTGCTTGTGCTTTCTCAAAAATCGACTTGAGATCTGGTTACTATCAATTGAAAATACGGGCAACGGATGTGCCCAAGACTGCTTTTCGGACCAGGTATGGGCATTATGAGTTCTTAGTAATGTCTTTTGGGCTTACGAATGCCCCTACTGCTTTCATGAGCTTGATGAACGGGATTTTTAAGCCATATCTAGATCTCTTTGTGATCGTATTTATTGATGATATATTGATATACTCAAAGAGAAAGAAGGAACATGAGGAGCACTTGAGAACTGTATTGGAAATGTTGAGGGAGAAAAAACTTTATGCCAAATTCTCCAAGTGTGAGTTTTGGCTAGATGCAGTGTCCTTCTTGGGGCATGTGGTTTTTAAGGATGGGGTGATGATGGATCCTTCTAAGATTGAAACAGTGAAGAATTGGGTAAGACCTACTAATGTGTCAGAAATAAGGAGTTTTGTTGGTTTAGCTAGCTATTACCGCCGATTTGTCAAGGGATTCTCTTCCATTGCTTCCCAATTGACGAACTTGACTAAGCAGAATGTTCCATTTGTATGGTTGGACGAATGTGAGGAAAGCTTTCAGAAACTCAAGACCTTGTTGACTACTGCACCAATCCTTACCCTGCCAGTGGAAGGTAAGAATTTCATTGTCTATTGTGATGCATCTTATTCGGGTTTGGGTGCAGTGCTAATGCAAGAGAAGAACGTAATTGCTTATGCTTCAAGGCAATTAAAGGTGCATGAACGTAATTTTCCGACCCATGATTTGGAATTGGCTGCGGTAGTGTTTGCCTTAAAGCAATGGAGACACTATCTATATGGGGTTAAGTGTGAGGTATACACGGATCATCGTAGCCTACAGTATGTCTTTACTAAAAAAGATTTGAATTTGAGACAGAGGAGATGGATGGAACTACTGAAGGACTACGATATCACTATCTTGTATCCTCCGGGAAAGGCTAATGTTGTGGCAGACGCCTTAAGTAGAAAAGCAGGGAGCATGGGAAGTCTAGCTCACTTGAAAGTCTCTAGACGCCCATTGGCTAGAGAAGTTCAGACTCTGGATAATAACTTTATAAGGCTAGAAGTAAATGAGAAGGGAGGAGTTTTGGCCAGTGTGGAGGCAAGATCTTCTTTTCTTGACAAGATCAAGGGAAAACAGTTTGATGATGAGAAACTAAGCCTAATTCGGGATATGGTGTTGTGAGGAGAGGCTAGAGAAGCAGTAATGGATGAGGAAGGTGTTTTTAGAATCAAGGGAAGGGTATGTGTGCCCCGTGTTGATGAGTTGATCCACACTATTCTCACAGAGGCTCATAGTTCCGGATATTCTATACATCCTGGTGCAACCAAGATGTACCGTGACCTAAAGCAACACTTTTGGTGGAGTAGAATGAAGCGCGACATTTTTTGATTTTGTTGCCAAATGTTCAAATTGTCAGCAAGTAAAGTATGAACACCAGAGGCCCGGAGGAACACTTCAGAGAATGCCCATTCCTGAATGGATGTGGGAGAGAATTGCAATGGACTTCGTGGTTGGTCTTCCAAAGACATTGGGAAAGTTTGACTCTATTTGGGTAATTGTGGACAGATTAACTAAGTCTGCTCATTTCATTCCGGTCAAGGTGACTTATAATGCAGAGAAGTTAGCCAAAATTTACATCTCAGAAATTGTTCGATTGCATGGAGTTCCACTTTCCATCATATAAGACAGAGGTACGCAGTTTACTTCTAAGTTTTGGAAAATATTGCATGCTGAATTAGGTACTAGGTTGGACCTTAGTACTGCGTTCCATCCTCAGACCAACGGTCAGTCTGAGTGAACGATTCAAGTGTTGGAGGATATGCTTCGTGCATGTGTGATAGAATTTGGTGGCCATTGGGATAACTTCTTACCCTTAGCAGAGTTCTTATACAACAATAGCTATCACTCAAGTATTGATATGGCTCCATTCAAGGCATTGTATGGGAGAAGATGTAGGTCTCCCATTGGTTGGTTTGATGCATTTGAGGTTAGACCTTGGGGTACTGACCTTTTGAGGGATTAATTGAAGAAAGTGAAATCTATTCAAGAAAATCTTTTAGCGGCGCAAAGTAGGCAAAAGGAATATGCAGATCGAAAGGTTAGAGACTTGGAGTTTATGGAGGGTGAGCAAGTCTTGCTGAAGGTTTCGCCCATGAAAGGGGTGATGCAATTTGGTAAGCGAGGTAAGCTAAGACCAAGGTATATTGGTCCATTTGAAGTTCTGAAGCGCGTGGGGGAGGTAGCTTATGAATTAGCCTTGCCCCCAGGACTGTCCGGAGTGCATCCGGTGTTTCATGTGTCTATGTTGAAAAGATACCATGGGGATGGAAACTACATGATCCGTTGGGATTCAGTTTTGCTTGATGAGAATTTGTCTTATGAGGAGGAACCTGTTGCTATTCTAAATAGAGAAGTCCGCAAGTTAAGGTCAAGAGAGATTGCATCCATCAAAGTTCAATGGAAGAATCGACCAGTTGAAGAAGCCACTTGGGAGAAAGAGGCTGACATGCAAGAAAGATACCCACATCTGTTTACAGATTCAGGTAGTCCTTTTTGCCCTTGTTTTTCTTCTTGTGATCGTTCGGGGATGAACGATGGGTAAATTGGTATCTATTGTAACGACCTGTTTAGTCGTTTTGAGCAGCAGATTTTAATTATGGAAAAGCTGTCTTGGTCGACGGACCACACGACGGACCGTCGACGGTGTCTCGTTCCAAAATACTTAGAATTCTGAAAATTGGGTACTGAAATCGACTCTCTGAACTTCGTAACAGAATGGCAGGACGGACCGTCGTGGGCAGGACGGACCGTCGTGGGCACGACGGACCGTCACAGACCCTTTAATGGAATGGAGTCTCTGAACTCTGTGACGGAGCAGCAGGACGGACCGTCGCAGGCACGATGGCCCGTCACAGGCTGCGTAATCCCAGGCGGGGTCGGATTTCTTTAAATGTTTTAAGGGACGTTTTGGACTATTCCTGCTATAATTATAAATTTAGTGGGTTAATGTTAATAATTTAACTACTTGGGGGTTAAAAGAGGTAACCTTGAATTAATTAATGGGTTAATTCACCATCTTTTATACTTAATTATATGCTAATTAGGGTAAAAGAAAGAGGGTTTGAATAAGAGAAGGAAAAGAAAAGAAAGAGAGGGAAAGAGAAACGATCGAGAGAGATACGAATGAAGAGGAAAAACAAAGCTTTGGGAAATTGCTTGCTTGATCACGAATCTTCGGTGGAGGTAGGTTATGGTTTCTATGCTATTCGTAGTAAACTCTTAATAGCGAATGATATGTATTAGGTAGTGTTGTAAACCCTTCTATATGCTTAATTGTGTGCTTGCATGAATGTGATTATATAATTGTGATGAATAAGCATGATGAGTCTATTGAACCTCTAATCCTAAATTTACCTTGTTAATGATGATGCCTTGGTATAAGAGAAGGCTTGATGAACTAAAGTAATGAGATTGATGATGCCTTGGTATAAAAGAAGGCTTGATGAATTAATAGAATGAGATTAATGGAGCGGGTATCACGAACCGACACGTAGAATTAGGGGATCGGGTGTCACGAACCGACACGTAGAATTAGGGGATCGGGTGTCACAAACTGACACGTAGAATTAGGGGATCGGGTGTCACGAACCGACACGTATAATTAGGGGATCAGAGTGTCACGTACCGACACAAGAGGAATAAAGATAATGAATCTTGAAAGATGTTATATACTCAATTTAATGAACCTAATTCCCAAATGAGTATGATGGGGAGGCGTGAGTCCTCATTGATGTGCTTGGTGTTGTGACCAAGGGTTATGGTAATTGTAAATGCCGCATGTTGAGTATTGTAGTTGATTTTATGATATTATCTGATATATACTATTTTCTATTTTGAGTTGGCCGATGATATCTTCTCAGTACTCGTGTTTGTACTGACCCCTACTTGTATGTTTTGTTCTTTGTTATTTGTGGAGTACAACAAACGTACCGTCGTTTTCAACTCAACCACAAGTCTAGCCAGTCTTCATTACACCGGATTTCAGGGTGAGCTAACGCTTCTAGCTTGGACTGGATCTTCTTCTTCATGTCTTGATGCCTTGGAGTTCTGGCATGGACTAGCTTTATATTATTTTAGCTTTCTAGATATTCTTAGAATTAGTAATTCAAGGATAGATGTTCTTGTGATGATGACTTCCAGATTTTGGGTATAATAATAAGTGTTTGAGTTTTAGAAGTTATTAATCTATATTTATTAATGAGTTTTAAGTCTTCCGCATTGTATTTTGTTCAATTGTGTTTGAAATGATGGGGTTTAGATTGGTTGGTTCGCTCACATAGGAGGCTAAGTGTGGGTGCCACTCGCGGCCCGCTTTGGGTCGTGACACTTTCCTGGCATTAGAGGGATTGAGGAAGATGAGGAGCCCAACATCTATTTTAATGTCTTTTTGGAGTTCTTTTGCCGTAACTCTCTTCCTTCTCCTCCTCGTTTTTTGTGTAATGTAATGCCACTACATTGACATATTGAAATATTATTTGAACTAATTGAAAATTTATGAAAGATTCAATATTCAAATTTATTTTTCTTGCCCCTTTTCATTCTAATGGGAACTTTATTCAAGATTCTGTATTGAAATTATTTCTAATCCAAGATTCATATCCAAGACTGGAGATTTTTTTTTTGACAATTTAGAAGAACCCAAGAACTCGCCCATATAAATATGTCAACTAGAAATTTCCATCCAGCAAGAATGTCACTGCAATCTCTTCATAGTAGTATTTTGTTCAATGCTTATTTGACGGTATGAAGTATGCTTAGTTATTTATTTAAGGATGCAATTATTAGGTTGTGAATAAAACCTATTTCGGGTAACAGTAATATGCTGCTTTCTTGGTTTAAAAAAAAGGGTTAAAAAATGGAGTGATCTTTTTATTGGATATTTATTTTGGGTAAACTGGTCTAAATATTATTTTTCGAGTTTCACTCACACTTGATAGAAAGTGAAAGGTGAGGGTTGGTGAACAAGTGTAATGTTTTACTTGTTATTTGAATATTAATGATAGATAACAATCGGTGAATGGAGTAGAAGTTGAGATATTAGTGGGAAAACACAAGTCACTCCTAAGTAGTTTGGAAAATTTTGATGGTGAAAGAATTTCCAAGAATATTTTCCACCATTCCACACGTAACCCAAGTATCTTTTTGGTTCCCTGTTTGGCAGGCAAGAATGCCTTTTGAATTTGGAGAGCAAATTTCAGATATTTCAAACTTTGTTTAGAATATTCCAAAAAAATTCTTGAATAATATGAGCAAACCCATGCACTAGATGGGAATACATAATTCTTATATGGTACGAAACAGAAGATCATGTGTTCTACATATAAAAATTCAATTTGTTGCATGGTTAGCAGATTGTAATCATTGGAAATTCAAAGAGTAAAAATGTTTAAGCAATAAAAGGAAGTGTTATTGAGAGAACAACTAACTTTGCATTTGGAGCGAAAGAAATTAGAAAATTGCAAACACTCGAGAAAGATACAACTAGACATGTCCATGTTGTTTTGGGTGGAGATCTTCACCCTCAATACATCCACTTTTAATGTCAAGAACTATGAACACATTCAGATACATGTTTACCACTTAATGCGAGGATTGATCCAATTGATACTTATTATAGGATACTTAAGGCCACTTGAGATATTAAAATCATCAACTAAATCACTATTTATACTACTCAAAATAGAAAAAAAAACGTCTTGCAGAATTAACTAGAGACATGTATCACAAATTACAACATACATGTATTGCAAAATCCTAAAAGTCTTTATGAGAACTAAGAGACAATATGGAAATACTAAAAATCAAGGTGTGAAGTGAATGCATTAATTCCAACACTCCCCCTTAATGCATTTGCTTGAAAACTTCAATGCCTTTTCAAAGATAGCAAAACTTTTCAGTTGGAAGTATTGTGGTGAAGATGCAGCAAGTTGTTCTCCTGTTTGACAATAATTGCAACTGAATTTAATCTTTCTCTTTCTTATTTGGATATTTCCTTTTTGATTGAGTTTGTTTTTGATGTTGCAACCTTTTTGCTTCTCAATAAGTGCTTTAAATTTTTTGAATGTAGCAAAAAAAAATTTTTTCAAGAAATAAACCCAAGTCATTCTTGAGAAATAAGCAATAAATATTACACAATACATGACTTCCAAGAGACAATATCTTTATTGGTCAACAAATGTCGGTATGGATTACTTCAAAAAGTATACTTGCTCTCCAAGACACCCCTTTTGTAAAAGACTTCCTATGTTGCTTTCCCATTATAGAACTTTCACATGGATCCACCTCATTATGTATCTCAAGAAGGCTTTGCACCATGTATTTTTTCATTAGAAGCTTCTAACCATGAAAATTCAAGTGACAAAATCTTTTATGCCAAAGCCATGAATCATCTGCATTCATTTTTAATGCATCGTAATGAAATTGCAAAGGGAAGTTTCTTTTTATCATCTTTACTTCAGCAATGACTTGGTTTGACACAATTTTATCATAAATCCTGCAATAATTATCTCTAAACACAAGAGAATAGCCATTTTCCATGAGTTGAGCAACACTAAGCAAATTTTCTTCGAAGTGAGGAACATAAAGAACATTATGAATTTGCTTACCGCTTCCTTTCATGTTGATCGAAACGATACCTTTACCTTTTGCATTAACTAATGCTCCATTCCCTGTTCTTACTTTAGTAGTGATGCTATTATTAATTGAAAGAAAAACCTTTTTATCTCCAGTCATGTGATTACTACAACCACTATCAACATACCTTTCTTCCTCCTTTCTTTTCACAAAAATTTGCTTGGTCCCGTTTCTTGTGCCTGTAATTCTTTTCAAAGTAGCCAAACTTTTTGTAAAAGTAACATTGGGGCTTGCCTTTGTGCCAATATTTTTCTGTATTGTGATTAGTCTTTTTGCAAACTTTACAAAAAAGACTAGAGTTTTTCTCACCTTTTTCTTCAGCCTTTTAGGAAGAACCATCATGATCCTTCTTCTTTTTTATCTTGTAATTCTTCTAATGTTTATTTTTTTGAGAAATTTTGATATTTCTCATTTGTTTTAGGCTGGAAATTCGTCTCTTTGGGTTGATCTTCACGAAAAAATCTTTGCTTCTCGTGTGAACGAAATGATCCAAAAGATCATTGATGGAAAGCATAGAAATATCTTTCGTCTCCTCAGTGATAGCAATAATGTACTCATACTTTTCTGGGACACTAATTAGAATCTTTCCCACAACTTTTTGGTCAAAAATTGTATCACCATGATTTCTCATTTCATTAACAATATTTATGACTCTTGTGCAATATTCATCAATTTTTTCATAGTCTATCATCTTAAAATTTTGAAACTCTCTTCTAAGAGTTTAATGATTTATAGTCACCATCACCTTAGTTTCGGTCAAGGCTTTTTCATCTTGAAGATACTTAGCCTTAAGATTTTTCATCTTTGTTGTTGTAAGATCACCATTATTGTCTTGCTCTTCAAAGACATTTGCAACAATAGTCCACAAACCTTCAGCTTCAAATTTGTTCTCATTCTTATCTTTAGTATTCAAACCAGTTCCATCAAAAAATAGAGTAAGAACAATTGAAGAATCAATACCTTCATTTTGTTTTAGATGCAATATTTTTTTTCTTCATCTAACCCCAAATTAAAAATGAAAACCTGCTTTTGATACCAATTAGTAGGAAATATGGAAGGAGAATATTATCTTTAGAGAATGGTCAAGTTTATTATAGGCTACTTAATGTCACTTGATATATTAAAATCATCAACTAAATCACTATTTATAATAATCAAAATAGAAAACAAAAATTCGTACACAATTAACTAGATACATGTACCACAAATTACAAGATACATGTATTACAAAATCCTAAAAGACTTCGAGAAACTAAGAGACAATATTGAAATACTAACATCAAGGTTTGAAGTGAATGCATTAATTCTAACACGTTTTGCATAGCCATATGATCCCGTATATTATTGTTTAACCTAAAACAAAGTATAATGCAATATAGTAAAATTATAACGAAACGCATATGTAAGTGAGATACTATTTGAGATGTTACAATTTAATTCTATAATGAGGTCCTGAAAAACTAACAAACTTGTAGGTAAGCACAGAACGATAGACATCGGAACATATTCAATGCACCTAAAAGTAGAATTTGACATATCCAATTCATAGAAATTCCATTCATTAAATCGGAACCATCTCCAGACCTCGCACATAGTAAGAGCTTAGAGTACTGATCTTCCCTATAGGATCTTATGCATGCATCTCTAAATTCACTTATTGATATGGATTTTCTACGGGAACATTCATTGAGCAAGAGGCGTTATCTTCTGCCATTGAAGGTAGAGACGTCGAGCATTCTGTGGTAGTTGGTGATACGAGCTAGTAGCATAGCTCCAAGAACAATCTCATTAGGAGGAATATAGTTGTTCCTTGCATAAATTTAGAGTAACATCATCACCACCATTTTGTATATTTTCAAATTCTGGTTCCTCTAATGTTATAAAGTTGCCTCTGGTGTCTTCAACAGGTGAAAAATGCATTCTCTAAGCTTTGTTCCTTTCTTTCGAGTCACAGTTTGGATTCCAGAAAGTGTCTTTATATGCTTGTCCCAACAAAAAGGAAGTGTTAGTGTACATAAAACAATAAAGTACTAATACAATATTTTTTTTGTCAACCTAGTATTATTTGTTCAGTTAAGGTATAATCGGAATGGTAAGTTCATATCTTTATTGAATCCAAATTACCAAAAAATTATCAATTTCAGTTCATTGTATCAAGGAAGTTAGTTCTCAAAATTTAGGGGAGACACTATAATTAATGGCCTACGAGCAAGAAAGAAACCAAAGATTGTGCTTGTAGAATGTCATATAGTAATTTAATCCTTAGAACTTATTTGGTAAAATCTTGAATGTTATTTGACATTACATAATTTTGAAGGCACATCACAATAATTTTAAAAAGACAAGAATTTCCTGCGTAAAAATAAATCCAAGTGTCTTGATTCTTTTTTGTATTAGTCACCCACATAAAATTTTTGATGAAGAGTCTCAAATACCCTTATAGTAATAGAATTGGTAAGATACCCCTCACTTACCTTTTGGCCTCAAAATACCCTTGGGGTTAAGCTTTAGAGACTTATTTTTCCCTTTTGGCTAAAGGACTACTTAGTCAATATATTTAATTATTTCATTTATTATGTGGCATGTTGTATTGGAAATTTATATAATTAAAACCGAATTAATTTGACCCAAACCACCCTATCCACCCGACCCATCTTTCAAAATACCCAAACCATCCAATTAAAACGCCCATTACCCATTTCTTTAAACAAAACCCTAAATATTTCTCCCCAACTTCATCATTTCTTGCATCTGCAGTGATGTTTAAGTAAAAAGTAAATAAATCGATTTTCTACTCCGATAAAGAAAGAATCGAAGACTTACTTATAATAATTTTCATAAATATTGTGTAATGATTGTTCGGTTAAATGTATTTTGTAAATATGTAGCATTTAGTTTTATTCGATTTTTCATTGCATTTGGTCTATTTTACTATAGCGTTGTGAATTTTGTGTAGTGTTGACATTATACATTGTTTTCTTATGTTAAGGCCTTTTATTGCTTTTACATGTTTTATAGATTGTTTCTTGAGTTAGATATGTGTGTGACTGGTATGTCTATGACTTCATTGTTCCTAATTTGTGCACTTTTTTGTTTGTTTTAGTATTGTATTCTATGTGAAGTTGAAATAAATAATGTTAGTGGTCCCTATAACTTTACTACTTTTATCATCATATTAAATAATGTTAGTTTTCCTATAAGTTGTTTTGTTTATAGTTGACAATTCCTTTTAACTTTTTTTGTCTGCCATGTGAAAAATTTGAAGAGTGACCAAAAAAGTGGATTTAGTATTTAACTATGGGGGCAAGTGTTTCCTTTCTCCTCAAGTTATATTTATTAAAAAATTGAATGAAACCTGACATGATTATGATGTCGATTTGCTGTCAAATATTGACATTTTCTCAGAGTTCATTAAGATATGTGGGTTTAGGGATGTAAAACAAATCTTAGTAATAGGACCAACAGGTAGGTATTATTTTCTTGAGGATGATCCAAGCATTAGGACTCTACAATCTGCTCTGTCTAGCTAGTTTAGTGTTCTTTAATTATTTGTTGTAGATGAGGGTGAAGCTACTGTTGTTATTCCTAATATTTGTGACATTGAACAGGCCTTTCCTTGTTGTTCCAGTAGAGGTAGCAATGAATTGTGAATCAAATGATGAGGACGAGTATCAGAATGAAACTATTTCTAGTGATTACAATAGTGATGAGCTGGAAGTCTTTAGAAAGGAAAAAACAGAGAGAGCAGTGACAAGCTAGACAAATTCTTAGAGTTTGAAAATGGTATGTGCTTTAAAGATAGTAAAGAAGCTAAATGAATTGTGATTTTTTACTGTATTGTTAGAAAGGTTAAAATTTAAAGTTGAAAAAAGTGACTATACAAGATTGGGATATTTGTGTGATATTTGTTGTCCATTTGAGCGTTTGATATCTGAAGATAGGAAAAATCAGGAATTCAAAATAAAATCCTTGAACACCAAACACTCATGTGGTGAAAATGCTTTTAACAATAAAAGAGACACTCAAGAAGCTTCAGCACACTACTTGAAGAAAACACATCAGAAAAATTCAAAGTACAGTGTAAATGATATGAGACAAGATTTGGATGATAATTTTAATTTGAATGTTAGTTATTCCATGATGAAGAGGGTTAAAAGGCTTGTGTTAGAGAAATTGAAGGGTGCACATTAATGAATTCAATAAATTGGAGGGTTATTCTCAAGAATTGAGGGACAACAACCTCGCTACTAATGTTATCATAATATATCTGGAGAGGCTTTGGAACAAAGAAAAAAAAGATTCTTAAAAATATATGTATGGATTCAAGATTTAAAAAATATATGTATGCAGGGGAATCTTATTGGTTTTAATGAGACAAGATTCAATGGGACACTTCTATCCACTTGCTTGGGTAGTGGTGGACAGAGAGAAACTTAGAACTAGGAAATGGTTTATTCAGCTGATGAGAAATTCTCTAGATGTGGCAGATAGTGAAGGAGTAACATTCATGTCTGATATGCATAAGGTAGTTTTTTCTAATTTTAATGAGTTTCTAATTTTCATTAAATTCTTAAACAAATAATACTTTAACTTATTACGATATTTATTGTTATAGGGGTTACTGAATGTTGTTAGTCAGGTGTTTCCTAAAGAACATCATCGATGCTGCAAGGCACATTGATTCTAATTGGAGCAAGGATTGGAAAAGTGTACAGATGAAGAAGTTATTGTGGTGGTGTGCCTGAAGAACCTATGAAGAAGAATTTCGTGATCAGTCGAAAGTCATGGGTGTTGTGCATAAACAAGATGCAAAGGATTTGGTATCATACCCTGTACAAAACTGGTGCAGGGCTTATTTTGACACAATCTGCAAAAATAACTCACATGAGAATAATTTTACAAAATCATTCAACAAATGGATTCTAGAAGGAAGGGCAAAACCAATAATCAAGACGTTAGAAAATATTAGAATCAAGGTGAGTTGTTACTGTTTATATTATCATCTTTTATATTACCTTTATCTAACTGTTAGGTTCTATGTAGGTTATATTAATGTGGGATGCTACTAAAAATTAGAGTGTGGGTTTTCCACAGTACGATGATTTTGAGTTTTCAGCTCACAAAGTTGTACTTTTTATTATTCTTTTCAAATTCTGCTTCTTGTGGTTGGGATCTATGACATTGTTTTTCTTTATTTGAATCGCTGGGGTATTTACGAAACCAACTTATCAGGAACTGAATTTTATATTTGACATTAAAGCCATAAAGAGCAGTGTTCAATTCTTTGTCAATTTATTTTCATTGAGATATTTAATGTTTTAATAGAAATCACATAACATAGCTTGATGTTATTGTTATATTGATAGGTTAAGTTGATCTTACTTCTGTGCCATGGTGTTGTATAATGATTTCAATATCACTGCACAATGTTGTCAAGTTCAATGTAATGAAGACCAAGGATATGATATAGTTGAGGGTGAAGATAGACATGTGGTGAATCTTAATAGGAAGAAGTGTACATGTAGGACATGAAACATGATTGGTATACCATGTCTCATGCCATTAAAGCATATTTTCATGATAAACAAGAACCACTAGATCAGTTGAGTTGGTGGTATTCTAGAGAAGCTTACATGTTGATATACATGCATAAAATAATATTTGTTAGAGGTGAGAGGTTCTGGAAAGTTGATCCTTCTCATGATATAGAGCCAACAGAAGTTTATAAATTGGAAGGTGTGGCCAAAACTTAAGAGAAAGAGAGAAAAGGATGAGACAAGGAAAAGGGAAGGGGGTGTGGTCAGCTTCAAGAAAAGGACTAAAAATGACATGACATTGTAGTACAACATGTCACAACCAAAGAATATGTCCTATGATATGCAATTTTCTTTACTTGGTCAATATTTATACTAGTTAATTCAATATCTAACTAATTTTGTCATTTTAATAGCTTCAAAGATCAAAATAACCAGCGCAAGATGTGCTAGTGTCAACACCCCAAGCCAGTCAAGAAGAATCTTCTAGTGTCTTCATGTCTACTCCTTGATTTATTGCTTCTTCAAGTCAACAGAGTAGCCAACCTGATGGTCCTTCGAAATCAATGAAAATTAAAAGAACCCTAGTGGACCTTCAAAGTCAGAGATAAAAATAATTGCTGATGAATCTGAGGATGAGCAACATGTTGCACCTTCAAGTGCAGTTGCTGATGAGGATAGAGGTGAGCATGAAAGTGAAGAGGAGCAGACAATTCTAAGGCAGATGGCAATTTCTGAAGCTAGGACTAGTCTTCAAGCTACAAATATGCAGATTTGACCAACTGGTACAAGGAGGATTGGCTTCAAAGGAGATGACAATGGTGTGAGCATTCCAACTAATTTGCCATACTCATCAAGAAAATTGGCATGAAAGGAAAAGAAGCTATTACTTCAAATTAGTTGACTGTTGAAAAGGAGACAAGAATTTACAAATTGAAGGCAGAGAAAGGAAAAGAAGCTACGGCTTCAGATCAATTGACAGTTGAAAAGGAGAAACGAATTGGCAAATTGAAGGCAAAGAGGGGTGGGAAGAAGTAGTTGCATTATGAAGTTGTTCTTTGTTTTTTAGTGTTACGTTATGGCATGATGAAACTTAGTATTTTGACTTTTTTGATGTTACTATGTCTTTAACAAGTGTCTGTATGTTTTTGTGGGTTCAAAATATATGACAATGCCATTACCACTTATCCATGTAGTTGTTTTTTGTTTTTCAGTTGCATTATGTATGTTGCTTTATGTACGAAGATGTCTTGATGGTAAGGCTACACAGATCTTGTGAGTTGTGAATCTCCAGTGGCTAGACAGATCTTGTGAGTTGTGAATCTCCAGTGATATTTCCTTTGAACTAGATTGAGTTGATAGTTCCTAGTGTTGGGAGTGTTTCTTTAATTTTGGTTGTCTACTAAGTTGTACAGACGACAAAATAGCGGAGATCATATAATACTGTTAAGCTGCATTTGTGTAAAATTGAAAAGCAATTCATAATTTAGATGTTGTAATAATTTGTTGATTGCTACAAAAAATGTTGTAAAATTTGCAGATTGCAGTAAAAATATGCAGATTACACTTTTTGCTATAAAAATTGCAGATTGTAAATTGTTGCAAAAAATTGCAGATCACAGATTGTTGTAAAAATTGCAGATTGCTATAAAAATTTGTAGACTGCAAATTACTGTAAAAATTTGCAGATTGAAGATTGCAAATTGCTATAAAAATTGCAGATAGCATTTTTCTGTAAAAATTACAGTTTATATATTGATGTACAAACGCTGTAAAAAATTTGCAGATTGCAGATTTTTGTAAAAATTTGCGCATTGCATTTTGCTGTTACAGTTTGCAGATTGCAAGTTGCTGTAAACAATTGCAAATTGCTGTAAAATGCAGATCGCTGACATTAACAAGATTGCTAACATCTTTTCCGATACAATAAAGAGATCAACACGATTGCTAACAACTTTCAACAAGCAAAACGCGATGATATTACATCAGTTGTAACCTGCAGATTGCTAACATTGCATCAAAATATGAATGACTACACCACACTACTAGAACAGAGCTACACCAAACTACTAACGACTACACACTAGTCAAACAGAGCTACACCAAACACGATATTTTGTACACAAGTCTCATCATCACCAACAAGAGAGGAAGAAAATCAGGAACAAGATAATCACATGTACCTGAATGATGAAATCTTCCATGCTGAAAGCTTTCTTCCAAATGGTGATTACTATAGTGTTTATTAGCTTGATATTTTACCTCATGGACAAGGTAAATATTGGTTGATGGATGTATGTATGTACGTTGGAGATTGGTTTCGTTGCAAAACAATGGGCAAAGATATATTTAGTTGGACCTCGAGGGAAATTTCAAGACTGGATTTATGGATGGAGATGGTACCTATACGAGTATTAGTGGGACGGCCTGGTCCTCCACCATCACTAGATCTCAAGCCATCAGAGTTTGGTGCTCCACCTCCTTATCCGTCTTGTGAATTCAGATAGTAGGATTATTGTCTGAAAGTTTCAGGTAAGGATTCATTTCTATTACTTGTTGAAAATGATGACTTTACAAAAAATTGAAAGTAATGGTCATCTATTGAAATGTTGCTCACGACATTAAATATGCTATTCAAAGTGGATGCACCTGATTATATGATATCGATATGTGGTAATGATGCTCTCCGAGATCTTTGTTGCCCTTGAAAAAGAGGAAGTTTTTTCTACTTAACAAACAATGATCGATATATGATCAAAACAAAGAACAACGCAGAAACAAAAGTAAGACTCTAAATAACTACAATTTTTTTCTGCAAAGATCAGTGCTTCTGCTTCTGAGGAACATTATGAATTTCAATGCCACGCATTTCCTTTGGTTTATGAATTTCAATTGTCACCCATTTCCTTTAGGATCTTCTTCAATTGGTTTCTTTCCTTCCGAATTGAATCTAATCCAATATTTTGATTGTGAGTTATCAATGACACATGAATTGGAAGTTTACTATCAATCCAATCTAATAACCGCAAGATAATGAGCTCGGAAAAATAACATTTGAAGAATCGACGTGACTTCCACCATTCTAACGGGTCATAGCAGTAAAATATTATTTGTATCAATTCACGCTTACATGTACGGGACAACTTTTTGAGGTGAAGAAAAAGAAGAAGATGCCAACATAGAAACAACACACAATTTAAAAAATCTGGTGAAGAAGATGATTTCCAAAAGAGCTCCAAGAACTGATGAAGTTGGGGGAAAAGGTTTAGGGTTTTGTTTAGAGAATTGGGTAATGGATGTTTTATTTGGATGAGTTGGGTACTTTGTAAAATGGGTCGGGTGGAGAGGGTGGTTTTGGTCAAACAAATTAGGCTTCAATTAATTTATTTCCAACCAATTACAACATGCAACATAATAAATGAAATAATTAAAAATATTGACTATGTAGTCTGTTATCCAAAAGGGGAAAATAGGTCCCTAAAGGTTAATCCCAAGAGTATTTTGTGGCCAAAAGGTAAACGAGGGGTCTTTTTGTACCAATTCTAATACTATAAGTGTATTTTAGACCCGTCTCCATAAAAAAATATATCTCACTATTAAATTTGTTGTGTAGGATCTATAGATTCTTTCACTGTTTTCCACTCCTTTTTTGTGGTGGGAATGATTCAAAATTTAACCATTTCTAATCAATAGAATAAGAGAAGTTTGTAGTTGGAATATTTTGAATTAGAATAATATGCAATGAATGATTACTTTTTGGGAAGGCTCATCTACAATGATTTGGCTGCCTAATTTCACCTATCTCGTAATTTTCTTTGACTAAGGTCTCACTTGGTAGGAGGAATATGAGATAACTAATATTGGGATTATGTTTAGGATGAACTTATTACAGATTTAGTTGGGTTAAAATCATGGTATAACTTATCCCATAATTATCTATACCGGGATTTTAGTGTTACTTTTATCCCACATTGAGTGTGGGATAATAATCCGGGATAACTCATTCCATAACCAAAACGTTCCCTAAGAGTTTTGCGCTTACTATCATGCAAAACAGAAGAGAAATATTGGCCAAAAATTGAGTACGAAGATATTAGTTTTCCATTTCTTATAACATGTATGCTTAAGAAAGGATTTATTTCAGAACATATACATATTTGCTAAGGCAAGTTAAGTGCTCATTATATATGTGAAAGTATTTTATCATTTGTTTCTTCCTTCTGCATGCAGATAACTAAGGATGATCCTGCTGAAATTAAGCTCGGTATGTTATTAAGTTGCTCTCCAAGACAAGCTGAAGATCCCTCCGGTCCAGTAACCACTACTCCGACTTCTAACCTTTGGTCATCACGAGTTAAGAGGTGCGTCATTGTCTCAGATTGTAACTGATAACTCTGTGTTTCTCTGTTTGCATGTTTGGGGATATAGTTATGTAGTGGCCCTCTGCGCCACCTTGATTCACATGCATTGAAGAGCACTAGTTTTTCAGGTGGTCCAGGTCTCCATTGACGGGTTTCTCTTTAGTTCAAAATTACTTAGTGGTTAAACTGGGATAAATATGAATAAAATTCTTACAGGTCACAAACTAAAGCACAATGTTCATTGACAAGGAAGATCTACTGTAAAAAGGTATTGAATGTATTGCACGAGAACGAAAGTGTCATGAATGCATTGACTTTAAGGATGCTTCAACTATTTCTTTACTCACATTTTCATCACAATGTTAAGGAACCATACAAGAAAGTTGGACTTATCCATTACCGCGAGCTTATGTTTGTCCGTAAGATCCAGTCATTGCATAAACCTCTATCAATTTTTTACGGGGCAAATAATCTAGCATAGTATTAAACACCAAACTACAAAAAGGTCCTCCCTCTTCTAGAAACTGGAATAAACTTTGATAATCTCGATAGCTTTCACGAAGTTTAAAAGAAAACTCCTCATTTTCAATCCCTAAAGCCGAAAGTGCCTCGTACATCATCATATCCTCTTAAAGTTATCCCTATGTGACTTCTGAAATTCCCTCACAAATTTAGTTTCTCAGCACGTGCAATAAATCTCACAACCTTCTCTTTTATTCTTAAACTAGACCTTGGGCACGCGCGTTGCGCGTTTGCTTCGTATAAATGATTATACAAAATTAAAAATATAATTAAAAATGGATTTGAATAATTAAATGATTTTCTTAAAAAAAAGTGTAAAGTTTTTAAGATCATGAATATATATGATATTTTGTTATTAAATAGAGAAGAAACATTGTTATGCAATATTCCTCATATGCTTTCGTCTTTAGTATGTATAAGTGATTGTGCTTTTAAGCGCATAAACAAAGTATCATATTGAGTTGAGTTATATTTATATTGAACATGATAGTAATTTTTGATTATTTATTCATAATCTTAAGATTTAATTTACGAAATCACTTGCAAGTCTAAGTTAGATGTTGGAACAATAATATACTACAACACATAATTTAAAGGTCGACATTATAGTTAGAAAATATTTAATACGTTAAAGCTTCTGCCTTCTTTTATAAGAATAATACCCTCCACCTTTTTACAGATGCATACATATCGATAACTTGTCGTCGAAGGAATGTGGTATTTTGTAAAAGTTGTAGAGAAATTCAATCGACTTATGTCTTCCTTAGGATAACTAATTGATCATTATCAATTTCATAGTCTACACCTACAAAATAAAGGTATTTATTCGTTATAAAATAATCATTTTTTAAATATGTAATTTAACATACATAAATAATAGTTGCATACATATGTATTATTCGTCTTCTTTGGCTCATTCAAAACTATTAATTTTGCCATCTGTAAATTTTGACATTAGAATTTTTTGTCAAATTATATACATATAATTGAATTATGAAATAAAACACAATCATTTGTCAGATATCAATAGTATGGTAGAAAAAAGAAAACAATATAAACCAAAAGGTATATATACTTTAGAAGGTTACTGCAGAGCTCAATTTCCTATATCTCCAATTGATAGACTAGAAAACACTAAATAAAACATAAATAACACTAACAAAACAATGAATACATCTAGAGGTACACACTAGATTTGTTGTCAATGACAACCCAACTTCCAAAGAATAATGCATATCACAATATCTACATTACAAAATAAATTGGAAAGCTAAGTTAATTGCTCAAAGATTTGTTCATGAATGGATGTAAACACATCCATATACGTTGTAAAAATAATAGAAATTCAAGGTATGGTGTATATACTTGACGGTTGTTTTGTCTATGAGGGCATGGAGCTTTATGACAACATAAACTTATTCCTCTCTACTAAGTTTCTTGAATTTAATGTCTATGTGAACTTAAGTAAACATGCAGCAATAGGAAGGAATCCTAAGGCATAATACCTAAATCAAAGTTAAAACTGCTATTAGTATAAATACATAAAAAACAACTACAACGAATATTAAGTGATGAATATTTATCTTTTTAAAGAAGGTTAACCACATAAAAAATATGATATTTATGGATGAGGGAAGTCCCAGTAAGACAAATCACAATGATCTCTTAATATTTTAAGTTCAAGCAAAAATGTATAATTGTTTACAAGGGTTAAGAGTTTCTCTAGACAAGAAAAGTTAATTTATCTTACAGCGTGGAAGCTAAGGCCAAGATAGGGAGGAGGTATTTTGACATTACAAAACTGAGACAACATACATGAAGTATCAAATTGATGTTTGTGCGAGAACAACTAACAATAGGAAGAAAAATTCAAACAACATACTCCAAATTCCAAACTTCCCACGAATAAACAGAAAATAGGGGTAACAAGTGGCTATTGATAAACAAGAAAACAAATTTATAACTGAACAACAATATCTTAAAAATAATACGTGTATTCCTAACAAATAATAAATACTATTAAAATATTAGTGTTAATTCAAAAGTAAATTAGAAGAGGAAAAAACTCAAATTAATAATTGGTGTTCACATATGCCAAAAAAATATCTTTGTTGAACTTCAGATGAATAGGTAGAACAATTATATTTTAAAACTAATTATTTAAGTTAAAAAATTTGACTTATATTCTTTCTAAGAATCTCTCATGCACAATAAAGTTAAATAGAAATGTTAACTAATGTATATGAACATTATATTAGATATTAATTTAACATAAATAGAGTAAGTATTTAACTCAAGTCTTTAGATTATACATATGTATCGTGATATTAAATTTGCTATTGTCTCATTCAAATTAAAATAAATTCTTATTATGTATAGCTATTTATGTGCCTTTTGACATAGTGTAGTGTGAAAAAACAAACTTAACATCATTTGATAACAATATAATAGCATTCTTATATGCAAACTCATAAAGATGATTTTTATAAGTACAAATTCAAGAAATAGATTACCAGATAAAAAGCAATTTTTCCGATTTAAGAGGTGTTTTTACTCTATCAAATAGAGTTTAAATGATCCCCTTCATTTCAAGAAAAAAAAAGTTTCTTTATAGCTATTCTTTTACTTCGGCCACTAATACTATAGTCGGTACTTGTATAAGATCCACAAATTATATGACGTTTTCTTAATTCATCGAATATTTAATTTATGTGATAGTTCAACAATACATAGTTCAAATATAAATATGAAGATGACAAACATCACTGATGATTACAAATATTTATGCCTTAAATGCTTGTATCTTATCTATACAAAATTGTAACCCCCACAATATTACAGTCTTATCTTAAAGTTGTACGTCAATTGAGTTAACATATATCTATAATTGGATGTATGGGATGATTATGAATTTCGTGATGTGCACCTGGAGAAGAAAGTAATAACTACTTGTTATAGAGATCCTTAATAACTATCCACATAAGAATATTTATATGATACATTTAAAATTTAGAGTATTGTATAACTTTATTACATCTAAAAAAAGGATATGAACAAATTTAACTGAAAATAAAAGGAGCAGATAGCCCGGAGAAAATGAAAAGTTGTGTAATAAGAATATTGGGTTGTGGATAACGTTTGAAATAATTAGTAAGGCTAATAAGTGTAATGACCCCGAAGGTCATTTCTGATAATTTTGAACTATTCATTGACTTTAGTTAATTATTTGATGGGTAATTGTGGATAATTGACTTAATTGATAGTTAATGGACTAAAGTATCATTTATTTAAGATCTTATACAATTTGTTCCATATAATTAAATTAAGTAAGTAAAATTTATCACTTAAATACCTAATTATTTTATTTAAAAACAAAAAGGAGATAAGAGAAAAAGGGAAAGAAATTAACCTGCATAGAGCGGCGGATGGCGGGGAGACTACCCTATTCACGATCAGGTAACAGAAATAAATTTCTTCTTTATGCAATTGAAATATAGATCAAATTCAAATGGTAGTATAATTATTATAATATTGAGAGGAAAAGGTAAGGAGGTAACAACATTCAGAATTCAATTAACTATATATTATATATATTATATTTTTAGTTTGTAGTGACTTAGAATTGGATCAAATTGATTTTCGTGCATTTTTTTTATCATTATGGCCAATTGATGGCTATGAACTCATGATAATAACTAAAGGCATTCATTTATATTTTGAATGCAGTGGTCGTTCGTAATAAAAGTTATTAGGGCTTAGTTTAATTTTGACAATTTTAAATATAGATAGAAATTTTAATGTAGTGAATCAAGGAGTTAAATATTGGTATATTATATTATAGAAAATTTGTATGATTGTATTATTTGGAAAATTTATAACTTAATGTCATACTTGAAATTTAGAAAATATAAGATTTGACCTATTGACCGGAATAAAGATTTGAGAACTTTGTTACGCAGTTGAGTGAGTTTCGGGTCTATGATAGACATACATGTATTGTCTGTTTCAAAAAATCTTATAATGGTTACTTATTTTAATAGATTGTTTTGAGTTGGAAGTTCAACATAAAGGGAAGACTGAAGTTCCGAAGTGATTGTTCTACTATTTAAGGCAAGTGGATTTCTAAACCCTTGTTAAGCGTATGAAATTCTTGTTTTTCTTTGTGTGGTGTTAAGAATGACTTGGAGACTTGTTGCTTATTTTTTGGTGTTGTATTCCTGGTTGTAAATTGTGCTTTGTCATCAAAATGGTTATCTCCTCTTTTTTCATTTGAGCATGTCATTTGCATTGTATCTGAGATATGGTTGTGGTAAGAGGATGTACTATTTCAAGGGTCGTATCGCGCGCCGCGATGGATATTATATTTTGAGGGACGTATCGCGCGCCGCGAAGGTTACTATTATCGAGGGTCGTGTCATGCGCCGTGATAGATGCATGGACAGATATGTCCCCCATGGGTCCCAAACTGAAAGGCAGCGGGTGTGTATCGTTAAGAAAGATATGCATCACTATATTTGACGTTGCATCTCATGGCATTACACATTTTATTATTGATGAACTTGAACAAGTGTTTTGCTGATCTTGTTAGTTTTTCTCTGTGAAGCTTGTGACTGTTGAATATTGAGTTGTTATTGAGAAAGTGTAAACTTATATAGTGTGGTTATTGAGTTGTGTGTTTGGTAAACTGTAAACTGTTAGGCTGTACCGTGCAGGTTTAGATAGGGTGTAAGGAGTGCCCGTATTTTATTCACTTAACTTGTGCATAGAGGTTTGCTTGTTTGGTACCGCGTGGTTTGGTACTCACCCCTTGCTTCTACAAATTTTTGTAGGTTACGAGCCTGGATCTTCGTGATACCTGTTATTCTTTTCGTTTCGGAGGCATCTTGTGGAGGGTTGTGAGGTAGCTGCTTGTCATCTCAGCGAACTTTCCTACTCCAGTTTATGACTTTGTTTTTACTTGAAAGACAACTTCATTTTAGACTTCTATTTTATTTCAATTCTAATATTTACAGAGGCTTGTGCACGTGACAACCTTGTTTTGGGGATTGAATTAATATGACTTTTTTTCATAATAGAAATTGTCGTTGGATTGTCATTTACTTCCGCACTTTGTTAGATATTGGGTTTTAGGCTGACATGTCTTGGGGGGATAAGACGAGTGCCATCACACCCATTTTTGGGTCGTGACAAAATGGTATCAGAGCCCAGGTTCATATGTCTCCCGTGTATACAAGCGAAGTCTACGTAGAGTTTCAAGGATCACTACGGAGACGTCTGTACTTATCTCTGAGAGACTATAAGGATTACTAGGAAAATTACTTTTATTCATTCTTTCTCATCGTGCGTAGTCACCATCTTTAGTACTGAGTTGTTGTATATTTTTTTGACAGATGACGAGGACTAGAACTAATATTACTGGTGGTAGAGGGGAGGCACTTCCCGAGGAAGTTGTTGAGGCCCCAGCTAGAGGTAGGGGTAGATCTCGAGCTAGAGGTCGTGCTAGTAGTACGACAGTAGACAGAGGCCGTGGACGTTGAGAAGCACCAGTGAGAGGTCGTGCTAGAGAGGTCTCTACAGAACCTCAGATTGATGACAGAGAGGACCAGGTTCCTCAAGATCCTGTAGTCACACCCTTGCTTCAGGATACACTATTGAGGGTGTTAAGTGTGCTAGAGGGCTTTTCTCAGTATGGTGGTGCGACTACCATACCACATGACTCTCGTACTAGAGAGGGGGCTCAGACCCAAGACTAGCAATAAGCTCCAGTTGTTCAGGATGCGGTGGGGCCTCTACCAGTAGATCCCGCGGTTCAAAATGATGTTGCACCAGCAGTTGGGGGTAAGGTTTCATCGATGGTTGTTCTGACAGAGGATGAGCAGCGTAGGTATTAGAGATTTAGAAAGATGGACCCACCTTAGTTTCAGGGTTGGAAGAGTGAGGACGCTCATGAGTTTCTAACTACCCGTCGAGAGTTAATAGAGGTGGTTGGATTAGATGAGCTACATGGAGTTCGATATGCTACACTCCAGCTTCGTGGACCAGTGAGAGACTGGTGGAGTACTTATTCGGGGGTTTTTGCAGTTGGATCTCTTCCAGTGACTTGGGAGAAGTTTTCTAGTGCATTCAAAGATCGTTTTATCCCATGGAGCGTGAGAGATGAGAGTCGCTTGAGGTTTGAGAGTCTTAGACAGGATGGTATATTAGTTACAGAGTATGAGGTGCGTTTTTGCCAGTTGTCTAGGCATGCGTTGGCCATTATTCCAAATGAGACAGAGAGGATCCACAGATTTGTGAGGGGGTTTACTTTCTCTATCAGGTCAGCTGTGTTTCGGGCATCTAGGGAGGGGGCATCTTTCCAGTCCATTGTGAGCTTCACCAAAGAGGCGGAATTGATAGAGTGAGAGGAGTTTGGGGACCCTAAAAGGGCCTGTATATCAGGTCAGTTTCATTGTGCCTCATCTGGAGGTAGGGGATCACAGAGAGTGAGTGGTTCTTTTCAGCAGCGGGGACCTATTCATGCATCTATGCCGACATTTGAGGGCGGCCAAACATCTTCGGGTTCTTATAGCCCGGGGCAGGGCTCGTATTGTTCACAACAGCGACCTATAGGGCGAGGCAATTATAGTGTGTTTTCAGGGTCCACAAAGTAGTTCCCACGTTAGAGATTTTATTTTACTTGTGGAGATCCCGATCATCTAATGCGACAGTGTACTTCTCAAAGAGGTCGTGGTGGGCCTCGACCTAATCCTTCATTCCATATGAGACAACCACCACCACAGGGTAGAGGTCGTGGCAGAGTTCAGTCAAGTAGAGATGATATAGTTTCTAGTAGTGGTGTTGCAGCTCAGCAGAGTGAGGGTAGAGGTACCACCCAGGCTGGAGGTGGACGAGGAGGCCACTGCTATGCTTTCCCGGGGAGACTTGAGGCAGAGACCTCTGATGCTGTTATTACAGGTATTATCCCAGTATGCCATCGACCTGCGTCTGTGTTGTTAGATCCAGGTTCTACATTCTCTTATGTGTCTACGTATTTTCCTGCTAAATTTGATATGATATGTGATAGCATGACTATACCTATTCGTGTTTCTACACCCGTGGGCAAGCCCTTAGTAGTGGATCGAGTGTATCGATCCTATCTTGTTTCTTTGGCTGGGTATGACACTTGGGTAGACCTAATCATTCTGGGGATGGTAGACTTTGATGTTATCTTGGGTATGGATTGGCTTTCTCCTTATCATGCTGTACTTGATTGTAATGCTAAGACTGTGACTTTAGCAATGCCTGGTGTTCGAGGGTTGAGTGGAAGAGTGTTAGTGGCTCTTATCCTAGCAAGGTTATCTCTTTTATTCGTGCTCAGAGGATGGTGGAGAGGGGGTGTTTGTATTACTTAGTGTTTATTCGGGATACTAGTGTTGAACCACCTCCCATGGACTCTGTTCCCGTGGTTCAGGAGTTTCCCGATGTATTTTCTTCTGATCATCCAGGTGTTCCTCCCGATAGGGATATCGATTTTGCTATTGATTTGGAGCCGGGTACTAAGCCTATTGCTATCCCTCCAAACCGTATGGTTCCAAAAGAGTTGAAAGAATTGAAGGATCAGCTGCAGGATTTATTGAGTAAGGGTTTTATTCGCCCTAGTGTGTCACCTTGGGGTGCCCCTGTATTGTTTGTAAAGAAGAAGGATGGGACTATGAGAATGTGTATTGATTATAGACAGTTGAACAAGGTAACAGTGAAGAATAAGTATCCTCTTCCGCATATTGGTGACTTATTTGATCAGTTACAGGGAGCATTATTGTTCTCTAAGATTGATTTGAGGTCTGGGTATCATCAGTTGAAGATTAGGGCATCAGATATCCCTAACAAAGCTTTTCAGACCCGGTATGGGCATTATGATTTCCTAGTGATGTTTTTCAGATTGACTAATGCCCCTGCAGCATTCATGGAGTTGACGAATGGAATGTTTCGACCATACCTTGATTCTTTTGTGATTGTTTTCATCGATGACATCTTGGTTTACTCCAAGACTGAGGAGGACCATGTTTGACACCTGAGGATTGTACTTCAGAGGTTGAGAGAAGAGAAGTTGTATGCCAAGTTCTCAAAGTGTGAGTTCTGGCTTATTTCTGTGGCATTCTTAGGGCACGTGGTGTCCAAGAAGGGTATTAGAGTAGATCCGGCCAAGATTGAGGCAGTTAGAAGCTGGACGCGACCTGCTTCACGAACTGAGATTTGGAGTTTTGTGGGATTAGTAGGCTATTATCGACGATTTGTTCAGAGTTTTTCTACCATTGCAGCTCCATTGACTAGATTGACTCGACAGGATGTGGGTTTTCAGTGGTACGAGAAGTGTGAGGAGAGCTTTCAAAAGCTAAAGACTTTGTTGACTTCTGCTCCTGTGTTGACTCTACCTAAGGAGGGTTAGACTTTACTGTTTATTGTGATGCTTCAGGAGTTGGTTTGGGTGGTGTGTTGATGCAGAAAGGGGAAAGTGATTGCTTATGCTTCTAGGCAGTTGAAATCCCATGAAAAGAACTACCCTACTCATGATTTGGAGTTGGCGGCTGTGGTATTTGTACATAAGTTATGGCGTCATTATTTGTATGGGGTGCACTGTGAGATCTTCACTAATCATCGGAGTCTTCATTATATCTTTAGCCAGAGGGAGTTGAACATGAGGCAACGAATATGACTTGAGTTGTTGAAGGACTATGATGTGACCATTCTGTATCTTCCGGGAAAGGCCAATGTTGTGGCCGATGCTCTGAGTAGGACGACTCCTAGCATTGGGATTCTTGCAGTGCTTAGTATTTAGGAGAGACCATTGGCTAGAGATGTGCATATATTAGCTAACAGTCTTGTCCGCTTGCAGATTTCAGAAGAGAGTGATGGGATGATTGCTTTTATTGAGGCTCGGTCTTTTTTAGTCGAGCAAGTACGTGCACACCAGTTTGATGATGAAAAATTAAGTCTCATTCGAGACAAAGTAGTGAGAGGGGAAGCTAAGGAGGCTGTCCTTGATTCTGACGGAGACTTGCGGATTGGAGGCAGAATTTGTGTGCCCAGGACATGCCATTTGATTAGATTGAGTCTTGAAAAGGCTCATTGTTCTAGGTATTCCATCCATCCAGGAGCGGCGAAGATGTATCATGATCTGAGTCAGCATTACTTGTGGTGTGGGATTAAGAGAGATATTTCAAACTTTGTTTCGAGGTGTTTGACTTGCCAGCAGGTCAAGTGTGAGAACCAGCGGCCCGGGGGTGTATCTCAGAGGATGCCTATTCCTACTTGGAATTGGGAGCGGATTACTATTGACTTTGTTGTGGGTTTGCCTACCACAGTGGGTGGTTATGACTCTATTTGGGTCATTGTTGATAGGCTAACCAAGTCTGCCCATTTCATTCCTGTTCGGGTGAAGTATACGGCAGAAAAGTTAGCTGAGTTATATATAAGTCAGATTGTGCGACTACATGGAGTTCCTATTTCTATCATATCAGATCGAGGTTCACTATATACTTCTCACTTTTGGAAGGCATTACGACATGGTCTGGGTACTCAGTTAGATATGAGTACAACCTTTCACCCTCAGACTGATGAGCACTCTGAGCGGACAATTCAGGTGTTTGAAGATATGCTCCGAGCCTGTGTGATCGATTTCGGAGATAGATGGGATCGACATTTACCCTTAGCGGAGTTTGCCTATGATAACAGTTATCACTCTAGTATCCAGATGGCCCCATTTGAGGCGTTGTATGGTAGACGTTGTAGATCTCCGATTGGTTGGTTTGGTTTGGTGGAGATGGACTTTTTGGATACAGACTTTCTTTTCGAGATGCTATGGAGCAAGTCCGTATCATTCAGTACAGACTGTTGACAGCCCAGAGTTGACAGAAGAGTTATGCAGACCGGAGAGTTAGAGCCTTAGTGTTTATGGAGGGTGATGATGTTTGGCTTTGAGTATCACCCATGAAGGTTGTGATGAGGTTCAGAAAGAAGGGCAAGCTAAGCCCTAGGTTTATTGGACCTTTTGAGATTTTGAGCCGAGTGGGAGAGGTGGCCTATAAGTTTGCCTTGCCACCTAGTTTGTCGGCAGTTCATCCTGTATTTCATGTCTCTATGCTACGAAAGTATATTCCGGATCAATCTCATGTGCTTTCACTTGATTCTGTGGAGTTTGGTCCAGACTTGACATTTGAGGAGGAGCCTATAACTATTTTGGATAGGCAGGTTCGAAAGCTTAGGACCAAGGAGATTGCTTCAGTGAAGGTGCAATGGAAGCACCGATCAGTGGGAGAGGCAACTTGGGAGACTGAGTCAGACATGCGTGCCAGATATCCTCAACTTTTTGAAGCTTCAGGTACTTTCTTTCACTTTGTGTTCGAGGACGAACATGTTTTTTAGTGGTGGATAATGTAATGACCCCGAAGGTAATTTTTGATAATTTTGAACTTTTCATTGACTTTAGTTAATTATTTGATGGGTAATTGTGGACAATTAACTTTATTGATAGTTAATGGACTAAAGTATCATTTATTTAATATCTTATACAATTTGTTCCATATAATTAAATTAAGTTAGTAAAATTTACCACTTAAATACCTAATTATTTTATTTAAAAACAAAAAGGAGATAAGAGAAAAAGAGAAAGAAATTAACCTGCATAGATCGGCGGCTGGCGGGGAGACTACCCACTTCACGATCAGGTAACAAAAATAAATTTCTTCTTTATGCAATTGAAATATGGATCAAATTCAAATGGTAGTATAATTATTATAATAATGAGAGGAAAAGGTAAGGAGGTAACAACATTCAGAATTCAATTAACTATATATTATATATATTATATTTTTAGTTTGCAGTGACTTAGAATTGGAGCAAATTGATTTTCGTGCATTTCTTTAATCATTAGGGCCAATTGATGGCTATGTACTCATGATAATAACTAAAGGCATTCATTTATATTTTGAATGTAGTTTTTGGCCGTGATAAAAGTTATTAGGGCTTAGTTTAATTTTCATGATTTTTAATATAGATAAAAAATTTTAATGTAGTGAGTCAAGGAGTTAAATATTGGTATATTATATTATAGAAAATTTGTATGATTGTATTATTTGGAAAATTTATAACTTAATGTCATATTTGAAATTTCGAAAATATAAGATTTGACCTATTGACCGAAATCAAGATTTGAGAACTTTGTTACGCACTTGAGTGAGTTTCAGGTCTAAGATAGACATAAAGGTATTGTCAGTTTCAAAAATCTTATCGTGGTTACTTATTTGAATAGATTGTTTTGAGTTGGAAGTTCAACAAAAAGGGAAGACTCAAGTTCCGAAGTGATTGTTCTACTATTTAAGGCAAGTGGTTTTCTAAACCATTGTTAAGCGTTTAAAATTCGTGTATTTCTTTGTGTGGTGTTGAGAATGACTTGGAGACTTGTTGCTTATTTATAGGTGTTGTATTCTTGGTTGTAAATTGTGCTTTGTTATCAAAATGGTTATCTCCTCCTTTTTTCATTTTGAGCATGTCATTTGCATTGTATCTTAGACATGGTTGTGGTAAGAGGATGTACTATTTCGAGGGTCGTATCGCGCGCCGCAATGGATATTATATTTTGAGGGACGTATCGCGCACCGCGAAGGTTACTATTATTGAGGGTCGGGTCGTGCGCCACGATAGATGCATGGACAGATATGTCCCCCATGGGTCCCGAACTGAAAGATAGCGGGTGTGTATCGTTAAGAAAGACATGCATCACTATATTTGACATTGCATCTCATGGAATTGCAAATTTTATTATTGATGAACTTGAACACGTGTTTTGCTGTTCTTGTGAGTTTTTCTCTGTGAAGCTTGTGACTGTTGAATATTGAGTTGTTATTGAGAAAGTGTAAACTGATAGAGTGTGGTTATTGAGTTGTGTGTTTGGTAAACTGTAAATTGTTAGGCTGTAGCGTGAAGGTTTAGATAGGGTGTAAGGAGTACCCGTATTTTGTTCACTTTACTTGTGCTTATAGGTTTGCTTGTTGGGTACCGCGTGGTTTGGTACTCACCCCTTGCTTCTACAAATTTTTGTAGGTTACGAGCCCGGATCTATGTGATACCTGTTATTCTTTTCGTTTCCGAGGCATCTTGTGGAGGGTTGTGAGGTAGCTGCTTTTCATCTCAGCGAACATTCCTACTCCAGTTTATGACTTTGTTTTACTTGAAAGACAACTTCATTTTAGACTTGTATTTTTTTCTATTCTAATATTTACATTAGAGGCTTGTGCACGTGACAACCTGGTTTTGGGGATTGAATCAATATGACTTGGATTCATAATATAAATTGTTCTTGGATTGTCATTTATTTCCGCACTTCGTTAGATATTGGGTTTTAGGCTGACTTGTCTTGGTGGGATAAGACGAGTGCCATCACACCCATTTTGGGGTCCTTACAAATAGATAATAATCTATGAATATATCTGTTCAAAGTTAATATTTTTATTTGGATTACTTTGATTTTCTAACAATAGAGAGATACTAATCAAGTAGTTGGTATACTTCATCTTACAAGAATATAAATACAAAATTAGGTTTTGAAAAGTAAATACAAGGTGAGAAAGTATTACTAGGCCAATTATGTGGAAGTAATAAGCAAGAAACCTCTAAAAATATAAATAATTACACATAAAACGACAATGAGTTAACTAATGATAAATGTAATTTTTAATCGAAAAAAATCAATATAATTGATAGGGATTTATATTTTGACAAATATATGTATGGAAATTTTACAACAAAAAACATTTTTCGATGTTGATAGCCTCAATTAAAGAATTGCTCAAACAAAAGGCTAAAGGTGGAAAGAAATAAAAAAGACAAAACATGTTGATAAACCAATGATATTCAAGAGGAAACGAAAGTAACAAAACAAAAGCAATGATACTAACAATGAATTAATAGCAGTGATCATATACATACCTTGAAGAAATATATATGAGAAGAAGAAAAATAGAACAATAAAAAGAAAACAACTTGTAGACCTTTATAGAGAGCAATTAAGTATACAATAAATTGCTAGGAAAAATTAATGGCTGGAAAAAGGAAAATTTTATATAATGTACATTAGGTTTAAAGATGTACTTATATGAATTGATGAGACAACTTTTAATTATAGAGATATTACGTTTATCATGAATAATAATTTGGAAATTAGAAAGGCCAACTTTTACATCAAAAAGGGGTAAAAAAATAAAAATTGAGGCAAAAGATTAATGAGGAAGCTTGTTTAAGATTGCAGTAAATAAATTATGTGGACACATTGAGAAAAACTTAATATGGAGCATTAAATGAGACTGTTGAACTTCTAAAAAATTGAACACCCAAAAAAAACACTACTAAACTTCCATTCACTCACCATTTATTTGGTTTAAATATCATTATTTAATTAAATATTTCAATATTTAGGTAATTAATATATTATTATTTAATTACATATTTTATTAATTAATATTATCTTATTTAGATATTTTATAATATTTAAAATTAGGATAAGGATAAAATGCTATTTCAATTTTTATTTTTGTGACTTCCCACTTTTAATATAATGTATGACATATGATAATATGATACGATGGGAGAGAAATAAAAATAAATAAAAAACAAAAGAAAAATGTTTTAAAAATATAACTAAATTTAGTTGTTAAAAGGATAAAAAAATTTAATTTAAACTTACTACTGATATTTTCATTTTCAAGTTTTGACTTTACAAATTCCTCTTTTAAGTATATAATATAATATTATATAATTAGTATATAATGTTTAATATTAATCAATTTATTTTTTATAATTAATATTTTGATGTAGTATAGGGGTGAAATGGTAATTCAACTTTGCACTTTGGATTTTTCCACTTATAATAATATATGATTGATAACTTTGTCTATTCCTAAATCGTCAATACTGAAACTGTACTGATCACTATTTACAGAATGTACTTCAAATCCTATTGACTTTTACTAAAGTATGTCTAGTACATTAATTGTGGAGATAGTATTGTTTGAGTATAACTGATTACACAAAAAATATAGTTGCAAAAGACACTTTTGTTTGACTTTTTGCATACTATTATCAACACTATCAAAATCTCTAGAGTTCCTTTCCTTACATATGACCCACCATATACTAACTGGGATTCTTGGATTGCTTTCTTGCTTCCTCGAAACTTTGGATTAGTTTTCTGATCTTGGCAGGCATAGTCCATGACATACCCTTAAGGCTTAGGAATAACTTCCATAGTTTTGCTTGTGATCTTGCAGTGCATAAATAGATGGTTAACTGTCTCAGTAGTTTTCCCACAAAAGAAACATCTATAACATAATGGTATCCCCCTTTTCTTTGAGTTGTCATGAGGCAGTACTATCTCCTTGGATCAAAACCAAATAAAATATGCCACTTAGAGTGGAATTTTGACCTCTAAATTTCTCTTCATGGCCAGTGATGTTGAGGCTAATTGGTGTGGTTCAACCATTTGTATGCACAACCCACCTTAAAGCTTCCCTTTCGATTTCCTTTCCACCACAAAATATCTTGACCTCCTTCCATTCCATTAAATTATCCGTTGGTGTTGAAAAAATCTTCTACCCTTTGAATCTCTCAATAAGTTAATTGTCTTTTAAAGTTGAATTTACATCATTGAGTCCAGTGATCTACTATGGTCTTCTGTTGGTTTAACAGATTAAAAGACCTGTAGCCTACATGCCTCATGCCAAACATCTTTCCAAAAATATGTTTTCTCTCCATTCATCACTTTGATCTTTGTGTTAGCCTTAAACTCAGATCACATAGATTTAATGGATCTCCAAACACTTACTCCATATGGTGCAGTCACTTCTTTGGTCATACATTTATCTTCCTCTTCATATTTTTTTTAATGACTTCCTTTCAATAAGACTGCTCTTCATTATTGAACTTCCACAACCATTTTATCATAAGGGATTTGCTTTGATTAAACAAATTCCTTATTCCGAGACCTCCATGCTTCTTTTCCACTATAACAACATCCCATTATAAAAAGTTATAGCCTTTCCTCTCACTGTTTCCTTACGAAAAGAATTTTCTTCTGATTTTATTTAACCTATTGATTAAACATTTGAGAATTGGGAATACTGACATCATATAGGTTTGTGGTGGATCAAGAACATAATTAATCAAGATCAACCTGCCACCCCTGGGGAGATTGTGATTTCCATTTTGCTAAACTCATTGCACATTTTTCAACCACATTGTTACAAATTTCATATGACAATCTGTTACAGAAATATCAGATTTTGACAAACAATCTAGGATTTCTAGATCATAGGTACTCGTACTCATCCAAGAACAATGAAGTTTGTTTGTCCACCTCATCCAAACCCATTTTCTGTACATATACCTCCCAAAATTAGCTTAATGAACATTAACTTATCGTTCATCCTCCTAATTTATACCGCTTTCTCCTTGAGTTCCTTGTCTGCTAAAAGTCTAATCTATTTCTAATCCTCAATCTTCTTTAGTACCATAACTTAAATCCATCTTCATCACTGACCTTGGTTTCTACCCATTTGTTTTCTTTTATACCTGCTTTATTGATCTTCCTCTTCATAAGAATCTTCAATAACTATATCATTTTCCTTGATAATGTCTCTATGTTTCAAGACACAACTCTCAACCTAGGATCTCCTTGGTACCCTCACCACCCCTTCCCCCACCCCTGCTTCCAATCAAGTACTTGACAATAAACTACATCAAACCGTGAAGCCACTAATGCTAGTTATTGAGTAATCAAGTGTGCAATAAACAACAAAAAATAGGAAACCCATAATGACAAATACCCTGAATCATAATATTGATAGTCACGCAATACAATGACGAAAATAAATAGAAGTAATAAACAATAGAAAAGATATTGTTCAAAGTAGGAATAAAAAATGTAGTAATATATATAACGGCGCAGAAACAAATTCACGAACGTGATATCAAATTAAGGAAATCAGTAAACAAGCAAGAAACAATAAGTGGCTTCACAATCTGTGACGGAAATATTAGATTTAGACAAATGAATCTAGGATGTCTAGAACATAGGTGCACCACTAAAAACAGAGGGAAAAAATGTATTGAGTAGGAAGTGATTCTAGGCCCTGTAAGTGAATAACCAAATATTTAATTAAGTGCACCATTTTGGCTTTTTGTAGCATGGTTGGCAACATATCACTTTATTGGAAGGAGTCTTGGAACAAATTTTAGTTATCATGGGGTTGCACTAGAGATAGACCCTTAGCCTGTTCATTTTTTCCTCAGTGATAGACGAATTGACATGATATATTCAATGAAATATATTGTGGTTTTTCCCGTTCCTAGATCACACAGTATAGAATAACAATATACAGGGTGGAGTTAGCAAAGAATTGGATGTTTTGAGACAGATCTTAGAGAATAAACTTTTCAGGTTAAGCAAAACTAAAACAAAGTATTTCGCATACAACTTCAATCAACACTTGAGGAAGAGGTGTAAGTGAGGAATGAATCACAAATTCTATTCACGTCAAAGACAAAAAGCTTCAAGTATTTTGGGTCGATAATTAGCGGCGTATTATGTCGCACATCATATTGGTGGAGGGTGGGTATATTGAAGGCACGCATCTTGGGGTACTTTGCGATAGATATATGTTGCCATGACTTAAAGGTATGTTCCATAAAGTGGTGGTTAGACTTAGTGTCATTAAAGGCGCGCTTAAAGTTCTGAAGCGTGGCTTGAAATGTGTTGAGCACTTTGCCTCAGTTTATGTGTGCTTCACTGTTTTCATGAAGGTTCTAAGGCAAACATTTCCTTGCCACTGAGCCTCTATTGAAAAACTGACACTAAATAATTGATATTTCAATTCATCATAATATTTTACAATTTGTTTGGTCATATATTATTCATTCATATTTATAATTATTAGTGTTGTCTAAACATATAACTGTAATCATTTTTTCCTTTGCACTTTTTTCGTTGAAGCTCAAACTTTATTTGCGCTTTGCGTTTAAGGCCCCCATCGACCTTAGAGCTTTTTTACGCTTTTCTCTTTTGATAACATTGGCTAAACCTACATGGTTGTATGGGTAAGGGGTTTATGGTGCATTTATGAACCCTAGGGAGTCGTGAAGAGTGGTGTTTTCGGGGGTACATCATCTAGAAAGTAAGGACGATGGTTGTCAGAAGATTAAATAATTAGGAACTAAATGTCCATGGATGGTAGGGATTGTGGATCAAATCAACAATTCATCCTAAACGACCTCAGTTCTTGTTAGAATAATGGCAGATGTACTATATATTAATTAGCATTTGCCTCGATATATGAAATAAGTAATACTCTATGTTTCACATATTTTAACAAATGCACCAGTTTATGGAAATTTGGGTTTTTAGTGTTTATGCATATGAGTCTTCAAAATTTATTTGCTGAATATCAAGTAAATAAAGATTAAGCATAACTTAATAGAGTATCCTGTAAAGCATGAGGTTATTGTTAAAAATAAAATTTGGGATATAGGCGGTGAATAAAACATAAGCTTGACGGCAGAATGTAGGCATGTACCTTGTCTACCCATAAGATCTGATTATGAATGATTCAGTTCAAATCAGGTTGAATTTGCTGCTGCTAACCTTTAAGAGTTCGATTTGCTCTAAAAATCTAAAATGTCTAAGTGAGGTGATGGGTCACAGTATATAGAGACAAATATGAATTTGGTAGACTATAGCTTGTCCTTTTATAGAAATAGATGAATTATGATAGAATTATCATTAACTTCAATTGCTTTCCAAAATGCTTTTTTACATCCAGAAAAGAACTGCTACATTCAATTTATTTCCAATCATGATATTTACATCCGTCATCCCTTGCACTAGTACAATAATCAAATCAGCCATTTTACACAAATATATGAGTGTCTCATTACTACTCTGCACGTGAGAGTTGAAGTCCATAGAGGTGGCTCCGTGATTGATAATTGTATAAATTTTCTATTTGGTAAGTATACCTCAACTTGTGAATTAAATTATGAATATACAGGTATTAGCATAAAGATGGCTATTTCCTTGGAAATATTTAAGACTTTGCCTCCTTGATTTTTGATATTCTTGTGCACCCAAAAACCATTATACTATGCGGCTTGCAAAAGATAAATATTCTTAAGGCAATGTTTTCCCAGTAAAAAAGGATTTCAAAAACAAACCACGTTTGTTTGTTTTATTATATCGAAAAAAATTATTTTCTAGAAGAACAAACAAACATTTTTAAAAGAAACAAAACAAAAAATTTTTTTTTATCTGTTTTCCTTTTCTCAAACCAAAATTGAACTAACTTCCACATTAGTCCCCAATTTCTAAATATTATCAATTTGGCCCTCGTCTCGGAAATGAATTTACTGTGTCATAACCTTATTTTACAGAGAGAAATGAAATGAAAATTACTTTCCAAAAATTTCCCAGTAGTCTGTTTGAGCACATCTTAGTGAGTTACCAAATCATGAATGTTTCCTTTTTTAAGTGAGAGTTTCCTACTATTAAGATCCTGCAACGACATTCTTATTTTTTCCATCTTAGAATGCTTGCATATTTATGTGTCACCATTGATAGAATTCCATGTATTTATGCCTTTATGACACTATAGGAATCAAGGAAGATGAGGAGCCCAACATCTATTCAAATATTTTTTTTGCCCCTTTTCTTTCTAATTGGAACTTTATTCAAGATTCTGCAATGAAATTATCTCTCTTCCAAGAACATTATACAAGATTTAATATCCAAGACTGAAATATTGTTTTTAGACTATTTACGAAAATCAAAGAACTTATCGATATAAATATGGAAAAATTACTTGGATTGATACCTTTTAATTGATAATTACCGATTTGAGCAATACTTTTTGTTTATTACCATTTATAACAATACTATGTTAAATTTGCAATATGTATTAAAAGTGAATGATGTATGCAATAAATATGTATTATAACTATTTTTAAAAATATATTATGCTTGTTTTTGTAACAAATTAACACATTGTAAAATAAGTGTGTTAAAATGTGTCATAAATGTATTAATAAACAATAAAAATTGTATTATAGGTTAATAATAAATTCTCTTTGTAGTATATATTAAAATTGTATTATAAATGTTTTAAAAGTGATCAAGTGAAATTTTTTTATTTCTATAAATAATAAATTTTTTGTTGCTATAGTATATTTATTTAGAAAAAACAAGGGTTTTGAAAGGACTAATCTTTTTGTTGGATATTTTGGCAAAACTTGTTTTAATATTAGTTATGGTGTTTTACTCACACTTGATAACAGTTGAAAGGTGAGGGTTGTGGCACGAGTATGTTTTTTAACTGATATTTTGAATATTAAATATAGATAACAATTAGTGAATGTTGTATGAGTTGAGATATTCGTGGAAAAAAATGAGTTATACTCCTAAGTAGTTAAGAAAATTTTGATGGTGAAAGAATTTCCAAGAATCTTTTTCCGCGATTCCACAACTAATCTAAGTATCTTTTTTCTTCCAAGAGTGGCAGGCAAGTGAGGCTTTTGAATTTAGAGAGTAAAAATGACCAATTGTATTTTAGATATTCCAAACACTGTTTCGAATATTCTAGAATTTTTTTTGAAGATATATGAGCTAACCTATTGAGTAGATGGAAAAAAATAATAGAGCGAATTGGTCAAGTAAGCTTGATGATGATCTTTTGTCCTATCATACTACATACAAGACTCCCATAGTTATGTTTCTATACCAACTCATATATGAGAAGTCTTTCCATTTGTCGGAAGAGCTAAAGAATAAGGCTATGTAGACAATGAAGAAGCTAAATTTAGATTGGGGAGCCACATCAATTGAAACAGTGAATGACTTGAATTTGATCGATGTGTTTTCCCCAAAAGCCTTTGAGATTGCAGCCTTGTACTAAGTGAAGATGAAGAAGTACCACGACCAAAAGGTTGAAAATCGAGACTTTGTTGTTGAGTATCTTATGCTTCTATTCAATTCTATTTTGCGATAATTTCGGGGCAAGCTCAAGTTTAAATGGACAGGGCCATTTTTACTCAAGCAAGTGTTCCCACATGGAGCAGTCGAGCTTGAAAATAGTGAAGGAACAACGTTTATGGTGAATAAGTAGAGGATAAAACTTTATCTGGGGAATTTGGAATGCGTGCAAGAAGTGATTGAGGCCTACTACATTGGTGAAGTCATAGAAATCAAGAGGCTTGCGTTGTGCTGTGAGGTTAAATCAAGAGCTACATGGGAGAAAACAATCAAGGTCTAAAATCAAACAAACAATAGGTTTAAGATTTCTGTCAAGTAGTTTTTGTTTCTTTATTTGATTCTTCGTACCAAAATAATTAGATTTTCATTTTTTGTTATGTGTTGGCTAGATATAGCACTGGGTCCGTGTCTAGAACGTGTCCAGAAAACACAAAAAGAATGGCCTAATGGTTGCTACATGTGCAAGTCTACAAGGCAAAATCAGAAGAAAAAAGTATGGTGCAAGAGGTCTACGGACACCATTGATGGTCCATAAGTTATCCTACAAATCATAAATGGTGCCCGTGGATCCCAAGTAAGGGTCTGAATATTTTCGAAGTGTCAAAGTGATCTATGATCTGGACTTGCGGATCGTAGATTGACCTACGGACAGTAAGCAAGGTCTCATACTGTCTAAGCCCAAACATGATCGACCCAACCCAGACCTCTCCTAATTATAAGTTCCCATTTTTAAAACCTTCCCCACCACTTATAAAATTCCCCAAATCACTCCACAAAATTTAAATCCGCTAACTACACTCCGTCCCACAACCACTAAATCATCAATCACAAGTAAATCATCCCCCATTATCCCGTTAATCTAAACCCTTACTCTTTTTCAAAAAATTCATCCTCCCTTAAACTCCCCAAAGGAACTTTGGTCTCCGGGTACGATACGAATATTTGATTTTTTTGGTGATTGTCAAAAATCTTAGTGTCGTCACACAATCACACCTCCTCGTTTCTTGTAAGGTAATGACTTTCACCACACTTTTAATTTGGTTCATAGATTTGTTTTTGAAATTCTTGAGTGAGTCTTTATCTTGGGTAGTCAATTGTCCTTAAATGCTTGTTAGATATCACATATGAACACCCTTGGGATAATGGTCGATGATTGTGGGTAATCATACCATAATATTAATGAAAATAATTTATATATATATATATATGTGTGTGTGTGTGTGTAAGATTTGACTTAATATTCCATATCGTGCTTTGAAATGATGATAAAATTGAGTAAATTGGAATCCTTAGGATGAAGAACTTGAACAATTAAATATTGAAATACATGAGTAGACTATGATGCTATTATAATATGCTTAATAAGGTGTCACGATCGGGGTCTAGACCCTAGCCAAAATCGGCATTGTTGACCTCTCGGATGTCGCAGACAAGTCTACATACGTCATCATTACATCTAATAGGTTAAATTTACTGGAAAATTTAAAACTTTTTTTTGCTTTGAAGTATACATAGACTTCATAGTAAGAATTTCATTATATCACATCAGTTTATAACAACCATCTCATAATAAGACATTCAAATGAAGGAAATAGTTTATAACTGCATTAATATAAAGTTGCCAAAATGGCACCAAAACAATGTCTGAAAATAAGTAAGAAAGAAACACTAGTGGAGCATCCTCCACTCGTTCATGCCTACGTCTATTCTAGAATACAAGAGATAAGCATCCTCAATAGCATGAGGGCCTACAAAGTCCGGATGAATGCTCCACGTCTGAGAAGCTTCAACGTAGTCTCATAACATCTAGCTTCCACCTGCACCTCCACCTAAAACTAAAGATTTGTATGGAATAAGTACACACTGTACTAAGTACGGGTGTATACAAGTACACCCAAAATACATGCATGACTAGTAAGAGCTCTCTCATAACGATATGAGTTATGGAAAGCCAAGTCAGTTGGACTTGCCAATTCAGAATAGGAAAGTCATGCTGTGAGAGTAACATGCATCAGCATTCTTTTCATATTGCACACAACACATAACACATTTCATTTAGCACATACATATATCACTTATCTTTTGTTCACATGCCATTTTCATGCTCCAACTCGTGATCAAGAACCATGGCAATACCCTTTTGTACACTCACTTATCACATGGTTTCAAAAAAACATTATTAATAATAACATAAATCCGAACATACATACATGATAATAATCATCACCAAAAAACATTACATCCCTTAATTCTACCATCAAACATACCCAACCTAAAACAATCGATGGGAACTAGTGACAAGGACATTCAATGGGGAAGCATTCCTAGTTTTTGGATTAGATTTCAACTGAATCCAAGGGGTCTTTTGGGAAAGGGACCAACAGGAAGAAACCCATACCTTTGGGGTGGAAGCGTAAAGAGAGAGAAGAGAGTAGTGGAAGAGATTTGGAAGAGGTGTGTTTTATTTATGAAGGCAAATGCCTCTTATATAGACATACATAATGACCTTTCGTCTTTGTTAAAAGACAATTGGCCTTTACTATTTACACACTAACTTGACTCTTACTATTTACACAGTTACTTGACTCTTACTATTTACGATAAGGACATACTGACACTATTAACTTTACGACTTTTTACAAGAAAACAAAATAAACTTTGGCCAAATGGCCGACATACTATTTCCTATTTTATTTAATGGCCTTTACATTTTTTATATATGGCCGACAATGACTAATTTGTACATATATCTTTATGTCTTATCATCTTTTACTTAGTTTATTCCAGTTGTACTCCCGGGACATAGTTATCTTCTTCATTGCATTTTGAACATAGATGGTCTGGATACTTTTGTCCAATCAGTTTGCAGTATCTGGTCATCAAGTCTTAAGAAATAAAATTTTTCCTTATAGCCCTTGTTGTAGGTGTTTGTTCTGGCTTCAGTAGACTTAATATCCATTGTCGTACTTCTTCCATATCTGCTACTCTTATATCTTTACAATTGGAGTATATCATTGTCTGATCTCTGTTGTAATAACTCCAAATTGCATTTTCATTTAGGTAGTTGTTTGATAACTCATTTAATATAGTAGCTATCCCAATAGTCCTTTTGTTTGCATAAAAATCTGGGATATCCACCTTCTGTATCTCTTCTTGTGTATCTATTTTTTCTGGTATTATCATCTCTCTTGTTAAACCTATCTTAATAACTTGTATTGTAGGTTTAATTTCTTCATATAGGATCTCTGCTGTTGCTGAGTAGAACTTTATATAAAATAAAGTTCCTTTTGTTATTCTTTTATATTGCAGAAATGCCTTATGTAGCTCAGGTATTTTAGCTACTTCGTCTCCTGTAATAGTATATACTGTGCTTATTAGTCCGTAATTGTAGCAAGTTGCTACTAGGTTTGGATTCGTTCCTGGTTGTGCAATTAGTTTATTGTATCCTTGTAGATGTTGGGTTATGTAGTCTTGTTCAGGGTTTCTCGTATTTTTGGCTTTAGGGTTTTGTTTAGAAAAGTCTGTACTTTGTATATGTTTTCTATATACATTCTGGTAATGTGGTTATATGTTTGTTTATCTGAATCTAGGCTGGCTTTGTAGGTATTTACTTGTGGTGGTATGAATATATCTTTCTGGGTACTTTGAGGAGTATATGGTTTTGAGAATAACTTATTCAAGTTTGTATTTGTGTATTTTATTTTAGTCTCCTCCTTTTTTGTAGGTTGTCCTGCTGTAGATGTGCTGGCTGTAGTTGCATTTAAACAAATGTTATGGGTTTTTTGGAGTTTCCCATCGTCTCCTTGTAGCTCTGGAATTTCTGTGTCTTCCGATCGACATAGCTCCGCATATTTATAGTCATGCTGCTGACTTTTAGTTTTCAAATTTTGTAATTCTTTACTCATACTATCTACTTTCGTAGAAAGTGTAGTAATAGCTTTGAGTATTTCTTCTGTTGTATCTGGTTCAGTTTGTGTTCCTTTTTCTTGATAGGTAATCTGCAACAAGATTTTCATCAGTTTTTATAATTTCAATTGTAAATGTAAAATTTAATATATTCAATACTAATCTCCTTATTTCTTTTGTTGTAACTGAATCATCTAACTTTTTTGTTATCCACCATTTTACCTGTGTGTTATCTGTTCTTACAATAAATTTATTGTAAACTATATATGGCTCAAATGCTAACAAACATTTATATAATGCAAATAATTCCTTTCTATTTATTTCCCATTTGCTTGTGCCTCAGTATATGATCCTGAGCAATACCTGCAATGGTGTTCTATCTTTTCTTTGTCATATTTATATTTTAATACTCCTCCGTAACTGTGGTCACTTGAATCTGTTTCAATTATATATGTGAACGTTCTATTTTCATCAGGAAAATATAATTTTGGTAATTTTTTGCATAATTTTTTAATATTTTTTATGTGTTCTTTATCTTTATTGTCAAAATGATATTCAATATCTTTTTTGAGTTTTTTGTATAATGGTTTTAAATGTTCTGCTAATTTTGGTATATATTCTCTTACTTGATTTACTAATCCTAGAAAGGATTGTAATTTCTTTTTTGTAGCTATATTTTCATCAATAGTGATAATTTTTTGTACTATGTGAGTTTGCATTTTTATTCCATTTTTATCTATTTGTATTCCTAGAAATTCTATCTGTGGTTTCATAATTTCTGCCTTACTTTTACTTAAACTTATACCTGAGTGTTTGATTATATGTATAAATTTTTCTAATAATCTTATATGTTCATCTTGTGTTTTGGAGTATAAAAATATATCATATATATATATGATACAATTTTCTAATTGGTTAAAATAGTTATCCATAAAATGTTGGTATCTACCTGGTGCATTTTTATATCCAAAGGGTAAAACATTCCATACATAGAATCCTTGTGGTACTGTGAATGCTGTTAATTGTTTAGATTCTTCTTCTAGTTTTAGGTGGTAAAATCCTGATTTACAATCAAATTTACTAAAATAATTATATCCTTGTATTTGTCTTATTTTAAGTATTTTATTAGGTATTGGGTAGTTATATGTTTTAGTTTTAGCATTTAAATTTCTGTAATCTATAACCATTCTACTTTTACCTCTTTTTTGTTCACTGTGTTTTATTACTATAAATGCTGGGCTTGTATGTTTACTATTGCTTTCTTGTATGTAATTTTTTTCTAGTAATTCATTTATATGTATTTTAAATTCTTGTAAATCATCAAAGTTATATTTTAATGGTTTTTGTGTTATTATGCTATTTTCATCTATTAATTCAATTTTTACCTTTGTTTTATGTTTTTCCCATCCTTGTAATGGGTCTTCATTATATAGTTGTCCTAGTTGTTCATTAATTATTTTAACTTTGTCTATTGGAAATATAATAATTTCTAATTGTGATATTTGTTTTTCATCTATATTTTCCATTTCCTGATTTATTTTCTCACTTTCTTTAATCCATTCTATAGGTTTTCGTTGTTTATTTTTTACTCTTTTTGCTCCTATTTTATGGCCACATGGCGTAGTAAGCCACCAGTGTGTTTTTGTTATTATGTGTGGGTAAAATTTATCTAAAAATGACATTCCTAATAACATATCTTTCGTGGTAAATTCGAAATTATACATTTCTTCTATTGTTAGTATCTTATCCCATATTTGTATTTTTATATTTTTTGCTTTATATTTGATCATACTTCCTTCATTGTTAAATCCTGTTACTACGATAGGTGTTTTTAATTTTTCCCATTTATCTTCTGGTAAGCAATTATATTTACATATATTCGCTTCTGCTCCTGTATCTATCATAGGTGTATAATATCTGTTGTGATATCCTTCTACAATAATTTTTGCAAGTATAAATATTTTCATTAATCATTTTTGGTTCTTTTTATAATTATTTTCTTATTTTTACAAGTTATTGTTAATTGTTCATTTTCTATGCTGTATGGTTTAACTTTTTCTAACCATTTATTCCTAATGTGATATTATGATTTCCTTCATATATCTTAAATTGTATTTTTAATGGAATTCCTCCTATAATTATTTCTTTTTCTGTTGTTTCTTCATTTGTATTTACTATTTCACTAGGTAATCCAGGGCATATATGTCCTGTTTTCATAATCTCTTCTTCTAATACTAGTTCTCTTGTTATATGATTTTCTTCTTGTCCTGTGTTTATTAAGATTTATATTTTCTTTGGTCCATTATTCCTGTTATAAAATAATGATATTTTGTCATTTCTCCTAAATCTTGTGATATTTCATATTTTCTTTTAGATGAACTCATTCTTGATGAGGAAGCTCTAGTCATCATATTTAATGAGTTTGTATTTGGTGTACTTGAGGTACTTAATCTTTCTTTTACTATCTCCAATTCTTCTTCTGTATCCATTTCTTTATAACTATAGTCATTATTATCTATTACCGTAATTATTCTTTCAAAAGGATTTTCTATCTTTATTTTATCAATTTATTCTTTGCTGTTATTTTATGTTTTGTTGTTAATATATAAAGATTTTTACATCTTGCTGTGAATACCTTACTTCCTGGTGCTAACTCTATTCCTGACATTTTCCAATATAATACTAATGATTTATCTATATTCGTGTCTGTTAATGCTACTGTATAATTAGCACTTATTATAAATTTAAATTTTTGGTATATTAAATTTCCTTTAACTGCACTTATTACGCTTTTTTCTATAGGATATTTTATTCTATCATCTGCTAAATATATTTCAATGGGCGTATCTATTCCTTCCCTGAAACAAGCTTTTATTAGTATTTCCGTTCCTCCTAAATGTACATATTTTATAGCTCCTTTATTTTTTATTTTTTGTATTTCTTTATTTATTATTCGTTTGTTTATTATAGGTATATATGCTTTTCCACTTGTATATTTTCCGTTTATGATGTGTTCTTTTTGACTAACTACATAGTATTCTTCTTTCTGTCTTTTAAACAAGTTTTTTAGTATAGGTATGTCAAGTATTTTTTCAACACTTAAATCTAATTCTTTTTCATTTTATTTGTTCAAAAAGTGTATTATCAAATATAATTTTTTGGTGTGATGATTCTTCATCTTCATAGTTCTCTTTAGATATTATTTCGTTTTCAGACATTATATTTCTTCTTCTTCTATTTCATTATCTAGATTTTCTTCTCCATATTCAGTTTCTATATCTGATACTTCATATATACTATCGTTTTCACTTAATTCATAGTCTATGTATTCTATTTGCATATATTTGTCATCATCTATAACTATTTCTGCAATTTGTTTTCTTTTTGGATTTTTAGGTAATTTAAAGTCCTTAGCTATGTGTCCTATCTTTCCGCAATTATAACATGTACATTGAGATATTTTCCTTTTAGGTCTATATGATCTTTTTATTTTATAGTTTTTTACATAATATCTTCGTCTTGGTTGTTTATATTTATACTTAGTTTTATTTTTTCTATAATTTTTATATTTTCTGGATTTTTGTTTTTTATTTGTACACCCAAACTGTGGTGCCATTTTATTTTTACAACATGATAAATTTTTATTTAGTACTTTTTCCATTTTTAATTTTTCTTTTTGGTTTTCACATAATTTTGTAAACCATTGAGATAGAAATTTTATCCTAGCTCCTAAAGTATCTACCATTCCTTCATTATCCCAATCCTTTATTATTTTCGTACTAAATGGTTCTGGTAATTTTGTAAAATATTGTTTTCTTATTTCTTTTGCTTCGTCTAAATTGTATTTAGCTTTGTAATAATATTCATTAAATGCACAAGTATATTCTTCTATATAACACATTTTACATATAGCCAATTTTGTCATAAGTTGTCTATTTATTATTTTTTCTTTATTTTGTTCTCTTATATCTGTGGTCATACCTCCAAATTCATTTTTTATTGCTGATTCATATTTGTCTAGTATATCTATATTTGTTGCTGATGGGGATCCATCTATTTTCTTATCATTCCTAAGTACTTCTAAACTTTCTGGGGGTAGGTTTTCTATCCATAATTTTACTGTTCCTATGAATGTTCTTTCTATGTATCTCGGTGTTTTTGTTGTTTCTATTTTATTATCTATTAACTGTTTAGATATATTTCCTGTCCATAGTAATATTGCTTTATTTATACTTGTGACACAATCTAAGTCTAAAAAATTATATTGTTCACTTATTGGTTTCGGTATCCAATTTTTATTTAATCTACTGTTCCATATTGCATTATTTCTATCTGATTGTTGATAACTTTCTGTATAATAAGTTGGTGGTGTCCACCTAGGACTACTTCTAGGGCTATTTCTTGGACTGTTATCTGGGGTTTTGACTCTTGACGTACTAGGTCTATTCATATCTCCTGTGTTTATTTCTAATTTTTTTAGTTTATTTGTCTGTTCTAAGATTTCTGTATATGTCTCACTTATGTCACTTATTTCTGATTTTTGGTCATTTTCATTTTCATCTATTTCATTTACTTCATTTACCTCAATATCTTCATTTAATTTTTGTTCCATTTCTTTTATTTCATTAGTTAATTCAAGCTCTTTATCTTTTTCCTTTTGTTTTTGCTTATTTTCATATAATAATTTTAACCTAGCTAATTCTTTTTCTAATTCACTTATTCTTGTATTTTTCATTTCTTCTAAATGTTGTACTTCTTGTTTTGCTTGTATTTTTATTTTTTCAATTTCTCTTGATTTGTCTATTTCTTCATTTTCTTTTGTTATTCTTATCATAGCTGTTAAACTATCTTCTAATTTTGCCGTTTCTTTTTCTAACATTAAGTATAAATTATTTCCTATTTTTTTATATCTTCTTCCTAGATTTAAAAATATTATTTTTATTATCATTCCGTCTTGATTTTCGTATGTTTTTTTGTCTACTGCAAATTCTTCTTTATTCATTATAATCTATGTATTATATTATGTTGTAACTCATATTCAAGACAATCTAATTCTAATTTTAAATGGATATATCTTTTCTTTGTGCTAGTAGTGATTTATTACATACTCCTGCTAATATGTTTTCTTCTAATCTTCTTTTTCTACGTTGTAATTCTTGTTCTTTTTCAGCCATTTTTTCCATTATTTCTTCTATTAATTGTTGTTTATAGATTTCTCTGTTCATACTGTTTTTTCAAATAGCAGACATATTTATATTCTGTTTTTGAAATTATGTTATTAATTGATTTTTTATCATTATCTGTTTTGACTAGTTGTGATAGTTCATATCCTGTATATAAAGATCTTAATTTTTTCCATATTTTTCTTACCTTTTTATCTATCTTAGTTCTTTTTATTTTAGTATTTTTATTTTTATTCATCATAATTTTTTATATAATATTTTAAAAAGCTTACTTAATTTATCTGGATATTTAATCTTTTTTAACCTATAATTTCTACCATATCGCCTTAGCCAATGTTCAGTCATATCTAGTCTCCAATATCTAAATCATCATATAAATCATATATGTCATAATAAAGTTCATCTTGTATACTTTGTATAGTTAACTTAGTCCAACCTTGGGTTGTTATTTCCATTATCTCGTATGTTAATAATTTATCATAAATTTCTCTTTTTATATCAATATTCAGATTTTTTAGTATGTAGAGTAGTAATATCTTATAATCAACATCATCGTTTAATAGGTAAGTTTCCATTTTTATTATTTTTACTTTCACTAAAATTTTATTCCTTCCAATCTCTTAATAAATTATACTTGCTTATTATGAAAAAATAATGATTTAATAATCATCTCGTCTGGTCACTACTACAGCTTTCTTCTTTGATAAGTTACCCTAACAGCGCCTCAACTTTGTTTAGTCCCCTAAACGGCCTTCTCTGCCTACCGGTTTCAACCTTAGGATGGCATAGTCTGTGTATACTTATTCAAAAAATATTTCTGTAGCAAACTTTCTAAAGATGGTTATTATAACATTATTCAAGCATGATAAACAATTATAATTAACAAGAGATTTTCAGGAATAAATTAATTTAGCTACTCATAAGTATAAAATAGTATACCTGTCTTTGTAGATCTTCTGATGTAGTTGCTTTGTTTTCCATAATTATTTTATTAGCTAGCTCTGATACCAATTTTGGGGTGGAAGCGTAAAGAGAGAGAAGTGAGTAGTGGAAGAGATTTTGGAAGAGGTGTGTTTTATTTATGAAGGCAAATGCCTCTTATATAGACATACATAATGACCTTTCGTCTTTGTTAAAAGACAATTGGCCTTTACTATTTACACAGTAACTTGACTCTTACTATTTACACAGTTACTTGACTCTTACTATTTACGATAAGGACATACTGAACAAAAATGATCCAACGCACTGCCAACTCCCACGAAATCAATGCCTCACCATTGAAACTTCAAGCACAACCCATCGAGAAATTAGCTTTTTCTTTTTCTTTTTAACAGTAGTTTATCTTTTAAGCTTTAGCATTCAAGTTCTTCAACATTGATGAACTATTATTTTCTATTCTTTTACTTATAAATAACGTGATAATGAGAGTTTAGAGATGTGAGAATAAGTTTAGGAGTAGGAGTTTTAGGTGAAAACTTAGTCAAACTACGACTCCTTGTTATTTAAATTAAAAATGTGATTTTCTAAGGCTTAATTGAGATGACTAGCCTGCCCTTACTTAAATCAGATAATGTTGACATATCAAATAATTTGATTTAATATTGCTTCAACCAAGGATCAAATCCGGGTGGAACTCTTCTCGTGAACGGGTCAATTCGGGTCAAACCAACCCGAACCATCCACTAAAATACATTGATTAATTGATTAATTGATTAATTAATTAAATCTTTAGGGTAATTACGATACTACCCTTAGTCCAGAAAACACCATTTTGCCCCTAGACCCTTCAAACTTAAAATTACCCCTTTCAAGTCCGGTTAAGAATCATCCGAGTGAATCTTAATATTCGACTGCCCTACATGGCTGGACCCAACCTTGCTTAGCTCAACTAACTGACCAAGTTTGTTGGCTTGGCTGTTGCATAGGTTTTGAGGTCTGGTTCCACGTGCATCAAGCCGTGTGAAGCCTATTTAATCTAGGCATTCATGGCACATTTAGGCATTACTTCGCATAGTTAGTTACTTTTGTGTTGTTACATTATCCACCCCCCCCCTTAGAAACATTTTCCCCGAATGATACATCTAATTATCTAGCACAATGCCAGTCAAATCATAACAAAAGTACTTTACACAATCAAGTAATAACATCAAAAAATAGAGGAGATAAAGAAACTCAGACTTAAGAGTAGGAAGTCTAACTTCCAGAGCTAAAAAGATGGGGATAGCGAGATCTCATATTGGCCTCGGCCTCCCATGTAGCACCCTCAACAAGATGGTTTCTCCACAATACCTTCATTGTGGCAACCTCTTTGTTTCTCAGCCGCTTCACATGCCGATCTAAAATCTCAATAGGAACCTCCTCAAAGGACAAATGTTCATCAACCCCCCAACCTTCAACAGGCAGAATCGATGCTGGATCACCAAGGCACTTTTTTAACATAGAGACATGAAAGACTTGATGAACAGAAGCTAGATCCGCAGGCAACGTCAACTCATAGTCCACCTCACCCACACGCTATAGAATCTCGTACGACCTAACGTACCTCGGACTCAACTTCATCTACCTGCCAAACCTCATTACCCCCTTCATAGTAGATATCTTCAAGTAGATGCCTCTTCCTATTATCTGCATAAGAATTCTGTCGATTGTAAGTAGTATCCAACCTGTCCCTAATCACCCTAGCCTTCTATAAGGCCTCATGTATGATCTGTAGACTCAAAATTGATGAATCTCCAACCTCGAACCACCCAACTGGAGACCTAAACTTCCTACCATAAAGTGCCTCAAATGATGACATCCCAATGATGGAGTGATAGTTGTTATTATACGAGAACTTTATCAATGGCAGATCGTCGTCCCTACTACCCCTAAAGTTGATCACACACGCCCTCAACATTTCCTCCAATATTTGAATGGTGCACTCTGCCTGCCCATCTGTCTGAGTATGCAAAGAGGTACTGAGCTTTACTTGCGTGCCTAAGCTCTTTCGGAAGGATCTCCCGAAATGCAAAGTGAACTGAGCTCTTCTATCCGAAATAATAGACAAGGAACCCCTTCTACCTCACAATTTCATGAATATAGAGTCTCGCATAATCCTTGGCCCTGTAAGTAGACTTCACAGGGATAAAGGGGCAGACTTAGTCATGTTGTCCACAATAACCCATATGGAGTCATGCTGTCTCCTAGTCCTAGAACACCAACCGCGAAGTCCATGTTACTGGCCTCCCACTTCCAAGTCAGAACATCAATCATCTGAATGAGACCACCAGGATTAATGTGATCCGCCTTAACTTGTTGACAATTCAGACACCTGGCCACATACTCTACAATGTCCTTCTTTATGTCATCCCACTAGTAGATCTCCTTGAGGTCATTATACATCTTGGTGGAACCTGGATGTATCTAATAATTAGAACCATGGGCTTCTGCAACTATCTTAGTTCGCAAATCATCCATATCTTGTAGACACAGCCTCACCATGGTACGGAAGTATGTCGTCACCTCCCACAACAAAGGACTCATTCATCTGTACCTCCACTGAGTCCTTAAACTCCATCAACATAGGATAAATATGCTAACCCTTCTTGACTTCAGCTACCAAGGATGATTCAGAAGTAGGATGAACAGAAACATCCCCAGTAGTAGACTCAATCAACCGCACACCCAGTCTTGCTAGTCTGTGTACATCCTTCACTAACAACTTATTCTCATCATCAACGTGGGTTGTAGTCTCAATGATCAACCTACTCAAAGCATCAGCTACATTATTTTCCATCCTTGGATCGTACTGGAAACTCATGTCATGGTCCTACAACAGCTCCAACCATGTCCGGTAACATAGGTTCAATTCCATCCGCGTGAACAAGTACTGCAGACTCTTGTGGTATGTGAACACATCCACATGCACCCCGTACTTGTTCATCCACATGCACCCCATACAAGTAATGCCTCCACAACTTCAATAAAAACACCACAACTTCCAATTCCGGGTCATGACTGGGATAATTCTTCTCATGAACCTTGAGCTGTCTGGACACATAGGCTATCACCTTACCACCCTGCATAATAACACAACGCAAACCAACCCTAGACGTGTCACAGGAAATAGCGTAACTCTCACCTCATTTAGGCAACGTAAGCACTAGGCTTAAGTGAGTCTCTCTTTTAGCTTTTGGAAACTCTTCTCACAAGTCTATGCCCATTCGAACTTGGATTTATTCTTAGTCAAGGCTGATATTGGGGCAACGATGGAAGATAAACCCTCCTACAAATTTACATATATCGGTGCGAGTAAGAGGTGTTTGATAGTTCATAATGAAAACAACCCTAAAAAGGGTCTTTTTCCTTGATAAGGGTAGTATCTTAATTATCCTAAATATGTAATTAATTATCTAATTATTAATAAGGTGGAAGGGCAATATTGGGAGAGGGGGCCGAAAATAGGCAGGGCAATATTGGGAGAGGGGGCCGAAAATAGGCTCATGAAGTGAAGTCTTGCTCCAACCGGGTTCGAACCTAGGTGGAAGAAATGAATCAAAGTGATTTATATTTAAGATGTTTAATTAATGTAATTAATTAAAAATTCTTATTCATTAGCTGATTTAAAATAAAACAGAAATCAGATTTTTTTTAAAATTGACTAAGTCTTAAAACTAGACTCCTAAGTCTCCTACAACTCCCACTCTCTCATGTTTATCTCTCCACTCTCATTCTAGATCTCTCTTATTCTTTCTCACATATTTTCTCTGCCAAAATAAGATAATCAGAAAAAATAAACAAAGTTCTTCACACTTGAAGAACTTACACGAGATCACAACAAAACAAATGTTAATTGCACAATAGGATAAGGGAGGTTGTCATTCAAGTGGAGTTGATATTAAGGAGGCATAGGACTGTCTTGGATGAAGTTTTTGGGAAGAGAGTTACGAGTTTAACGTATGGGTTTTTTTCTCTATTGGTCCAATTCCCAAGAGACCCCTTAAGGTTCATACTATTCATCTTAAAAATAGGATTGTGTCCCTTTTTGGATTCCCTTGTCACTAGTTCCAAATGAATCGTAGGTTGGGTATGAGTGCAGGTAGATATAGGTATATGTTATGTTTTCGTGATGAATATGATTATGTATATGTACTTGAAATCATATGAAAAACAACCATGTATTTGATATTATGTGCAGGTGTGTGCGTGTGCAAATATGTTACAAAAAACAAGGTTCTCGGATTAAGGCTTCAATTTGATAATGTTTTGGTTATCATTTCACATTCATAAACCTATGTAAATAGTGATGTTCATTAAAATGGAAGTGTGGCTGATTTGAGTATCAATATTTTGGCTAAACGAATCTATGAAAATGCATCCCAAAAAGTGTTAGATGATCTATGAATTCCCTAAGATTTCAAGTGAGAATGTTTGTGGCGATAAGATAAAAAAATGAATAAATTTATATCAAACTTACAAGTTTAGTTTAGCTAAATGTAGTGGAATAAATCTGGAAATTTAATTGAGTAAAAAGGGATGAGGCCACCAGGATTAAAACCTGTGACCTCACCCGTGTAATGGCTTGAAATCGCAAGAAAATAAATGGGGTCAGGGGGAATCGATATGGGGTATGCTGGCTGCAAATGTAGAGTACAAAAATTATAAAAATAAAATGAGAGGCGTGGGAATCGAACTCACAACCTCCAGGCAGTGAGTGAAGTAAAGGAAGAATAAAAGAAGGGTAATGTGAGGCGTGGGAATCAAACCCACGACCTCAAGGCTGTGAAGGAGAGTAAAGTAGAAAGGGAAAGTGAAGAAAGAAATTAAAGTGAGGCTGTGGGGCTCGATCCCAAAACCTCACTGCCAACGCAGAGTAAACATTTAAATAAAATTAAAAGAAGGAGGCTGTGGGGGTTCAAACCCACAACCTCTCGGCCAAGGAAGAGAGTTTCTATATAAAAGGAACTAAACATAAATATTGATGTTAGGGCTCGATGTAGGGTCCCATTGTCATGAGGATGAATAAAAAATCAAGGAAAAATGTAAGTGTTCTCCAAGGGATTCGAACTTTGGTTCGATTGCCCAAATTTCCATATTGATACATAAGTTATACGTGAATTAAAGAATAATGCAACCTACTTAGATCAAAATCGATATCTTTGCATATATACAAGATACATAAGTCTTGTACTACATTATCTGAGAAAGATATAAGTCACTTAATAAACTATGAATGAAGCCTCATGGCTTGTATGTATAGACCCATAAGTCTATCATACCTTTAGAAATAAGTGAACCTAATATGTATGTAATTAATGAAGTAATCCTAGAAGGGTTAAGTACGAGTGTAAAACACACTAAATGGCCAAGTGCATTGGCATACGATGAAATGATTATTATCTAGTGAAATAATGAAACCCTTGGAAGGGAAAGTAAAAGTGTGAAACAAACAAATGACCAAGTGCATTGACATATAAGGAAATGAACATTCACATAAAATGTGGTGAGTAATTATGAAGATCAATTGTACTAATGTTAATGAATGTGGTGACAACATGATATGAGGCTAATGTAATAAATGAACAATTTCAAATTAGCATATGTGAATGTTTCCAAAATATGCTCACCAATAAGTGTGTAAATTTAATAAAAAGACTAGTCTCTATGAACACTCTAATGAAAGTATTGAGATTAAAAAACTTAATACTGGTGATGTGATAAGAAATCATCTATTGAGCTATGATGTCCTCATACTAGAAACCAATTTCCATGATATATGAGTTTAATGTAATGAAACTTTATACTGAGCATCAATAGACTAGTTATGAGCGGTGATGCCTTATTTCGGGAAGGGCGGAGGTTAACGTAACTCTCATAAGATGAGACTGTCCGTCTTACCGGGTAGGGTTCTCCTTATATCTCTTAGTGTTCGAACCTATAGTGCCAATATAGGGATTTGGTGGGATTAAATTCCCATGTACGCTAGCAGGTTTTGGGTAACTTTGGCCGGTGATTCTACCACTTTTTGATGTGGGGGAGATACTAGATTTCATGATGCTCACATGATCTATGTCAGCCAAAGTTAAAGTTTCCAATAAATGAATGAGGTCAGCCTCAAATGATGCACATAATGAAATGAACGATACAAAAGGTGTTAGGTTCGGATAATCAGGAGGTGAGCTAGACTAAAGTAATGACACTAGGTTATTCTTGATCATTGCACAACAAACCCGATGAAAGTCTTAAATTACATCCTAGTTATAGCCGGCGTTCACACTAGCCTATGAACAAAATGAAATGAAGTACGTCTGAATGAATAAAGCAGACTATGTGTTTGCTAATGAAGACTCCCTAGTTGAGATCCTATATTTTGAGCCCTCATTTTGGAAGGTCTTAATGTCAAGTCCATGAATCCAAGGACTCAAGGCATATGAATGAATGATATGAAAGATGTTATGTGCTATATGCAATATGATATGTGCTATGTGTAAGATGTTATGTGTGCATATGATAAGTATAATGATGCATGTTACTATAATGGCATGACTTTCCTAATTAAAATTTGGAAAGCTCATTGACTTTCCCAATCCAAATTTGGAAAGCTCACTGACTTTGCTAATCAAAATTTGGAAAGTTCACTAACATTCCTTATCCCAATTTGGCAAGTAAACTGACTTGACTTTCCATTATCATGTTGTTAGGAAAGAGCTATTCTTACTCATGCATGACCTTGGTGTGTGCTTGTATATACTTATACTTAGTACAAGTGTGTACTAATCCCATACAACTCTATATTTTTAGGTGCAGGCACAGGTGGACGCTAGAGCTCACAGGTTGATGTTGCAGCTATCTGGAAATGGAGTTTTCCACTAAATTAACCTAGATTAAGTTAGAATGACGTTTGTAGCCTTGTCTGCGACCTCTTAGAGGTCAATTATGCTGGTCTCGTCTGGGGTCTAGATTCTTGTCGTGACACTTAAAAACCCTAGTCTTCTTAGGCTCCACCTCCACACCCTGATCGGACTTAACATGACCCATAAAGGTCACTGATCTAAGCCAGAATTCACACTTGCTGAATTTGGCATACAACTGATGTTGTCAAAGTACCTTTAATGTTAGTCTCAAATACTGATCATGCTCTTCCTTGGTATTCATAGAAGTCTCAGTTCATGAGGTCCATAGATGCATCTGGTGCATTAGTAAGACCAAATGACATGACTAGAAAATCATAATGACTATAACGGGTATGGAAGGCTGTCTTTGGGATATATTCATCCTAACCCTAAGCTGATGATGCCGATCTCGTCTCGGGTATAGATTTCGGTCGTGACAAAGTTGGTAATAGAACACTAGGTTAAATTATAGAAATAATAAGTTCACATCAACCACATTGAGTAGTTTCTAAGTCATGGTACTAAGGTGCCCTAGTATCCTGAATTAGAAATTGCATGATACGTAAGAAAACTTCCCTTCTTTTGATCTTATTGTGCTTTTCCTAATGTTCGATTTCTTGGTGTTATGAGCGTGTCTAACATCAAGTCTTATTATTTTCAGAGAATGAATACTAGGAGGAATGTTGGTCATTGGAGAAAAGGTGGAGCTGTTGGAGGCAATCAGGTTCCACCCAAGGCTCCAACAAAAGGAGTGCCTATGTCAGTTAACCTAACAGGGTTGAGTGATGCAGAGATTCAGGCATCTCTGGCCCAGATGGCACAGTCAATCACTATGCAGGCCTAGGCTATGAATGTCCAGGTCAACCGGCAGGATGTTTAGAGGGAGAATCCACTAGTTCTTAGCATGGCTCACACGTTGAGAGACTTCACGAGGATGAATCCTCCTGTTTTCACAAGGTCTAAGACTTCAAAGGACCCCCAGGAGTTTGTGGATGTGGTTCATAAGATTTTGGTTGCTGTGGCGGCCATAAATATTTAGAAGGCTGAGCTGGCTGCCTATCACCTAAAGGATGTTGCATAGACTTGGACCATGATGTGGAAGGATAGCCGAGCTTTGGGAAGAGATCCGGTCACTTGGGAGCTAGTTAAGACAGCCTTCCTGGAGAGATTCTTTCCCAGGAAGATGAGGGAGACAAAGGTTAAGGAGTTTATCAACCTTAAGCAGTGATCAATGACAGTCTGGGAGTATTCGCAGAAGTTTGTCAAACTATTCACGTATGCAACTTCCCTTGTATCTAACAGCATTGATGAGACGAGAAGGTACCTTAAAGGAATCAATAAAGGTCTAGAGGAGGAGTGTCGTTCTGTGATTCCCCATGATAATATGGACCTCTCCAAGTTGATGGTGCATGTCCACCAGGTATAGGACAACCGCAAAAAGAGAGGAGTTCGTGATTCTAGGAGGACGCAGCCCCAAGATCAGGTAGGTCCCATCCATGGAGGCCATAGAAACTATTTTGACGTCTGTGAGGAACCTAGGTTCAAGAAGGGGCAATAGAGTTTTGGAAACTCTAATTCATAGAGGAGTACAACACCTACAGGAGGCAAACCTGAGCCCAAGAAGGGTAACGGTGGTGAGATGCAGCGTCCCAAAAACAACAGTGCTTAGTGTGGCCGTGCTCACAATGGAGAGTGTAGACAGGACACTAATGCCTGCTTCGGTTGCGGTAAGATTGCACATGGTTAGAGACTGCCCACAAAATAGAGGTCAGGCTGGAGGTAATGCTCATCCTATGCCTAATCCACAGGGTGCAACACCAGTCGAGCCTCTTAAGAGGAACAGATTCTATGCCCTGAAGGGCAGGAAGAAGAAGGTTAAGTACGCTGATGTGGTCATAGGTATGTTGAAAGTATTACTTGATCCAGGGTCTACGCTTTCCTTGTTAACTCTTTTGCTTGCTCTCACTTTTGAGATATTGCCTAAAGTTCTTCATGACACAATAGTGGTTAGTACACCTTTAGGAGAAAATATAAGAACTGATACAGTATACAAGGATTGCCTAATTGTTGTAAATGGTAAGAATATGTGTGCAGACTTGGTTGAGTTACCCATGCATGATTTTGATGTTATTCTTGGCATGGACTAGCTTCACTGTTGTTATGCTTGCTTTGATTGTCGTGGTAGAGTAGTGAGATTTTTTTCTCTAATGAAGAGGAACTAGTCTGGGAGGGGTACAACTTGAGTAATCCTAATCCCTTGATTTCGAACCTTAAGGCCAATAAAATGATGTCCAAGGGTTTATTATGTCATATTGTGAGTGTTAATGATTTAGATCATGACATTCCTTCCATAGACTCAGTGCCTGTTGTGAATGAGTTTCTAGATGTATGATTTACCTGGAGTCCCTCCTCCTTAAGAGATTGACTTTGGTATCGACTTAGAAGCTGATACTAAACAAATTTTGATTCCTCCCTATAGAATGTCTCCAGCTGAACTCAAATAGTTGAAGCTGTAATTAAAAGATCTCACTAATAAGGGTTTCATTCTGTCTAGTATATCACCTTGGAGAGATCCATGGGAGCTCTAATATTTTTTGTGAAAAAGAAGGATGGAACCCTTAGAATGTGTATCGATATCGGCAGCTTAACAAAGTCACTTTATTAACAAGTATGCAATTCAAAGAATAAATGACTTGTATGATCAACTCCAATGATCTAGGTTATTTTTAAAAAATGACCTTCGTGCAGGGTACCATCAATTTAGGGTTAGGGATGGAGATATCCCAAAGACAGCCTTCCATACCTCTTATGGTCACTATGAATTCATAGTAAGGACATTTGGTCTCACAAATGCACCTGCTGCATTTATGGATCTTATGAACAGGGTTATCCGTGAGTAACTTGACTCTTTCATCATAGCATTCATTAATGACATTGTCATTTACTTTAAGAACAAGGAAGAGCATGAACAATATTTGAGACTAACCTTTCAGGTACTAAGACAACACCTTCTGTATGCCAAATTCAGACAATGTAAATTCAGGCTTAGATCAATGACCTTCTTGGGTCATGTTGTGTCAGACCAAGGTGTAGAGGTGGACCGCAGGAAGACATAGGCTGTTAAGTACTAGGCAAAACCTCTTACTCCCACAGATATATGTAGCTTCTTTGGATTGGCTGGTTACTACCGCAGGTTCGTGGATGGATTTTCTTCAATTTCTGCCTCAGTGACAATTCTAACTAAGAGGAAGATCAAGTTTGAATGGACGGAGACTTGTGAGAAGAGTTTCCAAGAGTTCAAGGAAAGACTCACTTCAACACCGATGCTTACTTTGCCTAAGTGTTGTGAGTAATACACTGTTTATTGTGACACATATAGGGTTTGTTTGGGTTGTGGTGTTATGCAGGGTGGTAAGGTGATAGCTTATGAGTCCTGACAACTCAAGGTTCATGACAAGAATTATCCCACTCATGACCTGGAGTTTGCAACTGTGGTGTTCGCACTGAAGCTGCGGAGGCTCTACTTGTATGGCGTGCATGTAGATGTGTTCATAGACCACAAAAGTCGCCAATATGTGTTCACACAAAGGGAGTTGAAACTACATCAGCGGAGATGGTTTGAGCTTTTAAACAACTATGACATGAATGTCCACAACCATCCATGTAAGGCTACTGTTGTAGCTAATGCTTTGAGCAGTAAGAGCATGGGAAACACAACTCACATTAAGTTTGAGATGAAAGAGTTAGTCAATGATGTACACAGACTGGTCAGACTGGTTGTCTGATTGGTTGACTCTACTAGTGGGGGTGTTTCAAGTCATCCTAGTTATGAATCATCCTTGGTAGTTAAATTCAAACAGGGTCAGCATCTTGATCTTGTGGTGATGCAGCTTAAGGACTCAGTGTTGATAAAGATTAATATCTTTCCGTTTGGGAGATGATGGTATACTTAGGTATCAGGACATGTTGTGTTTGCAAGATGTGGATGATTTGCAGATAAAGATTTTTGCAGAGGCCCATAGTTCTAGATATTTCATACATCATGGTTCCTCAAATATTTATCATGATCTTAAGCAGATTTATTGGTGGAATGGCATAAAGAAGGACATTGCAGAATATTTTGCAAAGTATCCTAATTGACAGCAGGTTAAGACAGAACATCTTAAACCTTTTGGTCTTACTCAGATTATTGAAGTTCCAACTTGGAAGTGGGAGGCCATTAAGATGGACTTTGTGGTTAGTCTTCCGAGGTCTAGGAGACAGCATGACTCCATATGGGTTATTGTGGACATGATGACTAAGTCTTCTCACTTTATCCCTGTGAAGTCCTTTTACAGAGCCGAGATTTATGCGATACTCTACATTTATGATATTGTGAGATGGCATGATATTCCTTTGTTTATCATATCAGATAGAGGAGCTCAATTTACTTCACGTTTTTTGATATCTTTCTAGAAGATCTTGGTCACGCTGGTAAAGGTTAGTACTGCCTTTCATCCTCAGACTGATGGGAAGGCATAGCGTACAATTCAGACATTGGAGGATATGTTAAGGGCATGTGTGATTGACTTCAGGGGTAGCTGGAATGACAATCTGCCTTTGATAGAGTTCTCGTATAATAATAAATATAACTATAGCATTGGGATGGCACCATTTGAGGCACTGTTTGGAAGGAGGTTTAGAGCTCCAGTTGGGTGGTTCAAGGATGGTGAGTCATCCATTTTGGGTCTAGAGATCATTCATAAGGCCTTATAGAAGGTCAGAGTGATTGGGGACAGGTTGGCTACTTCTTACAGTCTGTAGATGTCATATGTAGATAACATAAAATGACCCTTAGTGTTTTGATATTGGTGACTAGGTCTATCTGAAGATTTTGCCTATGGAAGGGGTAATGAGGTCAGGAAGAGGAAATTGAGTCCGAGTATGTTGGGCCATACGAGATCTTATAGCATGTGGGTGAGGTGGCCTATGAGTTTGTATTGCCTACGAAGCTAGCTTCTCTCCATCCAGTCTTTTATGTATCCATGTTAAACAAGTGCCTAGGTGATCCAACATCGATTAACCATGTGGAAGGTTTGGTGGTTGGTGAAGACTTTTCCTATGAGGAGGTACCTATTAAAATCCTAGACAGATAGGTCAAGCTGTTGAGAAACAAGGAGGTTGCCACAGTGAAGGTATAGTGGAGGAATCATCGTGGTAAAGGTGCTACGTAGGAGGCCGAGGCCGATATGAGATCCCGCTACCCTCATTTATTCAGCTCTTGAGGTTAGAGTTCCTACTCTTAAGTCTAAGTTTCCTTATCTCTCCTTTTTTGTTGCTATTGGTTGACTGTGCATAGTGATTATGTTATGATCTGACTGGCATTACGTTCGATTGCAGTAGTGTCATTCGCGGACGAATGTTCCTTGGGGGGGGGGGGAATAATGTAACAACCCTAAAAATGGTCTTTTTTCTTGCTAAGGGTAGTATCTTAATTACCCTAAATATGTAATTAATTATCTAATTAATAAGGTGGAAGGGCAATTTTGGGAGAGGGGACCAAAAATAGGCTCATGAAGTGAAGTCTTGCTCTAATCGGGTTCAAACTACGTGGAAACAATGTATCAAAGTGAAATTTATTAAAGCTATTGAATTAATGTAATTAATTAATAATTATTATTCATTAGCTGATGTAAAATAAAATAGAAATCAGATTTTTATGAAAAACTTACTAAGTCCTAAAACTGGACTTCTAAGCCTCCTACAACTCCCAATCTGTCATGTTTATTTCTCAACTCTCACGCTCAATCTCTCTTATTATTTCTCACATAGTTTCTCTGCCAAAATAAGATACAAAATCAGAAAAAATGAACAATGTTCTTCGCACTTGAAGAACTCACACGAGATCACAAGAAAACAAACATTAATTGCACACTAGGCTAAGGGAGGTTGTCATTCAAGTGGAGTTGATATTGAGGAGGCTTAGGTGTGTCTTGGATGAAGTTTTTGGGCAGAAAGTCACAAGTTTAACGTCAAAAAGGTATGGGTTTTCTTCTCTCTTTGTCCCATTCCCAAGAGACCCCTTAAGGTTCGTATTATTCATCCGAAAATTAGGATTGTTTCCCCTTTTGCATGCCCCTGTCACTAGATCCAAATGAATCGTAGGTTGGGTATGATTGCTGGTAGATTCAGCTATATGTTATGTTTTCATGACGAATATGGTTATGTTTGTGTACTTGAAATCGTTTGAAAAAAACTATCTATTCGAAATTATGTGCAAGTGTGTGCATGTGCAAATATATTACAAAAAATAAAGTTCTCAGATTAAGTCTTCGATTTGATAATGTTTTGGTTGTCATATTACGTTCATAAACCTATGTAAATCGTGATGTTCATTATAATGGAATGTTGGATGATCTATGAATTCCCTAAGATTTCAAGTGAGAATCTTGGTGAAAATAAGCTAAAAAAATTACTAAATTTATATCAAACTTACAAGTTTAGTTTAGGCTAAATGTAGAGGAAAAAATCTGGAAATTTATTTCAGTATAGAGGGATGAGGCCACCAGGATTCAAACCTGTGACCTCACCCGTGTAATTCCTTGAAATCGCAAGAAAACAAATGGTGTCAAGGATAATCGATATGGGGTATGCTAGCTGAAAATGTAAAGTACAAAAATTAATAAAATAAATTGGGAGGCATGGGAATCAAACCCACAACATCCAGGCAGCGAGTAAAGTAAAGGATGAATAAAAGAGGGGTAATGTGAGGCGTGGGAATCAAACCCACGACCTCACTGCTGTGAAGTATAGTAAAGTAGAATGGGGAAATAAGAAAGAAATTAAAGTGAGGTTGTGGGGGCTCGATCCCACAACCTCACTGCCAACACAGAGTCAACATTAAAATGAAATTAAAAGAAGGAGGTTGTGGGGGGTTCAAACCCACAACCCCTCGACCAAGGGAGAGAGTTTCTAAAGAAAAGGAACTAAAAATAAATGTTGATGTTGGGGCTCGATGTAAGGTCCCATTGTCATGAGGATGAAAAAAGTCAAGGAAAAATGTAAGTGTTGTCCAAGGGATTCGAACTTGGGTTCCATTGCCCAAATTTCCTTATTGATACATAAGTCATACGTGAATTAAAGAATAATGCTACCTACCTAGATCAAAATCGAGATCTTGGCATATATACAAGAAGCATAAGTCTTGTACTACATTATCTTAGAAAGATATGAGTCACTTAACAAACTATGAATGAAGCCTTATGGCTTGTTTTTATAGACCCATAAGTCTAGCATACATTTAGAAATAAGTGAACCTAATATGTAAGTAATAAAATGAAGTAATCCTAGAAGTGTTAAGTACGAGTGTAAAACATACTAAATGGCCAAGTGCATTGGCATACGATGATATGATTATTATGTAGTAAAATGATGAAACCTTAGAAGGGGAAAGTAAGAGTGTGAAACAAACAAATGGCGAAGTGCATTGGCATATAAGGAAATGAACATTAACATAAAATGTGGTGAGTAATTATGAAGATCAATAGTACTAATGTTAATGAATGTGGTGTCAACATGATATGAGGCTTATGTAATATATGAGAACAATCTAAATTTGGCATATGTTAATGTTACTAAAACGTGCTCACCTATGTGAGTGTAAATTTAATGAAGATACTAGTCTGTATGAACACTATAATGAAAGTATCGAGATTAACAAACTTAATACTAATGATGTGATGGGAAATTATCTATTGAGCTATGATATCCTCATACTAGAAGTCATCTTCCATGATGTATGAGTTTAATGTAATGGATCTTTATACTGAGCACCAATAGACTAGTTATAAGCGGTGATGCCTTCTTTGGGGAAGGGTGGAGGTTTACATAACTCTCATAAGATAAGACAGTCCGGCTTGCCGGGTATGAGTCTCGTTATATCTTCTAGTGTTTGGACCTATACTGCCAATATAGGGATCTGGTGGGATTAAATTCCCATATACGCTAGTAGGTTTTGGGTCAGTTCTGCTAGTGATTCCACTTCTTTTCGATGTGGGGGATACACTACATTTCATGATACTAACATGATCTATGTCGGTCAAAGTTAAAGTTCCAAATGAATGAATGAGGTCAGCATCAAATAATGCACATAATGAAATGAACAACCCTAAAATGGTCTTTTTCGTGGCTAAGGGTAGCATATTAATTATTCTAAATATGTAATTAATTATCTAATTAATAAGGTGGAAGGGCAATTTTGGGAGAGGGGGCCGAAAATAGGCTCATGAAGTGAAGTCGTGCTCCAACCGGGTTCGAACCTAGGTGGAAGCAATTACTTAAAGTGATTTTTATTTAAGCTATTGAATTAATGTAATTAATTAGTAACTATTATTAATTATATGATGCTTTAAAATAAAATATAAATAAGATTTTTATTAAAATTGACTAAGTCCTTAAACTAGACTCTTAAGCCTCCTACAACTCCCACTCTCTCACGTTTATATCTTCACTCTCACTCTCAATCCCTCTTATTCTTTCTCGTTTATTTTCTATCAAAAAATAATATAAAAAGTCAGAAAAGATAAGCAAAGTTCTTCACACATGAAGAACTCACACGAAATCACAAGAAAACAAACGTTAATTGCACACTAGGTTAAGAGAGGTTGTCATTCTAGTGGAGTTGATATTGAGGAGGCTTAGGCATGTTCTTGGGTGAAGTTTTTGGTCAGCAAGTCACAAGTTTAACGTCAAAAAGGTATGGTTTTTCTTCTCTGTTGTTCCCGTTTCCAAGACACCCCTTTCGCATGCCCCTATCACTAGCTCCCAATGAATCATAGGTTGGGAATGACTGCTGGTAGATTTAGGTATATGTTATGTTTTCGTGATGAATTTTATTACGTTTGTGTACTAGAAATCGTATGAAAGACAACCATGTATTCGAAATTATATGCAAGTGCGTGCCTAAGTAAATATGTTACAATGAATGAGGTTCACGGATTAAGGCTTCAATTTGATAATGTTATGGTTTTCATTTTACATGCATAAACCTATGTAAATCGTGATGTTAATTAAAATGGAAGTGTGGCTGATTTTAGTATCAATATTTTTGCTAAACAAATCTATGAAAATGCTCCCCAAAATGTGTTAGATGATCTATGAATTGCCTAAGATTTCAAGTGAAAATGTTAGTTAAAATAAGCTAAACAAATGACTAAATTTCCAGAAAACATAAAAGTTTAGTTTAGTCTAAATGTAGAGGAATAAATCTGGAAATTTAATTGAGTATAAAGGGATGAGGCCACAAGGATTCGAACCTGTGACCTCACCCGTGTAATGCCTTGAAATCGCAAGAAAATAAATGGGGTCAGGTGGAATCGATATTATGTATGCTAGCTAAAAATGTAGAGTACAAAAACTAATAAAATTAATTGGGAAGCGTGGGAATCGAACCCAGGACCTCCAGGCAGCGAGTGAAGTAAAGGAAGAATAAAAGAAGGGTAATGTGAGGCATGGGAATTGAATCCACGACCTCAAGGATGTGAAATAAAGTAAAGGAGAAATAGAAAATAAGAAAGAAAATAAAGTGAGGCTGTCGGAGCTCCATCCCACAACCTCACAACCAACGCAGAGATAGTTAACATTTAAATGAAATTAAAATAAGGAGGCTGTGGGGATTCGAACCCACAACCCGTCGTCCAAGGGAGAGTGTTTCTGAAGAAAAGGAACTAAAAAGAAATGTTGATGTTGGGGCTCGATATAGGGTCACAATGTCATGAGGACTAAAAATAAAATCAAGGAAAAATGTTAGTATTTTCCAAGGGATTCGAACTTGGATTCCCTTGCCTAAATTTCCATATTGATACATAAGTCATACGTAAATTATATGTTCAAGAATAATGCCACCTATTTAGATCGAAATCAAGATCTTGGCATATATATACAAGATACATAAGTCTTGTACTACATAATTTTAGGAAGATATGAGTCACTTAATAAACTATGAATAAAGCCTTCTGTCTTGTATGTATAGACCCATAAGTCTAGCATACATTTAGAAATAAGTTAACCTAAGATGTATGTATTGAAATGAAGTAACCCTAAAAGGTTTAAGTACGAGTGTAAAACACACTAAATGGCCAAGTGCATTGGCATACGATGAAATTATTATTATGTAATGAAATGATGAAAACCAAGAAGGAGAAAGTAAGAGTGTGAAACACACAAATGGACAAGTGCATTGGCATATAAGGAAATAAAAATTCACGTAAAATGGAGTGAGTAATTATGAAGAGCAATTGTGCTAATGTTAATTAATGTGGTGAAAACATGATATGAGGCTAATGTAAAAGATGAGAAAAATCTCAAATGAGACTAAGTAAATGTTACAAAAATGTACTCACATATGAGAGTGTAAAGTTAATAAAGAGACCCGTATCTATGAACACTCTAAGGAAAGTACGAAAATTAACACACTTAATACTAATTATGAGATAAGAAATCATGTATTGAGATATGATGTCCTCATACTAGAAGTCAGCTTCCGTAACGTATGAGTTGAATGTAATGGAACTTTATACTGACATAAATAGCCTAGGTATGAGCGGTGATGACTTCTTTTGGGAAGGGCGGAGGTTCACGTAACTCTCATTAGATGAGATTTTTCGGCTTGACGGGTTTAGGTCTCCTTAAATCTCCTAGTCTTCAAACCTATACTGCCAATAAAGGTATCTAATTTTGTTAAATTCCCATGTACGATAGCATGTTTTGGGTCACTTTGGCCGGTGATTCCACCTCTTTTCCGTGTGGTCGAGACACTGGATTTAATGATGCTCACATGATCTATGTCAATTAAAGTTAAAGTTCCTAATGAATGAAAGAGGTCAGACTCAAATGATGCACATAATGAAATGAATAATACCAAAGGTGTTATGCTAGGATAATAAAGAGGTGAGCTACACTCAAGTAATGCCACTAGGTTATTCTTGATCATTGCACATAAAACCCAATGAAACTTTTAAACTACATCCTAGGTATAGCCGGTGTTCACACTAGCCTATGAACGAGATGAAATGAAGTACGTCAAATGAATGAAGCAGATTCTGTGTTTGGTAAAGAAGACTTCCTAGTTAAGGTCCCTTATGTTGAGCCCTCATTTTGGAAGGTCTTAATGTCAAGTCCATGATTCAAAGGTCTCATGACATATGAATGAATGATATGAAAGATGTTATGAGCTATATGTAATATGATATGTACTATGCGTAAGATGTTATGTGTTGTGTGCAATATGATAAGTATGATGATGCATGTTACTCTCATGGCATGACTTTCCTAATCCAAATTTGGAAAGCTAGCTAACTTTCCTAATCCAAATTTGCAAAGCTCACTAACTTTCCTAATCTAATTTTGAAAGTTCACTAACTTTCCTAATCCCAATTCGGCAAGTCAACTGACTTGACTTTCCATAATCATGTTTTTAGGAAAGAGCTATTCTTACTCATGCATGTCCTTGGTGTGTGCTTGTATATACCCATACATAGTACAAGTGTGTACTAATCCTATACTACTCTATATTTTTAGGTGCAGGCACATGTGGATGCTAGAGCTAACAGGTCGACGTTGTAGCTACCCGAACGTGGAGTTTTCATCTGGACTTGGTAGGACCTCATGCTTTCAAGGATGTCTACCGTTATTATCTAGCTTAGATGTAGGCTTTATCTAGTGGAGCATGTTCAACTAGAGTTGCTTTCCGTTTTCATTTCAGACTTTGTTTTAATGCTGTTTTGGCAAAAATACGTTTAATGAAATTATGAACTATCTCTTTCATTTGATTATCTCTATATTAGATGGTTGATTTGTGAATGCATATGATGTTAAGTTTAAAATGTTTATCATGAAATAAGAAAGAAAAAAGATCAAATTTTCTGCTAAATTTAACCTAGATGAAGTAAGAATGACGTTTGTATCCTTGTCTTTGACCTCTTAGAGGTCAACGACGCCGGTCTCATCTGGGGTCTAGACTCCGGTCGTGACACTTAACAGCCTCAGTCTTCCTAGGCTCCACCACAACACCCTGATCGGACACAACATGATCCAAAAAGGTCACTGATCTAAGCCAAAATTCGAACTTGTTGAATTTGGCATACAACCGATGTTGTCTAAGTATCTTCAAGGTTAGTCTCATATGATAATCATGCTATTCCTTGGTCTTAAAGTAGATGAGGATGTCATCAATGAATACTATGACGAAAAGTTAAGGTATTCACACAAGTCTCATTTTATGAGCTCCATAAATGAAGCTGGTGCATTAGCGTGACCAAATGACATGACTAGAAAATAATAATGACAACTACGGGTACGAAAGGCTGTCTTTGGGATATATTCATCCCTAACCCTAAGCTGATGATACGTGAAACGATGATCAATAATTGAGAAAAACCTAGACCTTTGGAGCAGATCGAATAAGTTATCTTTTCTGGGAAGTGGATACTTGTTTTTTATAGTGACTTCGTTGAGATACCGATAATCGATACACATCCTAAGGGTTCCATCTTTCTTTTTCACAAACAAGACTAGAGCGCCCCAAGGTGATATGGTCGACTGGATGAAACCCTTATCAGTGAGATCTTTTAACTATTACTTCAACTCTTTGAGTTCTGCTGGAGACATTCTGTAGGGAGGTATTTAAATTGGTTTGGTGTCGGGATATTAAAATCAATCTCTCGAGGGGGAGGCACTAACGGAAAATCGTCGGGAAAAATATCTTGGAACTTACTCACTACAGGCACAGAGTCTATTGAAGGAATATCATGATCTAGATCATTGACACTCAAAAGATGGCATAACAATCCCTTAAATATCTTTTTATTATCTTTGAAGTTCGAAATCAAGGGACTCGAATTTTACCCCTCCTAGACAAGCTCTACTTCATTAGGGAAACAAAATCTCACAACTCTACTACAACAATCCATGAAGGCACAACATTTATGTAGACATTCCATACCAAATATAATATTGAAGTCATTCATGGTTAAATCAACAAGGTCTGCACACATAGTCTTACCGCATACTACTATTGGGTAGTCTTTATGAACCCTATCAACTCTAACATTTTCTCCAAAGGGAGTAATAACTACGATAGGATCATGCAAAACCTGAGGTAGTGTTTCAAAAGTAAAAGCAAACAAGGTAGACACAAATTAAAGCATAAACCCTGGATCAGGTAAATCATAAATCGAGGTTGAGAAAACTTCCAGCATACCTCTGACAACATCAACAGACATCTCCTGCTACTCCATGCCCTTCAAGGCATAAAATTTGTTCCTATTAGAAGGATCGATTGCAGCAGCATTGTGGCGATCAGGCCTAGGCTAAGCATTACCTCCATCATGACCCTTATTCTGTGGACATTCCCATACCATATGTCCGCTCTTCCCACAACTGAAGCAGACATTTGTTCCTAGTCTGCACTCCCCACTATGAATACGACCACACTTGCCACATTTCTTTCAGGGACGCTGCACATAACCTCCATTGCCCTTCTTAGGATCGGGTCAGCCTCTTTTGGGTGTTGCACTCCTCTAAGAGTTAAAGTTACCTGAACTCTGATTCCCTTTCATAAATCTGGGCTGATCACACACTTAGAGAGTGCTCCTGCCACCACCACTGCTGGGACCTGCTTGGTTAGATAGTTTAGGCCTCCTAACTTCATGGACTCTTCTTTTCTTCCTGATGTCCTCAACTTTCTGGACATGCACCATCAACTTGGACAAGTCCATAGTGTCATTGAGCATCACAGCCCGACACTCCTACTCCAAGTCCTCTGAGATTCCTGTATGGAACCTGCTCATCTCATCCCTGTTGTTCAACACAAGGGAAGTGGCATGGCCACTCCTGCAAGTGGAGCCTGGGGTAGAACTTGGTTGCCCCAACCAGTTGTTCCTACTCTTCCCCGACTAGTGTTCCCCTTGTGTTCATTTTTTTTAAATAATAAGAATTGATGTTAGATACGCTCATAACACCGGGAAATCAAATATTAAGGAAAGCACGATAAGATAAGAAGAAGGGAAATTTCCTATGCATCATGCATTCTTTAATTCATGATAGTGGTGCACTTCACTACCATTACTTAGAAACTACCCGATGTGGTTGATATGAACATTATTATCCTTGGAATTAAACCTAATGATATGATACCATGTTAGTCACAATAGTGGTCTAGACCTTAGCCGAAAGTGGCGTCGTTGACCTCTTAGAGGTCGCAGACAAGACTACATACGTCATTATTACATCGTATGGTTAATTTTAGTGGAAAATTTAAAACTTTTGTTTGCTTTGAAGTATACATAGACTTCATAGTAATAATTTCATTATATCAAATCAGTTCACAACAACCATGTAATAATAAGATACTCAAATGAAGGAAATAGTTCGTAACTGCATTAATATAAAGATGCCAAAATTGCACCAATACAACCTTTGAAAATAAGTAAGAAAGAAGCAATAGTAGAACATCCTCCAATAGCTCATGCCTTTTCTAAGCTTCAATACAAGAGATAAGCAAACTCAAAAGCATGAGGTCCTACCAAGTCCGGATGAATGCTCCACGCCCGCGTAGCTTCAACATAGTCTCATAAGCTGTAGCGTCCACCTGTACCTCCACCTAAATGTAAATGATTGTATGGAATTATTACACACTTGTACTAAGTATAGGTGTATGCAAGTAAACACCAAGGACATGCATGATTAGGAAGAGCTCTCTCCTAACGATTAGAGTTATCAAAATTCAAGTCAGTTGGACTTGACAAATCATATAAGGAAAGTCATGCTATGAGAGTAACGTGCATCATCATTCTTTTCATATTGCACACAACACATAAATAATTTCATTTAGCACATACATATATCACTTATCTTTTGTTCACATTCCGTGAAATCTTGGAATCACGGACTTGACATAAGGACTTTGCAAATGAGGGCTAAATATATGGGACCTCAATTAGGGAGCCTTCTTTGGAAAGCACAGAGTCCACTTCATTCATTCATACATATTTCATTTTCATCCATTTATATACCTAGGATGTTGTTTAGAACTCTCACTGGGTTCACTGTGCAATAAACAAGAATGACCTAGTGTCATTAATTGAGTCTAGTTCACCTCTTGATTATCCTATCCAAACACTTTTGCTATCATTCATTTTAGTGTGTGCATTACATGAGGATGTCCTCATTCTTTATTCCGGAACTTTTAATTTCACCGGTATTTATCAAATGAGCTTCATGAAATCTAGTGTCTACCCCACAGTTAAAAGTGATGGAATCACTGGACAAAGTGAAACCAAAACATGCTTGCGTATATAGGGAAATGAACCCTGCTAGAACCCTATTTTGGAAGCATAGGTTCAAAGACTAGGAGATATAAGGAGACCCATACCAACCTATATGGACAGTCACATCTCATGAGATTTACATGAAATTCTGCCTTCCAAAAGAAGGAATCGCAACTCATAGTTAGCCTATCGGTGCTCAGTTTAAAGTTCCATTACATTCATTTCATACATCATAAAAGCTTGCTTCTAGCATGAGGGCATCATTTCTCATTATATGAGTGCTAATCTCATCATTAGTATTAAGTGTGCATTAATCTCAATACTTTAATTAGACTGTTTCTTAGATACAGGTCTATTTATTAGTTTTACACTCTCATAGGTGAGCACGGTTTTCGGTAACACTTATTAGGCTCATTTGATATTGGTCTCGTCTTTCATATTAGACTCTTATCATATTGTCATCACATTTATTAACTTTAGCATATTATCTCTTCATAATTACTCACCCCATTACGTGAAAGATAATTTCGTCATATGCCAATGCACTTGTCCTTTTAGTGTGTTTCACACTCTTACTTAAACTTCCTAGGGTCACATCATTTCATCATATTCATCTTAGGTTCATTTACATTAAATGTAGGATGGACTTATGAACCCATACGTAGAAGCCATGAGGCTTCATTCATAATTCGTCTAAGTAACTTATAATTATCAAAGATTATATGGTACAAGAATTATGCATCTTGTAAGTATGCCAAGGTCTCGAGTTCGATTCCTATAAGCAGCATTTATTAAATATTTTCTCACATAAGACATATATATCATTACTGAATAGGGAAAGGGAACCCGATTTTGAACCCCTTGAGCAACACTTAGTCTTATATTAGATTTTGATTCAAAATTTCAGCATGGGGACCCGAGATTGAATCCCTATGCCTAAATTTCTTTTCCTTTTTTTCTTCTTGACTTTTTTGTTTTGGATCGAGAGGATGTGGGATTGATCCCCCGCAACCTCATTTTATGTTTATTTAATTGGTTCTCCTAGTTTCTTCACCTATCCGAGAGGTTGTGGGTTTGATTCCCACACACCCCATATTATTTATTTTTATTCTCGCATGGACCAGTATTAATTTCGGCCAAAGACACAAGGGTTCAAATCCTATGTACCTCATTTATTTTAATTAATTTTCTAGGTTCTCTTACTCGGCTAAGACCCTAGTTTGATTCCCCCTAACCTCACGTTTATTCTTAAATTATCAGTAGTTTCCTTATGGTTAGGTCTCGAGTTCAATCACTGATGACCTCACAAATTTTAAAAGTTTTTTTGAAGCCCAAAAACTATCAAACGGCTTAGTCGAGACAAAATTTCTAAATTTCTATAAATTTTGTCATATTTTCAGTCCATTTTTCTCAACCTTTGTACGTAGATTTTTATGGCAATTTGTTGGACATTTCGTACATTATTATATGCATTTTTCCAAGTAATTTATACAACTACACAGGGATTTAATATGCCATTTTCATGCTCCAACCCGTGATCAAGAACCATGGCAACACCTCTCTGTACACTCACTTATCACAGTTTCAAAAAAACATAATTAGTAATCACATAAATACGAACATACATACATGAACATAATCATCACGAAACCACATTACATCCTTAAATTCTACCAGCAAACATACCCAACCTAAACAATCGATGGGAGCTAATGATAGGGACATGCAACGGGGAAACATTCCTATTTTTCAGATTAGATTTCGACTAAATCCTAGGGGTCTTCTGGGAAAGGGACAAAGAGGAAGAAACACATACCTATAATGTCGTTCAACACTTTTTCAAAACTGATCCAATGCGCTGCAAACTCCCCCAAAATCAATGCCCCACCACCGAAACTTTAAGAATAATCCTTCGAGAAATTTGCTTTTGCTTTTCGTTTTTAGAATAGTTTTACTTTTGAGCTTTAGCGTTCAAGCTCTTCAAGAGTGATGAAATATTATTTTTTGTTCTTCCACTAACAAATAACGTGAGAATGAGAGTACAGAGATGTGAGAAGAAGTTTAGGAGTAGGAGTTTTAAGTGAAGATTTAGTCAAACTAGGACTCCTTGTTATTTATATTAAAAATCTGATTTTCTAAGGCTTAAGTGAGATGATGAACCTGGCCTTACTTAAATCAGATAATTGAATATCAATTAGTTTGATTTAATATTGCTTTCACCAAGGATCGAACCCAGGTGAAGCTCTTCTCGTGAAAAGTCCAATCAGGGTCGACCCAACCCGAACCATCCACTAAAATACATTAATTAATTAATTATCTAGGTAAATCCATAGTGTAATTATGATACTAATGTTAGCCTAGAAAAGACCATTTTACCCCTAGACCCTCCAAACCTATGATTACCCCTTTCAAGTCTGGTTAACACTCATTCGGGTGAATCTTAATATTCGGGTGCCCTACATGGCTAGACCAAACCTTGCCTAGATCAAATAACTCACCAAGTTGGTTGGCTTGGCTGGTGCATAGGTTTTAAAGTATAGTTTCACGCGCATCAAGCCGTGTGAAACAGGCTTTATATAGGTATTCTAGGTACATTGAGGAATTACTTCGCATAGTCATTTTTGAGTTGATACATAAGGGGTCTCAAAAGTAAGACGCATACGAGACCTGGAACAGAGCCCACATACGAGACCTTGTCTACGAACTGTAAGTCAAGCTACAGAGTGTAGATCAAGTAGGTAGGTGAAAGCAATGGTAAATTTCCCTAAGTGTGGAACTACGACTGCGGACTACAATTTATGGACCGTACTACAAGTCCGTAGTTTCCATCAGGGACCAAATAATTTGGTACCTTTGACATATAAAAGGGTTTTAAGGACAATAAATCTTATTACGGACCATAGTTCAAACAGTCGGAGGCTTCTGTCGCATGCTATGTTAACATTTTATTTTTTCATTTGTGGTTCTAAAATTATTTGGGTGTGTTCTAGGTTTCTTTTGGGTACTAACTACTACTCTATAGGTTTGATGGAACCCAAAAAGTCACAAGTCCAAGGGGAGGTCCAAATCAACTAGACCATCCCAAAAGTTTGTTTTTGATGACTCGGAGAGTGACAAGACCCCGAGTATGCTCCCCCCACCTTAAGGACAGCAACTGCAGAAGCCCGATCTAATAAAAAACAACCCAAGAAGGTGATCACTTTTATAATCACTGCCTCCAAACTCTGTTGATAAGGATACACTTATCGAGACACCGAAAAGGTCTACTTTTGATTCCTGCACTAATTTAGATGCCAGATCTGCTTTGGAAACAACTACTGATCCAGAGGTCGGAATAAACATGCCTCTTCGAATGAGACCACTAGAATTGAGGAAGCTCCAATCCGTTGAAAAGATCAACCGGATTTGGTAGCCGAGGAGTAAGCCATGGTGCGTTTAGGGGTAATGGAAAATCTACTAGAATGCCAATATGATAAACTCAAAGGATAAAAAGACCCACACCATCAGTGAGGAGCACAAATTTCTTACCTGGATACATAGTGTGCAAATATCCACCGATTGTTTCAACGATACAAATGTGAGTGGATGGATCGTGATACGGTACATACACCGAGGAGATTATGTGGGACTGTTATGCTTCCGATGTCGCCACTCTCAGATGGTCCATTCAAACTAAGCACACAGCCCATGACCCCATCACTTCAACCATGGTCTGAGGTATCTTACTGAACATCACCCTCACCAGCATTACCAAATTCCTCTATGGACCCAACCCTCATCACACTTGGGCGACCATCACGGCCGAGTTTGAATATCACTAGTAAAAGTAAAGTGAATACCGACCTAAAAATTACCGACCTCAAATAGAATTCGGTAATTTCTGACCTCCGGAGGTCAGTATTATTAAAAATAATAAAACAAGTTATTTTACGAAAAATAAAAAAGGGGGGTGGGGGAGTTCTAGCTTGAGGGTTGGTATTTTTCACGGAAATAGTGAATTACAATAAAAACAGACCTCTTGATGTCGGTATTAAATAAAATAAATTAATAACAATATTTATTTTCCAAATTAAATCTAAAAAATAAAATTGAGAAATATTTTCATTTAATATTATATAAATAGACTTCTAGGGAACGATTTTATGTAAAATTAAAAAAATATTATAATATCGACATCCAAACGTCAGTAAAATTATATAGTGTAAAATTATATAAACTTTTATTAAAATATTTATATCGACATCATATAGATTAAAAAAAATTATATAAAAGTATCGAAATCACGAAGTCGGTATTTATGTTTCATCCAAATACCGACCTAATGGGGATGGTATTTTTATTTCATCCATATCCAAATTCTGACATCATGAGGTCGGTATTGTTATTTTATTCAGTAGTGACATCATGAAGTCGATATTTTATTTCATCCAAATATCGACCTCATGAGGTGTGTATTTTTTCTTCATCCAAATATCGACCTCATGAGGTATGTTTTTTTAGTTAATCTAAACTTATCTTTCATCCAAATAGCGATCTCATGGGGTCGGTATTTTTATTTCATCTAAATCCAAATACCGACATCATGCAGTCAGTATTTTTACTTCAACCAAAAACTGACATCATGAAGTCGATATTTTAATTTCATTCAAATATCGACCTTATAAGGTCAGTGTTTTTTCTTCATCCAAATATCGACCTCATTAGGTCGGTGATGTTATTTTAGTTAAATACCATGCAGTTTAATTAGTGTTCATTTAAATATTTATATCGTGGCTTTCAAAAAAATAATATTTTCAATTAAGTTTAAATAAATTATTCTCCGGATGACGGTTTTATATACGTTAAAAAATAAACTAATTTAAAATACCGACATGTCGATATCAATATTATTTATTTAGTATGATTATTTTTTTTCTTAAAATTTTAATGTGATACCTACCTCATGAGGTTGGTATTTTTTTTAATTATATCTAATTCATTTAAATAAAAACGACATCCGGAGATCGGTTTGTTTAAAATACTTCTATTAATTATAATTTTTGCTATTTAGAATAATACTGCAATTTAATTTGAAACTTACAATTAATTGTTCAAAAAGTGTAATAATATTGCATACTTTTATAAATAACAATTTAGACTTCATGGAATAAATTAAAAAAATATATATAATCAATATTTAGAGTATGAAATTACGTTGATATGAATTAGGATATAATTATAATTATATTTCTAGAGTACTGTACAAACCTAATTTTTCTGTTGTCTAATTGTAATATCTAAAGTTATGATGTAGAGGTGCAGAGCAGACATATAATCTATTTGAGTACGAAATGTGAGATAGTATTATTATATACTTTCAGTCTTGAATGTATGTCAAGTGTAGTGATCACTTCCTAATTCTGATGACATTCAAAGTGTATTTCATCTGAGTATGAAATACGTTGATTGATTAATTATGTATTAAATAAATAATAAATTAAAGAAATACTGATGATCAATTTAAGGCGAGATTTATATATTAGATTTTAATTTATATAATTATGAGGAATATAATTTTAATTTATACAATTAACTTGATCGTTAAATTAAATTTATCAAATCTAACTTCTCTTTCTCTCTCTCTCTCTCTCTCTCTATGTATATATATATATATATATATATATATATATGTAATTATATATATATATATATATATATATATATATATATATAAACTCTTGACACATTAAGAATCACTTAGTATATTCATTTTTAGGGTTGTTACATAACCCCCGCCCCTTTAGAAACATTCATCCCCGAATGACACTACCACTATTTAGCGTAATGCTAATCACATCATAACATAATTACTATGCACAACCAACAAATAGCAACAAAATATGGAGAGATAAGGAAACTTAAACTTAAGAATAGGAAGTCTAATCTCAAGAGCTAAAAAGATGAGGGTAAAGAGATATCATGTCACCCTCAGACTCCCATGTAGCACCCTCAACAAGATGATTTCCCCATAATACCTTCACTGTGGCAATCTCCTTGTTCCTCAGCTGCTTGACCTGTCTGTCTAAGATCTCAACAGGTACCTACTCATAGGACAAGTCTTCATCCACTCCCAAACCTTCCAAAGGTGGAATCGATGCTGGGTCACCTAGGCACTTCTTTAACATGGATACAAGCAATGCAAACTTATAGGGCCCCTCACTAACACACTGTAGGATCACGTAAGGCCCAACATACCTCGGACTCAACTTCCCCTTCTTGCCAAACCTCATCACCCCCCTTCATAGGTGATATCTTAAGATAGACCTGGTAACCACCATCAAACTCTATGGGCCATTATCTGTTATCTGCATATTACTTCTATCGAGTGTAAGCTGCAGTCAACATGTCCCTAATCACTCTTACCTTCTCTAAGGCCTCATGAATGATTTCTGGACCCAAAATGGATGACTCTCCGACCTAGAACCACCCAAAGAAAGATCTACCACTCCTACCATACAATGCCTCAAACTGGACAATCCCAATGCTGGAGTGGTAGCTATTATTATTTGAGAACTCTATCAAAGGGAAACGGTCATCCCTGCTACCCTTGAAGTCAATCACACATGCTCTCAACATGTCCTCCAATGTCTAAATGGTGCGCTCTGCCTTCCCATCAATTTGAGGATGAAAGGTAGTACTAAGCTTTACCTGGGTGCCCAAGATTTTCTGGAAAGATCTCCAAAAATGTGAAGTAAACAGAGCTCCTCTATCTGAAATGATAAACATAGGACTCCCATGCCATCTCACAATCTCATCTATGTAAAGTCTCGCATAGGCCTTGGCTTTGTAAGTAGACTTCACAGGGATAAAATGGGCAGATTAAGTCAATCTGTCCACAATAACCCATTTGGAGTTATGCTGTCTCCTAGTCCTTGGAAGACCAACCACGAAGTCCATATTGTTGGCCTCCCACTCCCAAGTCAGGACCTCAATAACCTTTGTAAGACCGACAGGCTTAAGATGTTCTGCCTTAACCTTACTGACAATTAGGAAGCTTGACCACATATCCTGCAATGCCCTTCTTCATGCCATCCGACAAATTAATCTGCTTAAGATCATGATACATCTTATTGGAACCTAGATGTATGGAATATCTGGAACCATAGGCCTCTGCAACAATCCTTGTCCGCAAATCATCCACATCTGGTACACAACCTGTCTTGATACATATGTATGCCATCACCTCCCAAAGCGAAAGACTTATTCATCTTCATCAACACATAGTCCATCAGCTCCATCAACACAGGATCGAGATGCTGACCCTTCTTGACTTCAACTACAAAGGAAGATTCAGAACTAGGATGAACTGAAACACCTCCACTAGTAGAGTCAACTAATCGCACACCTAGTCTGGACAATCTGTGTACATCTTTTGCTAACTCCTTCTTTTCATCCTCAATGTGGGTTGTTATTCCCATGCTCATCCTACTCAAAGCATCAGCAACAGTATTAACCTTACCTGGATGGTAGTGAACATTCATTTCATAATCCTTCAACAGCTCCAACCATCGCCGTTGACATAGATTCAACTCCCTCTCTGTGAATACATACTAGTGACACTTGTGGTCTGTGAACACATCTACATGGGCTTCATACAATTAGTTCCTCCACAGCTTGAGTGGAAACACCACAGCTGCTAAATCTAGGTCATGAGTGGGATAATTCTTCACATGAACCTTGAGCTGTCTAGATGCATAGGCTATCACCTTACAACCCTATATATGAACAAAACACAAACCAACCTTAGATGTATCACAATAAACAGTTTAATTCTCACCACACATAAGCAAAGTAAGTACCAGGGCTGAAGTGAGTCTTTCCTTAAGCTCCTGAAAAGTCTTCTCACAAGCCTCTATCCATTAAAACATGGCCTTCTTCTTAATCAGAGTTTTCAGTGGGGCAGCAATGGAAGAAAAGCACTCCACAAATCTGCGGTAATATCCAACCAATCCCAAGAAGCTACGGATATCAGTGGGAGTCAGAGGTTTTGGCATGTTATTAATAGCCTTAGTCTTTCTGCGGTCCACCTCTACACCTTGATCGGACACAACATGACCTAGGAAGGTCACTGATCTAAGACAAAATTCACACTTGCTGAATTTTGCGTACAACTGATGTTGTCTAAGTACCTACAAGGTTAGTGTCAAATGATGTTCATGCTCTTCCTTTGTCCTAGAGTACATAAGAATGTCATGAATGAATACTATGATGAAAGAGTCAATGTATTCACAAAAGACACTGTTAATGAGATCGATAAATGAAGCAAGTGCATTCGTGAGACCAAATGACATAACCAAGAACACATGAGACCCTGATGATACCTTGATCGAAGATCAATCTTAGAGAAGAAACTAGACCCTTAGAGGTGATAGATGAAATCATCTATTCAGGGAAGTGAATACTTATTCTTTATAGTGACTTTGTTGAGCTGCCGATAATCGATACAAATTCTAAGGGTCACATCCTTCTTTTTCACAAACAACACTGGAGCTCCCCAAGGAGATATGCTCGGAAGAATGAAACCTTTATCAGTGAGATCTTTTAACTGCAGCTTCAACTCTTTTTTGTTCAGCTGGAGCCATTTTGTAGGGAGGAATCAAAATTGGTATAGTATAGGGTTCTAAGTCTATACCAAAGTCAATCTATCATGGAGGAGGGACTCCAGGCAAATCATCAGGAAATACATCTACGAACTCATTCACAATAAGCACTGAGTCTATGGAAGGAATGTCATGATCTGAATCATTAACACTAACAATATGACATAATAACCCCTTGGACATCATTTTGTTAAACTTAAGGTTCGAAATCAAGGGATTAGGATGACTCAAGTTGTACCCCTCCTAGACTACTTCTTCTTCATTAGGGAAACAAAATCTCACCATTCTACTACGACAATCCAAACAAGCATAACAACTGTGAAGCCAGTCCATGCCAAGGATAAAATCAAAATCATGCATGGGTAACTCAACCAAGTCTGCACAAATAGTCTTACCACTTACAACTATTGGGCAATCCTTGTATACTCTATCAGTTCTTACATTTTCTCCTAAAGGTGTATTAACCACTATAGGATCATGCAGAACTTTAGGCAATATTTCAAAAGTGAGAGAAAGCAAAGGAAAGCGTAGACCCTGGATCATGTAAAGCATAAATTGAAGTTGAGAATACTTGCAGCATACCTGTGACCACATTATTGGACTTCTCCTGCTCCTCCGTTCCCTTTAGGGCATTGAACTAGTTCCTCTTAGGAGGCTTGGCTGATGTTGCACCCAGTGGATTAGGCGTAGCCTGAGCATTACCTCCATCCTGACCTCTGTTCTTTGGGCACTCTCTAACCATATGCTTTCTCTTACCATAACTGAAATAGGTATTAGTGCCTTGTCTGCACTCTCCATTGTGAGCACAACAACACTTAGCACAGTTATTTTTAGGAAGCTGCATCTCACCTATGTTTCCCTTCTTGGGATCAGGTCTGCCTCCTCTAAGTGTTGTACTTCATTGGGAATTATAATTTCAGAGGTCTGCTGCCCCTTCTTGAACCTAGGCTGATCACGGATGCCAAAATTGTTTCTATGGCCTCCATGCATGGGACCTGCCTCATCTTGAGGCTTCGGCCTCCTCGCAACACGAACGACTCTTTTTTTTGCGTCTGTCCTCTACTTACTGGACATGCACCATCAACCTGGAGAGGTCCATGTTATCATGGAGCATCGCAGACCGACACTCCTCCTCGAGATCTTTGTTGATTCTTGTAAGGAACCTGCTCATCTCATCCCTGCTGTTAGATACAATGGATGTAGCATACCTTGATAATTTAACAAACTTCAGTACTCATCTCATCCTTGTTGTTTGATACTAACAAAAATAATATACCTTGATATTTTGACAAACTTTAGGGAGTACTCCCTGACTGTCATTGATCCTTGCTTAAGGTTGATAAACTCCTCAACCTTCGCCTCTCTCATTTCCATGGGAAAGAATCTCCTAAGGAAGGCTGTCTTAAAATACTCCCATGTGTTCGAAACTCCGCTTAAAGATCGACTTTCCTGCCAAATCTTGCACCAAGTCTGTGCAACATCCTTGAGCTGATAAGAAGTTAATTCTTCTTTCTCTGTATCGCTGGCCCCCATTGCCACCAAAATCTTATGCACTTCATCCACCCAACTCCTGGGGTCCTTTGAAGTCTTAGACCTATGAAAATAGGGGGTTCATCCTCGTGAGGTCTCTCAGCCTGTCAGTACCCTCTCAAGTTTCTATCAGTTGACCTGGGCAGTCATGGCCTGGGCCTGCATAGTGATGGCATGTGCCATCTGGGCAAAGGATGCCTGCACCTCTGCATAATTCAATCCAGCTGGGTTAACCGGCATATCCACTCCTTTAGCTAGAGCCTTGGGTGGAACCTGATTGTTCCCATCAACTTCTCCTCTTCTCCTTTGACAAACGTTCCTCCTAGTATTCATTCACTGAAAAAAATAAGGATTGATGTTCGACACGCTCATGACACCAAGAAATAAAATATTAGGAAAGGCACGATAAGATTAGAAGAAGGAAAATTTTCCTACGCATCATGCAGTCTCTGATGAAGGATAATGGTACACTTCACTACTATGACTTAGAAAAAATTCAATGTGGTTAATGTGAACTTATTGTTCTCAAAGTTTATCCTAGTGCTCAGATACTAACTTTTTCACGACTGGAATATATACCCCAGAAGATACTTGCGTTGTTGACCAGTCAGAGGTCATAGAGAAGCCTACATACGTTATCCTTACTTCATCTAGGTTAATTTTAGCGTAAAATGTGAACTTTTTGTCTCCGTATTTCATTGTAAACATTTTAAACCTAACATCATAGGCGTTCACAAATCAACAATCTAATATAGAGATAATCAAATGAAAGAAATAGTTCATAATTGCATTAAACGTATTTTTGCAAAAACGACACCAATACAAAGTCTGAAATGAAAGTTGAAAGAAACGCTACTGTAACATGCTCCACTATCTAAAGCCTACAACTAATCTAGATAATAATGGTATACATCCTCGAAAGCATGAGGGCCTACCAAGTCCGAAGGAGAAACTCCACGTCCGAATAGCTACAACGTCAACCTGTGAGCTCTAGCATCCACCTGTGCCTACACCTAAGAAAATAGAGTTGTATGGTATTAGTACACACTTGTACTTAGTATGGGTATATACAAGCAAGCACACACCAACGACATGCATAAGTAAGAATAGCTATTTCCTAACAACATTATTATGGATAGCCAAGTCAGTTGACTTGCCAAATTGAGATTAGGAAAGTAAGTGAACTTTCCAAATTTTTATTAGGAAAGTCATACCATCAGAATGAAATGCATCATCATATTTATCATATTGCACACAACAAATAACATCTTACGCTTAGCACATATCATATTGCATATAGAACATAACATGTTTCGTATCATTCATTCTTATGTCATGAGACCTTGGATTCCTGGAATTAACATTAAGACTTTCAAGATATGAGGGCTCAACATATGGCACGTCAACTAGGGAGTATGCTTTAGCAAACACAGAGTCTGTTTCATTCATTCATACGTACTCCATTTCATTTCATTCATGGTCCAGTGTAAACACAAACTACACCTATGATGTAGTTTTAGACTTTCATCGGGTTCGTTGTGCAATGACCAAAAATGACCTAATGTCCTTACTCGATTCTATCTCACCTTTGATTATCCTATCCCAACAACTTTTGTATCACTCATTTCATTATGTGAATTATTTGAGGATGGCCTCCTTCATTCATTGGGAACTTTAACTTGAACCGACATAGATCATGTGAGCATCATGAAACCCCACACTAATAAGAGGTGGAATCACCGGCCAAAGTGACCCAAAAAACTCTAGTATACATGTGAATTGAACCCCTCCAGATCCCTATATTTGAAATATAGGTTTGAAGACTAGGAGATATAAGGAGAACCATACCAGGCATGCTGGACAGTCTAATCTCGTGAGAATTCCGTGAACCTCTGCCCTTCCTGAAAGAAGGCATCACCGCGCATAGCTAGTCCATCTGTGCTTAGTATAAAGTTCCATTACATTCAACTCATACATCATGGAAGCTTGTTTCTAGTATGAGTACATCATAGCTCAGTAGATTATTTCTCATCTCATAATTAGTATTAAGTGTGTTAATCTCAATACTTTCATTAGAGTGTTCATAAAGACTGGTGTCTTCATTAACTTTACACTCTCATAGGTGAGTATGTTTTAGTAACATTTACTTAGGATCATTTGAGATTACTCTCATCTTTTACATTAGCTTCATATCATGTTGTCACCACATCCGTTAACATTAGCACATTTGCTCTTCATAATTACTCACCATTTTTTACGTGAATGTTCATTTCATCATATGTCAATGCACTTGGCCATTTAGTGTGTTTCACTCTTACTTAACCCTTGTAGGGTTTCATCATTTCATTGTTCAAGTCATCATTTCATTGTTCATTTCTTCATATGCCCATGCACTCGGCCATTTAGTGTATCTTACAATCGTACTTAACCCTTCTAGGGTTTTATCATTTCATTGCATACATCTTAGGTTCACTTATATTTAATCATATGCTAGACTTATGGGTCTATAGATACAAAACATGAGGCTTCATTCATAGTTTGTTAAGTGACTCATATCTTCATAAGATTATGCAGTACAAGACTTATGTATCTTGTATGTCTGCCAAGATCTCGATTTTGATCTAAGTAGGTTGCATTATTCTTGAACATTTAATTGACGTATGATTTATGTATCAATATGGAAATTTGGTCAAGGGAACCCAAGTTCGAACCCCTTTGACAATACTCACATTTTGTGTTGACTTTATTTTTAGTCTTCACGACATTGGGACCCTATATCGATCCCCAACATCAACATTCTATCTTTATTTTTATCCTAGGATTCTCCTCTGAATTGGCCGAAGGGTTGTGGAATCGAACCCCACAATCTCTTTTATTTTTCATTTAAAATTGTGTTGGTCCAATTAACCTAGACTAAGAGGTTGTGGGATCAAACCCCCACAACCTCTCCTTATTTATTCTGTAATTTCGCTAGGGGCTGTGAGGTTGTGGGTTCGAACCACCACAACCTCCTTATTTTATTTTTATTAAAAATTGACTTAGGTAGGCGTTTGGCAGTAAGGTTGTCGGATCGAGCATCCACAACCTCACTTTTTTTTTCTAATGTATTTTGCCCTTCTCTTTTCAAGTCTTGAGGTCGTCTTTCGATTCAGACGCCTCACATTTTCTTTTGATTTATTTTCTTGTTTAACTTCATTTGCTTCATGGAGGTCGTGGGTTTGATTCCCACGCCTCCCATTTTATTTATTTAATTTTTTTGCGCTATCCTTTCTTAGCCAATATACCCAATTTCGAACCCCCCTGACCCCTTTTCTATTTCATGCAAATTTAAGGTGTTATACGGGTGAGGTCACATATTCGAATCGTGGTGTCCTCATCCCTTTAAAATCAATTAAATTTTCCAGATTTCACCTCTATATTTTAGCCTAGACAAAACATATATTTTTGGCTGGAACTTAATCATTTTCTCAACTTATTTTCATCAATATTTCCACTTGAAAACTTAGGACAACTCATTGACCATTTAACACTTTTTAGGGGGAGGGGGGGTTCATGGATTCATTTAGCCAAAATGTTAACAATCAAACCAGCCCCATTTCCAATTTAATGAACATCACGATTATATAGATTTATGTACGTAAAATGACAAGCAAAACAATATTAAATTTGAAACCTTAATTCGGCCTCATTCAAGTACATTCATGTCACGACCCAAAACGAGCCGCGAGTGGCACCCACACTTATCCTACTATGTGAGCGAACCAACCAATCTAAACCCTAACATTTCAACCATAAGAAACATAATATAATGCGGAAGACTTAACACTCATTAATAAACATCGATTAAATAACTTCTAGAACTCAATACTTATTATTCCCAAAATCTGGAAGTCATCACCACAAGAACATTCTATCCTCAAATTACTAAATCTAAGAGTTTCTAGGAAGCTAAAATAAGTAAACAAATGGTCCATGTCCGCACTTCAAGACATCAAGACGTGAAAGAAAGAATCCAGTCCGAGCTAGGAACAATAGCTCACCCTGAAATCTGATTATGCTGAAGTCTGGCTAGAGTTGCGGCTGAGTCAAAGTCGATGGCACGTTGGCTGCACTCCACAAATAACAAACAAGAAAATTACAAGTAGGGGTCAGTACAAGGCACAAGTACTGAGTAGGTATCATCGGCCAACTCAAAATAGAAAGCAATATATATCAGATAATAACATAAAATCAACTACAATACTCAACAGGGGGCAACAACAAGTACAAGAACCATTGGCAACAACATCCAGCACACCTATGAGGACTCAAACCTCCACACCATACTCATTTAGGAATTAGGTTCTTCAAACATGAGTATATTAGCATTATTCAAGATTCATTCTCTTTACTATCCTGGTGTCGGAACGTGATACTCCGATCCCCTCAATATTCATTCATCTTACTATCCTAGTGTAGGAACGTGACACTTCAATCCCCTACTATCCTGGTGTCGAAACGTGACACCCGATCCTCTATTATCCTGGTGTCGGAACGTGACACCCGATCCTCTACTATCCTGGTGTCGGAACGTGACACTCCGATCCCTTAATTCTACGTGTCAATTCGTGACACCCGATCCCCTAATCTCATTCTTTCAGTTCATCAAGCCTTCTTTTATACCAAGGCATCATCATTAACAAAGAGGTTTTATGGTTTAAGATTCAACAGTCTCATCATGCTAATTCATCACAATTACATACTCACATCATGGAAGCACACAATTGAGCATATAGAAGACTTTACAAAATTACCCAATGCATATTAATCGCTATTTGGAGTTTACTACGGAATAGCATAAACATAACCTACCTCCACCGAGGAATCGTGAATCAAGCAATCTACTTCTCCAATGCTTTTTGCTTTCGCTTCGTTCTTCTATCCCTCTCGCTCGTTCTCTCTTCTTTTTCTTTTTAATTTTCTCCTCTTTCAAATTCCCTTTGAATTACCCTAATTACCATATAATTAAGTATAAAAGATTCTAAAAGTAACCCATTATTTATTTTAAGGTTATTTCCTATAACCCCAAACTAATTGAATTATTAACATTAACCCACTAACTTTATAATCATAAGCAGAAATAGTCCAAAACACCCCATAAAAACTTTTAACAGAAATCCGACCCAGTCAGGGTTACGCAGCTCGTGACGGCCCGTCGTGCCTGCGACGGTCCATCCTGCTGTTTCCGTCACAAAGTTCAGAGTGTCGATCTCAGTACCCAAATTTCCAGAGTCTAAGTGTTTTGGAATGAGACCCCCTCGACGGTCCATCGTACCCATGACGGTCCGTCGTGGGATCCGTCGACCCAGACAGCTATTACCAGAAATCAACTCTACTGCTCAAAACAACTAAACAGGTCGTTACAATAGATACCAATTTACTCATCGTTCGTCCTCGAACGATCACAAGAAGAACAACAAGGGCGAGAAAGAGTACCTGAATCTGTGAAAAGGTGTGGATATCTTTCTTGCATATCAGCCTCCTTCTCCCATGTGGACTCTTCAACTGGACGATTCTTCCATTGAACCTTGATGGATGGAATCTCCCTTGATCTCAACTTGCGGACTTCTCTATCTAAAATGGCAACAGGCTCCTCCTCATAAGACAAATTCTCATCAAGAAGAACTGAATCCCAGCGAATGATGTAGTTTCCATCCTCATGGTATCTTTTCAGCATAGACACATGAAATACCGGGTGCACTCCTGAGAGTCCAGGGGGCAAGGCTAATTCATAAGCTACCTCCCCCACGCGCTTCAGAATTTCAAATGGACGAATATACCTCGGACTAAGCTTGCCCCGCTTACCGAACGGCATCACCCCTTTCATAGGTGAAACCTTCAGCAAGACTGGTTCACCCTCTTTTAAACTCCAAGTCTCTAACCTTTCGATCTGCATAATCCTTCTGTTTACTTTGAGCCGCTAAAAGCTTTTCTTGAATGCATTTCACTTTATCTAACGATTCCCTCAGAAGGTCAGTACCCCAAGGTCTAACCTCAAATGAATCAAACCACCCTATGGGAGACCTACATCTTCTCCCATACAGTGCCTCAAATGGGGCCATATCAATACTTGAGTGATAGCTATTGTTGTATGAGAACTCTGCTAAGGGTAAGAAGTTATACCAATGACCACTAAACTCTATCACACATGCACGAAGCATATCCTCCAAAACCTGAATCGTTCACTTAGACTGACCATCGGTCTGAGGGTGAAATGCAGTACTAAGATCCAACTTAGTATCAAATTTAGCATGCAATGTTCTCCAAAACATAGAAATAAATTGTGTACCTCTATCTGATATGATGGAAAGTGGAACTCCATGAAACCGAACGACTTCTGAGATATAGAGCCTGGCTAACTTCTCTGCATTGTAAGTCACCTTAACCGGAATGAAGTGAGCAGACATAGTTAATCTGTCAGCAATCACCCAAATAGAGTCATACTTACCCATTGCCTTTGGAAGACCAACCACGAAGTCCATTGCAATTCTCTCCCGCTTCCATTCAGGAATGGGCATTCTCTGAAGTGTCCCTCCAGGTCTCTGGTGTTCATACTTTACCTGCTGACAATTCGGGCATTGAGCAACGAAATCAACAATGTCACGATTCATCCTACTCCACCAAAAATGTTGCTTTAGGTCCCGATACATCTTGGTTGCACCAGGATGTATAGAATACCTTAAACTATGAGCCTCTGTAAGAATAGTGTGAATCAAATCATCGACGCGGGGTACACATACCCTTCCCTTAATTCTCAAAACACCTTCTTCATCGATTTTTGCTTCTTTAGCCTCTCCTCGCAATACCTTATCTCGAATCCGGATCAGTTTCTCATCAGTAAACTGCTTTCCCTTAATCTTGTCAAGAAAGGAAGATCTTGCCTCCACACAGGCCAAAAATCCTCCACTCTCTAATACTTCCAGCCTGATAAAGTCATTATCCAGAGCCTTAAGCTCTCTAGCCAATGGGCGTCTAGAAACCTGCAAGTGAGCTAGACTTCCCATGCTCCCTGCCTTTCTACTTAAAGCATCCGCCGCAACGTTAGCTTTTCCCGGATGATACACGATAGTGATATCATAGTCCTTCAGTAGTTCCATCTACCTCCTCTGTCTCAAATTCAAATCTTTCTGAGTAAAGACATACTGTAAGCTACGATGGTCCGTATAGACTTCACACTTAACCCCATATAGATAATGTCTCCATTGCTTTAATGCAAACACTAATGCAGCCAACTCCAAATCATGTGTCGGATAATTATGTTCATGCACCTTTAATTGCCTCGAAGCATAAGCAATTACATTCTTCTCTTGCATTAGTACTGCACCCAAACCAGAATAGGATGCATCACAGTAAACAATGAAATTCTTACCTTCCACTGGCAGGGTAAGAATTGGTGCAGTTGTCAACAAGGTCTTGAGTTTCTGAAAGCTTTCTTCACACTCGTCCGACCATACAAATGGAACACTCTACTTAGTCAAGTTTGTCGATTGGGAAGCAACAGAAGAAAATCCCTTGACAAATCGACGGTAGTAGCTAGCTAAACCAATGAAGCTCCTTACCTCTGTAACATTAGTAGGTCTCACCCAACTCTTCACTGGTTCGATCTTAGAAGGATCCACCATTACTCCATCCTTAGAAACTACGTGCCCCAAGAAGGACACTGAATCTAGCCAAAACTCACACTTGGAGAATTTGGGATAAAGCTTTTTCTCCCTCAACATTTCCAATACAATTCTCATGTGCTCCTCATGTTCTTTCCTTCTCTTGGAGTATACCAGTATATCATCAATGAATACAATGACAAAGAGATCCAGATATGGCTTAAAAATCCTGTTCATCAAGCTCATGAAAGCAGCAGGGGCATTCGTAAGCCCAAAAGACATTACTAAGAACTCATAATGTCCATACCTGGTTTGGAAAGCAGTCTTTGGCACATCTGTTGCCCGTATTTTCAATTGATGATAACCAGATCTTAAATCGATTTTTGAGAAGGTACAAGCACCTTGTAACTGATCGAACAAATTATCTATGCGAGGAAGAGGATACTTGTTCTTAATAGTTACCTTATTCAGTTGTCTGTTGTCTATGCACATCCGAAAACTTCCATCCTTCTTCTTCACAAACAAAACAGGAGCACCCCAAGGGGATGCACTTGGTCTAATAAAGTCTTTGCTTAACAACTCTTGAAGTTGGGCCTTTAACTCTCTTAACTCAGCGGGAGCCATCCTATAAGGGGTATGGAAATGAGGTGAGTATCCGACTCCAGATCAATGCAGAAATCAATATCTCTATCCGGTGGCATACCAGGAAGGTCTGCAGGGAACACATCCAGAAACTCATGGACTATTGAAATCGACTCAATTGAAGGTACTTGGGTAGTATCATCCCTGAGGTGTGCCAAGAAAGCTAAACAACCCTTACTAACCATTCTCTTAGCACGAAGAAAGGAGATAATACGAAATGGAGTGGAAGTGTAGTCACCCTCCCACACTAACAGATCTGTCCCAGGCTTGGCCAACGTTACAGTTTTAGCATTACAATCGAAGATTGCAAAATTTGGAGACAACCAAGTCATACCAAGAATTACATCGAAGTCAACCATTTCTAGGATAACAGTCTACATGAGTATTGCTCCCCACAAAAGTCATAAGACAAGACCTATTCACCTTTTCAACTAGCACAGACTCACCCAACGGAGTAGAGACACGAATAGGTATGTCAAGCAATTCACAATGAAAATTAAGACCAGTAGCAAATGAGGAAGATACATATGAAAATGTGTATCCAGGATCAAACAATATAGAAGCCATGCAATCACAAACCAAAAGATTACCTGTGATGACAGCATCAGATGTCTCCACTTCAGATCTCCCAGGGAAAGCATAACAATGGGCCCTAGCACCTGTTTGTCCGTTGCTCTTACCATGTTGCGCTGCAGAAGTTCCTGTTTGCCCGCCACCCCGGTTAATTTTGTGGCCTCCATTACCTTGGCCACCTCGTCCTCCAGAATAGCGGCCTCTTCCATGACCACCTCTACCTCTGACTATTGGGGGTCTATTACGCTGTTTTGGACAAAACCTCCTAATATGTCCAGTCTCTCCACATCCATAACACTCTTTGGATTCAAGCATAGGTCTCTGTGAGAACGACGGAGTCTGGGGATAACCCCCAAACTCAGGGAAGTGTTGACCGATCTGCGGTGGACCCCCAGCTACAGCCTGCAGTGAAGACTGAATAGGTCGGGTTGGGTAACCTCCTGAACTCTGCCCTCTGGAGTAAGACCCACCAAATTCACCTCCCTTACGAAACTTCTTAGGTGTCGATGCTATGGTGAAGTCGTCTGGCTTCACTCCGTCCACTTCTATCACAAAATCTACCACCTCCTGAAAGGATTTTGCTGCAGTAGCTACATGTAAGGCTGGAATCTGCAAATCTGACCTCAATCCCTTCACAAAACAGCGAATCCTCTCTTATGGACTGAAGCAAAGCTGGGTAGCATACCTTGATAATGCACGAAACTTAGCCTCATAAGCAGTAACCGACATCCTACCTTGCTCTAGGCTCAGGAACTCATATCTCTTCCTATCCCTCAAAGTCCGGGGTATATACTTCTCCATAAATAAGCTAGACAATGATGCCGAAGTCATAGGTGGTGCCTGTGCTGTTTGACACTCAACATACGATCGCTACCATATTTTAGCATTTCCCTGAAACTGATAGGTTACAAAATAAACACCAAATCATTCCACTATACCCATCTTATGTAGCAACTCATGACAATCAACTTGAAAATCATAGGCATCCTCAGATTCAGCACCCTTGAAGACTGGAGGTTTCAATTTCAAGAACTTAATGAAAAGTTCGTGCTGATCACTTGTCATTATAGGCCCTGTAGTCAATCGAGGAAACGTGCCTATTTCCAATGAGGCATCCATGCGGGGAGCCACAAAAGCTGCATGTTGTACTCCCGGAACCTAAGGTGCTGGTGCAGAAAACACAGGAGGTATCTGGTCTTGATCAGATAACCCGCTAAGATAAGCAAAAACCTGATTAATCATCTCTGGGGTAGGTTGGGGGGGGGGGGTAATTCCTCACTCTGCACTTGTTCATTCTCCCCTTCCTCGCCCTCTCTTAATACTTCCTCAGTCGGTAGAGGAGTCACCGCCCTAGTACTAGCTGGGCCAGGTGCTTGTCCTCTTCCTCTAGAGGACGTCCTCCCGCGACCTCTACCACGGCCTCTTGCCACTACTCCTCTTCGAGCTACAGTCTCAGTGGCTAGTTCAGGCGCATCTTGTCTTGCCGGTGTTTCTGTTGGCGCAGTTGTTGCTCTAGTTCTAACCATCTGCGAAATAGAGTGAAGATGGTCAGATACAAATTTGTATCACCTAGATACCAATTGGATCCTAGTACTAGCACGAAAGAAAGAAAGAATGGAATTTTCCTAAAGTCCTGTAGCCTCTCAAAGAAAAGTAAAGGCGTCCCCCTACCGTTCCTCAAGACTCTACTAGACTCGTTCTTGTGTGATGAGACCAACGAACCTAATGCTCTGATACCAAGTTTGGCACGACCCAAAAAGAGCCGCCAGTGGCACCCACACTTATCCTAGTATGTGAGCGAACCAACCAATCTAAACCCTAACATTTCAACCATAAGAAACAAAATATAATGCGGAAGACTTAAAACTCATTAATAAACATCGATTAAATAACTTCTAAATCTCAATGCTTATTATTCCTAAAATCTGGAAGTCATCACCACAAGAACATTCTATCCTCAAATTACTAAATCTAAGAGTGTCTAGGAAGCTAAAATAAGTAAACAGATGGTCCATGTCCAAACTTCAAGACAAAGACGTGAAAGAAAGAATCCAGTCCGAGCTAGGAACAATAGCTCATCCTGAAATCTGATTATGCTGATGGCTGGCTGGAGTTGCGACTGAGTCGAAGTCGATGGCATGTTGGCTGCACTCCACAAATAACAAAAAAGAAAATTACAAGTATGGGTCAGTACAAGGCACAAGTACTGAGTAGGTATCATCGGCCAACTCAAAATAGAAAGCAATATATATCAGATAATAACATAAAATCAACTACAATACTCAACAGGTGGCAACAACAAGTACAAGAACCATTGCCAATAACACCAAGCACACCTATGAGGACTCAAGCCTCCACATCATACTCATTTAGGAATTAGGTTCTTCAAACCTGAGTATATTAGCATAATTCAAGATTCATTCTCTTTACTATCCTGGTGTCGGAACGTGACACTTTGATCCCCTCAGTATTCATTCATCTTACTATCCTGGTGTCGGAACGTGACACTCTGATCCCCTACTATCCTGGTGTCGGAACGTGACACCCGATCCTCTATTATCCTGGTGTCGGAACGTGACACCCGATCCTCTACTATCCTGGTGTCGGATCGTGACACTCCGATCCCCTAATTCTACGTGTCGGTTCGTGACACCCAATCCCCTAATCTCATTCTTTCAGTTCATCAAGCCTTCTTTTATACCAAGGCATCATCATTAACAAAGAGGTTTTAAGGTTTAAGATTCAACAGCCTCATCATGCTAATTCATCATAATTACATAATCACATCATGCAAGCACACAATTGAGCATATAGAAGACTTTACAAAATTACCCAATACATATTAATCGCTATTTAGAGTTTACAACGGAATAGCATAAACCATAACCTACCTCCACCGAGGAATCGTGAATCAAGCAATCTACTTCTCCAATGCTTTTTGCTTTCTCTTCGTTCTTCTCTCCCTCTCTCTCGTTCTCTCTTCTTTTTCTTTTTAATTTTCTCCTCTTTCGAATTCCCTTTGTTTTACACTAATTACCATATAATTAAGTATAAAAGATGCTCAAAGTAGCCCATTATTTATTTTAAGGTTATCTCCTATAACACCCAAGTAATTGAATTATTAACATTAACCCACTAACTTTATAATCATAAGCAGAAATAGTCCAAAACACCCTTAAAAACTTTTAACAGAAATCCGACCTAGTCAGGGTTACGCAGCTCGTGACGGCCCGTCTTGCCTGCGATGGTCCGTCCTGCTGTTTCCGTCACAAAGTTCAGAGAGTCGATCTCAGTACCCAAGTATCCAGAGTCTATGTATTTTGGAACGATACCCTCTCGACGGTCCGTCGTACCCATGACGGTGCGTCGTGGGATCCGTCGACCCAGACAGCTATTACCAGAAATCAACTCTACTGCTCAAAACGACTAAACAGGTCGTTACAATTCACAACAACATTTTTTTGCCCTTGCACAAACTTTCAATTCATGTTTGCCTATCATACGATTTCAAGTACACAACATAATCATATTCATCACAAAACTTAACATACACCTAAATCTACCAGCAATCATACCCAACCTACGATTCATTTGGAGCTAGTGACAGGGGCATGCGAGAGGGGAATCAATCGTAGTTTACGAATGAATAATATGAACCCTAAGGGGTATCTTGGGAAAGGGACACAAAGAGAATAAAACCCATACCTTTTTCACGTTAAACTCTTTAATTGCTGCCCAAAAACTTCACCCAAGAATATGTCTAAACCTCCTCAATATCAACTCCACTCGAATAACAACCTCCCTTAGCCTAGTGTGCGTTTCATTTTTGTATTCTTGTGATATCGTGTAAGTTCCTCAAGTGTGAAGAACTTTGTTTATTTTTCTGCTTTTGTATCTTATTTTGGCAGAGAAATTTCGTGTGAAATAATAAGAGAGATTATGTGTGAGAGTTGAGAGATAGACGTGGGAGAGTAGGAGTTAAATGAGGCTTAGGAGTCTAGTTTAGGACATAGTCAAATAAGGTTTACTTAATTATTAAAAATCTGATTTTTATTTTATTTTAAATCAGATAATGAATAATAATTATTGATTAATTATATTAATTCAATAGCATAAATAAAAATCACATTATTTCATTGCTTCCACCTAGGTTCGAACCCGGGTGAAGCAAGACTTCACTTCAAGAGCTCAATTTTGGCTATCTCTTCCCAAATTGACCCTCCACCTTATTAATTAAATAATTAATTATATATTTAGGGTAATTACGATATTATTCTTAGCCTGTAAAAAGACCGTTTTACCCCTAGACCCTCCAAACCTAATATTTCCTCTTTTTAAGTCAAGTAAAGACTCCTTCGAGTAAATCTTCGGATTCGAGAGCCCTACATGGTTGGACCCAACCCTTACAAGATCAACTAACTCCCCAAGTTAGTTGTCTTGGATGTAACAAGGGTTCCCAGGTCTGGTTCTACGCGCAATAATTTGTGTGAACCCTAGTCTAATCATAGGCATTCTCGACACATCAACCATCACTAAGTATATCCATTTTTAGGGTTGTTACATTAATTTAGAACTAAAATAAATAGACTTAGAAAGTTGTTAAGATCTTCAAATAAGTTAATGTCATTTAGTTGGTTAGTACAATTTTTGAATTATGTTAAAACTAACCTAAATATTCTAAGGAAGTTGTAAAGTTCTTCAAATAAGTTAATATGATTTAGTTGGTTATAATTTAAAACTAAATTAATTAGACTTAGAAAGTATTTAAGGTCTTCAAATAAGGTAAGGTGATTTAGTTGGCGAATATAGTGTTGAAATCAAATTAAAACTAAACTAATTAGACTTAGAAAGTTCTTAAGTTCTTCAAAAAATTTAAGGTGATTTAGTTGGTGAACATAATGTTGGAACTATGTTAAAACAAAACTAATTAGACTTAGAAAGTTTTCAAGCTCTTCAAATAAGTTAATGTAATTTAGTTTTTGAATATAGTGTTGAAACGTAGTTGAAATTAAACTAATTAGACGTAGAAAGATGTTAAGTTTTTCAAATAAGTAATGTGATAGAGTTGGTGAATATAATGTTTGAATTAATATAATACTAAACTAATTAAACTAAGAATGTTGTTCAGTTCTTCAAATAAGTTAATGTGATTTAGTTGTGTCATTCCCCGAGCTACCCCTGAGATGCGTACATGGAATCTAGGACAACAAGTGATCCGAAGCTAACCTTGTTGATATGATCATGGGCGTACTAAAGATAATAAACATTTGTGGAAGTTAAATTATAGCTTATAATTAAAATATGGGGAATACTCATGTGCTAAAACTAATATATATATATATATATATATATATATATGAAAATTGATGAGTTTAATACAATGAAGTTACTAACTCAACACTAAGCTGAAACTAACTATGTCTTGAATAAGTCTCTAAAGTGGACTAGAAATATTTGGAAAAGCCCCAGCTAAACCTAGAAAAAAATTAAACTAAATGACTAATGACTAAAATGACACTCATGACTTTTCTCCTTGGAGAATGAGGACTCACCACTGAATCTGCTGTACTAGAAATCGGGAAATCGATCTTTGCGTGATCTGGATGCTAAGAACCTGAACCTACGTCACGAGAAAATGTAGCGCACATATGCATCAGTACTTGAAAGGTACTGATCTTGTAGGATATAGTAAAGCTAAAATAAAATATAATTGAACAAGCATAAAAGCAAGTATAACGATCTGGCATGATAAACTGAATTCTTAGCTAACCGGATGCAATGACCAATTTATAACATGCTGCAACTGAATACTTAATTTTCTGATAAATGGTCAATGCTTAGAGTCTGACAGTACTGTGGGAGCAACTAATAACGGATAATAAAATCACATGAGCTAAATATGGATTCCGATGTATACACCCCATCGAGAGTATAAAATATACCCTGCCAAAGGTATAAAGGCATGCTGGCGTGGACTTACAACCTACTTGGCTAGTAGTTGTGGGACTATTGGGTAAGCTAAACACTAGTCCAACTCAGTATTATGCTACTCCCAATGAATTCTTTAAATTTACTGATTATGTCTGAGTTTCTGTAAATACTGGATAGCTCGAAACTGAACATGTAAATGGAGAATTGAACAAATAATATGGTAATTATGCATTTATATATGAGGCATGCATATCTAAAGTGTCTGAAATATTTGACCTACCATGTGTAATTCAAGAACTAAAGAAATAGAAAGCTAGGGTTCTGAAATCCATGCGATAATCTGAACAATAACATGATAATCTTATTTGGAACATATATTTAATAAATTCATGAAGTTTAATCAAAGTTCTATAAACCCTAGGTCTAAGCATGATATAGTAATCAAGAATCTGACTAAAAACTAGGGACCCAATAGGTGAAAGGAACCCACAAGTTAAATTACACCTACATGGTAATGAAATTCAGTAAAAAAAAAATTAGGTTCGGGACTGGAACTGCTGGAGCTTGTTGTATTCTTGAACTAGTGTTTAAATTAAGCTAAAACTAACCTGAATAGACTTAGGAAGTTGTAAAGTTCATAAAATAAGTTAATGTTATTTAGTTGGTTATAATAGTGTTGGAATTAATTTAAAACTCAACTAATTAGACATCGAAAGTTTTTAAGATCTACAAATAATGTAATGTGATTTAGTTGGTGAATATAGTGTTAGAATTAACTTAAAAACTAAACTAATTAGACTTAGAAAGTTGTTCAGTTCTTCAAAAAAGTTAGTTTGATGTAGTTGCTGAATATAGTGTTGGAATTAAGTTAAAACTAAACTAATTAGATTGAGAAAGTTGTTATGTTCTTCAGATAAGTTAATGTGATTTATTTGGTTAATATTGTGTGGAAACTAAGTTAAAATTAACCTACTTATTCTTAGAAAGAAGTGAAGTTCTTCAAATAATTAATGTGATTTAATTGGTTAATATAGTGTTAGAATCAAGATAAAATTAAACTAATTAGACTTAGATAGTTCTTCAGTTCTTCAAATCTGTTAATGTGATTTAGTTGGTTAATATAGTGTTGTAACAGAATTAAAACTAAACTAATTAGACTTAGAAAGTTGTTAAAATCTTGAAATTAGTTAATGATTTAGTTTTTAAATAGAGTGTTGGAATTAAGTTAAAACCAAAATAATTATACTTAGAAAAATGTTATGTTCTTCGAATAAGTTAATGTGATTAAGTTGGTTAATATAGTGTTGAAATTAAGTTCAAACTAAACTAATTAGACTTAGAAAGTTTTTAAGTTCTTCAAATAAGTTAATGTGATTTAGTTGGTTAATATTATTTTGGAATTGAGTTAAAACATAACTAATTAGACATAGAAAGTTGTTAAGTTCTTCAAATAATTTAATGTTATTTAGTTGGTTAATATAGTGATGCAATTAACTTAATACTAAACAAATAAGACTAATAAAGTTCTTAAGTTCTTTAAATAAATAATGTTATTTAGTTGGTGAATATAATGTTGGAATTAAAATAAAAGTAAACTCATTAGACTTAGAAAGTAGTTAAGTCCTTTAAATAAGTTAATGTAATTAAGTTTGTGAATAAAGTGTTGGAATTAAGCTAAAACTAAACTAATTATACTTATAAAGTTGTTAAGTTCTTCAATAAGTTAATGTGATTTATTTCGTTAATGTAGTCTTGGAATTAAGTTAAAACTTAACTAATAAAATATTGTAAGTTGTTAAGTTCTTCAAATAAGTTAATGTGATTTCGTTGGTTAATATAGAGTTGGAATTAAGTTAAATATAAACTAATCAGACTTAGAAAGATGTGAAGTTCTTCAGTAGGTTATGTGATTTAGTTGGTGAATATAGTGTTGGTATTAAGTTAAAACTAATCTAATTAAACTTAGAAAGTTATTAAGATCTTCAAATAAGTTAATGTGATTTACTTGGTTAACATAGTGCGTGAGTTAATTTAAAACTAAATTAATTAGATTTTTAAAATTGTTAAGATTTTTAAAAAAGGTAATGTGGTTTGGTTGGTGAATATAGTTTTGGAATGAAGTTAAAGCTAAATAAATTAAACTAAGAAAATTGTTAAGTTCTTCAAAAAAAATTAATTTGATTTAGTTGATGAATATAGTGTTGGAACTAAGTTAAAACTAAACTAAATAGATTTAGGAAGTTGTTAATTACCTCAGATAAGTTGATGTGATTTAGTTGGTGAATATAGTGTTGAAACGAAGTTAAAACTAAACTAATTCGACTCAGAAAGATGATAAGTTCTTCGAATAATTAATGTGATTTTGTTGGTGAATATAGTGTGGGAACTAAGTTAAAACTAAACTAATTAGATTGAGAAAGTTGTTAAGTTCTCCAGATAAGTTAATGTGATTAAGTTGGTTAATATAGTGTTGAAACTAAGTTAAAACTTATATATTTAGTCTTAAAAAGATGTTAAGTTCTTCAAATAAGTAATGTGATTTAATTGGTGAATATAGTGTTAGAATTAAGATAAACTAAACTAATTAGATTTAGATAGTGGTTAAGTTCTTCAAATCAGTTAATGTGATTAGTTGGTTAATATAGTGTTGAAAATAAGTTTAATGTAAACTAATAAGATTTAGAAAGTTGTTAAAATCTTCAAATAAGTTAATGATTTAGTTTGTTAATAGAGTGTTGGAATTAAGTTAAAAACAAAAATAATTATACTTAGAAAGTTGTTAAGTTCTTAAAATAAGTTAATTTGATTAAGTTGGTTAATAAAGTGTTGGAATTAAGTTAAAACTAAACTAATTAGACTTACAAAGTTGTTAAGCTCTTCAAATAAGTTAATGTGATTTAGTTTGTTAATATTGTTTTGGAATTAAGTTAAAGCATTACTAATTAGACTCATAAAGTTGTTAAGTTTTTTAAATAAGTTAATGTGATTTAGTTGGTTAATATAGTGATGGAATTGACTTAAAACTAAACAAATAAGACATATAAAGATGTTAAGTTGTTTAAATAAGTAAGGTGATTTAGTTGGTGAATATAGTGGTTGAATTAAGATAAAAGTAAACTAATTAGACTTAGAAAGTTGTTAAGTCCTTCAACTAAGTTAATGTGATTCAGTTGGTGAATAAATTGATGGAATTAAGTTAAAACTAAACTAATTATACTTATAAAAATGTTAAGTTTTTTCAATAAGTTAATGTGATATAGTTCGTTAATGTAGTCTTGGAAGTAAGTTAAAATTTAACTTATAAATTATTGTAAGTTGTTAAGTTCTTCAAATAAGTTAATGTGATTTAGTTTGTTAATATAGTGTTGGAATTAAGTTAAAACTAAACTAATTAGACTTAGATGTGAAGTTCTTCAAGTAGATAATGTGATTAGTTGGTGAATATAGTGTTTGAATTAAGGTAAAACTAATCTAATTAGACTTAGAAAGTTATCAAGATTTTTAAATAAGTTAATGTGATTTAGTTGGTTTATATAGTGCTGAAGTTAATTATAGTTTGAAAATTGTTAAGATCTTTAAATAGGTAATTTGATTTTGATAGTGAATAAAGTGTTGTAATTAAGTCAAAGCTAAATTAATTAAACTTAGAAAATTGGTAACTTCTTTAAAAAAAAATATTGAATGTGATTTATTTTGTGAATATACTGTTGGAATTAAGTTAAAAAAAAATTAATTAGACATAATGTGATTTAGTTTGTTAATATATGTTGGAATAAATTTTAATCTAAACTAACTAGACTTAAAAAGTTGTTAAGATCTTCAACTACGTTATTGTGATTTAGCCTGTTAATATAGTGTTGAAACTAAGTTAAAACTAAACTAATTAGACTTAGAAAGTTGTTAGGATCTTTAAGTAAGTTAATATGATTTAGTTTGTTATTAGAGTGTTGGAATTAAGTTAAACCTAATTTAATTAGACTTAGAAAGTCATTTAGATCCTCTAATATGTTAATGTAATTTAGTTGGTTAATATAATGTTGGTATTAAGATAAAATTATACTAATTAATCTTAGAATGTTTATAAGTTCTTCATATGAGTTAATGTGATTTAGTTTGTAAATTTACTGTTGGAATTATGTAAAACTAAATTAATTGGACGTTGAAAATTGTTATGTTCTTCAAATAAGTTAATGTGATTTAGTTGGGTAATATAATGTTGGAAAATAAGTTAAAAAAACTAATTAGACTTAGAAAGATGTTAAGTTCTTTAAATAAGTAATGTGATTTAGTTGGTGAATATATTGTTGGAATTAAGATAAAACTAAACTAATTAGACTTAGAATGTTGCAAAGATCTTCAAATAACTAAATGTTATTTAGTTGGTAATATAGTGTTGAATATACTTTAAAACTAAACTAATTAGAATTAGAATGTTTTCAAGATTTTCAAATAAGTTAATGTACCTTAGTTGATTAGTATAGTGTTCGAATTAAGTTTACACTAACCTAAATAGACTTAGAAATTTAATAGGTTCTGTAAATAAGTAAATGTGATTTAGTTGGTTAACATAGTGTTCGAATTAAGATAAAGTTAGACTAATTAGACTTAGAAAGTTGTTGAGTTATTCAGATAAGTTAATGTGATTTACTTGGTAAATATAGTGTTGGAATTAAGTTAAAACTAAAATAATTAGACATAAAAATATGTGAAGTTCTTAAAATAAGTAATGTGATTTAGTTGGTGAATATAGTGTTTGAAATATGTTAAAACTATCCTTATTAGAATTAGAAAGTTATTAATATCTTCAAATAAGTTAATATGATTTTGTGGTTAATATACAGTTGGAATTAATTGAAAGCTAAACTAATTAGAGTTTGAAAGCTGTTATGATCTTCAAATAAGGTAATGTGATAATGTTTGTGAATATAGTGTTTGAATTAAGATTAAAATAAACTAATTAGACTTAAAAAGTTCATAAATTCTTCAAAAAAATTAATGTGATTTGGTTGGTGAATATAGTGGGGAACTAAGTTAAAACAAAATAATTAGACTTAGAAAGTTGTTAAGTTCTTGAGATAAGTTAATGTTATTTTCTTGGTGAATAAAGTGTTAAAACTAATTTAAAACTAAACTAACTAGACGTAGAAAGATGTTAATTTCTTCAAATAAGTAATGTGATTTAGTTGGTGAATATATTTTTGGAATTAAGATAAAACTAAACTAATTAGACTCAAAAAGTTGTTAAGTTCTTCAAATAAGTTAATGTGATTTAGTTGGTTAATATAGTTTTGGCACTAAGTTAAAACTAAACTAATTAGACTTAGAAAGTTGTTATGTTCTTCAAATAAGTTAACGTGATATAGTTTGTTAATATAGTGTTGGAATGAAGTTAAAACTAATTTAATTAGACTTAGAAAGTAGTTAAGATCTTCTAATAAGTTAATGTTATTTAGTTGGTTACTATATTGTTGGAATTAAGATTACACTAAACTTATTAGAATCAGAAAATTTTTAAGTTCTTCAAATAAGTTAATCTAATTTTGTTTGTTGATGTAGTGTTGGAATTAAGTTCAAACTAATCTAATTAGACTTTTAAAGTTGTTAAGTTCTTCAAATAAGTTAATGTTATTTAGTTAGTTAATATATTAATGGAAATAAGCTAAACTAAACTAATTAGACTTATAAAGATGTTAGGTTCTTAAAATATGTAATGTGATTTAGTTAGTGAATATAGTATTAGAATTAAGTTAAAACTAAACTAACTAGAGTTAGAAAGTTGTTAAGATCTTCAATTAATTTAATGTGATTTAGTTGGTTAATTTACGCGGGAATGATTTTTAATATAAACTAATTAGACTTTAAAAGTTGTTAAGTGTCACGACCCAAAAATAGGTGTGATGGCACTTGTCTTAACCCACCAAGACAAGTCAGCCTAAAACCCAATATTTAAGAATGTGCGGAAGTAAATGACAATCCAACAACAATTTCTATTATGAAACCAAGTAATATTAATTCAATCCCCAAAACAAGGTTATCACGTGCACAAGCCTCTATTGTAAATATTAGAATTGAAATAAAATAGAAGTCTAAAATAAAGTTGTCTTTCAAGTTAAAACAAAGTCATAAACTGGAGTAGGACAGTTCGCTGAGATGACAAGAAGCTACCTTACAACCCTCGACAAGATGCCTCGAAAACGAAAAGAATGACAGGTATCACGAAGATCCGGACTCGTAACCTACAAAAGTTTGTAGAAGCAAGGGATGAGTACCAAACCACACGGTACCCAACAAGACAACCTCTAAACACAAGTTAAGTGAAAAAAAAACAGGCACTCCTTACACCCTATCTAAACCTCCACGCTACAATCCAACAATTTACAGTTTACCAAACACACAACTCAATAACCACAATCTATCAGTTTACACATTCTCAATAACAACTCAATATTCAACAGTAACAAGCTTCACAGAGAAACACTCACAAGATCAGCAAAACACCTGTTCAAGTTCATCAATAATAAAGTGTGCAATGCCATGAGATGCGATGTCAAGTATAGTGATGCATGTCTTCCCTAATGATACACACCCGCTGTCTCTCAGTCCGGGACCCATGTTGGACATATTTATGCATGCATCTGTCGCGGCGCACGACACGACCCTCGATAATAGTAACCATCATGGCGCGCGATACGTCCCTCGAAATATAATATCCATCGCGGCGCGCGATAAGACCCTTGAAATAGTTCATTTTTTTATCACTTAACTCTTATCACAATCATGTCTGAGATACAATGCAAATGACATGCTAAAATGAGAAATGAGGAGATAACCATTTTGATAACAAAGCACAATTTGCAACAAGGAATACAACACTAACAAATAAGCAACAAGTCTCCAAATCATTCTCAACACCGCACAAAGAAATACCCGAATTTCATATGCTTAACAACAGTTTAGAAATCCACCTGCCTTAGGCAATCGAATAATTACTCTTGGACTTGAGCCTTCCCTTTCCGTTGAGCTTGTGAACCAATGCGATCTATTCAAGTATATATTCATAACAAGGTTTCAGAACTAACCACACTCACACTTTTATGTGTTTAATCTTAACCTTAAAAATTCACCCAAATTTATAATCCGGTTTGTAGTTCTTGATGCCAATTAACATTTCAACTATTAAAACCCCAAATGATATTTATATAATACGATAGATCTAATCTTTAATTACCGATCTTAATATACCAAAACTTAACTCATAATGTGATAAGAATAAGAAATTAAATTAAATTATCTGTCATCCACGGAAAACCACCGCCTTGAGCCTAAGACTACTTCTGCCCTCACTGTATCTCCAGTTTATTTTTTTAAATTCCTAATTACTAACCACAGATAATGTAGCAATCACTATCCAATAATTTGCATTAATTTAGTCATAAAATTTTCCCAGGAGCCACGTTAATGAGCAACCCATTAATTTCCTCACATTATAGCATGCATGCCATTTGTTTATTTATTTTTTTTGTCTTTTTCTTTAATTGTTTTATTTTCATTCCAGCAATACACACTAATATATAATAAAAGTAACTAAATAATCACAACTAAGCATTAAATACCCACTAACAATTGATTCAAATATTTTCAGAATTTTTCAACTATTCACGTGATTTCTTATTCAAATTCTTCTTATTTTTTTTTCTTTTTTTTATTCACATGCAATATTCATTCCTTGTTATGCACATATATATATAATTTACTATATAAAATTTATATGTATGCACATCTATGTGCAGAAAATAAGAAACTAAAGAAAAAGAAACTTATCTTAAGAAGTTCGTAGCCGCAAGTGCAGAGAAACCATTCGCCCTTTTTTTTCTGAATTATTTAAGTACTAAAAGTGATAGGTTTTACCCACATATTTTATTAAATATAGGCTAATGAGTATAGGGTCTTAAATAAATTATCACTTTAGCCCATAAACTATCGATTAATTAACTCAAGTTAAGCAAATATTCAAAATTTCCAAAAATGACCTTCCGGGTCAATACATTATCTACCACTAAAAATCATGTTCGTCCTCGAACATAGAGTAAAAGTAATTACCTGAAGCTTCAAAAAGTTGAGGATATCTGACACGCATGTCGGACTCAGTCTCCCAAGTAGCCTCTCCCACTGATAGGTGCTTCCATTGCACCTTCACTGAAGCAATCTCTTTGGTCCTAAGCTTTTGAATTTGCCTATCCAAAATAGATATAGGCTCCTCCTCAAATGCCATGTTTGGACCCAACTCCATAGAGTCAAGTGAAAACACATGAGATTCATCCGGAATATACTTCCGAAGCATAGAGACATGGAAAACAGGATGAACTGTTGACAAACTAGGTGGCAAGGCCAACTTATTTGCCACCTCTCCCACTCGGATCAAAATCTCAAAAGGTCCAATGAACCTAGGGCTAAGCTTGCCCTTCTTTCCAAAACTCATCACACCCTTCATGGGTGATACTCGGAGTCAAACATGATCACCCTCCATAAACACCAAGGCTCTAACTCTCCGGTCTTCATAACTCTTCTGTCGACTCTGAGCTGTCAATAATCTATACTGAATCATACGGACATGCTCCCTAGAATCTCTAAGGAAGATTGTATCCAAAGAGTCCATCTTCGCCGAATCAAACAAACTAATCGGAGACCTACACCGTCTTCCATACAACGCCTCAAATGGGGCCATCTGGATACTTGACTGATAACTGTTATTATAGGCAAACTCAGCTAATGGTAAATGTTTATCCCATCTAGCACCAAAATTGATCACACACGGTCGAAGGATATCTTCCAATACCTGAATGGTCCGCTCAGATTGACTATCTGTCTGAGGGTGAAATGCCGTACTCATATCTAACTAGGTACCCAGACCATGTGGTAATGCCTTCCAGAAATGAGAAGTAAATAGTGAACCCCGATCCGATATGATAGAAATTGGAACTCCATGTAGTTGTACAATCTGACTGATATATAACTCGGCTAACTTCTCTGTTGTATACTTCACCCGAACCGGAATAAAGTGGGCAGACTTGGTCAGCCTATCAACAATAACCCAAATGGAGTCATAACCACTAGTTGTGGTAGGTAAACCCACATCGAAGTCCATAGTAATCCGCTCCCACTTCCAGAAGGAATAGGCATCCTCTGAGATACACCCCCGGGTCGCTGGTGCTCACACTTGACCTGCTGGCAAGTCAAACACCTAGAAACAAAGTCTGTAATCTCTCTTGATTCCACACCACCAGTAATGCTGACTCAGATCATGATACATCTTCATCGCTCTGGATGGATGGAATACCGAGAACAATGGGCCTCCTCAAGGATCAATCTAATCAAATCACCTATCTTGGGCACTCAAATCTTGCCTCCGATCCTCAAGACACCATCAGAATCATGGACAGCCTCCTTAGCTTCCCCTCTCAATACATTGTCTCGAATGAGACATAACTTTTAATCATTAAACTGGTGTGCACGGATCTACTCGACTAAAGAAGATCGAGCCTCAATAAAAGCAATCATCCCATCACTCTCCTCTGAGATCTGCAGTCGGACAAGACTTTTAGCTAACAATTGAACATCTCTAGCCAATGGTCTCTCCTCAATACTAAGAGATGCAAGACTACCAATTCTATGAGTCTTCCTACTCAAAGCATCGGCCACAACATTGTCCTTCCCCGGATGATAAAGAATGGTCACATCATAGTCCTTTCAGCAACTCAAGCCATCTCCGCTGCCTCAAGTTCAAATCTCTTTAACTAAAGATATACTGGAGAACTAAAGATATACTGGAGACTTCTATGATCAGTGAAGATCTCTAAATGCACTCCATAAAAATAATGTCGCCATAACTTAAGTACAAATACCACAGCCGCCAACTCTAGATCATTAGTAGGGTAGTTCTTCTCATGGGACTTCAATTGCCTAGAAGCATAAGCAATCACTTTCCCCTTCTGCATCTACATACAACCCAATCCAACTCCTAAAGCATCAAAATACACTGTAAATTCTACACCCTCCACAGGTAGAGTCAACACAGGAGCCGAAGTCAATAAAGTCTTGAGTTTTTGAAAGTTCTGCTCACACTCGTCAGACAACTTAAAACACACATCCCATCGAGTCAATCTAGTTAATGGAGCTGCAATGGTAGAGAAACTCTGAACAAATCGTTTATAATAGCCTGCCAATACCATAAAACTCTGAATCTCAGTAGGTGAAGTAGGTCGCGTCCAGCCTCTAACTGCCTCAATTTTTGTTGGATCTACTCTAATACCCTCCTTGGACACCACGTGTCCCAAGAATATCATAGAAGTAAGCCAGAACTCACACTTTCAGAACTTGGCATACAATTTCTCCTCTCTCAACCTCTAAAGTACAATCCTCAGGTGTCGGACACGGTCCTCCTATGTTTATAGTAAACCAAGATGTCATCGATATAAACAATCACAAAAGAATCAAGGTATGGTCGAAACACCCCATTCATCAACTCCATGAATGCTGCAGGAGCATTAGTCAATCCGAAGGACATCACTAGAAACTCATAATGCCCATACGGGGTTCGAAAAGCTGTCTTAGGGATATCTGATGCCCTAATCTTCAGCTGATGATACCCAGACCTAAAATCAATCTTAGAGAACAATGATGCCCCCTGTAATTGTTCAAATAAGTCATCAATACGGGGAAGAGGATACTTATTCTTCACTGTTACTTTGTTCAACTATCTGTAATCAATACACATCCTCATAGTCCCATCCTTTTTCTTCACAAACAATACATGTGCACCCCAAGGTGATACACTAAGGAGAATAAAACCCTTATTGAATAAATCCTGCAGCTGATCCTTCAATTCTTTCAACTCTGCTGGGGACATACGATATGGAGGTACAGAAATAGGTTTAGTGCCTGGCTCTAAATCAATAGCAAAATCGATTTCCCTATCGGGAGGAACACCTGGAAGATCAAGAGTAAATACATCGAGAAAATCCTGAACCATGGGAACATAGTCCATGGGAGGTGATTGAACACTAGTATCCCGAATAAACGCTAAGTAAGACAAACACCCCCTCTCCACCATTCTCTGAGCACGAATGAAAGAGATAACCTTGTTAGGATAAGAACCACTAACACTCTTTCACACATTTCTCGGAACACCAGGAATTGCTAAAGTCACAGTCTTAGCATTACAATCAAGGACAACGTGATAAGGACAAAGCCAATCAATACCCAAGATAAAATCAAAATCTACCATCCCCAGAATGAATAAGTCAACCCAAGTATCATACCCAACCAAAGAAACAAGACAGGATCGATACACTCGATCCACAACTAAGGGCTTACCCACGGGTGTAGAAACACGAATAGGTAAAGTCATGCTATCACATATCATATAAAATTTAGTAGCAAAATACGTAGGCACATAAAAGAATGTAGAATCTGGATCAAACAACACAGAAGCAGGTCGATGGCATACTGGGATTATACTTGTAATAACAACATCAGAATCCTCCGCCTCAGGTCTCCCGGGGAAAGCATAGCAGTGGCCTCCTCGTCATCCTCCAGCCAGGGTGGTACCTCTAGCCCCACTCTGCTGAGCTGCAACACTATTACTAGAAACTCTATCCCCTCTACCTGACAGAACTCTGCCACGGCCTCTACCCTATGGTGCTGGTGGTCTAGTCTGGAATGAAGAATTAGGTCGAGGACCACCACGACCTCTTTGAGAATTACATTGCCGCATTAGATTATCGGGATCTCCACAAGTAAAACAAAATCTCTAATCTTGGAACTGGTGTGTGGACCCTAAAGACCTACTATAATTTCCTCGCCCTGTATGTCGCTGTTGTGAAGTATACGAGCCCTGACCCGGGCTATAAGAACCCCTAGATGTCTGGCCACTCTCAAATATCGAAATAGATGCATGAATAGGTCCCCGCTGCTCAAAAGAACCACTCACTCTCTGTGATCCCTTACCTCAAGATGAGGCACCATGAAACTTGCCTGATATACGGGCCCTTTTAGGGTCCCCAAACTCCTCTTTCTCCATCAATTCTGCCTCTTTGGCGGCGCTCACAATGGAATGGAAAGAAGTCCCTCCCTAGATGCCAGAAACATAGCTGACGTGATAGAGAAAATTAATCCCCTCACAAATCTGCGGATCCTCTCTTTCTCATTTGGAATAATGGCCAACGCATGCCTACACAGCTGGCAAAAATGTGCCTCATACTCTGTAACCGATAATCCATCCTGTCTTAGACTCTCAAACCTTAAGATAATCTCCTCTCTCACGCTCCATGGGATAAAACGATCATGTAATGCACTAGCAAACTGCTCCCAAGTCACTGGAGGAGATCTAACTGGCAAACCCGCAGAATAAGTCCTCCACCAGTCTCTTGCTGGTCCACGAAGCTGGAGTGTAGCATATCGAACCCCATGTGACTCAGCTAATCCAACAATCTCTAGTAACTCTCGGCAGGTAGTTAGAAACTGGTGAGCGTCCTCGCTTTTCCCACCCTGAAACTTAGATGGGTCCATCTTTCGAAATCTCTCATACCTACGTTGCTTATCCTCTGTCAGAACAACCATCGATGCAACTTGACAACAACTGTCGGTGCAACATAATTTTGAACCGCGGGATCTACTGGTAGTTGGCCCACCGGATCCTAAAAATTTGGAGCTTGTTGCTGCTCTTGGGTCTGAGCCCCCCCCTCTAGTACGAGAGTCATGTGGTGTGGTAGTCGCCCCACCACCCTGAGAAAAGCCCTCTAGCACACTTAACACTCTAAATAGTGTATCCTGAAGCAAAGGTGTGACTACGGGATCTGGAGGAACCTGGTCCTCTCTGCCATCAACCAGAGGTTCTTTAGAGACCTCCCTAGCACGACCTCTCAATGGTGCTGCTCCACGTCCACGACCTCTTGCTACTATCGTACTACTAGCACGACCTCTAGCTCGAGATCTACCACTACCTCTAGCTGGGGCCTCAACAACTACCTTGGGAAGTGCCTCTCCTCTACCACCAGTAATATTAGTTCTAGTACTCGTCATCTGTCAAAAGAGTATACAACAACTCAGTACTAAAGAAGGTGACTACGCACAATGAGAAAGAATGAACAAAAAGAAGATTCCTAGTTATCCTCGTAGCCTCTCAGAGATAAGTACAGACATCTTCGTACTGATCCTTGAGACTCTACATAGACTCGGCTTGTCTACACATGAGACCTATGAACCTGGGGCTCTGATACCATTTTTTCACGACCCAAAAATAGGTGTGATGGCACTTGTCTTAACCCACCAAGACAAGTCAGCCTAAAACCCAATATTTAACAATGTGCGGAAGTAAATGACGATCCAACAACAATTTCTATTATGAAACCAAGTCATATTAATTCAATTCCCAAAACCAGGTTATCATGTGCACAAGCCTCTATTGTAAATATTAGAATTGAAATAAAAAAGAAGTCTAAAATGAAGTTGTCTTTCAAGTAAAAACAAAGTTATAAACTGGAGTAGGAAAGTTTGCTGAGATGACAAGCAGCTACCTCACAACCCTCCACAAGATTCCTCGGAGACAAAAAGAATTATAGGTATCACAAAGATCCGGGCTCGTAACCTACAAATGTTTGTAGAAGCAAGGGGTGAGTACCAAACCACGCGGTACCCAACAAGCAAACCTCTAAACACAAGTTAAGTGAAAAAAATACGGGCACTACTTACACTCTATCTAAACCTCCACGCTACAGCCTAACATTTTACAGTATACCAAACACACAACTCAATAACCACACTTAATTAGTTTACACATTCTCAATAACAACTCAATATTCAAAAGTCACAAGCTTCAAAGAGAAACACTCACAAGATCAGCAAAACACCTGTCAAAGTTCATCAATAATAAAGTGTGCAATGCCATGTGATGCGATGTCAAGTATAGTGATGCATGTCTTCCCTAATGATACACACCCGCTGTCTCTTAGTCCGAGACCCATGGGGGACATATCTGTCCATGCATCTATCGCGGCGCATGACACGACCCTTGATAATAGTAACCATCGCGGCGCGCGATACGTCCCTCGAATAAAATATGCATCGCGGTGCGCGATACGACCCTTAAAATAGTACATCCTCTTATCACTTAACTATTATCACAATCATGTCTCAGATACAATGCAAATGACATTCTGAAATGAGAAATGAGGAGATAACCATTTTGATAACAAAACACAATTTGCAGCAAGGAATACAACACTAACAAATAAGCAACTAGTCTCCAAATCATTCTCAACACCACACTAGGGAATACACGAATTTCATACGCTTAACAAGAGTTTAGAAATCAAATTGCCTTAGCCAATCGAATAATTATTCTTGGACTTGAGCCTTCCCTTTCCGTTGAGCTTCTGAACCAATGGGATCTATTCATGTATATATTCACAACAAAGTTTCAGAACTAACAACACTCACACTTTTATGTGTTTAATCTTAACCTTTAAAATTCACCCAAATTTATAATCTGCTTTGTAGTTCTTGATGCCAATTAACATTTCAACTATCAAAACCCCAAATGTTATTTATATAATACGATAGATCTAATATTTTGTCACGACCCAAAAATGGTCGTGATGGCACTCGTCTTATCCCACCAAGACAAGTCAGCCGAAAACTCAACCATTACAATAAAAATGCAGAAAATTTACTATCAACTTACATTATACTCCCAAAACCTGGTAGTCACGTATACAAGCATGTAAAGTATTACAATTGATTCAAAGAAAAACTCAAGTCTCAAATGAACTTGTTTCTAGAATAGAACAAGATCATAATTATGGAGAAGAAAGTCCGCTGAGATGGAAACAGCTACCTCACAAATCTCCAAGAAGCCTCATAAAAGAAGAGCATGACAAGTAACAAAAATCCAGGCTCATAACCTATAAAAAAAATTTGTGAAGAAAGGGGTGAGTACCAAACCACACGGTACTCAGCAAGTAAACCTCTAAATACAAGCTAAGGGGATGATATACGGGTACTCCTACCACCCCCAACCGAACCTCCACAACTACAACCTGCATTAAAAAAAACCAAACCTAACAGCTCACAGTTTACATAGCACGTAGCTCAACAACAACAAATTACATATCCTCAACAACGACACTTGGAAAAATTACATATCCTCAACAACACTTTGGTAAATTACATATCCTCAACAACAATACTTTGGCAAATTACATATCCTTTACAACAATACCTTGGAAAATTACATATCCTCAACAACAACACTTTAACAAATTTGATATCCTCAAGAACAAGCTCACTATTCATCAATCACAAGTTCCACAGAGAGGCATTCACAAGATCAGCAAAACACAATATCAAGTTCACTAATGATAAGCATGTGCAATGTAATGGAATGCAATGTCAAGTATAATGATGCATGTCTGACCTAGTGATACACACCCACTGTCTCTCAGTTCGAGACCCATGGGGGACATATCTGTCCATGCATCTGTCGCGGCACACGACACGACCCTCGATAATAGTAACCATCACGGCGCGCAATACGTCCTTCGAAATATAGTATCCATCGCGGCGCGCGATACGTCCCTCGAAATGGTACATCCACTTTAGGTCATCATTCTTTCTCATTGCACATAACACTTGTCACAACCATGTCTCAGAATAATGCAAATGACATGTGCACACAAATAATGAGGATATGACCATTTTCACAAGACTGCGCAATTCACAACAACATCAACAATGATTCAACAAACTTTTCAAACCATTCTTTATTATCAACAAATCACACACAAGCAATTATTCACATTGCCTTTTATTACCCTTTGTTTTCATCATTAGAATTATTCAATGTGGACGAGTTAACCCATCACCAAGCCCTATTACTCCCACACATATACCACAAGGAAATACACGCATTTCATACACTTAACAAGAGTTTAGAAATCCATTTGCCTCAAACAGTCGAACAATCATTCTGAGACTTGAGCCTACCCCTTTCCTTGGACTTCCAAATAATTACAATCTATTCAAACAAATAATCACAATAAGATTTAAATTTCTCCAATATCATAAATCTAATAATATTCACATAATGTAATACACCTAATATTTCAGTATCTATTTTAATATATCAAAAGTTGATCCATTGATAGCATACAATAAACTTTCAATCATTTAAGGATAAACAAACTCCAACACTTAAATATCAAGAACCGTAACCATAATACTTATGTGCTGATACCTATTGAAATAGTGCACTTACACCCACATACCACAATTACTCCATTAATTAATCCTCCATTAGCACACTTATTTTTTTTCCACCAAAACATCAATCTGTAACACAATTTGGTTTTTCCGAAAACCAATATGATAATGGAATTTATAGGTGTTAGTTTCCTCATAAATCCAACCAATATTTTATCTTATAATATTTGAAGTGATGATTACAATGTTTTAAAAGAAAGGAAAATTCCAAATCTTTATTTTTCTCAAACAAAATTGTTACCTGAAGCAAATTTGGGTCTTCGCATCATGGCATCGACCGTGCCCTCCGCCTCGATCGTCCGACATCACCCGGGTAATTTTCTCCTTTTCTTCTTCTTATTATATTTTTTTTTATAAAAGTGATAACCCTACTAGTTATTTTAATACATAAGGGTCAAATAGTACGGTTCCATATAAATTATCACTTTAACCCATTAACAATCAATTAAGTCGATTATGCATAATTACCCATCAATTAATTAAATATAGTTAAATAAATATTTAAAATTTCCACAAATGACCTTCCGAGTCGTTACAATATCCACCAATAAAAACCATGTTCGTCCTCGAACATAAAGAAGAAGAACTAAGAGTAATTGATATTACCAAAAGCCTAAGTTATGACCTAACAGTCAGTGTTCATCTCTCTAAGTGAGCTAATCCTTAAAATCATTCCATCCAAATCAATTACTAACAAGTGAACTTTTAAACAAACTTTGTAAGATCTATAAATTAAGAGTGATTGTTAGGCCACCAACTAACTCATGAACCCAATCTAAACTGAAACTCATTAGACATTGATACAAAACCATCATGATGAATATATATTTATTTTCACATAACCAAGATTACCTTCTGAATCAATACTGACTACAACTAGAAGTGAGCCTGAATCAACCACTAAACACTCATAATGCACAAATCATCACATATATTATCAAGATTTCTTTTTCACAACACAATCTTTTCACGAAATTATATTATAAAATCTGATATTTTTTTTACATTGAGTACTCATCAAGGGGGAATCAAACTTAACTAACTCAAGAAATGAATTGATCAAGTAATCACTCAACAAGCGATACAACTCAAAATGCAGAACCTCTAATAACACTCCTAGACAATTGTAACTCTTCATAGTAGTCCTTATATAAGTTTTCATAAGCAAGGTTGTGTGAATAGAATTACTGATACATTTCAACTATTCCAAACAACACCAAATCCATCATAACTTGAATGACGGAGTTTGCCCAAGGATCCTACCCTAACAAGAGGACACAAGAGGATCAGTAAATCCGATCCACCACTGGGGATTCACCCATAGATGTGAAAACACGCGTAGCATAAGCGGTGAATCATACTCCAAATAATATCTAGTACGAAGAAAGTGGCCACATAAAAATTCTTTCATAAGGACCATACAAATAAAATTATTTCATTTGACTCTATCTCTCGACTTTTTCTTTTAGCTACCAACAATCAACCAAACTGACCCCATTACAATAATACAAATACAAGATTCATCGAACCCCACATACTTCTCAAGTACTCCATTGAATTCAACGCTCTTAAAACCAACAACCATCTAAACTATACAAGTCATTTACCTTACTCTCAAACTGTTACTAGTATTAAAGTCTCCTTAAAAGAAATACATTACCACCTCCAAAATTTGAAACAATGGCGCTCTCTCTTTCCATTTAAGCGTTCTGTGAAAGATACGCATCACACATTAGACTGATAGAACTATTTTCAAGTCTAATAATACTTTTCATCGAGGTAAAATAATTGAAGCACACCCAACACTACTCTACGCAATCTTTCACATACCAAATTTCAACTAATATACAAAGCAATTATATATCTTATATCAACACTTAAAAAAATTGATCACTCAATTTACTCAGTTTACCATAAGCTCATTACCTCTGATCACCATCAAATGCCATTGTAACAGATCATAATAATCTGTATTGGACCATCAACAAAGTAATTTCAATCTCCTTCAAATCCTCATTAATCATATGAAATTGTAGGTCCACGCTATTTAACATCCATTTGTTACTTAATCACATTCTGAACAATCTAGCTCGACATAACCATGTATAATCTTCCATACGTCATTTATTGTAACCCAATCAAAACTTAATATTTAGAAGAGTTAATAATAAACCCATAGTAAGTCGGTGCCGAACTAGTTCACATCTCATAGTCATATCTAAACTCAAAGGCGAAATCACTATAACCATCACCTCCGAATCCAATGTTTGTATGAGAGATCTTATTGTTCCTTTGCCTTTCTTAAAATCTTTCCGCGGCGGAAATTTCAAATAACTTTAACTCTTTAATACACCACAATTTTTCTCCTTTTTGCTAACTCACTTACTAGTCTTATATATATATTTTTTTGGCCAACAATATGGGAAACCTTAGGTATAACAATCAAAAGTAACCAAATGTACTACTCAAATTTTAAGTCATTTTAAATGCTCCATACTCAATGTGATCGATTACTTCTTACCTTACAAATTCATACCTTGACAAGATACACTATCACAAATCTAAACTCACCATGAAAACTTGAAGTTTTGATCCCAACCATGTAACACAATTCCATTATCTTACAATATTAGCTCATTCGGAGAAAAAAAATTATGTAGCGTATTTTAGCTTATCATTGATCGCCTCTTCATTGACCCTACCATATCTTTTTCAAAAAATCATATCATACTCCTTACCAAATCAAAACCACAAAAGAATTAATCATCATACTCGAGTTGAACGTCCGTACACTCCTTTCTCAAGTTTTATCCAATAGTTTTTTTAATCAATCTATTGATCTTGTGACACTATATTATATCATAATCTTGAAGAAACGGGTAAAATCACTTGTCTCTGAACCCAATTATCCAAATTCTTCTGAAGATACATCCTTAACCCTTGCAAACAAAGCAAAATAGCCTAGTTTTATCCTCGCTCTAAAAGTTAAACTATATACAACTAATTCTTTCCATTATGGCTCTATCCCCTTTCAATTTTATTCGATTACATCCCAACTCCTTATAAAAATTACCATAAAACCAACCTAATTATGAAATAGAAACAACCATAACCATAGATACTCAAAACTCATCATTACCATTAAAATCGTTTTAACCAACACCCGTATCATATCGTTGCATTTAAACCATAATGCGTCATAAAATCTTATAATCATCATGCTTAGTTCGTCATTTCCCTCACTACGAATTTAGCCTCGCCTTAACATGACAATCCAAACCTAGCTATCACAAGCATCCAATGTACTTACTTAATTTATATGCACTTTCTTACTAAAATTCTCAATTACATTCACACAAGTATACTTTTTGAGACTTCCTTTACTTTTAAGCTTATCATCCATATTTCCACTTCCATGGAGTTTACGATGAAATCAACACTCATTTACAATCAACAAAATACATTTCACAACCTGAACATATCAATATTATACCAAAGATCCACCACTAAAAACTTCCTTATAAATAATGCTTAACACATCGACTCGTACTAACAAGCTAATTGGTATCTCGAATATGAATTCAACACGAAATCTTATCATATGAGCATGTAATAAAATAGATAACTTTTAAAGTAGTTAGTATTTGCACTTAACAATCAACATGTCGTTTTTCATGTACCACTAGTAACACATGGTGAAAATTCGTTACATCCACCACTAGAACACATCATACCTATCGAGAAGATTGTCTCCAAATAGCCCACACATTTTTACCTATTGAATAACTTTAAAATATTAACAAATTAGCTCTATATCTAGCCAAAGCTATATGTATTCATTTGTAGGGCAGGTTGATAACAAAAGTAAGACATTCCATAATCCTAATCAAGTACATATCAATACCATGACTCTCTTTAATATACACAATACATAAATTCGTTGTAGCTCTAACCTTAATTGGTGCATCATTATTTTCATCATTTTCTAAGAAACCCATATATGTTATGACACCTATACCAACTTAACTTTCTAAATTACATTGTTCATTATCTAGCCACCCCATTAGTCATTCTATATCCAATAATTGTCAAACCATTTCATGTATCTTATATAACACACAAGTATCATTTACTTTACTAGGGTAACCCGTTTATATTTTTAAACATTCTAAATTTAATCACACATATTTTCCATAAGTATTCACCTCAACTTAGTACCAAATCTAACTTCCCAATCATACACGACACCAACTACTCACATGAGGAACTATGCACGAGTCATCACAAAATACATAGAAAGAGTGGAATGAAGTGTATAACTAAGAACATACAAAGAATGCACGATAGAGATTAAAAAAAGTGAATATTTTTCCTCAAAGTCATTATAGCCTCTCAAAGATAAATACAGACGATTACGTACCGATCTTCGAGACTCTACTTACACTCGGCTTGTATACACGTGAGACCTATGAACCTTGGGCTCTGATACCATTTTGTCACGACCCAAAAATGGACGTGATGGCACTTGTCTTATCCCATCAAGACAAGTCAGCCTAAAACTCAACCATTACATTAAAAATGCAGAAAATTTACTATCAACTTACATTATACTCCCAAAACCTGGTAGTCGTGTGTACAAGCCTCTAAAGTATTACAATTGATTCTAAAGAAAAACTCAAGTCTCAAATGAACTTGTTTCTAGAATAGAACAAGATCATAATTATGGAGAAGAAAGTCCGCTGAGATGGAAACAACTACCTCACAAATCTCCAAGAAGCCTCGGAAAAGAAGAGAATGACAAGTACAGTAAAAATCCAGGCTCATAACCTACAAAAAATTTTGTGAAGCAAGGGGTGAGTACCAAACCACACGGTACTCAGCAAGTGAACCTCTAAATACAAGCTAAGGGAATGATATACGGGTACTCCTACCACCCCCAACCGAACCTCCACAACTACAACCTGCATTAAAATCAATCCAACCTAAAAGCTCACAGTTTACATAGCACGTATCTCAACAACAACACTTAGACAAATTACGTATCCTTAACAACGACACTTGGACAAATTACATATCCTCAACAACAACACTTTGGTAAACTACATATCCTCAACAACAATACTTTGGCAAATTACATATCCTTAACAATAATACCTTGCCAAATTACATATCCTTAAAAACAACACTTTAACAAATGTGATATCCTCAAGAACAAGCTCAGTATTCATCAATCACATGTTCCACAGAAAGGCATTCACAAGATCAGCAAAACACAATATCAAGTTCACTAATGATAAGCATGTGCAATGCAATGGAATGCAATGTCCAGTATAATGATGCATGTCTGACCTAGTGATACACACCCGCTGTCTCTCAGTCTGGGACCCATGGGGGACATATCTGTCCATGCATCTGTCGCGGTGCACGACACGACCATCGATAATAGTAACCATCGCGGCGCGCGATACGTCCCTCAAAATATAGTATCCATCGCGGCGCGCTATACGTCCCTCGAAGTGGTACATCCACTTTAAGTCATCATTCTTTCTCATTGCACATAACACTTGTCACAACCATGTCTCAGAATAATGCAAATGACATGTGCACACAAATAATGAGGATATGACAATTTTCACAAGACAGCGCAATTCACAACAACATCAACAATGATTCAACAAACTTTTCAAACCATTCTTTATTATCAACAAATCACTCACAAGCAATTATTCACATTGTCTTTTATTACCCTTTGTTTTCATCGTTAGAATTATTCAATGTGGACGAGTCAACCCATCACCAAGTCCTATTACTCCCACACATATACCACAAGGAAATACACGCATTTGATACACTTAACAAGAGATTAGAAATCCACTTGCCTCAAACAGTCGAACAATCATTCTGAGACTTGAGCCTACCCCTTTCTTTGGACTTCCAAATAATTACAATCTATTAAAACAAATAATCACAATAAGATTTCAATTTCTCCAATATCATAAACCTAATAATATTCACATAATGTAATACACCTAATATTTAATTATCTATTTTCATATAACAAAACTTGATCCATTGATTGCATACAATAAATTTTCAATCACGTAAGGATAAACAAACTCCAAAACTTATATACCAAGAACCGTAACTATAATACTTATGTGCTGATACCTTTTGAAACAGTGCACTTACACCCACATACCACAATTACTCCAATAATTAATCCTCCATTAGCACACTTATTTTTTTTTCCCACCAAAACATCAATCTGTAACACAATTTGGTTTTTCCGAAAACCAATATGATAATGGAATTTATTGGTGTTAGCTTCCTCATAAATCCAACCAACATTTTATCTTATAATATTTCAAGTGATGATTACAATGTTTTAAAAGAAAGGAAAATTCCAAATCTTTATTTTTTTCAAACAAAATTGTTACCTGAAGCAAATTTGGGTCTTCGCATCATGGCATCGACCGTGCCCTCCGCCTCTATCGTTCGACATCACCCGGGTAATTTTCTCCTCTTCTTCTTCTTATTATTATTTTTTTTTTTTAATAAAAGTGATAACCCTACTAGTTATTTTAATACATAAGGGTCAAATAGTACGGTTCCAAATAAATTATCACTTGAACCCATTAACTATTAATTAAGTCAATTATGTATAATTACCCATCAATTAATTAAATATAGTTAAATAAATATTTAAAATTTCCACAAATGACCTTCCGAGTCATTACATATTTAATTACCGATCTTAATCTACCAAAACTTAACTCATAATGTGATAAGAATAAGAAATTAAATTAAATTATCTGTCATCCACGGAAAACCACCGCCTTGAGCCTAAGACTACTTCTGCCCTCACTGTATCTCCAATTTAATTTTTTTTAATTCCTAATTACTAACCACACATAATGTAGCAATCACTATCCAAGAATTTGCATTAATTTACTCATAAAATATTCACAGGAGCCACGTTAATGAGCAACCCATTAATTTCCTCACATTATAGCATGCATGCTATTTGTTTTTTAATTTTTTTTGTCTTTTTCTTTAATTGTTTTTTTTTCTTTCCAGCAATACACACTAATATATAATAAAATTAACTAAATAATCACAACTAAGCATTAAATACCCACTAACAATTGATTCAAATATTTTAAGATTTTTTCAACTATTCACGGGATTTCTTATTCAAATTCTTCTTTTTTTTTCATTTTTTTTATTCAGATACAATCTTCATTCCTTGTTATGAACATATATATATAATTAACTATATAAAATTGATATGTATGCACATATATGTGCAGAAAATAAGAAACTAAAGGAAAAGAAACTTACCTTAAGAAGTTCGTATCCGCAAGTGCAGAGAAACTCTTCGCCCGGTTTTTTTTTCTGAATTATTTAAGTACTAAAAGTGATAGTTTTTACCCACATATTTTAATAAATATTGGCTAAAGAGTATAGGTTCTTAAATAAATTATCCCTTTAGCCCATTAACTATCGATTAATTAACTCAAGTTAAGCAAATATTCAAAATTTCCAAAAATGACCTTCCGGGTCATTTTATTAAGATCTTCAAATAAGTTACTGTGATTTAGTTGATTAATATAGTTTTGAATCTAAGTTAAAACTAAACTAATTAGACTTAGAAAGATGTGAAGTACTTCAAATAAGTAATGAGATTTAGTTGGTGAATATATTGTTGGAATTAAGATAAAACTGAACTAATTAGCCTTAGAAAGTTGTTAGGTTGTTCAAATAGATTAATGTGATTTAGTTGGTTAATATAGTATTAGAACTAAGTAAAAACTAAACTACTTAGACTTACAAAGTTATAAAGTTCTTTGAAATGACCCAGAAGGTCATTTTTGGAAATTTGAATATTAGGGTTACTTGAGTTAATTAATCGATTGATAAGGGGTTAAAGTGATAATTTATTTAAAACCATATATTACTTAACCCATTTATAATAAAATATGTAGTAGGTCTTCTCACTTTTAACATATAATTAATTTTAGGAGGAAAAAAAAGATCATACGAGAGAGGAGAATGACATAGTTTGAGGCCACAATATAAGCGACCCATGCTGTAGGTAAATCCCAAAATTTATTTTGTTTATGTATTTTTTTATAGGAAAAGAACATCATATTAATGGTTGGTTATGAGTTTTATTATTATATTAATATGTAAAATTACAAATTTGACGAATTATGGCGATCTTGGTGGAATGTTTTAGGGTAATTAATTAATGATATGTTCTTTCAATAGTGAAAATTAAATTTAAATTGGAAAATGCTATTGTCCAGGTGGGTTATACAATTAGATTGGATAGGTTGTTAGTTAATGTATGGGTATTAAGGGATAATTAATGGTTTCCGCCATTGTTCATAATCGGTTGGCTTCCTTTAAAGAATTTTATTTCATTATGATATTATATTGTAAGGTTTGATATATTGAGATAGTTAATTAAATATTACCTAATATCATTAGATTTACGGTATTGGAGAATGAAAACTAAACTATAGACTTAAAATTTGGAAATATGAGGGTTGACATAATAATTGACATCAAAATTTAGGAACATAATTTCAGGTGGGTGTAGACATTTCGATCTAGGCCATATCTATAATATTATGGGTATGGTTGTTTTCGAAATCTTATTGTGACTATGTCGTAGAATAGATTGCATTGTTTCTGAAGATCAACATAATGAGAAGACTAAAGTCCTGGAGTAATCATTCGATTGTTTGAGGCAAGTGGATTTCTAAACTCTGGTTAAGTGTATGGAATGCGTGTATTTCCTTGTGGAATATTTTTGAGAGTAACGGGATTGGTGATGGGTTGACTTGTCCACATAGAATAATTGTTTACGTGTGATATGTTGAGAAAGGTTTAAAGGCTTGTTGAATCATTGATGATGTGATTTCATGTTTGTGTTGTTGTGAACTGTGCAATGTTATGAAAATGCTCCATCTCCTAATTATTTGTGTGAAGATGTCATTTGCCTAATTCTAAGTCATTGGTTGTGACAAGTGTTATGTGCATTGAGAAAGAATGAGTACTTAAGAGGATGTACAATTTCGAGGGACGTACCGCACGCCCCGATGGATAATATATTTCGAGCGACGTATCGCGTTCCATGATGGTTACTATTATCGAGGGTCGTGTTGTGCGCTGCGACAGATGCATAGACAGATATGTCCCCCATGGGTCCCGGACTGAGAGACAGCGGGTGTGTATCACTAGGCCAGACATGCATCATAATACTTGACATTGGATTCTATTCCATTGCACATACTTATCATTAGTGAACTTGATATTGTGTTTTGTTGATCTGTTGATTGCCTTTATACAGAACTTGTGATTGATTAATATTGAGTTTGTTATTCAGGATATATAATTTGTTGAAGTGTTGTTGTTGAGAATATGTAATTTGTTAAAGCATTATTGTTGAGGATATGTAATTTGTTGAATTATTGTTGTTGAGGATATGTAATTTGTTAAAGTGATGTTGTTGAGAACAGGTAATTTGTAAAAGTGTTGTTGTTGAGGATATGTAATTTGTTAAGTGTTCTTGTTGAACTATGTGCACTGTAAATTGTGAGTTGTTAGGTAGGGCTGATTTTTATTCAAGTTGTAGTTGTGGAGGTTCGGTTGGGGATGGTAGGAGTACCCGTATTTCATTACCTTAGCTTGTGTTTAGAGGTTTACTTGTTGAGTACCGTGTGGTTTCGTACTCACTCCTTGCTTCTACAATTTTTTTTGTAGGTTATTAAGCCTGGATGTTGGTTGTACTTGTCATTCTCTTCTTTCTTAGGCTTCGTGGAGATTGGTGAGGTAGTTGTTTGTCGTCTCAGACTCTCTTTCTTCATAGTTTTGATTTTTTTCTATTCTAGAAACAAGTTCATTTGAGACATATATTTTTGTTAGATTCAAATGTAATACATTAGATTCTTGTACACGTGACCACCAGGTTTTGGGATATAATGTAAGTTGATGGTAAACTTTCTGCATTTTATTGTAATAGTAGAGTTTTAGGCTGACTTGTCTTGGTGGGATAAGAGGATTGCCATCACGTCCATTTTTGGGTCGTGACAAAATGGTATTAGAGCCCTAGGTTCATAGGTCTCACGTGTGTACAAATCGAGTCTAAGTAAAGTCTCGCGCATCGGTACGGAGACATCTGTACTTATCTTTGAGAGGCTATAGTGAATTTTAGGAAAAATCTTCACTTCTTGGATCTCTATCGTGCGTAATTGGTGTTATTTTGATTGTTATCGCTTCTTTCTATTCAATCTCATTTATATGACGACTCATGTGTAGTTCCTTATGTGAATAGTTGGCGTGTCGTGTATTGGTTTGATGTTAGATCTAATATTAAGGTGGAAATGATATAATTATGAAATAAATGTGTTATCTTATTTGAAGGGGTTGAGTAAGGTTAGTTTGATCATATTTGAAAGGGTTGAGTAAGGTTAGTTTGATCATATTTGAAGGGGGTTGAGTAAGGTTAGTTATCATAGTAAAAACAAATATAGTACATATCTGTTATAAGCAATATCTTTAGTGGTTCGACAATTAGAAGTCAAATGTTTTAAGAGCTGGCAAGATAATAATAGTTTAACCTCGAAAAATATAGTTGATATAGTTGTCACACCATTATTGGGTTGCTTAGCAAACGATGTTGCACCAGTTCCAATCAAAATCTCTTTTGTAGTGTCATAGATTGAGTGTATACCAAAGAAAGCCATGATACGCTATTACAATTGTACTTATAGGTACTTGGCTAGAATTATGGATTGTCTTACTTTTGTAATGGACCTGTCCTACGAAAGAATACATAAAGCTTGGGCTAAATATAGAGAGAATTTGATAATATTTTAATGTTTTTCGATAGGTAAAAAAAATGTGTGGGCTACTTGGGTACAATCTTCTCGGTAGGTATGATGTTTTCTAGTGGTGGATGTAACAGGCTTTCACAATGTGGTACTAGTGGTATATTGAAACAGAATATGTCGATTTTCAAGTGTGAATATTAACTAGTTAAGGAGTTATTAATTGTATTGCATGATCATATGATAATAATTTGTGTGGAATTCATATTTTTGAAACCAACTAGCTTGTTAATACGGATGGATGTGTTAAGCATTATTTATAAGGAAGCTTTTAGTGGTGGTTTTTTGGCATTCATATTAATGTGTATAGGTTATAAAGCGTATCCTTAAGATTATAAATAAGCATTTTATCATAAGCTCCAATTGAATGGATTAATATTGGCATGACAAACATATATGTAAAGGAAATCCAAACGAGTATACCTGGACGAAAGCAATTGAAAATTTTAGTAAGAAATTGTGTATTAATATAAGTTAGTCAGTTGAATTTGGTTAATATAGTTTGGTTTGATTCGATAGCAAGGTTGACTTTGTGGTGATTACAAGGGCTGACTGGATAGTGATAATCAGAGTTTGTGATGGATTGTGATTAGAATACAACTATATGATAAGTTTTGTTGGTTAAAAGACTTTGGTATGATAATGGCGACTTTAGAATGCCTGTTTTATGATTTACTACTATTTTATCAGTAATACAGTTGTATGGTAATTTTTACGAGGAGTTAGGATGTCACTCGTATAGAACTGAAAGGAGCGAAAGTCATAATGGAATGAATTAGTGGGATGTAGTTCAACCTTTGGAAGGAGGCGAGAACAAGGATGTTTACTCAGATTATAAGGGCCAAAGATATCAGAAAGAATAAATAATTGCATTCAAAGATACGTGATTTCATCCAGTTTGCTTAGGTTATGGAAATATATAGTGTCACAAGATCATCAGATTGGATAGAGAAAAAACTATTGGATAAAACTTGAGAAAAAGTGTAAGGACGTTAATCTCGAGAATGTTGATTTCTTCGTTTATTATTTTGAGTGTGATAATGAGTATGATTGAATTTTTAGCAAAAAGTATGACAAGAATGGAGAGGCGATCAATAATAAGCTAAGATGTGAGAATTTGCAAATATCTTGAATGCATGAGCTAATGTCAATAGATAAAAGGATTAGGTTACCCAGTTAGATTGAAAATTCAAGTTTTTTATTGTGAGTTTAGATTTGTTGTATTCTGTTTTGTCAAGGTATTAATTGGTAATGGGTAAGAAATGATTGATCATATAAATATGAAGCATTTGGAAGGACTTTAAAATAATTTGAGTAGTAAATTTTGTTACTTTTGATTGTTATTCCTAAATGGGATTTCACGTAATGATTTGATTTAGAGGATGAGGTAAAAATATCATGAGTTGTTGGTCAAAGAATAGGATTGGTAAGCGAGTAAAAGAAAAAAGAACAAGAAGTTTGGTATGTTGAAGATTTCAATATAGTTAGAAGCAACAAGGGAGGAATTTAAGAGATGTGAAGAATAATACCTCTCGTATAGAGTCTTGGTTAGAAGTTGAAGGATGTATAAAATTTTCATTTATAAGTTCTACTATGACTAAGGATGTGAATTATTCGGTATAGACATTTTAGGAATTTATGAACAATTTTTATGAAGATTGGATTTGTATTTATGTTAAAAACAATAAGGTGTGTACAATTATGTGTTCTTATGTTGGCTAAATTTTTCAAATTATGACAGATAATTTATTTATGTTCAACGGTGTGGACATACAATTTAACATAATTAATGAGGAGTTGAGTAGATTTAAACTATTTATTTATGGGACGATACAAACTATTATGATGCGTTACATAGGCATTTGATATTGAGTAGAGGTTATGAGCTTATGGTATCGAATTATTGGAGTGACCAAGATTTTTTTGTGTGTGTTGGTATGAGGCATATGAAGGTCTGACTGATAGTTAAAATGTGTATCTAAAGAATTATGTTGAATTGAATTGAGTGTTATTCAATTGTTGTGTTTTGATGGTGATGTACTTTTTGATTTAAAATTAGTATTATCAGTATTGGGGGTGACTTGTACTTTTCATGAAATTCTTAAATGAATAGAAAGGGAGTGATAGTTCAAAAAAAATTTGAGGCGATAATGTGCTTGCTAAGAACACTTTGTAACTAGAGACTATTTGAGATTAAGGATTGGTGTAGTTATGATGTTTGTTAGTATTGGGAGTTTTAACTTTAGTGGTGTACTACGAGAAGTATTTGGGGTATGATATATGGAGATTTTGTGAGATTGTAATGGAGATCAGACTAGTTGATTGTGGGTGGATAAAAATTATATAAATAGAGTAAGATGAATAAGAATGTTTGATATGGTCACTATGAAAAAAGTATCAAGTGTTATATCAATTTTGGTTTTGTATATCCTTATGTGACCAAATACATCACTCTGGACATGTTTAAGAGTATGATTCACTTTATATGTTCATGTTTGATTTCGCTTCTATGAGTTATTGCCTAGTAGTGGATTGGGTGTATAGATCATGTGGTTGTCCTCTTTCTAAGGTGTTATCCTTGAACAAACTTACTCATTTCAGTTATGATAGATTTGACGTTGTTGAGATATTTGAAGTATACCAATAGTTCTACACTCACAACCTTACTTATGAGAACTTATAAAGAGCTATAAAGAGTTACAATTATATTAGAGTGTTGTTAAAGGTTTTGCATCCTAGAGTGTACCGCTTATTGAATGTTTAGTTGATCTTTTTCTTCTTTGGTTTAGATTAGTTTGATTCTCTCTTTATGAGTATCCGATGTCTAAATATCATATTTTTATAGCTTAAAATTGTGAAAAGACTATGTTGTGAAAAGGGAAACTTGATAAGATTGGTGATGATTTATGCATTATGAGTGTGTGGCGATTAATTTAAGTTCACTACATGTTTAAGTCGATGTCGATATAGAAGGTTACCTTGGTTATGTGAGAAAACATTCATCATGATGATTGTTCTATGGTCTAACAAGTTTCACTTTAGGTTGAGTCTCATGGATTATTCTTTGGCTTGATTAAAATCACTTTTGATTAAATTTATTAAAGTTTGATTCTGAAATTCAGTTCTTGGTAGTTGATCTTAATGGGATGGTCCTAAAGAAAAGGTTATCACTCGAAGAGATGAACACGACTTTGAAAAATCATACCTCGGGGTGTTGATTATTCTTCCTTCTTCTTTCTTATGTTTGAGGACAAACATAATATTTAGTGGTGGATAATGTAATGACCTGGAAGGTCATTTTTGGAAATTTGAGTATTAGTGTATCTTGAGTTTATTAATCAATAGATAATGGGTTAAAGTGATAATTTTTTTAAAACCCTATATTACTTAACCCATTTATATTAAAATATGTAGCAGGTCTTCTCACTTTAAACATAGAAATAATTTTAGAAGAAAAAAAAATCATACGAGAGAGGCGAATGGCGTAGTTCGAGGCCACAATATAAGAGACTCATGCTGCAAGTAAATCCCAATGTTTATTTTGTTTATGTATTATTTTTTATAGGAAAAGAGCATCATATTAATGGTTGGTCATGAGTTGTATTATTATATTAATATGTAAAATTACAAATTTGAAGGATTATAGCGGTCTTGGTTGAGTGTTTTAGGGGCATTAATTAATGATATGTTCTTTCAATGGTGAAAATTAAATCGAAATCGGAACACGCAATTGTCCATGTGAGTTATACAATTAGATTTGATAGGTTGTTAATTAATGTGTGGGTATTAACGGTTAATTAATGGTTGCCGCCACTGTTCCTAATCGGTTGGCTTCCATTAAAGAATTTTATTTCATTAAAATATTATAAAGTAAGGTTTGATTTATTGGGATAGGTAATTAAATATTAGGTAATATCATTAGATTTGCGGTATTGGAGAATGAAAACTCAACCCTAGACTTAAAATTTGGAAATATGAGGGTTGACATAATAATTGACATCAAAATTTAGGAACTTGATTTCGGGTGGTGTAGACATTTTGGTCTAGGCCATATCTATAATAATATGGGTGTGGTTACTTTTAAAATCTTATTGTGACTATGTACTTGAATATATTGAATTGTTTTGGAAGATCAACATAATAAGAAGATTAAAGTCCTGGAGTAATTATTCGATCATTTGAGGCAAGTGGATTTCGAAACTCCTATTAAGTGTATGGAATGCATGTATTTCCTTGTGGTATGTGTTTGAGAGTAACAGGACTGTTGATGGGTTGACTTTTCCACATTGATTAATTCTAATGATGAAAAAAGGTATAACAAAAGGCAATGTGATTAATTGTTTATGTGTGAATGTTGAGAAAGGTTTGAAGGGTTGTTGAATCATTGTTTATGTGATTTCATGTTTGTGAGGTTATGAACTGTGCAATGTTATGAAAATGTTCCATCTCATCATCATTTATGTGAAGATGTCATTTGCATTATTCTAAGGCATTGGTTGTGACAAGTGTTATGCACATTGAGAAAGAATGAGTACTTAAGAGGATATACCATCTCGAGGGACGTATCGCGTGTCTAGATGGATACTACATTTTGAGGAACGTATCATGCACTGCGATGGTTACTATTATCGAGGGTCGTGTCGTGCGCCACGACAGATGCATGGACAAATATCTCCCCATGGGTCCCGGACAGAGAGACAACGGGTGTGTATCTTAAGGTCAGACATGCGTCATTATACTTGACATTACATTCCATACCATTGCACATACTTATCATTAGTGAACTTGATATCGTGTTTTGCTGATCTTGTGATTGCCTTTCTGCGGAACTTGTATTGATTAATATTGAGTTTGTTATTGAAGATATGTAATTTGTTTAAGTATTGTTGTTTAGAATATGTAATTTGCTAAAGTTTTGTTGTGGAGGATATGTAATTTGTTGAAGTGTTGTTGTTGAGGATATGTAATTTGTTAAAGTCTTTTTGTTGAGAATTGGTAATTTGTCAAAGTGTTGTTGTTGAGGATATGTAATTTGTTTAAGTGTTCTTGTTGAACTATTTGCACTTTAAACCGTGAGCTGTTAGGTTGAGCGGATTTTATGCAAGTTGTAGTTGTGGTGGTTCGGTTGGGGATGGTAGGAGTACCCGTATTTCATTCCCTTAGCTTGTGTTTAGAGGTTTACTTGCTGAGTACCGTGTGGTTTGGTACTCACCCCTTGCTTCTACAATTTTTTTTGTATGTTATTAATCCTGAATTTTTGTTGTACTTGTCATTCTTTTCTAGTCTGAGGCTTCTTGGAGATCTGTGAGGTAGATGTTTGTCGTCTCAGCGGACTCTCTTTGTTCATAGTTTTGACATTGTTCTATTCTAGAAACAAGTTCATTTGAGACTTATATTTTCGTTTGATTCAAATATAATACTTTAGAGGCTTGTACATGTGACCACCTGGTTTTTGTGTATAATGTTAGTTGATAGTAAACTTTCCGCATTTTATTGTAATAGTTGAGTTTTAGGCCGACTTGTCTTGGTGGGATAAGACGATTGTCATCACGTCCATTTTTGGGTCGTGACATTCTTCAAGTAAGTTAATGCGATTTAGTTTGTTAATAGAGAGTTGGGATTATGTTAAAACTTATTTAATAAACTTAGAAAGTTATTAAGATCCTCTAATGTGTTAATGTAATTTAGTTGGTTAATATCGTGTTGGAATTAAGATAAAATTAAACTACTTAGACTTAGAAAGTTGTAAGTTCTTAAAAGAAGTTAATGTGATTTAGTTGGTTAATTTATTGTTGGAATTATGTTAAAACTAAAATAATTAGACGTTGAAAATTGTTAACTTCTTCAGATAAGTTAATCTGATTTAGTGGTTTAATATAGTGTTGGAAATAAGTTAAGCAAAACTAATTAGACTTATGAAGATATTAATTTTTTAAAAAAGGAAAGTGATTTACTTGGTGAATGTACTGTTGGAATTAAGATAAAACTAAACTTATTAGGCTTAGAATATTGCACAGATCTTCAAATAAATAAAGGTGATTTAGTTGGTGAATATAGCGTTGAAATTAATTTAAAACTAAACTAATTAGACTTAGAAAGTTTGTAAAATTTTAAAATAAGTTAATGAGATTTTGTTGGTAGTATAGTGTTTGAATTAGGTTTAAACTAACCTAAATTGTAACGACCTGTTGGTCGTTTTGAGCAGTAGAGTTTATTTCTGGTAATAACTGTCTGGGTCGACGGATCCCACGACGGACCGTCATGGGCACGAGAGACCTTCGAGGTTGTCTCGTTCCAAAATGCTTAGAATTCTGAAAAATTGGGTACTGAGAACAAGTCTCTGAACTTCGCGACGACATGGCAGGACGGACCGTCGAGGGGACGACGGACCGTCACAGACCCTTTGATGAAATTTAGTCTCTGAACTTTGTGACGGAAGCAGCAGGACGGACCGTCGCAGGCACGACGGGCCGTCACAGACTGCGTAACCCTGATTGTGTCGGATTTCTGTTAAAAGTTTTAAGGGGCGTTTTGGACTATTCTTGCTTATAATTATAATGTTAGGGGTTTAATGTTAATAATTCAATTACTTGATGGTTAAAGGAGATAACCTTGGAATAAGTAATGGGTTACTTTAGCATCTTTTATACTTAATTATATGGTAATTAGGGTAAAATAAAAAAGAGTTTGAATAAGGAAAAATAGAAAGAACAGAGAGAAGAGGGACGAACGAACGAGAGAGAGAAGAACGAAGAGGAAAGCAAAGCATTGGAGAAGTAGATTGCGTGATCACGATTCTTCGGTAGAGGTAGGTTATGGTTTATGCTATTTCGTAGTAAAAACTCTTAATTGTAAAGTCTTCTATATGCTTAATTGTGTGCTTGCATGATATGATTATGTAATTGTGATGAATTAGCATGATAAGGCTGTTGAATCTTAAACCATAAAACCTCTCTATTAATGATGATGCCTTTGTATAAAAAGAAGGCTTGATGAACTAAAAGAATGAGGTTAATGGATCGGGTGTCACGAACCGACACGTAGTATTATGGGATCGGGTGTCACGAACCGACACGTAGTATTAAGGGATCGGGTGTCAGGAACCGACACGTAGTATTAGGGGATTGGATGTCACGAACTGACACATAGTATTAGGGGATCGGGTGTCACGAACCGACACATAGTATTAGGGGATCGGGTGTCATGAACCGACACGTAGTATTAGGGGTTCGGGTGTCACGAACCGACACATAGTATTAAAGGATCGGGTGTCACGAACCGACACGTAGTATTAAGGTATTAAGGGATAAGGTGTCACGAACTGACACGTAGTATTAGGGGATCGGGTGTCACGAACTGACACATAGTAGTAGGGGATCAGGTGTCACGAACCGACACATAGTATTAGGGGATCGGGTGTCACGAGTCGACACGTAGTATTAGGGGAGCGGAGTGTCAAATTCCGACACAAGAGGAATAAAGAGAATGAATCTTGAATTATCTTAATATACTCAAAACTTAAAGAACCTTTTCCCAAATGAGTATGGTGTGGAGGCTTGAGTCCTCATAGGTGTTCTTGGTGTTGCTGCCAATGGTTCTTGTACTTGTTGTTGCCACCTGTTGAGTATTGTAGTTGATTTTATGATATTATTTTATGTATATTGCATTCTATTTTGAGTTGGCCGATGATACTTACTCAGTACTTGTGCCTTGTACTGACCCCTATTTGTAATTTTCTTCTTTGTTATTTGTGGAGTGCAGCAAACGTGCCATCGATTTCGACTCAACCGCAACTCTAGCCAGACTTCAGCATAATCAGATTTCAGGGTGAGCTGTTGTTCCTAGCTCAGACATGATTCTTTTCTTCATGTCTTGATGTCTTGAAGTTCGGACACGAACCATATCTTTTACTTATTTTAGCTTCTTAGATACTCTTAGATTTAGTAATTTGAGGATACATGTCCTTGTGATGATGACTTCCAGATTTTGGGAAATGATAAGTATAGAATTTTAGAAGTTATTAATTGATTTTGTTAATGAGTTTTAAGTCTTCCGCATTATATTCGGTTTGTTATGGTTGAAATGTTGGGGTTTAGATTTGTTGGTTCGCTCACATAGGAGGGTAAGTGTGGGTGCCACTCGCGGCTCGTTTTGGGTTGTGACAAACTTGGTATCAGAGCATTAGGTTCGTTGGTGTCATCACACAAGAACGAGTCTAGTAGAGTCTTGAGGAACGGTTTGGGGACGCCTTTACTTTTCTTTGAGAGGCTACAAGACTTTAGGAAAATTGTATTCTTTCTTTCTTTTGTGCTATTACTTGGGTCCAATTGGTATCTAGGTGATAAAAATTGGTATCTGACCATCTTCACTCTATTTCACAGATGGTTAGAACTAGAGCAACAACTGCGCCAACACCAACACCGGCAAGACAAGATGTGTCTGAGCCAGCCACTGAGGCTGTAGCTCGAAGAGGAGTAGTGACAAGAGGCCGTGGTAGAGGTCGCGAGAGGACGTCCTCTAGAGGAAGAGGACAAGCACCTGGACCATCTGGTACTAGGGCGGGGACTCCTCCACTGACTGAGGAAGTAGTAAGAGAGGGTGAGGAAGGGGAGAATGAACAAGTGCAGAATGAGAAATTACCACCCCAACCTACCCCAGAGATGATTAACCAGGTTCTTGCTTATCGTAGTAGGTTATCTGATCAGGGCCAGACACCTCCAGTGTTTTCTGCACCAGCGCCTCACGTTCCGGGAGTACAACATGCAGCTGCTGTGGCTCCCCGCATGGATGCCTCATTGGAAATAGGCACGTTTCCTTGGTTGACTACATGGATTATAATGACAAGTGATCAGCATGAACTTTTCAGTAAGTTCTTGAAATTGAAATCTCCAGTCTTCAAGGGTGCTGAATCTGAGGATGCCTATGATTTTCTGGTTGATTGTCATGAGCTACTCCATAAAATGGGCATAGTGGAACGATTCGGTGTTGAGTTTGTAACCTATCAGTTTCAGGGAAATGCCAAAATGTGGTGGCGGTCGTATGTTGAGTGTCAAACAGTACAAGCACCACCTATGACTTGGGCATCATTCTCTAGCTTGTTTATGGAGAAGTATATACCCCGTACTTTGAGGCATAGGAGGAGAGATGAGTTCCTGAGCCTAGAGCAAGGCAGGATGTCGGTCACTGCTTATGAGGCTAAATTTCGTGCACTATCCAGTTATGCCACCCAGCTTTGCTTCAGTCCAAAAGAGCGGATTCACCGTTTCGTGAAAGGGTTGAGGTCACACTTGCGGATTTCAGCCTTAGGTAGCTGCTGCAGCAAAATCTTTTCAGGAGGTGGTAGATTTCGTGATAGAAGTGGAGGGAGTGAAGACAGACGACTTCACCATGGCATCGACATCTAAGAGGTTTAGTAAAGGAGGTGAGTTTAATGGTTCTTACTCTAGAGAGTAGAGTTCAGGAGGTTATCCAGCCCGCCCTATTTAGTCTTCACTACAGACTGTAGCTGGGGGTCCACCACAGACCGGTCAACATTTCTCTGAGTTTGGAGGTTATCCCCAGACTCCGTCGTTCTCACAAAGACCTCTGCTTGAATCCAGAGAATGTTATGGATGTGGAGAGACTAGACATATTAGGAGAAATTGTCCAAAATAGAGTTACAGACCCCCAATAATCAGAGGTAGAGGTGGTCATGGAAGAGGCCGTTATTCGGGAGGACGTGGTGGCCGAGGTAATGGTGGTCATCAAAACGGCCGGGGTGATGGGCAAACTGGAACTACTGCAGCGCAACATGGTAGGGGCAACGGACATACCGGTTATAGGGCCCATTGTTATGCTTTCCCTGGGAGGTCTGAAGCAGAGACATCTGATGCTGTTATCACAGGTAATCTTTTGGTTTGTGATTGCATGGCTTCTGTATTATTTCATCCTGGATGCATATTTTCATATGTATCTTCCTCATTTTCTACTGGTCTTAATTTACATTGTGAATTGCTTGACATGCCTATTCCTGTTTCTACTCCGGTGGGTGAGTCTGTGATAGTTGAAAGGGTGTATAGGTCTTGTCTTGTGACTTTTATGGGGAGCAATACTCATGTAGACTTGGTTATCTTAGAAATGGTTGATTTCGATGTAATTCTGGGTATGACTTGGCTTTCTCCAAACTTCGCAATCTTAGATTGCAATGCCAAAACTGTGACATTGGCCAAGCCTGGGACAGATCCGTTAGTGTGGGAGGGTGACTACACTTCCACTCTAGTTCGTATCATCTCCTTCCTTCGTGCTAAGAGAATGGTTAAAAAGGGTTGTTTAGCTTTCTTGGCACACCTCAGGGATGATACTACCCAATTACCTTCAATTGAGTCAATTTCAATAGTCCGTGAGTTTCTGGATGTGTTTCCTTTAGACCTTCCTGGTATGCCACCGGATAGAGATATTTATTTCTGCATTGATCTGGAGCCGGATAATCGCCCTATTTCCATACCCCTTATAGGATGGCTGCCTCTGAGTTAAGAGAGTTAAAGGCCCAACTTCAAGAGTTGTTAAGCAAAGGCTTTATTAGACCAAGTGCATCCCCTTGGGGTGCTCCTGTTCTGTTTGTGAAGAAGAAGGATGGAAGTTTTCGGATGTGCATTTACTACAGACAACTGAATAAGGTAACTGTTAAGAACAAGTATCCTCTTCCTCGCATCGATGATTTGTTCGATCAGTTACAAGGTGCTTGTACCTTCTCAAAAATCGATTTGAGATCTGATTATCATCAATTTAAAATACGGGCAACGGACGTGCCCAAGACTGCTTTTCAGACGAGGTATGGGCATTATGAGTTCTTAGTAATGTCTTTTGGGCTTACGAATGCCCCTGCTGCTTTCATGAGCTTGATGAACGGGATTTTTAAGCCATATCTGGATCTTTTCGTCATTGTATTCATTGATGACATACTTGTATACTTGAAGAGCAAGAAAGAACATCAGGAGCACTTGAGAATGGTATTGGAAATGATGAGGGAGAAAAAGCATTATGCCAAATTCTCTAAGTGTGAGTTTTGGCTAGATTCAGTGTCCTTCTTGGGGCACGTAGTTTCTAAGGACGGAGTGATGGTGGATCCTTCCATGATTGAAGCAGTGAAGAATTGGGTAAAACCTACTAATGTTACAGAGGTAAGGAGCTTCGTTGGTTTAGCTAGCTACTACCGTCGATTTGTCAAGGGATTTTCTTCCATTGCTTCCCAATTGACAAACTTGACTAAGCAGAGTGTTCCATTTGTATGGCCGGACGAGTGTGAAGAAAGCTTTCAGAAGCTCAAGACCTTGTTTACTACTGCACCAATTCTTACCTTGCCAGTGGAAGGTAAGAATTTTATTGTTTATTGTGATGCATTCTATTCTGGTTTGGGTGCAGTGCTAATGCAAGAGAAGAATGTAATTGCTTATGCCTCAAGACAATTAAAAGTGCATGAACGTAATTATCCGACCCACGATTTAGAGTTAGCGGCAGTAGTGTTTGCATTAAAGCAATGGAGGCATTATCTATATGGGGTTAAGTGTGAAGTCTATACGGATCATCATTGTTTACAGTATGTCTTTACTCAGAAAGATTTGTATTTGAGACAGAGGAGATGGATAGAACTACTGAAGGACTATGATATCACTATCTTGTATCATCCGGAAAAGGCTAATGTGGTGGCAGATGCCTTAAGTAGAAAGGCAGGGAGCATTGGAAGCCTAGCCCACTTGCAGGTTTCTAGACGCCCATTGGCTAGAGAGGTTCAGACTTTGGCTAATGAAATTATGAGGCTAGATGTAAATGAGAAGGGAGGATTTTTGGCCTGTGTGGAGGCAAGATCTTCCTTTCTTGATAAGATTAAAGAAAAGTAGTTTACCGATGAGAAACTGATCCGGATCCGAGATAAGGTATTGCGATGAAAGGCTAAAGAAGCAAAAATTGATGAGGAAGGTGTTTTGAGGATTAAGGGAAGGGTATGTGTAACCCGCGTCGATGATTTGCTTCACACTATTCTTACAGAGGTTCATAGTTCAAGGTATTCTATATATCCTGGTTCAACCAAGATGTATCGTGACCTAAAGCAACATTTTTGGTGGAGTAGGATGAAGCGTGACATTGTTGATTTCGTTGCTAAATGCCCGAATTGTCAGCAAGTAAAGTATGAACACCAGAGGCCTTGAGGGACACTTCAGAGAATGCCCATTCCTAAATGGAAGTGGGAGAGAATTGCAATGGACTTCGTGGTTGGTCTTCCAAAGACGATGGGTAAGTATGACTCTATTTGGGTGATTGTTGACAGATTAACTAAGTCTGCTCACTTTATTCCGGTTAAGGTGACTTACAATGTAGAGAAGTTAGCCAAACTTTACATCTCAAAAATTTTTCGATTGCACGGAGTTCCACTTTCCATCATATCAGATAGAGGTACATAGTTTACTTCTAAGTTTTGGAAAACATTGCATGCCGAGTTAGGTACTAGGTTGGATCTTAGTACTGCATTTCACCCTCAGACTGATAGTCAGTCTGAGCGAACAATTCTGGTTTTGGAGGAAATGCTTCGTGCATGTGTGATAGAATTTGGTGGTCATTGGGATAACTTCATACCCTTAGCAGAATTCTCATACAATAATAGCTATCACTCAAGTATTGATATGGCCCCATTTGAGGCACTGTATGGGAGAAGGTGTAGGTCTCCCATTGGGTTGTTTGTTGCATTTGAAGTTAGACCTTGGGGTACTGACATTCTGAGGCAATCGTTAGATAAAGTGAAATGCATTCAAGAAAAGCTTTTAGAAGCTCAAAGTAGACAGAAAGAATATGCAGATCGAAAGGTTAGAGACTTGGAGTTCATGGAGGGTGAACAAGTCATACTAAAGGTTTCACCCATGAAAGGGTGATGCGGTTTGGTAAGCGAGATAAGCTTAGTCCGAGGTATATTTGTCCATTTGAAGTTCTGAAGCGCGTGGGGGAGGTATCTTATGAATTAGCCTTGCCCCCAGGACTGTCAGGAGTGCACCCAGTATTTCATGTGTCTATGTTGAAAAGATATTATGGGGATGGAAACTACATCATTCGTTAGGATTCAGTTCTTCTTGATGAGAATTTGTCTTATGAGGAGGAGCCTGTTGATATCTTAGATAGGGAAGTCCGCAAGTTGAGGTGAAGGAAGATTGCATCTGTCAAAGTTCAATGGAAGAATCGCCCAGTTGAAGAGTCCACTTGGGAGAAGGAGACTGATATGCAAGAAAAATACCCACACCTGTTTACAGATTCAGGTACTCCTTTTCACCCTTGTTTTTCTTCTTGTGATCGTTCGGGGACAAATGATGGGTAAATTGGTATCTATTGTAACGACCCGTTAGTCATTTTGAGCAGTAGAGTTTATTTCTGGTAATAACTGTCTGGGTCGATGGATCCCACCACGGACCGTCATGGGCACGACGGACCGTCGAGGGTGTCTCGTTCCAAAACACTTAGAATTCTGAAAAATTGGGTATTGAGAACAACTCTCTGAACTTTGCGACGATATGGAAGGACGGACCGTCGTGGGCACGACGGACCGTCGCAGACCCTTGAATGAAATTTAGTCTCTGGACTTTGTGATGGAAGCAGCAGGACGGACCGTCGCAGACACGATGGGCCGTCACAGACTGCAGAAACCTGACTGGGTCGGATTTCTGTTAAAAGTTTTAAGGGGCGTTTTGGACTATTCCTGCTTATAATTATAAAGTTAGGGGTTTAATGTTAATAATTTCATTACTTGGGGGTTAAAGGAGATAACCTTGGACTAAGTAATGGGTTACTTTAGCATCTTTTATACTTAATTATATGATAATTAGGGTAAAAGAAAAGGAGTTTGAATAAGGAAAAATAGAAAGAACAGAGAGAAGAGGGAGGAACGAACGAGAGAGATAAGAACGAAGAGGAAAGCAAAGCATTGGAGAAGTAGATTGCGTGATCACGATTCTTCGGTGGAGGTAGGTTATGGTTTATGCCATTTCGTAGTAAAAACTCTTAATAGCTAATGATATGTATTGGGTAATTTTGTAAAGTCTTCTATATGCTTAATTGTGTGCTTGCATGATATGATTATGTAATTGTGATGAATTAGCATGATGAGGCTGTTGAATCTTAAACCTTAAAACCTCTCTATTAATGATGATGCCTTGGTATAAAAAGAAGTCTTGATGAACTAAAAGAATGAGGTTAATGGATCGGGTGTCAGGAACCGACACGTAGTATTAGGGGATCAGGTGTCACGAACCGACACGTAGTATTAAGGGATCGGGTGTCACGAACCGACACGTATTATTAAGGGATCGGGTGTCACGAACCGACACGTAGTATTAGGGGATCGAGTGTCACGAACCGACACATAGTATTAGGGGATCGGGTGTCACGAACCGACATATAGTATTAGGGGATCGGGATGCCCTTGTTCATCTTTTTCTTTCGTATTTATTATTCACTTATTGTATCCTTAGTCTAGGACATGTACACGTGAAGTGGGCCTAAGACCAAGACACAAATGGGCCTAAAAACCCATAACAGGTGGGTCCAAAATTTTGGTCAATGCGGACAGAAATCCGGATTTGGACCCAAATCTCTCTCCCTCTCTCTTTACATGCTCTTTATTATTCATTGTTTGATTGTCGTTAGTCTTAAAGTTAGAAAATCCGAATCCTTGTACAACGCCACAATGTTTTAACGACTTAAACCAAGATTCAGTAGTTCAAAAATACTGATTTTTGCAGGTTAGATATTTCACTTAGAAAAGAGCTAAGTTTTCATTTCCCAAACAACTCTAAATAATTTCTATTTCAAACAATTCTTAGCCGAATATTTAGTTTTCGGATAACCGTGTTAAGCGAAACGTCTTAGGTGCTTTCAAAACCTTCCTAAGACATTAATAGGAATCCCTGAACCACTCTGATTGTTTTTAAAGATTTTTCAGTTAAGTCTTTTGGAAACAAGTAGTTTTCTTTATTTTTCTTTAAAAAAAATTACGTGGCGACTCTCAAAAAGTTGAAAACTTTTTGAAAATTCTGAAAACAAATATTTTTTTGATAAAATAGAAATGGTGACTCTGCTGGGGACTTCGGAGAATTCTAACCTTTAAACTAATGTTATTTGGCTATTTGTGATAAATTATCTACTTGTTTAGTTCAGCTTAGTTTTGAAATTGTTGCATTTCTATGGCATTCTTCCGCCAAACGGCAAGTAGTATGCATTAGGAAAACGAAAGTTAAGTGACTTTCCACAGTTTTCTTTAGAAATACACAAAAATTCATTTGGAAGTATCAAACAAATAGTTGGAAGCGGTCATCTGGTGTTGTTTGGTAGCTTCACCCCGATATTTGTCCGACTCGGGAAATTGTCAAATTGAAAATTATTCTAGTAAGCGTATGTTAGAGCGGAACCAAAACAAAAACTGTGTCTAAGGTCTTCGACCTCACGACACATCATTTTATGTGACATTTAATTGATGTAAGTGTGAAAAATAATTTAGGGTGAGTAAAACCAATCAACTTCTATTTTTTAGATATGGATCGTTTACCAAAGTTTGACATGGTCATAGCAGCGCCACCCAAACTCAAAATGTGGCATGACAATCTCGACGGGGATTATAGAAGAACCCTAAACAAATATATGGGTGCGCTGAAAGAATTAATCAACATGAACGGTTGGCTGAAATTTGTTAAGGTCCTCACAGGATATTGGGATAGGCAACGAATAGTGTTCCGATTCAGAACAGCCGAAATTACCCAAACTTTGGAGGAGATCAGAGACTGCATAAACACAATTGGGACTGATATAGAAACTAAGGCAAGAAACCAAAAAAAAACATCTTCATCCCTAATAAGCCTTCCGTAGAAGATATTGCAGACAGGTTCGGGTTGGGAAAAGACTTTGCCTACTGGTGCCAAGAATCACATGTAGCATTCAGAGATCTTTATATCCGATTTGGACATGCAAGTTTGTGATCCACTTACAATCAAGAGTTCAAGATCTCCAACTAAGAATGGAATGAAATTCGTCCTCTAGTATTTGTTATAGCGCAACTGGGAACAATGGTATTCCCACATGATCCAAGTCTGAGCATCAATACCCGAGTTATCACACTCACACATACTTCGTTAAAAGGGTATGAGAACCTAGGGACAACAAAATACTATCTAGTAGCTTTGGTCATCCTGTCCGATATGTATCGAGCCTTGGGAAAATGCAAAGAGGGGCATCGATATTTCCAAGGATGCAACTTGTTCCTTCAGTGGTGGATCCTCAACCATTTTGCGAAGGGTGCTGCGACTTGGGAGCTGCACACTCTTGACAAAAAAAAACACCCTTAAAGATTTGAATGACATGTTGTACTGGGCAAATATGGAAAATCAGAGAACGAGGGGGAGATGGGCTCAAAATTTCTCCGAATTAAGAGAAGAAGATCTCCAATGGATGCTTGACCATTTCATCGCCAAAGAAGTCAGTAGAAAGCAATCTAACACTCTTTAGTCCACTTTGTCAGAGCATCTTTCTTCAACATCTTAAAGATAGGCTCACACACCACGGTCGATTGAGATACGAATCGACTGATGTAATTTAACCTCCCTAAGAAACTCATCACCTCTTTTCTCGTCTTTGGCGGAGGTAACTTTTGAATGGCTTGAATCTTAGAAGGGTCGAGCCCAATACCCCTTCCACTAACTATAATCCCAAAAACTTTCCGGCATGAACTCCAAAAGCGCATTTGGTGGGATTTAACTTCAAGTTGTAACGATACAAACGATAAAAAAATTTCCTTAGATGTGTCGAGTGGTTCAAACTCTAGAAGGATTTGATTATGACGTCATCCACATACACCAGCATTCTTGAGACCGAATGGCATCCCTCTGTAATGATATACACCCCAAGGTGTAATAAAAGCTATCTTTTCTGCATCTTCCTCATTCATCAGAATCTGATGATAACCTGCGTAACAATCCACAAATGACTGCATTTCATGCTTAGCATAGTTATCAATCAAAATATGAATACTCGGCAATGGAAAATTATCTTTCGGGCTAGCTTTGTTGAGGTATCTGTAGTCGACACAAATCCTCATTTTCCTATCATTTTTGGCAATCAGAACAACATTGGCCAACCAAGTCGGGTATTGTGTCACTTCCACTAATCGAGACTCTATCTTCTTGATGATCTCTTCTTTAATTTTTAAACTCAATTCAGGCTTGAATTTTTGCGCCTTTTGCTTCACCGAATTGAACCCACATTAATCGGCAGTTTATGAGATACAACATCGGTACTCAACCCTAGCATGTCATTGACTTCCCAGATGAACACGTCAATGTTCTCGGTGAATAAATGAATTAGGTCCTTTATTTAATCTTCATTCGAGTGGATCTTGATTTTGACCTCTTTGACACACTCATGGTCTCCCAGATTTACTTTTTCAGTTTCCTCTAAATTCAGTTTATACTGATTTTTAAACTGCTGAAAGTCCTTGGCTACATACTCTAGTTCCTCACTTTATTTTTCGTAATCATCAACCTCGTCATCACCAACCTCATTTTGTTCATTCAGCCCGTGACATGACATGACATTGGAAGGTTTAAAACTTACGTTACTGAAACCATAAACAAACAAAGTTAGACAATCAAAGTATAACAAATGAGTAAATAAATAAATTTAATAAACAAAAGAGGCTTCATTCAAATTGGAAAACAATGCAAACTTTGGCCATGGCATAGGGCCATGTTGCATTTTTTGAACATCATGATGAAAATTCAAATAGTTAAGAAAAATGCAAAATTGTGGTTCTCGGGCCTCTTCCGTACTACCACTGATATGCATACAACAATGACCTTCTACCAAGGAGTTAGGGGGGTCAGGATGGGCATGGAGGTCCAGTTCTGCAGCATCTCTGTTGGCTCAGCATCGCCGAATCCTGCCAGCTTGACCTGTTCTTCAATGATAGCATCGATTTCTTCAAAAAGGCCACTAATTACTTCCCCAAAATCTTCATGCTCGACATATTCCTGGATTGGGAATGATTGATACAAATATGGGATCGGCTTAGCCAATTCTTGATCATTCTTCTTCTTCGTCTTCATATCATAATCTGGGGGACGTACCCCCAACCATATCTAGCTCCTTTAACAAGGACCGGAATAGGCTCAATTATTTCTTGGGAATTTCTTCCCAATCCGAAACCTGGTTCAAAACAACTTTGCCGCATCACATTGGCTATCATCTTGTACACGACAAGCATGGGAGTCTCTCGGTCCATGTCTTCACAGGTGGCCTTTACAAGCTCCACCGTGGAAAAATTTGTACATCGTGATACTTCATCAATGATTGGCGCCTGTCTTCTAGAGTGACTCCCTTTGCCATGAACAACCAGCTCTTCAATCTTCCAAATGAGCTTCATCATCTGATAAAGACTAGAAGGGACAAGTCCAACCATATGGATAAAAGGCATTCCCAAAAGAAGGTTAAAGCTGGTAGCGATATCCAATACTTGAAACTGTGCACTGAATTCTGCTGGACCCATTTGGATGATCAGATTCACCGCTCTCAACATATCTCTCTGAACCCCATCAAAGGTTCTTACGTTGACTTGGTTTTGTTCTAGCTTCCCAAGGTTGAACCTTAACTGACTCAGTGTCGACAACGGGAAAATATTCAGACGAGATCCGTCATCCACTAAAACGCAATTAATAACATTCTCGTGGCATACGACAGTGATGTGCAATGCATTTTTGTGTGATCTCCCTTTGAAAGGAATCTCATCGTCACAAAAGCTGATTTGGTGTCCTCGAATAACCTGGTGAATCATAGCAGCCACGTTATCGTGCCCGCGGGTACATACGTATCATTGAGCGCCTTCATCAAAGCCTGCCGATGCGATTAAGAACTCATCAACAGGGCCGATACAGAGATCTGGGCTGGAGTCTTCTAAAATGCTTGATAATAGAATTATCTTTCGGCTGCATTCTTCTCCACAACTCATCTGCCTCACCCTCGCTTATTGGCCTTTAGCTTGATCCTTTCTTTTGAATTCCGAGAGCAAGATCCTCAGGAGTATAACATTTTCCAGATCGGGTCATACCTTGTGTGACAGCATTCTCAATCATAAATTTTGGCCTGACGAGAGTCTCTAGTGGCACCAAGGCAACAGCCTTTGCGGGTGTCAGGATCACGGATTCTTTTTTCTCCTTGACGCTTAATGAGGCCAGAACTTTTTCTAGCTCGTCATGCACAATTGTAGTTATCACCTTGGTCCCACACGAATCATCGTCTGTATTTATCATGTTCATATTGACGCCTCCATGATTCGGCAAAGGGTTGGTGTTGAAATTAGGCGCGGCTTTTTGAAGAGAGGCCACCTCTTTGTCGATCAAATTTTGAATCCTATGCTTGAGGTTAATGCAGTCTTCAGTATCTGTCCAACACTCTTGAAATGATAAGCACACCTTTGTTCTGGCCTATAGAACTTAGAACTGGTATCCACCGGTTTGGGCCCCACTAGGTGAATATATCCTGCCGCAGCCAGTCGCTCGTACAACTTTGTTCGACTTTCTGTGAGAGTAGTGAAATTCCTCGAAGGTTTCTTCTCGAATCGAGGTCGAGGGGGATCATAACTTCCTTTTTGGGGAGGAGGAACCTGTTGATAACTTCTGGCATTTTGATGGGGAGCTTGGCTTCGTGGATATGGATTTGTTTGGTAGTTTGGCGATGGAGCTATGAAATTTGAAGGGGAATTTTGGTATAGTGGATCTTGGACTTGATAAACACGAGGGATGCTATATAGCTCGACTGCACCTTAGCACAGTTGGGAGTAACACCTTGATAAAAAGGAGAAGGAATTTGGTGGGGTGGAGGATGATTTCGGTAAATGGAGATGGACTTTAGTAATTGTGGGGTGGACTTCGGTATAGTGGATCTTGAATTTTTGGATGTGTGGCGGTAGCATTCTGGTAAATTGGAGGATTATTAGGATAACCAGCTTGCGTTTAGCAAGCTTGGTAGGAATTTTGGGAAGGCCGAGAACGACCTTGGGAATATGACAAGCTTCTGGGAGTTTTCCTTCCCCCATATGAAACATCAGCAATTTCTTCTCTTTTCTTCTTCAACGTTCTTGATGATTTGGGTGATGCAGCAACGCGGGCTATCTTCCTTATATTCAGCCCGTCTTCGATAGTCTCGCCAACTTTGACTATATTGGCAAATTTTTCTCCTACGCGCAACAGGATTCGATCATAATACTCGGGTTCTTGCACCCGCACAAACACTTCTACGATTTCCTTTTCAGACATGGGCGGTCTTACCCTTGTCGCTTCTTTTCTCCATGTATAAGCAAACTCTCTATAACTCTTAGTTTATATTTGCTTTTTCTTTTCTAAAGAGTATCGATCTAGAATAAATTCTACGTTGTAAGAGAATCGATTGATAAAATCTTTGGCCAATGCATTCCAGCTAGGGCATTTCCTGGTTTGAACCATTCAAGAGCTTCTCCACACAGGCTTCGGCTGAAGAGCGACATCAATAGAGCTTCATCCCTACCAACTCCAACGAATTGGTCGCAGTAGGCTCTCAAATGAGCCATAGGGTTCCCCACTCCTTCGAAGTATTAAATTTTGGGATTTTGAATCCTTCTGGAAGATTTAAATTTGGGTGAATACATAAGTCTTCATAACTAAGCCCGGTGATATTAGAGATGCATTGAATCTCTTTCATGTCTTTCTTGATCTCTTCTTTTATGTCGACCTTTACCTCTTCCTTTGCCCTCCACTCCTTTTCTTGTTCCTCATAATGGTCCAGCTCAAAACCGTGCACATCGTGCTCAGCAGGGGCAAGAATTTGGAAATTGGCTCTTTTTAATAAGGGTGGAGCTATAGAGGGACTCTGAGCTTTTTGAACGGTTTGATAATTATGTGGGTACGTTTGAGGATTTATATTCTGATTTAAGTTGTGATGTGGTGTTTGGGGATTGGAAGTATTGTGGTTTTGATTTTGTGGTGGCAGAGCAATTTGATTGTGGGTATTTAAGGGATGGGGTGGCATTTGGGGATTGTTGTTTTGAGGAGTAGGTGGAGTTTGGTAAGATGCAGAAGCATATTGGGAATTTTGAATAGTCATATTTATAACCGACGGATTCTTAGCACGTGTTGATGGCTGGTTCTGGGTCGAATCCATATTTGAGAAAGGAAAGTAAGTTGGAGGTCTCCCATCAACAGTGTTAGAGGTAAAACTCAGCGGAGTCAGATCATGTCTCCTTTGCATTTCCACCCTCATCTATGCAATCTGCTGCATCAGCTGCAAAATCAACTTATTCCGGTCTGCTACGATGGGTTGAGCCAGCACAACATTAGTAAGACTTACTTCTTCGTTATTATCCCCTATAACAGTCTTTTCTTTGTCTGAGCTTTGTCTAGGGAAGGAATCTGTAAGACTTTTTGATTTGGTGAAATAGGTATGATCTGCCAGCTTTTTATCGACACATATCAGTTTCAAAGTATCTGAGAAGGAAAACAACTCAAAGGAAGATTTGTCAGTGCAGATACAGAGTACAAAATGTAAATATCACATAGAGAGCAGATAAACACACAAGTTGATTTGTTTGAGGATATCTTCAACCCACTAGTGAGAACGGAAATGTATTTTTTAACAAGCAAGAGTTTGCTTATTTTAGTTTCGACGCTGTCTCAGAAAGGCTAAATCATGTTGAGCTACGGTCTTCTTGCAGCTGCTCTTTGACGTTTGTTGAATTGGTCTTCGTATCTTCTTGTGACATGAAGGGGGAGAATGAAATTTTTTAAAGATACGGGTCGGGTCTGGGAGGGCTGCCTACGTATCTTGCGATGGCCATGTTGACTCTGAGCCCTTTCTCCTCGGCTTCTTGAATTTCCTGAGTGATCTGTTCTATCTTTCTTTGTAGTTCTTCTCCAGTGAGTTCCATCTGGATGTTTTTACCTTTATCCATAGCAGTGATTTTTGCCTTTCATGAGACGGTAGAATGTGTGTTTTAGGATTTGTGGTATAGGAGGTGTCTTTTGAGTGAGAAACTTAAGACTTGGAAATTTTGGTCGCACATTTTGTAATAGTGACTTTTGTATATTATTTAGAAAATTTCTTGATAGGAGTGGGTTTACGATATCCTCATTCATAGAAACATAACACATAAGCAGTTAACCACATATATATCGCGTCCTAACACATACAGAGGGACCCTTTTGTGCCAAGGGTAGGCCTAGAGCATTTGAATGATGTACGTGTGAATTTGAACCAAATAACAATTCCCCCAAAAATAAATTTCACTAGTGAATAATAATGTTCACAAAGGGGAAAATAAAGGATAAAATATAAAAGACAAACCCACGCAGGGGACATTTTAATGCACAATAAAGGCAGGCCCACACAGGGGCTAAAAGCAACGGAAATACATATAAAAACCCAGGCACGAAGTCCACTATTCCTCTCCAGATGGTCCTGCTCCGTCGCCCGTACCCCTGAGTCTTGTACCGCTGAAACATATCTTAGAATCAGTAAGAATCCTTCACCTTGGCGTCCTTTATATTCCAAGCTTTTGTATTGTATCCTCTCAATTTTATCCTTGACCCAGTTATCAAAATCATAATAACCACATCTTAGTCTTTCCACCTCTTGAGTTGTCTTCTTAAGAGTATCTTGGTTCTCGACAAATTTAGAGTACACTTCTTGGGCCTCTTTCTTTACCTCCTGTATCTCGGCCACTGCTTTGGCTTCTCTGTCCATTATGCTGCGAAAGATACGTGGGGTTTGGGAGGAGACGTTTTGTATTTCCTTCTTCAACCATTCTTTGTAACCCTTGTCATATCCAACATTGAATCAGTTAGGGGAGATGGTGTTATGATCCATACGCTTGGCACTTTTCCATTCTCTTAACATTTCATATGTGTCGTGCACTCTATCGTCTCTGACATCGTATACATAAGCGCCATAGTACGCCTCTTTGGGTACAGTTTGTCTCCTCCCGAACTATCGCAAGACTTGAAAGGGTGCATAAGGGAAAATTCCCCGAAATTTTTATGAATATTCAAAATTGAGAAATAACAAGGATAGTGATATTTTGTTTTATATGAATATTTGGTTAAATATTTTAGCTTATATTCGGAATTTTTGTTTATGTGCGAGTTAATTAATTTATTGTATTAACCTTAAGAAGCTTGTTAATTAATTATGTTAATTTTTCTTATCGAATTGGCCAATTACTAGTTAATTCGATTGATTCGGTATCATTATTCAAAAACCAAGTTTGGGCCCTCTTATTTTATTTCATTTTGAAGCAACCCATCTCGTATTTTATTCCAAATGATCCTCCCCCCTTTTCCATATTTTAGCCCAGTCCATCTTCAATTCCCTACAGCCCATACCCAGAGAAAATGTCAGCCCAATCTTCCCAATTTTGACCCCAACGAGTTTGTTAAACTCGACCCGTTTCCCTTTTCACCCTACTCAGCGAGAGCAATACCCAGAGACGTGCAGAGTCCATCCCAGCGCGTAGGTAACGATACGAAAAATCCAGCAACAATACAGTCATTTGTTTCGCGTTGAGTACTACTCATTCTTGCGTGTTTTCCCTTTCGCGCATGATACGTTCCCTTTCCCCCCTTTGTTCTGTCGTTTCCAGCCTTTAGACTATGTACTCGTACGAACGCCAGAAACAGTAGATGCGGGGGGATCTTTCTACAGAGAGAACATTTGGGGGAAGAAACATTTCAGAATTATTTTAGCCTGGATTTTTTTTCTACAGAGAGTAAAGAAAGGATTTTGTGAAACGAAAAAAGGGAGAAATTTTATTTGAAGTTGAGTTGTAAGAGAGAAAAGGGTGAGATTGGAGAATTTTTTTCAATTGGAAATTGTTTTGGAGTTTTGAGTTTTGGTGGAATTCTAGTTTTTTTTTTCCAGCAAATACATAGAAAGATTTGAATAAGTGTTTTTTTAAAAAAATACACACAAAATACATCTCAGAAGCAACGAATAGATTACTTTGTTCTTTTCTTGTGTTCCCTATCATTCCCCGATCTTCTCTATCATCTTTCGCATCCGAGTTTGTGATTGGAAGGTCGTTTCAAGCGCGCTGCCATCCAGTTTACTGCACTCAGAAAGGTTGGGATAGTTTTCTCCTCCTTTGACTTCTCCATATTCATTCATCGGAAGAATTTTCCAACTTCAAAGCAAAGCTATAAACATGCGTCCACAGAAAAATTGTTGGTTTTAAAAAAAAACTGATCTGTGTTGATTTCTTCAGTTGTCTGCTCCTTGTCCTGCTATCTACGGTTGATTTCCCAATCTGCCGACTCTTGATAGATAAGATAAAATATTTTATGCCAAAACAAATGAAACATAAAAAAGGAATTTAAGAGAAGTAAATTTTGAGCAATAGTAACTTAAAAAGGTCACTGCCAAGTCATGTCATATCTGTCTTAACAAACTTCTTTGAGTCTGATGTTAGGAGGTATATCTGATTATTCGTTGGGGAGTTTTTCAGAGTCACTACGGACTTGTAGATAAATCTATGTTGAAATTTTGAGGCCATCCTCATAATTTCTATCCCTGTTGCAAATCTCGAATCATCTTCTGGCTTGAGTTGCTGAGGAAGAATCTTCTTCTCGAGAATTTTTATGTCCCTCCCAAAAATTCTTTCCCAGTTTCTATTGGAAGAGGAATAGAAATCTTACGGGCGATATGACCGAACCCTTGTGGCTCCTACGAATCCCGTTGAAGTGGGAATGGGGTAAAACATAGTTCCCCTTAATAGGTTAACAAAAGAGAAATTTACAAAGAAACTGACCAAGGCTAACACAGGCCGCCTACGTATCTCATTCTTGATAATTCAGGTCGAACGTAGTTCAAATACAAAGAAGTATTAAAGCCGATAAAAGGAGTGACCGAAGCCGACATAGGCTGCCTACGTATCTCATTCTTGAGAATTCAGGTCAGATGTAGTTCATTACAAGAGGGATAAAAGTTTAATCAAACCCAACACAAGCAAACAGAATGATTACAAGTAAATAATAGAAACGCAAATCGAAGCTTCACACATAGTATCTCTTGACAGCATCCGAGTTTATTAGTTTCATCCATGTGGTGTCATCCATCTCCGACAAGACCAAAACACCTCCGGATAATACCTTGCGAACAATGTAGGGTCCTGTCCAATTCGGCACAAATTTTCCTTTGTATTCGTCTTGATGAGGGAAAATGTGCTTAAGAACCAACTCACCAACTTCGAAAATTCTGGCTCTTACTATGTTATGAAAAGCACGAATCATTCTCATTCGATACAATTGACCATGACAGATGACAACCATTCTCTTCTCTTCAATCAAAGTTAACTGATCGATTCTCTTTCGAATCCATTCAGGTTACTCAGCTCAGCTTCTTGGATATTTTCATTGACGGTATTCCAACTTCAGCAGGTATGATTGCCTCTGTTCCATATACTAGTAAGTACAGAGTAGCTCCAGTCGATGTTCTGACGGTAGTTCGATAACCCAATAAAGCATATGGCAACATCTCATGCCAACCTTAGTGATTGTCAACCATCTTCCTCCTGATCTTCTTGATATTCTTTTTGGCAGACCCCACACCTCCATTCATTTGATGTCTATCAGCAGTTGAGTTTCGGTGAGTAATCTTGAATTTCTCATATATATATCTCATCAAGTGACTGTTAAGGTTTGAACCATTATCATTAATGATGAACTCTTGTACCCCAAACCTCCATATCAGATTGTTGCGAACAAAACCAGCCACAACTTTCTTGGTTACCGACTTGTAAGATGCTGCTTCCGCCCACTTGGTGAAATAATCAATAGCAACCAAAATGAATCTATTTGAAGCACATGTCTCTATCGGACCGATGATATCCATACCCCAAGCTACAATGTCCAAGGGAACTCATAGTATTAAGTTCGTTAGGTGGCACTCGGATTAAATCACCGTGCACTTGACATTTTTGACATTTTTGCACAAACTTGCAACAATCATTCTCCATAGTCATCCATAAATAGCTGGCTCGAAGGATCTTTCTTGCAAAAGTCAGATCATTCATATGTGTGCTACAAACTCCAACATGTATCTACTCAATAAGTTTTGCAGCTTCAACGGCATTGACAAATCTAAAAAGACCTAAGTCTGGAGTCCTCCTATGCAGGATTTCTCCACTTAAAAATAAATTGAGAGCCATACAGCGTATTGACTTCTTCTGATTGGACCTAGCATCATCGTAATAAGTTTTAGACTCCAAATACTTCTTTATATCGAAAGGCCAACCATTTGGTTCTGCTTCAACATGGGAACAACGGACTGGATATTCTTTCAAATCTATATCAAGAGGATAAATATAATATGTATCTTGATTTTTAATTATAGAAGAGATGGTGGCTAGAGCATCATTCAATTCATTTTGTATTCTGGGATTATGTCTAAACTCGATCTTGCGAAATCTTTTGCACGAATTTTGTACATACTGTACGTAAGGTATAATCTTTGGGTTCTTCATGGCCCATTCTCCTTGAACTTTATAAATCAAAAGATCTGAGTCTCCAATAACAAAAAACTCATAAACAATCATGTCAATGTCCATCTTCAACCCAAGTATACAAGCTTCGTATTCAGCCATGTTATTCAGGCAATTAAATCGGAGCTTAGCTGCCATTGGGTAGTGATGCCCAAATTTTGACATTAAAACCGCTCTGATTTCTTTCCTTTGACGATTCGCCGCTCCATTGATACGCTCAAACTAACTTCTCAAATAAGAAGTAAAGCAGTCGTATCAAGTAAAGAACCCAACTAATGAGGTTGAGATCGTTCCCACGATAAAAATAGTTCAGACTTAACTTTAATCTATTATTACTATTATTTAGTAAATTATTTCCTTAGAAAGAAAAGACAATAAAAGGGAGTTTTTTATTTCTAAATTAATGAAAATAACTGACTAAATTAAAGTAAACAACTAACAGATTCAAATCTTTAAATTTAATCAATTAATAAAAGTAACTACAGTTTAAGTGTTCCCACGGGTTCCTAACTTGATCATTCTTACTATAACAATTCTTTCCTAGTATCTTGCATGCAAAGTGATAAGTTATCTATTTCTAAATCCTTGGTCCGTCATCTAGAAAATTTCACTCCGCACCTTAGTCCGGCTACGTGTGTTGCTATACTAACCCTTACCTTTACCTCATATTAAGCATTGTATGCGATATTTGACTAAGTTATTAGCACGTACCAATCGACACTAGCCTATTAGATAGTATACACTAAATCTATGTTGATAATTTTTTTCCTATTCTCTACCTCCTTGGTCTGGAAAGTAGCATTAAGGCGAGTTCTAACATTGTCCATCCGTTAAAAAGATTTCTAAATGAAAGAATTATCAATACATGCAACACATTAATCTGGAATTGTTATTTTAGTTAGATTTTACCTCATTATTCACCCATGGTTCCCACAACCCTAGTTATGGATTTTAGTTACCCATAGTCATAATAACAATTTTCATATATTTAATATAAGAATTCATGCACTTACATTAATGAGAAAGAATAAAATCCAGAAATTTACTTGATTAATCAACAAAATCACCAACAATCAATTCCAAAAAAAGTGTAACAATCAAAAAGTCTAATATCAAGGAGTCTACTAACAAAGAGTCTAACCCCAAAAATGAGGTTTTTTGAACTATTTATAATAAAAACAAAACCTAATAAAAGAAGGATTCTAATTAATAAAAAAATCTGTCAAAACGCAGCAGGGTCGACGGACCTCGTGACGGACCATTGTGGTCACGACGGGCCATCATGTCCTCCATCATCCCATACTTCACAAATGCTTTTGTTGCTCTTATCATTACCCTCAACGGCAGGTGTGATGGACCGCTCCAAGCACGACGGTCCGTCAAGGGTCTTTGTTCCATAATACTTAAACTTCTTCGAATTTCTGTATTGGAACTACTCCTTGATCATTGCGACGAACCAGCAAGATGGACCGTCATGGACTTCTGTAATCCCACAATGAGTCAGAATTACCCATCTTCATTCAGCAGCTACACAACGATGCCACCTAAGGACCGTCACAGGCTCGACGGACTGTCATAATCTCCGTAGGTGGTCTCTTCTGCATTTCTTCGCTCAAAAACTTCCGCGTTCATCTTTTGACAGATTTCCTACAAATAAGGAGAAACTTACATAAAAATCAATAGGGATAATTCCCAAGTACCCCCTCAACCTATGCCCGAAATCTCAGAGACACACTTATACTATACTAGGGTCCTATTACCCCCCTGAACTTCTTTTATTAATAATTTTACCCCTTTTTAGCTTACGTGGCACTATCTTGGGGGCCCAACGATTGTTGTCTTTTTTTTCGAACTAGTGCCACGTAGGCTAAAAAGAGGTAGAAAATTACATATAAAATAAGTTCAGGGGGGTAATAGGACCTTAGTATAGTATAAGTGTGTCTCTAGGATTTCGGGCATAGGTTGAGGGGGTACTTGGGTATTTTCCCAAATCAATACAAAAAATCTTTTGGACACACACTAAACTGAAAAAAAAATCATTAAAAATACCGTGAAACCACGGTATATCAACACCCTCAACTTAAATTCGTTGTTTGTCCTCAAGCGACGCACTATGACTCACTACAAAATCATTGTACAATAATATCCATATTTTAGCTTTCGCAATCATTTGGCTATTTATCTCGATCAATCTCATTATATTTACACATGTTATCACAATTAGGCTTGAATTATGAGGAATCAAACCATGACACAGACTCACCACGCACTGACACCTATCCTTTGCAATTTCTCACCGAGGTGCTAATATTTCTGGTATTGCAACTAGTGTCCTCACTTCAAAACAACATCCTCATTTTTCACACAATGATTTCAGTTTGAGTGTAAGGATTACTTTTCAATACTCACTCTCAGAACAAATTTACAACTTATTCATACATATTGCCATAATCTTGCCCTTATTTTCACTGTTTTAAGTTCGCCATACAACTCTTAGGATCACGATAGGACATTCTTAGCTTGTAACGTAGGCTCAAGGTCAGGTTGGGTATATTTAGGTATACATTAGTGACTTTTTTTCCCTCCTTGACATATCGGCTAAACATACAACTTTTTATCATTTTATTTCGCCCAATTTCTCATATTCTTTCACCTTGTTATTTTCCCTTCTCTCTTCATTTGTGTAAGTGACTCTTTTTCTTTTCTTGCTTGTATATATATATATATATATAATATATATTCACTTTTCTTTAAACTGGTGTTTGAGTCACTTTACTTTTGTTCTTTCTCTCTCTTTGTTCTTTCAACCTCACTTTCCAGAGCATTCCTCATAATAGCCACCCTCACTCATGGCTTTGCCATGGGTCAAAGTACACAATACCCAAAATTTGGTCAGGGCCATGAAAAGGTTGTTTACTGCATTAGCCACTCTCAACTTATGCTTTTGGCATAAGCTGAGGTCCACATGTCCAAGGAGGGACCAGGGCCAACACATTATTCCCAGAAAAGATCAGTTGGGGTGAAAAATAAAGGTCTATTTTAATCTCAAATAATTTCGATCAAAGAGGGATTAATTTTGTTTCATTTTTTAGGCTAAAAATTGGCTATATTGAACAAGGGCCTATGATCCTTTCCAAATTGTCTATTACATCTTACTTCTAGCAGGACTAACCAGACAAGTTCTAGCTCAGTGCAAATAGTAGAGTATTCAAATTTTCCTCACACTCACTTGACATCTCATTACTCTACAAGATTATCAGACACCTAGTTCGAGTCTTAGACTTAGGGTCATGCAGTGGTGTATCTCTATGTAATTCTTAGAGCCACACATTTATAAATTACTGTGCCTAGCCATGCATCATTAAAATACATCAAGATATAATTTTTATTTTTGCCATCATGCTTCAGAGTTATACTATGTACACAAGATATAAACATGCCGGTTCAGCAATAAAAATAATCAGTCTCTTGGAGAAAAAGAACACAGGCAAGAAAACCCTAAAAGACGACCGTGAATTGAGCTACTCAGACTTCACCCTAGCACTCACTTTAAATTTACCCCACCCAAACAAAAATATATGCAATTGTCCCCAATTCATAAAAAACTGAAGTACGCGAGTGGTAGGTGAAGGAAACCTGGGGCGCAAAGCACCGAGGATCAGCAAGTTGGTGGGTCCGGTTCCCCGGAACCCACTACCTATGTAGTCTTGACACCCTCAATAGTATCCTCATCAGCAACAACACTATCACTAGTGCGTCCCGCGTTCTCTACATCTCTGGAGCTAGATGCCCAGCAGCTGACTCTACAGCCCTGATCCGACGTACCTCCTCATTGGCAAGAGAGTCTCTCTTTGCAGCCTTCATCTCACGATGCTCCTTCTTCCGTGCTATAGCCTCATCCTCCTCTCAACCCTTGCGCCTTTTGGCACGCTCTCGAGGGGGAGGATGTGGAGTCTCAGAAGTGGCGAATAAGGCAGCCATCACTTTGTCCTCTGCAGGCTCTACAGAAGGGGCCTCAGACTCAGGCACCCTATCCTCTAGGATTATATCAATATCCTCTTGAAGACTCTTAACCGCAGCCTGAAGGGTCGACACGTCCACCTGAGGGGCTGGATGGGCTAGCACCCGCAACTTAAAAGTGTCCAAGCGCTAATGAACCTCAACAATCTTTCACTCTGTGTGCTAGACCATTTTATGCTCCAAGCGCTCCTCCGCCTTAGCAGTAGACCTCTGCATCAAAGGATGGATGTGATGCAGAACTGTGGCCATCTGAGCCTCTAGTTTTGAAACCCTATCAAGAGGGACCAGAGCGGGAAAAGGGGCTGAGAGATAGGAGCTAGGGGCAGTGCTACTACCCGGGATAGACTCGACCAGGGTAGTGTCAGTTGTTTCGGAAGTAGCCTGCATAGCTGTTCGAGCATGTGCTACCGTATCAGCCAGATTTTCACCAAGTAGAGGCAACTCTGGACGGGGCCCTTTGCGTGGAGCCAACTAATTAGCCTTATCCCTGATGAGGCCGATATCAACAGTGCCCAGTGGATTCTTGAGTTGATCAATGTGCCAGATGGTCACACCTGTGAATCTTCATAAGGAAAATATCATGCACGGAAAAGTGGTTGTAACCTTGAAAGCCCTCTCGTTCATGACCTCCTGTAAAAGCCAAGCGAAGTCCACCTCAAACCTGGCTATCATCGTCGCCATCAGAACTGTGTGATCCCATGTGACTATATTATCAGCAGCCGTGGAAGAAAGGCAGTGGCGGACAATCAAACATAAGAACTTAGCTGTGAAGGTCAAGTTAGCCTTCTTGATGGCTCCCTTCGGCTCCGTTACCTAGTCGGCACCCCCTCCATCAATAGGCAAGTGCAGATCCATCCACCTCTTGGTGGTCTCTCTCATCGATGGCTCATGTAAGAATTGTCCATCTTTTACAATTTGCCACCGGTAGTCAAATTCGGCGGTGAGAGGGGTCCTATTGGCATCAACATCCTCGCTGTACAAATACCGGCAGATGGCGGGTAGGGAGATGTCGACCTATATGCCGCGTACTCGGACGTGCTCAAGTAGGGCCTGTTTGGCGGGGTAAGCCCACCTATCTATCTGTGATCGAAGAGTAGCCACGTAAGAGGCATAAAACTCTCGGACAAACTGCTCACTATTGCGGCCTAAAGAAAGAGTTGTCCATACTAGTCGGTGTCTGGTGAAGAGATTGTGGATCTCTGTCATGGTGTGGAGACTTCCTTTAAGGACCCGCCTCTCCAGTGTAAGCGTCCGTGTCATGACACCTTTATCATTTCGAAACATGGCATCTGAATACACTTTGTATTTCCCGTCAACACACCACCGGTTAAGATGGTCGTTAACCGGGGTGAGAACACCAGTCGCTGAGCCTGGAGTGGAATCAGGACTGTCAGCCTCATTAGACGAGTTAGATTGTGCAGCTGTGGCGTGTGCAGGGACTTCTGCAAACCCAGAGGCTTCCTCCGATCACGAAACTCCTAAGGAACCAGACACTCCTTATTCATGTGTAGCTTATCCAGAAGATGTGCCGGTCAGTGTGCGCTCCTCATCAGAGTGGGAGGCAGTGACTACGCCAGACTCCACCTTTGTGGGCGTAGCTCTGGTTGCACGTGCAGCTCATGATGGAGTGGTAGTGCCTGGGGGCACGTACTCGAGATTATGCTCATCATCAGAGCCTATCACCAGTCGGGCAGACGGGGCGAAAGATTTTGAACGCCCACGTGCGTACACTCGATCTTATTTTGGTGCCATCATGGATAGTACCTGTAAAGAATCAATATTAGTACTAGAAAGAGCAAACAAGACAAGCAAAAAATGACCCAAAATAAATATAAGAGCAAAGTTGTAATGACATCTCTATAGTAACAGTGAAATACGATGGGCCAGGTGACGGCTAGTCGTGAGTGTGATGGATCTTCATGGGGTTTGTCATGTCTTACTTCAACTATGTTTATGTGGAGACCCCTTAAGGAAAGTCTCTGACAGTTATGACAGATAAGCAGGACGGACCGTCATGACAATGATGGTCCGTGATCGATGTCCATTGTGGGGCACTTAGAAAAAGTATGGAGACCCTTAGGAGAGAGGTCTCTAACAGTCATGACAGTTTTACAGGATGGATCGTTGAGGGTATGACGGTCCATCGTAGATGTCCGTCAGAGGACACTTGGAAAAAATTGGAGACCCTTAGGACAAGGGTCTCTAACAACCATGGCGGTTGTTCAAGAAAGACCGTCATGGGAACGACGGTCAATTGCATGTGTCCGTTGGTGAACACTTAGAGAATGTTCGAGACCCTAAGGACAAGGGTCTCTGACAATCATGACGGTTGTGCAGGACGAACCATCGTGGGTATGACGGTCCGTCTCATGTGTCCGTCAGAGGACACTTAGAAAAAAATGGAGACCCTTAGGACAAGGGTCTTTGACAACCATGAAGGTTGTGCAGGACGGACCGTCGTGGGAACAACGGTCCGTCGCATGTGTCCGTTGGTGGACACTTAGAGAAAACGAATAGTGCGGTGTTGTAACAGACCCTATGACAGTCCATCATGGGTACAACGGTCCGTCATCGGGGTCTTGTTCTGTCATTCAGTGACATAACTGAGGATGCCACAATCATCCTCTATGACTCAAATGAAATACTTAGTGTTAACCTACATGTTTTAAACCCAAATACCTAGCAAACAAGCAATGCTAAAGCACCTATTTCTCGAGTTTAAACAAGGCAATTCGAGGATTCTCAACCAAGGTCAGACAAAATTGGATCAACGAATGAAGACCCACCAAAAAGAAATAGGCTAATACTAATTAAACAACAAAAATGCAATGTAAATGGGTAGAGATCAGAGACACATACCTGAGAAGAGGAGAAAAACAGCAAATGAGGCATTTGGTTATCAAGAGCAGAACCACAGCAGCAGACTCCAACCAGTAGAAAGGAGATTTCCGGAATTGGGGATTTGGGGAACTGATTAGTTGATAGAGAAGAGAGGTAGGAAGTTGGAAGTTTGGAAGGGAGTGAAATGGGAGAAAGAGAGAATGAAATGGGTGAAATGGGTGAAATTAAATACATACTTGGAATGACGAATTCATGCGACGGTCCGTCAAATGTTTGACGGTCCATCGATGTATCCGTCAGTGACTGTTGCAAAGTGATTTTCTGCAGAGTTTCCTGGTGATGTGCCTAAAAATTTAAAACCCATTAGTAGAAAATTCGACCATTACAAGAAATAAAACTATAAGTATTGGGTTGCCTCCCAACCACTGCCTGATTTAACATCGCGGCACGACTGAAGACACTTGATTACTCAGACTTCATCAAGATGGTATTCCTCGATCACTTCATTCGCATATTCAGCATGCCCAAAATAGATTTTTATTTACTGTCCATTCACCTTAAACCGCACACCCTCTTTGGTTTCCAACTCAACTGCTCCATGAGGGAATAGTTGGGTAACCAATTAAGGGCCAGTTCATTTGTACTTGAGCTTGCCCGAAAACAAGCGGGACCTAGAATTTTATAAAAGTACCAAATCACCAACCATAAACTCTTGTTTTTCAATTTCATGGTACTTCGTCATCTTTTCTTCGTAGGATATAGCAGATACCGATTGGAGCTCACCACTCTGCCTCATGGACCTACAAATGTTGAAGGTCGCTTCTTCATTGTTTAACGGAAATTTCATCTGCCCCTTTTCCATAACAACTAAGGCTCTACCCGTATCAAGGAATGGCCTCCCAAGAATAATAGGCACTTCAAAATTGACTTCACAATCATGAATAACAAAATCTGCCGGAAATATGAACGACTCCACTTTTACTACCACATCTATGAGTATCCCTATAGGCCTTTTTACTGTTCAATCGGCCATCATAGCCGCATCGTAGTGGGCTTTGGATCACCCAAACCCAACTTCTTGTAAATCGATAGGGGTATGAGATTTATGCTTACCCACAGATCACATAATGCTTTCGCAAAATATAATGACCCGACTGTACAAGGAATAGTTACTACAATGTTTCATTCTATCATCATCCTCAAAAGTGACCAATCTTTTATTTGTGACCAGATCTTTCATAAACTTGGCATAACCGGGCATTTGTTCTAGAGCTTCTACCAAAGGGACATTGATTGAAAGCTTCTTCAACATTGTTATAAAACGCCAATATTTACCTTCCTCGGTCTTCTTCACTAATCTATGAGGAAAGGGGGGTGGTCTAGGCATGGGAGTTACCTTTGTAGGCACTTCAACATCTTTTCCAGTGTTATCTTTTACGTCACCACTAACCTCTACCACTTTATCATTATCTTTTATTACCTTTTTCTCATTAGACGGCATACGTGGGTTAATGGTTTGCTTACCACCTTGAGTAGTGATTTCCATACAGTTTCCATCATTTTTTGGATTTTAGACAGTGTTGCTAGGAAGAGTGCCTGGTTGCCATGTGTTCACAGTCGCAGATAATTGGGCCAATTGCAACTCAAGCTGCTTAATCAATATTTCATGTGTATTGACTTTCTTCCAAATACTACCTAAATCACTCATAACTCTTTAATGTGCTCATCACTAACAACAAACCTCTTAATCATTTTGAGCAACATATCCTCAACTCGCGCCATACTACCTCCACCCTCCCTAGAAGTAACCTCACGATTTTGAGGAGGAACATAGGGCCCATTCCTATCATTTTTGTTACCATAGTTACCCCTGTTGAAGTTGTTGTCGCAGTTGTAATTTCCATCTCGGACATAATGAACCTCACGGTTATAGTTACCATAGATCCGACCTTGGTTTCCTTGACCTTGATGCCAATTTTCCTAATGTGAGCCTTGGGCACTCGATTGGAAACCCCCCGTCTGCTCATTTACAACATAGGAATCCTCCTCATAATAGCATTTATTATTTGGTGGTGGTGGTTTAGAGAAGTAGTTAACTGCATTTATCTTTTCTGCTCCCCCAGTGACATGTTTTAATACCAAATCCAAGCTTAGTTCTCATCTAAACCATCTCTTCACGAATCTCATATGTGGGTGGGTTTTAAGTGGATTGCACTACGAAGGTATTTCTCCCAGTATCTGACTTCCTAGTACTCTAAGCTTTATTATTCTGGAAGGTTTTCTCTAACTTTTCGGCAATCTCGGCCTAAGGACACTCTCCATAAGAACCACCCACTATAGTATCCAATACCGCTTTATTATTATCATCCTGTCCCCGATAGAAGTATTCCTTCAGTGAATCATCCATCATCTATGCGGTGATTGGGGCCACTTCTCAAAAATTAAGTTAATCTATCCCAAGAACTACTAACTGACTCTCCTGGTAGTGCCACAAAGTTGTTCACTCTGTCTTTGTGGTTTAGTTTCTTGGAGACCGGGTAGTAATGTGCTAAGAAAACGTCCCTTAGTTGGTTCCAAGTGAAAATTGAGTTATAAGGGAGATCAGTGAACCAAATAGCAGCCTCTCTCATCAATGAGAGAGGAAATACTCTAAGCCCTATTACATCCAAATTCAAATCAGGCCTCCCTACACAGCTTTTACACACTGCCCTTAGCTATATGGGCATGTGGGTCCTCAGAAGGTAGCTCTGAAAACAAACCTCTAGCAGTGAGCATTTGCATCAGACTACTAGTTACCACAAAGGTGTGGCCTTGTGGTAGAGGGGGTAAAACAAGTGGCCCATCAGAATCTGCAATATTATCATAACCTCTTTTGCATTCTTGAGGGCGTGGAGCAAGATTTTGTCCCCTTTGTTGATTTTAACCCTGATCATCGGGTAATAACTGACCATGAACATCAATAGGAGGTGGGATATTCTGGTTTGGATTATCATCATTAATACCCATGTTTTGATTCATAGTGCGTAGTGTACGCTCTAATTCGTGATTGTAGGGAAAGAAAGGTTCTCTTCCTCTCTGTCGATTTGTCATACAAGGAAGATAGTTCTGCAAGAATCAAAAAAAATAAAAGAAAAAAATTAAGAAAATATCTACTAAACTTTATTAATAAGTTTAAGTTAATCTAAAAGCTACTTTCACCGGCAGCGGCGCCAAAATTCAATACGCTCAAACTTACTTCTCAAATAAGAAGTAAAGCGGTCGCATCAAGTAAAGAATCCAACTAATGAAGTTGGGATCGTTCGCACGAAGAAAATAGTTCAGACTTAACTTTAATCTATTATTACTATTATTTAGTCAATTATTTCCTTAGAAAACGAAAGACAATAAAAGGGGGGTTTTATTTCTAAATTAATGAAAATAACTAACTAAATTAAAGTAAACAACTGACAGATTCAAATCTTGGAGTTTAATCAATTTGTAAAAGTAACTAGGGTTTAAGTGTTCCCCACAGGTTCCTAACTTGATAATTCTAACTATAACAATTCTTTCCTAGTATCTTGCATGCAAAGTGATAAGTTATGCATTTATAAATCCTTGGTCCGACATCTAGAAAATTTCACTCCGCACCTTGGTCTAGCTACATGTGTTGTTATACTAACTCTTACCTTTACCTCATATTAAGCATTATATTCGATATTTGACTAAGTTATTACCTTGTACCAATCGACACTATCCTATTAGATAGTATACACTAAATCTATGTTGATAATTCTTTTCCTATTATTTGCCTCCTTGGTTCGGCAAGTAGAATTAAGGAGAGTTCTAACGTTGGTCATCCGTTAAAAAGAATTCTAAATGAAAGAATTATCAATACAAGCAAGAGACTAATCTGGAATTGTTATTTTAGTTAGATTTTACCTCATTATTCACCCATGGTTCCCACAACCCTAGTTATGGAGTTTAGTTACCCATACTCATAATCACAATACTCATATATTTAATGTAAGAATTCATGCACGTACTTTAATGACAAACAATAAAATCCAGAATTTCACTTGATTACACTTCTTGGAATTTGGGTATTGGGACTTCACTCTGATCATTGCGACGAACCAGCAAGATTTTTGGACACACACTAAACTTACGGAAAAAGCATTAAAAATACGCTAAAACCACGGTATATCATCCATCGAAGAATATCTCCAACCGGGGTATGCCTCAGAAATATATTCACCCACAAATGACACTTCTTTATCGTGAAAATAAGTCTTAAGCGGTTCATACTCTTCATTGACTAGATTTGGTGCGAGATGATCAGCCAAAGCCTGTGCTTTTATCGCCTTCTAAGTCACATAAACAATATCAAACTCACTCAACAACATTCACAATTTAGCTATATTTTCTGTCGGCATCGTATTCTGGAAAATATACTTCAATGGATCCATTCTGGAAATGAGATTTGTGGTATACGAAGACAAATAATGTCTCAAATTCTAGGCAAGCAAAGTCAAATCACAACATATTCTCTCCAACAGAGTGTATTGAGACTCGTATGGAGTAAACTTCTTGCTTATGTAATAGATAGTTTTTCCTTCTTTCATATATCTTCGTACCGAGTACGCATCCAAATGCACTATCTAAGATGGACAAATATAACAATAAAGGACTCCCTTCTGACGGAGGAACTAATACCGGTGTATTTGACAAATAGTTAACCAGAATTCATTTTATGTTGCTTATGTCGGAGACTTAGGAATATGAATTGTTTATTTTATTCCAACAACATGAAATTCATAAAGAACATCTTGCTAGATTTGATGATGAATCAAGCGAAAATCTCAAGGAAGAGTTTATGGTTTCCATAGAGGACACTATCTGCATCAAATTATCAGACAAGATAGTGTCGTTATTCGGAGGGGGTCATTTATTTTATTGTCGATCAAGATGATACACAACCCGGAGGGGTCATTCATTTTATTGTCGATCAAGACGATATATTATCTAGAAGTAATTTTACCGTTATCGTCAATTGAGATGATATGATAATCCAGAGGGCACCCAGAAGAGAACTATGTTGCTCAATTGAAGCACTATCTTCATTTGATACCAAGGATGACATAAATAGTTAATATTCATGCATTGTGAGTCTATATCCATGCATCGCGAGTCAATATTTATGCATCACATAAGACCATGCATCGCGAGTCAATATTCATGCATCGCTAGAAGATATTTATGCCTCGCCGAGAGATATGCATTGCGGGATGTTTTCATGGCTCGCAGAAAGTTATGCATCGCGAGAAGATTTTATACCTCGCAGAAATTTTTGCATCACGAGAAGATATTCATACCCGCAAAATTTTATGCATCGTGAGAAGATTCCATGCCTCACCGAAATTTATGCATCGCGAAAAAATTTCATACCTCGCAAAAATCATGCATTGCGAGTCAATATTCATGCATCGCGAGTTAATACTCATGCATATAATCATACTCGAGTTGAACATATGTACACTGCTTTCTCAAGTGTTATCAAATAATTTGTAACCAATCTAATGAACTCGTGGAACTATTACCATAAAAAAAGCAAAACGGATTAAATCATACATCTCTGAACCTAATTCCCAATTCCTGGTAAGATACCTCTTTAGACATTGTAAAATAGAAAATATTCATGCTCTCACTTGTTTATAAAATCTAAACTACACCCCGCTATCCTTGTCATTATGACTTTAGTTTCTTCTTTTTTTAATTCTATTCGAGCGACATACAAAATCCTCATAAAACCACACTACTTACCAAATTTTAGCAACCATATTCTTAGATACTAAAAAGTCAGCATTACAATACAAAATACTTTCACCCAACAAACCTTAACACATAGTTGCAATCCAGCCATAATTCATCATAAAACCTTATTACCATCATGCTTAGTTAGACCTTTCCATCCCTATGAATTCAAACTCGCAATCAAAATGACATCCCAAACCTCGATGTGTCAACCATCCAAGGGACTTTCGCAATTTATACACACTTTATTACAAAAAAATATCCAATTTCATACACCCAAGTATACTCACTAAACTAAGACTTTCTTTACCCATAAGTTTGTTATTTCGATAACAATCTACTCATTTGAAGCTTAAGATAAAATTATTTGACCTTATTTAGATTTTCAAAATACACTTCACAACCTAAATGTATTAATGTCATACCAAAGAACCATTACTAAAATTTTCTGTATAAACAATACTTAAGTCAATCGAATTTAGTAACAAACTGGTTGGTTTCTCAAATATGAATGTGACATTAAACCTTATTATACGAGCATGTGATGCAACTGATAACTCCTTAAGTAGCTAGTATTCATGCTTAACAATCAGCATATCTACTTTTATAAACCATTAGAACCACATTGTGAAAGTCTGTTACATCCACCACTAGAACACATCATACCTATCGAGAAGATTGTATCCAAATAGCCCACACATTTTTACCTATTGATTAACTTTAAAATATTATACAATTCACCCCATATCTAGCCCAAGCTATATGTATTCTTTCGTAGGGCAGGTCGATAACGAAAGTAACACACTCCATAACTCTAACCAAGTAAGCATTAATACTATTGTTGTAATATTCTAACCTTAATATATGTATCATTACTCATCATTTCCTAAGCAACCCATTCATTTGTGATAACTTTACTAATTATAGTTTCCAAATTACAATATTCATTATCTAGCCATTATCCTAATTGTTCCAAATCCAATTAACGAATCATTAGAGATATGTATACCACACAAGTACTATATTTATTATTATTAATATTATTTTACTATTATGACTAACCTCTCAACCCTTTCAAATATGATCACACATTTGTTTCATAAGTATATGATTCCCACCTTAATATCAAATCTAACATCAAACGAATACACGACACGCCAACGATTCACCAAAAGGAACTATGCACGAGTCATCAAAAAATGAGAGTGAATGGATTGAAGTAATAAGAATCAAAATGGGACCAAGTAGGCACAATAGAGATCAAAGAAGTGAAGATATTTCCTAACTGTCACTATGGCCTCTCGAGGATAAGTACAGACGTCTATGTACCGATCATCGAGACTCTATTTAGACTCAACTTGTAAATACGTGAGACCTATGAACCTGGGGCTCTGATACCATTTTGTCAAGAACCAATAATAGACGTGATGGTACTCGTCTTATCCCACCAAGACAAGTAAACCTAAATCTAAATCATTACAATAAAATGTGAAAATTTTATAAGTTACTTAAAAGTACCCCCATAATCAGGTTGTCACGTATACAAGCCTCTAAAGTATTACAATTGAATCAAAAGAAAATATATTTCTCATATGATATTGTTTATAGAGTAGAACAAAATCATAAACAGTAGTAAAAAGGTAGGCTGAGATGACCAACAACTACCTCAAAAATCCCCTGGAAGCCTCGGAAAAGAAGAGAATGTATCATAAAGGTCAAGGCTAGAAACCTACAAAAAAAATGTAGAAGCAAGGGGTGAGTACAAAACCACACGGTACTCAGCAAGTAAACCTCTAAACATAGGCTAAGGGGATAAAATACGGGTACTCCTACCACCTCCAACCGAACCTCCACAACTACAACTTCCATACAAATGAGCCCAACCTAACAGCTCATAGTTTACATAGCAAGTACATCAACAATAATACTTAGAAAAATTACATATCCTCTACAACAACACTTTAACAAATTGCATATCCTCAACAACAACAATTAAAAAAATTACATATTCTCGATAAGAACACTTCAACAAATTACATACCCTCAACAACAACAATTCTACAAATTACATATCCTCAATAACTAGCTCACTATTCATCAATCACAAATTTCGAAGAAAGGCAATCAGAATATCAGCAAAACACAATATCAAGTTCACTAGTATGTGTAATGGAATGGAATACAATGCAAGTAAAATGATGCATGTCTGACCTAGTGATACACACCCGTTGTCTCTTAGTTCGGGACCCATGGGGATATTTCTCTACACGCATCTGTTGTGGCGCACGACACGACCCTCGATAATAGTAACCATCACGGCACTTGATACGTCCCTAGAAATATAGTATCCATCACGGCACGCGATACGTCCCTCGAAATGGTAGATCCTCTTTAAGTTCTCATTCTTTCTCAATGCACATAACACTTGTCATAACCATGTCTTAAAATAATGCAAAAGACATGTTCACACAAATAAAGATGGTATGACCATTTTCATAATACTGCATAATTCACAACAACATCAACAATGAGTATATTAACATCTTTCAAGATTCATTATCTTTATCCCTCTCGTGTCGGTACGTGACACTCCGATCCTCCTATACTATCCTGGTACCGGAACGTGGCACCCGATCCATAAACTATCCTGGTGTCGGAACGTGACACTCCGATCCTCATATACTATCCTGGTGTCGGAACGTGACACTCCGATCCTCATAGACTATCCTTGTACCTGAACGTGGCACCCGATCCATAAACTATCCTTGTGTCGGAACGTGACACTCCGATCCTCATATACTATCCTGGTACCGGAACGTGGCACCCAATCCATAAACTATCATGGTGTCGGAACGTGACTCTCCGATCCTCATATACTATCCTGGTGTCGGAACGTGACACTCTGATCCTCATATACTATCCTGGTATCGGAACGTGGCACCCGATCCCCTAATCTCACTACATGTTCATCAAGCCTTCTTTTCTACCAAGGCATCATCATTAACAAGTAGATTAGGGTTTTCAAGATTTAGGATTCAATAGCTTCATCATGCTTATTTTATCACAATCATATAATCACATTCATGCAAGCATACAATTAAGCATATAGAAGGGTTTACAACACTACCCAATACATATCATTCGCTATTAAGAGTTTACTACGAATAGCATAAAAACCATAACCTACCTCCACCGAAGATTCGTGATCAAACAAGCAATTTCCCAAGACTTTTGATTTCCTCTTCGTTCCTCTCTCTCTCGATCGTTTCTCCTTCTTTTTCTGTTCTTTTCTGTTTCTTATTCAAACCCTCTTTCTTTTACCCTAATTAGTATATAATTAAGTATAAAAGATGGTGAATTAACCCACTAATTAATTCAAGGTTATTTCTTTCAACCCTGTAGTAGTTAAATTATTAACATTAACCCACTAAATTTATAATTACAGCAGGAATTTGTCCAAAACGTCCCTTAAAACATTTAAAGAAATCTTACCCCGCCTAGGATTACGCAGCCTATAACGGGCCGTCGTGCTTCCGTCACAGAGTTCAGAGACTGAAATTATTGAAGGGCCTGTGACGGTCCGTCCTGCCACTTCGTCACGAAGTTCAGAGAGTCGATTTCAGTACCCAAATTTCAGAATTCTAAGTGTTTTGGAATGAGACCCCCTCGACTGTCCGTCGTGCCCATGACGGTCCGTCTTGGGTTCCGTCGTCTCAGCCAGTTTTTCCAGAAATAAAATTTGCTGCTCAAAACGACTAAACAGGTCATTACAATAGATACCAATTTACCCATCGTTCGTCCTCGAACGATCATAAGAAGAAAAACAAGGGCGAAAAGGAGTACCTGATCTGTAAACAAGTGTGGGTATCTTTCATGCATATCAGCCTCCTTCTCCAAAGTGGCTTGTTCAACTGGTCGATTCTTCCATTGAACTTTGATGGATGCAATCTCTCTTGACCTTAACTTGCGGACTTCTCTATCTAGAATAGCAACATGTTCATCCTCATAAGACAAATTCTCATCATGGAAAATTGAATCCCAACGGATAATGTAGTTTCCATCCCCATGGTATCTTTTCAACATAGCACATGAAATACCGGATGCACTCCGGACAGTGCTGGGGGCAAGGCTAATTCATAAGCTACCTCCCCTACTCGCTTAAATACTTCAAATGGTCCAATATAACTTGGGCTTAGCTTATCTCTTTTACCGAACCGCATCACCCCTTTCATGGGCGAAACCTTCAGCAAGACTTGCTCACCCTCCATAAACTCCAAGTCTCTAACCTTTCGATCTACGTATTCCTTTTGCCTACTTTGCGCCGCTAAGAGCTTTTCTTGAATAGATTTCACTTTTTCCAATGAATCCCTCAATAGATCAGTACCCCAAGGTCTAACCTCAAATGCATTAAACCAACCAATGGGAGACCTACATCTCCTCCCATACAATGTTTTGAAAGAAGCCATATCAATACTTGAGTGATAGCTATTATTGTATGAAAACTCCGCTAAGGGTAAGAAGTTATCCCAATGACCACAAAATTCTATCACACATGCACGAAGCATATCCTCCAACACTTGAATCGTTCGCTCAGACTGACCATCGGTTTGAGGATGGAACGCTGTACTAAGGTCCAACCTAGTACCCAATTCCGAATGCAATGTTTTCCAAAACTTAGAAGTAAACTGCGTACCTCTATCTGATATGATGGAAAGTGGAACTCCATGCAATCGAACGATTTCTGAGGTATAGATTTTGGCTAACTTCTCTGCATTGTAGGTCACCTTGACCGGGATGAAGTGAGCAGACTTAGTCAATCTGTCCACAATTACCCAAATAGAGTCAAACTTCCCCAATGTCTTTGGAAGACCAACCACGAAGTCCATTGCAATTCTCTCCCACTTCCATTCAGGAATGGGCATTCTCTGAAGTATTCCTCCGGGCCTCAGGTGTTCATACTTTACTTGCTGACAATTTGGGCATTTGGCAACAAAATCAACAATGTCGCGCGTCATTCTATCTACCAAAAGGATTGCTTTTGGTCAGGGTACATCTTGGTTGCACCAGGATGTATAGAATATCCGGAACTATGAGCCTCTGTGAGAACAGTGTGGATCAACTTATCAACACGGGGCACACATACCCTCCCCTTGATTCTCAAAACACCTTCCTCATCCATTATTGCTTCTTTAGCCTCTCCTCGCAACACCATATCCCGAATTCGGCTTAGTTTCTCATCATCAAACTGTTTTCCCTTGATCTTGTCAAGAAAAGAAGATCTTGCCTCCACACTGGCCAAAACTCCTCCCTTCTCATTTACTTCTAGCCTCATAAAGTTATTAGCCAGAGTCTGAACTTCTCTAGACAATGGGCTTCTAGAAACTTGCAAGTGAGCTAGACTACCCATGCTCCCTGCTTTTCTACTTAAGGCGTCTGCCACAACATTAGCCTTTCCCGGATGATACAAAATAGTGATGTCGTAGTCCTTCAGTAGTTCCATCCATCTCCTTTGTCTCAAGTTCAAATCTTTCTGAGTAAAGACGTAGTGTAGGCTACGATGATCCGTGTAGACTTCACACTTAACCCCATATAGATAATGTCTCCATTGCTTTAATGCAAACACTACCGCAGCCAATTCCAAATCATGGGTCGGATAATTACGTTCATGCACCTTTAATTGCCTTGAAGCGTAAGCAATTACGTTCTTCTCTTGCATTAGCACTTCACCCAAACCCGAATAGTATGCATCACAATAGACAATGAAATTCTTACCTTCCACTGGCAGGGTAAGGATTGGTGCAGTAGTCAACAAGGTCTTGAGCTTCTGAAAGCTTTCCTCACATTCGTCCGACCATACAAATGGAACATTCTGCTTAGTCAAGCTTGTCAATTGGGATACAATAGAAGAGAACCCCTTGACAAATCGGCGGTAGTAGCTAGCTAAACCAACAAAGCTCCTTACTTCTGACACATTAGTAGGTCTTACCCAATTCCTCACTGTTTCAATCTTAGATGGATCTACCATCACTCCATCCATGGAAACCACGTGTCCCAAGAAGGACACTGAATCTAGCCAAAACTCACACTTGGAGAATTTGGCATAAAGCTTTTTCTCCCTCAACATTTCCAATACAATTCTCAAGTGATCCTCATGTTCCTTCTAGCTCTTTGAGTATACCAATATATCATCGATGAATACGATGACAAGGAGATCCAGATATGGCTTAAAAATCCCATTCATCAAGCTCATGAAAGCAGCAGGGTCATCCGTAAGCCCAAAAGACATTACTAAGAACTCATAATGCCCATACCTAGTCCGAAAAGCAGTCTTGGGCACATCCGTTGCCCGTATTTTCAATTGATGGTAACCAGATCTCAAGTCAATTTTTGAGAAAGTACAAGCGCCTTGTAACTGATCGAACAAATCATCGATACGAGGAAGAGGATAATTGTTCTTAACTGTTACCTTATTCAGTTGTCTGTAGTCTATGCACATCCGAATGCTTCAATCCTTCTTCTTCACAAACAATACAGGAGCACCCCAAGGAGATGTACTTGGTCTAATGAAGCCCTTTCCTAACAATTCTTGAAGTTGAGCCTTTAACTCTCTCAACTCCGCGGGAGCCATTCTATAAGGGTGTATAGAAATGGGGCGAGTTCCCGGTTCAAGATCAATGAAGAAGTCAATATCTCTATCCGGTGGCATACCAGGAAGATCTGCAGGAAACACATATAGAAACTCATGAACAATCGAAACCGACTCGATTGAAGGTACTTGGGTAGTGTCTTCCCTGAGATGTGCCAAGAAAGCTAAACACCCTTTACTAACCATCCTCTTAGCACGAAGAAAGGAGATGATACGAACCGGATTTGAAGTGTAGTCACCCTCCCACAATAACGGATCTGTCCCAGGCTTGGCTAACGTCACAGTCTTAGCATTACAATCCAAGATCGCAAAATTCGGAGAAAGCCAAGTCATACCCAGAATTACATCAAAATCAACAATTTCTAAGATAACCAAGTCTACATAAGTATTGCTCCCCACAAAAGTCACCAAACAAGACCTATATACTTTTTCAACTATCACAAACTCACCCACCGGAGTAGAAACACGAATAGGCATGTCAAGCAATTCACAATGTAAATTAAGACCATTAGCAAATGAGGAAGATACATAAGAAAATGTGGATCCAGGATCAAACAATACAGAAGCCATGCAATCACAAACTAAAAGATTACCTGTGATAACAGCATCAGATGTCTCCGCTTCAGACCGCCCAGGGAAAGCGTAACAATGGGCCCTATCACCTGTCTGCTCGTTGCCCCTACCATTTTGTGCTGTAGTGGTTCTAGTTTGCCCGTCACCCCGGCCGTTTTGGTGACCACCATTACCTCGGCCACCACGTTCTCCAGAATAGCGGCCTCTTCCCTGACCACCTCTACCTCTAACAATTTGAGTTCTGTAACTCTGTTTTGGACAATACCTCTTAATGTGTCCAGTCTCCCCACATCCATAACACTCTCTGGAGTCAAGCATAGGTCTCTCAGAGAAGTGTTGATCGGTCGGAGGTGGACCCCCAACTACAGTCTGTAGTGAAGACTGAATAGGTCGGGTGGGGTAACCTCCTGAACGCTGCCCTCTGGAGTAAGAACCATTAAACTCACCTCCCTTACGAAACCTTTTTGATGTTGATGCCATGGTGAAGTCATATGGCTTCACTCCCTCTACCTCTATCACGAAGTCTACCACCTCTTGAAATGATTTTGCCATAGCCGCTACATGTAAGGCTGAAATCCGCAATTCTTACCTCAACCCCTTCACAAAACGGCGAATCTGCTCTTGTGGACTGAAACAAAGTTGGGTGGCATACCTGGATAATGCACGAAACTTAGCCTCATATGCAGTAACCGACATCCTACCTTGCTCTAGGCTCAAGAACTCATCTCTTTTCCTATCCCTCAAAGTCCGGGGGATATACTTCTCCATAAACAAGCTAGAGAATGATGCCCAAGTCATAGGTGGTGCCTCTGTTGGTTGACACTCAACATGTGACCGCCACCACATTTTGGCGTTTCCTTGAAACTGATAAGTCACAAACTCAATACCAAACCGTTCTACTATACCCATCTTGTGTAGTAGCTCATGACAGTCAACCAGAAAATCGTAGGCATCCTCAGATTCAGCACCCTTGAAGACTGGAGGTTTTAATTTCAAGAACATACTGAAAAGTTCATGCTGATCATTTGTCATTATAGGCCCTGTAGTCAGACGAGGAAACGTGTCTATTTCCAATGAGGCATCCATGCGGGGAGCCATAGTAGTTGCAGGTTGTACCTCCGGAACCAGAGGTGTTGGTGCAGAAAACACTGGAGGTGTCTGGCCCTGATCAGATAACCCGCTAAGATAAGCAAGAACCTGATTGATCATCTCTGGGGTAGGTTGGGGTGGCAATTCCTCATTCTGCACTTGTTCATTCTCCCCATCCTCACCCTCTCTTACCACTTCCTCAGTTGGTGGAGGAGTCGCCGCCCTAGTACCAGATGGGCTAGGTGCTCGTCCTCTTCCTCTAGAGGATGTCCTCCCACGACCTCTTCCACGGCCTCTAGTCACTACTCCTCTTCGATCCACAGCCCCAGTGGCTGGCTCAGACGCTTCTTGTTTTGCCGATGTTGGTGCTGGCGCAGTCGTTGTTGCTCTAGTTCTAACCATCTGCGAAATAGAGTGAAGATGGTCAGATACCAATTTGTATCACCTAGATACCAATTGGATCCAAGTAATAGCACGAAAGAAGAAAGAAAAAATGGAGTTTTCCTAAAGTCGTATAGCCTCTCAAAGAAAAGTAAAGGCATTCCCCTACCGTTCCTTAAGACTCTACTAGAATCGTTCTTATGTGATGAGACCAACGAACCTAATTCTCTGATACCAAGTTTGTCACGACCCAAAACGTGTCGTGAGTGGCACCCACATTTATCCTCCTATGTGAGCGAACCAACCAATCTAAACCCCAACATTTAAAACATAATAAATAGAAAACAATGCGGAAGACTTAAAACTCATTAAAAAAATCAATAATCAACTTCTAAAACTCAAACTGATCATTATCCCCAAAATCTGGAAGTCATCATCACAAGAACATCTATCTTCGAATTACTAATTCTAAGAGTATCTAGAAAGCTAAAATAATATAAAGCTAGTCTATGCCGGAACTTCAAGGCATCAAGACATGAAGAAGAAGGTCCAGTCCAAGCTAGAAGCGTTAGCTCACCCTGCAATCCGGTGTAATGAAGACGGGCTAGACTTGCGGTTGAGTTGAAGACGACGGTACGTTTGCTGTACTCCACAAATAACAAAGAAAGAAACACACAAGTAGGGGTCAGTACAAACACGAGTACTACGTAGATATCATCGGCCAACTCAAAATAGAAAACAGTATATATCAAATAATATCATAAAATCAGCTACAATACTCAACATGCGGCATTTACAATTACCATAACCCTTGGTCACAATACCAAGCACATCAATGAGGACTCACGCCTCCCCATCATACTCATTTAGGAATTAGGTTCATTAAATTGAGTATATTAACATCTTTTAAGATTCATTATCTTTATCCATCTCGTGTCGGTACGTGACACTCCGATCCTCCTATACTATCCTGGTACCGGAACGTGGCACCCGATCCATAAACTATCCTGGTGTCGGAACGTGACACTCCGATCCTCATATACTATCCTGGTGTCGGAACGTGACACTCCGATCCTCATATACTATCCTGGTACCGGAACGTGGCACCCGATCCATAAACTATCCTGGTGTCGGAACGTGACGCTCCGATCCTCATATACTATCCTGGTATCGAAACGTGGCACCCGATCCATAAACTATCCTGGTGTCGGAACGCGACACTCCGATCCTCATATACTATCCTGGTGTCGGAACGTGACACTCTGATCCGCATATACTATCCTGTTACCGGAACGTGGCACCCGATCCCCTAATCTCACTACATGTTCATCAAGCCTTCTTTTCTACCAAGGCATCATCATTAACAAGTAGATTAGGGTTTTAAAGATTTAGGATTCAATAGATTCTTCATGCTTATTTTATCACAATTATATAATCACATTCATGCAATCATACAATTAAGCATATAGAAGGGTTTACAACACTACCCAATACATATCATTCGCTATTAAGAGTTTACTACGAATAGCATAAAAACCATAACCTACCTCCACCGATGATTCGTGATCAAGCAAGCAATTTTCAAGATCTTTTCTTTCCTCTTCGTTCCTCTCTCTCTCGATCGTTTCTCCCTCTCTTTCTGTTCTTTTCTTTTTCTTATTTAAACCCTCTTTTCTTTACCCTAATTAGTATATAATTAAGTATAAAAGATGGTGAATTAACCCACTAATTAATTCAATGTTATTTCTTTCAACCCTCGAGTAGTTTAATTATTAACATTAACCCACTAAATTTATAATTATAGCAGGAATAGTCCAAAATGTCCCTTAAAACATATAAAGAAATCCGACCCCGCCTGGGATTACGCAGCCTGTGACGGGCCGTCGTGCCTGCGACGGTCCGTCCTGCTGCTTCTGTCACAGAGTTCAGAGACTGAAATTATTGAAGGGCTTGTGACGGTCCGTCATACCCACGACGGTCCATCCTGCCACTTCGTCACGAAGTTTAGAGAGTCGATTTCAGTACCCAAATTTCAGAATTCTAAGTGTTTTGGAACGAGACCTTCTCGACGGTCCGTCATGCCCATGACGGTCCGTCGTGGGTTCCGTCGTCTCAGCCAGTTTTTCCAGAAATAAAATTTACTGCTCAAAACGACTAAACAGGTCGTTACATTTATTCATATAGACACTGTGAAAAGAGTATCTTGGGTTATTTGAGCTTTCTTCTATATATTCTTATGTGACAACCTTCTTCGTTCTGTACATGGTTTTAGTATGATTCACATTCATATTTTATATCAATCAGTGAATTCCTAGTGGTGGATCGGGTGTACCGATCCTGTGAGTGCCTACTTGTAAGATGGCATCCTTGGTTAGACTTGTTCATTCTGAAAGATCTGGTGTCGTTTAGGATAGCTGAAGTGTAGTAGTGATTCTACACACACAATCTTGCTTATGAGAACATATATAAAAGCTACTATATATGAAGAATTACAACTTTTTAAAAGTGTTGTTAGAGATTCTGCATTTTGGAGCGTATCATTTTTTTGGATGTTTACTTAATCATTTATTTTATTGGGATAGATAAGTTTGTTCCTCGTTGGGTGACTATCCGATGTCTTAAAGATCATATGTTTATAACATAAGTTCATGGAAAGATTTTACTGGAAATGAAATCTTGATAAGATATGTGATGGTTGTGCATTATGAGTGTGATTGTTGGTTAAAGTTCACTTCTGGTTGTAGCCGGTATTGATTAACAATGTTATCTTTGTTATGCAAGAAAAGACTCGTCATGATTGTAGTGTTATTGTCTAATAGATTTCAATTTAGATTGAGTTCATGGGTTAGTTTGTGGCCTAATATTCGCTCTTGATATATAGAGATCATCCAACGTTTTATACCAAAGTTCATTTCTTAGTAGTTGATCTTGATGAAATGGTTTTAAGAAGGAATTTTGTTGGACGATGAGCACGACTTTAAAAATCATACCTCATGTTATTGGTCATGTTGGTTATTCTTCTTTGTTCTTATTCTTTATGTTTGAGGAAGAACATGATTTTTAGTGGTGGATAATGTAATGATCCAAAAATGTCATTTTAGGAAATTTTAACTAAGAATAAATTAATTGATGGTTAAATACTAAATAACTAATTGTAATTAATAATTATGATTAAGTTTATAAATTTTTTTTGCCATATACAAATTACCCTTATAGGAAATAAATTGTTAGGGTTAGAGAGTTTTTAGTTCATAACATTATGAAAAGAAAAGGAGACATACCTGCATATAGCGACGATTGGCGTGGAAATGCAATTCACGATCAGGTAATATTCATGAATTTTTCATTCATTATGCAATTGAAAATATTCAGGTTAAATGTAGTTACAAGTATAATTATCATCATAATAATGTGTGAAAATGAGTAACGAATCAAATTGTTAGCTTTATTAATTATATTATTATTTGTAAGTTACAGTGGATTAGAATTGAATTTTTGTGCCAACTTGAACGTGGGTTTCTATATATATATATATATATATATATTTAGTTGTAATTATAATGACGATGAAATAATTTGAGGGTAATTATCGATCAGTAATTGGGTAATTAATTGGTGAGGTATAGTTTCTAAGAATATAACCTGTGTCGATTTGAGTTCTAAAAAGTTTGGGGTTTTCTTGTAAACTAAAATATTATGTCCATAATTTGGATTTTTAGTGTTTCTCAAATTCCTTGTTATAATTGTCACATATATTTTAAGTTATGATATATTGAAATTGGTAAATAAATATAAAGTGTAATGTATTTTGTGAATAACATTAGACTTATGATATTTGAGGAATTAAGACTTAACTGTAGACTTGAAAATTGGAGGAAACTTAAAAGAGTTAACATGTCAAATGACATCGAATGTTAAGAACTTGATTATAAATTTGTGCTCTATGATTTTTGGTCTATGTTAGACACATAGTGATTTGGATATTGTTTGTTTTAAAATCTTATTGTGATAGTTAATAGGAATAAATTGTATTGGTTTGGAATTACAACGAAAGGAATAGGCTCAAGTTGAGAGTGATTGTTCGACTATTTGAGACAAGTGAATTTCTAAACTCTTGTTAAGTGTATGAAATGCTTGTATTTCCTTCTAGTATATGTGTGGGAGTAATGAGACTTGGTGATCGGTTTACTTGTCCACATTGAATAATTCTAACGATGAAAACAAAGGGTAATAGAAGGCAGTGTGATTAATTGCTTGTGTGTGATATGTTGATAATAAAGAATCGTTTGAAAAGTTTCTTGAATCATAATTGATGTTTTGTGATTTATGCAGTGTTATGTAAGTGGTCATATCCTCTTTATTTGTGTGAACATGTCACTTGCATTATTTTAAGACATGGTTGTGACAAGTGATATATACATTGAGAAAGAATGAGAACTTAAAGAGGATCTACAATTTTGAGGGATGTATCGCGCGCCTCGATGGATACTATATTTTGAGGGACATATTGCGCACCGCGATGGTTACTATTATCGAGGGTCTTATCGTGCACCGAGAAAGATGCATGGATAGATATGTCCCCCATGGGTCCCGGACCTAGAGACAGCCAGTGTGTGTCACTAGTTCAGATATGCATCATTATACTTGACATTGCATTCCATTGCATTACACATACTTATCATTAGTGAACTTTATATTGTGTTTTGCTGATCTTGTGATCGCTTTTCTGCAAAATTTGTGATTGATGAATACTGAGCTTGTTATCGAGGATATGTAATTTGATGAATTGTTGTTGTCGAGGGTATGTAATTTGTTGGAGTGTTGTTATCGAGGATATGTAATTTGTTGAATTGTTGTTGTTGAGGATATGCAATTTGTTAAAGTGTTGTTGTGGAGAATATGTAATTTGTCTAAGTGTTATTGTTGATCTACGTGCTATGTAAACTCTAAGCTGTGAGGTTGGGCTGATTTGTATGCAAGTTGTAGTTGTGGAGGTTTTATTGGAGGTGGTAGGAGTACCCATATTTTATCCCCTTAGATTCTGTTTAGAGGTTTACTTGATGAGTATCTTGTGGTTTGGTACTCACCCTTGCTTCTACAATTTTTTGCGTAGGTTACTAGCCCGGACCTTTATGATACATTCTCTTCTTTTGCGAGGTTTCTTGGGGATTTTTGAGGAAGTTGTTGGTCATCTCAGCATACCTCCTTACTCCTGTTTATGATTTTGTTCTACTCTAGAAGTAATATCATATGAGACTTATATTTTTTTTAATTCAATTGTAATACTAAAGTGTCTTGTACACGTGACAGCCAGGTCATGGGGGTACTTTTGGATAACTTTTAAATTTTCCGCATTTTATTGTAATGATTGAGATTTAGGCTGACTTATCTTGGTGTGATAAGACGAGTGCCATCACGTCCATTTTCAGGTCGTGAAAAGTTCTTCAAATAAGTTAATGTTATTCGGTCAGTTAATATAGTGTTGCAATTAAGTTAAAACTAAACTTATTAGACGTATAAAGATGTTAAGTTCTTCAAATAAGTAATCTGATTTAATTGGTGAATATAATGTTGGAATTAAGTTAAAACTAATGTAATTAGACTTAAAAAGTTGTTATGATCCTAAATTAAGTTAATGTGATTTAGTTGGTTAATATTGTGTTGGAATAAATTTAAATCTAAACCAGTTAGACTTAAAAAGTTGTTAAGATCTTTAAATAAGTTAATGTGATTTAGTTGGTTAATATATTGTTGGAATTAAGTCAAAACAGAACAAATTAGACTTAGAAAGTTGTTAAGTTAATCAAATAAATAATTGTGATTTAGTGTGTTAATATATTGTTTGAATTAAATTAAAAATAACCTAATTAAATTTAGAAAGTTGTTAAGTTCTTGAAATTAGTTAATGTGATTTAGTTGGTTAATATAGTATTGTAACTAATTTAAAACTAAACTTATTAAACTTACAAAGTTGTAAAGTTCTTCAAGTAAGTTAATGTGATTTAGTGTGTTAATAGAGTGTTGGAATTAACTTATACTTATTTAATTTGACTTAGAAAGTTATTAAGAACTTCTAATAAGTTAATGTAATTTAGTTTTTTAATATAGTGTTGGAATTAAGATATTTTAAATCAATTAAAATTAGAAATTTAATAAGTTCTTCAAATAAGTTAATGTGATTAGTTGGTTAATTTACTGTTTGAATTATGTTAAAACTAAACTAATTAGACTTTGAAAGTTTTTAAGTTCGTCAAATAAGTTAATGTGATTGAGTTGGTTAATATAGTGTTGAAAATAAGTTAAACAAAACTAATTAAAGTAAGTTAAACAAAACTAATAAGACTAAGAAAGATTTTAAGTTCTTTAAATAAGTATTGTTATTTTGTAATGACCCGGGAAATTATATTTCAAAAATTTTGAAGCTTTTTGTTATTTACGATTGTTTAGTTGACGGGTGATTTAAAAATAATTAATTTTAGTTTGTGGCTAATGGGTTAAGTCCATAATCTAGTTAAAACACTATACTAGTTGGTCTATGTATATTAATATAAAATAAATAGTAGTGTTTGTCAATATTTATACTTTTAAGTAATCTAGAAAATAAATAAAGAGAAGGAAGGACTTACCTATGCGTGCGACGAACACCGACTAGAGAGATCGACAACATTAAAGTAAGCAAATTTTTTCTTATGTAGCTATGTGTCTGTAACTTGTAATGTCTAATTGCTTAAATATAAACTGACTCAATCCTATAATAAATTGTTTTGTTCAAGAATTTGAAGTTGGAATTGTTATTTTATTATTGATGATCACTTTAGCAATTTGGTTGATTTGAGGTTTAGTGGGGACTAAGGTGGACTCCTCAACGATAATTAATGATTAGTGGAATGGAAACATTTCATTCTGCAAAATATTTCCTTCACCTATTGTTTGGTTCCTTATTTGTTTTTCTTATTTTATTAAAATTAAAATTAAAAGTAAATAGACCCTTTAAGATGTAAGGTTGTTTTAATATGAATTTTGGGTCAATGATTTAACATTAATGGCGAATGGTGAGAGAATCCCGAGAGAAGGTAATAATTATTGGACAGGTTCACCAATTAACTTATATTTATTATATTATAATTCAAGTTTTGATATATTGAGATATAAAATTAAATATTAAGTATATTATAGTATATGAAAACCATTGAGTTGTAGTGTTTGGAGAAATTATGACTTAATCCTATATTAAAATTAGGAAAATATGAGATTTAACCTAATGGTTCGAATCAAGCTTTAGGAACTTCATCATACATTTGAGTGTGTTTTTCTTCTAAGATAGACATATGAGTTTTGTTAGTTTCAAAATCCTATTGTTATGCCTTACTTGAATAGATTGCTTTGAGTAGAAGTTCACCGAAAGCGGAAGGCCCAAGTCGCGAAGTGATTTTTCTACTATTTTGAGGCAAGTGGATTTCTAAACTCTTGCTAAGTGTATGAAGTGCATGTATTTCCTTGGGGTATATGTATAGGAGTAATTAGACTTGGTGATGTGTTGACTTGTCCACCTTGATTAATTTTAATGATAATAAAGGGTAATAAAAGACAATGATATTATTTATTTGTATGTGATGTGTTGAGAATGATGCGTGTACCGTTGTTATACTGGAATGTTTAGTACTATAGAATGCGCATTGTAATCCGAGAATGTAAAAGAATATTATAGATATATTATTGGTTTGATTTATTATATGTATTATTGTTGTTTACTGAACCGTATAATTGTGATAATTGAGGTGATTATATATCATAGCGACATTTGATTTATTGAGATGTTGAATCATTTCCTTATTAATATCATATTGTGCACATGCATTGACATGAGATTGGGTATGACTAAAGGTCTAACATGTGGAGATCGCCCTTGTTGAGATCGAGTATTGATTATTTGGGCACGTGGAGTTAGTCAATGCGATAAAAAAGTTAATATTATGATTTGTACACGTGGGGATCGTCCATGCGATTTTTTTTATTATGATAGTGTGTTGAGATCGTTCGCTCAGACACGTGGAGATTGTCCGTGTCCGTATATGCACTTAGAGAGTCCCCCATGGGTCATGAACTCTCGATGTATTTCTGAGGAGTATCATACATATATGGTTGAGAGTGAAATTCGTATTCTGAGGCATATCACTTCATAGTGTCATATTGCGTTGTATCACATGACATTCTTCATTCTTGATGATTATGTGTTCTATTGGTGGTTGGGAAGTACTTGCTATTTGATAACCTCTATTTGACGAACTTGATCTTGTGTGTTGCTCATATTCTGAGGGCCTTTTGCTAAAAGTTGTGATTGTTGAATATTGAGTTTGCAGTTCAGCATGTGTGATTTGTTAAAATGATTTTGATGAGGTGGGTGCTATGAAAACTATTAACTGTTAGGTTGAGCTGGTTTTATATATGTTGTAGTTGTGGAGGTTCGGTTGGTGTATAAGGAGTACTCGTATTTTATCTCCTTATCTTGTGCTTAGGAGTTTACTTGCTGAGTACTGTGTGATTTGGTACTCACCCCTTGCTACTACAATTTTTTTGTAGGTTACTAGCCCAGACTTTGTGATATTTCTCTTCTCCGTGTTTGAGGCTTCTTGTGGGGAATTATGAGGTAGATGTTGCTTATCTGAGCAGACCTTTTTACTCATATTTATGATCTTGTTCAATTCGATAAACAATGTCATTTGAGACTAAATTCTTTTTCCTGAATCAATTGTAATACTTTAGAGGCTTGTACACGGGACAACAAGATTTTTGGGGTACTTTTGAGTAACTTATGAAATTTCCGCCTTTATTGTATGGTCGAGTTTTAGGCTAACTTGTCTTTGTGGAATAAGACGAGTGCCATCACGTCCATTTTTTGATTGTGACAACATGATATTAAAGCCCTAGGTTCATAGGTCTCACGTGTGTTCAAGTCGAGTCTAAGTAGAGTCTTGAGGATCGGTATTGAGACGTATATACTTATCTTCGAGAGGTTATAGTGTCACAAACTAAAATTCACGAGTCGTGATGGCACCTATATTCCCAACCAATAGGTTAGCCAACTAACATATTTTGACAATCTAAACTAACTAATGAGTGAAAAGACAACATTTAGTCAAATCTCCAATATTGAGTTCCTTAAAAGTACGAATGCAGAAAACTGAAAAAAGTACTACCCAAGAATTGGTGTCATTAGTATAAGAGCTTTTAGAATACGATGCAAGTCTTAAACTAAAATGACAAATCTAACTTAATGGATATCCTGTCTGAATACTGAATAACAGAATAAGTAAAAGATTGAGGGAGGTGTGGGTCACAAAACAACCGAACATCTATGCACAACTCCAAGACACTCCAAACTCGAACTAAAACTTCTCCTCGAGATGTGCTCCTACTCATAATTTAATATGCACTACAAAGAGTTGAACAAGTGTAGTATGAGTACGAAACCACGTTTACCCAGTATGTATCATTGACCGACAACAAAGAAGTTGTGACGGGAGTTTATATAAGAAAAATAAATTCATAAATTATATAACTATATATATATTACACTTACTATTTAAGTTTCATCAATAAATGTAACCAAACATCAAGTACTTTCCAAACACCAAACAAAACACATAATCATCGAGAATGAATGATGTGATGAAATTCAATGCAATATGATACCATGTAATGATATGTCACATAATACCCAGTACGCACTCAACCGTATATACATGATACTCCTCAGAAATACATCCAAAGCACATGACCCATGGGGGACTTGCGAGGGACTTATACCGACACAGACGATCTCCACGTGTTTGTGCGGACGATCTCAACGCACTATCATAATATCAAACTATTCCCGCATGGATGGTCTCTACGTGCCCATATTAATATCTTAACATCTCACCATCCCCAGCAAGGACGATCTCCACGTTCCCAACTTATTACCCAATCTCATGTCAATGCATGTACACAATATTATTTCAATATAAGTGGATGATGATGCATCTCACTCAATCAATATTAACATAATACATAACAACCTCAATTATCACAACTATACGGGTGTAATAAAGAAAACACAATCACACAATAATTTCAAGCCAATAATATATTAGTTAATGCCCATATGCTTTGAAAATTCTCAAGTTAAAATACGCATTCTATAGTAGTAACTTTCCGTTTTATAACACCGGTACTCGTACCAATACCCGTCACACCATTGATATCAGACCCCCATCTTTCGCCCTTACCCCTTTGTATATTTTCATTTTTAATCTTTAATTAGGAAAATGTCCTTCAATAAGTCTAAATTTTTTTAACATACCTCGGGTGCCGAATTCATGTCACAAATCTTCAACATAGTTCCTTCCCTTTTCGGAAAGTTTTGGATGTTCACGATCTACGAACGATGCAATATGCGTAAGTAAGCGAGTTTGTAGACATTCATATTATTATGTGTCAATAAAAGACCCCAAAGTCACTCATACATTCAATCAAGCTCCAAATCTTGATATAATTTGTATGTCAAAATTATCGTACTTGCTAAATTTCAAGCTAAGAATGTTTCTTTAACCTCTCAAAATACCCTGGAATTCAATGTTAAATCACATAAAATACACCTAATAATAAATTACCTATCTCAATATATAAAAGACTAGTATCATAATTTGATAAAATAAATGCAAATAAGAATCAATTAACAGAACAAAAGAATACAATAATGTCGAGACGACGTTCATTCTCTTCTTCAAATAAATACTGTCCAGTGTATAACTTTTAAAAAGAATTATACATATAAATGCATAAAAATTTAATGTATCCAATGATTAAATAATCATTGGTCATCATTACCCCATTTAACCCTATGTCACTTTGATGTTTAATAAAATATGTATTACAGTAACTAACCTACGATTTAATCACCTCTAAAAATTCTTTTTTTATTACATTACTACAAGTGCACCATAAAATTATATGTAAACATTAATTAATTTGGATTGGTTTACCTGGAAATTAATGTTCGCCGTATCTGTTTGGTTCCTTTCATCTCCAGGTAGTTTTTTAACCTTTATTTTTTTCCTTCTAAAATAACCTAACTAATCTGTTTTAATTATACGGTCAAATTGTAAGGGTTATTAAAAATAAATAAATTTGACCCAATTACTATTCAAGTATATAATTATAATATAGATATATGTATCAACTAAGTGCTTCTACTTATCAAATAGTTTAAAATACCTCCTTGAATTTTATTGAAAGAGCCAAAATAGTCCTAGTTCTCAAAAAGACCTAGCGGGCCATTACATCACCTACCACTTAAAAACCGTTTGTCCTCGAACAAAAAAAAAAGAATAGAGCTAACCTGAATGCTCAAAAAGCCGAGAATATTTACTTCTCATGTGTGACTCTGTCTCCCATGTAGCTTCCTCCACGAGACGATGTTTCCAATGAACCTTTATAGAAGCAATCTCTTTCGACCTCAGCTTTCGAATTTGCCTAACAAAAATGGTTATCGACTCTTCCTCAAAAGTCAAATTCTGATCAAGTAACAGTGAATCCCATTGAATCACATGAGCACCCTTCTAATGATACTTTTTCGGCATTGAAATATGAAATACCTGATGGACACCTGACAACCCAGGTGGCAAAGCCAACTAATATGCCACCTCACCAATACGCACTACAATCTTGAAAGGACCAATATACCTTGGGCTCAAATTTCCCTTCCTTCCAAATCTCATCACACCTTTCATGAGTAAAACCTTTAATAGAACCTTCTCTCCAACCATAAATTCCAAATCACAAACCTTCATATTTGCATAACTCTTTTGCCTACTATAAGCCTTGTGATGTCTATCTTGGATAAACTTAACCTTGTTCAAGGGCTCCCTCAACAAATATGTACCCCGCAGTCTAACCTCAAATGCATCAAACCATCCAGTTGAAGATCGACATCTACTACTATATAAAGCCTCAAATGGTGCCATCTCAATACTGGAATAGTAAGTTTTATTGTAAGCACAGTCCTCTAATGGCAAGAATTGGTCCTAGTGAGTAACAAAGTCAATCACACATGCCCGCAGCATGTCCTCAAGAACCTATATAGTCCTTTCAGACTGGCCATCAGTCTGAGGGTGAAACGTTGTACTATGATCAACTCTAGTTCCCAACTCCTTCTGCATAGAACGCTAGAAATGAGATGTAAATTGGGTGCCACGATCTGAAATAATTGATATAGGAACCCCATGCAAAAAAATTATCTCTTGAATGTAGATCTTGGCTAACTTCTTTGAGTTATAGGTAGTCGGAATTGGTACAAAGTGTGCAGACTTAGTCAGTCGATCCACGATGACCCATATAGCATCAAACTTACCTAAGGTACATTGCAACCCTCCAAAAAAGTTCATAGCAATGCTCTCCAACTTCTACACAAGTATGGGCATCATCTGAGTTATACCTCCAAGCTTTTGGTGTTCATACATCACTTGCTGATAATTCAAATACCGAGATACAAAATCTACAATGTTCCTCTTCATACAACACAACAAATAATGTTTCTTCATGTCACGATACATCTTAGTAGCTCCTTGATGAATAGAGTATCTCAAACTATAGGCCTCCTCCATGATCAATCTAGTCAAATCACTTGTCTGACAAACACAGATACGACCCTTAATCCTCAAAACTCCCTCATTATTAAGAATTGCAGCCTTTGCTTTTCCTTTTAACACCTTGTCTCTAATCTTACATAAATAACCATCATCAAACTGTTGAGCCCGAATCTTTTCAAACAAGGATGACCTAGCCTCCATATAAGGCAACGCCTTACCATATTTTGAAATATCAAGTCTCACAAAGATATTTTCCAAGATTTAAATATCATTAGATAAAGGATGCTCGTCAACCTGTAACATGGCTAGACTTCCCAGACTTACCTCCTATTGACTCAAGGCATTTTCTACAACATTTGCCTTGCCTAGATGATAGTCATGTCGTAGTCCTTGAGCAACTCCAACCATCTCCACTTCCTCAAATAGAGATATTTCTGATTGAATATATATTGGAGACTACGATGATCTGTGAACACTTCACAATCCATACCATAAAGATAATGCCTCCAAATCTTCAATGCAAACACAACAACTGCCAGCTCTAAATCATGAATAGGGTAGTTCTTCTAATGAACCTTCAACTTTCTCGAAGCATAAGCTATCACCTTTCTCTTCTACATCAATACACAACAAAGACCAATACGAGAAGCATCACAATATACAACAAAACCCTTTCCCTCAACGGGTAGGGTGAAAATCTGAGCAGTAGTCAATAAAGTTTTGACCTTTTGGAAACTAACCACATACTCGTCAGACCACCGAAAAGTCACCTCCTTCTGTGTCAATTTAGTTAATGGTGATGCAATGGATGAGAAACCCTCTACAAACCGTCTATAATAGCAGTAAGGCCTAAGAAACTCCAAATCTCGGTAATTGAAGCAGGTCTGACCCAATCTCTAAGTGCCTTAATCTTCTTAGTGTCACCCATGATACCCTCCTTAGACACTATATGTCCTAAGAATGCTACCGAACTAAGCCAAAACTCACACTTTGAAAAATTTGCATAAAGCTTCTTCTCCTTTAAAATCCCAAGCATGATCCTCAAATGATGTTCATGTTCCTCCTTAGAGCGTGAGTATATCAATATATAGTCTATGAAGACAATAACAAAGGAATAAAAATACGTTCTGAAAACTCCATTCATCAAGTATATAAAAGTTGTAGGGGCATAAGTCAATAAATAAGACATCACCGAAAACTCGTAATGGCCATAACGTGTTCGCAAAGCTTTCTTAGGGATATCCTCTACCCAAACCTTCAGGTGGTGATGGCAAGATCTTAAATTGATCTTGGAGAAAATTGAAGCACCCTGCAACTAATAAAATAAGTCATCAATACGAGGTATCAGGTACTTATTTCTGATGGTTACCTTATTCAACTGTCGATAATCAATACACATACGCATAAATCCATCTTTCTTCTTTACGAATAACACTGGAGAACCCCAAGGAGATACACTCGGTCTAATAAAACCTTTGCTCAAGAAATCAGGCAACATCTTCTTTGAACTGTTCAATTCAGCCGGTGCCATACGATAAGGAAGAATGGAAATAGGTTGAGTGCCTGGCTCCCCATCAATACAAAAATCAATTTCACGATTTGGTAGAAGACCTGGCAAATCGGTTGGTAAAAAACACTGAAAATTCACTCACCACTTGAATAGACTCGAGCATTGGAGTCACAACACTAGTATCTCGAATGTCTGCCAAGTAATTCATACATCCTCTCTGTACCAACTGACGAGACTTAAGAAATGACATCACACCCTTAGGAGGGTGACTAAGAGAACCTCTCCATTCTACTATAGGAATTTTAGGCATAGCTAAAGTAATTGTCTTGGCATGACAATTTAAAACTGCGTGGGAAGAAGATATCTAATTCATACAAAGAATCAAATAAAAATCTAACATATCTAAGACGTTTAAATCCACGTGAGTGGAATACCCCCATCAAGGTAACAATACATAATCGATACACCCGATCTACAAATAAAGAATCCCTGACAGGAGTAGAAATATGTATCGGCAAATCAAGAGACTCACATAATATATCTAGACTAGGATCAAAATATGCGGACACATAAGAATAAGTAGATCCTGGATAAAATAATACAGTAGATGGTGGATGACAAACCGGAATAATACCTGTGATAACAGAATCTGAAGCCTCAGCCTCTAGCCTACATGGAAAATCATAACATTGAGAACAACCTCCATCAGATTGTGAACCTCCACGATTACCACCTCGAATAAAAGGAGAACCACCTCTTTTGAAAGAGAACCACCTCTACCATTATGTGCACCACTCCTGGCTGGAGGTTGTACATCCTGGAAGTCGAAGCCTGAGAACCCTGATGTAAGCCACCACCTCTGGTATTATGGCAGTCTCTCACAAAGTGTCCCATATCACCACATTCAAAAACTCCCCTACGAGACGCAGGATGATGAGAGGAACTTCACTGACCAGAATACCCTCCACAAACTATTTGCCTAAAATATGAACCCTGTGAAGTATGCACTAAGCTCAAAGAAGTATGCCTAGTGTAACCAGCCTCAGACGCAGGTATAGCAACAAGAATGGATCTGCTGGACTAAAAGTGATAACCTCTCCTTACATAACCCTTACTCCTAGGAGGAGCAACACAAAAATCACCTGAAAAACGGGTACTCTTGCCCTCACGCTGCTCAAATCCCTCACGTCGAATAATGTCCAACTCCTTAGAAGCATTCACCACTTTATGGAATGGAACATCAGAAGCAGCAACCTGGTAAACTCCTAGACGAATCGGAATAAGCAACCCCTTAACAAACCTTCTCACTCTCTCAACCTCTTTAGGAAGTATCATCGAAGCATGTCTATCCAAGGCATGAAATTTACCCTCATACTCTGTACCTGACATAGTACCTTACTACAAAACCTCAAACTCAAACCACATGTGCTCCCTCTAACTACGTGGAATTTTTTTTGATAGAAATACCTGAGTAAACAGAGTCCAGGATAGTGGAGAGGATTCACCTGGTCTACTACTAATATAATTTGTCCACCACTATTTGGCAGAGCCAGTCATCTGAAAAACTGTATAGTCAACTCCATGAGACTCCACCAATCCAAGATTATGCAACCTCTCATGACAACTAACTATAAATTCATATCCATCCTCAATTAAGTCACCAATATAAGTAGGAGGATTCATTAGTCTGAACCTCCCAAACATCTTTTGCTCATTAATTGTCATATAAGGCCTGTTCACCAAATATGGTGTCATATATGTAAACTCTTTACTATCAAAACTAGGAGCTACAGCAGCAGTTGCCCCAGTCATGGGAGTCTGAGAATCTAGAGCAACTATCAGATTTTGAGTGTGACCTCTGATATAAGTGTGTAATCCATAAGAGGTGACTAGAAAAGATCTTGCTTGAGCCATCCCGTCTAGGAGTGCTAACATAAAAGCCAAGGTATCTTGAAGCACTGGGGTGACAATAGTACTGGATGGATCCTGAGCTGGACCATCCCCATCGAAACGATCTTGCACCACACCATAGATAACCTCTGCATTAAGAGGTACGTACCTATCACGACCCATGGTAACTATTGGTACTTAACCTTCCACAGGTGCTGCAATACGGCCCCTATCCTGACCTTGAGCTCGTCTCCTGCATGTACCTCAGATTGTGTTACCAAAAGCAGGCGAAGGAATAAGATTTTGACCACAACTTGCCGGTGTGCGAGTTCTTTACATATGAGAGGATGAAATGTCAAGATTAGAATTTCAACAAGGTCGTGTGTGCACGATAGTGAATGAAAAAAGCAGAATATTTTGTTAATGTCCTTTAGCCTCTCGAAGATAGGTATGGACATCTTCATACCGATCCGCAAGACTTTATTAGACTTTGCTCTTGTACTCGTAAGACCGATGAGCCTAGGGCTCTGATACCAAATTTTCACGATAAAAAAATCACGAGTTGTGATGGCACCTATCTTCCCAACCAATAGGTAAGACAACAAACATATTTTAACAAACTTAACTAACTAATGAGTGAAAAGACAACAATTAGTCAAATCTCTAATACTTAGTTCCATATAAGTACGAATGCGGGAAACTGTAAAAACGTACTACCCAAGATTTAATGCAAGTCTGAAACGAAAATGACATATCGAACATAAGGGATATCCTGTTTGAATACTGAATAATAGAATAACTAAAAGATAGAGGGAGGTGTGGGCCACGAAACAACGAAGCAGCTCACCACAACTCCAAGACACTCCAAACATGGACCCAAACTGCTCCTCGAGATGTGCTCCTACTCGAAATCGAATATGCACCACAAAGAGTAAAGCAAGTGTAGTATGAGTACGAAACCACGTGTATCAAGTATGTTTCATTGACCGATAACGAAGAAGTAGTGAATGAAGTTTATATAAGAAAAATAAATTCCTAAATTATATAACTATATATACATTACACTTACTATTTAAGTTTCATCAATAAATATAATCAAACATCAAGTACTCTCAAAACACCAAACAAAACACATAATAATTGAAAATGAACGATGTGATGAAGTGCAATGAAACATGATACCATGTAATGATATGCCACTAAATACCCAGTAATCACTCAACTGTATATACATGATACTACTCAAAAATACATGGAGAGCTCATGACCCAAGAGGGACTCCCAAGGTCCATACACCGATAGGAACGATCTCCACGTCTTTGCGCGGAAGATCTCAACGCACTATCATAAGATCAATCAATTTCCGCATGGAAGGTCTCTACGTGTCGAAAATACAATCTTTGCATCTCACCATAACCAGCAAGGACGAACTCCACGTGCCCAACGTATACCCAATCTCATGTCAATACATGTAAACAATATTATTTCAATATAAGGGGATGAAGATGCATCTCACTCAATCAATATTAACATAATACATAACCACCTCAATTATAACTACTACACTGGTGTAATAAAGAAAACACAATCATACAATAATTTTAAGTCAATAATATATCAGCCAATGTCCATATGCTTTGGAAATTCTCAAGTTAAAATACGCAATCTATAGTAGTAACTTTCCGTTTTATAACACCGGTACTCGTACCAATGACCGTCACACCATTGATATGAGACCCCCATCTTTCGCCCTTACCCCTTTGTATATTTTCATTTTTAATTTTTAATTAGGAAAATATCCTTCAACAAGTCTAAAAAGTTTTAACATACCTTAGGTGCCGAATTCATGTCACAAATCATCAACATTGTTCTTTCACTTTTCGCAAAGTTTTGGATGTTCACGATCTACCAATGATGCAATATTCATAAGTAAGCGAGTTTTTAGGAATTCATATTATTATGTGTCTATAATAGACCCTAAAATCACTCATACTTCCAATTAAGCTTCAAATCTTGATATAATTTATATGTCAAAATTATCGTACTTGCTAAATATCAAGCCAAGAACTTATCTTTAACCTCTCCAAATACCCTGGAATTCAATGTTAAATCACATAATATACACCTAATAATAAATTACCTATCTCAATATTTAAAAACTAGTATCATAATTTTATAAAATAAATGCAAATAAGAATAAATTAAGAGAACTAAAGAATACAATAATGTCGAGACCACGTTCATTCTTTTCTTCAAATGAATACTGTCTAGTGTATAACTTTTAAAAAGTATTATATATATAAATGCATCAAAAATCTAATGTATCCAATGATTAAGTAATCATTGGTCATCATTACCCCATTTTACCCTATGTCACTTTGATGTTTAATAAAATATGCATTACAGTAACTAACCAACGATTTAATCACCTCTAAAAATCTTATTTTATTATATAACTACAAGTGCACCATAAAATTATACGTAAACATTAATTAATTTGGATTGGTTTACCTGGAAATCAATGTTCGCCATATCTGTTTGGTTCCTCTCATCTCCAGGTAGCTTTTAACCTTTCTTTTTTTCCTTCAAAAAAAACATAACTGATCTATTTTAATTATATGGTCAAATCGTAAGAGTTATTAAAAAATATGAATTTCACCCCATTACTATTCAAGTATATAATTATAATATAGATATATGTATCAACTAAGTACTCCTAGTTATCAAATAGTTTCAAATTCCATATTGAATTTTTCGGAAACATTAAAAATAGTCCTTATTCTAAAAAAGACTCTGGTCATTACATCACCTACCACTTAAAACATTGTTTGTCCTCGAACGAAAAAAAAGAATAGAGCTAACCTGAATGCTCAAAATGTCGAGGATATTTACTTCATATGTGTGACTCTGTCTCCTATGTAGCTTCCTCTACGGGACGATGCTTCCATCGAACCTTTACTGAAGCAATCTCTTTCGACCTCAGTTTTCGTAGTTGCCTAACCAAAATGGTTATCGACTCTTCCTCAAAAGTCAAATTCTGATCAAGTAACAGTGAATCCCATTGAATCATATGAGCACCACTCTAATGATACTTCTTCAGCATTAAAATATGAAATACCTGATGGACACCTGACAACCCTGGTGGCAAAGCCAACTGATATGCCACCTCACCAATACGCACCACAATCTTGAAAGGACCAATATACCTTGGGCTCAAATTGCCCTTCCTTCCAAATCTCATCACACCTTTCATGAGTAAAACCTTTAATAGAACCTTCTCTCAAACCATAAACTCCAAATCACAAACCTTCATATTTGCATAACTCTTTTTCCTACTGTAAGCCATGTGAAGTCTATCTTGGATCAACTTAACCTTGTTCAAGGACTCCCTCAACAATTATGTACCCCGCGGTCTAACCTCAAATGCATCAAACGATCCAATTGAAGATCGACATCTACTACCATACAAAAACTCAAATTGTGCCATCTCAATACTGGAATGGTAATTATTATTGTTGGCAAACTCCGCTAATGGCAAGAATTGATCCTAGTGAGCACAAAAGTCAATCACACATGCCCGCAACATGTCCTCAAAACCTAAATAGTTCGTTCAGACTAACCATAAGTTTGAGGATGAAACATTGAACTATGATCAACACGAGTTCCTAGCTCCTTCTGCACAGAACGCTAGAAATGAGATGTAAATTGGATGCCACGATCTGAAATAATAGATATAGTAACCCCATGCAAACAAATTCTCTCTTGAATGTAGATCTTGGCTAGCTTCTCTAAGTTATATGTAGTCTGAATTGGTACAGAGTGTGCAGACTTAGTCAGTCGATCCACGATGACCCATATAGCATCAAACATACCTAAGGTACGTTACAACCCAACCACAAAGTCCATAGCAATGTGCTCCAACTTCTACACAAGTATGGGCATCCTCTGAGTTATACCTCCAAGCTTTTGGTGTTCATACATCACTTGCTGACAATTCAAACACCGAGATACAAAATCTACTATGTCCCTCCTAACACTACACAACAAATAATGTTTCTTCATGTCACGATACATCTTAGTAGCCCCTGGATGAATAGAGTACCTTAAACTATGGGCCTCCTCCATGAAAAATCTAGTCAAATAACTTGTCTGACGAACACAGATACGACCCTTATTCTTAAAACTCCCTCAATATCAAGAATTGTAGCCTTGGCTTCTCCTTTCAACACCTTGTCTCTAATCTTACATAAATAACCATCATCAAACTATTGAGCCCGAATCTGTTCAAACAAGGATGACCTAGCCTTCATATAATCCAACGCCTTATAATATTTTTAAATATCAAGTCTCACAAAGCTATTTTCCACGGTTTGAATATCATTAGATAAAGGACGCTCGTCAACCTGTAACATGGCTAGACTACCTAGACTTACCGCCTATCGACTCAAGGCATCTTCTACAATACTTGCCTTGCCTGGATGATATAGAATATTCATGTCGTAGTCCTTGAGCAACTCCAACCATCTTCGCTGCCTCAAATTGAGATCTTTCTAATTGAATATATACTGGAGTCTACGATGATCCATGAACACTTCACAATCCATACCATAAAAATAATGCTCCAAATCATCAATGCAAACACAACAACTGCCAGCTCTAAATCATGAATAAGGTAGTTCTTCTCATGAACCGTCAACTTCCTCGAAGCATAAGCTATCACCTTTCTGTTCTACATCATTACACAACAAAGACCAATCCGAGAAGTATCACAATATACAACAAAACCCTTTCCCTCCATGGGAAGGGTGAAAATCGGAGCAGTAGTCAATAATGTTTTGGCCTTTGGGAAACTAACCTCACACTCGTCAGACCACTTAAAAGTCACCTCCTTCTGTGTCAATCTAGTTAATGGTGATGCAATGGATGAGAAACCCTATACAAATCGTCTATAATAGTAGTAAGGCCTAAGAAACTCCAAATCTCGGTAATTGAAGAAGGCCTGACCCAATCTCTAAGTGCCTCAATCTTTTTAGTATCCACCATGATACCCTCTTTACATACTAGATGTCCTAACAATGCTACCGAACTAAGCCAAAACTCACACATTGAAAGATTAGCATAAAGCTTCTTCTCCTTTAAAATCCCAACCATGATCCTCAAATGATGTTCATGTTCCTCCTTAGTGCGTGAGTATATCAATATATATTCTATGAAGACAATAACAAAGGAATAAAAATATGGTCTTAAAACTCCATTTATAAGTATATAAAGTTGTAGGGGCATTAGTCAATCTATAAGACATCACCGAAAACTCGTAATGGCCATAACGTGTTCGAAAAGCTTCTTAGGGATATCCTCTGCCTTAACCTTCAGCTGGTGATAGCCAGATCTTAAATCGATCTTAGATGAAGTTAAAGAACCCTTTAACTGATCAAATAAGTCATAAATAGGAGGTATCAGGCACTTATTTCTAATGGTTACCTTATTCAACTGTCGATAATCAATACACATACGCATAAATCCATCTTTCTTCTTTACGAATAACACTGGAGAACCCCAAGGAGATACACTCGGTCTAATAAAACCTTTGCTCAAGATCTGGGAACTTATCCTTCAACCATTCAATTCAGCCAGTGCAATACGATATGGAAAAGTGTAAATAGGTTGAGTGCCTGTCTCCCCATCAATACAAAAATGAATATCACGATCTGGTTGAAGACCTGGCAAATTTGTCGGGAATACCTCTGAAAATTCACTCACCACTAAAATAGACTCAAGCATAGGAGTCACAATACTAGTATCTCGAATGTGTGCCAAGTAAGCCAAATGTCCTCTCTGTATCAACTGACGAGACTTAAGAAATGACATCACACCCTTAGTAGGGTGACTAAGAGAACCTGTCCATTCTACTATAGGAATTTTAGGCATAGCTAAAGTAATTGTCTTGGCATGGTAATTTAAAATTCCGTGGGAAGAAGATAACCAATACATACCAAGAATCAAATAAAATCTAACATATCTAAGACCTTTAACTCCGCGTGAGTTGCATACCCCATCAAGGTAACAGTACATAATCTATACACCCGATCTACAAATACAGAATCCCTGACAGGAGTACAAATATGTATCGGCAAATCAAGAGACTCACATAATATATCTAGACTAGGATCAAAATATGAGGACACATAAGAATAAGTAGTTCCTGGATAAAATAATACAGTAGTTGGTGGATGAAAAACCGGAATAATACATGTGATAACAATGTCTCAAGCCTCAGCCTCAGGCCTACCCAAAAAATCATAACAGTGAGAACAACCTCCATAAGATTGTGAACCTCCACGATTACCACCTCGACTAAAAGGAGAACCACCTCTTCTTGAATGAGAACCACCTCTACCATTCTTTGCACCACTCCTGGCTGGAGGTTGTGCATCCTGGAAGTCGAAGCCTGAGAACCCTGATGTAAGCCACCACCTCTGGTATTAGGTCAGTCTCTCACAAAGTGTCCCATATCACCACGCTAAAAAAATACCCTACGAGACGCAGGATGATGAGAGGAACTTCACTGACAAGAATGCCCTCCACAAACTATTTTCTTAGAATATGAACCCTGTGAAGTATGCACTAAGCTCAAAGAACTATGCCTAGTGTAACCAGCCTTAGACGCAGGTATAGCTACATGAATGGGTCTGCTGGACTGAGAGTGATAACCTCTCCCTACATAACCCTTACTCTAAGGAGGAGAAACACCAAAATCACCTGAAAATGGGTACTCTTGCCCTCACGCTGCTCAAATCCGTCACGTCGAATCATCTCCAACTCCTTAGCAGCATCCACAACTTTATGGAATGGAACATCAGAAGCAGCAACCTAGTAAACTTCTAGACGAATCGGAATAAGAAACCCCTTTAACAAACCTTCTCACTCTCTCAGCCTCTGTAGGAAGTATCATTGAAGCATGTCTATCCAAGGCATGAAATTTACCCTCATACTCTCCAACTGACATAATACCTTGTTGCAAAATCTCAAACTCAGTCCTCTTGTGCTCCCTCTCACTACGTGGAATTTTTTTGATAGAAATACCTGAGTAAACTGAGTCCAGGATAGTGGAGAGGATCCAGCTGGCCTACTACTAAGAGCCTGTTTGGCTCAGCTTAAAAGCTGGTCAAACTGACTTAAAAGCTGGTTTTTGACTTATTTAGCTATTTGGCAATACTCAAAACAGCTTATTTTAAGTTAGAAAAAACTTATTTTAAGCCAAAAGTTAAAAGCTGGAGTAGGGGTGCTTTTTTTTTTTTAGCTTATAAGTTGTTTTAAGTTGACCACATTTTTATCTTTTTGTGCGTTGACCACATTTTTATCTTTTTGTGCTTAATACTTTTATACAATCTCAAAATTACCATATAACCCTAACATTTCTTTCTTCCATTTTTCCCTTTTCACGTTTGACATAACAACTTCAGCACTTTTATCCAAACGCATAACTGCTTATTTTAAAAATAAGTTTCAGCACTTTTAAAAGTACTTTTTAAAAGCTGCTTTTATTAAGCCCATCCAAACGGGCCCTAATATAATCTGTCTACCACTATTTGGCAGAGCCCGCCATCTGAAAAACTGTATAGTCAACTCCATGAGACTCCACCAATCCAATATTATGCAACCGCTCATGGCAACTAACTATAAATTCATATGCATCCTCAGTTAGGTCACCAATATAAGTAGGATGATTCATTAGTCTAAACCTCTCAAACATCTTTTGCTCATGAATTGTCATAGAAGGCGTGTTCACGAAAATATGGTGTCATATATGGAAACTCTTTACTATCGAAACTACGAGCTACAACAGTAGTTGTCCGTGTCCTGGGAGTCTGATAATCTGGAGTAACTATCAGATTAGGAGCGTGACCTCTTACATGAGTGTGTAATCCATCAGAAGTGACGGGAAAAGCTATTGCCTGAGCCATCCTTTCTAGGAGTGCTAACATACAAGCCAAGGTATCTTGAAGCACTGGGGTGACAATAGTACTGGGTGGATCCTGAGCTGGACTATCCCCATCGACACGATCTTGCACAACCCCATAGATAACCTCTGCATTAAGAGGTACATACCTATCACAACCCCGGGTAACTATTGGTATTTAACCTTCCACAGGTGCTGCAATACGTCCCCTACCGCGACCTTGAGCTCGTCTCCTGCATGTACCTCAGAGATTGTCCCAAAAGCAGGCGAAGGAATAAGATTATGACCACCACTTTCTTGTGTATGAGTTCTTTACATATGAGAGGATAAGATATCAAGATTAGAATTTCAACAAGGTCAAGTGTGCACGATAGTGAATGAAAGAAGCAGAATATTTTGGTAATGTTCTATAGCCTCTCACAGATAGGCATGGACGTCTTCATACCGATCCACAAGACTCTACTGGACATTGCTCTTGTACTCGTAAGACCAATGAGCCTAGGGCTCTGATACAAAATTTTCATGACCCAAAAATCACGAGTTGTGATGCCACCTATATTCACAACCAATAGGTAAGCCAACAAACATATTTTAACAAACTTAACTAACTAATGAGTGAAAAGACAAAAATTAGCCAAATCTCTAATACTGAGTTCCTTATAAGTACGAATGCGGGAAACTGTAAAAACGTACTACCCAAGATTTAATGCAAGTCTGAAACTAAAATGACAAATCTAACATAAGGGATATCCTGTTTGAATACTGAATAACAAAATACCTAAAAGATAGGGGGAGGTGTGGGCCACTGAATAAACCAAGCAGCTCACCACAAATCCAAGACACTCATAACTTGGACTAAAACTGCTCCTCGAGATGTGCTCCTACTCGAAATCGAATATGCACCACAAAGAGTGAAAGAGTGTAGTGTGAGTACGAAATCACATGTATCGAGTATGTTTCATTGACCGATAATTAAGAAGTAGTGAATGAAGTTTATATAGGAAAAATAACTTCTTAAATTATATAACTATATATACATTACACTTACTATTTAAGATTCATCAATAAATGTAATCAAACATCAAGTACTTTCAAAACACCAAACAAAACACAAAATCATCCAAAATGAATGATGTGATGAAGTTCAATGAAATATGATACCATGTAATGATATTCCATTGAATACCCAGTGATCACTCAACTGTATATACATGATACTACTCGAAAATACATCGAGATCTCATGACCCAAGAGGGAATCGCGAGGTCCATATACCGATAGGGACGATCTCTACGTCTCTATGCAGAAGATCTCAATGCACTATCATAAGATCAAACAATTTTGGCATAGAAAGTCTCTACGTGTCCAAATTACAATCTTAGCATTCCACCATCCCCAGCAAGGACGATCTCCACGTGCCCAACTTATACCCAATCTCAAGTCAATGCATGTACACAAGATTATTTCAATATAAGGGGATGATGGTGGATCTCACTCAATCAATATTAACATAAATATAACCTCCTCAATTATCACAACTATACGGGCGTAATAAAGAAAACACAACCACACAATAATTTCAAGTCAATAATATATCAGCTAATGCCCATTTGCTTTGGAAATTCTCAAGTTAAAATACGCATTCTATAGTAGTAACTTTCCGTTTTATAACACCGGTACTTGTACCAATGCCCGTCACACCATTGATATGAGAGCCCCATCTTTCACCATTACCCCTTTGTATATTTTCATTTTAAATCTTTAATTAGGAAAATGTCCTTCAACAAGTCTAAAAAGTTTTAACATACCTGAGGTGCCGAATTCATGTCACATATCTTCAACATTGTTCCTTCCCTATTCGCAAAGTTTCGGATGTTCACGATCTACCAATGATGCAATATTCATAAGTAACCGAGTTTGTAGACATCCATATTATTATGTGTCTATAATAGACCCTAAAATCACTCATACTTCCAATCAAGCTCCAAATCTTGATATATTTTTATGTCCAAATTATCGTACTTGCTAAATTTCAAGCTAAGAACTTATCTTTAACCTCTTTAAATACCCTGTAATTCAATGTTAAATCACATAATATACACCTAATAATAAATTACCTATCTCAAAATATAAAAAAACTAGTATCATAATTTGATAAAATAAATGAAAATAAAAATCAATTAAGAGAACTAAAGAATACATTAATGTCGAGACCACGTTCATTTTTTTCTTCAAATGAATATTGTCCAGTGTATAGCTTTTAAAAAGAATTATACATATAAATGCATAAAAAATATAATGTATCCAATGATTAATTAATGATTGGTCATCATTACCCCAATCAATCCTATGTCACTTTGAAGTTTAATAAAAAAAAATGCATTACAGTAACTACCCTACAATTTAATCACCTCTAAAAATTTTTTTTAATTATATTACTACAAGTGCAACATAAAATTATGTATTAACATTAATTAATTTGGATTGGTTTACCTGGAAATCGATGTTTTCCGTAGCCGTTTAGTTCCTCTCGTCGCCAAGTCGTTTCTAACCTTTTTTTTTTCTAAAATAACCTAACTAATCTATTTTAATTATATAGTCAAATGGTAAAGGTTATTAATAAAATATGAATTTGACCCAATAACTATTAAGGTATATTAATTATATATATATATATATATATATATATATATATATATATATAAACTAGGTACTCCTAGTTATAAAATAGTTTAAAATACCTCTTTGAATTTTTCGGAAAGAGCAAAAATAGTCCTAGTTCTCAAAATGACCTAGCGGGTCATTACATGTAGTAGTCCTATTTTTCAAAACGACCTAGGGGGTGATTACATATAGTGACATTTAGGAAGTATCTTCACTTTTTAAATCACTATAGTGCATCATTTGTCCGTTTTGATTCTTACCTCTTCATTCCATTGATTCTCTCATTTATGTGATGACTTGTGTGTAGTTTCTCATGTGATTAGTTGTTGTGTCATGTATTATTTCGATGTTAGATATGGCATTCAGGTCGAAGTGGTATATTTATGAAAAGAATGTGTGTTCATATTTAAAGGGATTGAGTAAGGTTAGTTACCCAAGTAAAAAGAATAGTATGTGCATGGTATATATAATACTTATAGTGATTTAACAATTGAAAGTGGAGTAATTAAAAGAAAGGTGGCTAGATAATGAACAGTGTAATTTGAAAAAATATTGTTGGTGCAGTTTTTATGTACGAATTGCTTAGCGAATAATGAGAATGACGTTGCACCAATTGAGATTATAATCCTTCCTAGATTTAATGTATATTAATATGATTATGATACAACTAGTATAATACTATGGATGCTTATTTGGTTAGATATACGGTGTGGGTACACATACTATTGACTTGGTAAGAGATCGAACAGATTTGGTAGTGTATTCCAGTTATTCAATAGATCCAAATGTATGTGCTATTTAGGGTACAATCTTCTCACTAGGTTTGATGTGCTCTAGTGGTTGATCTAACAGACTTTCATGATGTCATACTTGTGGTACATGGAAATGGATACCCGACTTTGAAGTGTGAATAATAACTACTAAGAATTTATCAATTGTATCACATGATCATATAAAGTTTGATGTTGCATTTATATTTGAGAAACTAACTAGGTTGTTACTACAGAAGAATGAGTTAAGTATTACTTATTAGGGGAATCGTAGTGGTGGATCTTTGGTATGATATTAATGTGTGTGAAGGTATCCTTAGTATTTTGATTGAGTAGTGTTGATTTTATCATAAGCTCCAATTGAGTGGAGAAATATTGAAATGACAAACTTATATGTAAAGAAAGTCCCAATGAGTATACTTGGGTGATGGAGATTGAAAATTTTAGTAAAAAAATGCATATAAAGTTAAGTTAGTATGTTGATTTTTTGTTGGTATTACTGGAGTTGAGGTGTCATATTGGTCGAATGGTTGACATCGTGATGATGAACAGAGCTAACTAAGCATGATGGTAATAAGATTTTGTTATGGATTGTGATAGAGATGCAACTATATGTTAAGGATTTTTAGTTAAAAGAATTTTTATTATGATGACGATTGTGAGTATCTATACTTATGATTTTCTGTACAGTTTGTTTATTAGTTTGATTAGTTGAAAAGTTGTATGAGGTGTTGCGACACCACTACAATAGAATTAATTAAGCAAGACCCTTAATAGAAAGAATCAATGAGAGGCTATATAATCTTAAAGAGGAGGGAAAAAAAGGATATTTACTCACATTGTAAAGGCCAAAGATATATCTTCAAAGAGAGTGGATAATTGAACTTAGAGACATCTGGTTTCCTCTGTTTTGCCGAGATTATTTTGATAGTTTATGGGTTCATTATATTAATTAATGACTATTGGATAAAACTTGATAAATGAGTTATATAGATGTTGAACTCGAGTGTGATTATATGTTTTTGTGGTTTTAAGTTGGTAATGAGTACAATTGAATTTTCAGCAAAAATATATGATAAAGTTGATAGAAGAGTCAATCAATGATAAGTTAAAATACATGAAGTCATAAATATCTTCAAGGTATGTGTTAATGTTCATAGATAAAGGAAATGGGTACACATTTGGATTCAAAACTCAAGGTTTACATTATGAGTTTAGGTTTGTCGTAATATGCTTTGTCAGGGTATGGATTGGTAAGGTAAGAAATGATCGATCACATTGAGTATGAATTACTTGAAAAACATGAAAATAATTTGAGTAGTAAATTTGATTACTTTTCATTGTCTTACTAAAGGGGGTTTTCATGTAATGTTTTTATTTAGAGGATAAGTAAAAAAAACATCATGAATTATTGTCAAGGGATAAGATCGGTAAGCGAGTTAGCGAATGGAACAAGAGTCTCGTGTATTGAAGAGTTCAAGGTATATAAAATAAGCGTCATGGAAAGAATTTGAAAGACGTGAATGTATAAGAACTTTCATATAGACTTTTGGTTCGAAGTTGAAGAATGTATAAATTTTCATATATAAGTTCTTATATGACTATGGATGTGAATTTGTTCGATATAATCATACTATGGTTTTATCATAGATTTTTTTTTATAAAGATGGAGTTTTAGTTTGGGTGACAAACAATGATGAATGGAAAATCCTATAGATTATGTCAAAATAGATTGTTCGACTTATAATAGGTAACTTATGGATGTTATATGTTGTGGGCCTACAGTTTTACATGGGAAATGAGAATTTGTAGGGGATTGGAATTACTTGTTGATAGGACATGTAGAATGTTATAATGTATTACATAGGAATTTGATGGTTAGTAAATATTTTGAGCTTATAGTACATATAATTATTTGGGTGACCAAGAATTTCTTAAGTGTTGATATGAGGTATATGATGGTTTGAATTATAGTAGAAAAGTTGGTATGAGAAAGATTGTAGTTGACATTGGACATGATACAAAAGCTTCATCTCGATGAGAATGTCCTATCAAATTTAAAAGTAGTGCTACCGCCCTTGGATGGGAATTTTATTTATAATGGATGCTTAAATGAGAGCAAGAGAAAGTCATAATTCAGAAGTTGTAGAGGCTATTATGTATTTTCATAAAAGATTTTGATACTAGTGATGGTTTGAGAGTAAGGTAAATGGATGGTGTGGTTATGATATTTGTTGATATTATGTAATACACCATTTTGTCGTTTGAGTGCTAAAAAATTTTATTTCATAAAAGACTCTTTTGATAGATTCTATATGTATATTTTGGACCATTCGTAATTATATTTATATAAGTAAACAGGTAATTTTAATAATTTATTTAGTTGACGGTTAAAAAAATTAACTTTAAAATTAATAATGGATCACTTTTATGATATTTTATAGTTGATTATATGATAATTAGGGTAAAAGTTGGTCTGTAAAAAAAGAAGAAAATAAGAAAAGGAATCCGTACACGATTTGAGGAGACCAATTCCGTAGACGACTTAAAGTGATAATTTCCTTCAATTGTTGTTGACTTGGTTAGAATAATTAGTAATGAAAGCTCGGGTGCTGACAAATTTGTCCGTGGAATTGATTTTCGTGAAGTATTAAAATAAACATGTGGCAAATTATTGTTTCATGGAGTATAAAGGGTGGATAGAGGTGCCAATTCTAATAAAAACTTGATTGTCACCAATATGTTCTTTCAACATTTAAATGAGTTTCATAGGTAATCATGTCACAATTACTTCCTTTAGACTAATTTATGCAGTGATCACATGTGTTGGCTGCCATGAAAATCGTGACTAGTGGGTTACGTTTTACTGTATTATAAGCTAAAATTTGATACATTAATATAGGTAGTTAAATATCATTATAGTATATGATATGGATTACATTAGAGTTATGTTAATTGGTGGAATTGAGACCTATCCTTAGGTTTGAACTTCAGAAAATTGATATTATAATTATGTTAGTTTTTGGGTCTAGGTTACATATCTTATAGATTGAGTGTTTATAGACTCATTAGCTTACAAGTTATGCATATATATACTTGATTGATTGAAAATGTTCAGAGGTATTAAGGAAAGGAAAGGCATTGGAGAAGTAGTTTTCTTGACTTCGATTCTTCGCTAGAGGTATGTTATGGTTTATGCTATTTGATAGTAACTCTTAATAGTGATTGATATGCATTGAATGATATTATGCAGTTTTCTTTGTACTTGATTTTGTTGTTGTGTGGCTTGCTTGTGTGTTTTGTGATTGGTTTGAAATAGTAAGACCGTGGAATTTTTATCTTGAACTCTCTTTATCGATGTGATGCCTTGAAAAAAAAGGCTTGATGAAATATTATAACAATTAATTGAAAGTGGTGATAATAAAAGATTCAGTAACGATATTCGTGGATCAGAGTGTCACGTTTCGACACGGTATTTTATGATCGGAGTGTCACATTTCGACACGATATTCTTTGAGCGGAGTGTCACATTATGACACGGTATAATTGGATCGGAGTGTCATATTCCGACACGGTATAGTTGGATTGGAGTTTCATGTTCTAACACGGTAACATTAATGGAAAAGGATATTAAATAAATTTAATGTACTCAATCTCAAAGAACCCATTTCCCAACGAACGTGGTGTCGAGCATGAGTCCTCGTGTGTGCTTGATATTTTGATTGATTAGGTACTTGCTTCAATCGTCACTTGGTCATGTTATTTGATGTTTCTCAACTATTAAGTACTATAGTTGACTTTATACTATTATTCTTTATATGTTAGTTACAATTTTGAGTTGGACGACGATACTTACTCAGTACATGTTACCTCGTACTGATCCCTACTTGTATTTTTCTTTATTTTTCTTATATGGAGTGCTGCAAGTGTACCGACGATTTTGGATCGCCCTCAGCTCTATCAAGCCTCGACATATCAATTTCAAGGATGAGTTATTCATTAGAGCTTGAGTTGGATTCTCTTAGTCATTACCTGATGTTCTTAGTTATCGGAAATAATTACATTATTTTATTTATTTTTGTGTCTTTGATACTCTTAGACTTAGTAATTGGAGATTAGATGTCCTTGTTGTGATGACTTTAAGGTTTTGGGAAAAGATATCTAGTAAGTCTTTGAGCTTTCGTATTATTATTGTAGTTTGTATGTTGGGATTTGGATTCCTTTGTTTGCCCACCCCAGAGTTTAAGTGTGGGTTCCACTCATGACTCATTTTGGATCGTGACAAACTTTGTACAGAGTTTTAGGTTCGGTGATCTCATCACACAAGGACAAGTCAGTAGAGACTTGAGGAACGGTACGGGGACACCTTTATTTTTCTTTAAGAAGCTATAGGACTTTTGGATAACTTATTTCTTTCTTTCTTTAGTGATACTGCATGAATCTAATTGGTGTCTAGGTGATACAAATTGGTATATGAGCTTCTTCACTTTATTTCAAATATGGTTACTACTAGAGTATTTGAAGTTGAAATACCAACAAAAGAAAGAAAAAAAATGTGTCCTTAGATTTAGGTATATTTTCTCAACTGCAAAATGTGGTGGTACTGTCATGTTGAGTGTTGATTAGTAAAGACACTACTATGACTTCATTGAAATGGGGTATATCAGCATAAGCCATTGACGCTTACTTGGTTAGAGTTACGATGTGTGATGACCCAGAAGGTCATTTTTTAAAATTTTAAATATCCGATTAACTTGAGTTAATTAATTGAGGAGTATTGATAGATAAATGACTTAATTGATAGTTAATGGGTTAAAGTGATAATATATTGAAAAATTCTTTACCACTAGGCCATGTATTAATAATAAGTTAGTGGGTTTGTCAGTTTTAATAAACAAAATAAATTTATAGAAGAAAACAAGAAGAAGTAGAAAGAAAAACAACTTGCGGCTGCGTTGCGCGAAGAACAAAAGTGCAGGTACATTTAATTCGGTGGATTCAAATTTCTGGTTTTTAATCTCAAAGGAAATTCATATATATTATGTTTTAACTTGCAACTCTTCCAATTAGATTATTAATATAAGTGGGTGGATGAATTTGGATCTTATGCCATTATGTTTACTAAGATTATTAGTATTTTTGTTGTTAATGGCAGCCAATGATTGGTCATATAGCCAATCATTGGTCTGCAATAAAAGGTGTTTGGCAGAAATAAAAAAAAAATTAGGTGCTAAAATAGTGAAATGGAAATTATGGTATGTTTTATGTTTGTAAAAGTGGCTAATGAAGTTCTGGAAATTTTGGGCACATATTAAAAAAAAATAATTTTTTCATGATTACCAATGATTGGCCATAATGAGCCAAAAGGGGGAAGCCAAAAAAAAAACGTTACTACACATCCATTGTAGGGTAGTTTCATAGTTTTGATTATTATATAATGGTTCATGTTTTGATATATTGGTATATATATATATATATATATATATATATATATATATATATATTAGAGGAAAGGTATTTTGTGAGTACCATTTGAATCATGATATTTGAAAATTGGGATGCAATTCTAGTCTTGAAACTTGGAAAAAAACTATGAAGTTAAAATTTTAATTGACATCAAGAATTACAAACTTGATTATAAATTTGGTGAATTTTTAAGGTTAGGGTTAAACACATAAAAAGTGTGAGTGTTGTTAGTTCTGAAACCTTATTGTGAATGTATATACTTGCATAGATTGCATCGATTTAGAAGCTCAACGGAAAGGGAAGGCTCAAGTCCCAGAGTGATTATTCGAGTGGTTAAGGCAAGTGGATTTCTAAACCCTTGTTAAGCGTATGAAATTCGTGTATTTTCTTCTGTGGTATTGAGAGTTACTTGGAGACTTGTTGCTTATTTGTTAGTATTGTATTCCTTGCTGTAAATTGTGCTTGTTATCAAAATGGTTATCTCCTCATTTCTCATTTGAGCATGTCAATTGCATTGTATCTGAAACATGATTGTGATAAGAGTTAAGTGATAAGAGGATGTACTATTTCAAGGGTCATATCGCGCGCCGCGATGATATTATATTTTGAGGGACGTATCACGCGCCGCGAAGGTTACTATTATCGAGGGTTGTGTCGTGCGCTGCGACAGATGCATGGACAGATATGTCCCCTAAGGGTCCCGGACTGAGAAACAGCGGGTGTGTACCATTAAGAAAGACATGCATCACTATATTTGACATTGCACATTTTATTATTGATGAACTTAAACACGTGTTTTGCTGATCTTGTGATTGTTTCTCTTTGAAGCTTGTGACTGTTGAATATTGAGTTGTTATTGAGAATATGTAAACTGATAGAGTGTGGTTATTGAGTTGTATGTTTGGTAAACTGTAAACTATTAGGCTGTAGCGTGTAGGTTTAGATAGGGTGTAAGGAGTACCCGTATTTTGTTCACTTAACTTGTGTTTAGAGGTTTGCTTGTTAGGTACCGCGTGGTTTGGTACTCACCCCTTGCTTCTACAAATTTTTGTAGGTAACGAGCCTGGATCTTCTGGATAACTGTCATTCTTTTCGTTTCCGAGGCATCTTGTGGAGGGTTGTGAGGTAGCTGCTTGTCATCTCAGCGAACTTTCCTACTCCAGTTTATGATTTTTTTTTACTTGAAAGACAACTTCATTTTAGACTTCTATTTTATTTCAATTCTAATATTTACATTAAAGGCTTGTGCACATGACAACCTGGTTTTGGGAATTGCATTAATATGACTTGGTTTCATAATATAAATTGTTGTTGAATTGTCATTACTTTCGCACTTTGTTAGGTATTTGGTTTTAGGCTGACTTGTCTTGGTGGATAAGACGAGTGCCATAACATCCATTTTTCGGTCATGAAAAAATGGTATCAGAGCCCCAGGTTCATAGGTCTCACATGTATACAATCCGAGTCTACATAGTGTCTCAAGGATCAGTACGGAGACGTCTGTACTCATCTCTGAGAGACTATAAAGATTACTAGGAAACTTCCTTTTGTTCATTCTTTCTCATCGTGCGTAGTCACCTTCTTTAGTACTGAGTTATTGTATACTCTTTTGACAGATGACGAGGACTAGAACTAATGCTACTGGTGGTAGAGGAGAGGCACTCCCCGAGGCAGTTGTTGAGGCTGCAACTAGAGGTAGGGGTAGATCTCGAGCTAGAGGTCGTGCTAGTAGTGCGACAGTAGTCAGAGGTCGTGGACGTGGAGCAGCACTAGTGAGAGGTCGTGCTAGAGGGGTCTCCACAGAACTTCATATTGATGGCAGAGAGGACCAAGTTTCTCCAGATCCTGTAGTCACACCTTTGCTTCAGGATACACTATTGAGGGTGTTAAGTGTGCTAGAGGGATTTTCTCAGGTTGGTGGGGAGACTACCACACCACATGACTCTCGTACTAGAGAGGGGGCTCAGACCCAAGAGCAGCAACCAGCTCCAGTTGTTCAGGATGCGGTGGGGCAACTACTAGTAGATCCCGCGGTTCAGAATGATGTTGCACCAGCAGTTGGGGGTCAAGTTGCATCGATGGTTGTTCTGACAGAGGATGAGCAGCGTAGGTATGAGAGATTTTTAAAGATGGACCCACCTCAGTTTCAGGGTGGGAAGAGCGAGGACGCTCATGAGTTTCTAACTACCTGCGGAGAGTTACTAGAGGTGGTTGGATTAGCTGAGTAACATGGGGTTCGATATGTTACACTCCAGCTTCGTGGACCAGCGAGATACTGGTGGAGGACATATTCGGGATGTCTGCCAGTTGGATCTCCTCCAGTGACTTGGGAGCAGTTTGCTAGTGCATTCCAAGATCGTTTTATCCCATGGAGCGTGAGAGAGGAGAGTCGCTTGAAGTTTGAGAGTCTGAGATAGGATGGTTTATCGGTTACAGAGTATGAGTCGCGTTTTTGCTAGTTTTCTAGGCATGCGTTGTCCATTATTCCAAATGAGACAGAGAGGATCCGCAGATTTGTGAGGGGATTGACATTCTCTATCAGCTCAGCTGTGTTTCGGGCATCTAGGGAGGGGGCTTCTTTCCAGTCCATTGTGAGCGCCGCCAAGGAGGCGGAATTGATGGAGAGAGAGGAGTAGGGGGACCCTAAAAGAGCTCGTATATCAGGTTAGTTTCATGGTGCCTCATCTGGAGGTAGGGGATCACAGAGAGTGAGTGGTTGTTTTCAGCAGCGGGGACCTATTCATGCATCTATGCCGACATTTGAGGGTGGCAAGACATCTAGGGATTCTTATGGCCCGGGTCAGGGCAGTACGGTTCACAGCAGCGACCTACAGGGCGAGGCAATAATAGTGGGTTTTCAGGGTCCACACAGCAAATCCCAGGTCAGAGATTTTATTTTACTTGTGGAGATCCCGATCATCTAATGCGGCAGTGTACTTCTCAAAGGGGTCGTGGTGGGCCTCGACCTAATTCTTCATTCCAGACTAGAACACCAGCTGCACAAGGTAAAGGTTGTGGCAGAGTTCAGTTAGGTAGAGGTGATAGAGTTTCTAGTAGTGGTGTTGCAGCTCAGAAGAGTGGGGGTAGAGGTACCATCCAGGCTTGAGGAGGGCGAGGATCCCACAGTTATGCTTTCCCCGGGAGACCTAAGGCGGAGACCTTTGATGATGTTATTACAGGTATCATCCTAGTATGCCATCGACCTGCGTCTGTGTTGTTTGATCCAGGTTCTACATTCTCTTATGTGTCTACGTATTTTTCTGCTAAATTTGATATGATATGTGATAGCATGACTGTACCTATTCGTGTTTCTACACCCGTGGGTAAGCCCTTAGTGGTGGATCGAGTGTATCGATCCTGTCTTATTTCTTTGGTTGGGTATGACACTTGGGTAGACTTAATCATTCTGGGGATGGTGGACTTTGATTTTATCTTGGGTATGGATTGGCTTTCTCCTTATCATGTTGTCCTTGATTGTAATGCTAAGACTGTGACTTTAGCAATGCCTGGTGTTCCAAGGGTTGAGTGGAAGAGTGTTAGTGGTTCTTATCCTAGAAAAGTCATCTCTTTTATCCGTGCTTAGAGGTTGGTGGAGAGAGGGTGTTTGTCTTACTTAGCTTTTATTCGGGATAATAGTGTTGAACCACCTCCAATGGACTCTGTTCCCATGGTTCAGGAGTTTCTTGATGTATTTCCTTCTGATCTTCCAGGTGTTCCTACCGATAGGGATATCAATTTTGCTATTGTTTTGGAGCCGGGCACTAAGCCTATTTCTATCCCTCCATACCGTATGGCTCAAGCAGAGTTGAAAGAATTGAAAGATCAGTTGCAGGATTTATTGAGTAAGGGTTTTATTCGCCCTAGTGTGTCACCTTGGGGTGCCACTGTATTGTTTGTGAAGAAAAAAGATGGGACTATGCGGATGTGTATTGATTACAGACAGTTGAACAAAGTAACAGTGAAGAATAAGTATCCTCTTCCGCGTATTGATGACTTATTTGATCAATTACAAGGAGCATCATTGTTCTCTAAGATTGATTTGAGGTCTGGGTATCATCAGTTGAAGATTAGGGCATCAGATATCCCTAAGACAGCTTTTCGGACCCGATATGGGCATTATGTGTTTCTAGTGATGTCCTTCGGATTGACTAATGCCCCTGCAGCATTCATGGAGTTGATGAATGGGGTGTTTCGACCATACCTTGATTATTTTGCGATTGTTTTCATCGATGACATCTTGGTTTACTCTAAGACTGAGGAGGACCATGTCCGACACCTGAGGATTGTACTTCAGTGGTTGAGAGAAGAGAAGTTGTATGCCAAGTTCTCAAAGTGTGAATTCTTGATTACTTATGTGACATTCTTGGGACACCTGGTGTCCAAGGAGTGTATTAGAGTAGATCCGGCCAAAATTGAGGCAGTTAGAGGCTGGACGCGACCTACTTCACCTACTGAGATTTGGAGTTTTGTGGGATTGGCAGGCTATTATCGACGATTTGTTCAGAGTTTCTCTACTATTGCATCTCCATTAACTAGATTGACTCGACAGGATGTGCGTTTTCAGTGGTCTTATGAGTGTGAGCATAGCTTTAAAAAACTCAAGACTTTGTTGACATCAGCTCCTGTGTTTACTCTACTTGAGGAGGGTTTAGACTTTACAGTGTATTGTGATGCTTCAGGAGTTGGATTGGGTTGTGTGTTGATGCAGAAGGGGAAATTGATTGCTTATGCTTCTAGGCAATTGAAGTCCCATGAGAAGAACTATCCTACTCATGATCTATAGTTGGCGGCTGTGGTACTTGTACTTAAGTTATGGCGTCATTATTTGTATGGAGTGCATTGTGAGATCTTCATTGATCATCGGAGTCTCCAGTATATCTTTAATCAGAGAGATTTGAACTTGAGGCAGCGGAGATGGCTTGAGTTGCTGAAGGACTATGATGTGACCATTCTGTATCATCTGGGGAAGGCCAATGTTGTGGCCGATGCTTTGAGTAGGAAGACTCATAGCATGGGGAGTCTTGCATCTCTTAGTATTGAGGAGAGACCATTGGCTAGAGATTTTCAATTGTTAGCTAACAGTCTTGTACGATTGCAGATCTCAGAGGAGAGTGATGGGATGATTGCTTTTATAGAGGCTCGATCTTCTTTAGTCGATCAAATCCGTGCACACCAGTTTAATGATGAAAAATTATGTCTCATTCGAGACAAAGTATTGAGAGGGGAAGCTAAGGAGGCTGTCCTCGACTCTGATGGTGTCTTGAGGATCGGAGGCAGGATTTGTGTGCCCAAGACAACTGATTTGATTAGATTGATCCTTGAAGAGGCCCATTGTTCTCGGTATTCCATCCATCCGGGAGCGGCGAAGATGTATCATGATCAGAGTCAGCATTACTGGTGGTGTGGAATGAAGAGAGATATTACAGACTTTGTTTCTAGGTGTTTGACTTGCCAGCAGGTCAAGTGTGAGCACCAGCGGCCCGGGGGTGTATCTCAGAGGATGCCTATTCCTACTTGAAAGTGGGAGCGGATTACTATGGACTTTGTTGTGGGTTTTCCTACCACAACGAGTGGCTATAACTCTATTTGGGTTATTGTGATAGGCTAACCAAGTCAGCCCACTTCATTCCAGTTAGGGTGAAGTATACGGCAGAAAAGTTAGCCGAGCTACATATCAGTCACATTGTTCGACTACATGGAGTTCCTATTTCTATCATATCAGATTGAGGTTCACGATTTACTTCTTATTTCTGGAAGGCATTACAACATGATCTGGGTACACAGTTAGATATGAGCACGGCATTTCACCCTCACACAGATGGTCTATCTGAGCGGACCATTCAGGTATTGGAAGATATTCTTCGAGCGTGTGTGATCGATTTTGGTGCTAAATGGGATCAACATATACCAATAGCAGAATTTACCAATATTAGTTATCACTCTAGTATCCAGATGGCCTCATTTGAGGCGTTGTATGGAAGACGATGTAGGTCTCCAATTGGTTGGTTTGATTCGGCGGAGATGGGCTCTTTGGATACATACTTGCTTAGAGATGCGATGGAGCAAGTCCGTATGATTCAGTATAGATTATTGACAGCTCAGAGTCGACAGAAGAGTTATGCAGACCGGAGAGTTAGAGCCTTGGTGTTTATGGAGGGTGATCATGTGTGGCTCCGAGTATCACCCATGAAGGGTGTGATAACGTTTTGAAAGAGGGCAAGCTTAGCCCTAGATTCATTGGACCTTTTGAGATTTTGAGCCGAGTGGGAGAAGTGGCCTATAAGTTGGCCTTGCCACCTAGTTTGTCGGTAGTTCATCCTGTTTTTCATGTCTCTATGCTTCGGAAGTACATTACGGATGAATCTCATGTGCTTTCACTTGATTCCGTGGAGTTGGGTCCAGACTTAACATTTGAGGAGGAGCCTATAGCTATTTTGGACAGGCAGGTTCGAAAGCTTAGGATCAAGGAGATTGCTTCAGTGAAAGTGAAATAGAAGCATCGATCTGCGGGCGAGGCAACTTGGGAGACAGAGTCTGACATGCGTGCTAGATATCCACGGCTTTTTGAAGCTCCAGGTACTTTCTTCAATCTTATGTTTGAGGACGAACATGATTTTTAGTAGTGGATAATGTGATGACCCAGAAGGTCATTTTTTAAAATTTTAAATATCCGATTAACTTGAGTTAATTAATTGAGGAGTATTTATAGATAAATGAATTAACTGATAGTTAATAGGTTAAAGTGATAATTTATTGAAAAATTCTTTACCACTAGGCCATGTTTTAATAAAAAGTTTGTGGGTTTGTCAGTTTTAATAAACAAAATAAATTTAGAGAAGAAAAACAAATAGAAGTAGAAAGAAAACCAATTTGCGGCTGCGTTGAGCGAAGAACGAAAGTGCAGGTATAATTAATTCTGTAGATTCAAATTTCTGGTTTTTAATCTCATAGGAAATTCATATATATTATGTTATAACTTGCAACTCTTCCAATTAGATTATTATTATAAGTGGTGGATGAATTTGGATCTTATGCCATTATGTTTACTAAGATTATTAGTATTTTTGTTGTTAATGGAGCCAATGATCGGTCATATAGACAATCATTGGTCTGCAATAAAAGGATTTTGGCAGAAATAAAAAAAATTTAGGTGCCAAAATAGTGAAATGGAAATTATGGTATGTTTTATGTTTGTAAAAGTGGCTGATGAAGTTCTGGAAATTTAGGGCACATATTATAAAAAAAGAATTTTTTCATCATTACCAATGATTGGCCATAATGAGCCAATCATTGGTTGGGAGAAAATGGTAAAAAAAAGGGGAAGCCAAAAAAAAAACGTTACTACACATCCATTGTAGGGTAGTTTTCATAGTTTTGATTATTATATAATGGTTCAAGTTTTGATATATTGTTATATATATATATATATATATATTAGAGGAAAGGTATTTTGTGAGTACCATTTGAATCATGATATTGGAAAATTGGGATGCAATTCTAGTCTTGAAACTTGGAAAAAAACTATGAAGTTAAAATTTGAATTGACATCAAGAATTACAAACTTGATTATAAATTTGGTGAATTTTTAAGGTTAGGGTTAAACACATAAAAAGTGTGAGTTTTGTTAGTTCTGAAACCTTATTGTGAATGTATATACTTGCATAGATTGCATCGATTTGGAAGCTCAACGGAAAGGGAAGGCTGAAGTCGCAGAGTGATTATTCGAGTGGTTAAGGCAAGTGGATTTCTAAACCCTTGTTAAGCGTATGAAATTCGTGTATTTTCTTGTGTGGTATTGAGAGTTACTTGGAGACTTGTTGCTTATTTGTTAGTGTTGTATTCCTTGCTGTAAATTGTGCTTGTTATCAAAATGGTTATCTCCTCATTTCTCATTTGAGCATGTCAATTGCATTGTATCTGAAACATGATTGTGATAAGAGTTAAGTGATAAGAGGATGTACTATTTCGAGGGTCGTATCGCGCGCCGCGATGATATTATATTTTGAGGGACGTATCACACGCCGCGAAAGTTACTATTACCGAGGGTTGTGTCGTGCGCTGCGACAGATGCATAGACAGATATGTCCCGCATGGGTCCCGGACTGAGAGACAGCGGGTGTGTATCATTAAGAAAGACATGCGTCACTATATTTGACATTGCATCTCATGGCATTGCACATTTTATTATTGATGAACTTGAACACGTGTTTTGCTGATCTTGTGATTGTTTCTCTTTGAAGCTTGTGATTGTTGAATATTGAGTTGTTATTGAGAATATGTAAACTGATAGAGTGTGGTTATTGAGTTGTATGTTTGGTAAACTGTAAACTATTAGGCTGTAGCGTGTAGGTTTAGATAGGGTGTAAGGAGTACCTGTATTTTGTTCACTTAACTTGTGTTTAGAGGTTTGCTTGTTGGGTACCGCGTGGTTTGGTACTCACCCCTTGCTTCTACAAATTTTTGTAGGTTACGAGCCTGGATCTTCTGGATACCTGTCATTCTTTTCGTTTCCGAGGCATCTTGTGGAGGGTTGTGAGGTAGCTGCTTGTCATCTCAGCGAACTTTCCTACTCCAGTTTATGATTTTGTTTTTACTTGAAAGACAACTTCATTTTAGACTTCTATTTTATTTCAATTCTAATATTTCAATTAAAGGCTTGTGCACGTGACAACCTGGTTTTGGGAATTGCATTAATATGACTTGGTTTCATAATATAAATTGTTGTTGAATTGTCATTACTTTCGCACTTTGTTAGATATTTGGTTTTAGGCTGACTTGTCTTGGTGGATAAGACGAGTGCCATAACACCCATTTTTCGGTCGTGACAAAATGGTATAAGAGTCCCAGGTTCATAGGTCTCACATCTATACAATCCGAGTCTACATAGTGTCTCAAGGATCAGTACAGAGACGTCTGTACTCATCTCTGAGAGACTATAAAGATTACTAGGAAACTTCGTTTTGTTCATTCTTTCTCATCGTGCGTAGTCACCTTCTTTAGTACTGAGTTATTGTATACTCTTTTGACAGATGACGAGGACTAGAACTAATGCTACTGGTGGTAGAGGAGAGGCACTCCCCGAGGCAGTTGTTGAGGCTGCAACTAGAGGTAGGGGTAGATCTCGAGCTAGAGGTCGTGCTAGTAGTGCGACAGTAGTCAGAGGTCGTGGACGTGGAGCAGCACTAGTGAGAGGTCGTGCTAGATGGGTCTCCACAGAACTTCATATTGATGGCAGAGAGGACCATGTTTCTTCAGATCCTGTAGTCACACCTTTGCTTCAGGATACACTATTGAGGGTGTTAAGTGTGCTAGAGGGATTTTCTCAGGGTGGTGGGGAGACTACCACACCACATGACTCTCATACTAGAGAGGGGGCTCACACCCAAGAGCAGCAACCAGCTCAAGTTGTTCAGGATGCGGTGGGGCAACTACCAGTAGATCCCGAGGTTCAGAATGAAGTTGCACCAGCAGTTGGCGGTCATTTTGCATCGATGGTTGTTCTGACAGAGGATGAGCAGCGTCGGTATGAGAGATTTTTAAAGATGGACCCACCTCAGTTTCAGGGTGGGAAGAGCGACGACGCTCATGAGTTTCTAACTACCTGCGGAGAGTTACTAGAGGTGGTTGGATTAGCTGAGTCACATGGGGTTCGATATGCTACACTCCAGCTTCGTGGACCAGCGAGATACTGGTGGAGGACATATTCGGGATGTTTGCCAGTTGAATCTCCTCCAGTGACTTGGGAGCAGTTTGCTAGTGCATTCCAAGATCGTTTTATTCCATGGAGCGTGAGAGAGGATAGTCGCTTGAGGTTTGAGAGTCTAAGACAGGATTGTTTATCTATTACAGAGTATGAGGCTCATTTTTGCCAGTTTTCTAGGCATGCGTTGTCCATTATTCCAAATGAGACAGAGAGGATCCGCAGATTTGTGAGGGGATTGACTTTCTCTATCAGCTCAGCTGTGTTTCGGGCATCTAGGGAGGGGGCTTCTTTCCAGTCCATTGTGTGCGCCGCCAAGGAGGCGGAATTGATGGAGAGAGAGGAGTAGGGGGACCCTAAAAGAGCTCGTATATTAGGTTAGTTTCATGGTGCCTCATCTGGAGGTAGGGGATCACAGAGAGTGAGTGGTTCTTTTCAGCAGCGGGGACCTATTCATGCATCTATGCCGACATTTGAGGGTGGCAAGACATCTAGGGGTTCTTATGGCCCGGGTCTGGGCTCGTACGGTTCACAGCAGCGACCTACAGGGCGAGGCAATAATAGTGGGTTTTCAGGGTCCACACAGCAAATCCCAGGTCAGAGATTTTATTTTACTTGTGGAGATCCCGATCATCTAATGAGGCAGTGTACTTCTCAAAGGGGTCGTGGTGGGCCTCGACCTTATTCTTCATTCAAGACTAGAACACCCGCTGCACAAGGTAGAGGTCGTGGCAGAATTCAGTCTGGTAGAGGTGATAGAGTTTCTAGTAGTGGTGTTGCAGCTCAACTGAGTGGGAGTAGAGGTACAATCCAGGCTTGAGGTGGGCGAGGTTCCCACTGTTATGTTTTCCCCGGGAGACCTGAGGCGAAGAACTCTGATGATATTATTACAGGTATCATCCTAGTATGCCATCGACCTGCGTCTGTGTTGTTTGATCCATGTTCTATATTCTCTTATGTGTCTACGTATTTTTCTGCTAAATTTGATATGATATGTGATAGCATGACTGTACCTATTCTTGTTTCTACACCTGTGTGTAAGCCCTTAGTGGTGGATCGTGTGTATCGATCCTGTCTTATTTTTTTGGTTGGGTATGACACTTGGGTAGACTTAATCGTTCTGGGGATTGTGGACTTTGATTTTATCTTGGGTATGGATTGGCTTTCTCCTTATCATGTTGTCCTTGATTGTAATGCTAAGACTGTGACTTTAGCAATGCCTGGTGTTCCAAGGGTTGAGTGGAAGAGTGTTAGTGGTTCTTATCCTAGAAAGGTCATCTCTTTTATCCGTGCTTAGTGGTTGGTGTAGAGAGGGTGTTTGTCTTACTTAGCTTTTATTCGGGATACTAGTGTTGAACTACCTCCCATGGACTCTGTTCCCGTGGTTCAGGAGTTTCTTGATGTATTTCCTTCTGATCTTCCAGGTATTCCTCCCAATAGGGATATCAATTTTTCTATTGATTTGGAGCCGGGCACTAAGCCTATTTCTATCCCTCCATACCGTATGGTTCAAGCAGAGTTGAAAGAATTGAAAGATCAGTTGCAGGATTTATTGAGTAAGGGTATTATTCGCCCTAGTGTGTCACCTTGGGTGCCCCTGTATTGTTTGTGAAGAAAAAAGATGGGACTATGCGGATGTGTATTGATTACAGACAGTTGAACAAAGTAACAGTGAAGAATAAGTATCCTCTTCCGCGTATTGATGACTTATTTGATCAATTTCAAGGAGCATCATTGTTCTCTAAGATTGATTTGAGGTCTGGGTATTATCAGTTGAAGATTAGGGCATCAGATATCCCTAAGACAGCTTTTCGGACCCGATAAGGGCATTATGTGTTTCTAGTGATGTCCTTCGGATTGACTTATGCCCCTGCAGCATTCATGGAGTTGATGAATGGGGTGTTTCGACCATACCTTGATTCTTTTGCGATTGTTTTCATCGATGACATCTTGGTTTACTCTAAGACTGAGGAGGACCATGTCCGACACCTGAGGATTGTACTTCAGAGGTTGAGAGAAGAGAAGTTGTATGCCAAGTTCTCAAAGTGTGAATTCTGGCTTACTTCTGTGACATTCTTGGGACACCTGGTGTCCAAGGAGTGTATGAGAGTAGATCCGGCCAAAATTGAGGCAGTTAGAGGCTGGACGCGACCTACTTCACCTACTGAGATTCTGAGTTTTGTGGGATTGGCAGGCTATTATCGACGATTTGTTCAGAGTTTCTCTACGATTGCATCTCCATTAACTAGATTGACTCGACAGGATGTGCGTTTTCAGTGGTCTTATGAGTGTGAGCATAGCTTTAAAAAACTCAAAACTTTGTTGACTTCAGCTCCTGTGTTGACTCTACTTGAGGAGGGTGTAGACTTTACAGTGTATTGTGATGCTTCAGGAGTTGGATTAGGTTGTGTGTTGATGCAGAAGGGGAAAGTGATTGCTTATGCTTCTAGGCAATTGAAGTCCCATGAGAAGAACTACCCTACTCATGATCTAGAGTTGGCGGCTGTGGTACTTGTACTTAAGTTATGGCGTCATTATTTGTATGGAGTGCATTGTGAGATCTTCATTGATCATCGGAGTCTCCAGTATATCTTTAATCAGAGAGAATTGAACTTGAGGCAGCGGAGATGGCTTGAGTTGCTGAAGGACTATGATGTGACCATTCTGTATTATCTGGGGAAGGCCAATGTTGTGGCCGATGCTTTGAGTAGGAAGACTCATAGCATGGGGAGTCCTGCATCTCTTAGTATTGAGGAGAGACCATTCCCAAGACAACTGATTTGATTAGATTGATCCTTGAGGAGGCCCATTGTTCTCGGTATTCCATCCATCCGGGAGTGGCGAAGATGTATCATGATCCGAGTCAGCATTATTGGTGGTGTGGAATGAAGAGAGGTATTACAGACTTTGTTTCTAGGTGATTGACTTGCCAGCAGGTCAAGTGTGAGCACCAGCGGCCCGGGGGTGTATCTCAGAGGATGCCTATTCCTACTTGTAAGTGGGAGCGGATTACTATGGACTTTGTTGTAGGTTTGCCTACCAAAACGAGTGGTTATAACTCTATTTGGGTTATTGTTGATAGGCTGACCAAGTCTGCCCACTTCATTCCAGTTAGGGTGAAGTATATGGCAGAAAAGTTAGTCGAGCTATATATAAGTCACATTGTTCGACTACATGGAGTTCCTATTTCTATCATATCAGATCGAGGTTCACTATTTACTTCTCATTTCTGGAAAGCATTACAACAAGGTCTAAGTACACAGTTAGATATTAGCACGGCATTTCACCCTCACACAGATGGTCAATCTGAGCGGACCATTCAGATATTGGAAGATATGCTTCGAGCGTGTATGATCGATTTTGGTGCTAAATGGGATCAACATTTACCAATAGCAGAATTTGCCAATAATAATAGTTATCACTCTAGTATCCAGATGGCCTCATTTGAGGCGTTGTATGGAAGACGATGTAGGTCTCCGATTGGTTGGTTTGATTCGGCGGAGATGGGCTCTTTGGATACAGACTTTCTTAGAGATGCGATGGAGTAAGTCCGTATGATTCAGTGTAGATTATTGACAGCTCAAAGTCGACAGAAGAGTTATGCAGACCGGAGAGTTTGAGCCTTGGTGTTTATGGAGGGTGATTATGTGTGGCTCCGAGTATCACCCATGAAGGGTGTGATAACGTTTTGAAAGAAGGGCAAGCTTAGCCCTAGATTCATTGGACCTTTTGAGATTTTGAGCCGAGTGGGAGAAGTGGCCTATAAGTTGGCCTTGCCACCTAGTTTGTCGGTAGTTCATCCTGTTTTTCATGTCTCTATGCTTCGGAAGTACATTCCAGATGAATCTCATGTGCTTTCACTTGATTTCGTGGAGTTGGGTCCGGACTTAACATTTGAGGAGGAGCCTATAGCTATTTTGGACAGGCAGGTTTGAAAGCTTAGGATCAAGGAGATTGCTTCAATGAAAGTGCAATAGAAGCATCGATCTGCGGGGGAGGCAACTTGGGAGACAGAGTCTGACATGCGTGCTAGATATTCACGGCTTTTTGAAGCTCCAGGTACTTTCTTCAATCTTATGTTCGAGGACGAACATGATTTTTAGTAGTGGATAATGTGATGACCCAGAAGGTCATTTTTTAAAATTTTAGATATCCGATTAACTTGAGTTAATTAATTGAGGAGTATATATAGATAAATGAATTAACTGATAGTTAATGGGTTAAAGTGATAATTTATTGAAAAATTCTTTACCACTAGGCCATGTTTTAATAATAAGTTAGTGGATTTGTCAGCTTTAATAAACAAATAAATTTAGAGAAGAAAAAAAATAGAATTAGAAAGAAAACCAATTTGCGGCTGCGTTGAGCGAAGAATGAAAGTGCAGGTATATTTAATTCTGTGGATTCAAATTTTTGGTTTTTAATCTCACAGGAAATTCATATATATTATGTTATAACTTGCAACTCTTCCAATTAGATTATTATTATAAGTGGTGGATGAATTTGGATCTTATTCCATTATGTTTACTAAGATTATTAGTATTTTTGTTGTTAATGGCAGCCAATGATTGGTCATATAGCCAATCATTAGACTACAATAAAAGGTGTTTTGCAGAAATTAAAAAAAAATTAGGTGCCAAAATAGTGAAATGGAAATTATGGTATGTTTTATGTTTGTAAAAGTGGCTTATGAAATACTGGAAATTTAGGGCACATATTAAAAAAAAGAATTTTGTCATGATTACCAATGATTGGCCATAACGAGCCAATCATTGGTTGGGAGAAAATGGTAAAAAGAAATAGGGAAGCCAAAAAAAAATGTTACTTCACATCCATTGTAGGGTAGTTTTCATAGTTTTGATTATTATATTATGGTTCAAGTTTTGATATATTGGTATATCTCTCTCTCTCTCTCTATATATATATATATTTATATATATATATATATATTAGAGGAAAGGTATTTTTTGAGTACCATTTGAATCATGATATTGGAAAATTGGGATGCAATCCTAGACTTGAAACTTGGAAAAAAACTATGAAGTTGAAATTTTAATTGACATCAAGAATTACAAACTTGATTATAAATTTGGTGAATATTTAAGGTTAGGGTTAAACACATAAAAAGTGTGAGTGTTGTTAGTTCTGAAACCTTTTTGTGAATGTATATACATGCATAGATTGCGTCGATTTGGAAGCTCAACGGAAAGGGAAGGCTCAAGTCCCAGAGTGATTATTCGAGTGGTTAAGGCAAGTGGATTTCTAAACCCTTGTTAAGCGTATGAAATTAGTGTATTTTCTTGTGTGGTATTGAGAGTTACTTAAAGACTTGTTGCTTATTTGTTAGTGTTGTATTCCTTGCGGTAAATTGTGCTTGTTATCAAAATGGTTATCTCCTCAATTCTCATTTGAGCATGTCCATTGTATTTTATTTGAAACATGATTGTGATAAGTGTTAAGTTATAAGAGGATGTACTATTTCGAGAGTCGTATCGCGCGCCGCGATGATATTATATTTCGAGGGACGTATCGCGCGCCGCGAAGGTTACTATTATCGAGGGTTCTGTCGTGCGCTGCGACAGATGCATGGACAGGTATGTCCCCCATGGATCCCGGACTGAGAGACAGCGGGTGTGTATCATTAAGAAAGACATGCATCACTATATTTGACATTGCATCTCATGGCATTGCACAATTTATTATTGATGAACTTGAACACGTGTTTTGTTGATCTTGTGATTGTTTATCTGTGAAGCTTGTGACTGTTGAATATTGAGTTGTTATTGAGAATGTGTAAACTGATAGAGTGTGGTAATGGAGTTGTGTGTTTGGTAAACTGTAAACTATTTGGCTGTAGCGTAGAGGTTTAGATAGGGTGTAAGGAGTACCCGTATTTTGTTCACATAACTTGTGCTTAGAGGTTTGCTTGTTGGGTACCGCGTGGTTTGGTAATCACCCCTTGCTTCTACAAATTTTTGTAGTTTACGAGCTTGGATCTTCTTGATACCTGTCATTCATTTCGTTTCCGAGGCATCTTTTGGAGGGTTGTGAGCTAGCTTCTTGTCATCTCAGCGAACTTTCCTACTCAAGTTTATGATTTTGTTTTTACTTGAAAGACAACTTCATTTTAGACTCCTATTTTATATCAATTATAATTTTTATACCTGGTTTTGGGAATTGAATTAATATGACTTGGTTTCATAATAGAAATTGTTGTTGAATTGTCATTACTTTCCCACTTTGTTAGATATTTGGTTTTAGGCTGACTTGTCTTGGTGGATAAGACGAGTGCCATCACACCCATTTTTGGGTCGTGACACGATGTGTGTTTTTTTGTTATTAAATTGTTCTACTAAGTAAAACAATTTTTTTGCTGTAGAGAGATAACGATCCGATAATGTTTTTCAATTAGTCAATGGGTAGAAATATTTGGGCTATTTGGATACGATCTTAAGGATAGGTATGATGTGCTCTAGTGAGGTCTCTAACGGACTTGCACGGTGTGAGAATACTATGGTTATGTGGAAACGGGTATGTTGATTATCAAGTAAGAATACTAACTACTAAAGGAGTTACATGTTGTATGACATGGTCAGATAATAAGATTTAGTGTTGCATTCACATTTGAGAAACCAACCAGTGTATTACTACATGAACTTAGATTAAACATTATTTGAATAAAATATTTATGTGGTAGAAATTTTGTACAGTATTAATACATTTAGGTTGTGAAATGTATCTTGAGATTTCTGAATGAGGACTGACAAATTTAACTTAAGCTTCAAAAAGGTATATTAATACTAAAATGACAAACATATAGGGGAAGAAAGTCTTATTGAGTATACATGTTTGAACTAAATTGAAGATTGTAGTAAGAAAATGCTTACAAAATTAAGTTACTTTTTTAAATTTTATTGGTATGCCTGAGTATAAGATGTCTTGTCGAGGAAAAGGTTCACATCTTGATGATGAAAAGGTCTAGCTAAGCATGATGGTAAAAAGAGAAAGTGATATATGACCTATTTGATTTATGTTTGTTGTACTAGTATCGAACATTCTCATTTAGAATCGATTTAAGTGGCAACAATGTCTTGAAAGTGTTTCACCGGTTCTAATATCGAATTGGTATTTGCTTAAGATTTAGAAACTAGGCCTAATCTTACTTGAAAAAGGATTGAAATTATTCTCTTTATTTGGTTTCCAATTCTAATAGGAAAAGAATTGATATTGTAATCCTATTTGTAATTGATTTTGGCTTTGTAAGGAAAAACACAATTTTATATATCGAAGATGGTATTGAGAGAAAAATTGAATTACTCATTAGTATTCTCCTCAAAAAACATTAGGACATAAGATAGGTTTTGAGAGATCTTTCAATAACAGAGAAGAGAGAAGAGAGAAGAGAAAAGAGAGAAAATATTTTGCTGCATACCTTTTCTCCGACCAGCAACCTTCAGATCGCTTTTCTAAATTAACTAACCGTTGGATCGGGCTACAATTTAAAGTACATGTCCCTGACATCTTGCTTCTTAATTTGAATGATGGAAATTGGATTCGGATGTCCGCAAGATAATTATTTTTAGTTCCGAACAATAGCTGCACTTAGGTGATGCTTGCATTAAAATTGTAGAGACAATGTATTAATAGTGTGTATTATGAGGTGTTTTAATATAATATTTAATAAGAGGAATCTTAATATAGTACAATGGAGTTGATTAGAGTTTTTAATGATGATAAGAGATTGGTAATGGATTGTGATTGAGATGAAACTATATAATAAGGATTGTTGGTTAAAAGTGTTTTGTACGGTACGAATGATTTGCAAGCATCTAATGTTTTGGTTGCATAGAAATTTTTAGGAGATGTTTGGACATTACTTTAATTGATTTAAAAAAATTATAGTCATAATGAAAAAAAAAGTGTGTTATAACGAAATCTTAAGAAAGACGTGAGAACAAAAATATTTTCTCTAATTACAAGGGATAAAGAGGTACCTTTTGGAGGTTGAGACTTGGGTTCAGAGACATATGGTTTCATATAATTTAATATGGTCATGGTTTTAGTCTTACATATTTATCAAATTGGTTAATAACTACGGTCGAACTTTTCTCGAAAGATATGATAAGATTGATAAAGAGGCAATTAATGATAAGTTAAGATATGTTAATTCATCTTCAAGGTATCAGTCATTTTGATAGATATGGAGATTGAGTTACGTGGTTTGGTTGACGATAAAAGCTTTTCATTGTGAATCTACTTTTGTGGTTGCAAGGTATGAATTTGTGAGGTAAAAATAAAATAAAATAATAATATATTATTTACATCAAATATTAAATATATGGAAGGACTTATACATAGTTTGGATTGGAATTTTTTTTACATTTGATTATTAAAGGATCGAAGGAAGGATTTCACTTTAAAGGGTTAGTTTAAAGTATAAGGTAATATATTATAGATTATCGGTCAAGGAATAAGATTCCTAATAAAGTTAGCGAAATGAACAACAACCTGGTGTATTAAAGAGTTCAATGGATTTGAAGTTGGTGTCATGGGTAGAATTTAAGAAAGTGAAGTAATCGAACCTCTCATATATAGACCCATGGTTCAAAGTTGAATGTTGTATGAATTTTCTTTCATAAGCTTAGATATGACTGTGAAGTGTGAACTAGTTCGGTACGGACTTGCTAAGAGTTTATCATTGACTTTCATGAATATTGAGTTTTGATTTGGTAACAAACAGTAAGGTATGAAAAAAGTTAGTATTTTACGCAGGACTAGATTGCTCAAATAAAGATAAATTACTTAAGAATGATGTACAAGGTACGATCTAATTCTACATGGTTATTAAGAAGTTATAGTTGGGTTACTGTTACTCTATTGATGGGACTACATAGAACGTTAAGATAGTTACATAGACATTTGATGGTGAATAGAGGATAACTTAAATTATATATAATATATTGATTGACCAAGAATTTTCCTAAGTGTTGGTATGAGGTCTGTATTGGTATCTAAAGAATTGTATGTGGAAGTGGTGTGGAGTTGACTTCGGTGTATCACTCGATTGTGGGTACTTGATAATGATGTCTATCTTTAGATAAGATAAGTTTTATTCTGCTCGACGATTAATTGAAGTCAAAAGATCAAATTTTATAAGTTAAGCTCGTGGGGAGTTTATGTGAGAGGAAAATCTTAATAAGAATTGTTTGCATATTATGACAGTCTAGGGGTTTCTATTTCATAGTTGATTGCAAATAATATTGATTACTGATAATATCATGGTTATGTGGGATACTATCCTGATGGTTGTGTTAAGGTTTAGTTGGATAATCGATCAGTTCAAATGTCTATTTGATAATAATTATGTTGTTAGTTGAGCTTGCACAGAACAAGAGTTATAATTCGAGTATTGAGATGACCTAATTTGGAACATTTTATTGGAGGAGGTGTATATCTATATTTGGTTAGTTTGATACTTTTGAGATGAGACACTTAGTACTAATATTTTTAAGGAATCCTTGAGATATGAGGTACCATTTTGTCGTTTGGGTGCTAAAGCTTTTTATTTCATAAAAGTCTATTCTGATAGATTTTAAATGTGTATTTTGGACTATTTGTAATTATAATTATATAAGTAAAGAGATAAATTTAATAATTTATTTAGTTGATGGTTAAAAAAGATAACTTTAAAATTAATAATGGGTTACTTTTATCAAATTGTATAGTTGATTATATGATAATTAGGGTAGAAGTTGGTCTGTAGAAAGAAAATTAGAAAAGGGAGACGAACACGATTGGAGGAGACCAATTCCGAAGACGACTTAGGGTGAGAATTTCCTTCAATTATAGTTAACTTGGTTTGGATAATTAGTAATGAAAGCTCGGGTGCTGAAAAATTTGTCGATGGAATTGATTTTGGTGAAGTATTAAAAGAAACATGTGGAAAATTATTGTTACATGTAGTATAAAGGGTGGATAGAGTTGCCTATTCTAATAAAAAAATTTAACTGTCAACAATATGGTCTCGCAAATTTTAAATGATTTTCATTGGTAATCGTATCACAATTACGTCCTTTTGACTAATTTTGGAAGTGATCACATGCGTTGGCTGCCATGAAAATCGTGACTAGTGGGTTATGTTTCACTATATTATAAGCTAAAAATGATACATTAAGATAGGTAGATAAATATAAAGTGTAGTATATGATATGGATTACATTAAAGTTATGTTAATTTGTGGAATTGAGATCTATCTTTAGGTTTGAAGTGTAGAAAATTGATTATATAATTAGGTGTGTTTTTGGTTCTTGTCTAAACATCGAATAAATTTTTTATTTATAGACTCATTAATTTACAAGTTATGAATATATATACTTGATAGAGAGGAAATGTTTAGAGGCATTAAGGAAAGGAAAGACATTGGAGAAGTAGTTTGCTTGACTTCGCTTCTTCTGTGAAGGTAGGTTATGGTTTATGATATTTGATAGTAAACTCTTAATAGTGATTGATATGCGTTGAATGATATTATGATGTTTTCTTTGTACTTGATTTTGTGATTGTGTGGCTTGCTTGTGTGTTTTGTGATTGGTCTGAAATACTGAGACCGTGAAATTTATATTCTTGAACTCTCTTTATCGAAATGATGCCTTGAATAAAGAAGGTTTCATGAAATACTATAACAATGAATTGAAAGTGGTGATAATAAAGGATTAAGTAACGGTATTCTTGGATCAGAGTGTTACGTTCCGACACGGTATTCTTGGATCGGAGTGTCATATTTCAACACAGTATTCTTGGATCAGAGTGTCACATTACGACACGGTATAATTGGATCGGAGTGTCACGTTCCGACACGGTATAATAGGATCGTAGTGTCACGTTTCGACACTGTAACATTACAGGAAAAGGATATTAAATTAATTTAAATACTCAATCTCAAAGAACCCACTTCCTAACGAACGTGCTGTCAACGCATGAGTCCTCATGTGTGCTTGATATTGTTATTAGTTACGTTCTTGCACCAGTTGTCACTTGTTCATGTTGTTTGATGTTTCTTAACTATTAAGTACTATAGTTGATTTTTTACTATTATTCTTTGGATGTTAGTTACTATTTTGAGTTGGCCGATGATACTTACTCAGTACATGTTGTCTCATACTGAGTCCTACTTGTATTTTTCTTTATTTTCCTTTTATGGAGTGCAGCAAGTGTAACAATGAATTTGAATTGCCCTCAACTCTATCAAGTCTTGTCCTATCAATTTCAAGAGTGTGTTATTCATTCGAGCTTGGCTTGGATTATCTTAGTCTTTACCTGATGTCCTTAGTTATCTGACACGAATTACTTTATTTCATTTATTTTTGTGTCTTTGATACTCTTAGACTACGGAATTGGAGATTAGATGTCCTTGGTGTGATGATTTTAAGGTTTTGGGAAAAGATATCTAGTATGTTTTTGATATTCTGTATTGTGATTGTAGTGTGCATATTGGGATTTGGGTTCCTTGGTTCGTCCACTTAGGAGGGTAACTGTGGGTGCCACTCACGGCTTATTTTGGGTCATGACATATGAAGAATGTTCACTTCAATGGAGTATTGTGAGAAGTATGTGACGTTTGATAAATCGAGTATGTGTATGATTGCAATGAGATCAAGCTAGTTGATTGTAAGTGGCTAAAAATTGAGATATGGAGTCATGTAAATATAATTCTTTGATATGTTTACAATTGAAATACTATTTTATGTTACCCGAACTTGCTTTTGTACATTTTTAGGTGACCTCCTATTCTGTTTCATACATGATTTGGAGTGTGATTCGATACATATGGTTGTGTTGTTTTGTACTCAGCCCTTGCTACTACAATTTTGTACTCGTCTTTTATCCCCTTAGCTTGTGTTTAGGAGTTTACTTGTTGAGTACCGTGTGGTTTTGTACTCAGCCCTTGCTACTACAGTTTTTTTGTAGGTTACTAGCCCGGACTTTGTGATATTTATGTTCTCCTTGTCTGAGGCATCTAGTGGAGATTGAGATACGTTAGACGCTTGTACACGTGACAACCAGATTTTTAGGGTACTTTTGAATAACTTATAAAATTTCTGCATTTTATTGTAATGGTCGAGTTTAAGACTGACTTGTCTTGGTGGAATAAGACGAGTGCCATCACAACCATTTTTTGGATCGTGACAGATTTGGTTGGTGAATATAGTGTTGGATTAAGATAAAACTAAACAAATTTGACTTAGAATGTTTTAAAGATCTTCAACTAAATAAATGTGATTTAGTTGGTTAATATAGTGTTCAAATTAATTTTAAACTAAACTAATTACACTTATAAAATTGTTAAAATTTGAAAATAATTTAATGTGATTTAGTTTGTTAGTATAGTATTTGAATTAAGTTAAAAGTAACGTAAATAGACTTAGGAAGTCATTAGGTTCTTTCAGTAAGTTAATGTTATTTAGTTGGTTAACATAGTGTTGGAACTAAGGTCAAACTAAACTAATTAGACTTACAAATTTGTTAAGTTATTCAGATATGTTATGTGATTTAGTTGGTTAATATATTGTTGGAATTAATTTAAAACTAAGCTAATAAGACTTAGAAAGTTTTTACGATCTTCAAATAAGGTATTATGATCACGTTAGTGAATATAGTGTTCGAATAAAAATTAAACTAAACTCATTTCACTTAAAAAGTTGATAAGTTCTTCAAAAATGTTAATGTAATTTAATTGGTGAATATAGTGTTGGAACTAAGTTTAAACTAAACTAAAAAAGTTTATAAGTTGTTCAAATAAGTTAATGAGATTTAATTGGTTAATATTGTATTGGAACTAAGTTAAAACTGAACTAATTAGAATTTAAAAGTTGTTTAGTTCTTCAAATAAGTTAATGTGATTTAGTTTGTTAATATATTGTTTGAAATAAGTTAAACCAAACTAATTAGACTTAGAAAGATGTTAAGTTCTTTAAATAAGTAATGTGATATACTTGGTGAATATAGTGTTGGAATTAAGTTAAAACTAAACTAATTAGACCTTCAATGTTGTAAAAATCTTCAAATAAATCAATTTGATTGGGTTGGTTAATATAGTGTTGATATTAATTTAAAACTAAACTAATTAGACTTATAATTTTTTTTAAGATTTTCAAATAAGTAAATATGATTTAGTAGGTTAGTATAGTGATTGAATTAAGTTAAAACTAACCTAAATAGACTTAGGAAGTGGTTATGTTCTTTGAATATGTTAATGTGATTTAGTTAGTTAACATAGTGTAGGAATTAAGTTAAAACTAAACTGATTTGACTTAAAAAGTTGTTAAGTTATTCAGATAGGTTAATATGATTTAGTTGGTTTATATAGTGTTGGAATAATGTTAAAACTAAACTAATTAGCCTTAGAAAGATATGAAGTTCTTCAAATAAGTAATGTGATTTAGTTGGGGAATATAGTGTTAAAATTATGTTAAAACTAATCTTACTAGACTTAGTAAGTTGATATGATCTTCAAATAAGTTAATGTGATTTAGTTGGTAAATATATTGTTGGAATCAATTTAAAATTAAACTAGTTAGACTTAGAAAGTTGTTACGATCTTCAAATAACGTAATATGATCATGTTGGTGAATGTAGTGATGGAATTAAGATAAAACTGAACTAATTAGAATTAAAAAGTTGATAAGTTCTTCAAAAAAGTTAATGTGATTTAGCTAGTTAATGTAGTGTTTGGATTAAGTTAAAACTAATCTAATTAGACTTTTGAAAGTTGTTTCAATCTTCAATTAAGGTAATGTGATCAAGTTGGTGAATAGAGTGTTGGAATTAAGATAAAACTAAACTGATTGACTTACAAAATTCATAAATTCATCAAAAGTTAATGTGATTTAGTTGGTTAATATAGTATTTGAACTAAGTTAAAACTAAACTAATTAGACTTAGAAAGTTGTTAAGTTGTTGAGATACGTTAATGTAATTTAGTTGGTTAATATAGTGTTGAAACAAGGTTAAAACTGAATTAATTAGACTAAGAAGGATGTTAAGTTCTTCTAATAAGTTAATGTGATTTAGTTGGTTAATATAGTGTTGGAATTAAATTAAAAATAATTACATTAAACTTAGAAAATTTTTAACATCTTCTAAAAAGTTAATGTGATTTAGTTGGTTAAAATAGTGTTGGAATTAAGATAAAACAAACCTAATTAGAGTTAGAAAGTTGTTAAGTTCTTCAAATAAGTTAATTTGATTTAGTTTGTTAGTGTAGTGTTGGAATTAAGTTAAAACTAATCTAATTAGACTTTGAAAGTTGTCATGTTTTCAAATAAGTTAATGTTATTTATTTAGTTAATATAGTGTGGAATTAAGTTAAGTAAACTAATTAGACTTATAAAGAGGTTAAGTTCGTAAAATAAGTAATGTTATTTAGTTGGTAAATATAGTGTTGAATTAAGTTAAATCTAACTAATTACACTTAGAAAGCTGTTATACTCTTGAATAAAGTTAATGTGATTTAGTTGGTTAATATATGTTGGAATAAATTTAAATCTAAACTAATAAGACTTAAAAAGTTGTTAAGATCTTCAAATAAGTTAATGTTGTTTTAGATGGTAATATAGAGTTGAAACTAAATTAAAACTAAACTAATTAGATTGAGAAATATTTTAAGTTCTTCAAATGTAACGACACTTTTTGGTCGTTTCGAGTGCTAAAACTTTATGTTTCATAAAATATTTTTCGATGGGTTCTAATTAGGTTTGGACTATTCATAATTATAATTATGAAATTAGTGGGGTAGTTTTAATAATTTATGGAGTTGATAGTTAACGAATATAATATTAAAATTGGTAGTGGGTCACATTCTCTATTTTTATAATTAGTTATATATACAATTAGGGTGATATTGATCTGTAGAAAAGGAGAAAATAAAAGAAAACGGTTGCACGATGGTTGAAAAATAACAAAGGTATCCGTGGGCGAAGAGAAATGGAACAAAGGCATTCAGGTATACAGAAGTTCATAAAAAAAATTTATGTTTGTATATATTGATAGTAATTAATGATTAAGGGAAATCCGTTAGTAGTTTATAAGATATAGTTTCTTAGTGTTGATTGATGATGATGTAACTGATTTTGTTTTTCGTTTCGTGTTACTGTTTGTGACTTATGAATTATTCAAGGTTTTTCTTTTGGTTAATTAATATGTATTGGTTTATATTATATTTAAATGTTGTATAGTTAGATACTAATTATAAGGTATAATGTTCTAGATGAAAGAATTAGGGAATAAGGATTAGTGGAGAAATTGAATAATATTGAAAACCAAGAGAACTGATTGATTAGTAAATTGAAAAAAAAATATAAAAATAGTTGTTATATGAATTATATGTTCTGGAATATTGAAAAATAGGGATTACTCTCATGTTAATCATGGGGCAATGGTTGCCCTATCATTGGCTAGTGATTTTGGCAAATGTTAGTGGAAAAATAACTACAGTGAATATTAGAAATAGTTAGTTGATTACTTGTTCATGTTACACCGTTAATTTTCAGAAATTGGATAGTTATTTGAATATCACATTATAATTTAAGTTTAACTGTCACGACTCAAAAATCGGGCCGCGACGGGCACCCACACTTACCCTCCTGTGTGAGCGAACCAACCAATCTAAACCTTAACATTTCAATATAATATCAACAGTAAATAATGCGGAATACTTAAACTCATTAAATAAAACCAATTCATTAACTTCTAAAATTCAACATCTATTATTCCCCAAAATCTGGAAGTCATCACCACAAGAACATCTATGATCAAATTACTAAACTAAGAGTATTCTAAGAAGCTAAAACAACTAAAAGCTAGTCCATGCCGGAACTTCAAGGCATCAAGACATGAGGAAGAAGATCCAGTCCAAGCTAGAAGCATTAGCTCACCCTGAAGATCCGATGTGACGAAGACTGGCTAGAATTGCGGTTGAGTTGAAGATGACGGTACGTTTGCTGCACTCCACAAATAACAAAGCAGAAAACAAATAAAGTAGGGGTCAGTATAAAACACGGGTACTGAGTAGATATCATCGGCCAACTCAAAATAGAAAACAGTATATATTAAGCAATATCATAAAATCAACTAATATCCTTAGCATGCAGCATTTACAGTTACCATAACCCTTGTTTACAACACCAAGCACATCAATCAGGACTCACGCCTCCTCATCATACTCATTTGGGAATTAGGTTCATTAGATCTGAATATATTATCATCTTTCAAGATTCATTATCTTTATTCCCCTCGTGTCGGTACGTGACACTCCGCTCCTCATATACTATCCTGGTGTCGGAACGTGACACTCCGATCCTCATTCTATCCTGGTGTCGGAACGTGACACTCGATCCATATTCTATCCTGGTACCGGAACGTGGCACCCGATCCATATACTATCCTGGTGTCGGAACGTGACACTCCGATCCTCATATACTATCCTGGTACCGGAACGTGGCACCCGATCCATATACTATCCTGGTGTCGGAACGTGACACTCCGATCCTCATATACTATCCTGGTACAGGAACGTGGCGCCCGATCCCCTAATCTCACTACTTTCGTTCATCAAGCCTTCTTTTATACCAAGGCATCATCATTAACAAAGTAGATTAGGGTTTCTTTTCAAGATTTAGGATTCAATAGCTTCATCATGCTTATTATATCACAATTACATAATCACATTCATGCAAGCATACAATTAAGCATATAGAAGGGTTTACAATACTACCAATACATATCATTCGCTATTAAGAGTTTACTACGAATAGCATTAAAATAACCATAACCTACCTCAACCGAAGATTAGTGATCAAGCAAGCAAATTCCCCAAAGCTTATGTTTTCTCTCTTCCTCGTTCGATCGATCCTCTCTCTCTCTCTTGTTCTTTCTATTCTCTTTATTCAAACCCTCTTTCTTTTACCCTAATTAGTATATAATTAAGAATAAAAGATGACAATAATAACCCACTAATTAAATTAAGGTTACCTCTTTTAACCCCCAAGTAATTAGACTTATTAACATTAACCCTCTAACTTTATAATTAAAGCAGGAATAGTCAAAAACGTCCCTTAAAACGTATAAAGAAATCCGACTCCGCCTTGGAATACGAAGCCTGTGACGGCCCGTCGCACCTGCGACGGTCCGTCCTGCTGCTCCATCACAGGCTTCAGAGACTCAATTTCTCTGAAGAGTCTGTGACGGTCCGTCACACCTGTGACGGTCCGTCCTGCCATTCCGTTATGAAGTTCAGAGAGTCGATTTCAGTGCCCATTTTTCAGATTTTCTAAGTGTTTTGAAACGAGACCCTGCGACGGTCCGTCGTGCCCATGACGGTCCGTCGTGGGGTCCGTCGCCTCAGCCTATTTTTCCTGAAATAAAATCTGCTGCTCAAAACGACTAAACAGGTCGTTACAATAGATACCAATTTACCTATCGTTCGTCCCCGAACGATCACAAGAAGGAAAACAAGGGCGATAAGGAGTACCTGAATCTGTAAACAGATGTGGGTATCTTTCTCGCATATCTGTCTCCTTCTCCCAAGTGGCTTCTTCAACGGGTCGATTCTTCCATTGAACTTTGATGGATGCAATCTCCCTTGATCTCAACTTGCGAATTTCTCTATCTAGAATGGCAACAGGTTCCTCCTCATAAGACAAATTCTCATCAAGCAAAACTGAATCCCAACGGATAATGTAGTTTCCATCCCCATGGTATCTTTTCAACATCGACACATGGAATACCGGATGCACTCCGGACAGCCCTGGAGGCAAGGCTAACTCATAAGTCACCTCCCCTACTCGCTTAAGTACTTCAAATGGACCAATATACCTTGGGCTAAGTTTACCTCGCTTACCAAACTGCATCACCCCTTTCATTGGCGAAACCTTCAACAAGACTTGTTCACCCTCCATAAATTCCAAGTCTCTAACCTTCCGATCTGCATACTCCTTCTGTCTACTTTGCGCTGCTAGAAGCTTTTCTTGAATAGATTTTATTTTATCTAACGATTCCCTCAGAAGGTCAGTACCCCAAGGTCTAACCTCAAATGCATCAAACCACCCAATGGGAGACCTATATCTTCTCCCATATAGTGCCTCAAAAGGGGCCATATCAATGCTTGAGTGATAGCTATTGTTGTAGGAGAACTCCGCTAAGGGTAAGAAGCTATCCCAATGACCACCAAATTCTATCACACATGCACGAAGCATATCCTCCAACACTTGAATCGTTCGCTCAGATTGACCATCGGTCTGAGGATGGAACGCAGTACTAAGAGCCAACCTAGTACCCAATTCTGCATGCAATATTTTCCAAAACATAGAAGTAAACTGCATACCTCTATCTGATATAATGGAGAGTGGAACCCCATGCAATCGCACCACTTCCGAGATGTAAAGTTTGGCTAACTTCTCTGCATTGTAAGTCACCTTGACCGGAATGAAGTGAGCAGACTTTGTTAACCTATCAATAATTACCCAAATAGAATCAAACTTTCCCAATGTCTTTGGAAGACCAACCACGAAATCCATTGCAATCCTTTCCCACTTCCATTCAGGAATGGGCATTCTCTGAAGGGTTCCTCCGGGCCTCTGGCGTTCATACTTTACTTGCTGACAGTTTGGACATTTGGCAATAAACTCAACAATATCACGCTTCATTCTACTCCACCAAAAGTGTTGCTTTAGGTCACGATACATCTTGGTTGCACCCGGATGTATAGAATACCTTGAACTATGAGCTTCTGTCAGAATAGTGTTGATCAAATCATCGACGCGGGGTGCACATACCCTTCCCTTAATCCTCAAAACACCTTCCTCATCGATTTTCGCTTCTTTAGCCTCTCCTTGCAACACTTTATCTCGGATCCAGATCAATTTTTCATCATTAAACTGCTTTCCCTTAATCTTGTCAAGGAAGGAAGATCTTGCCTCCACACAAGCCAACAATCCTCCCTTCTCATTTACTTCTAACCTCATCAAGTCGTTAGCCAGAGTCTGAACCTCTCTAGCCAATGGACGTATAGAAACTTGCAAGTGAGCTAGACTTCCCATGCTTCCCGCCTTTCTACTTAAAGCATCCTCTACAACATTTGTCTTCCCCGGATGATACAAAATAGTGATGTCGTAGTCCTTCAGTAGTTCCATCCATCTCCTCTATCTCAAGTTCAAATCTTTCTGAGTAAAGACATACTGAAGGATACGATGATCCGTGTAGACCTCACACTTAACCCCATATAAATAGTGTCTCCATTGCTTTAATGCAAACACTACCGCGGCCAATTCCAAATCATGAGTTGGATAGTTACGTTCATGCACTTTTAATTGTCTTGAAACATAAGCAATCACATTCTTCTCTTGCATTAGCACTGCGCCCAAACCCGAATAGGATGCATCACAATAGACAATGAAATTCTTACCTTCCACTGGCAAGGTGAGAATTGGTGCAGTAGTCAACAGAGTCTTGAGCTTTTGAAAGCTTTCCTCACATTCATCTGACCATACAAATGAAACATTTTTCTTAGTCAAGTTCGTCAGTTGGGAAGCAATAGAGGAGAATCCCTTGACAAATCGGCGGTAGTAGCTAGCTAACCCAACAAAACTCCTTATTTCTGACACATTAGTAGGTCTTACCCAATTCTTCACTGTCTCAATCTTAGAAGGATCCACCATCACTCCATCCTTAGAAACCACGTGCCCCAAGAAGGACACTACATCTAGCCAAAACTCACACTTAGAGAACTTGGCATAAAGCTTTTTCTCCCTCAACATTTCCAATACCATTCTCAAATGCTCCTCATGTTCCTCTTTACTTTTAGAGTATATAATCAATAAATACGATCACAAAGAGATCCAAATATGGCCTAAAAATCCCGTTCATCAAACTCATGAACGCAGCAGGGGCATTCATAAGACCAAAAGACATCACTACAAATTCGTAATGACCATACCTGGTTCTAAAAGCAGTTTTTGGCACATCCGTTGCCCGTATTTTCAATTGATGATAACCGGATCTCAAGTCAATCTTAGAGAAGACACAAGCACCTTGTAACTGATCGAACAAGTCATCAATGCGAGGAAGAGGTACTTGTTCTTTATGGTTACCTTGTTCAACTGCCGGTAGTCTATGCACATCCGAAAACTCCCATCCTTCTTCTTCACAAATAAAACTGGAGCACCCCAAGGAGATGCACTTGGTCTAATGAAGCCTTTGCTCAACAACTCTTGAAGTTGGGTCTTTAACTCTCTTAACTCCGCGGGAGCCATTCTATAAGGGGGTATAGAAATGGGGCGAGTGCCCGGTTCAAGATCAATGCAGAAGTCAATATCCCTATCTGGTGGCATACCAGGAAGATCTGTAGGGAACACATCCAAAAACTCAGGGACTACCGAAACCGACTCAATCGAGGGTACATGAGAAGTGTCATCCTTGAGATGTGCCAAGAAAGCTAAACACCCTTTACTAACCATTTTCTTAGCACGAAGAAAGGAGATGATACGAACCGGATTGGAAGTGTAGTCGCCCTCCCATACTAACGGGTCTGTCCCAGGCTTGGCTAACGTCACTGTTTTAGCATTACAATCCAAGATCACAAAATTCGGAGAAAGCCAAGTCATACCCAAAATTACATCAAAGTCAACCATTTCTAAGATAACCAAATCTACATAAGTGTTACTCCCCACAAAAGTTACCAAACAAGACCTATATACTTTTTCAACTATCATAGACTCACCCACCGGAATAGAAACACGAATAGGCATGTCAAGTAATTCACAATATAAATTAAGACCATTAGAAAATGAGGAAGATACATAAGAAAATGTGGATCTGGGATCAAACAATACAGAAGCCATGCAATCACAAACAAAAAGATTACCTGTGATGACAGCATCAGATCCCTCCGCTTCAGACCGCCTAGGGAAAGCGTAACAATGGGCCCTATCCTTTGTCTGTCTGTTGCCCCTACCATGTTGTGTTGTAGTGGCTCCAGTTTGTCCATCACCACGGCCGTTTTGGTGACCACCATTACCTCGGCCACCACGTCCTCCAGAATAACGGCCTCTACCATGACCACCTCTACCTCTAACATTTGGAGGTCTGTAACTCTGTTTTGGACAATACCTCTTGATATGTCCAGTCTCCCCACATCCATAACACTCTCTGGATTCAAGCATAGGTCTCTCAGAGAAGTGTTGACCGGTCTGAGGTGGACCCCCAACTACAGTCTGTAGTGAAGACTTAATTGGTCGGACTGAGTAACCTCCTGAACCTTGTCCTCTAGAGTAAGAGCCATTAAACTCACCTCCCTTTCGAAACCTTTTTGATGTCGATGCCATGGTGAATTCATCTGGCTTCACTCCTTCCACCTCTACCACGAAATCTACCACTTCTTGGAAGGATTTTGCCGTAGCCGCTACCTGTAAGGCTGAAATCCGCAACTCTGACCTCAACCCCTTCACAAAACGACGAATCCGCTCTTGTGGACTGAAACAAAGTTGGGTGGCATATCTGGATAGTGCACCAAACTTAGCCTCATATGCAGTAACCGACATCCTACCTTGCTCTAGACTTAAGAATTCATCTCTTTTCCTATCCCTCAAAGTACGCGGGATATACTTCTCCATAAACAAACTATAGAATGATGCCCAAGTCATAGGTGTTGCCTCTGTCGGTTGACACTCAACATGTGATCGCCACCACATTTAAGCGTTCCCTTGAAACTGATAACTCACGAACTCAACACCAAACCGTTCTACTATACCCATCTTGTGTAGTAGCTCATGACAGTCAACCAGAAAATTGTAAGCATCCTCAGATTCAGCACCCTTAAAGACTGGAGGTTTCAATTTCAAGAACTTACTGAAAAGTTCATGCTGATCATTTGTCATTATAGGCCCAGTAGTAAGACGTGGAAACGTGCCTATGTTCAATGAGGCATCCATACGAGGAGCCATAGTAGCCGCATGTTGTACCTCCGGAACCTGAGGTGCTGGTGCAGAAAACACTGGAGGTGTCTGGACCTGATCAGATAACCCACTAAGATAAGCGAGAACCTGATTGATTATCTCTGGGGTAGGTTGGGGTTGCAATTCATCATTTTGCACTTGTTCATTCTCCCCTTCCTCAACCTCTCTTACTACTTCCTCAGTCGGTGGAGGAGTCACTGCCCTAGCATCAGATGGGCTAGGTGCTCGTCCTCTTCCTCTAGAGGACGTCCTCCCACGACCTCTACCACGGCCTCTTGCCGCTACTCTTCCTCGAGCTACAGCCCCAGTGGCTGGCTTGGACGCTTCTTGTCTTGCCGATGTTGGTGTTGGCGCAGTTGTTGCTCTAGTTCTAACCATCTGCGAAATAGAGTAAAGATGGTGAGATACCAATTTGTATCACCTAGATACCAATTGGATCCAAGTAATAGCACGAAAGAAAGAATGAAAGAATGGAATTTTCCTAAAGTCTTATAGCTTCTCAAAGAAAAGTAAAGGCATCCCCCTACCATTCCTTAAGACTCTACTAGACTCGTTTTTGTGTGATGAGACCAACGAACCTAATGCTCTGATACCAAGTTTGTCACGACCCAAAAACCGGGCCGCGACTGGCACCCACACTTACCTTCCTGTGTGAGCGAACCAACCAATCTAAACCTTAACATTTCAATATAATATCAACAGTAAATAATGCGGAAGACTTAAACTCATTAAATAAAACCAATTCATTAACTTCTAAAATTTAACATCTATTATTCCCCAAAATCTGGAAGTCATCACCACAAGAACATCTATGATCAAATTACTAAACTAAGAGTATTCTAAGAAGCTAAAACAACTAAAAGCTAGTCCATGCCGGAACTTCAAGGCATCAAGACATGAGGAAGAAGATCCAGTCCAAGCTAGAAGCATTAGCTCACCTTGATGATCCGATGTGACGAAGACTGGCTAGAATTGCGGTTGAGTTGAAGATGACAGTACGTTTGCTGCACTCCACAAATAACAAAGCAGAAAACAAATAAAGTAGGGGTCAGTACAAAACACGGGTACTGAGTAGATATCATCGGCCAACTCAAAATAGAAAACAGTATATATCAAGCAATATCATAAAATCAACTAATATCCTTAGCATGCAGCATTTACAGTTACCATAACCCTTGGTTACAACACCAAGCACATCAATGAGGACTCACGCCTCCTCAGCATACTCATTTGGGAATTAGGTTCATTAGATTTGAATATATTATCATCTTTCAAGATTAATTATCTTTATTCCCCTCGTGTCGGTACGTGACACTCCGCTCCTCATATACTATCCTGGTGTCGGAACGTGACACTCCGATCCTCATTCTATCCTGGTGTCGGAACGTGACACCCGATCCATATTCTATCCTGGTACCGGAACGTGGCACCCGATCCATATACTATCCTGGTGTCGGAACGTGACACTCCGATCTTCATATACTATCCTGGTACCGGAACGTGGCACCCGATCCATATACTATCCTGGTGTCGGAACGTGACACTCCGATCCTCATATACTATCCTGGTACCGGAACATGGCACCCGATCCTACTTTTGTTCATCAAGCCTTCTTTTATACCAAGGCATCATCATTAACAAAGTAGATTAGGGTTTCTTTTCAAGATTTAGGATTCAATAGCTTCATCATGCTTATTAAATCACAATTACATAATCACATTCATGCAAGCATACAATTAAGCATATAGAAGGGTTTACAATACTACCAATACATATCATTCGCTATTAAGAGTTTACTACGAATAGCATAAAAATAACCATAACCTACCTCCACCGAAAATTAGTGATCAAGCAAGCAAATTCCCCAAAGCTTATGTTTTCTCTCTTCCTCGTTCGATCGATCCTCTCTCTCTCTCTTGTTCTTTCTATTCTCTTTATTCAAACCCTCTTTCTTTTACCCTAATTAGTATATAATTAATAATAAAAGATGGCAATAATAACCCACTAATTAACTTAAGGTTACCTCTTTTAACCCCCAAGTAATTAGACTTATTAACATTAACCCTCTAACTTTATAATTAAAGCAGGAATAGTCAAAAACGTCCCTTAAAACGTATAAAGAAATCCGACTCCGCCTTGGAATACGAAGCCTGTGACGGCTCGTCGCGCCTGCGACGGTCCGTCCTGCTGCTCCGTCACAGGCTTCAGAGACTCAATTTCTCTGAAGAGTCTGTGACGGTCCGTCAAACCTGTGACGGTCCGTCCTGCCATTCCTTTACGAAGTTCAGAGAGTCGATTTCAGAGCCCATTTTTCATATTTTCTAAGTGTTTTGAAACGAGACCCTGCGACGATCCGTCATGCCCATGACGGTCCGTCGTGGGGTCCGTCGCCTCAGCCTATTTTTCCTGAAATAAAATGTGCTGCTCAAAACGACTAAACAGGTCGTTTCATTAACTGATTGAGATACGTATTTAATTATAAGATATAGTATATTATATTAATTATATCAAACTTGTGCTAATGGGAGGAAAAATAGGACCTACTCATAGGTTTAAACTTTTGGAAATTGATTATAAGAATTAGGTGAGTTTTGGATCTTGGCTAAAGATATAATAAGAGTGTTTATGATCTTGTTAACTTAAACCTTATGCATATATATACTTGATAGATTGGAAGGGTTCGGAGGCAATAAGGAAAGAAAAGAGATTGGAGAAGTAGTTGCTTGACTTCGATTCTTCGGTGGAGATAGGTTATGGTTTATTTCTATTTGATAGATAAACTCTTAATAGTGATTGATATGTTATTAAGTGATATTGTAAAGTCTCTTATGTACTTGAATGTGTGGTTGTATGTCTTGATTGTATGGTTTGTGGTTGGCCTAAAATTATGAGACTGTTGAATTTCTAATTTTGAACCCTCTCTAATAAAATGACGCCTTGAATAAATAAGGCTTGATGAAATAGAATAATGGGATAATTGGATCAGAGTCACGTTCCAACACATTATTATTGGATCAGAGTGTCACGTTTCGACACGGTGTATGGAATCGGAGTGTCATGTTCCGACACAATAATATTGTAGGAAATGAATCTTGAAGTATCTTAATATACTTAAACTCAAAGAACCTATATCCAAATGAGTATGGTGTTGAGGCATGAGTCCTCATAGGTGTGCTTAATGTTGTGATTGATTGTGTACCAGTTATGGTGTTGCTGTTAATGGTTCATGTGTTTTGGTTCTTGCCACCTGCTAAGTATTGTAGTTGATTTTATATCATTATTCAATATATATTAATTTCTATTTTAAGTTTGGTGATGATACCTACTAAGTATTTGTTCCTTTTACTAACCCCTAATTGTATTTTCTTCTGTTCTTTTGTGGAGTGCATTAAGTGTACCATCGACTTCGACTGGCCCTCAGCTCTAGCAGTCTCTAGCACACCAGAGATGAGGGTGAGCTATTGATTCTTGCTTGTCCTGGATTCTCTGATTCACGTCTTCATGTCTTTGAATTTTTGACATGGACCATGCTTTTGCCTATTTTATTTTCTTAAACTATCTTAGACTTGGTAATTTTAAAATAGATGTCCTTGACGTGGATGACTAAAATTTTTAGGGATAATAAGTATTAAAGTTTAGAAATTTATTTAAATTGGTTACTGAATATGTTTTGGAGCTTTCGCATTATTTATGTAATTTATATTTGAACTATTGATATATGTAGAGTTTAGATGTGTTGGTTCGCCAACCTAGGGAGGTAAGTGTAGTTTTACTCACGACTCATTTCGAATCGTGGCAATTATTATTCAATATATATCAATTTCTATTTTTAGTTGGCCGATGATACCCACTCAGTACGTGTTCCTTGTAGTGACCCGTACTTGTATTTTCTTGTCTGTTCTTTTGTGGAGTGCAGCAAGTGTACCGTCGACTTTGAGTCGCCCTCAACTCTAGCTAGTCTTCAGAACATGAGAGTTCAGTCTGAGCAATTGATTGTAACTCATGATAGATTTACGCATTCACGTCGCGATGTCTTTGAATTTCGGACATGGACCATCTTTTGACTATTTTTGTTTCTTAAACACTCTTAGACTTGGTAATTTGAAAATAGATATACTTGACATGATGACTATCATATATTTTGAAAATAAGTATTAAACAGTAGAAACTTATTTAAATTAGCTAATTAATAAGTTTTGGAGCTTCCGCATTATTTATGTTATTTATAATTGAACAATTAGTATATGATGGGGTTTAGTTGTGTTGGTTCACCCACCTAGGGAGGTAAGTGTGGGTTCCAGTCACAACTCATTTTGGGTCGTAACAAACTTGGTATCAGAGCCTTAAGTTCGGTGATCTTATCACACAAGGACAAGTATAGTAGAGTCTTGCGGAACGGTATGGGGACGTCTTTACTTTCTTTCGAGAGGCTATAAGACTTTAGGAAAACATTGTTCCTTCTCTTTTTCGTGCTATTACTTGGATCCAATTGGTATCTAGGTCATACAAATTGATATCTAACCTTCTCACTCTATTTGCAGATGGTTAGAACTAGAGTAACAACTATGCCAACACAAACAACGGCAAGACAGGGTGTGTCTGAGCTAACTATTGATGGTGTAACTCTGGGAGGAGCAATGGCAAGAGGTTATGATAGAGGCCGCGAGACGATGCCCACTGGAGGAAGAGGACAAGCACGTGTTCCAGCTAGGGATAGAGCAGTGACTCCTCAACTGACTGATGAGGTACTGAGAGAGGGTGAAGAAGGAGAAAATGAGCAGATTCAGGATAAGAAAGTTCCACCTAGCCTACCCCAGAGATGATTAATCAGGTGCTTACTTATCTTAGTGGGTTATTTGATCAGGGCCAAACACCTCCACTGTTTTCTACATCAACACCTCATGTTCAAGGAGTATAACATGCAGCTGTTGTGGCTCCCTCTATAGATTCTTAATTGGAAGTAGGGGCATTTCCTTGATTGACTATAGGGTCTATAATCACAAGTGATCAACATGACCTTTTTATTATGTTCTAAAAGTTCAAACCTCCAGTATTCAAGGGTGTTGAATCTTAAGAATCCTATGATTTTCTGGTTGATTATCATGAGCTGCTACAAAAGATGGACATAGTGGAACGATTAGGTGCTGAGTTTGTGACCTACTAGTTTAAGGGGGTTGCCAAAATGTGGTAGCGGTCGTATGTTGAGTGTCAACCAGCAAAGGCACCACCTATGACTTGGGCATCATTTTCTAGCTTATTTATGGAGAAGTATATACCCTGGACTTTGAGGGATAGTAGGAGAGATGAGTTACTAAGCCTAGAGTAAGAAAGGATGTATGTTGCTGCTTATAAGGAAAAATTTGGTGTACTATCTAGGTATGCCACTCAGATTTGCTTCAACCCACAAGACCGTATTCGCCGCTTTGTGAAATGATTGAGGTCACAGTTGCAGATTCTAGTATTACAGGTATTGCTGCAGCAAAATCCTTTAAGGATATGGTTGATTTTGTGATAGAGGTAGAGGGGGTGAAGCCAGAAGACTTCACCACAGCGTCTGCATTTAAGAAATTCCGTAAGATAGATGAGTTTATTGGTTCTTACTTCGGAGGGAAGTGTTCAAGAGTTTATCCAACCTTTCTTGTTCAGTCTTTATTGTAGGCTTATTCTGGGGGTCCGTCACGGACTAGTCACCCTTTTTTTGTGTGTGGAGGTTATCTCAAGACTTCGTCATTTTCACAAATATCTATACATGATTCCAGGACTTGTTATGAATGTGGAGAGGCTAGACATATTAAGAAATATTGTCCAAAATAGAGTTAAAGATCCCCAGTAGTTAGAGTTAGAGGTGGTCATAGTAGAGGCCGCCATTCAGGAGGACGTGGTGGCCAAGGTAATGGTGGTCACCAGTTCAGTCGGGGTGGCGGGCAAGTTTGAACTACTGTAACAAAGCTTGGTAGGGCCAATGGACAAACAGGATATAGGGCCCATGGTTATGCTTTCCCCGGGAGGTGTGAGGCAGAGACATCTGATGTTGTTATCACATGTACTCTTTTTGTTGGTGATTGCATGACCTCTCTATTGTTTGATATAGGATCAACATTTTCATATGTATCTTCCTCATTTGCTACAGGTCTTGATTTATATTGTGATTTTCTTGACATGCCTATTCGTGTCTCTACTCCTGTGGGTGAGTCTGTGATAGTTGAGAAGGTGTATAGGTCTTGCCTTGTCACTATTGTGGGGAGCAATACATATGTAGATTTGATTATTCTAGATATGGTTGATTTATGTAATTCTGGGTATGACATGACTTTCTCTAAATTTTGCAATCTTATATTGTAATGTTAAAATTGTTACATTGGCCAAGCCTTGGACAAATCCTCTAAGGTGGGAGGGTGACTATATTTCCACTCCAGTTCGTATCATCTCTTTTATTAGTTCTTATAGGTTGGTGCATAAGGGATGTTTAACTTTCTTGGAACATCTCAGGGATGATACCTCCAAAGTGCCTTTGATTGAGTCTGTTTCTATAGTCCGTGAGTTTCTAGACTTGTTCCCTGAAGACCGTCCTGGTATGCCACCAGATAGGGATATTGATTTCTGTATTAACCTGGAGCCGGTTACTCGCCTCATTTCCATTTACCCATATAGAATGGTTCCAGCTGAGTTAAGGAAATTAAAAGCCCAACTTCAAGAGTTGTTAGGTAAAGGTTTTATTAGACTGAGTGCATCTCCTTGGGGTGCTTCCGTTTTATTTGTGAAGAAGAAATATGGAAGTTTTCGAATGTGTATAGACTACAGGAAAATGGATAAGGTAACTATTAAGAACAAGTATCCCATTCCTCACATTGATGATTTGTTCGATCATTTACAAGGTGTTTATGTCTTATCTAAAATTGATTTGAGATCCGGTTATCATCAATTGATAATATGGGCAACAGATGTGCCAATGTCTGCTTTTCGAACCTGGTATGGGCATTATTAATTCTTAGTAATGTCTTTTGGGCTTACGAATGCCCCTGCTTCTTTCATGATCCTGATGAATAGGATTTTTAAGCCATATATTGACTTCTTTGCTATTGTATTTATTGATGATATACTAATGTAACGACCTGTTAGTCGTTTTGAGCAGTGGAGTTTATTTCTGGTAATAACTGTCTGAGTCGACGGATCCCACGACGGACCGTCATGAGCACAACGGACCGTCGAGGGTGTGTCGTTCCAAAACACGTAGAATTCTGAAAAATTGGGTACTGAGATCAACTCTCTGAACTTCGCGACGGAAAAGCAGGACGGACCGTCGTGGGCACGACGGACCGTCACAGGCCCTTTAGTGAAAAATTAGTCTCTAAACTTTGTGACGGAAGCAGCAGGACGAACTGTCGCAGGCACGACGGGCCGTCACAGGCTGCATAACCCTGACTGGGTCGGATTTCTGTTAAACTTTTTAAGGGGCGTTTTGGACTATTCCTGCTTATAATTATAAAGTTAGTGGTTAAATGTTAATAATTCAATTACTAGGGGTTTAAAGGAGATAACCTTAAATTAAGTAATGGGTTACTTTAGAATCTTTTAGACTTAATTATATGGTAATTAGGGTAAAAGAAAAAGAGTTTGAATAAGGAAAAAGAAGGAAAGAGACAGAAAGAGAGGGATAACGATCGAGAGAAGAGAGAAACGAAGAGGAAAGCAAAGGTTTTTAGGGACAGCTTGCTTGATCGCGAATTCTTCAGTGGAGGTAGGTTATGGTTTATGCTATTTCATAGTAAACTCTTAATAGCGAATGATATGTATTGGTTAGTATTTTAAACCCTTCTATATGCTTAATTGTGTTCTTGCATGATGTGATTATATAATTGTGATAAAATAAGCATGATGAGGCTGTTGAATCTTAATCCTTTAAAAACCTCTTTGTTAATGATGATGCCTTGGTATAAAAGAAGGCTTGATGAACTATAAGAATGAGGTTAGTGGATCGGGTGCCACGTTCCGGCACCAGGATAGTATTATTGGATCGGGTGTCACGTTCCGACACCAGGATAGTATTAATGGATCGGGTGTCACGTTCCGGCACCAGGATAGTATTAATGGATCGGGTGTCACGTTTCGACACCAGGATAGTAATAATGGATCATGTGTCCCGTTCCGGCACCAGGATAGTATTAATTGATCGGGTGTCACGTTCTGGCACCAAGATAGTATTAATGGATCGGGTGTCACGTTCCGACACCAGGATAGTAGTAGTGGATCGGGTGTCACGTTCCGACACGAGGATAGTATGACGAGGATCCGAGTGTCACGTTCCGACAGCAGGATAGTGAAGAGAATGAATCTTGAATTATGTTAATATACTCAAATTAATGAACCTATTTCCCAAATGAGTATGGTATGGAGGCTTGAGTCCTCATGGGTGTACTTGGCGTTATTATCAATGATTCTTGTACTTGTTGCTGCTACCTGTTGAGTATTGTAGTTGATTTTATTATATTATCTGATATATATTGCTTTCTATTTTGAGTTGGCCGATGATATCTACTCAGTACTCGTGTTTTGTACTGACCCCTACTTGTATGTTTTCTCTTTGTTATTTGTGGAGTGCAGCAAACGTACCGTGGTCTTCAACTCAACCGCAACTCTAGCCTGTCTTTATCACGTCAGATTTCAGGGTGAGCTATTGTTTCAAGCTTGGACTGGAACTTCTTCTTCACATCTTGATGCCTTGAAGTTCTGGCATGGACTAGCTGTTTAGTTATTTTGGCTTCATAGATACTCTTAGATTTAGTAATTTAAGGATAGATGTTCTTGTGATGATGACGTCCAGGTTTTGGGGATAGTAATTGATAAATTTTAGAAGTTATTTAATTGATTTCGTTAATGAGTTTTAAGTCTTCCGCATTATTTTCTGTTTATTATGTTTGAAACGTTGGGGTTTAGATTGGTTGGTTCGCTCACATAGGAGGGTAAGTGTGGGTGTCACTTGCGTCTCGTTTTGGGTCGTGACAAACTTTGTATCAGAGAATTAGGTTCGTTGGTATCATCACACAAGAACGAGTTTAGTAGTGTCTTGAGTAACTGTAGGGCGATGCCTTTACTTTTCTTTGAGAGGCTGTAAGACTTTAGGAAAATTCCATTCTATCGTTCTTTCGTGCTATTACTTGGATCCAATTGGTATCTAGGTGATACAAATTGGTATCTGATCATCTTCACTCTATTTCGCAGATGTTTAGAATTAGAGCAACAACTGCGCCAACACCAACACCGACAAGAGAAAATGCATTTGAACCAGCGATTGAGGCTGTAGCTCGAAGAGGAGCAGTGGCAAGAGGCCGTGGTAGAGGTCGCGGGAGGACGTCCTCTAGAGGAAGAGGACAAGCACCTGGCCCATCTAGTACTAGGGCGGTGACTCCTCCACCGACTGAGGAGGTATTAAGAGAGGGTGAGGAAGGGAAGAATGAGCAGGTGCAGAATGAGGAATTACCACCCCAACCTACCCCAGAGATGATTAATCAGGTTGTTGCTTATCTTAGCGGGTTATCTGATCAGGGCCAGACACCTCCAGTGTTTTCTGCACTTGCACCTCAGGTTCCGGGAGTACAGCATGCAGCTGTTGTGGCTCCCCGCATGGATGCCTCATTGGAAATAGGCACATTTCCTCGGTTGACTACAGGGCCTATAATAACAAGTGATCAACATCAACTCTTCAGTAAGTTCTTGAAATTGAAACCTCCAGTCTTTAAGGGTGCTGAATCTGAGGATGCCTATGATTTTCTGGTTGATTGTCATGAGCTACTACACAAGATGGGTATAGTAGAACGAATTGGCGTCGAGTTTGTGACCTATCAATTTCAATGGAACGCCAAAATGTGATGGCGATCGTTTGTTGAATGTCAACCAGCACAAGCACCACCTATGATTTGGGCATCATTCTCTAGCTTGTTTATGGAGAAGTATATACCCCGGTCTTTGAGGGATAGGAGGAGAGATGAGTTCCTGAGCCTAGAGCAAGGCAGGATGTCAGTTACTGCATTTGAGGCAAAGTTTCGTGCCTTATCTAGGTATGCCACCCAGCATTGCTTTAGTCCACAAGAGCGGATTCGCCGTCTCGTGAAAGGGTTGAGGTCAGACTTGCGGATTTCAGCCATACAGGTAGCTGCTGCAGCAAAATCTTTTCAGGAGGTGGTAGATTTCGTGAAAGAAGTGGAGGGAGTGAAGCAAGTCGACTTCACCATGGCATCGACATCTAAGAGGTTTCGTAAAGGAGGTGATTTTAATGGTTCTTACTCTAGAGGGCAGAATTTAGGAGGTTATCCAGCCCGCCCTATTCAGTCTTCACTGCAGGCTGTAGCTGGGGGTCCTCCGCAGACCGGTCAACATTTCTCTGAGTTTGGAGGTTATCCCCAGACTTCATCATTCTCACAGAGACCTATGTTTGAACCTAGAGAGTGTTACGGATGTGGGGAAACTGGACATATTAAGAGGTATTGTCCAAAACTGAGTTACAGACCCCCAATAGTCAGAGGTAGAGGTGGTCATGGAAGAGGCCGCTATTCGGGAGGACGTGGTGGCTGAGGTAATGGTGGTCACCAAAACGGCCGGGGTGACGGGAAAACTGGAGCTTCTGCAGCGCAACATGGTAGGGTCAACGGGAAGACAGGTGATAGGGCCCATTGTTATGCTTTCTCTGGGAGATCTGAAGCGGAGATATCTGATGCCGTTATCACAGGTAATCTTTTGATTTATGATTGAATGGATTCTGTATTATTTGATCCTAGATCCACATTTTCATATGTATCTTCATCATTTGCTACTTGTCTTAATTTACATTGTGAATTGCTTGACATGCCTATTAGTGTTTCTACTCCGGTGGGTGAGTCTGTGATAGTTGAAAAGGTGTATAGGTCTTGTCCTGTGACTTTTATGGAGAGCAATACTCATGTAGACGTGGTTATCCTAGAAATGGTTGACTTCGATGTAATTCTGGGTATGACTTCGCTTTCTTCAAATTTTGCAATCTTAGATTGTAACGCTAAAACTATAACGTTGGCCAAGCCTGGGACAGATCCGTTAGTGTGGGAGGGTGACTACACTTCCACTCCAGTTCGTATCATCTCCTTCCTTCGCGCTAAGAGAATGGTTAGGAAGAGTTGTTTAACTTTCTTGGCACACCTCAGGGATGATACTACCCAAGTACCTTCAATTGAGTTGGGTTCAATAGTCCGTGAGTTTCTTGATGTGTTTCCTGCAGACCTTCCTGGTATGCCACCGGATAGGGATATTGACTTTTGCATTGATCAGGAGTCGGGTACTCGTCCTATTTCCATACCCCCTTATAGGATGACTCCCGCTGAATTAAGAGAGTTATAGGCCCAACATCAAGAGTTGTTAAGCAAAGGCTTTATTAGACCAAGTGCATCCCCTTGGGGTGCTCCTGTTTTGTTTGTGAAGAAGAAGGATGGAAGTTTTTTGATGTGCATTGACTACAGACAACGGAATAAGGTAACTAATAAGAACAAGTATCCTCTTTCTCGCATCGATTATTTGTTCGATCAGTTACAACGTGCTTGTACCTTCTCAAAAATCGATTTTAGATCTGGTTATCATCAATTGAAAATACGGGCCACGGATGTGCCCAAGACTGCTTTTCGGACCAGGTATGGGCATTATGAGTTCTTAGTAATGTCTTTTGGGCATACGAATGCCCCTGCTGCTTTCATGAGGTTGATGAATGGGATTTTTAAGCCATACCTGGATCACTTTGTCATTGTATTCATTGATGATATACTGGTATACTCAAAAAGCAAGAAAGAACATGAGGAGCACTTGAGAATGGTATTGGAAATGTTGAGAGATAAAAAGCTTTATGCCAAATTCTCCAAGTGTGAGTTTTGGATAGATTCAGTGTCCTTCTTGGGGCATGTGGTTTCTAAGGATGGAGTGATGGTGGATCCTTCTAAGATTGAAGCAATGAAGAGTTGGGTAAATCCCACTAATGTTACAGAGTTAAAGAGCTTCGTTGGTTTAGCTAGCTACTACCGTCGATTTGTCGAGGGATTTTCTTCCATTGCTTCCCAATTGACAAACTTGACAAAGCAGAGTGTTCCATTTGTATGGTTGGACGAGTGTGAACAAAGCTTTCAGAAGCTCAAGACCTTGTTGACTACTGCACCAATTCTTACCTTGCCAGTGGAAGGTAAGAATTTCATTGTTTATTGTGATGCATCCTATTCGGGTTTGGGTGCAGTGCTAATGCAATAGAAGAATGTAATTGCTTATGCCTCGAGGCAATTAAAGGTGAATGAACGTAATTATCCGACCCACGATTTGGAGTTAGAGGCAGTAGTGTTTGGATTAAAGCAATGGAGGCATTACCTATATGGGGTTAAGTGTGAAGTCTATAAGGATCATCGTAGTTTACAGTATGTCTTTACTCAGAAAGATTTGAATTTGAGACAGAGGAGATGGATGGAACTACTGAAGGAAAGATCTTTCTTTCTTGATAAGATTAAAGGAAAGTAGTTTACCAATGAGAAACTGATCCAGATCCAAAATAAGGTGGTGCGAGGAGAGTCTAAAGAAGCAAAAATCGATGAGGAAGGTGTTTTGAGGATTAAGGGAAGGGTATGTGTACCCCGCGTCCATGACTTGATTCACAATATTCTCATTGAGGCTCATAGCTCAAGGTATTCTATACATCCTTGTGCAACCAAGATGTATCGTGACCTAAAGCAACATTTTTGGTGGAGTAGGATGAAGCGTGACATTCTGGATTTTGTTACTCAATGCCCGAATTGTCAGCAGGTAAAGTACGAACACTAGAGGCCTGGAGGGACACTTCAGAGAATGCCCATTCCTGAATGGAAGTGGGAGAGAATTGCAATGGACTTCGTGGTTGGTCTTCAAAAGACGATGGGTAAGTATGACTCTATTTGGGTGATTGTTGACAGATTAACTAAGTCTGCTCACTTTATTCTGGTTAAGGTGACTTACAATGCAGAGAAGTTAGTCAAACTTTACATCTCAGAAATTGTTCGATTGCACGGAGTTCCACTTTCCATCATATCGGATAGAGGTACGCAATTTATTTTTATTTTTTGGAAAACATTGCATGCCGAGTTATGTACTAGGTTTGATCTTAGTACTGCATTTCACCCTCAGACTGATGGTCAGTCTGAGCGAACGATTCAAGGTTTAGAGGATATGCTTCATGCATGTGTGATAGAGTTTGGTGGTCATTGGGATAACTTCTTACCCTTAGCAGAGTTCTCATACAACAATAGATATCATTCAAGTATTGATATGGCCCCATTTGAGGCATTGTATGGGAGAAGAGGTAGGTCTCTCATTGGGTTGTTTGATGCATTACAGGTTAGACCTTAGGGTACTGATCTTCTGAGGGAATCGTTAGATAAAGATAAATGCATTCAAGAAAAGCTTTTAGCATCTCAAAGTAGACAGAAAGAATAAGCAGATCGAAAGGTTAAAGGCTTGGAGTTTATGGAGGGTGAACAAGTCAAACTGATGCTTTCACCCATGAAAGGGGTGATGCGGTTCGGTAAGCGAGGTAAGCTTAGTCCGAGGTACATTGGTCCATTTGAAGTTCTGAAGCGTGTGGGGGAGGTAGCTTATAAATTAGCATTGCCCCCAGGACTCTCAGGAGTGCACCCGGTATCTCATGAGTCTATGCTGAAAAAATACCATGGGGATGGAAACTACATCTTTCGTTGGGATTCAGTTTTTCTTGATGAAAATTTGTCTTATGAGGAGGAGCCTGTTGCTATCTTAGATAGGGAAGTCCGCAAGTTGAGGTCAAGGGAGATTAAATCCATCAAAGTTCAATGGAAGAATCGGCCAGTTGAAGAGTCCACTTGGGAGAAGGAGGCTGATATGCAAGAAAAATACCCACACCTGTTTACACATTCAGCTACTCCCTTTTCGCCCTTGTTTTTCTTCTTGTGATCGTTCGGGGACGAACGATGGGTAAATTGGTATCTATTGTAACGACCTGTTAGTAGTTTTGAGCAGTGGAGTTTATTTCATGTAATAACTGTCCGAGTCGACGGATCCCACGACGGACCGTCGAGGGTGTATCGTTCCAAAACACTTAGAATTTTGAAAAATTGGGTACTGAGAACAACTCTCTGAACTTCGCGACGGAAGAGCAGGACGGACCGTCGTGGGCACGACGGACCATCACAGGACCTTTAGTGAAAAGTTAGTCTCTGAACTATGTGACGGAAGCAGCAGGACGGACCGTCGCAGGCACGACGGGCCGTCACAGGCTGCGTAACCCTGATTGGGTCAGATTTCTGTTAAACGTTTTAAGGGACGTTTTGGAATAGTCCTGCTTATAATTATTAAGTTAGTGGTTAAATGTTAAAAATTCAATTACTTGGGGGTTAAAGGAGATAACCTTGAATTAAGTAATGGGTTACTTTAGCATCTTTTAGACTTAATTATATGGTAATTAGGGTAAAATAAAAAGAGTTTGAATAAGGAAAAAAAAGGAAAGAGACAGAAAGAGAGGGAGAACGATCGAGAGAAGAGAGAAACGAAGAGGAAAGCAAAGGTTTTGGGGGATAGCTTGCTTGATCTTGAATTCTTCGGTGGAGGTAGGTTATGGTTTATGCTATTTCATAGTAAACTCTTAATAGCTAATGATATGTATTGGGAAGTATTGTAAACCCTTCTATATGCTTAATTGTGTGCTTGCATGATGTGATTATATAATTGTGATAAAATAAACATGATGAGGCTGTTGAATCTTAAACCTTTAAAAACCTCTTTGTTAATGATGATGCCTTGGTATAAAAGAAGGCTTGATGAACTAAAAGAATGAGGTTAGTGGATCGGGTGCCAGGTTCCGGCACTAGGATAGTATTAGTGGATCGGTTGTCACGTTCCGACACCAGGATAGTATTAATGGATCGGGTGTCACGTTTCGGCACCAGGATAGTATTATTGAATCGGGTGTCACGTTCCGACACCAGTATAGTCTTAATGGATCGGGTGTCACGTTCCGGCACCAGGATAGTATCAATGGATCGATTGTCACGTTCCGACACCAGGATAGTAGTAGTGGATCGGGTGTCACGTTCTGACACCAGGATAGTATGAGGAGGATCGAAGTGTCACGTTCCGACACCAGGATAGTAAAGAGAATGAATCTTGAATTATGTTAATATACTCAAATTAATGAACCTATTTCCCAAATGAGTATGGTATGGAGGCTTGAGTCCTCATGGGTGTACTTGGCGTTATTATCAATGATTCTTGTACTTGTTGTTGCTACCTGTTGAGTATTGTAGTTGATTTCATTCTGATATATATTGCTTTCTATTTTGAGTTGGCCGATGATATCTACTCAGTACTCGTGTTTTGTACTGACCCCTACTTGTATGTTTTCTCTTTTTTATTTGTGGAGTGCAGCAAACGTACTGTCGTCTTCAACTCAACCGCAACTCTAGCCAGTCTTCATTATGTCAGATTTCAGGGTGAGCTATTGTTTCTAGCTTGGACTGGATCTTCTTCTTCACGTCTGGATGCCTTGAAATTCTGGCATGGACTAGCTATTTAGTTATTTTGGCTTCTTAGATACTCTTAGATTTAGTAATTTGAGGATAGATGTTCTTGTGATGATGACTTCCAGGTTTTGGGGATAGTAATTGATAAATTTTAGAAGTTATTTAATTGATTTTCGTTAATGAGTTTTAAGTCTTCCGCATTATTTTCTTTTTATTATGTTTGAAATGTTGGGGTTTAGATTGGTTGGTTCGCTCACATAGGAGGGTAAGTGTGGGTGCCACTCGCGGCTCGTTTTGGGTCGTGACAACTAATATACTCAAAGAGCAGGAAAGAACATGAGGAGCATTTGTTAATAGTATTAGAGTTTTTAAGGGACAAAAGTCTTAATACCAAATTCTCCAAGTGTGACTTTTGGCTTGATTAATTTTCCTTCTTGGGGCACGTGGATTCTAACGATGGAGTGATGGTTGATCCTTCTAAGAATGAAGAAGTGAAGAGTTGGGTGAGACCTAGAAATGTTTTAGAGGTAAGGAGCTTTGTTGGTTTAGCTCGCTACTACCGTCGATTCGTCAAGGGATTTTCTTCTATTGCTTCGCAGCTGACAAATTTGACTAAGTAGAATGTTCCATTTGAATGGTTGTACAAATTTGAAGAAAGCTTTCAAAAACTCAAGGCTTTGTTGACTATTGCAACGATTTTTGCCTTGCCATTGGAAGGTAAGAATTTTATTGTTTATTGTGATAAATCTTATTATGGCTTTGTTGCAGTGCTAATGTAGAAGAGGAATGTAACTGCTTATTCTTCGAGGCAATTTAAAGTACATGAACGTAACTATCCGACCCATGACTTGGAGTTGGCTGCACTTGTATTTGCATTAAAGTAGTGGAGACATTATCTATATGGGTTCAAGTGTGAAGTTTATACATATCATCGTAGTTTACAATATGTCTTCACTCAGAAAGATTTGAATTTGAGGTAGAGGAGGTTGTTGGAGCTATTGAAAGACTATGATATTACTAATTTATATCACCCAGGAAAAGCTAATGTAGTGGTAGATGCTTTAAGTAGAAAAGCAAGGAGCATGGGTAGTTTAGCCCCCTTACAAATTTCTAGACGCCCATTGTCTAGAGAGGTTCAGACTCTGGCTGATGATTTTATGAAGCTGTAGTTACTAGAGAAAGGAGGATTATTGGCATGTGTGGAGGCGAGATCTTTTTTTTGACAAGATTAAGGGAAAGTAGTTTGCTGATGAGAAGCTGAGCCGAATTCAAGATATGGTATTGTCATGAGAGGCTAAAGAGGCAGTAATTGATGAAGAAGGCGTTTGAGAATTAAGGGAAGGGTATGTGTGCCCCGTGTTGATGATTTGACTAACACTATTCTTATAGAGGCTCATACTTCAAGGTATTGAATACATCCCGGTGCAACAAACATGTATCGTGATCTAAAACAACATTTTTGGTTGAGTAGAATAAAGAGTGTCATTGTTGATTTTGTCGGCCGATGCCCGAATTGTCAGCAGGTAAAGTATGAATACCAGAGGCCTGGAGTGACACTTCACAGAATGCCCATTCTATAATGGAAGTGGGAAAGAATTGCAAGGGATTTTGTAGTTGGTCTTCCAAAGACATAGGGTAAGTTTGATTCTATTTGGGTAATTCTTGAGAGGTTGACTATGTCTTCTCACTTCATTCAGGTCAAGATTACTTACAGTGCAGAGAAGTTAGAAAAACTCTATATCTAGGTGATTGTTCGATTGCATGGAGTTCAATTTTTCATCATATCAAAAAGAGGTACCGATTTACTTCTAAGTTGTGGAGGACCCTAAATTTTGAATTAGGTACTAGATTGGATCTTAGTATTGCATTTCATCCTCAGAGCGATGGGCATTCTGAGCAAACAATTCAAATGTTGGAGGATATGCTTCGTGAGTGTGTGATAGATTTTGGTGGTCATCGGGTTAAAATCTTACCCTTACTAGAGTTCTATACAACAATAGTTATCACTCAAGTATTAATATGGCCTCATTTGAGTCACTGTACCGGAGGAGATATAGGTCTCCCATTGGTTGGTTTGATGCTTTTGAGGTTAGACTTTGGGGTACTGATCGTCTGGGGGAATCATTAGAGAAAGTGAAAATTATTCAAGAAAAGATTTTAGAAGATCAGAGTAGGCAGAAGGAATATGCTGATCCAAAGGTTAGAGACTTGGATTTTAGGGAGGGTGAACAGGTCTTGCTGAAGGTTTAACCCATGAAAGGTGTGATGCTATTTGGTAAGCGCGATAAACATAGTCTGAGGTATATTGGTCCATTTGAAGTTCTGAAGCGTGTGGGGGAGGTCGCCTATGAATTGGCATTGCCTCCAGGGTTGTCAGGAGTGCACTCGGTATTTCATATGTTTATGCTGAAAAAATACCAGGTGATGGAAATTATAATATTTGTTGGAATTCACTTCTTATTTATGAGAATTTGTCTTACGAGGAAGAGCCTATTGCTATTCTAGATATGGAGATCCGCAAATTGAGATCAAAAGTTGCTTCTATCAAGGTTCAAAGGAAAAATAGGCCTGTTGAAGAGTCCACTTGGGAGAGTGAGGCTGATATACATGATAGATATACACATCTTTTTACTTATTTAGGTACTCTTTCTCGCCCTCGCCTTTCTTTTAGTTGTTCGAGGATGAACGATGGGTAAATTGATATATTGTAAAGACCATTTTCGGTCGTTTTGAGAACTAGAACTTTGTATGTTAAAAAATACTTTCCGATAGATTCAAATGGGTATTTTGGACTATTTATAATTATAATTATGAAATTAGTGCGATAATTTTTAATAATTTATAGAGTTTGTGGTTAAAGAAGATACATTAAAATTGGTAGTGGGTAACTTTCCCTATTTTTATAATTAGTTATATGTAATAATTAGGGTACAATTAACCTCAAGTGCAAAAGAAAATAAAAAGAGAGATGCAGCACTGTTGAAGAAAAACAAATCGAGGAGAGGAACTATCAGAAAGAGACTCCGAAAGCCTATTTTAATTGGTACAATTCTTTAATTGATAATGCTTTAATGTTGAAAGAGTTTGTTACTTTTATAATAGCATATAAAGATGTAATGAATGTTGTTATACTTTCTTTTAAAGAGGTCGGTCAATTGCAGTAATGACATACATTTATCATGAAATATTTGGACATTTTTTAAGTGGGAATTCATAGTGTAATGATGACTTCCAATAGGGTGCTGCTTGATTTAATATATATATTTTTAATATAGCATGGGATTGGAAAGCTATAGTTTGTTATTAAGAATCAGAATTATAATTATAAAATATATAACAGGCATTATTATATATTATTATAATATTGAGATGTAGAAGGATGTTGAGAAGTTTAACTACAGTAACTATAAAAGGAATGGACATTGCTGCAACTATATTGCCTAGTTGATAAGAATTAATTATTTCTAGTGTTAGAAATGTTGCACTAATTTACGTAAGTAGCTGTTTGTGACCTTTGTTATTATTATAATTATTATCACATTTTGAGTTATGTTTGATAAATGGATATAAGTTAATTAATATTAGGTATATTATATTATATGATTACTGTTAAAGTTGTGTTAATAGGAGTAATTAAGACTTACCTTTAGGTTTAAACATTAAGAAATTGATTATAGAATCAGGTGAACTGATGGGTATAGGCTAGACACAGAATAATAAGAGTGTTTATGGTCTTGTTAAATTACACCTTATGTATATATATACTTGTTAGATTAGAAGGGTTCGGTTGCAATAAGGAAAGGACAGACATTGGAGAAGTAGTTGATTAGCTTCGGTCTTCGGTGGAGGTAGGTGATGACTTATTTCTATTTGTTAGATAAAATCTCTCAATAGGGATTGATATGTATGAGTGATATTGTAAAGTCTCCTATGTAGTTGATTGTGTGGTTGTATTTCTTGATTGTGTGATTTGTTGTTGGCCTAAAATTATGAAATTATTGAATTTCTAATCTGGAACCCTCTCTATTAAAATGACACCTTGAATAAAGAAGATCTGATGAAATAAAATAATGAGATAATTGGATCGGAGTATGACGTTCCGACATAGTATATGGGATTGGAGTGTCACGTTCTAACACAATAACATTAAAGGAAAGGAATCTTGTATTAACTTAATATACTCAATCTCGAAGAACCTATTTTCAAAATGAGTATAGTGTGGAGGCATGAGTCCTTATAGGTGTGCTTGATGTTGTGATTCATGGTGTACCTATTATGGTGTTGTTGTAACTGGTTCATGCGTTTGTTGCTTGCCACCTCTTAAGATTGTAGTTGATTTTATATTATTATTGTAACGACCATTTTTGATTGTTTTGAGCACTAGAACTTTTTATTTCAAAAAATATTTTCCAATAGATTTAAATGTGTCGTTTGGACTATTAATAATTATAATAGATTTAAATGTGTCGTTTGGACTATTAATAATTATAATAGATTTAAATGTGTCGTTTGGACTATTAATAATTATAATTATGAAATTAGCGGGGTAATTTTAATAATTTATTTAGTTGGTAGTTAAAGAGGATAATTGTGAAATAAAGTGGGTCACTTTCATCACTCTTATAATTAGTTATAAAATTAAATAGGACGAAATATTTTGTAGAAGGGAAAGAAGGGTTTAGCCAAGAGAAATCATATCTGCCGCAGTCACGAAGCGATTGTTTCATTAGGTAATGAAATTTAGTGTTGGGTTGTACAGAAACTTCTAACGAATATTATTATTAATATTGTTATGTTCTTCATTGAATGGAAAGGAATATATATATAATAGAGATATATGATGTTTTAAAAAGAGATTAGGCTTAGATTTACATTACATTTGTTACTGTAATGTTTGGTGGAAAAGAAAAAAATATATATTGGAAAATTTAAAAGGGCAAGGTGGCGGCATGATGATTGGTTAATTTTTTGGTAAAATTGACATTAATGGTCTATTCTATTACATTATAAAGTGGAGGGGAACAACGTTTAATGGCCAATGATTGGCTTATTGGTGGTTCAAATATTACCTAGGTATTTTGTCACGCAATATTAATATTTTGTTTAACTGAAGAGGTATCATATTCATTAAATTCTAACAAGTTGAATTACCATGCACATCAATGTGAGGTAGTACAGTAGTTTTTGTATAGGAATTCAATTAGATTATTGTTAGTTTATCTTCCATTGGTCTCGTGACCAGTGACTTCAATTGTTAATATAGGTGGGTATATGGGGGATATAAAATACTAAGGAAATTATGTCACGACCCAAATCGGGCCGCGACTGGCACCCACACTTACCCTCCTATGTGAGCGAACCAACCAATCTAAACCTTAACATTTCAATATAATATCAACAGAAAGTAATGCGGAAGACTTAACTCATTAATAAAAACCAATTCAATAACTTCTAAAATCCAACATCTATTATTCCCCAAAATCTGGAAGTCATCACCACAAGAACATCTATGATCAAATTACTAAACTAAGAGTATTCTAAGAAGCTAAAATAAGTAAAAGCTAGTCCATGCCGGAAGTTCAAGGCATCAAGACAGGAGGAAGAAAGACCAGTCCAAGCTAGAAGCGTTAGCTCACCCAGAATATCCGATGTGACGAAGACTGGCAAGAATTGCGGTTGAGTTGAAGACGACGACACGTTTGCTGCACTCCAGAAATAACAAGAAGAAAACATAAAAGTAGGGGTCAATACAAAACACGGGTACTGAGTAGATATCATCGGCCAACTCAAAATAGAAAACGGTATATACCAAGTAATATCATAAAATCAACTATAATACTCAACATGTAGCAACAACAAGTACTATATCATTAACAATTACCGTCAAGTTCACACATGAGGACTCAAGCCTCAATACCTTACTCATTTGGGAATTAGATTCATTAGATTGAGTATATTAACATCTTTCAAGATTCATTATCTTTATTCCTCTTGTGTCTGTACGTGACACTCCGATCCCCTACTACTATGTGTCGGAACGTGACACGCCGATCCCCTAATTCTACGTGTCGGTTCGTGACACCCGATCCCCTAAATCTACGTGTCGGTTCGTGACACCCGATCCCCTAAATCTACGTGTCGGTTCGTGACACTCGATCCCCTAAATCTACGTGTCGGTTTGTGACACCCGATCTCCTAAATCTACGTGTCGGTTCGTGACACTCGATCCCCTAATCTCATTCTATCAATTCATCAAGCTTTCTCTTATACCAAGGCATCATCAATCTCATTACTTTAGTTCATCAAGCCTTCTTTTATACCAAGGCATCATCAATCTCATTATTTAGTTCATCAAGCCTTCTTTTATACCAAGGCATCATCATTAACAAGAGATTGGGTTTTTATCAAGATTTGGGATTTAATAGCTTCATCATGCTTATTTCATCACAATCATGTAATCACATTCATGCATGCATACAATTAAGCACATAGAAGGGTTTACAATACATCCCAATACATATCATTCGCTATTAAGAGTTTACTATGAAAGCATAAAACCATAACCTACCTCCACCGAAGATTAGTGATCAAGCAAGCAATTTCCCCAAGCTTTGTTCTTCGTTTTCTTTCTTCCTCGTTCGATCCTCTCTCTCTCTTTGTTCTTTCTACTTTTCTTATTCAAACACTCTTTCTTTTACCCTAATTAGTATATACTTAAGAATAAAAGATGGCAATAATAACCCACTAATTAACTTAAGGTTACCTCTTTTAACCCCCAAGTAATTAGACTTATTAAAATTAACCCACTAACTTTATAATTAAAGTAGTAATAGTCCATAATGCCCCTTAAAATAATTACAAAAATCCGACCCAGCCTGGGACTACGCAGCCTGTGACGGCCTGTCACGCCTCCGACGGTCCGTCCTGCTGCTCCGTCACAGACTTCAGAGACTCAATTTCTCTGAAGAGTCTGTGACGGTCCGGCACACCTGTGACGGTCCGTCCTGCCATTCCGTTACGAAGTTCAGAGAGTCGATTTCAGTGCCCAATTTTCAGAATTCTAAGTATTTTGGAACGAGATACCCTCGACGGTCCGTCGTGCCTACGACGGTCCGTCGTGGGGCCTGTTGTCTTTGCCAGTTTTTCCAAAATCGAAGTCTGCTGCTCAAAACGACTAAACAGGTCGTTACAATAGATACAAATTTACCCATTGTTCGTCCTCGAACGATCATAAGAAGAAAAACAAGGGCGAAAAGAAGTACTTGAGTCTGTAAACAGGTGTGGATATCTTTCTTGCATATCAGCCACTTTCTCCCAAGTGGCTTCTTCGACTGGTCGATTCTTCCAGTGAACTTTGATGGATGCAATCTCCCTTGAGCTCAACATGCGAACTTCTCTATCTAAAATAGCAACAGGCTCCTCCTCGTAAGACAAATTCTCATCAAGCAAAACTGAATCCCAACGAATGATGTAGTTTCCATCCCCATGGTATCTTTTCAACATAGACACATGAAATACCGGATGCACTCCGGACAGCCCTGGAGGCAAGTCTAACTCATAAGCCACCTCCCCTACTCGCTTAAGTACTTCAAAGGGACCAATATACCTTGGGCTCAATTTACCCCTTTTACCAAAACGCATCACCCCTTTCATGGGTGAAACCTTCAGCAAGACTTGTTCACCCTCCATGAACTCCAAGTCTCTAACCTTTCGATCTGCATATTCCTTTTGCCTACTTTGCGCCGCTAACAGCTTTTCTTGAATTGATTTCACTTTCTCTAATGAATCCCTCAAAAGGTCAGTACCCCAGGGTCTAACCTCAAATGCATCAAACCACCCAATGGGAGACCTACATCTTCTCCCATATAGTGCCTCAAATAGGGCCATATCAATGCTTGAGTGATAGCTATTGTTGTAAGAGAACTCCGCTAAGGGTAAGAAGCTATCCCAATGACCACCAAATTCTATCACACATGCGCGAAGCATATCCTCCAAC